>JARBWI010000021.1:2471037-3706555 GCA_037576405.1 Campoplex capitator
TCCTAGAATCGATGGTCAAAAACAGTGGCAACGTTCGCGTTGTTGGAGAGGGACTTGGACTATCGGTCGACTCGATGAGTCAGGCATCGAGCTAAGACGCAATAATTTAGAGCCTGAAGAAAACGGACGAAAAAAATGGAGTCGAAGAAATGAGAGAAAGAGAGAAAAAAATGGAGTGCGGAGTGAAAGGAGAAGTAAATTGAGGGAGACGAGGGACAGAAATGAAAGAATAATATCAAGTCTGGATCCCACACGTAGCTCTGACTCACGATCAGAGAGGAAATTCAATCTTTCGTCTCGATCGTCTTCTGATTCTCGATGCATTTTTATTTTTTTTTTCCTCCTTCATTATTCTTTTTCGTAAGCGTTTGTTCTTTTTTTTTTCCTCTTTTTTTTTTAATTCGTCTTTCTCATCCTTGAGGTTTGAGAGAGACTCTCGCGCCCTCTCTTCCGGATGCCTTCGGGCTGAATCACATCGGTCAAGCTCCCAGTTAATGCTCGGACCATATGGTTCGTAGTTTACGTGGCACCGAGAGCAGGCTTAGTCATTGAAAAATAAAATAATAATTCGCTGGAATAATTATTCGGTTGAAAAAATTGGAGAAATTATTTTTATTTTTATTTTTCTCAGCACACGCTCGATTTCTTACACAGAATTTTTCCTTTCTTCTCTTTCGATGAAAGAAATAATGGAATTATCATTTTCTCAGCAAATTTTTTAGTACAATCATCCGTCCTTCTTTTATTTATTTTTTTTCTCTTTTTTACTTTGTCATGATTTTTCTACTCGATTCTCGTTTTACCGCGCTGGCATGAAACAAAAGTCTGCGATGCGCGAGCTGCAGACCTTCGTATATAGTAGCCTGGGAATTCTTGACAGCTGCCCCTCGCGATTACACTCGACACTTACCATCCTTATGAACCTTTCGTAAATATATATATACACACTCGTATTACCCATCACTCGTGCGTAAGAGAATTCACGCGCCTTACCTCGCACCATTTAAAAATCGAAATTGCTCGAAGCTTATTCCACTTGAAAACGTGTGCTTTTCAACCAATTTCAACCTCCAACGATGCTCACGATAACATTCCTTTTAAACTCCTGAATAAAACTTCAAAAAACTCGCTTTTTTTGCTCAATTTTATCAAAATTATTTCATTGCTAAATATCAAATTGTTGAATCGTTCGATCCAAACTGGACAGTTTGTAGGATTTCTTTGAAAAAATCAATTAAAAACGTTAAAAAATTCCAATGATGCTCAATTTTTTCGAAAAATTTATTTTCAAGAAAAAAATTAATTCAAAAAATCAAATTTTTCGAGTTTTTTCAACTTTTTTCAACAGTTTTCTTCGAATTTTCAAGTAAATTTTATAATTTTCAATGTTTACCGTTAATCGACGAAATTCGCGAGCATTAATTGGATGAAAAAAACTGCGAATTCGCCAATTTTTTTTCAACAGACTTCATTCCGATTGGAGGATAAATCGAATGAATTCTGTGGGACCGTAAAATGACGAAAATATATGTATATCGAGCATGATAAAAATGGATCGAGGTGATGTGTGTTTAGACAAACCAAAACGAGGTGCACGTTCACGAAGGTCGTTCCTTGAACTTAGTGTCTAGAGTCTCGAATCTCGGGACGCGGGAAAGAAAAAAAAAGGATGAAAAAAAAGAAAGAAAGAAACGACTGGTTTTGAAACGAGCTCAACTCAGCGTTTCTCGACACCTTGATGCTACATACGAAATGACTTTCAGCTACCTTTACACATATATATATTGACGTGAAAAGGTTCACTGACTTCTCTCGAGCTCTCGATCTTCGACCAACGAGAATCCACGTCTTACACGAATCCTTATAAAATTGAATTTTCTCAAAATTGACATTTTCCATGTCTCCGAACACGTTGAATCCTCCGATAATGAAACGCGGAAATCAAAAGTCGCAATTCCTTAAGTAATTTCAGCCAAAACGAACTTTGCTCCACCGAGTATCCAAAATCCATTTTTCTCTTATGTCACTTGCTTTTTTTTTTCAATTTCCATTGAAAATAAAATTTTCAACGATGTTAATTGACAAAAGTGATGCAAGAATGAAGCAAGCGATCGTCGATCGGTCGTAAATTATCCGGAATTCGTTTTAATTCCCTTAAAATCTTCGGTGTTTGTTAAAAGCGTTAAATTAAAATTCCAGTAAAATGAAAAAGAAAAAAAAAACAGAGATTTTTTCCAAGTCTCCCGTCCCCTGGATAAGGAGGCGACAAAAAAAAAGTAAAATTGTCTCGAGCCCAGGGGCAGCGAGGGTGTGCCCCCGTATCTCTCGGTTCGAGCCCGACACCCGAACAATGGTAGATTGTTTCGTGCGTTTAATTCAGTAGCTCGTTAGCGATGTAATTCAGTGGCTGGTTACATAGGGATAATTAAAAAAAATATACGTATGAAGCTGGATGCTGTGCCCCCCCCCCCCCTCCTCCCCCATTTTGCTTTATTCCATCACGTATTCCCAGCTTCGCGGGATTTTTCAATGCTAAAATTGTTGTTATTATCAGTTCTCGTTGTCTCGAGAGAGTCGTCAAAGTGCACAAATTGGCGGGAAGCAAAGAAATAGGGGGCTCGACTGACGATTGAGGTTTATACGGCTCGAGATTATTGTCTGCGTTACGAACCTTTGGCCCCGATATAATCGACAGTAACATGAATACATATATAGATATATACTCATTCGAATAAGTCGATACAAAAATGGACTGGCGATGTGCTACTCCGAGGCACACTTGCCCTTTTTAATACTCCATTTTCTAGCGTTTCATTTTGTATTTCAATTTTTTTTTATATTCTTTTTATTCCTATCAAAGTAGCGTGTCCGTTGGCACTTTATTGGCTCGAGCGTTACCAACAATATCCGATTAAATTAGCATAATGTTCGACCTGAGAATCTTGCATCAGCGTGGCTAATTTGCATATATCTTTTATTGTTACAGGTAAGGAATAAAACGTGGATCGAATTGATTTTTCCTCCCTGTTTAACCTCACAGCTAATTTTCTATAACTCCTATCGTCGTGAGAGCTGCTGCGACTCTTCGCAAGGATAACGTATACTTTGGCTCTCGTTTGCTCCGGGGTGTGGTGAACTCACTCGTGAGTACTTTGCTTTTCATTAGTCACTGATAATCGGTGGCTCGTAGATCGTTTAAACTATATGTTTTTCAAATATTATCGTGAGCGACTCGAATCGTTGTTTCTCTCTCCCTGGTTAGGCGACTTTTTACATGATTTTTTTTCCCATCAAAATTTTATGGAACCTCTGGCTCGTGAATCATTTCCGTAGAAACCATAAAAAATCTCGTTCGATTTCCATCACCATAAATATCATTATTATTTTAAAAGATTTTTCTTTTTGTCATTATATTTCTTAAATCGATTGGCGATAATCATTATCGTGTCTGCTCGGCTCGTCGAGCACGACTATCGGAATGCGAGTGCGGTTACTTTCACTGTCACCTCGCGTGAGGCCTAGACACGCGAGCTGGCTCTTCCGTTTTACTTTTGCTCGCCATTTTCCTTTTTTTTTCTTTTTCTCTGCATACAAAAATAAATCAGGGTAATAAAAATGTAAATGGAAGTAAATGAAAACATGGCGGTGATCCTGGAATCGATATTTGTTTGAAGGGAAAAAGAAAAATTAAAAAAAAACAAAAATGTTTCGATGCTTCATCAAAATCGAAACGAATCAGATCTCATCCGATTGCAAGGGAACCCACTTTTTTTTTTTCTTGGGGCAAATGCTCCTGACCCTGAAACTACTTTACCGCTAACATTTTCACATTATTTTTTTATAGTGTTTTCGCACATAAATATACGTTCGTGTGTGCTTATGTGTGTGCAGATAGCGATTCCCACAAGGTAATCCAATTAAAGAAGCACATTCGTACAAATAATAATTCAAGCTGTAGCGAGAAGAGAGAGAGAGAGAGAGAGAGAGCACGTAGAGAAATTGCGTGCTCGCACTTATGTCACGGACTGACGGAGTTAAATTATAATATTATCCTCATTTTTTTTCTCTCTCTCTCTCCTTCTCCTCTTTCTCTACGTTTCTGGATTACAACGCGTACGGAAACGGTGTGCTCCATCTTGTTGTTTTGCACACTCATTAACGTATGCAGCGTTGCGCCGGTTCGTCTCGGGCTCGTGAATTGCGCAATTAATTAAGTTGTTCCTCGTGACGAATTACGAAATGAACAACAGACGAAATAAAAAAAAAAGAAAATAAAATAAACAATATCAACATCGACGAACGAAAAGAACGAAAGGTGCAAACACTGATAATCGAACTGATTGTAATAACAGCTGCTGGAAACATATTTTTATAGCGAGAACGGATTAACTTTTGATAGAAAAAAAAAACAAAAAATAAAAACAACTCCGATGGATTTTGTATCGTTGGTCTATGACGGATCGTGTTTAAATAATAATTTCTTATCGCTTTTTTTCCCGCGACGTTGACGTTCCAGTCACGCGCCTTCTTCGCAGCCTCGGATTACACGCCTGGAGAATCGTTTCGTTTTTTTATTTCTATATATTTGTTTGGACTCTTCACAGCCATTCGCACGAGTCACACAGCTTCGGAATTAAAAAATATATATATATATATATTGAAAGAAAATGAGGAGCGAAAAAAAAAAGAAAGGCGCGCAATTTAATGTTCTAGGCCCGTTCACACGGGACATCAACGCGTCATTATCATTATTATCTTTCATGTCGATGCTTCGAATAAGAGAAAAAAAAAGAAAAAAAATTATATACATTTATCCATACACGTATTTATTTAGTTAATGTCCATGAACCTCTTCGCGGTGCATTCAAATGATGCGCACTTATTGTCATTATAATAACAATCCATTCAGGCCATACCCCGGGTACTACGCGATGCGGGAATAAAAGGTCAGAGTCGAGAGCAATCTCTCCCGAGCTTTCGGAACGGTAACCAGTTCTATGGAATTCTTTAATATTTTTTTTCGGATACTCGAAACTATAAAATTATATCAGTTCGAAATTCTCATCAATTTTTATGATCGAATCGATCAAATTTCATTGATTAAACACTTTTTTTTTGAAACCGAGAACGAATGTGTCGAGTGTCAAATTTGATTGGACTGAGAAATAGAAATTTGTTTGTCAAACTGTTTGTCATTTAGTTGGACGAAAAATTGTCGGTTTTAAAACTACTTTTTTTGTTGGATGCCTGACGACTTGGCTTACTCAGATTGATCATGAAAATTTCTTGTAGCTGGACCAATTGAATTAACGGAATCGAATGATTCTGGTGGAACAAAACTGATATCATTTCGTTGCTTAGACACATTTTTCAATTGCTTTAATGAGATATTCCTTCGAGTACCAATTATCCAATCGACTTAACGGTAATCGTCAGGATGAATGGAATGAATTAGTTTATTTTTATTGTATTTTGGTGCATCGAACTTCACTCGATTGGTTGACCCAATGCCTCGTTGGTGTCAGGCAAGCAGCTAATCTTATTTGTTTTCATCAAAAATAATTTGTTGCCTGAATCGAATGAAATACTTTCGTTGCACGAGAAAAAGGAAATTTGTTTGAGACAATAAAAAAAATGTTCTCGGAGTCTTACACTTTTTCAAATACCATCGAGTCTTAGATTATCATTTTGACGAAATTTCTTATCAAACTTTTCGATTAAATTGATTTCCGATTGGAAAGAAAATTTCTTTCTTTTTTCTATTTTATATTTGTTTTTATCGATTTCTCGAGAAGATGAACGCTTTTTTTCTGTATTTCTCATACTGCTCCAGAGCAGGGAGGAAAAAGAATATGATCCCGGAGTTCCTGAGAAGAAACATTCAACATCCCGACCTCCAGCGACGTTGAAAATCCTCCCCACTCCCCCCTCCTCCTTTTTTATCTTCTTCTCTCTCTCTCTCTTTTTCTTTATACCACAAATAACGAGAGTTGCCTCTGTTATTACGCACGATATTTCATCGTCGGCGATTTTCCCCGTTACTCCTATCTAAGCCCAGACTTTGCTTCTCTTAGCCCCTATATTTTATTCTTCCTCGGAGCGATCGACTCTCGATCCGAGAATATACGATGCGTGAGGTGATATCGAAAAATCGTCTATTTATAGCTGATATAGCTCGAGGAATTTCCGTAATAATCCTCCGTGTATTTATTTTCTTGAACGACCTTTTAATCGACGCCGATGAATCATTTATTCGCTGCCAAGTCTTTTATCGATTTTCAAGTTACAATTTTACTTAATTCGTTTCGAATCTCCATAATATTCAAATCTGCATTTCATTCGGTAGCGAAATAAACAAAAATTGTTTTCAATTTCATCAAAAATTTCCAAAAGCTTCATTCAACTGCACCCAGCTTTTTATCTCGTCAGTCAATGCCACGAAAACTAATCAAACTTCCTCCGATAATAGCCAATGACAACGAACCTTTTAGAACTTTCTGCATCCATAAAAATACTTGCAATAATTAAAACACTGATGAACAACGAACAAATTTTTCTCAACGTTCATACGATCCCAACGTCCCTCAAGTTCTTACAGCTTCAGCAGCCATTTGGCAATTCTTCCGACACTCCACCTACGTATAAAATTTGCGCAAGAGCGGTGGCAGGTATTTAAAGTCGACAATTTCTCGATCAGCTCGGTTCGAATCGAGTCGAGAAAAAGTAACAGGGATCGGAGTTCATAAGCTTTGCACATACGTGTGGATACAAATGTACAGATATATCAAGAGATACGAATGTCTTGGTACTTTTGCTTCTTAGTCATTCCGGCCTCTCTCTGGGTAATAGCAAGAGCAGTTAAGAGTGGCGCAGCACACGGTGAGACCAAGTGAGAAAAGCGATGGGAGAGTCCGCGAATGAGAGAAGCTGGTGTATACAGTGCCGGTCGCGAGCTCACCTATCTCTCGGGTTCGCGGTGTGTGGACCGCGAGTTGGCGCCCTTGGCAGCGAGCCTTGCCCCGGTCTCGGCGTTTTACTCCCTCCCCCGTTTTCCTTTCCTCCTCGTCTCTTATCCTCCACCTCTTTCTTCATCTCCCCACACTCTCGTGAAACCCCTCTTTGTCTCGGGCCACTACTTTTCTCGACGCCTCCACCTTCTCTCTCGTTCTAATTCACTGTTGTTTCATCGGAATACCGGAAACTCATTTAGCTCGCGAAAATCACTCTTATTATGGGCTCCAACAAAAACTATTAACCAAATCTCGTTGTTCTGGGTCAAAACCACCGTTGCCGATTGACACGTGGCTCGTGTTAATAAATTTCAGTAATTAGGGAAGGTTCTCTGGTTCCTGTCGAATCCAGGTACGATCTGTTTAATTAAAAAAAAATCTTGTTCATCCAAATTTTTATCGAAAATTCAACATTTTTTTTTTGTTATGGGATTATCGGATTCGTCGTTCAATTTTTTATTTTGTTTTCACATATTTTCGTGGATATGATTGAGAATTGGAATTAGAATTTAAGAAATAACGAAAAATAAAGAGTTGAGAGTTGGTTCGGGAGCTTTGTATCAAGCGAACAGGAGATTTGATTTGATCTCAAACAAAATTAATGTTAAGACAACTGCTGTATTTGATAATAGTCGAAATCTGTGTGCTAAATTTTCAAAATACTTTCAAGCCAAGTTTGACGTGCCAATGAAACGTATTGTTAGTGGATTTGTATAAGAGCGTGTCTCATTAACGTGAAAAATCATTAAAAACGATAGTTTTGCAAAACCGTCGGTTGATAAATGCAAATTTCCATGATGACAAATTTTCACTGAAATTTTTCGAAGAATTATCTGTATTTTTTGACCGATTTTAATGCACCACCTCTCATTTTGTTCCTTAACTGATCCTCTACGAATCCACCACGCAGATTTTTTCTAAAGCTTAATCGTTTCAGTGATGCAGCCAACTGTTTATTGGGCGAAAAATCTTTTTCGTAAATAATTTCTTAATTAATGAACTTGGAAAAAAATCTACGTGGTGGGTTCGTAGAGGATCTGTTAAGGAACAAAACGAGACGAGGTGCATTAAAATCGGTTCAAAAATACAGATTATTCATTGAAAAATCCCAGTAAAAATTTGTCATCATGAAAATTTGCATTTATCGGTCAACAGTTTCGCAAAACTATCGTTTTTAACGATTTTTCCACTAAAAATACGTTCAATCGTTATGTTAAACTTGGCCCAAAAGCTTTGTAAAAATTTAGCACTCATTTGACCAGCATGCAGTACAGTAATTTCCTTATAAGTGATGATCGCGCGACGATCATTATTTTCCGGTCTTTATACCCAATTTTATGATTTTCATGGTGATTATTAAAAGGAATTCTTTCTCCGTGGCAAAGAAAAATGACCGATAGAAAAAGAAAAAAAACTCCAATCATTGGACCATTGAAGGTAAATTTTTTTTTTATTGAATCAAAGACGTTGTCGTTGAGGCTCGAAAGTAGTAAAAGTAAGGAATTAGTATAATGCTCAATTAGAAAATTTGATAGAAAATGAAAATTAATTGACACTTGAAATAAATAATAATACGAGATTTATCAAAGGATTTCGTCATTTTTGAGAAAGCGAAAGCGTCATCCTGCAACGTTTTCAAAGGGACTTGAATAAAAACAAAAAAAAAAACTTGACAATAGAAAGTTTTATTTCGTGACGAATGAAATAATAGGTCGAATATATATCGTTTGAATATATTTTCGATAATCAGTCAAATGGTCATTCTCTTTTTTATTTTTTGCCCCCTCCCCCCTCCCCGAAACTTTCTTCGCCCGAAGAGCTTCGATGTGTGTTTTGTCTCTCTAACAGTCACGAAGACAAAGCATCGAGCATGAAATGTGTTAACATTTTTTTCAACTCCTACATGTGCAACGATATACATACATAAAATAAATTCTTTCTCTCGTCGTGACTTATCCTGTGGTCCAGTCGAATAGAACTCTGTGCTCTTGCATAATTTACATATTTGCTTTATCGATTACTACCGATTTCGGTGTTCCCTTCTTATTATACGTTAAACTCATAAATTACGACTAATCAGATCGATTACGAAACCGTACGAGATTCCAAGCTTTTTTACCACTCTTTTTCATTTCGATTCGATATCGATTTGTATTTATACGATGATTTTTTCAGAAAAACAAGATACGAGAATACGAAAGTCGATGAAAATCATTCGATAAAGCCCCTAAGCGAGTCTTAACTCTTTTCTTGCATTATTCACGATCTTCGTGCTGCATATATCCTACTTTCCATAACGGAACTATACGATTCATCATTTTCCCAAATACATCGTCACTCGAAATAATTTTGTTAAGTTAGATTGCGCAACCTCGTTGCTTTTTATTCCTCTTGGCTCACGATTTCTTCATCTCCCAAACCTTCTTCTCTCTCTCTCTCTCTCGTTCTTTCAATTTCTTTTATTTTAATTGTCATTCGCGGTAAGTGGCCGAAACTACTCGTTCACCGGGTCCATTTTGCTCTCTCTTCTTTCTTCATTTTTCTCCTCCCCCTCCACCATCTTCCAAACAGTTTAAAAAAAAAAGGACAAAAAATCAACTCGACTTCTTCTCGAACTTTGGCCACTCGCCTTTTGTCACATCTAAAGATTCACGATGATACTTTTTTCAGTCTCTAGCAGAGTCGATATACCGAACTTAACATCGCCATTCATTGGCTCACCTCACAAAACATTCTCGTTGTATGTTACAAGCCTAATTATGCACCGTCGTTTATGGTCATCAATCGTACACGTACCGTTTATATACACCTCGTTTGTCTTCGTTACCTCTTGTTTTTTCCTCCTCAATGCTGCTGCTGCTGCTGCTGCTACCACGCGCCGAATCTCGATCTCTTTTCGAGATATTACGAGGTCAATGATTACTTTTCTTTTTTTCTTCTTTCTTCTTGTCGTTACTCATCGTATGGCACGAGGAAAGCGAGAGTAAGAATCGATTGCTTTTACTCACCTTCTTGCCACTTTGGTCTCACTCAGCACGAGCAACGACATAAAAAAAAATATTTCATCGATTCATTTTCGATATTAATTATTAATTGTTTGAATAATTTGTGTTTCAATTATTATTGAATTAAAATGAAAATTAATCAATCATAATAAAAGAAAAATAAAAATTAAATTCTAAATTAATTTTTTAATTTGTATTGTTGTTAGAAATAAAAGAAAAAAATGCTCAAAAGCAATGTCTTTAGCCTGCTAAAATGAAGAAGACTCGTACATTTTCTAAATTCCACGTTATTTACACGTTTGAGTTGAATTTGTCTAAACTTTTCGTTTTTATCGACACGTAAGAGTTTCTCTGTTGCATGCACAAAGCGATGGTTGACGTTAACCTGTAGGTCGGCGATCAGTTAAAGCGAGTGACTCGTTTGCGATCGTACCGCAAAACGTCTCGCGTGGCCGGTGGTCGAAGGAGAAAATGGCTGGGATCTATAGGCACAAAATAACACGCCCCAAGAGACCGCAAACGAGATCCGAAACTCTTCTTGGTCTACAGACACCGCGACCGACCCTGTATCATGATTTTTTTTTACGCACAAAAATATATATATATAGACAGAATATGGAAAGTTGAAATTTGATAATCGTCCTTGTCGATCTATCGATCGATCGAATCAACTCCTCCTCGATCTGAATAAAACTTCACATTTCCTTTTGAAATTAAAAAAAAAAATTTAATCAGAATTATTTATTTTTTAATTCTCGTCTCATAAATTTATTATTCGGAATTAGAAAAAAAAATGAGAATTAGAATCAGTGTTCGAAGAGTTCCTTTCGAATAAAACGATTTTAATATACGAATCGGTAGATTCTCACCTATCAGATTTCTCGTAGTTTAATAATACGTTGTAGGTGTTGGAATATTAAAGTTGAATTCTCGAGAGGCTGCTGGCTTTATGACTGGGACGATAAATATTACGCACGAATATTAAGTACGGGAGACATTATTAGACGCACTTTCATGCTGATTTATATACGTATATATCTGTGTGTAATACGTGCGGACACGTTCGGAGCGTATACATAAAACGTATAATAAGGAGTTCACGATATAAAGTTCAAGCTACGTATAGATCGGGCGGGACGATAGTTCTATTTAGAAACGTTCGATTTTTATCGTTTGTTCGCGATCGGTGAAAGGCTCAACGAGAGCCGTCAAACGGGACGATAACGCGCCTCGATTAAGGACACTTTGATCACCCTATCCTCGCTCGCTCGCCCCAACCTTCTCTCCCTTCGGATCGTTAATAGCGTTAATCTGAAACCTCGATTATTTACTTTATTTATCGTATCCACGAGTTTCGCCTCCCTCTCACTTTTTCTATCGCGAATTATCTCGCTAAATAGAGCAGTTTATTTCATTCGAATAAATTCCCATTTGATTAAAATCAAATTTCGTTTTTTTTAATTCTCGGTAAATCGCGCGGAAATTCTGATTCGTATTTTATTTATTTTTATTTTTTTCCACTTTTTTAATTAATCGCCGTTGTAATCGGTTCGTGTTGATTCGAAGAAAAAAAAAAAAAACAATCGCCATCAAAATCTATCGGTTTTTTCAACGTTTGTCCGATTTCTTTTACTCCTTATATCCTCCCCCCTCGATCGTTCGATCATTCATTGCACCACCGCAAAAGCGAGTCTTGCGGATAATCGCATCTCGCGCACCAGCACCAAGTAATTCTCCCTGCCACGTGAGATTAATTCGCGGCTCGTCGATCACGTCCCACGTTCCTTCCACCACGGCCAGGAGAGAACTCTCTCGCCCATTCCCCCTCATTCGCGACCATGAACGAGAGGAAGAACGGGTAAGAGAGCGAGAGAGACAAAGTACGAGGGGAAAATTGATTTCACGTTGAAAACACCTCATTATTATTATTTTTACTGAATTTTCCCCTCGAAACGTTGATTCCGAATGAGCTTTTATCCGTTAATCCTGAAATATGCCGATCACTTAAAATTCTTTCACGATCTTACAGATTCAACGATAACCTTTTCTTCTTCGTTTCATCTATTTTAACGCACATTCGATGTAAATCATTTTTTATTCAATTTTCCGCTCAATCGATTCGCGTCGGATGAACCGTTGAAAGATCCAGAGAAAATGATTTCGTTCGTTAAATAAATTAACCAGATTTCGACATTTTTTTATCTTCTCGAACGAAAAAACGATTTTTTTCGATAATTCTCGAACCTTTTTTTCTCAACCGAGTTCGCCAGCGGAGAGATCCTCTCGTAAGAGCCTGCAACAAACAACTCTGCATTTTCAAAGATTTATTCACATTCATTTGTACATATACATATATATAAATCGATGGGTATTAGCCTTTCACCTTTATGCCGTTTGGGATCGTCACTGCTCTCTCCCCTTTTCTTCGTACGAGAAAAGAAAAAAAAACATACTTTCGTTACACCCACTAAAAAGGAGTCGCCGGTGACACGTAATAATAATAACGAGAGAGAGAGAGAGAGAGAAAAAAGAGAAAAAGAAATGACAGATCTTGCGAGATATACACGGTTCGCTCTCGCGAGCGTAGATCGGAAGGCTTTTTAAAAAAAAAAAAAAAAATCTCTTGTTACAATCGTGTACGTTTTAAAGCGCGGTAGAAAGAAGATAAAGAGAAAGAAAAGTATCGCGGATCTCTCAAGATCCACGTGTGTAATAGCTTAACGTAAGAGCTGCGGAATTGCGCAAGCGAGCAGGACCCCGGACCAATCGGTCCGAGCGATATATGCCGCGACTCAGTTTCTCTCTCTTTCTCGGTTATACACATACAGCGCTGCTCTGCCGCGTAATAAACGAAAGCGACTTATATACGAGAGGACGCAATAGTCTGGCAAACAAATGACCGCGATCTATCAGCAGCCGTGATCTAACCTCGCGCGAGCAGCTTCGTTTCTTCCACTGACTTTTTTTTCTTTCTTTCTTTTTTTTTCCTCCAATTGCCCTGAATTTTTGGACAAATGTTCATCAATCATCGTTACAAAATTCTACCTTTTTCCAGTCCAAATAATGAGGAAAGAAAAAAAACAGTGATCGTAATTATGAAAAATGATCCTGTTGCATACTGTTTTGTGAAAACAAAACGAACCTCCTGTTGCTGCAATAGTTATCGATTGAAATTATCATTTTGAGGCATAACCTGCGAAATATAACCTCCAATCAATCACTCAACGAGATTCTGCTTACTAATTTTATTTAACAGTCCATTCGATAGGGCATCAATGCTACTGTTGCGTATTATTTCATTTTTATTTTTATTTTTTCTTCTATTCTATTCTGCAGCAATAATGAATCGTAAATAAAACCGAAGAATATCTGCTCTCGGATAAATCATTCACGAGAATTTCGCTCATCGATTGAACGCAATAATACGAAATGCAACCTCAAAAGCTACTGTTATGTGTTTACTGGACGTGAAAAAAGAGCAAAAAAATTCAAAAATTCGCGTCAAAAATCACCTGGAATAGGTCATCGCCAATATTTTTTCTCCCCAAATTGATTATTTTCACAAAAAATGATAAACGGACCTGTCGCCATGGAAATCTCTTCGTTTTTCAATATCGAATCTCTTGATACGAGATAAATGGAATTTCGTGAAAAAATGAGTCACGGAAAAACGCATTTGAGAACCGAAGAAAGGAGAAAATTGACAAAAACCCCGATTCTTCGGGGATTCATCCGGGGATCGGAATCAATCCTGCTCCTGAGTTTCAGGCTTAAAAATGACAGATTTCGTAGCAACGATCGATTGGAAAAAAAAAAAATGAAAAAATGACGATTTAGACGATACGTGCGAAAATTGAGCCGAAATAAATCATTCGCAAGGATCGAGCTAGCTAATTGCATATAATAATAGCAAAGGAGGATAAGGCACAAAAGAGCTACTGCATTAATACACGGAACGTACAAGCGAGATATCACTTTCACGAGGAAGAACACCGTGAAACTAGCGTTCGCACGCTCCCACGGTGTTACGTCTCTCTCTCCCGATCTCGGGCACGGGAGGAGGATTCCTCGAACGTTTTGCCTCCTCCTCCTCCCCCCCGCCCCCATATTTTTCTTTTTTACGAGTACAAACATGCGATGATGAATATTGTTGAAAAAATATGAGAGCCTGTATAAAAACACGGGTTGCATGTACTCTATTTACTATTTTTTCGTATATCGGGTGTCTCTGAAATCGTTCATTTGACTCAATTCTAAAAGGGGTCGAAGGAGCACGAAGTATTTGCGAAAAATAACAAATTTTTTTCACTCCTTTGCTCGGCTGAACGAAATGATCGAAACGAAAACGATCGCAAAATTCGGAAACGATTGATCAAAAACGTTTTTTTGTAATTGCTACAAGCTGACAAGTTGAATAGAAATATTTGGATTGCCATCGACAGAGCGCTTGGTATCAGGACACCCTTTGGGTGAGACCGTACAATTTTAAATGTATGCAAAGAGCACGAAACCACTAAAGAAAATAGGATAATACAGACGCGTTGATTTATATACGTATATGTTGAATTTACGGTAGGATTTTTCGTGGTGAAAAAAAAGAAGGTGGTCGATGTGAGCATGCACGCGAGAATTGGAATCGCGCATATGAGAGAAGCCGCGAGCTCCTTGTTCTATATTAAGAACAATCGTGTTACTCCAGCGGATAATATCTGTTAGTTCGCGGGCGAGAGAAAGACTATGAGAAATTTTCTGTCTTTTAGTCAAAAGAGAAAAAAGAGGGAGAGAGAGAGAGAGGAGAGAGATCTATTGTTCGATAGACGATAAATCGAGGAGCTCGAGCTTCCGCGTCTTCGTCACGTTGTCGTCGATGCTGTTCAACTTGGACGGATTCGAAGGCGTTCGCGTGGGCATGCTTCAATACCTGATGATAATAAATGTGTGTACCAATGTACAAGCACGCACGCATGTGTGCATAAAAAGTCTTACAAATGCTTCATGAAGTCTCGTTACTTCGTCCAAGTCGTGGAATGAAGTTTTTGTTCAGAACTCTCCTATCGACGTTTCGATCTATTGTTTCGCGGCCTCGTTCAAGATTCTCAGTAGACATTTTGCTCTCTCTCTTATTGTATGTAATCGTGACTCTAATTTTCGGTCAAGAAATCTAATCTCGTATTACTTCAATCCTTTTTCCTACTATTTTTAATAGTTTCCCGACGGAAAGAAATAATTCTATGGGAATTTGTATAGTGTTAAAAAAAGTTTTTCTCGACTCGAGTAATTCAAATGATTTGAATCGAATTGACCGGAGACAAAGCTATATTCATTTGCATCGAATAAAATCACACGTTGCGTTTAGTGAGTCGTTCTCTTGGCTGCCATTGATTGGTCGTTATAATCGAGATCTTTGAAACTAATTATCGTTATTTGAATTAAATACAGTTTTTCTACGAACAACGAACCAAAAATTTTCATTGCAGATTATTTATATTTCGGAATATTTTATTTAAACAACACGAATTAAAATTATTCACGATAAATTTGTATTATTTTTAACTCGAAAAGCCCAACGCACTGGAAACAAGTAATTTACATTTATCACGTCCAGTGTGTCTCTCTTTGGTACAAAAATAAAATCATTAATCGAAATAATTAGCATTTCGATCGAAATAATAGAAATAATAGCGAATGACCCGTGTCAGTACAAACAGTTATTGAGATCGATAAAACAGTTCAATTGATGGAACTGTGTAGTCAAAATCTTTATCCAGTTATTCATTTATTTAACTGAATTAAATCGGCTGTTTGTAGTAATCGTGGAATCGAGTCTATCAAAGGTCCATCGTTTCGAATGATTTGATATTGGTTATCATGAAAGCATAATATTTGTATCGAAAACACATTTACTATATTCCAATCCTGAATAACTGGATATTATACAATTGATTTATTCGAATAAAATAAATTTTATTCGATCGAAACATTTTTTATTCAACAGTGTACCTCGCGGCACGATCAAACATCGAGAGGTATACGTTTTTCCAAAATAATAGACTGCATCCCAAAACGAAACTGCACACTCAATTCTACTAATAAAATTTCCATCAAAAATTGCCCGAGCAATTCAATGAATTTTCCGTTCCGCTCCCACCGACAATGTCGACACGAATTTTTTGTTTCAATCTTAATTATATTAATGGAGTCCGTGAAAGAATTGTAACATAAAAAGTAAGACGATCCCGGTTAACGTGGATGCGCAATAACGATCAAGTACACAAGATGCGCGCGTTGGCCGGTTTCTCGTTTGTTTGAGCACATGGAGCACCTCTTCTGCTACGCGAGAGATCGTTTTCGAATTTTCCTAGCGGTAATTCTCACGCGCCTATTTCCCTCGGTCTGTCCCGCCGCCACCGCGCAGCACGCTCGGCAAAACGTCCGTTACTCGAACGAACGTATCAACTCTGTATCACCTGTATATATCTATATAAAAGCAACATATATATGTATATTTAAGAGCCCGCAACAGTTCTGAGCTCCCACAGCATCTTGTTCCAGTGTACACGTATAGGAGTCTGGTTAAGCTGCCGAGGCAGAAAAGCGCCGACCGTAGCGAGAGACGTTACACTATGAAAATCTATGCCGGCAGCCACCGACCTCGTAAACATATCGCCCTCTCTCTCTCCTTCATTTTTTATTTCTTTTTTTTTTTTTTTGTTGCTACTTCAAGCACTCTCGTCGACTATGCAAATCCTGCGTCTAGAACTATACCGCGGTATGTGTCCAGGAACGTTGATACGTGGATGGCTCTCTTTTATGCACCCTCCCCCCCTCTCGGCCCTCATCCCCTTTCTTGCGTGTATTCGTTATTGGAACGGGCTCTCCAGTCGATCTACGAGAGCAACGTGCTGGAAATATTCTCAAAGGGGGTCGAGCGAATATCGTATAGATAAATAGATACATTAAAGTTGGTATACAGATGTATACGTGGAGCTTTATCTGTGTGAGTTTTTATTTGTGTCGAGCAATGAACATTTAACGGCGCAAGGAACACGAGCGAACGAAAGTTGTAATCTGGTATGTCTTATCTTTGAATACCTCGTTCGATTTTTATACGCGTTACTTTTTTCGACTTCTTCTTCTTCTTCTTCTTTCTTTTTCTGACGTCTTCTCTTGTTCTTGTTGGGTGTACACGATTCTTTCGACACGCGTGTGACGGAAAGATTTCATTCGTGCCCAATTTCTTTCGTCTGACTCGTGTGTTTTTATTCTTTGAGATATTTCTTTTTTTAATAGAGCTGTTCCCAAACTTGGGTGCTTTCGTAATTTAGGACGTTTCTCTCTCGTCACCCTCGACACAAACTGCCCACTATCCAGCGGGGGCCAGAAAAGATTTCTCGAATTCGTTTTTATTTTTTGTTTTTTCTGTTTCATTTCTTTGTCTTCTCCTCTCGAACGGAGACTCCTGCTTATATTTTGATGTTTATTTATGTACGACAAAATCCCGTAAATCTCGCGGTGTTTCACCGAGCGACTCGTAAAACGCGCCTTCGATTAAAGCCGCGCACTCCCTTACGTATCACTCTCTCGGTAACGAAGCAACGAAGCATGCAAATTCAAATGCTTCTTCAGAGACAGGAGGCCACCTAGCCGAGAAGTCGCGCGGAAGATCCGCTTCGTGTGTCCCATACATACACACGAGTGACGCGGGCAAGATTCTCGGCGCCATGTTTGCTACTTATTCCCTTTCAACCGAGAGATCCGGAAACCTGATTCGCCTTGCACGACCACAAGGAAAACGATACTTGAGGAATCCACACTGCAAATGAAATGGGCAAAAAGAAGCAGCAGAAAGAGAAGTTGGAGGATTAAGAGAGAGAGAGGAGAGAGGGAGTCGGAGAGAGCGTTCTCTACACGTCGAAAGGAAATTGTAACACACGAGCGTGTTTTAGACTCTCGCTAAATCGGAAGAGGAGAATGGCGAATGTAAGAATCGGGCCAACCTGGAGGTCCTCTTATCTCATGGAAACATTCCATTAGCCCTGACGACCTCTCCGCGAGTGAAAAAGAAAAAAGTCGGATAAATCGCTCACGGCGCAAAGCAAGTATACACGAGAGTCAGAGAAGGAGCAAAACATCCTGAGAGACTCTAAATGTTCCATTCGAAAAGCTTCTGTCGACGAACAAGAAAAAAAACAACATCATTAAACTATTTTTACGTTGGAATTACGGTTTAAATTACTGGCGTCGCAGGTGCGGACGTTGAGGCACGTTCCTAACATTGATTTATTGCTAATAATGAAGCTTTTGTTTTTACTTCGACAGCTCAAAATTTAAGTGCGATACGTTACCTTTACGTGGCAGACAAAAAAGTACGAGCGTAACGGTAAAGTTTCACTCGGACTGCTCAATGTCTAGATTTATATTCCAAATATTTATAGACGACAAACTCGATCCGCAAAAACTTTGAACAGGAAACTCTGTTCTATATTTTTTTTTTTTTTTACAATCTGCATCGAGATGAATCATAATTTGGGGAAATTTCCATTGCTCCATCATGCTGATGATTTTCATGGTAATTTTTCCAACATTATTATTCAAATGTACACGTAACATATTTGCCCCGTTGTTGGTTATACGCCGAGAGAAAATTTGCCCAGCGAATAAGCTCCCATGAAAGATTTCTCATGAGACAAGAGACTGCTTAGATTTAGTTTACTAACAATTGGGCCATTGACGGAGGAGAGCGCCTCTCGCGAATGTCCCGGTGGGCCGAAACTTTCGTTTTCTCTCTAACAACGCTCACGCAGCCTGGCTTGTCCGACGATCTACATTCCTTTCAGTTCCATATACTCGTATTATTTACGCGAGCGTTGCACGAATGTAGAGAAACGTGTATGCGCATATACATCTTAATGTGTCTCATTGCTAACCGTGTTGCGGAAGGATCGTAGAGAACGAACGGTTCCTACGTCGGTGAACACACAATCGTATATATATATATATATGTGTGTGTGTACCAGTATTCGCGACGCGGTGGCTTATGCCCTCGTAAGTAGAGAGTTCCACCGT
Organism: Campoplex capitator; assembly: GCA_037576405.1. Classification (NCBI taxonomy): domain Eukaryota; kingdom Metazoa; phylum Arthropoda; class Insecta; order Hymenoptera; family Ichneumonidae; genus Campoplex; species Campoplex capitator. Next base: position 2,490,119 of record JARBWI010000021.1, read on the forward strand.
AATGAGTGGGAAGTTCGTGAGTGCAAGCAAAACGCCCCGAGCACGAGGGCAAGATCGATTCTTCTCGAGAGAGTACTGAGGTCATCCGCTGCTTCGAAGACATGTGAGAAATGTATTCTCTTTACCAGCAGACTGTCTTCCTCCTAGTGACGTTTTTTTTTCTCTCTTCGGGTTGCTTGGATTCGAGTAATGAGGCACCCGGAGCAGGGATGCAGGAGTTGGGTAAAATGGTGGTGAAGCAGCTGTTCATTGATGACATCCACATCCTCGTGCACCGAGGATTTCCTATCAGTGAATTTAGCAGCGTTATACCTCTCGTAACACTGATTGCCTCCAACTTTCCTTGTCCTTTCACTCCCCCCTCCACTCTCCTTCTCTGGTGTATTTATATACTTGACATGCAGTTGCTAATAATCCTCGATCAGGCATTATGATGTCGAAGATCGAAATCAACGAGTCCCCCCGTGAAGGATCAAATCATTTTAATCTCGCGATAAATATTGCGTGGAATGTTGATGCACCGCGACGTTGGTGGTCGAGAAGCACGTGCTCTCCGTTGTATGTATATATTTATGTCGTTCTCACTACAATAAGCATCTCAAACGCTCTGGACGCCACACTCCGTATCACATTGATTCCTCTGTTATGCTTCAAAAATTCTTCGCGTGTGCCACTTCGTGGACGAACTATACGAAATAATGAGACATCCAGCTGTATATAATACGACTGGCAACGGTTCCTCGCTCTCCTCGCAAAACTTTTCTTCCACATCACCTCCTCCAACTTCCTCAATCCGCACACTTCGATGGTACTTTTTTTCTTTATTCTTATCTTTTACTTTATTATTTTTATTATATCTTCACGAATCTCGTCTCTTTCCTCGTCAAGTTCCCTGGGCTCCTGGGCCATCATCCATATGGAGAAGGATTCTTCGAATCAATAATAGATGGATCGGTATGCACGGAATCCGTCGTTCACCACTCAAGGGCTCTTTACGTATTCCACTTCGTGGACAAACCATACGAAATAATGAGACTCTCGTCGCGAGGTGAGACAGAGTTGAAGAAAAGGAGGGAGGGAGAGAGAGAGCCATGGATCTTGGCAATGATCTACCGAATGTGGTTATTCCGTACTATGCACATCGTTAAGGATATACGCGAACTTTCGTTCCCCTTTCACCTCTGCAAAATACGGCATCTTTTATTGTTTCAACCATTTCGTGTATTTGTTTCAACCCTCTTGCTCTCCCAACGCTCGTTTTCTCTCGAAGCGCGAAAGGCCCCCACGCTGCTGCAAAAACCTCGTGATCGACCTTAACTCTTGTTCCAAGAGACCTTCATCGCGTGTGTATCCAAAGTCACGAAGGTCATCGGATGTGTGCATACACTAAATCCGAGAGTCTTTGTCTACCGATGTAGTACTTAACGTGTTCATTCCAATGACAATGAAAGCGTCCAGGCACGTAAATAAATGGCGTCGAAAGAGAGGCAATGTTTCTTCGTGGCCGAAATGTCCTCGAGGTTATCGAAGGTCGTTACCATACAGAAAAACGGTAGCTTCAACTCCATAAAAAATTGTCCAGACTTCCTCTCGGATCCGCAAGATTCAGCTTGGTCTCGCGGTATCTCCCGCTCGGATCAACGGTTTTGATGATGAAATAAAGAGAAAAATAACAACGACAACAAGCACGAACTATCCTCTTACCAAAAATTGCCCTCCATACATCAAAGGGACTTTTATCAGACGTCGCCAAGCAGGGCATCGCTACAAATCACTGGTAAAAACGGTAATTCTTGAACCTCGAGGGTCAACCCGAGCCCGTCAACCCACTAACTGTGCCTCATCTCGAGGGACACATCTCTCGAGATTCCGACCTTCGAGTGTCCGCGTGCACGCTTGCTCTCTCTCACTCGCTCTTGATGCTCTCTGCTGGTATGCGTCGGGGAATCCTCACGTATGCTCATCCTACAGCTATATCGTCGCCAGTTTTGTGTACCATATATTCAAGGCATTTGAGAAAGAAGAGAAGCAAAGAACGAAAAAAAAAGTCGAACGGTACACCCTGGCAACATTCTTCTTCATCGCTCTCTCTCTCTCGCTCTCTCTTGTATTTGGCCTTCCACATAGAGCAGCACGATCTTATACATACACATGCCTGTCTTTTCTTCCTTCTCTTATTATGCTCTTCTTCCTATAACCCTCTCCTCCTTTATCCTTCTTCTTCTTATTCTTCTTCAGCTCTCGTGCACATTGGGCCAAAGATATCATTGCGAGATATCGTCTTGTCCCGCGACTCCGGGTTCGGGTGAGACCGGTCACGAGTCCGCGCAAAGCTTCTTTTCTGTAACCCCCTTCATGTCGTCTCTACCTTCTATCAATCGACGAGAATACACGAATCTGAATAATCATTCGATATTATATTAACGAGCTACCATTAATTGGGATTAATCAGTAGAAGTTTTCTCGTTTTGGCTCATCCTCGTGTTCGATACACCAAAATCCGCTGTTTACTTCATGGGGCCGGAAGAAATTTTTGTTCAGGAACGTCGCGGTAACATTTTCGTACATTATTGGACTATGAGACTTGATCTACGCCACAAAAATTGATTTTTATAACATCCAGAGGGTGGAGAAACAAAGAAAATTTTGTTGCAGTCCGTTAATAGAAACTTGAAGATCATTCAATCGTTGATAGCCAAAGAGAACGTTTGCCATCCGGTTATTAAAATGATTATTTCTCTTGATTCGTTCCTTTTTTTTCTACGTGACTCGATGTGCCAGCCTCTTGCATCTGACAACCTTCATCCTCGAGCGAAAGAGTCCACCTATATATAGTTCAAGTTAACGCCGGTTTAGCCTGGCGCAAAAGTAACGTTCCATATTTCACTGTGAATGACGCATGCGTCGGGGGAGGAGAAAGAGGGTGGCCGGTCCCGGAGGCACAGCCTCTCTGCACGTTGCTGCCTTCTTCTCCACTCGGTTGATCCTCTCTTAAACGCCTCGAGCTAGAGAGACTCTCTCGCACACCGACAAACAGAGCCCGTGTCTGCAAAAGCGGCTTCTTCACTGCCGCGGACCGTTACCTAACCTTCCTCCACCTTTTTCGCTTCTCCATACTTCTCTCTCCCTCTCTCTGTCCCTTTCTCTCTCCTCTCTCTTTGCCTCCTTCGCGCCACCTCAATAGCCAGATCAACCTTTTACACCTTCGCAAACCGCAGAAAATTCAACCACGCACACTCCTTTTTACGACCTTTCTTTGTGTCCAACTAAACGCGACTAGAAAGTTTGGAACTCATCAGAAGTCGACCTGCAACGAAGCTGCGTCGATGATGAATCCCTGTATGCTGCTCACGGATCTACTCTGTTTCAATGAGAGCAGAAAAGAACTTGTCCAATCTCTGCTTGAGAACGATTCATCGATCTTTCCCCAGCCACTAATTTCGGTCTACAAAAATGTCCATAATTCATGGTACCACTGACTGAGAATCCAAGGGACTTTCATCAAAAACGAATATCAACGGACTCCGGAAGATCCGGATCCTGCAACTTTTTGACGGGCGATTAATAATTTTCATATGTAGAAACAGATGAGCCGTTACTTTATAACGATGTCGAAGAAAGTTTGATAGCTAAACCGCGAGTAGTTGTGAAAACAAGCGGTCGATATCCAAGTGCACAAAAATTCTAATCCTCCGTATCTATGGGTCTCTTATTCTCGTGCTTCTAATGCGCAGGATGCGTGTTGTACGCATCACTTGTGGCTGAATTCTGGTTGCAGTCGCGGGCGGGAGCGGGCAACCGCACAGCGTAAACATATATGTGTCGAAATGATTAAGTACCGTGGCGTCGTTGATAGTTGATCGAAAATAAGCGGTTACATATAGAATCGACGCGCGGATACCACAACTCGAACGTATCCATAGCAAGCCGTTCTCTTCGAACGTCTATTTTACCTTTTGGTATCTTCCGTCCTCGATCATCGAAGAAACAAAGAGAGAAAAGGAGAGAGGGAGATTCTACCTTGGCTAAAAGTAGGCAGGGCGAGTCTTCGACGTGAGTAGGATATTCGAGGTTCAAACGTCTTTGGTTAACCATAAGTTTTGCCGCCCATCAACGAGAAAGACATTTATCCCTGGCGATGAAAACAACTAAAAAAAAGAGAAAAAAAAAGTAACATCCGAGATTGCCTTTCGGACTTTTGCGCAAGGGATTGAACAATGTTCTACGTGATGCTACCAAGGGGCAGTTGCTTTCTTCATCTTGAATTTTTTAACGCTGCTTTTTTTCTCTCTCTATTTTGGGTTCAGAGAGCCTGACCGGGATTCGCGGAATTGGATCGTTAAAAGACCCCACTGACCCAGAGTTCTTATTCGCACCCTCTAAAACCGCAGGATCGTAAAATAATACCGAGGGAGAACGATTCACCCGACGCTCTCTCCTAGAGAGAGCGTTTCTTACTTCGGTCGTTTTCTCGATGCCGATGCTCCCCCTGGGGAGGCTCATCGGGTTCTGCCATCGTTATAATCCTTCGCCGACAGACTTTTTATACCGATTTTCAAAGATTGTCGTCTTCATAAGTCCTCTCACTTTTTTTATGTCAACTCCAAAAGGTCGAGTAAAAAGTTTCTAAATTTTTTCCCTCTTCGAGCACCGAATCCAACGTTCAAAATCTCTTTTCATTGAAAAATCCAGTAAAACTTATTCCAATATCTCACGAGTCTTCCAATTACAATTTTATCAATGACCGAACATCAAACCTGCGATGTTATTGATCAATAAAAACAGTTTATCCTCATGAAAATTATTCAAGTTCAAGTACGTGACATAAGCCGATAAACAATGAAACAACAAAGACGTTTGAAAGATTCGAACTCGAAACATCTCAGCGTAGTTTCGATAACGAGCTCCGAGTACTCGGATTTCCAAGGAGCACGTAATAAAAGGACAGAAGCGCATCAACAGTAGCTCTTTTCTTGACGTGACTAGCTATATAATAATTCATCGGGTTCTACGAAATATAGCGGCAAAAGCCGCTTTGTCATTCCGTGTGTCGAACGGCTCTTTTCACTTCGCTTCTAAAACCTCCGACCAACTCCGTCAATCCCATCTTCAATCCTTTCTCATCTCCTTCGCATAACAAAGAATTCTCATGGCTTCTACCATCTTTTATTTCGCTCATTTTTTTTCACAACTCTTACCTCAGCGTTTGTAGTATCGCCACCGATGACCTTTTTCTCCATTAATTAAAGGAAACTACAAAAAAAAAACTTTACAGAAAGAGAAAAGAACTTTTTTTAAAAACTTTCTTGCCCTTTTTCCCTCAAAATATCCACATTTTCGCTATTACTTTTTGAAGCTATTTGACCTGTCAACTGACAGGCTTTTTTCACTTTTCGTGCCAAAACTCCTACCAGCAAATTATTTACAAAAATACACAATCATTCGGTTCCCAAGGTGTTCGAAGCTGCTCAGTTTCCATTTTGCAACCCAAAAAGTATTCGATCCAAAACTAAAAATATAAAAGTTTCACGAAAATGATCATTCGCGACGTTATTTAGCAGCCAATCGGTTGATTATTCAACTGCTCTCTGGCACCGAATCTTTCGAGGTCTGAATGGTCCCCGAGAGATCGATGAACGTAAAAAAAATATGATCAGTCATTATTTGTTAATTGTACAAATGCCAAATACAAAAAATATTCGAATTTTATACTTTTTCAGAAAAAGAATGTACGACTCAAAGGGGTTTTTACAGAAATGGGTCAACGGTGTTGGAGTTTGGATGGGAGAGTATATTGAGACGAGACAAAATACCGAAGCGGTGTTTCACGCAGAGACATCTCGCGAATCGATGTATATCTTAACTCATGGTGTATTATAAGTACCGTGTGGCACATTGCCATTACCGTTAGCCACCGTTCAGACTCTCGGAGTTCATGAACGAGAAGAAAAAGAGGAGAAAGAAGGAGGAGAGAAAAGCGAGGGAGTTTGCGGCGATGATATATAAACGACTAGAAAGAGAGGATGAGGTTGGACGAGGAAGACGTGAATTTATCGCTCTCTGTTTATAAACCTCTTAAACCTTCTGATTAGGGAGATTTGAATCGTTGAAAAAAATTGATAATTATCGAGAAATGACGAAACAGCGTTGAATCGTATCCTGGTCTGTATAATTCGAGACGAAAATGCATTTTTGTTTCCAAAATTTTACAAAAATAAAAAAAGTAAACAAAAGTGACTCGTTTTTACAACTCTCGTACACTAGCCAATCATCGACTGGCAATTAGACAGATTATGAGGAAGAAAAGCCTCGAAAGAGCCAACGGGAAGTATGATAATTGAATGTACACAGAAAAACATGAAAAAATAAAGAAAACAAAACTAGCGGAAAGGATGAGAGAGAGAGAGAAGGAATTAGACGAGGAATGGCACTTGGGAGGAAGTTCACGTACGTGTTTTGCCCTTGGATATATCCATCGAGGGAAAATGTAATTGTAACGAGGAATTACGGGGTTGAGCATAAATGGACGAGCAAAATAGTGACGCGCGTTAAGCTCGTACAATTTAGAAATAACTCGAACGAGCAGAAAAATCGTGAGAATATGTTTTACAAAAAATGATTCGATTGAGCCTGAAAAATTCGTCGAAACTCATAAATTCCAAAGTTTTCTTGACGATAATGAACAATGGAGTCACGAGCTTAAGGGACGTTTGGAGTCCTAGTTGTAAATATCATTTTTTTTTTTTTCTTTTGGACTTAATCTCGCGTTTCCGCTCCCACGAGTGTCATTCGATGTCTGAGTCTCCAGTAGGTCTGATCGATCTCGATCAGACACGTATTTAACGCATCTCTCGAATCCGCTGTATCTCGACGTCAAAACGTCGAATGCTCGAGCGAACAAACGTGTATAATCGTATCTACATTTTTGCAACTTCCGGCATACCAGACGAGAGAGAAAGAAAAAAAAAAGCGATTCGCTTTTTTTTTTCTTCATTTTTTTGTTTTGTTTTGTTTTGTTTGCTGCTTCGGCTCTCGATGCTTATCGTATTCGAGGAGATACGGCCAACGGTGTGGATCTTCGTATTTCGCTCGGTAGACAGACCGGACGACTCCCCACATCGACAAACACACACACACACACAGACTCACGTAAGCTCGTTCGTATTCTCTTTAAGTGGAAAGATTTGTCGGTGGTCAGACACAGTTAAAAACCGAGCTCGGAGTAAAACGAGTAGCGAGGAATGAACGACTTCCTGCGCTCCGCAGATTCGAGCAATCTCATCTTTTTTTTTCCTCCCCAGTGAATTTTATCGAGCTACCGAGTTAAGAAAAGAATAAGGAATATATGCTGGTGAAAATTGCTCAAATTAAACGAGAAATTGTTTTTAATCGCTATCAAAAACAGTGATCGCATCTCCTGAAAAAAAAATTAAAAAAATAACAAGTGGAAACGGATCATCGAAAGAGGAGAAATAGTGAACGCTAGCCCAAGGCAAATTACCACAAATATCCTGTGCGCAGCTCCATCTATTTTCTTTCGTCTAAAATTATTTACCATCCAAGCAGCCTAACAATGGAGAAAAGGCTAGAAATAATAATTTTTTTCATTTTTCTTGGACTCGTTAGCGAAGGTCACTGTCGAATGACGGTGAGCGGGTTATAACGAGACACGAACAAATGAGAAGGTTTGAAAAAAAAAAGAGGGAGACCGAATTGAAAAAAATGAAACATTTAAAATAGAACGAGTGACCAGGGGGGGGGGGGGGGGGGAGAGATCAAGAGAGCGGCTCTCAAAAGTCGAAAGCGAAGAGGATAAAGAAAGGCGAAAGAAACGTAATTTAAATAGCATATTTCTCCGAGTCATTAAGCCAATTATCCTTACTTAGCGGCTACACTCCGGATCTCAACGAATGGCAATTACAAGTGTTTTATCCAGGCCTTTTTATTCTTCTGCGTTTTGTTATCGTAGTCGTGGACTCGGTAGTGGTCGGAGCCAGCTGTGCCTACAGCCTTTGAAAAAAAAAATCAATCAAATATAATCATTCGCGATTGGACTGATCAACGAGAGTGAAACAAAGACAATTTAACTCTCCAAAAACAGGCTTAAAATGATTTTTTACCGGACGAATAACCGATGAAAATATCGAGAATATTCATCCTCCCCGGAATCTTTGCGGACACACGATCTAACGAGAAGCCAATGATCAATTAATTAATATAATTGGACACTGTTCCAGGAAACGTTTGATTTCTTGGCAATTATTGGCTATATGCGTTCTCCCGGTAAATATGTAGCAGGAGGAAAAGAAAAATAATTCTTTTCCCGTCGCATTCAATGACGTGTATTTATTACTCGAGCTTCGACACAAATGGACTGATGTCCCGTTGAATATTCCAAGTACCATGTCACAGAGATTGAGAGATGACGGACACACCGAACGCGATTCGATACCGTTTCATCTCTCTCTCTCTCTCCCTCTCTCTTTTTTTTCTTCTCGTAAACCGATGAAACAACGAGGATGCTGTGGATATAAAATCACTGTGAACTCTTGGCTACGGAGCGTATGAACGTTGGATTATGCCAAGATCGAGTTCTTTCACGATTTCTCGGTTATTCGTTGCGCTCGAGGCCGATCCCGTGACCTTTATGCCGGGGGGACTCTCTTGAGCGACGACAACTTTACCGAACTGGCTCTGCGCGACACTCCCGATAAACGAGAGACCTCTCGAGGCGCGAGCCTTCGACGAAACAACAAAAAATCAAATGTATTACAAAAATCCCGCACTAACATTCGCGGCGAGGAAAATATAACAGAAAAAAAATCTGAAAATAAAAAAAAAAAAAAAAAAACGAAAAAAAAAATCACGAAAGAAGAGAACGAGAAGAAAGATGCTTGAAAGATATTGCAACGCTCCGGGCGAATACGCGTCTTGGATGTGCAAGAGACGCGCGTGGACCGTAGCAAGAAGTGTCAAAGGCGAAGATACCGGGACTCGCTTCCTGGAAGGTCGAGACCGGACAGCAAAGACGACCACGACGACGTTTAACTCGCGCGATCCATCCCCTACAAACCTCTTCCGACAGTGACGACTACCGCGACAACGAGACTATACGTACAAATAATTTAAAGAAAAAAAATTGAAAAAAAAAAACGACGATATAACAACGAGCGGAAAATACTCGACGTAACCGAGACATTCGAAATGATTTTACAACTTTTTTTCATAAGGATTTTTTAAAATTCTTATTTTTACAACAATTTCTCTATCGTTCGATAAATAATTTTAATATTTCATTCGATTAACCAAGACATCATTCAATTTTGGCAAAATTTCATCAAATTTTTCGAATTAATGAACAATTAATTTTTATTTTCTCATCGAGAATTAATTTAATCGATTCATATGCATTGGAGAACACAATTAAAACATTTTTTCCATTAATTGAAATCGTGGAAACCGGTGAGTTGGAAAAATGAGAAAACGAAAAATGTCTGAGACTCATTCCCTTTTTCCATTGGCAGGAAAAAATACAGAGAGGGAAAGACACGTTGACGCACAAGGGAACGTTTCTCTCATTACATTCCAAGGAACGACATCTGTTCCCGGTCGTTCCGCGTTCCCAGCGCACAACGGAGAATCCGCTTGGCTTCCTCGCGCTTTTCTTTCCCCCTTTCCCTGCACCTGTCCAAGAGAATAATTGCGATATCGATACAGTCCCATAGTACGTTAAACACAGGAATCCAAAAAGGTGTAATTTACTGAATTTACAACGAGAATAACTACAAAATATTTTACCACACTATTCCGATTGCTATCGAATAAGTAACGAATTAAAAAAATAAAAAATAAACGCATTTTTCGGGATTTTTTTACCAAACAGGTTTTATTAGTTTTTTTTATTTTTATTTTTTTTATTTATTAGTTTATTAATGAAAAATGTTTTCCCCTATGAACAATCAATATTTTTAGTAGCTGCAGTAAAATTTTTGTTACGTCTTGATCTTACGTTTCGATTTGTCAAAAATTTTCAGAAAATACTTTTGAAATGCTGTACTCTGAGAAAATGCGAAATAAAAACGATTTTTCAAAAATGCTGACTAGCTAAATGCTGATTCAGCGTTGAAAAAAAAAAAATGAATATTCATATCGAGAATTCCAACAGAAAATAATAACAGCGTAATTGTAAAATTGATTCGATCGTCAAGTCGCATGTGAAGAGAGCCTGGAAAAGTTTAACGACAGTTTCGCGGCGACCTCGTCCTTCACATCCTCGGAACTGAACGACCGAGAAGAATCTCTTTCATCGAAGCGAGCGTATATTGCACTCGGTTCTTGGCTCGCGATGTATTATATTTGTACACGTATATATATATCCGTATTTCTCTATACGCTCGCTCGAAGCCACATCAACAGGTTAACCGTAACGCACCTGAGCAAAAAACTCGTCCCCGGCATTCCCCGATGCGTATGGACCACTAGCAATAAATATATATATATATCTGTGGTACGCAGCATCTTTGCTAATACCACAGGGAGAAGAGAAAAGAGAGGACTCGCGCTCTTCCAGTTGTTGATTCCTCGTTCTCTTCTCTGTCAGGGTCTCGCTCGTTTTACAGAGCAAATCTTCCCCTCGTCGTTCCTCGAGATCTGTCCACTCTGCACATTCACGAATACCTCTTCCTCTCTCCTCATTTTTTTTCAACAAAAAAAGAAAAAAAACAAATTCCTCCCAATTTACCTTCACGTTGAACGTGCTTTTATTTATTTTCCATATAAAAAAAAAAATAGCCATTTACTTCATACGCATGTTGCGAAAAAAGTCTTCTTCTCTGCTCGTAACAAATGTTGCCACAAATTTGGACCACCTTTCTCGAATGATTTAAGAAAATGGCAATAATTCCTGAAAAAAAAAATAAATAAATAAATTAGGGAGAGATTCCGTTTGGTTTTTTGCAGGCTCTCTTTAAAAATGAGAAACTGGCGCATACGAGTGCATCCTCCTTGTATCGCTTCTCCTATCTACCACCAAATTTATGCCCCACCCCTTCGCTCCCCCCCTACGTTTCGAAACGAGAAATGTACCGGTATATTTGCACGCGATCGTTTTCATCATTGCCCCTCCGCTTTCGATCCTCGTAAATGCACACAAACGTTTATACATATTTATACAAGCTCACGTGGCTTCGGCTTCCCTCTTCAGTTTCGGACACACCGGTCCAAACGCATTCCAACCCTTCCCAACGAGATAACCGACTCACGGAAAAATCGAGATTCCTCTTATCAATTAACCTACTAAGTTTATTCGCAATTGTCAATGTCAATTATACACGAGATTTCAATTACATGGTGAAAGATTTTTTTTTTTTTTTGCGAATCTCACATTTTCGGATGAAAGTTTTTGTCGTCGAATTTATTGCAAGAACAATTTTTTGTTCTTTTTTCATCCTTTTGCTGTGAAAGTTTCGAAATGCACAATTTTCACAATTTTTCGAACGATTCAAATGAATCTATTGTTTTCATCGTTTCTTAGAAATCAACTTTTGAGGAGATTTTAAAAACTAAACTCAACTTTTTCGCTTATTAGCTGGAGGGGAGTGAAAAAGTTTTGAAAAGTACAATTTTCACGGTTCGATTCTAATGATCGTTTCTTAGAAATGCATTTTTGGAGGGATGAAAATGAAGCAAAAGTTTTTTTCTCTCCTGCACAATTTCTATGGAACCGAAAAAATAAATCGTTGAATCAATGGTAAAATTGTTGAAAATTTCATTAGAAAAATGTCTCGAGCAAATTAATTTTCGAATGGATTTTATTATAAAAGGATTAGATAGGATCTGAGAAAAAAATTTTTGACTCGTTGCTCACTGGATGTTTTCCCGATGACGTTAGCCAAGTAACAAGTTCCCGCATGTATGTCTGACCCTTCGAGTTCTCGAACGAGCTCGCCCCACAACGCAGCAGCAGCAGCAGCTCTCGACGTTTCTCTCTCGCGAGGGTCCCGTCGAGCAACGCGATTAGAAATTCCTTTTTGCACACACGTCTATCTATACGTATATTTATACATGTATAAAGAAATACTTGTAAGCGAAAAGGAGCGCCGAACCGCTTTACGCTTCTTCGTTTTGCATCCTTTCTCTCACTCTCTCTCTCTCTCTCTCTCTCTCTCGCTCGTCTCGACGTTCAATTCTGTACGTTCAGTGAATAAGAGAGAAAGGAAAAAAGGTTTAAGCCCCTGGCCCGCATCGGGGCTGCCGGAAGCCGGCAGGTGGGATGCAAATTATTCAATTAACGTGCGAACCCTAAGGCAGGAGTGCCTTGAGAACCCAGAAATTCTAGTATAAGTATATTATAATTTATACAAATACACCGACACCAGAAACGATGAACTTGAATTTCGATTTAATAATATTAAACTATTTATCCATCATACGAAATTCCACATTGACATTTAACCTGGAAAACTCTCGATGCCCTTATTTTTCATCGAATTGACGTTACTCGACCAAGTTTTCATTCCTCTAACACGATTATACATTTTTTCGAAACATTAAAAACTGAATAAAACGATAAAAAAATTGAATTTATTCATTCACTCGCAAATCCACGATAAAAAAAAAAGTACAAACACTGATAAAACACATTTTTTTCTATCCAAACAAAAAGAACAGTTTCTCTCAACAAAAATATTTCTGAGATGAGAAAAAAAAAAGTATTTTGTAAATCCTGAAACGAGTGATCGGTCGAACCAACGAAGCTTTGGTGCAGCTAAACGAATTCATTCAACAAAAGCAACCAAAAACTGAGAGAACCAAATAATTCATAAATCTATTAAAAAATTCATCGTTCACTCCAATAAACAAAGTTCATTTACGATTCAACAAAAAAAAAAATCTTCCACCAAAACGGATTCAGATCAACGAACACAATTTTTTTCCACTCACCAATTGATAAGAATTCAAATTGCATCAAAGTGCATCAGGCTGTATTTTTCGTAGCAACGATTATCACGAAATCTTTAGTGGCGTGAAGAAAAAAAAAAAAAAAAGTAGCTGCAATAGAAAAACATTGAAATGGACATGAAATAATAGGCTTTAGCACTGGTGTATCTACTCGAGGTATCTCTTATAGAGATACATGTACCTCCAGTATTTATAGTGTATGCGATGCATTTATTACATCACTGGATGCATCTTCTCGTTCCTGACCGAAGGGCAAAACAGTATATGTGTGTATGTGTGTGTGCGTGCACCTCCAGGCGGTTACACGAAGATACTGCAAGGGGGTGGGTGGGGGGGGGAGAGAAGGGAAAGGGGTCGAGGGAATGCAGCGATAGCTCGTTGACACTTTGATTGGCAGTTCGGGGTGCGTATCGCGAAACCTTGGCGCCCTTTCTCTCTCTTTCTACCTCAAGATCATTTATCTTACGAAAGTACGACGACGCTGTAGCTGCAATTGAAAAAATCCCTTCGTAGTACATAACAACATGTGTATGTATGTCTATATATGTATATATATATTATAATTGCGAGTGGAGTCTCGGGAATTTGCGCGACAACTGGAAACAGACCGGGAAGATAGTGGAACGTAATTGGCGAAGCGCGTTTCTTCCCGAAGGAGATGCGCGACACTAGCATATCTGGGAAAAAAAAAAAAAAAAAATTCACACGAACGTCTATATTTTTTCTCGATTTTTTGTTTTTTTTTTCTTATTTATTTGAAAACAAAAGTATTTGTAATGATCGAAAGGTTCGAAGAGACATTTGGAAGCGATTTTTTCAAGTTTTTTGGAGAAAAATTTTTTTCTGTCGAATTTCAACTCGCGGGAGAAAGAGAGGAACCGATTGACCGTTGGACGATACCCTCGAACTTGAAATAACGATTCTGAGGAACAATATTCAACACCTACGGCGGCCAATGTACGCGGCTAAAACGTATAAATTTATGGGTTATCCATATTCATATATTTTTACAAGTTGCTTCCGCCGCCCCCGTTCAATCCTCTTCCACCGGGCGATCACTTCGGGTTTTTCGTATTTATATATATATATATTTATACGTACAAGCTTCTCAGCTCTCTCGCACCGCAGGACTCAAATAATCAAAGTGCCTCGCTCTTTTCTTTCTCCATATTGAGAGGTGCGCGCGTGGACGAGTTCGATGACCTGCGGGTGAGCCAGCGAGGCAAAGGATATCGAAACTTCGCGTACTGGACGCAGGCAACCGATTATTTTCAGCGCTTTATCACGCGTATTTATAATTCGAAGAGATCGAACGATGTTCAAAAATATCTGTCAATTATATATACGAGATCGATCAACGTTGAGCGACGAACCTTTCGAGATTTAATTTATGGAAAACCTGAAACATGTAGAGGCATCGGGATGACAGAAAATAGAAAATTTTTGACAAAAAGCTTCAAAGTCCATCTGAAACGAGGCAAATTTCTGGAAATCTGGAAAACACGTTTGGCTTCGATGAAACGATTAACGTTTGAGAGCGAATCTCGTAATTAGAGAAATTATATTTCATGTTTCATGATTAATTCGTTAATTGAATAAGAAAGGAAAATATATTTGTCGAAATAACTGCTTATCTCTGTGCGACATTGAATGTAAAAAAAATACGGTCTTGCTCTCTCGGAACGAGAGGTTTTAAGGCATCTACAACGACGTATTACATCCTGCAGTACAAGTCTTTAATACACGAGTCCGCGCACGAGATTCGATCGTTTACCGCACACAACGATGAAAACTCTCGTGCTCGTAACTTTGGTCGTCGAAGAGACGGGATCTTCTCCACTGCCCACACGCTTCAACACTTTTATGTATACGCAAGTGTGTTGGAAATGTTACTCTTCCTCTTGGTTGAGTTTGCTGAAGGTTCGGCGATCTCGACGACGTATGCGTTAACGCAAAACAGCAGGAGAGAGAAAAAGAGAGAAAAGTTTGCACGTATAAATGCAGTTTGGCGAATGCACACACTCGAAAGCGATCAGTGAATATCGCGACACGGCTACCGGTCTCGTAACGGCCTCGTATCACGCGTCGAAAGAAAAAAAAAAAAGAAAGAAAGAGAGAGATAAAGAGACTTTTCTCCCTCGCAAATCCCACGCGCTGTGCAATTCGATGCACGACACTTTGCAGGGGCCACTCGTTCGTCGGGTGTATGTATATAAATTGACCAAAGGTATAGTGCACCGATGTTAGCACTTGAATTTTTCTACGTTCGCACATTCCTTCGCCGCGTTTTAAAAACTCCCTTTCTCCTCTGTTCCTTCTTCGCTCAAATTTTTTATTCAGATCTTTCGTGTCGATGCGGTGGAACGAATGGCTCGAGGAGCGGAGGCGAGAGAAGAGAGAGGAACGAGAAGACAAATCGTCAAATGGTCCATTTGACCTTTCCGGATAAAATGGAAAGGATATGAGGACCTCGAATGCACTGGAATTCGAAAAAAATCTCATTTATTCTTGTAGAAATTTATGAAAATAATGAATAATTAATGAAGCAGTTACCGATCCATGAATTCCTAACGAAAGCGCACTCTCTTTATCAGCTAAATTTGTATCGCTTGACTGATGAATTCTCGGACTATCGCGTATACCCGCACCAACATTTTCCTCGATAAATCTTCGTACGTGTGAAATTCAACAGCGTTGGATCGTTATTCCCGATATATATATATATATATATATATAAGTATGCAACCGTAATTCACGAATCACGGCAATTAATTAACCGCGTCATCCGATTCCGATTTAATCTGACATATCTCTTTCTCTCACACTTCTCCGGCTCTCTGATATCTGTAGAACGAGAGAAAGAGAGAGTGAGAGAAAAAAAGAGAAAGAGAGAGAGAGATACGAAACCACGAACATTGCATTATAAACTCCATCGACGATACACGCCGCTTAATATTTCTTCTGCGCCGGGTATCGAAGACACGTGGTTTGGCTTCCGCATCGCAGAAGTCGTTCGTTTATTCGATCCCTCGACGAGGGCGCACCCCTCATCAAGTTTCTATCAAGTTCTTCCTTTCAAAAGTCGTTTTATTCTCGTGTGTATATATAATGATATAAATGTGTAGAAATATCTGTATATATATGTATAAACGTGCATATATACACACTCGATATACGATCGGAGTTTGGTGAACGGGCAGAAAAAATTGCGGGGGCACGAGGAGTGATCGCTGCCTTCTTACGGAGGCTATATACCACCGGAATAATTCATGGGGGCCCAAGATTAAAGTCGATCTCGTAAGGATCTCTTCCTCTTTTCGTTTTCTCTTTATATCTCTGCGCTTTTCTTTTATTCATCGTTCTTTTATTTTTTTCTTTTCTCTCTTCATTTATTTTATTTTTTCATTTCGATTTCTTCGTCTCCACCCGTCATCGCTCTTATTTCTCCTTTCTTCTGCTTCTTCTTCTTCTTCGTTATGCACTTTTTGCTTTTTTATTTCGCAGCATCTCCATTCGCCTCTCCGACTCGCCATTGCCCGGTCCCAAATCTTTTCTTCTTTCTTTTCTTTCGTTTTTTTTTTCTTTATTACGCTCATTTTTATTCTTCTTCTCATTCCTTTAACCCTCTTCGGTCTCCTTTCTTCGTTTCTTTCAACGTCACGATCCCCAAGCCGGAATTACATACGAACCATCTCACCTGGGCATAATACACCTCTCCTAACAGTCAACGAACTCACCGCGCATTAATAACGTGATGTAATCTTCTCGGTCTGCTGTAACACGCCACACATATATCGTATGCGCGATATACATACTACTCCTCTGTTTGTATAGCTTTTTACAACGTTTGTGTACACGGATGATGATAAAGAAAAACATCATAGAAAGCGCCATTTTTTCGGCTCAATGAGCTCTGTCGCGTTATCTTCTTTATCATTCAGATTCTGCAAACTTTTTTTTCTGTAATCTTGGACGCTTTTGACGAATTTAACGATTGAATTTAATGGCGAAACGTTGTTTTGGTTTTCTTCAATTATCTGCACTCTTGACCCACGAAATCCGATAAATTTGTTCTTCTCGGTAGGAACTCGAAGTAAGATTGGTTGGAAACTCTAAAATTATGGAACGAAGAGCACCAATCAAGGTGATGCAATCGAGACAGTCCCCCTTCAAAAGTAAACCTGGTTCAAGATTTCACCATGAGGAATAATTTTCAAAAAGTCAGCTAAACAAATTTTATAACGGATTTCGTACTTCAAACACTCATAACTTGGAAAATTTACGGTGAAAAGTGATAATTTTTTTTCGACAGTAATCGTACAATACTTATTCATCATTCTACAGTTTTTTATCGATTTCTGTCTGCCCAGTTTTTTTATATTGACGTAAATATGATGTATCACAGGGTTTCGCCTATGCAACACGTGTTAAAAATGCTAATTTCAAAAGCACATATTTCGATAACGAGACGGTCAATGTGAGTGAAATTTCACCAAAGTGTGCAGGATAACCTAAACAATCTTAGTTTCAAATATAAAAACTTTCTGTCTCAAATCATTTTCCATCTGCACTACCTCAAGGTGCAAGCAAAAATAATATGAATTCCGGAGTTTGATTTTATTCGTGGTTCAAACAGCCAATGATTTAGTGAGATTAATTCAATTGAGTTGTGCCTTGTTACATGAAATGTTGCAAGTGCCGAGAGAAAAACTGTTTGAAAAATGAACTCGGAGAGCTGAGTTTCTCGGAGATCGGGCACAATTTTATTTCCTGGTTGCTGGTCTAAAATTGCGGCGAGTGTATACGGGTGAAGAAAAAAAAGGCTTTTCAACGTTGATGTTACACAGCCTCCGTATACGTGTAGCCTCGGTACGTTGGCAATGTGAACACGAGTTTCACACAGCTATAATATTTGCTTGGTCGAATCGCTCGTGAGTGAGCAAAGCTCTCTGGACTCCAGACGGAGAGAGAAAGAGAGGAAGAGAGAGAGAGAGCATTCGCCTTCCTTTTCACGGCAATTAAGAGACGTGATTTAGGAGTCTCTTTCTCGGTGCTGACTCTCGTAGCTGCTGTTCCGAACGCTGCTGCATTTGCTCCGGGTGTTCTCCGGCAGCTTGCTTGCTTTGCTCTCGCTCTTAATATCGATACCTTCAAGCGTTTGGCTTTTATTCTTTTCCTTTCCCTGCTACAGGTTCAATCGCTCCCCATTTTTTTTTTCCTTTTTGTCTTTTCTTCTTTTTCTTACTCTCTCCTCTCTCTCTTTCTCTGTCTCTCTCTCAGGCTCCCTCTACTCATAAATACATGTATACGAAATCGAAGGTATAACCAAAGATCATTATATGGCCAAAGAATCGAGGGGGGTAGGAAACTCGAAACTCCTTTGCCCACGAAACATTATTACGCCAGCGCAGTTAACGTTCAAACTTATGACGTTCAACTCTTTACCCGTAAATCATCTTTCGAAAAAAATTGCATTGTCTCTCGCTTATCCATTATAATTTTTTGATTTTTTTTAAATCTTTTATTATTACTCATTCAAAGTTGCTCCATCTTTTTCGGTTGCGCATTGTCTCTGACCTTCTTCGCTATAATATTTCGATTTTTTCATTATTTTACATTCTAAGTTGCTCCATTTTTTTTGGGTTGCGTTGTCTCTGACCTTCTTCGCTATAATTTTTCAATTTTTTCATTATTTTCCATTCCAAGTTGCTCCATGTTTTTGGGTTTCGTTGTCTCTGACCTTCTTCCCTATAATTTTTTAATTTTTTCATTATTTTTCATTCAAAGTTTCTGCATCTTTTTGGACTCTGAAATTTTGGCTTCTTTGGAGAGAATATTTTTTTATATTTACCTTTCTCGAGGAATCTATTGATTTCAAATTTCAATAACGCAATTCTTAGAGCAAAAAAACAGAGTAATGAATTGATTTGACTCAAAATGGAGCAGATATAAAAACGTCCAGTTATTTTTGTACATTTCCATTTTCCCGTTGCGTATTGCACGAAGATTCACTGGTCCGAAAAGATCTCTGGAAGATTAAGGGTCATCCACCCGCCGAACGCTCTCGCAAATCCTCGCGAGAGCATGAGGAACGCAACGAGGAATGAAGAGGATTCGAGGCTCTTAAATCGCCTTAAAACACAAACAGAGCTTCGTACTTTTCGACCATATTTTTTGGCCCCTTCTCCTCGCTGCCCCTTCGCTCTTAAAACCGTCCAATTCCTCGTGGCTCCGCGTGCTTATCGTTACGTATAAATTTTGCCTGTTCGTAAAAAGCCCCGCGGCCACGTGACTCGATAACTTTTTGAAGCATCCACTCCCAAATCTTATCCTCGCATGAATAAATATGTATATACATTCGTAATTCTCCTTCGTGAGTACGCCGAAGCACGCGAAGCTCTCGAACAACCAAATCCAGCATCTTCAACGACTTCACTTCATTTTTCCATCGCTACCAACAGCAATAATGACAATTTCGTGCGAAATTCAACAAAAATATTTTTTTTCAATCGTTATATTCTTAAAATTATGATCTCTAAGGAATGAGGGCTACTTGTAACGCCGAAAAAAATTCTTTCTTCGGGATTTTTTTCTCAAACAGATTTTCTGATAAAATAAAAAATATTTTCCCATACGAATAATCAATATTCCTAGTAGCTACAGTAAAATTTTCATTGAAAAATAATGATAAATAAGCGAGATGCAGTCGGTCTTCGAGGGGTCCAAAAAAAGATGTTTCGCTGTGATCACCGCTGCTCATCACTGGATCATCTGAAATCAAAAAAATTAATGGGGATCGTTAGTAAATCACATTGGGCCCAGGATGGACGAAGGGTTAACGAAAATTTCGAATTTTTACAAAATGGCGGATGTTCAAAGTCAAAACTTGTTATTCGACCAAAAATTCACTCATATTTTCAGTTATAAAAGAAAAACTATTCACCGCCGATAAAAATCCTTCGGCCATCCACGGGACAATTATGTACAGAATAAGTGATACAAATTTCAAAACGATCGGTCAAGCCGTTCCGGAGTTACAGTGATCACCGACTTTGAAAACGTGATTTCGAGAAAAATCCGTTTAAAATTTGAAGTACAATTGACATGTAAATAAAAAAATTATTTTTAGACTTACATTGAATGATCCTTCCTGGCACCATAAAGTGAACCTTCCTGCGCCGCAGCAGAAGCAATTTTTTTTTGTATCGTCGAACACTACCTAACTACATTAATCTACTCGAGGTGACTGCACTCAAATTTGTTTATCTTCATGAATAATGCTCCGATTCGTCTAAAATTTTCAGAAAATACATTTGAAATGTTGTACTTTGAGAAAATGCAAAAAAAAAAGAGATTTTCTAAAAATGCTGTTTAGCCCTCGTCCCTTAAGCTTCAACCATTTTTCAACAGCCTCCAAAGTACGTTTCAGACGACGAACATCAACAAAAATTCTTCGAAAAACAGAAAAAAAAACTTTTCCAAATGATTACGAATTTGTATTTCGTCAAAATACTTTCGACACGACAATTTATCGTAAAAATCATTTTTCCATACCTCCGAATATTCCATTTTCGTTATTTTTCGTTGGTACCAGTGATTCGTGCCCCTTTCGTTCGAGAGGATCCACTCGAACCTGCGAAATTTAGTTGACGTACGATAAGCCTCGAGCCTGACGCAGTGTGGGTGCATCAATACACATAACGAGTGAAATTGCATGCACGCGTATAGCCGAGAGCTAAAAAAAATTCGTGTACGTATATACTCTCCCCTGTGTAAACGATGAGCCAGCATTGAGGATTTTTACCGTTTTGGATATCCAAAAAAGAAGACAATGACGTTGCATAAATTTCGAGATGAACACTCGTGACCCACAGTTGAGCAAAGTAATTAAAAAATATTCACAACTCATGAAACAAAACGCTACGAACATAACATCGTAGTGCCGAGAAAACTCATGAGTCGAAGAATAATGAGGAGCCCCCCCTCCCAACAGTCCTAAATTCGTAGACAAACACTTCAAAGAGCAACATTGTTGAGGCGACATCCTCGAATAAAAATTGTATCCAAATGTCGGATTAAGAACATTTCAAACGTTTGATTCGTAGAGGTTCGTCGAATGGAGCCAGAAAAAACGTCATTTTTCTTCCCAAAATGAATCTTCTTCTTCCGATTCGAATCGCAGCTTCCAAGTACATTTTGATTAAAAAAAAATTGTTCAAAAACAACGAATTTAGAGTCAATTGGTCCTGAAAAAATGAAATTTCAGTCACGAATGAGGATACGGAGCAGGATACGATAACGCGGAAAAAAAAACCAAAGATAAAAAAATGAATGCGACGAAGTGGGAATTGAATAGTTCCTTTATGACTGTCCGATTATGCAATCTCATATGGATACATGGATACATAATAAGGTATTATAGTACTTATGTGGGACCATGAGATAACCATCATCGAGACTATAAACGATTAGTTGCAATATCTCTTCGTCTGTCCGTGCGCCAGATAAATATCGTCCTTCTCGTATACGCTGTAACATACCTGCCGAAGAGAAAACGCGTAACTTTTTACGGTTCATTCGAGCCCACCTCGCGTTCAATACACAAATAAATACCAACGTATATATACACATAACGGAGCATACTTTTGAATATATTAATCGACGACATTAAAATATACATAATCCGAAAGCGAGCCTATCAAATTACGATCGCAATAAATTATATTCGCGTATAAGATCGATATATATAAACATATTAATCCG
Source organism: Campoplex capitator (assembly GCA_037576405.1). NCBI lineage: Eukaryota > Metazoa > Arthropoda > Insecta > Hymenoptera > Ichneumonidae > Campoplex > Campoplex capitator. Next base: position 2,511,842 of record JARBWI010000021.1, read on the forward strand.
TAAGTTAATGTATTTGACGAGGGGACTCGTACGGAATCGTTGGGTAGCTCTCGTTGTTACGATCGTTTAAATTCATTTTCATCTCCTTTTTATCTTATCTGTCGTATTGAATTATTCGTTCGATTCAGTTCGTTCGAATAAGGGAACGTTTTTATCTGGAAATTTTATTTTTTTTCGCTTCTTTTTTAATCAATCGATTATTCTACTATGAATGAAAAAAAAAATGATATTGAACGAAGAAAAAATTGATTTGAGCTGGAATCAAAATCATTAGGATTCGATCTACGACACAATTTTCAATTCTCCTAACGAAATTGATCAAAATCATCATTTTTTTTATTAACTACAAATTATTTGTGTTTAAATTAAATTTATGACTGAATTTTTATCTAAATCTTCATTTAATTTTCATCCAACTGACATTTTTTATCGATCACTTTTAAATAATGCTGATTTTTTTTTTTTCATTATTCAATTCCCATAATAATTTCCAATCCTCCCAATGAAATCAATCAAAATCAGTATTTCTAATAAAATAAAAATAAAAATTGACATTTTTCATCGATCAGTTCTAATTAATCCTGATTTTTTTTTTTCATTATTCAATTCCTGAAAGAATTATCAATTCTCCAAATGAAATCGATCAAAATCATTAATTCTAATAAAATTGAAATAACGATTTATTGATAAATATTAAAAATAAATTCAGTGAAATTTTTTTTATAAAATTAACAATTTTTTTCGATCAATCAATATTAATTTTTTATCGAATTTCTTGTAATTTATAGCTGTATTCCGGATGGAGGGGACGTCGGTAACGCGATGACGGATATTCAACCGTCACCGCCGGGATATCGCGGCCAGGATGAGGCCCCGGGTCCACTCTCCTGCAGCCCGGGGTCTTTCAAGTACGCGGGTCACGCTCATCACCCCGAGCACAACAAGCAGCAACAATCAGCCGGTAATTACGTCAAGAGTACCGCGAGCACGTACAACAATAAAGAGAGTTACAACGGCAAGCAGAGCAACGAACAGCAGAGTCTTCCTTATCGAAGGAAATCGGAGAATTCCGGTGGCAGAAGAACCTCGTCGAGTGAAAACGAGCCCAGCCTCGAAACTAACAATCACATCGTCAATAAAAAGAGCAATATTGCCGGTTACAACGACGGTTACAAAAAGAATACTCCGGGCTATAAAAACGACAGTGGGTTAGTATTACCTTTTTCTTAATCCTCTTTTTTTATCAACTTTTCTCATTATTTATTACAATTCTATGACCTTGACTCCACCAAGTTCAACGAAAAATCAAAAAAAACATTTCGATTCATTTCATATTTAATATTTCTCGAAATTTATTCCAATATTTCGCGAAAAGTCCTTAAAAAAATGATTTTTTTTTACTTTTTGCTATTGAGCTCGACTAAAAATTAACATTGTTAATCTTTTTTTTTGTTTAACGGCTCCGTGCGCTTTGTTTTCATCCGAAAACGTCAAAATCGCCGGCCACTTTTCTCTCACTTTCAATATTCCGCGAGGAAACCTCAAAAAAATGTTTTTTTTTTACTTTTTAGTATGAATCGGTAAAAAAAACTCAACTTTTGGATAAATTTTGGGGAAAATCAACAGAATATGGAAGAAAATTGTTGCGTGATTTTGGCGAACATTAAAAAATTGAAAAAAAATGATAGAACTTTGGAGTTTAACCTCTTTGGAGTGAAATTTTGAAAACGGATTCACAATCGTTGTGAATTCCAGCCTCCGTAACAAAAAAATGTTGAAGTTTTTCTCAAATATCTGTCGTCCCGAAAGCTCAATGTTGTTCGAAATGAAAAAGTGCCTTTTTAACATGAAAAGAAAAAATGATGAATATTTTTGAATTTTTTCTTTCAGATACAGTGAAAGTATCGGATTCGACAGTTTCAGTTTGCCCCTTAACGAGAGAGACGACGCGTCGCCACCACCAACTCCCCCGGTACGCGATGCCTCGAGCCTCAAGGGTGTTTGCTACGGTCCCGGACACGAGAAATATCCATCCTGGCCAAGCGCCCCGGAACGTCATCCCGACGAAGAAACGAGCGACGAAATTAACGCTCACGGTGGCTCACACCGATCCAAATCCTGGACCGATCACACAAACTATCCGAAGGAAAAACCGGCCCAGTACACGAGACCGCTCGCGAAACGTCCAAATCCAGCCTTCACTCAACAGGTTCGCAGTCCAATTTTATTTTCCAACCGCGAACAACCGTTTTTTTAATAAATTAATTGAATTTTTTTCAAAATTTAAAGGGATCTTCGAACTCACGTTTGAAAAATTAATCAAACGCGAAGGAAATGTCAAATTTTGTAAAAATGTTCATGAAATTTGATTTTTTTAAATAATTGAAATCTGTAAATTCGACTTTTAATAAGTATGAAATCTTCGAACTTATAATCACATGGAGAAAAGGATTACTCTCAAGTAATGCTAATTGTTAATTGCGAGAAGAATCGTGACACATGTCTCGGTGCAATTGTAAAGAGACCAAAGTTCCCACAAAGACATTGAGAAAGAAAGAGAGAGGGGGAGAAAGGTAAAGAACAAGTACGTAGTCGACCGTGAGGGGGTTACATCTCGCCAGAGACAATTAATCACCACTCCCACATTCTCCTTTCCATCTTGCGCACTTCCTGACGTCACTCTTGCAAATTTCCACCACATCGACTCGACGAAACAAAGGCGTTCATTTTGGCTTTGTTAACGTTTCAACGATAGCCCTTATTGTTTATAAGAATTAATCTCATTTTTTTTTCCAAAACTTCGTTTCCTCTTATTTCTCCTGTTTAACGATCTTTCATTCCGCAGCTGAAAACCGTGATGGAACGTTGCGAAAAAATACCGGCCGAAACTTTCGAGTCGCGTGGCACTCGGGTCAACGAAGAGGAGCCAAGATTATGGCCTCGCGTCGATCGCGAAGGCAAACCACTCGGCGACGCCGAGTACGTTGTTCCATCCCCACCCGAGAGAGAACAACAACAACCCTCGCAAACAATAAGTCACGCCGAGCTCGAAGCTTACGTCCGAAGTTATCAAGATCCTCAAGTATCCCAGGTAATTAATAGTCATTTTGAATGTTTAAATTTATTTAATATTTTTCCTTAACCCATTCAATTTTTTTCGCTTATTTATTATGGGTATTTCATTATTTATTACGAATAAATTACAGGTTGACGTCTACAGAGAAACTGCCCTGACTCAAGCAGGCCTCGAAGAATACACGAGAGTCCAACACTCCCAGCAAGCCAGTTACGCCCAATCGGAAGGTTATCACAGTTACGTTTCCAGCGTCGATTCCACCACGAATACACCATTTCTGGACAGGTGAAATCTTTGTACCAAACAACAGCTTTTTTCGCTATTGAAACAAAACGGTTGCGCGAAACTTACGGAGCTTGGAATCAACGTCATGGAGTCTAGAAACGACTGAAACGTTTGAAAATAATTGATGGTTTATAGAGTCCATTTTAGAGATCCATGAACCTGGTTCATGGATCTACTTTCGGTGGAGGAAAACGAAGAAAAATTGCTCGAAATTCTTCCAACTATTGTACTGGAAGAATTTTTTTTACTATTTTGTTAACCTTGCTCGTTTGTAGTCACAGAAGAGCGAAAGTTTATTTTCCAAAGTTTCTTTCAAAAGTTTTCTGTTCCGTGATTCATTAATTTCGAATTTTGGCGAATTTTTAATGCAAAAGTCGATGAAGAATTTAGTTTAAATAATGTGGAAAGATTAACTGGTAGAATTGGCTCGGTTTCGTTCATAAAGGAGTGACTAAACGATACGAATGATTTTCAGACTGCGGAGGGACAGCGAGGCGGTAGCTCAGAGGCCATCATCGACGTGGGAAGAAGGATCTCGGGAGGGTCGTGACAGCGTGGTAACGACATCGAGTGGTGGAAGTGCATCGAGCAGCGAGACATTGAAATGGCACGGTTCGATGTCGGACGTGAGTGTATCGAGTGGAATAGCGGCTCGTCAGGGTAGCAGTGATCGTTGGGATCGTGGTTCGATGTCAGACGTGTCAAGTGTGAACGGACTCGGGCCGAATGGGATAGTTCAGAAGGGGATGAATCATCACGACAAATGGCAGAGTTCGATGAGCGATTTGACGACGTCTCTGTTGTCGCCGTCATCGAGACACGGTAGAAATTCGTTGACGAACAACAAGTGGAAACAGGAGATTAACAACAAGTGGCAGACGTCGATGAACGACAGAAACTGCGCGGAGACGAAGCCCGGTGGAAATTCACGGGCGAGCTTACCGGCGGTGATAAGTCATTGCTCGTCGGTGGGGGACGTGCACCGCGCGACATCACCGCGCGATGGTAAATGGCAGGAGTCTAGTATCGACGAGGAAAACCTCGAGCGTAACAAGCTTTCTCAGAGAAATTGGGAGTCGACGATGTCGATTGATACGGAGAGATATTCGCGAGGCCCGAGAACGCCGGAGTCCCAAAGATCTCCGATGTTGAACAGCGTCGCCTCGAATCTCGAGAGTTCCAGCGAATGGACACACGGCTCAATGTCAGACGTGAGCCAATCGAATCTCGCGATAAACTCGAGCAAACAACTCATAGCGCACAGTGCAAGAGTCCAAACTCCCCAACGTCATCATTCCGAGAGTGTTTTGTATCTGGATCGCGAGAGAACTCAACGAAAATTGTATCCCATCTCGACGACCAAACCGGAAGAAACAAACAATCAAAATCAATCATCTTCCCGTCGAACTTCACCGGTTTCACCTCAACAAGCCCATCTCTCGGTCGCCGAGCGTATCAGCGAGCTCGAAAAAGCTCAACAGACTCGATACACTTATCTCGATCCGGATAAACGACACAGAGTCTCCGATCCCACTCTCAAAGCCATACAGAAAAAAGCACTTTTGTCTTTTTACGAGAGACATCAGCATCAGTCTTCCTGGCGTTCCGAGCCGCAGTTGGCTCAGAGCGTTATCGTACCGACGGCCCAGAGTCCACCGCCTCAACCACCGCCTCGTCCGCGTCCACCTTCCTCCCGGAGAGCGAGCTCCGCTTCCGATTACTCATCAGGAACCTGGCGCGAGAAAACAAATCGACCTAGCAACTCGTCCGATCCGCCAGTACCGAAACACCAACACAGCAACAGCTGCGGAAGTCTCTCCACCGATTTGCTCGGTCCGGTCATCGTCGGACCCGCCATTTCGATCGACGATTGGGTACCAGAGCGGCCACCCAAAAAACCACATTTACGAGGCGCTTTTAACGACCGCGTGCCCAGTCCTGATCTTCCACCGCCATCGCCCCCCACCGTCGAAGAAACCGAAGTCCTCAACTGCGACGATCCCCTGCCACCGCCTCCACCCGAACTCAGCGACAGCTGCGAGCCCAGAGAGACTTCCAGCCACGGAGAAAAACGTCACAGAAGCTCCAACCAATCGGAGCGCCAATCGAGAAGATCGAAACACGGTAAACGCTCGGAACGCGATGACAAAAATTCCAAATCTTCTCCACTGTCATCCCCCGTGGTTCCTCCCACCGGGAAAACTCATCGTGATCATTCCCCGGATAATTTTGTCCGCGGTACTCGCCTCAAACACGCGGAAGCTGATGTATCATCAGAAAATGGTGTTCCCGCTGGTTTCTCGACTCATCGCATAGTCCCCAGCGGCAGATCCAGCCTGCGTTATCCAGCCGCACAAAAATTGCTCGTCAACGGACGTCTCACGAGTTCCAGACGCGGCGAAGAGCGTCGTTTCTCTTCAAGACCACCGGCCCGACTGCCCGATCTAGTTTCCCAGCGTTACAGCGATTCTGGCAATCAAAGACCCGCTCCTCAGGTTCCAGTAGAAACTAGAATCATCCGGCAGGAGTCCATGCGCGTCGAGAGCACCAGGCTCGATGCTTCCGGACTTTTGAGAGCTGAAACTTGTCAAAGATACGAAACATCCACCGGCCAAAGGCCCCAACCTCAAGTCCCCATCTGCAACAACAACCCTCTGGACAAAAATTCAACTCTTTCCTCTCCCAATAATCAAACATCCAGACCCAACTATCTTCCGATTCCAGACACCAACAAAATCTCATCAAAATACAACGAAAATCCAAACTACTCCGTCGGTAGCCCTGTCAAAACTGGATACGAGGCCAACTCCAAACTCATGGCCGAAGCCAGCCCACAAAAATATCACGAACCCCCGAAATATTCCGCCGGACATCATCAACGACACAACGATACTACTCAACGCTATTGCTACGCTCTTGCCAGCAAATACATCGATATTCCCAAACAAAAACCTCAACCTCAGTGCCCGACCGAACGATATTCAACCGCTAACTCTTCCGGATCACCACCACCACCGCCACTCGCACCCAGACAAAATACACCTGGAAGAAAATCACTTCCACCGCCTCCGAGACCCGCACCTCCTCTTGGCCTTCATGGGTAAGTTTTATAAATTACTAGCTGTGCCTGCAGGCTTTGCCTGCGGCATCTATCGGACTACCTTTTTTGCACTGTAAAAATCAAGATATCGAAATTTCTTAAAACCAACAAACACAGTTTGGATCATGATCTTTAATCTCGTCAAACATTCATCGTAATCGGTTTAGTGCTTTTCTATTGAAAAATGGCCAAATATTACTGTCGAAATGCTGAAATTCCAAAATTTCGTTTTCTAACATTTCCGTTTCGCTGGATAATAATTCCGACGAAAAGGAACACGAAATTCTTCGGATTCAAGCGTGAAGGGTCTTCGTATTTTTTTTTGTTTCCATTCAGAATATTTATATTTTTTTTCATCAATCAATCAATCAATTTTTATTCGTTTCCATCAAAATTAGAACTAAAATCTATTGAAAAATAAATAAAAGAAAATCGATTATTTTTTTTTCTTTTCAATATTTTATTTATTTGCCATCAAATGCAGTTAAAAATAAAAATAAAAAGATTAAAAGTACATTGATTACGATAGTTGTTACACTTGTCACGACGTTGCAGAACATCGGAATAATTTGAACCATGAATTTGAGGATGAACTTTAGAATCGTTTGAGCGTCCGTGCTCTCTATTTTTCGTAATTCGATAAGTTCAAATAGGCTACGAGTCAGGTAAACAGATAAATGTAAATGCGATAAAGAGAGTTTGTACGTTAGATTCGTTTAATTGCAATATAATTGAACGGTAAATTAACCGTAGCGAGATACAGGAGACGAAAAGTCGTTCATTAAATATCCCTGAAGGAACGTATACGCGAAGAATTATTTGAATGTGTATTACGTTTGTATCGTTACGAATAGATCGATCGATCGATCGAATTAGAGTCTCTTATTTCATTGGTGCTCGAGACGGTGGTTCGCTCCGAGTTTCCTCCCCGTAGCTTGCTCTCGTATTATTCACTCGGCCGTGGATAGTTCTCGGTCCGGATCAGAGCCGGAGGGGCACAGGCATCGGTATCACGGCTCATTAACGAGCCGCGAAGATCGATCGATCGATCCGAACGATCTACCGAGCTGCGAACTCCTCCGTGGTCGAACGAGAATCCAAGAAATAAGAGAGATATCTCTCTTTCTCTCTCACGAGTTACAATTTCATTTACATTTTAATTCAATGATACGAGCGAGCATTGGAGCGGAGAAATTTTCAGTCGTTTCGATCCTTTTTTATTGCTCCTTTGCCGCGTTAATAGAGATATTAATTATTATTTGCTCGAATTCGAAGCTCTGTAAAAGCGATGGAATTGATAAAAGTTATTGGAAACGTGTACTTTCGCTGAGCATCCAATTTTACAGCGAAGAGAATTTTTTTTTTTTTTTATGGAACAATTGTTTGTTTGTTTATTTGGCTTTTTATGCAAGCATAAAACTAGCGCACCTGTACATAATTCCGTTTAAAAGGACTCGAACAAACTCGTAAGACAGAGTGAGAGGAAGATCGAGAGCTCGAAAATCACTGGACTGTTGCAAAAGTCAGAGCCGAATTGGTCTATGTGTGCAAGTACTCGAGAGAGACACAGAGAGAGAGAGAGAGAGAGAGAGAGAGCAGGGAGTGCGCTTTGTGAGTTTCCTAGTCAATCAGGGAGCTTCTCCAGGTGGCAAGTTAGATGAGTAGGCGCGGTGTTAAAACATGGGGAATATACTCGAGGAGTAAAATAGCGTACGAAAGGAAGAGATTGCTCTCAATCTCTTTCTCTTTCTTGCTCGTAGATAAAAGGCAGGAAACAATCGACCAATAACAATTTCACCGGTTCAGAGCATCACCGACGATTCAAGACGCGAAGTATATCGCCATTTGTTCATCCTCCTTTTTTCTTTCTTTCTCTCTCTCTCTCTCTCTCTCTCTGTCTTTCTGTTTCTTTTTCTTTCTCGCGTAAATAATATCTGGCCGAGGTTCGCCAGGATGCAGGATGTTGTGAGTCTCGATCTCACGGGGCGATAACTCTTTTCACCTTTCTTTTGTTTCCTTCTCGCTCTGATTGGGTGGACAATCACTCGCGTACATGTCCCGTCACCTCTCCCAACATTCTCGTCACTTGTCGTATATACCTTCCTTCTCTTTCTCTCTCGCTCTCTCTCTCTCTCTCTCTCTTCAACTTTTTTACGACGCTCCACTGGCTACTCAAAAAAAACGATCTTTATCCTCTCACGTCAAGATACTTTATTTCGCACTGACGCTACGCACTGTTTGACTCCCGACTCGACCTCACCTCAATCATCTTTCGACCTTTCCTCTTCTCTCTCCTTCTCTCTTCCTTGATCCTTCGTTATCCTCGCGGCCTCGTGACTTCCTTCCCTCTGGCCCAAAGTCCTTCGAGCAAAACGATCGTCTCGTTTCTCTTTGTCCCCGTAACCTTATACTTACAAACGATTTTCCAAAATTGAACCCAATTATTGCCTTGTCACGGACTGTTAACGCCCACACTCTCCCGTTTCCCTCTCGCTTATCTCATTTTTCATTCGATTTATCCCCGTATCGAGATCTATTTCATTTTGTTTCTCATTATTAGCCACTTTGTTATGAGATTCTCGACAGATTTTTATTTCCTGCTTCGATGATTCATTCTAATATTGCCTGGAATAATTGGATAAAAGAAACGTTAAAAAAAAGAGGCTCAATTACATCAATCAAACTCTTTATTTCCCCGCAGTCGATTGATTTATCTTGATTCGTTCATTGTAACGATCTTGTTTGTGATTCGAAGCTTTCCAAGAATGAAAAACGCAGTTGTTTTGCAATTATCTCTCTCTCTCTCTCTCGCTTTTCGATAACACTGCCATTTGTTCGTAAGCAATTTACAAACAAATGGTACATCTTCTTCCCGTTTATTTATCCCAGTCGCTCGTACACGGGCGCTCGTGCAAAACTAGTTTCCGGCGTTCGAGTCCACCTGCGGCTTGGCTCACGTTGTACCCGAGACCACACGACCTCGCTGTCCACGGTTACAGGGTCGTCGTCGTGGTCTTCTTCGATACCCGCAATATACAGGCCGATCCACAACGTTTCCTCGATTCTTTGTCTCCGGATAAGATATCCACAGAATTTAATGCGAAACTCTAATAATTCCGATGAGCCATCGAGTCCTTAAGCCATTTGACATTTTTTCCCCAAAAAAAACACGGTTTTAGCGCGTCTAATCTTATCGGAGCCAAATTGAAACGCGAAATTTGTCCTCAATTTTTTTTCTCGTTATCTAAAAAGCTTCTAAATATCTCGCGATTCCTATGAGGATTAATCGAACACGATAACGAGAATCGCTCATAAATTTTTTTTATCAATTTTTTATATCAATTTTTTTTTTTTTTTTTTCTACTCGACCGAGAAGATACCTGTGCTTTTTCATCATCGTTATGTTTTCGTGAGTTCCCAGTATCGGGAATAAGAGTTTGAGAGACTTTATTAAGAATTTTTGAACCAGGATCGAATAGGAGATTTTTGTGATGAAATTTTTCATCATTTTGATCGAAGAGCTTTTTGGCAATTTGGGTGTGAATGGTTCTGTAGAGACAGCGATCTCGTAGATCGTAGCTACAAAGAACGCAGGTATAGAGCATCGATACCGGATATCTATAATAATTTAGTGCAATATAAATAAATAAATAAAGATGCGGCAAGGCGGGGTGGGGAAGAAGCAGCCGCGCGACGACAAGGTATCACTTAACATCCAGTCGCAAAAGTCCCTCGACTCGTTACCGACCGCGTACACGCGTTACTATCGTACCGAGACATCGAGAAGTAAAAAAAACGGGGCTAACAAGCACTCGGTTTAATGTATATAGATATACGTTGGAGAGGATAAATAAGCACGTTGAAAAATGCACGCGTACACGAGCCCGATAGTTGCGCGAAAAGGGGAAATTAAGAAAACGAATTACAGAGATCGTTTTATACAGAACAAAGTTTATTCCGAGGGGCTTTTCTGCAGGTGCTTCCTCGAGAACTTTATTCTTTTCTTGTATTATTAAATTCATATTTATTCTCAAATACACACACCGGACATATATTCATTATTATTCTTACCTAATTTAATTGGCTCAATTAATTTCAATTAATTTCTCTGCTTCTTGCTCGAGTTAAAACAGCCTGCCTTCCCGGTATATTTATTCAACTCAGACTCATTCTAATCAGATCATTATTCAATTATTGTTATTTATCTCTCTCGTAATTAAAGGGAAAATAAGAAACAATTTTATAGAGAATCGTTCTATTACACTGAAAACGAAATTTTGTTGAAATATTCAAATATTTTGTTACATGTATTCAACAATTTTTGTTTTTTTTTTGTTTGATTCGAGACACTCAATTTCGACTATTCCAACAAAGCTTCTTCGTACCGAAATGAAACTTTTTTGAGAAGCTTAAAGAAAATTTTGTTTTCAGTGAAAGTCTTTTGATAATTTGCAACTTTGCAATGTTTTTGTTTTTTTTTTTTTTTTTTTTTCAATTCTACTCGGAAATTTTGTTCATCGTGCCTGAATCATTCTCTTTTTTCTATTTTCGTCCACGAAATCGAACGAAAAACATCAAATTTTCCATTTATTTCAGTACAAACGTCCAACTTTGGAGATTTCCTTGTCATTGGACGATAATTTTTTCTTTTTTTTTTCCCGAAACAGCAATTTCAAAGACGACGAGAAATCAGGGAAGAAAAACGCATTTATTGTACGAAACGAAACAAAATCCAGGAAAACGATCAATGAAAAACGAAATTTTATTGAAATCTTCAAATTTTTTGTTGAAATACGTTCCCCAAATATTTCATCGACCCAACGAGAAATGTTTCATCGTTTCGTCGAAGTTTCATTATAATTTTACGAATTTTTTATAATATTCGAAAGAAAAAAAATTGGTTCAACTCGTGCAACAAGTTGTATGAATATTTCAAGAAAATGACATGATCAGTGGATAAATATCGACAAAACAGTGTCGAGAAACTCGATCGAAGAGTGGTGAAAAAAAAAAAGAGAAAAAAAATCTGATTTATCCAAGAAAAAAAAACGAAGTAACGATTGAATCAAGGCGTCGTGAAATTCATCAAGAGACTGACATACAGTAACGATTGGATACTTTCTTTTTTAATGTTTCAATAAATATCGAGTCGACACTTGCGTAGCAATTAGGTGAATTAGCAATCGCGTAGCAGTCGTATAGGCTATGCGTCAAAATTCAAATGTCCCGAGTGAGCTAATAATTCAGGAATTATAATCAAGGCGACATTTAGCCAGAGTTTAAAATATATAAAACGCAGTAAATGTAAATCGATCGGTGAATTTATAGTAGCAGCGGAGCAGGGGAAGCAGACTTGGCCAACTCTCGTTAACCCGCGCGCGATCGAAGTGTGGTCAGCTCGTTACGAATCCGGGTCAATTATATGGATCGGAGGTTCGCGCGGATTGCTCCCTCGATTTATTATTCCGCATAAATTGCCATTTATTGCATGAAAAAAAAAAAGAAAAGTGAGGAAACGAATAAAAAACCGAATAAAGGAAAAACGTTGCGAGAGCTAAAATAGCTGCGCGAAAGGTTCGAAGACCGAATGTCTCTCGATCGAGCCTTGATTACGGATCCGCATCAGCAACGCGTCTCGATACTCATTTTTTTACAACATTTCGATCGAATTCTAAAGCAAATTGCACGAACGAAAATGTTTTATCAAAAAATAATACGATTCAGCGATAAGCCAAGAATTCTTCTGGTGTTTGAACAGCGATGACGCGTTTGGCAGCTGAGACGCAGCAGCAGCGGTTATCTTCGGCCGTAAACGCCGATGATCCTGCTTCTTTAGTTTCGCCCAATTTTCTTATTTCCATTCTCATAAGAATGGAGAACAGAAGAAAAAACAGATTTGAACAATTGAAAGAAAGATTATAAGGTTCGAGCCCCGCGATGACTCTGATACGTATCGCATTGACACAAAGAAGAGTCGCAGCGGGTACTGAGCAGACCCGAAATTGGCGGAGCGCATCTCGAAGGAAGAAAACGGTTCTTTCTCCTATTCGTTTCGTTTTTACGACGATTTTTCTCTCCACATTTATTTTTTCTTTTTTTTTTTTTTCTGTACTTTCTGCTACTGTTTTACTCGCGAGAGTCCGGTGACACTCGCCAGGGTACAGCAGGAAGAGTCGGCAGCAAATTGTCCGGCGTTATTACCGCAATCCCGAGCCTTTTATATATATATTCGCGCAACGAGAAGCAGAGTATTAACCGTTATACGCGTCGGCGAGCTCTCCGAGAGTCCTTCTCTCGGCGGAGCTCTCTCGAAAGAGTCTCTCTCGCGGGAGACCTCTCCGCTCGAGGATTATAGAGTAAGCGTAAAAGGGAAGCGAGTTGGGTAAAAATGGCACAGTTTTGTGCTTCCCGATCGTTGAACAAAGACCAGGAGAGACTACGAATGCAGGTGAAGAAATGAGAAAGACGGAGAATGAAAGTTTGTACGAAAGCACAGCATCCGCGCAGCTTCCAGCTCCGCGCGTCTCTATTTCTTGGGCTGCGCTTCTCGACCGCGCTTGTTTTCGCCTCGATCCTCACTGGCTTCTCTCGTACCAGAAAAGAACTTGTGCCCGTACACAATTTTCTCTCAATACGAGAGAGAGAGCGAGTGTGCTGCTTGAGGAAAAAAAATAATGCGAAATGTGCTCACCTTCTGGTTAGAGCAACAACTACTTCCTGATGTTCATCCTTCCGTACGCACTTCCAGATTTCATTTTATACCGCAATGTATTATTTATGCGTGTGTATACATAGATAGTGCGCGCATGAGCTTTTATGTGGATTGGATCGAATATTGTTTTGAGCTGGTTATAGAAAGTGGTGAAAACGTAAGAAACGATTTTCAGTTACGTTTCGACGTTGTTGCTGTTTTTTTTTTTTCTAATTTATTTATTTTGCGATCGAAACATCTTATTTTCTTTGGTAATCTCGTATTTACGGTTATAATATATATATTTCCCTTGAAAGTACGTCGAGAGTAGAGCAAAACTAAAACGAAGGTGTATACACAGAGAGCGTTCGCTGAGAGTAAAGTTCAGGCTCGTAAAGAGCAAAGTTCTCCCCTCTATTAAAAATAAATATGCTCATCTCTCGGAGAGCTACTCAAAACGACAGACTCGACGCTACGCGGTGACCATAAGCGGAATAGCCTAGCGCAACTAAACTACGAAGATAAAAGGTATTATGACGGCGAGCGTCATCTTTTTTCATTGCGCTTACCGGTCTCTTTGGTTTTTTTTTCTGTTACTTTTTATGCTTATCTTTGGCGCATCGTCGCGGCACTGGACTCGTACCGTTAACGATTAGATCTTGGCCCAGAAGTGGAACCAACCTTGGAGACGAAATTTTTGGGACTTTTTTTACGGGGATTACGTTCGTTTGGATCGAAACATCTTGATTGATCGATCAGAGAAAATTCCTTTTTTATTTCTTCTCTGTGCAACGATCGAGTTTTTAATCTTCGTCGAAATTGGCATTGATCCTCTGACGTAATCAATTTTGAACCCTCCGGTGCTATAACTCGATGCATTTTTCTCCAGAGCTTTCGATCGAAATATCGTTTTTTGCTACTTTTTTTATCATCAGACTCGCTCAATTTATCACTCAAATCCTCGAGGTATTTGCAACAAAGAGAAATAATAAAGAAAATGGAGAGCATAGGTCGAACGTGAAAACGCGGACGCGTCTGTCGGTGATGGCAAAACAGCTTTTTCTCTCTCTCTCTCGGGAGAGAGAGAGAGAGTGATTTCAGGGCCATACATCGACCGGAATAGCAAAAAGAGAGAGAGAGAGAGAGAGAGAGGATTCTCTGCGCGTGGCACGTCATTCAAACTGTGTTATATCGAGATATGTTTTCCAACGTTTTAACTTTACATACGCCTAGCTATTTATGTATTTACACAAACGTATGTATTTATACGTAGACATTATTACGTCTCTATAAAATCACGAGCTTCTCCAACATGCGCCCTCGGTGACATCAGTGCGTACGCGATGAAAAGCATATTTTAGTTCGGTAACGAGACTCCTCGTTTTCAGACGTTTCGAAAAAGTCAAAAATATCGAGTCAAAAGTCGAGAAAGTTTCTATCAGCCAGGAGATTAATTACGAATTGTTATTTTTCTCAAATAATTTCTCGTTCAGTTTGAATTAATTTTATCTCGACCAAAAAGAAAAGAAATAAAAATCGTATCGTGTCAAGATATTTGGAACGATTCGGATGCGGAGTAAGGCGTACGATGGTCAGTTTCGTTTGTTGTGCGAGGTACGTCCAATTGTTTATTAAATACACGAAGCGTTTAATCGCGACTGACGAAACGGAGCGGAAGTATTTCGCGAGGCGGGTGAATCATTGAAAGAGGAGAGCTTCGACTCGCCTGTCGTCGTTGTTTTGTCGTTTTGTTTTTTTTTTTTTTTTTCTCTTTTTTTCAATGATGTTTTTGATCGATGCTCAATCGTGCTTCGTCGACTAAAAAATATGTTGTTTGATAACACACTCGAGAGACACAAAGAGAAATCGCTCGATGATTACTGACTCAACTGACCCCGAAGAGCAGAACGGAATTTCTCGAAACATATAGCTTCGTTTATTATTTTAATTTCTTTTTAAATATTCAACATTTTTCGCTAGTCATATTCGAACGTACAAAAACATCGGGGAATCGCAATTAAACATTTTTTTTTTTTTTCGATACGGAGCTCGACGGATTATTTGCTTTTTCGATTCACCGTTAATTCAAACCCTTGCGAGTTGTGTGTGCGACTCATTAAAAAAAAAATACTTAATACTTGATACAAGATACATTAGTTGCGGGTTGTTTTCTTCTCCTCGATCGTTCCTTTTTTTTATTTTTTATTTATTTTTTTTTTCATTTCAATCCGGCGGCGCGTGCATCAACCTCGACGTAAACCGAGCGCGATGCGTTATTCGCGGTCGTACGAGAAAAGATGTTGTACACATAGAGGAGATAAAAAGAGAGAAAAGAGGCAGATAAACGGAGAGGAGAATGATCGGGAGAGGAGCGAAGAGCGAGCGAAGAACGCGATCTTTACACGGAAGTCTCGGTGCAACCGCGCCGCGCGGCTGCATCGCACGAAGACTCGTAGAATTCTTCCTTCTATCCCTATTTTAAACTATATATCTATACACCTCGAGTGTGTACCAAGAGCCATTTTGCGTTACGTCCAGTTACGTTTCTGAGCGTCCTCGACAGCCGCGAAACTTCTACTCTCTATATACACACGCGATGCATCTTCCTCCTCCTCCTCCTCCCTCCCGCCCCTCTTCCTCTCGATCCATCGGTCCATGCGTAAACTTTGTTCTTCGAGCTTTCTTACCTTTTTCCTCTTATTAAACTCTCCACTTCTTCATCCATTCGTAAACCCGTACACACGCTCACAAATTCTTGTACAACATCGCTCAGAAATCTTTTTACGGAGGGCTACTTGTAACGCCGAAAAAAAAAACGTTTTTTTCGGGATTTTTTTTTCGAACAGGTTTTATCATTCGGTGAAAAATGTTTTCCCATATGAATAATCAATATTTCTGGTAGCTACAGTAAAATTTTCATTGAAAAATAATGATAAATAAGCGAGATGCAGTCGGTCTTCGAGGGGTCCGAAAAAAGGCGTTTCGCTGTGATCACCGCTGCTCATCACTGGATCATCTGAAATCAAAAAAATTAATGGGAATCATCAGTAAATCACATTGGGCCCAGGATGGGCGAAGGGTTTACGAAAATTTCGAATTTTCACAAAATGGCGGATGTTCAAAGTCAAAACTTGTTTTTCGACCTAAAATTCACTCATATTTTCAGTCATAAAAGAAAAACTATTCAACGCCGACAAAATTTGGATTTACAGTTCGACTTTTCAGCCATCCGAAGCTGTCGATTATCAGCCCAATCAGGAAACATAAATCTTCGTAGATATATCCTGCGGAAATTGGAGTTTCGGATGATCGCAAAAGTCACGAGTTTTCGTATAAAATCGAACGGACTTTCCGCCGGTAATTTAATAATCGTCAATCATTCGATTGAGATACCGCGAGCAAATGGAAATTTGCTTCCGACGAGGGCAGAAAGCAACGACTTCGGATCGATAGCACGAAAATATTCGTATAATATTAATGAGAAAGGATGCACCGCGTGACGATTAAGCGATAGTGACCGAGACGAAGAGGCGCACGTTATTGGTCCATTGCAGCGTGTATAAAATGAAGTCGAGCGTGTTATTACATAGACGCATAAGAACGATCATTTTTACCTTTCAATCAGACATTAACGTGACATAAAATCATTAATTTCGTCTCGCAAAACACTGATTCAGTGAACGACGTTCTCGGGACTTGAACAATTGTAAAATGAACACTGAAAAAACGAAATTTCGTAAGAACGATTCTTACCCGGAATAAAAGTTCCTCGAGACGTAAATCATAAACGAAATTTGTGATTTTTCTGATGTCCACGCACGTTCGACTCTCACTTACCTACGACAATCGGCCCCGGGGCCTCCTCCTCCTCCTCTTGCGCTCTTTCTCTCTTCTCTTCTTCGACTTTTTCTTTTTATAAAATGCCGGTTTTCGTGTTAGTGGGGGGGGGGGGGGGCTCAGAAAGCAGACGACGTGTATAGTTTGATCGCTCGATCGATTCTCCCCTTTCGCATAACCACAGACAACCACCGGTATATATATAGAGACAGCGTATCACATGGACGCATCAGACCCGTTATTACTCGAGAATGCGAGGAGCATCGTTTATTTATAATATTCATAAAGATATACGTATATACATCGAGGCGTGTGGCTTTCGTATATTTCTGTTTATATTATACACGTCCAAGAGCATTTATCGTACGCCTTGTAATCGCTTTTCATATACAAATTTTCATTACAATGAATTTTATGAGCACAATGAGCTCGATTTTTATCTCATCGCTCGATACAAATGTCAGTTGGAAATCATTGTTAATTAGTCACGATTTACCGTTAACAAACCCTATCGAACATCTATCGTTTAAACATCCAACTAACATTTCAATCGTTCGAAGAATCTTTAGGAAAAAGTTTTTTCAATGACAGCACAATCATTTGGCGATTTACACTTGGTGGAAAAAAGGTTTTTTGCAACGAATAAAATTTATTTAATGCAAATAAATCAATTACTTGTATATTATCCAGTTATTCATGATGGAAGCTAATATCAAATCATTAAAAATAATGGACCCTTGATAGACTCGATTGCACGATTACTACGAACAATCAGTCGATTTAATTCAGTTAAATAAATGAATAATTGGATTAAGTTTTTGACTACATAGTTCCATTGATTGAACTGTTTTATCGATCTCAATAACTCTTTGTACTGACACGGGTCATTCGCTGTTATTTCTATTATTTCGATCGAAATGCTAATTATTTCGATTAATGATTTTATTTTTGTACCAAAGAGAGACACACTGGACGTGATAAATGTAAATTACTTGTTTCCAATGCGTTGGGCTTTTCCAGTTAAAAATAATACAAATTTATCGTGAATAATTTTAATTCGTGTTGTTTAAATAAAATATTCCGAAATATTAATAATCTGCAATGAAAATTTTTGGTTCGTTGTTCGTAGAAAAATTGTATTTGATTCAAATAACGATAATTAGTTTCAAAGATCTCGATTATAACGACCAATCAATGGCTGCCAAGAGAACGACTTACTAAACGCAACGTGTGATTTTGTTCAATCCAAATGAATATAGCTTTGTCTCCTATAAATTCGATTCAAATCATTTGAATTACTTGAGTCAAGAAATTTTTTTCTAACAGTTCTATTGCAAATGCTTTTTGTCCTGGCGTACGAAAAATGAGAAATTTGAACTCACACTTTTTCGAGAGTTTTTATCTTGCCATTTTATTGGAGTGTCAAATTTTTTGGTGAAATTTCCTCAAAATATGATTCAACGACGAAAGACGTGGTGGGTCTTGAATTTTCGAATAAAACAACTGGAAATTTGAGCAGGAAATGCTCCCCGTGTTTTAGATTTTTTGATACTCGTTTCTGGGATTGTCTCGACCAAAAATGCCGGAAATATCAGTCGTTCTATTAGTATTCAAGTGTTTCATTCCAAGACCTCAAAAATTCTGTTTCTACTTCTCCTGTTAACTTAATCTTAACAACTTTATAGAGAGAAACGTTTCACAAAAGATTTCTCAAAATTCTTCTGCACACTGTCAATTAAAAAAGTGAGTAAAACGACACGAAACGACTAAAGGAAAACAAGGAAAATTCTTCAATCCCAGGATTCAAAGCATTCGTAACGTTCGTTTCAACAACAACACCGTTGGCATCGATCAGAAGGCTCCAATTTTGGAAAACTCGACGTTTCCTTATCTGCTCCCCAAGAACGATGTTTTTTTTTGTCGTTTTTTTATTTTTCCTGTGATAATTAAATTTTAATATGTGAAACTTCTCGACCTTTTCAACAGATATAAGCTCGTACAACGTGTGAATGAAAAATAAAAGAATAGGCAAAAGAAATAATCGTAGGCGCTTTACACGATTGGGATGACTGTATATACATCTTTGAAGCTTCCTTAATCTCGATATTTTCATTTTCGTCTTTCTCGCACCGAGACGTTCCAGACCTCGGGACTTTTGATCCAATAAATAGTCCGCTTTCTCTCTCTCTCTCTCTCTCTTTCTTTTTTTCCTTTTTTTTTTACCATCACGATGCCCCTTCCCTTTAAGCTGACGGTGTACAACAGCAATGGCCAGATCCAACAGCACACCGCAGGTCGCGAGTCCTCCTCCACCTCGGCAAAAGAGCGCTTGCGCTCGCTGTACTCACCTCTCGCTCGTCGGCTTTCAGACTCGACTCCGCGGTCTGCTATGCGTCTCATTCCGCTGACAGCACCCGCGCAGTCAGCATCAAACTTTCAAGCGTGTAAAAAAAAGAGGCAGACAAAAAAGAAGAAGAAAAAAAAAAAAAGAAGTCCCCGAATTTATCTCGATCAGTAATCGATTGATCAATCATTCGATTCCGTTTAATTTCGTCGTAAACTCGTTTCGACATCTCGTATTGACTAACGCTGCTTCGTTACTTCCTCGTAAATGTCTGCGTCGCGTGAAAATAACCGTATTTACCAGGTTAAAATAATAATCGCGATAAAGGCGATACCGTTTCGCCGGCCATGTCACCGACACGATGAACAAAGAACCCACAAAAAATCATAGTCACCAGTGCTCTTCGATCTAATATATTCTATTCGAAAATGTTTGTCGAACGATTGTTCAGTGAGTGAGTGCATTTTTTATCTTTATTTTTTTTTACTTTTTTTTTTATCTCGTTGTTACTCCACGATAAAAGTGATAAATCGTGAATATATCGAAGCGTTGTGTCTCCATTCGGATAATCATCGAGACACCGAAAATCCTCGTTACTCTCGTGAGGATCTAGCGATCTTGAAGGTCTACGAGAAACAAATGTTGAATCTTGGAATTTACAACATCGTAGGAAGCATCAACACGATGGTCTTTGGGAACAATAAATTTCGGATCCGAAGGTACGAGAGATCGTCTTGCGAAGCTGATGATGAGAAAACAAATTTAAAAAAAATCGTATAGTTTTAAGCCCCGCGAGATTCTAAATCAATTTCACGAATATTTTTTGATTCTTAAGAAATTGCGAATGCCTCATCGCGCGGTCTTGTCAACGGCGTAAATCCACGTGTAATTTCATTTCTACAGAAGCACTACACTTCTCTCTCGTGCTCGCTCGGCTAATTATTTCTGGCCTCCCGGAACAATTTGAACGATTAAACCGATTGTTTTTTTTTTTTTTCTTTTATTCTCGAATTCATCTCACAACGTACGAGTACGTACTCCGAACGATTTTTCGTTACATAAGACGAAACATAATTCACGTTATTATCTCGATGTTTTTTTATTTTTATTTTTTTTTTTCCTATTTTCTTCCTTCTTCGACGTTTCTCGCCGCTTTTTTGCGGCTTTCGAGATCACTTTTTTTGTTTCTCCTGCTTCTCGGCCAATTTGGTATATTTATTTTTCTACTTTCGAGCGCTACGACCATCTCACAAATAATTAGACTCGCGTTTACTCTTTTTTAAAAAGAAAAAAAAAAAGAATATTCGAGGCTTCGTGAAGAAGATGAAAAAAAAAAGAAAAAAAATTCACGAAGCACTGCAGAAAGACTCGAAAACGCGATGGCTCAGTGGAACCGGCAAGCGTGTCGGTTCAGGGGAACTGAAAAAAAAAAAATAAAAAGAAGAGAAATGGATATTAGAAGCACGAGCGTCATTCAGTAGTTAAATCATTGACCGTGCGGACAAAGAAAACTGGACACTGTCCGGGAACGTTTAAAAGACGCGACGTCTTCGTCGTCTGCTCCGAAAGAAAGCCACGCGCGCGCTCACCTTCCCCATATACGAGGCACATTTATACCTCGCCATATACGTGTAAATAAAGAAAAGAAGGATTAAAAAAGAAAAAAAAATAGGAATGAAAGAACAGCGAAGACCGGTGAGACTCGCGCGACAGTGACTTCCGTGCTCGAGCCACGACGTAGCGGACCATAAAATTGTCTTTATCCACTTAAACCGTAAAGCTTACCCCGTTGTCCTCGTCCAACTTCCCTCGGCGTCGAATTCACCGACGACAATAAAATCATTAGATCGTTTTTTTTTCTTTTTACTAATCTTTCCAATTTCAAAGGATCGTTTTACGTTACGAGAACTCCTTTTCATTTGACAAACTCGAATCATTCGCGAGAATAAATTACTCGAGTTTTTTTTTTTGTTTCCAATTATTTTACGATCGATTTAACGAAAGTTTAATCGATTCATAAATTAGTTCGAGTTCCCAAGAAATTTAGCTCGTCGCGCTATCGTTCTGAAAAACGTTTTTCGTGGCATTTATTTCCTCACGAATAAATCACTCTCATTCGCAAATGTTTTATCGAGTTTGAAGCCACTCGATCGTCGTTCCGAAACGATTTTTTTTACCGATTTTCGAGCGAATTTTATTCCATCCGAAACAAAAGAACGCGAATTTTTCCAACTGTCGACGAGAAATAGTGAGCATTTCATTGAGATCGAGTGTGAGGATTAGATCGTGAAAAAAAAAAAAGCGAATCAGGGGCAGGATGTTTTAATAAGTTTGTACAAACAAGATAATCCGCGGCGACGAGAGCACCGCGATAGCGTTCTCGTCAAACATTAATTTATTTTCTTTCTTTTTTCTCGAAATTCATATTTTTGCGGCTCGTATCTCCGGAGTATCGTAAAAGTGCGGAGATAAGATGAGTTTTATGTCTTCGAAAGTCAGTCCGTTCCGGGAGATTTCGCGATTTTTATTTCACATTTATTGAATTTATCGAGTAAAAAATATTGGGAAAACCGAAATTTTTGTTGACGAAATGCTCGTGAATAAAGACACGAAATAAAAGGTTCAAGCCCGTCAGGTTCGAAGGAACGAATGAAAAGTTTTTGATGAGCTTCGTGGACACAGCAGTAAATGCATCGAAACTGCAAGCCAAACAAAATGAAGTCGCACGTGTGTGGGTTTGACGGATATAGTCTCGGAGCATTGCGGTTGCATATAAAATGTATTGAGATCTCGTGAGGAGGGGGGAGGTCTCCGGAGACTGAGTTTGTTGTCGATGGGCCCATGGGAACCGAGAGACCGGCAAGCGCTATATATACATATGATAAAGCACGATCCAGCCTACTAGCAAAAAAGAGATAAAGGACAAAACGAGTCTCGATACAATCCTCGTTCACCCTTTGCCTCTTTAAACTCTCTCCATTTTATCTCAGGACTCTTCTCGCGCATAACCTTTATGTTTTCTTTCCAATTGGGGCTCGATCGATCGCGGCGAGGACATTGAATCCTTCGACGATCATCGTCAAATCGTGGCTCCACATAATATTCGATTTGTACATTAAAAATAGTGATGACGTTCGAGTTACTGGTACGAGAAATCTTATTACATATTTTTCATCGATATTGGCCATGAAACTTACTCGTAACGAGTCGTTTCGAATCACCGATCTAGCAACAACCGCGATCGATCAAAATACAAGAATAATCCAAGGCTCGAACCGTGTGAAACGTTAATTACAATGATCAGACTCGAGAGGAGCTCCCGAATAAACGGAAATGAGAATAATTGTTCGAGACACACAGGTACCGATACGAAGGAACAACGAATCGATCGATTCGAGCCGAAATCCTGGCAGAAAAGAGAAGAAAGAACTAATGTTCTTCGTTCTATTTCTCATCGGTGGGTCTCTGACCATGAGCGTCGTTCCTACCATTTTCACTCTTTCTTTCACTCCACCATAACTCGCCGGGGATCATTGCAAGGACGCACCTTTCTCCGGATCGACAAAAGACGAGTCAGAAGGTCTATTATACTCGTGAGGCTATTTCGTAACGAGATTATTTTCAACAAACGCACTTTGTAGACGTTTTTTCTTAGCTTCTTTCTTTTTTTTTATCAGTAGCCAATTGGTCTCTCTGAAAAATCGAATTTTCTCGTTTTTTTTTGCTGCTCATTCGATCTCCCTCGGCCCAGGAGAAAAGCTACTCGAACTCGCACTTCTTCTTCTTCGGTAATCTCTACATTTTTTTCTTCTTCTCAAGCATACCACAATCACGTAACTTTTGCAACGTAACCGAGAGAGAGAGAGTTATTAATCGCGATCATCACTCAGCTTCTCGAGTCTTTTACACGTGTTTGTAACGTCACTGCATCAACGTACATGTGTATCGATTCCCAATTAAATTTCCCAGGAACCTAATTGCAGCAACCTTGTGACCGGGAAGCCTGCCACTCTCCTTCTCTCTCGATGCTACAAAACTTCTTGTTTCGTTTCTCTTTTCGTTCAGATCTGCTTCGACTCTCGATGAATTCTCTCGTCTCTCACTCTCTCGGTTGCTCTGTTTCTCTCACTTTTGACAGGATTGAGTAGGAACACGATAACGGGCCGACAGTTCTCTCGGGATCGGTCTAATGGTCCTAAGAGATATTCGAACACCCAAATGTATAACACTTGTAACAATCCACTTTCGAAATACGCAGTCGTATCGATAACGCGATCTTTCGGAGCCTCTAAAATCGCTGACTCGACAAAAATAAACGTTCCATTAAACGATCGTAATGAAATTATCGAACACGAATGATTGAAATCCAAAAAAAAAATGTATTTCGACGTAACGCGGCTCTCGTGCTAATTAGCGAACAATGGAATCGAACCAGTCGAGTAAGGATGGAGCAAGACGTTGCCGATAGTACAATAAACACTTCGTAATCGCGCTCGATCCGGTAGCTCTCTCGCGATTATTCACAAGAAAATCCCGAAGGAGCGTGCTTTTATGTCTGTATATATTTGTGAAGTTTGCCGCACTCGGATCGCTTGTCATTAGCCAGGAATGCTGGAGCGATCATCCACTGCCCCAAGAAAGAGAATCAGCGAGAGAGAGAGAGGGGGAGAGATATTTGCTACTGCGAAATTGAGTTCTTAGACCAGGAGAGATGGAGTTAGGAAGAAGGCCGACGAAGACAAACGCGACAAGTGCTTGTTCGAGAGCCGATAAGTTTGGCCTCTTTGGAAGGGACTCCGGGGATCGAAAAGTCCGAATTCGATCGATCGCGGCGATGACGTGAACCTTCGTGAACTAAAAAGCTGTCTTCTTCGTCGTTGATCATTGGCTTTTGAGACGTAAACGCCTTTTGGTAGAAATAAATATTACTCAGGGGGAGGGGGGAGGATCTTAGAAAGAGAAGGAACGAAACTAAATTCATTGACCTCCATACAGACAGCTAAATTGACGTTTATACCGCGAGGCTCTCGCGATACAGCGATGCAGAAACATTCTTAAGTTTCTTGTACAAAGTTTGACGCTAGTGGGATATGTACGTGATCGGATTTTTAGCCGACAATGGGAATGTCGCCGAACCGGCGGGTAAAGAGACGATTCGCATCGTGTACGATTATCGAGTATGCACGTACTCGGGTATGGTGGATATTCGAACGGAGACTCCGATGTATAGAAACCCCCGCGTGATGTCTTGTCTGACATCTGTTCTCGCAGCTGGTTCACCCGGTTAACTTTTCTCGTTACGTTTCTTCGTACGACTAACGCACAAACTTATCGTCTTTCTTCGTCTCTCTCTCTCTCTCTCTCGCCATCTCTCTTTCTGTGCCGACGACTCCGACGGACAGGTGAACAACCTACTTCGAAGTCTTCGTGATCAGAGCGGACAAACGCAGAGACATGAGAATTTATAAAGGAGGAGACATTAAACACCGCGTACAATGTGGAATGACCGGTGAGCTCGTCGCTCTCGGTTCATATGACGATCCGTTTAATAATGCCCGGAGCTTCTCACTATTATCGCTTGCAAAACAGAAAAACAAAAAAATCTTCGAAATAATCAGGAATGTGTGAGCAGAAGTAATCGGAGGATCTCGAACCCTCGAGTTCGGAGAATTTCTTAGCTTCTAATCGAAATTAACCGCGTTCGAAGCAACTTTGCACTTTTTCGTTTATACATACGTTTCGATCGTAACATTTATAAATCAACGATTCGACGGAGAATGAGAGACTCGGGTTTTTGAGATATACGGACGACTTGCAGGCTTGCACTCAACTCGAAAGTTCGCATTCAACGTGTTTTTTTGTTTTTTTGTATACGATGAAAAGTTGAAATACGTGTCAGTCTACTGGATCAATATCGAATCGAGTTGTATCGAACTTTTTAGAGGGAAACTTTCATAATCGTCTCGTTCCTACGAGACTTTGTGGGGGATTGACCGTTGCTATACATTTTTAACGATTCGTGGATAAAACTCTTCCATGGATACATCGAATTACAAAGATTACGTGGCAACGACAAAAGCAGAGGTTGATCGGGCTTTTAAGAAAAAAAAATATTCGCGATAAAAGACTCGAATAAATTTTAATCAGCGGACGATTCCTCGGAGCCATGACGATCAGGCGGTTACGTTATCTTCGCCAGATTTTCCAACATTTTCAATCTTATTCCCCTTTTCATTCTTAACTCTATTTTGGCTCACATTTTTACCAAGGTCACGCTCCGTACTCGATACGTATCGTAGCTGGTTTTTGACA
This sequence comes from Campoplex capitator, assembly GCA_037576405.1. Classification (NCBI taxonomy): domain Eukaryota; kingdom Metazoa; phylum Arthropoda; class Insecta; order Hymenoptera; family Ichneumonidae; genus Campoplex; species Campoplex capitator. Next base: position 2,537,487 of record JARBWI010000021.1, read on the forward strand.
TTTTTTTTCAACCGAATACAACGAGTTTAGCTTCACCCTTCGACAGTGCGATTCTCGACATTTGTAAGTCGATAAAAAAAATATCAAAAAATTTCATAATTCAAACGATTTGGTTGAAATTTTCGATTTTTCGTTTACCCCTTCCGACTGATCAGTCGTTGGAGCTCTGTTTCATCAAAATCCAGCCCATTTATCAACAATTTTCGAGAGCCTGAAAAATCCGGCTCTCCTCGCAAAAGTAATGTCTCAAAACAGCTACAAATCCATTCTGATTTCGATGAACGACAATGATCGTATTTGACGAAAGAATGAAGAAAATTTGACTGTCGAAATCGACGGTACTTTGATTCCGTGACCCCGAGCTCAACTATAGCTTTATTATAATCGCGAGCGAACGTATATACGCAGATAAGCGCGATGAAATAAGGCGCGAATGCAAATGATATCCATTCGCGGAAAGTGTAAGTTCCGTAAACTCGCTCGTAAATATATCGTCGGCCGAGTAGGTAAAGAAGTAAAAAAGTAAAAAAAAAAAAACTTGAGAAAACGTACAAAAAAAGGCTCATTTCGTACTCACTCTCGCGAGCAATCCTCTCTCTCTCTCTCTCTTACGTGTAGTTCGCAACTCGCGACATACTTCGCGGGCTCGAGCACATAACACGTTGCGCGGGGATTATTATGTACTTGGCATGGACGTGAGAAGTGGAAATTCATACTTTACGAATAAAGAGAGAGAGAGAGAGAGAGTCCGCACGGCTATTCAGACTTTAACGAAAACAGGTTGGCGAGCTATCGAAAAAGTGTTTCTCGTTGCTTTTAGAAATTGAAATTCCAGACTCGATTTCCCGCTGCTAATTGCTCGCGCGTTATCAGTTGCTTGAAAAACAAAAAAAAAGTAATTTCTTTGCCACAAAAATGGATTCCGGAACGCGACAGCAAAGAAAAACTTCAAAAAAATGTTTAAAGAGTTAGAAAAAAATGTGCAGACACCGTTGCTGAAATAAAATGGCGACTGAGAACGAGAACGAAGAAGGAAAAACGCAATATCTGACAAGTTTGTCGATAAAAATGTCGAGAAAATGAGTACAAGGAGGGCGGCGATACGGAGGCGATGTCAAAAGAGATAAATAAAAGAAAAAAATTTAAAAAAAACAGCGTGCGTAGACTCGTAAGGGAATAGGAGAAACATGTCGCTCGGTATATATCTCACTCGCGATGGCTTATAAACGCACCACGCACGAATTATTATGGGCAACGTGTAACGCGTGGAAAGGAAAACTGGAACGGAGCTAACTCGACGCGAGCGGCGTTAAATGGCTGAATGTCTGTGGCCCCACGGTATGTCTCGAAGCAGCGGCTTCTCCGATGCTGAATCGTCGTCGTTCCTCGTTTCTAACTCTCCTAATACCCAATGAAACTCTTCGAATGTCACACACCAATGTTTGAACCTTTAATATACGCATACTGGAGCAAAAGTTCTACAAACGTTTGCCACTTCGCTTCTCTCTCTGCTTACCCACAAATCTCTCTATATATATATATGTATTTATATAAAAACCGCAACACGAAACCACTGAAAACCAATTGCCTTGTCGGTGGATAAGGCCAATCGTGCGGCTTGTTCTCAATTGTCAAATTAGCTGAACACTCTCGCGCCAACGATCATTCCCCGGTGCGCGTTTACTCTCTAATATTCCTTGTGTTTTTTTCCTTCTCGATTTATCGCGGTTACGATTTTCTCTCACTTATCTTTACAAAATTAATGTCGAAGGTATGAACGATGAACGTGAACAAAGCCGAGTTGCTTCGTTCGAGTCGAAGAAATCGGGGATTTCGCGTACTAAAAAGAGAGATGATGAAACTTACGCAATGAAATTCATTGCCAAAGGCACGCGATGACGGATAACGTCGACGGTTTTTTCGTCGATTAGGAGGAAAATCGTCAGGAAATAATGATTGAAAAATAGAAGATTTGCTCTCGCTTTCGATCGCAAGTTTCACCGTCGAATTATTGCTTTTTTTGTTCTCGAATTTTTATTAACTCTCTGTGAGAGAAGAGAATCGTGGAGAAACAACATTGAAACGATGGTGTCGCATAGAGATTTGTGCTTTGAGAGACACGAAAGTGTCGAGAAAAGAAGCAACTCGGAGCGTATTCGAGATGGAAGATCCCGAGCCACTTTTACGCTTGGCAGAAATTACAACCGTTTAACCGTTTCGATCTCAATCTCGATATCTAGCTGAGATCTTTCTCGTTCGGAAGATGCTGCAGTTGGTAAAATCTTCGGGCATTCGTCTATCCGTTTTGTGCCTCAATGACTGTTGAGATAAAGCGTTCGATTGGTGAGATTCGAAGGAAGAGTTCGCGGCGAGTAAGAAAGTTTCGTTTTAATTTATAGACTTCGTTCGATTCGAGTTGAAATTCGTGATTTACCGCCGCATCTCGTTATTATTATCATTCGAAGATTGTAAAAGTTCTATCGGTATATGCACTCGTAATTTATTTTTCATTAGTTTTTCTTTTCTTTTCTTTTTCCTATTCAATGTGTCAGCGATGACGAGACGACCGGTGCTGCTGCATGCTCGCTGACTAATAAACGCTTATCGTTATTTCTCATTAATTTTTTATGACGCGCCTCCGCCCGAAGCAGCAGTCATCAAATGCTGCTTCTTCGAGTTTTATAATCATTCATCGTCCCTGGATATTTTCGTTGATAGTTTTATTCACGAATTCTAATCAGCGAGAATTCGTAATGAAAAACTGTAACTGCATGAGAAGCAGCACGATTTTACCGATTTATTAACGCTTCAAAATCGAGAAGACACATTTTTTCATCGAATTAATAGAGTTGAACTATATTTGTCATTGAATTAACAATGTTTACGCAATCGTTGACACGATCGCGCCCCACATTCTTGAGTTTTAACGCCATTTTGAATAATTTTCATAGACTTCTCGCCCCATTCATCGAGGTCTTATTGATCACTGGACTCGTGGGAAACTCTCTCGATAATCTCTGACGTTTGCTATTTTTTCATCGTCTATTTTTATGCTACTCGAACCGTGCGCCATTTTACAACATTTCGATCTCGATCTATCCTTCCGTCCTCTCGAAGCAACGAGACGCATGGCAGGTTACAATAAAATCTCGTTTCTCTCTCTCTCTTCTCTCTCGGTCCCTCACAAGTATCTAGAATGTCTCAGTCATGGCTGAGCAAGCTTTTCCCGCGAGCATATACGCACCGTCTCAAGCAATTAGCTATTTACGAGCTATCACATTCCTCATAACCGCACACGTATATTCATGCTGCTGCTGCTGGGATTCCTCGCTCAACCCTTCATCTGGACGAGCCTGGATCACTTCCATCGGTCTGCTTCACCCACCGATCGCTTTTTGCTTGCTCATTTCTGTTTTTTTTTCACTCAAACGTCACTTTATGTTCCAATAAAAACTTGCCATTGTTTTTTTTATATTTTCTTTTATTACGAGGACTTGGTAAAAGCAAAAAAAAAGGAAAGAAAGCATTATTGTTAAAATCCATTGAAATTCATTGTTATTCTCGTATTTCTCATGATTTTTCTATGGAATGTCCATTGACGGATTGATAGGAAAGTGACGTTTTTTGTTTCTAAATTTTTGTTTCTAAATTTCTAAAATTTAAATGCACTTTTTTCTCTCCCTCTCGCGCCTTCGAACTTCTCTCGAGGCTTATCGGCCCGAGACTCAGGATTTATAATCTATTTTATTTATCGCTCTCAATAATATTTAACCAACATATACGAATATTTCGATCGTTGCGAACGAATTCCAGGGACCGCGGAGTTCTTATCGTTAATTTATGTCTATAGATTCATGGAAATACGTCGGGAAAAAAAAAAAAATTTCGTAACTTCAGACGATAACCGATGGAATTTCTGTTAAAAATATCGATCGCGTCTGGTGGCGAGAGAAAAGAGCGTGAAACGTGTAAAAATGTCGGTCACCTTTGGAGGCTTCGCGTTTCATCAAACCGTTATTTACACTCGTTTTAAACGTTAATTTCTCCATAAATTATCATAATTGTATTAATTCGAATAATCAATATTAATATTCAAACGAATTATTAGCGCGAGTTGAATGAAATAATTGGATGAAAAATAGTGTAAACAAAATTATTGTATAAATTCTTTGTTGTTTTTATGGGAATCGTGCGAAAGAGCTTTTTCGCAGATTCGTAATATTTTGAGAACATCTGAGTCGATTCAACGATGCGAGCCCGCTCGCGTTCGCACGTTTGTTGTTTTTTTTTTTCTTTTCTTTTTTCTCAGCCTCGATAGATAAAAAGTTGGTACGTTAGCGAGAACCGCGAACGCGCATCAAGAGCAGCCACGTTGTTTGAAGAAAGGGGCTTAAAGAGAGCCCCCCGCACCAGGACGATACCGGAGACCCAGTGTCAGTGTACTTTTATGCGGGCAACGCCGCGATAAGAGGATAAAAACCTCCGCAACTTCCCACGCGTAAACCTCCCGCCGCTGTTGTTACAAATTCTCGCTCTTTTTTCCTTTTTTTGGCTCCATTTTTTTTTCTATCCAATAAAAGGAAATTACACGACTGTAGAAAAAGAAAAAAAAGCTTTCGACGATATTTTTCATCTTTTATATTTCGGCGTTCGGAACTTTTCGTCGAAAACTCAATTAAATTTTAAGTTTAAAAAAAAGAAAACACTTTTAAAAAAAACTTCGAAATTTCGTTCTTCCATTTTCGACAGAAAAAACCAAACGAATATCCGGACTTTACGAAAAATTGTAGAAAAAAAAAGATTTTTCTGTTAAAAAACTGTAATCTGAGAACAAAAATAGTGATTTGAAAGCGAGAAAGTAGAAGCTTCAATGAGGAAGAAAAAAAATGGAACGTTACGATAGTTAGAAGCGTCAGAATAATTGCTCCAATCATTCGTCCCATTTTGGAGCGTCGTGCTCGCGTCGAGGTTAGAACAAAAAACGAAAAAAAAAAAACAATTCATCCAGGATCAAAGGTTAATTGCCCCCATATTTTTCTCCCTGGAAACTGTCAATTTTCTTTATGAGCCAATAAATTAATAGGACATTCTCACGGGGGGAAAAATGATGGTAAAAATGAAATCTTATTCGCATGCTTAAATCTTTATTCTTCGCGGCGCGGTGTTGGAAGAAAAATATATTCAAGGGCGAGTACTTGAGGCTCTAAATTTATGGCTTACACATAAAGGTATCGTAATATACCGAGGAATGCGTTAAAAGTATATTACAAAGTACAGCTGTACGAAAGCATTTAGCGTTCTCCATGCGAGGCTTTTATATATGCATAAAGTAATGATTATTGTTAGATTTTTTGTGAATTCTTCTTTTTTCTTTTTTTCATGCAACGATGAGTTTCCACGCTGTTTTCGTCTCTTTTCTCTCCGGCTATCAACCTCTGAGCTACGTAGCGATATCATTATTATTGTTACGACTGTGATTACGATCGTTGTCATTAAGTATTTCGCGTTCTCATTAACTTTATTCGTTTTTTTTTTTTTTTTCGTTTTTTTTTCCCTCTTTTCGCTCGTCGTTTTTTTATCGCTGCATGTCTCGGTCGAGAGTCTCGAGAGTTGATGCGCCACTCGAGTACAACAAAAGTCGTTATTAACAAGCTCGACAATCAGCCTCGAGTCATAGACTCTCGAACGATCGTTACGTAATTTAGCGTAAATAATAGCAAAGAGGCTCAACCTCTCTCTCTCTCTCTCTCTTTCTATACGAGACCGAAGCACTTAAGCGAGAAAATCCAAAGTACAACGTGTCCGACTCTACACGTTCCATTTCTACTTCAACTCGCCTCTCTTGGGCTGTTCCTAACAGTGTCGAAGGTCTCGACCTCTACCTCCGTGTCCTCGGCATCCTTAGACTCGATTAATCTCTTCGCTTGTATATACCCATACGCGCTATTATTATTTTTTCATTTATTTCTTTCGCATCTATACCGTTTTTCGGATTTTCAACAAATTATTTCGGGGCGAGATGGAAAACTTTGTTGAGCAAAAGAAATTAGGTTTTTTTTACCCAAAAAATTTTCCTCAATAAGGAAAACAAAATGGTTTTTGTGTAAAAAAAAAAAGCTGACAAAAGTGATTCGCTGGACCAACGAAGCGAAGATCCAACCAAACAAGTTTTGATGCTACTAAATATCGTGAGAACAAAATATTTCATGAAAATTCATCCTGACGATTACCGATAACGAATTAATTAATTTTAATAATTAATTAATTGATTAGGATAACGATTACCGATAAGGAATAAGAAAAAAAATTTCTGGCTGAGAAATTTTCGTGATTTCATTCAATGTTTTTCATTGAATGATTTCATCAGAAATAATTCAACAAAAGTGTAGTCAGATCTACTAATTTTTTCTCCAATCAAATGAATCCAGTTGGTCTGGAGCCAATTTTTTTTTTATTGTCAGTAAATAAAAAAAATTCTCATTGTAAATAATAATCGAAATGATTTTCGAAAAACGAATTCCTGATTATTGCTATTCTCTTTTTGTTTCCACGATCGTTTCTTTTCGAGATCGTAATTGAAGTTTCTTTTTCTGTTAAAATCGTAATTTCTTACGAAACTTTGCCACTATGCTCATTAGCATATACACAAATTTTCGAGACGGTGGTATACTCTAATTTCGTAACTTTTGATCCCGCAGCTGCTGGTGCTCTACGTGATTTTCTCGTTCCTCGATTCTACGTGTTGTTGTCGTTTTCTGTTTTTTTTTTTTTCTCTCTCTTTTACCTTCGCTATTCCGCGGGCTCGCGAGGTCGTGGAACTCGCGATTTCGCGAGATCCACGTACAGTCCGAAATGAAGGAGAAGGGGGGGGGGGAGAGTGACACACAAGAAAAAAGGAAAAAAAATGGTTTCGAGCTGAGATACATGTATAAATACTCGCATTACACGGAGCTTACTTGAATTATGCGGCAACGTGCTATGACGTCCGACGTCGTTCCTGGACCAAGAATATTTATATATATGTATTTATATACACGTGACTTCTGGCGTCCGGCAACGTCTCCGGTGTCTCGGACATTTTTGACCATGTCACGTACATCTCTCGAGAGAGTTTTCGGCTTCTCTCTCTCTCTCTCGAACCTAAATTCCGCAGGTATACGAATTTGAAGAAAAAAAAACGTGCAAATAAGGGGAAGGAATTCGGGGGATAAAGATGTTGGCCGGAAGGACTTTCAAGCAGTTCAAAATGTACCGAGGCGTGGCGAATCGGTCACTCGATTTTTCTGTTTTTTTATTCTCTCCGAATCCGTCGTCGGAGTCGTAAGGCCTGTAGGCTGCATCACAATTATCAGGCTCATCGACCGAGAGGAGAAAAAATATCGTTTCGGTTACGAGATTTTTCTCATACAACTTTTATTTTCGTTCTTCTCTTTTTTTTTCGCATCCCAGATACTCGGCTGCTGTAAAAAAAATAAAAAAACAAACCAAAAAAAAGTCCTGATAGGATTCGTACGAGTCTGAAAAAGCAGGAACAAATTTTTGAATCATTTCGAACGAGCGCAGCATTGCGGAGACAAATAAAAAGGCAGGATATAATTCGGCGTAAAAAAGTGGTCGGTAAAATAGAATTGCGAACGTTAATCATTCGTCGTTTTATCTCTCCTCGCTGATCTCTCTCTCTCTCTCTCCTCGTCCGTTTTCACTTTCGTGCCTGTTGCAAATTCCTTATTTTCATTTTAATTCACTTCTCGTTTGCTGATTTTTCGATGCGAAACCTGCAAACGTTTCCGCAGAGGGCTTGCGCGACAATAAATAAATTTATACGTACGTTGTGTGTGTTTTTTTATATTTTTTTTATTTTAGATGTTGTACGAGATCGTTAGCTCTGTCGAAACAAAAGGGAAACTCTCTTTCTCTCCCCCGTTCGCTCTCTTTCGAGGACTAATCGTTTTCTTCTGTTTGACCAGGTACAGAGCACAACTCGCATTACGCAACTTGGACTCAGCTCTCTCGTCCTGCTAACCAACTATTAAAATAATCTCACGAAGGTCGACCATTCGCGTGTCACTTTTTCGTCCTTGTTGCTCAACTCTTTATTCCCTCTTATCGGAAATTCCTCAGGACACACTCGACTCGACTTTACTGCTCTCATAAGTATAGACGCGAACTCTATTCTCGTCGGATGGAAAAATAACAATTTTTACTCCCATTTCCCGATAAAAATCGGGACCCAAAGTATCTCGCGATCCACGTTTTATCCCCTGATAATTATAAACATTTTTCTCTGGCTCGTGATTCCTCGATAAATTCGATCGCTGTAATTTTTTAACGTTCCTTCTCTATCGAATTAATTTACCACCACTCTTTTATCGCCAAACGCGTTAAATAATTTTCGTAACACCAAACTTTTGTTGCTAATATCGAAATAGTTGTCGAAAAAAAAAAAAACAAATTTTTTTTTTCCACTAAAATGTCTGTATTCATCGAATAAGGACACAGCGACATAAAATTTTATTTTTGTGCAGCGACGTTTTTAAATAAGGCTCCAAATGTTGTAGCGAACCAAAATGTACCGTTGGTCTTCAAATATTATTGAAAAATACTAACAAAATGGGAATTTTCGTTCGATTAACAAAAATCATTATTATTTTTATTAATTGATAAAATTAAAATAAATAAAAAATTTGAATAAATTAAAATTTATTTAAAATAAATAAATTAAATTAAATTAAAATAAATAAAAAATAATTAATAAAAATCGATAAAAAGCTCTAAAAATATGGATTTTTGTTCGATAAACGAAAAATTTCGAATAATTTATTTTTCCTGGTGTTCTCTAGATGCTTATGAGATTAAACAACGATCGTTAAATCGCAATGTTTTCCAAAGCGTATCAACACCTCGTTCGGAAGAGAAGTTTTTTTCACTTTCGGTATAAAGTTAAATTTGTAATTCCAATTGAGCTCGCGGGAGCGTGGACGAAAAGGTTTGAAAGAACGAGTGCTGCTAGCTCTCCCCGTGTTAGACGCTTCCGCGTATAGTATTTGCGTACAAATAGCCAAGAAAAAAAAAGAAAAAAAGAAATGTTTTTGCATCGGTGAGGTCGCTCGGGGGGCTAATTGAGTTCGCGCTTCTCCGAGCTTTTATTCCGTATACCCAGGCGCCTGTTAAACTCGAATAATCCGCACGAACTCGTTCCGCGATTGCGTTATACGCGTGAGATAACAAATTTAAAAAATTTAAAAAAAAAAAAAAACGAAAAAGAGAGAAAAAAATAACGAAAAAAAAGCAGAAAGAAAAAGAGAAAAATGAAGTGAGGAAAAAAGTAAATGAATAACGGTAAAAAGGCAAGAAAACTCGAGAAATTTTTCGTACTCGTAAATTCTCTGGATATTCGCTTATTATCGTAAACCTCCGGCCAGAGAACCGGCGCGATATCACAATCTCTCTTTAAAATTCTTACGTTTTGTAGGTTGATCCTTAATTTTTTTGTTTTTTGTTTTTTTTTGCGATTTATTTCTTACTCGAGAGCTTCCCTCGTATCAAAGTTTTCTCTCGAGTTGGCAAGATCGTATTACAAGCGACGTGGTAGCACACGTATATATATATAGTTATGTATATTCAAAATGTATTCCAGTAGCTGCTAATTACCTCCTGATGTCGTAATGACCGAACGGTTTTTAATAGCTGACGTTACTCGCATAATAGCAACGATTGAGACTCGCGATTACAACTTGGCACCAGACACGAATGTCTTTTATCCAACGAGTTTTCTCTTCAATATTTTTTTTTTTTTCTATCGCATTTCATTCTTCGCTGCATCTTTGTTTCCGGTTTTTCATTTTTCTTCTCTCTTTTCTCTCTCTCTTTTCCATCATTTTTATCGGTGGAAGCAGCACTCGCAACCGAGAGCACGATTATTAGTACAAGTAATTATTCGTCTAATAATCGTCGAGCAATTATTACTGTTTATAAATATATCTCGAGGATTTTGCTACGATTATTTCAACCCTTGATTCGCTGAAAAGAATACAAAATATTTTCGAGACGATAAACGCTCCGGCAAAAACGCTCTTTTACTCTCGTCTTTTTCTCCTGCTTAATTGTCCATAGTTATCGCTAATTAGTATTTCGTTTTTTTTTTTTTTTCTGGTTTTTTTTACAAAGAATCGTAAAATTCATAAGGGCTTCGGGATGCTCGAGCGCTTCTGTAATTACCTGTAAATTTCGTAATGGCGATCGATCAATTTTGTAAGAGTCTCGAGAGACCTGGGATATTCAACGTGCGGCTCGTTTAAATCAAATTTCGCGGAGACTCAAGAGAGCCTGGAGAGGCTTAGCTATAGTTTTGAATCGTTAATAAATCCGACAAAAATAAGGGCTCTCTGTTTCTTCGGTTGCTCCATAGAAAGAAAGGATAAAAAAAATAAGAATAAACGACAAAAAAGAAGGCTAAGTACTGTGAGAAGAAATCGCGTGTCGGTTATTAGTCCTCTGCGGGAAGTGACTCGTTCGACTGCATGCGTTTCCGGGATGTAAGATTTTTTGTCTTTTCTTAACCTGCCTCTGCTGGCCAATCTCACGCCAGGTGAGATACGTTTCTTTTTATTTTTTTCTACGCAAAGACCCCTCGGCCCACGTGAGTCGTTATTGCCTGGTCGAACTGTCCTGGCCCCTGAAGGAGACTAAAAATTCTGTTTCTTGGCGACTCGACAAACGTCGAATAATTCTTTAATCGTAAACACGAAAATTTGGACTCGGTCATCGACCCGGGAGAGAAAAAAGTTATTAAAAGTTGGAGGAAAATTAGTGAAAGTCAGGAAAATCCGATTTTTGGTCACTATAAATATAGATTAGTGAAAATCCATAAGATTTTTTGACAAAAACCAGATTCAAGCACTTCGAGCTTGTAGCGATACAATGGTCTCGGGAAAAAAAACGATTTTCGACCTAGTTTTTATGGAATATTGAGCTGAAATGGAGCTTTCGGCATCGGACAGGGTTTTGACACTTCAGAGATGAAGAGGCTAAAGCCGCGCGTATCGGCGCGGTCGCGAGTCCTACGCCAGTCACTGAAATAACTATTATTTCAGATTTGTAATTATATACAAATCGTTACAACCGATCTTGGATTGGGAAAATTTTTTTTATTAAAAACTATTATTTTTAAAAGTATCAAAAAATTGGGAGAGGCTGAAATTTTGAATTGAGTGATCAGTATGACCAGGCAAGTCGACACTTGGTCGACGATCGACGATTGTTTCCAGTGCGATGGAATTTCATTCGATTGGCACAATTCCGTTTTAACACGATGTCAAAACATCTCGAATGCAATCTCGCACTATCTTAACGTGTAACGAAAATAATAAAGTAGAAAATGATTTAGAGTTGTGAAATCCCTGGAATCGACTCTTCGTCGATTCATTATCTCGGGACGAAAGAAAATATAAATTTTCATACACCCGAATCAGGGGGAGGGCTATCAGGAAAATATATAGACGCCTGTGCTCCTGGTCACCAGCTCGCTACTATGAAAGAATCGATCGATCAACGCCGCATCACCGCCTCTTCTTATTAATCACACCAAGGAGATTCTTACCTCGTTGGACACACGTGCAAAGAAAAATGCATTTTCGATAATCGACGCACGTGAAAGAATTCTTTCAGTTAAATATATCGGTTATCTTTGTTTTATTTTTCTTCGAGACAAGCCTTCGACCGCGATTAATGGAAATCTGTACCAATTTTTAAATTACAAAAATACCGAAGTTCGAAACGATAAAAGAAAAAAAAATTCTTACTGTCAGATGCCCTGAATCATTCGTTCCAATCGACACAATTTCGTACGACATTTTGTGAAAATGATTGGCTGCTTACATTTCGATTTAATAATCTAGAAAAATAATTTTCAATTCACAAATCGTTCAAAAATGTCGATGAACGAAGGAAATAAATTACCAATTTAAAAATAGTTCGAAAACGATGAAAATTGGAGCATTTTGATAAAATAATAAAAGTTAAAAAATGAAGAATCTTGAAATGAGCATTTTATTGAAGGAAAAACTGCAAAATTACGTTTCGACGTCGATTCAAATTCCAAAGATTACGTGGCAACGACAAAAGCAGAGATTGATCGGGCTTTTAAGAAAAAAAATATTCGCGATAAAAGACTCGAATAAATTTTAATCAGCGGACGATTCCTCGGAGCCATGACGATCAGGCGGTTACGTTATCTTCGCCAGATTTTCCAACATTTTCAATCTTATTCCCCTTTTCATCCTTAACTCTATTTTGGCTCACATTTTTACCAAGGTCACGCTCCGTACTCGATACGTATCGTGGCTGATTTTTGACATTTTTTTTTCAACCGAATACAACGAGTTTAGCTTCACCCTTCGACAGTGCGATTCTTGACACTTGTAAGTCGATAAAAAAAATATCAAAAAATTTCATAATTCAAAAGATTTGGTTGAAATTTTCGATTTTTCGTTTACCCCTTCCGACCGATCAGTCGTCGGAGCTCTGTTTCATCAGACCCAGCCCATTTATCAACAATTGTCGAGAGCCCTGCTCAGGAACCCAAATAATTATCATAAATTGAACGAATAATCGAAAAAAATTTTCTCTCATCTGTCGAATTCGAGATCGAAATGCTGTTCAAAGATCAATAAAAATGAACTCGTTCGTTTAAAAAAATAAAACGATTAAAAGTAAAAGGAGCTAAGTGCCAGCGAATAATCGGTTTGCGGCATCTCTCATCGTTCCCTCGCCGTCTATAAACCGTACACGACTCGAGCGACATATCGAAACAGAGCGTTTAATGTATCCGCGAAGACAAGAGGCGAGGACTAATAGTCTCTCTAATCGAGAGATAAGCTCACAAGCACTTCATTGTCGTTGGCCTGTGCAGCTTCGCGATGACCGAGAGCAGGCTGCTTCTAACAAGTATTATAACCTGCTCCAACCTGGCAAACATCGAGTAGATAAAGCGATAGATAATACGTTCGAGCTTGTTCGAGAAACATAACCTCGCGGAAATACACGCGCCCGCTGAATATGGACTACTGTTAGAGAATTATGTTCGTTCCACTCGATCGAATAGCTATACGTAGTCGACTGTTACGACTTTTCTATCGCATTTACCTACGAGCTTAATGGAATCAATTTTATTGCACAACCGCGAACACACGCGAATAATAAAATCGTTGCATTCTCATTTATCCCAAGAATTCTCTCGATTTTTATCCTTCTTTTCAATTATATCAGACTTTTTTTTTTCATTCGCCTTATTAACGTCTTAATCACGATTTCTCGGTCTAACGCCGTTTCTCTCACATCTTTCTTTCCTTTTTTATATCTCTCCCATTTTATGGCCGTTAGTTAACAGGCACTTTTGTATTTAATTTATTGGAATCGAGTGGCTAAAAACTCATTTTTTTTACCAGGAACTCGTTGAAGGAACGAATCGAAACGAAATTTTTGGATCGATCCGATCTGCGGATCAATTTCGATCGAAATTCACATCGTTTACGTTCCATTTTCATTTTTTGTTTCGACCAACAGTCTTTGAGATAAAAATGGACTTTTTTTACTCCAAATTTCAATATTTTCGTCTCGATCGAAAAGATTTTGTTTCGACGACAGTTTTTAAGAGAAAAATGTTTTTTTTTTTTTTCGAAAATTTCAACATTTTTGGCTCCTCCGAAAGGATTTCATTTCGACGACAATTTTTGCAACAAAACCATTTTTTTTTTCTCGAAAATTTCAACATTTTCGTCGCCTACGAAAGGATTTCACTTCGTCGATAGAAAAATATGATTTTTCTCAAAAATTTCAGCATTTTCGTCTCCTCCAAAAAAAATACTCGATTACAACCGAGAATTTGAAGTTTCGTACTTAAAAATGATCGCTATCGGCAGTGAAACGTTTTTGTTGTTTTTTTTTTAATATAAAATGAACTTTTTTTGTTTTATTTTTCAGGAGCCAATCGAAAGCCTCGTACTTGGCTTACAGACGCGAGCGAGGAGCGCCCGACAGCGAGGGAAGTTACAAGAGAACGATGTCGCCAACGGCGCGTCTGGAGGATTGGCACCATCAGAATTCGACGACTTCCCGAGAGCCGGATGATCCGGTCTTGTTGCGAGTGACGCCGCACCACGCTCATCACTCGCCGAATAATCAAGCGCTGAATTCACAGTCCCAACAGAATTCCCATCGGATCAACGATTTGCCAAAGTCGCACAGCGTCGACGCGCTTCATCAGCGGATCGAGGAACGCAGCGCCGCTGTACATTCGAACGACGTGATGAGCAAGCTGTCCCGAGACTTGACCAAGAAATTAAATTCGTCGGAGAATCGTGGCAGAACGACGGAGAGCAACAACAACAATAACAACAACAACAACAACGACAAAGATTTGAAGGAAAGACTTTCCCCTCAGAGCGTCGAAGTTCTTAACGATCGTAATCGCCAGTTGGAGAGAGAACGAAGAAAATTAGCAGCTAGTTGCGAGCCCCTTTCGTCCCGGTTGTCCGGTAGCAACGGCGACGCCCCCGGGAGTCAAGGGATCGAGGATTTCTATCGAGAAAGAAGCGCCACGATCGAGATGACCTCGAGGAACGTGGAGCTCTTGAATCGTCGGAACGCCCTGGCCGAGAGAAGAACGGCCGGCTTGACTTCCGGTCTGAATATAAATTTCCCTTCAACGGGGCAAAATAGCGAAACGGAAACGAGAAATGGACCGAGCAACGCCGAACAACCACCAGCTCCTTTGAACTCACCGCCGAGATCACCTTCCGCCAGGTTTTCACCGAGCCCCGGGTCTATGCGCTCTGGAGCCGTACCTCGGAGAACCGGAAGCTGCTCCAGCTCCGGCTCCAACTCGACCCGATCCTCATCCGAAGCTAACACTTCCTCGAGATCCTCGCCAAGGGTAAATCACAAAACAAAAGCTTCGACGAGAGACCAACAGGCCAAAAGCACTCGTGACCTTGAACAAAGTCAGAGAAACACCGGGAGTCAAGGGATTCTGAGGAGAAAAATATCGAGCCCTTCCCAAACAGAAAATAGCTGGACAGGCACGAATTCACCGAGAGCGAGATCTAGCCAAACCGAAGTTACGATTAAAAACGCTAATTTACGAAGTAATTCGTCGTCGAGATCGAGATCATCGTCGCTCTCGAGCGCGGCGTCAAAAATTTCTACCTCCTCGTCATCATCCTCCTCGACATCGCCGAGATACTCGCCGGTTGAAACTAAAAATTCTCCTTGCGTCTCACCCCAACCTGGCATCGAAGGACTCACGCTTCTTCAGAGAAGCGAAATCGTTCTCAGGGTCAACTCCACCACCATCGACGCATCTTCACAAACCGAAATATTCGAGGATTACGATAATCCTGAAACGAAAATTTCCAATGAGGAGGCAACTCCTGTCACGAGGAAAAAACTTCCGGAGGAAATCGAGTGCGAGGAACTCAGCAGGGATCTCGCTAATCAACTCGCTCCTAATGACAAACTCGTTCCGATTCTTTGTAAGTTTTTTTTCGAATTAAACATTCTTATTTTCATTTTTTTTGAATTCTGAAAAAACTTTTTTCGTCTCGTCATGTTTTCATTGTTAAATATCGTCCTTGTGGTACTTTATCGTAGACCGTTCTCTTCGTTTTTAAAAAACGAAGAGAACGATATACGATTAAAGCTCGCTGTCACGGACGGGGAACATTTTATATCGAAAAGAAGATCAGAGTCGGTTTTGGTTCGCTGTGGAGTTTACGATCGAAAAAATAACTGACTTGGACTAAGGTGATTCTACCGCGGTGCCTAGGTCATAGGATTTGCGTGAAAAAAATTAAAAACCGTTCTTCATAGATCAATTATTTTTCGTACTGCATTCAGGCTCGGTTATCGACCAATTAAGAGAGAAAAAAAAATTATTAAAAGTAGAAGAAACACTGTTACAAGACGTAGAAAAATCCGATTTTTGGTCACTAAAAATCTAGATATCTTAGTGAAAATCCATAAGATTTTTTACGAAAACCAGATTCAAGTACTTCAAGCTTGTAGCGATACAATGGTCTCGGAAAAAAAACGATTATCGACCTAGTTTTTATGGAATATCGAGTTGAAATGGAGCTTCCGGCATCGGACAGTATTTTGACACTTTAGAGATGAAGAGGTTAAAGCCGCGCGTATCGGCGCGGTCGCGAGTACTACGCCAGTCACTGAAATAACTATTATTTCAGTTTTGTAATTATATACGAATCGTTACAACCGATCTTGGATTAGGGAACATTTTTTTTATTAAAAACTATTATTTTTGAAAGTATAAAAAAGGTCTGAGGTCTGAGCGATCGTTTGTAACAATTGTAAAGAATTTCTCAAGCGAGAAAACAGCCCGGATCGAGCCTGATATGTGTTCGACTTTTAACACTCGCGACTCGTAAACGCTGTTTATTAACTTAACGCGGTTTCATTCTCGGTCGAGACATTCCGAGTTTATTTCTTTGGCTTCTACCGCAGTGACCAGCCGAGTTTCAAATAATTCGTGTCGCGATTTTCTCGTTTATTTTAACAACGTCAGATGCCAAGACGAATTCGTCGAGAGAGGTTTTTGAAGAATTTGTCACATCACGATCGAAGCGCCGTTCAATTTCATCGAGCCATTTTTTCGTGGGCTGATTTTTCGAAAATATTTATTAGCACCGTTTTTTTATTATTTTTTTTTTTTACCACTAAATTCCTCGCGGATTCGCAGCTCGTTGAAAACCGTCGGGTATATAAATAGTGTGTAATCTACGGGAGCGCTTATACGCGTGGGTTTCCGTCGAGTGGGGAAGAAAAGAAAGAAAAAAAAAACAAAGCGAAAAAGAAAGACACGAGAGAACGAGAAGCCGCGCAGTGGCCGGTGGCCAAGCGACCGGAGCGTCGACCTTTCAATTTAATAAGCGTTAATACGATCAACGCTCCAAAGCTACACACCAGTTTATTAGATTACCTACCGTAAGACTCTTGTGCAAAGAATGCGATCGAGTTCGTTGGACTCGATTACCAATTTCCATTTATCAAGGGCCTCGTCTAATTTCACTCGGACGAAATCGCAATCGAACGTTTAACCTATAAAACACTCAAATTCTCGGAAAAAATAGTTTCGTCGATGAAATAACAATGATTCGACATTCCGTTCGATAAATTATGGTGCTTTTTCATTTTCCGAGAAACAGACATCGTTGTCGAAGCATTCGGTAGAAAAAAATGATATTCGAGAGACAGTGATCATCGGGAAATTGGGTGTTTATGCAGAAAGATTCATTGTCATCGAAACAAAAACGTGCGAACGATCGTTTCCGATGATAAAATCATTTTATTTCTTTGATATCGACATTTTTATTTGTCTTCCGGGATATATTCAACGAAAACGTATCAATTACGCAGAAAAACGAATATTCGTTGGGTCAAAATTCAAATTTGAGGTTATTTTCAACGGATTATTTAATACGAATTATTTTGGCATAAAATGATTCTCGAGAGCGACAACGGAGGTTAATTTCTGTTAGTTTTCCGATACCGGAGAGAACGGGCTATGATAAAGTCACATTCGGTAAACATCTGTCGATGAAAACTTGTGTAAACGATAAAAAAAAGTCTCAAAAACATGAAAATAAAAACCGAAAGACGAATGTTGACGTCGTAATTCTAGGATTGAGAAAAAAAATTATACAGAAAAACAAAACAGACGAAAAATGAAAGTAATTTCATTCGATGAATGATAATTTTATGATTTATTTGTTTGCAGTACCAGCGCCGGAACACAAAAAACCGACGGATTACGTATCGGGTCTGTTCAGGGTAGAAGCGACTCTGCAACCACGACCGCGACGACCACCTTCGTTGGACGATCTGAATTCGACGAGTTCGGCGGAGAACGAGACCGAAGACGATGCAAAGTAAGTGAATGAGCACCGCTGAAAAAAAAAAAACGAACGAGATGAATTCGAATTTCGATCTTTTTCCCTGTCTCCGTGTGATTTTTATCGTAAAGGTCGAGAAAATCGAATAACGTCTTACACGTTTCGAAACAAAGAAGAATCTCTCGACTCGATCGAATTCATTGCCCGGGGAGATTCACGCGACGACGAGAGAAGCGACTCGAAGAAAAGAGAGTGTTACTTTTACCCGATAAACCGTTAGGATTTAAACCAGCTCACGTGCTCGCGAAGACATCGCGTGACGACACTGTTTTTTGTTTTGTCCCTCTCCTTTCGCCCCCTTTCTCCCTCGCTCTACGTTCGTTTTCGAAGAAGGCGAAGACGATTCGTGGATTAATATTCTCAAGTGCGTAGGTGCATACGCACATTAAAAACACTCTCGACTCGAGGAAAACTCTGCTTCATTTACGATTATACGAACGATAGCAACGCGATGACGATTTAATTCGAGTGCTTTTATTTTTATTTCACTAAACGATCGCGTTTCTTTCTTTTCAATCTTCTCAACTTGTCGATTTATCTCTTTTCCGGCGTGTGGTCTTTTTATTTTTGGGACACGCGCGTGATAGAATTTATCGCGTGATCGAGTAACAACTACTAAAAAAAAAAAACAAAACAAAACAACAAAAAGACAGATCGTGATGGAATTCCTATCGTTTTTTTGTTTTATTCTCCTGACTCTGGGAATTCTTTACGTGTAAAATAGTCCCATGGGCTATCGGAACGTTTGAAAAAACGCCCCAACTCTTCCGATTATTTCGTTCGTTGCAATAATTAATTCCTCGTTTCAAGGCAATCCTATCGACTTGGCTGATCGTGCTAATCACTCAATTCAAAATTTATGCCTATCACAACTTTTGATACTTTTAAAAATAATAGTTTTTA
This sequence comes from Campoplex capitator, assembly GCA_037576405.1. Taxonomy (NCBI): domain Eukaryota; kingdom Metazoa; phylum Arthropoda; class Insecta; order Hymenoptera; family Ichneumonidae; genus Campoplex; species Campoplex capitator. The sequence continues at coordinate 2,556,356 of JARBWI010000021.1, forward strand.
ATAAAAAAAATTTTCCCCAATCCAAGATCGGTTGTAACGATTTGTGTATAATTACAAAACTGAAATAATAGTTATTTCAGTGACTGGCGTAGTACTCGACCGCGGCGCCGTTACGCGCGGCTTTAACCTCTTCATCTCTAAAGTGTCAAAATACTGTCCGATGCCGAAAGCTCCATTTCAGCTCAATATTCCATAAAAAATAGATCGACAGTCGTTTTTTTTTCCGAGACCATTGTATTGCTACAAGCTTGAAGTAAAATAAAACCAAAAAATCGGATTTTCCTGTCTTGTAATAATTTTTTTTTTGATAATTCATTTCTCTCTTCATTGATCGATAACCGACCTGAATTTCTACGCGAATCTTATGACCTAGGCACTGCGATAGGATTACCTCAACCAACGTTCGAATCATCTATCGAATAGTTTGAAATTTCTACGATTATTATGACATATTTAGGATTGAATCACACGTGAAAGATATTTTCTCGAACGTGCGTTCAAGGCGAGTGAAAGTGTACTCTACGACGATGAAATTGCGTAACTTGCCCATAAATGATATTGTCATCGCGAGTAGGTACTTCTAACACGAGGGGCTGAGCTTTCCAAGGGTGGGGACACCAGATTTTTGTCCTACGTTCGTGTCAGAGAGTTTCTCGCTTATTCAGTTTTAACCAATTCGTCGGATTAATCGGCCGAAGTGTATAATTTGATCGCGATATTAAGTATAGTCATCCGAGCAACTAAACTCAATTTTAAAATACTCACCGCGTCAAATCGCGGAGCTTTTCTCAATGACAGTTTTGTCTTCGACCTGATAAAGTGCATTTTTATTCGACAAAAGTATCCGAATGTTTGAAATTGATGGAAACCGTCGAGTTTGTTTTTCTCTGTCATCGAGAAACCATTTTCGATAAAAACAGGAAAAAAACTGATTATATTCAATGAAGTGAATATAAATATTTTGATCTGGTTGTCTTCGATCGGAGAACGTGCATTTTAATTCGATAAAAGTGAACAAACTTTATTTAAACGGTCTCAAATATAACGATGAGATAAAAAAAAGATCGAATGTAGGCCTCTTCCGCCTAAACATTTTTATTTTCGATGAAAGTTGACGAAAATTTGTTCGAAAGTTCTTCGACGATTTTATTTAATAATTTCGATAAAAGAAGGTCGAATTAATTTTTTTCTCGCTTTCATCTCGTTAAAATTTGCGTACATTTAGTAATTTCGATACAAGTACAGTGGTTTTCATCGAGTTCCGCGTACACCTATTGATTCACAGTGGCGTGAGTCACCGTTGCGTGTTGACGTAATCGCGTCAACAAAGTGTTCGTTCCCAATGACCTGCGTTGGGTGATTGTTCTTATAATTTATACCCTATTCGCCTTCGAGTGCAATTGAGGAACAATATTTTTTATGAATTTATTTTTTTTTGTTATTGCTCCAGGAACGATACGATGCCTTCGACACCTACAACCCCTTTGTCGACGACCACCGATCCGAGCAGCCCTCTCTCACCAACTTCAGCTTACTTCACAACTTCCGAAGGCAAAGCTCGATTTCTCACTCGATACTCACGCGATGTTACCGATGAGGATATAACCAATAGTTCGGAAAATTCGACGCGGTTGAACGCTACGAAAAATGCCAACGACAGTCTCGATCTCAGGCAGAAAAAGGTAAATTCATTCGTTGTTCGTATTTTATTTTACATTCTGCCATAACAAAAAAACTTTCATTGTTTCGAGAATTCTTTAGAAAATCGATGTCTTTTGTCCAGATATTTTTCTTAAAGGAAAAAAAAAAATATTTCTTGATTTCCATACAACTTTTGAAGGGTGCTTTCTGTGCACTCTTCGAAATTACTGTTTTCTTTTTTTCGAGTTCGAATGGTTCTAGCGATTTGAAGAAATTTCGCAGGCTTTCGATTCAGCCAAAACAAAAACTTTGCGTTTCATATTCGTTTTTTGGTGCAGAATATTATTTTCAAAGGTGAAACATAGCCTCAAAGAAACCTCTCCTTTTTGATGTTTCGATCTGTAGAGTAAAAGATGCGATGTGCTGCCAAGTGACAGAAATAAAAAATAAAATTGCGTTTCAGATGATTTCTTGTTATGATTTGAAACTTTCGGGATATCATAAATTGAAAAAATGAATGTTTCGTCGATTTTTTTCATGAAATACTGTCACGAAGATGAAAAATAATCGAGCACTGTGACACGTGCAATGTGAATTTATGTGTTTATATTCAAACCTTATAATTAGAGCTACCTAAATCTCGTAACACAAGAATAAAATAATGTTCCATTATTTCAGGAGGAACTCGTACTCAGGTTGGACAAAAAAGTCTTAGTTTTAAGAGCGGAACAGGAAGCTGTCCGAGAAGAGGGTGAATTGAACGAAGCATTGGGATCTCGTGTTTCTTCGAGAGTATCAGCGGTGGCTCGTCCAGCCGAGGCATCCAAATATCGTTTGCACGTCGAAGAAGTAGGCAAAATAACGAGTCTTCTTCTCGGACTTAGCGGAAGATTGGCTCGTGCTGAAAATGCCCTTTACGGAATGTCAGCGGATCATCCTGAGAGGGTAAGAAGAATAATAATTTCTAAAAAACTTTGTTTTCACGCAGAGTGTTAAAATTGTCGAAATTAAAGCTGTGTAAAGAAAAAAGAAAATGAGTTTGACAGCAATTTTCCATGGTACCGAATGAATATATTCTGTTTTTCCTTAATCGCAGAAAATTTTGGAATCGAAGCGCGACAAACTTATGGATCAGTTGGAAGAGGCAAAGACTTTGAAGAGCAACATCGACAAGCGGAGCGTAAATGTCTCTGCGATACTTTCAAAGTACCTTAACGACGAGGAATACGCCGACTATCAGCACTTCATAAACATGAAAGCAAAGTTGATAATGGACGGGCGTGAAATTCAGGACAAAGTGAAACTAGGGGAGGAACAATTGGCGGCTCTGAAAGAAGCGATAGACTAGCGACACTTGATTCGTTGAGATTTTTCGCTGAAGAGACTAAAAACCGATGAAAAAATTCTCTTCGTCCTGGATCTACAAAAAAGTATTTGTCACGTAAGCGGATTTAACGAGATAAAGGAGCAAAAAAAAAGTGAGTGATAAAGTTGGGATTTGTCCGACGCGAGGGTAGTTGAGGAAAGAGAAGAAAGAGCGGTGCCTGCTTCTCGTTTCTTCTTAACGGGTCCCGAGGTGATTCTCCTCTCCCTAAAAAAGTAAATAAACATTAAAAAAAAACGACCTTAAGTGCCTAGTCTTTGTTAAAGCTCGAGTCGTGAACGAACGACGTTGCGAATCCTCTTCCCGGTGATAACGAATCGGCCCCACATTACAATTCATTTTGGAAAAAAAAAAACTTGACGAACTGATGAGACACAGAGAAAATAATATTAAAAACGATGTTAAACGAAGCCTGACGCCGTAAAACAAGCCTTTTCGGGCTGCTCGCTCAACGAAATTAGTTTTTTTTTATTAATCAAGAGATGAATTTATATTATTTATTCAATTGTTTCCAAGAGAAAATCAAAATTCTAATATATGATGATTTATTTTGTACATTTTAATGTTGTTCGTCGAGGTTTAATCGATTGTAAATTTGAACGTTGGATCAATGAACGATACTCGAATTCGGTGCAATACATTCGGTATAGTTGATGTGTGAATATATGAATAGATTTCGTTTCGCGTCTAGCTCGCAAAACCTTTTTTGGCTTTCAAAAATATATTTCTCACCAATTTTATTTTATTTTTTTTCTTTTTTTTTTTTTTACCAATTTTGCATGGCGTCAAATAAAACTAACGAACGAACAAGTAAAAAATAAAAACAGCCAAGAGGCGGCTACGCAGTGTCTCGCGTGGATTCGTACGAGCTTTTTTTGTTTTATTATCGAGCCTCATTCCCGCGTGGTGCCTTCTTATATAGATGTGTGATAAGGATTTAGATAAAGGGATATGAAAAACGCGTTGACGGTAATAAATAACGTCGGGGACGCGAGTCCGCAAGAGAATGAACAAATAATTCGAGGTGTGTACTTTTGCGAGGAAGAAAAAAAAATATGAATGAACAAAGAGGGATGAAGTGCGGAAGAAACAACGTTGTAAATATGATTTTTTTTTTTTTTTTTTTTTAATGTGTGTGTGTGTGTTTTCATGCGAAAAGACACGCGGACACGTATGAGATAAAAAAATACGCGATTTAATTGAAGATATAACACGAATATAACGACGATTATGTTGTAGCCAAAAGAGTGTTAAGCGTCAAACAAAACGACGAGGATTATTGTTTATTAATTAAGTTTATGGTAAGATAATTAAGAGAAACAAAATTGATGATAAATGATAAATCAATGTTTGTGTTACGTTTATTTCTAACCCGGGGCGATTTTCCTTCGTGGAAAAGAAAAAAAAAAAAAAAAAAAAAAAACCCCAAGACGCTTGTGATCTTACTTACTCTACCGGACCAAGGACGCTCGAAGAGACACGTGAATTCTCGTGCCTCCGTGGTCAAAAGAAGTGGAATTTCGTGCCACAATCGATCGTTCATTCGAGAACGATTTTGTTCATTTCTCATTATCACTTTCATTATTAATCGTTGTATTATTTGTTTGAATTTTTTTCTGAATTTTTGAAAATACTATTTTCTTTGTTTTTTTTTTTTTCCGCAACGAAAAAGTCCTCCGAACTTTTGAGCTCAGTAATGAGAGACTTATTGCAGCTACAAGAGCCACGCGACGGACGTTCACGGGAACACGAAGCAAAATTCTATGCGTTATAAATGGCGATGATATTGAACGAAGAAAAGAAGAAATAAAAACGATACGAATCATGAAAATGTTGTGATTTCGCTCTCGTTGGTTCGAACCCAAGCCAACGAGTTCGATCGTTCTTTACTTTTTTCAAAATTGTTCCATTACTTTTCATATTTCGCATAAACTCCTTCTTAACTGTCAAATTTTTTATCCACTTTAAAATTCTCGATTCCGAGTGATTTTCACTTGTCATTTCATTTTTTTTTTCTTTTTCACGTTTCAAACAAAAAAAAACGATCGATTACGCACGAAATTTCGCGATATAATAGTCAGTTTTCTGTTCCTCGTTTCTCCATGTTCGACGATGCATTATAAGAAGCAAAATTGCCGGACGAGTGGCTCGCCCACAGCACCCATGTTAAAACATTGCAAAGCATGACGAAGAAAAGCAAAACAATACGAAAAAAAAAAAAAAAAAAATCGACACGGTACGCCATGTGGTGTAAAAATATGCGAGCGAAAGCAAGAAACAAAACAAAAAACAATATCGCGTATGAAATACGCGTCGCTGAAGTTTCATCGAGAGGCTTTCAATTTGTAAATAATGAAGAAAGACACAAAAATAAAAAAACAATAAAAAGACGTTTATTATTCGAAAAGAGAAAGAAAGAAAAAAAAATGGTGCTCTGGACCCTTATTTTACACAATGTGAAGAAACGTTCCGTTAATTCGTAGGTTATCGATGATGTTCGACGTTTTTATTTTATTTTTTTTTATTTTTAAAGAACATTCAAATATATATTTAAATAGCTCTTTTCACGAACAAAAATCCGAAACCCTCCGCCTCTTTGTATATATATGTGTGTGTTACAGTATCTGAAAAAAAAAAAACTATGTACGCGATACTATGCAGAAGAAAAAAGTTATACAAAACAAAAATGTCCGTAACAATACAATTATGTCCACGCCAATAACGTCGACCCTGCGATAAATATCGTTTTTTTTTTTTTTTTTAGTCTCATAATATTAATTACGATGTATTAGAGAACATTACGACAGCTACATTCTGAAGCTCGCTTGCAATAAATAACACGTTGAAAATGACATAATTTTAGTTGGATTTGTTTTATTTCTTTCATATATTCAACACCGAAAGCACAAGAATTTCGTAAATTTCACGACACACGCGTTCGGATTTCGTTAAAAAAAAACTTGCACCTCCGTCACAACGAAAAGTTTCTGATGATAAGCATAAATCGCGTAACGTTTTATTGACGACGGACCTGAAAAAGTTTTTTCAATTTTCATTGTCCAACTTTGTCCACCAATGGATCAAACTGATCGATAGCGCTGTGGTGACGAAAGCACGCAACGCGTAGTACAGAAAAGTGGATACAGAATTTAGGAAAAAAAATGAAAAACAATTTTATCGACCGTCGGTAAGTTATCATCTGTTGGTAATTCACGGATATGAGATGATTTACTTGTCAGACAGAACTTCACAGTCGGTATGGAACAGTTAGGAATGATTGAGCAATGGAATTATTTCATAACGTCCGGATTATGAGAAAAAGAAAAACAAAATTGGACGTCCTAATTTATAATAAATTCGTTTATTTCGAGTCCGTATTGTTAAAAATAAGAATTTCGTTCGGTCCGTATAATAATATTGTGATTCGACTGTGAACAAAATTCGCCTTTGAAAAGAGAATAAAAATACTTGAGAACAGTATTTTCATAAAAATTTTCTATAAATATATTCGAAACTTGGAAATATCGTTTTAAAATATTGCATTCCGAGGCTGTACTTGTGACTGTATTTATTTGCTTAATGCGCGTATTTCTCGGCGGAAAAAACTGGATTTTTTTTGCCCGCAAGTGCTAGGCTCGAAGTATATTTCTGCAAAGGTTGCACATAGTTGATGTTTCAATGATATAGAAACGCGAGAGGTTATGTTGATTATTGCCAACAATGAAGAGTATAAAGTATGCTGCCTTCCCTCTATTACTTTGCGGACTCTACGAAATAAAAGCTATTAAACTTCCGAAAAATCGTTAGAAACAAATTTCTCTTTTTGAACATAAAACAGAAATTCTTTTTCTAATTTTCGAGTCATGTATACGTGTTTGTATACCGCGCGATTGGTGGTAATTTTTTTCTCATTAAATCGACGATTTATTATTATCTACAAGTAATGTCCTCGGTTCGTACAGTGAGAGCTGGGCGAGTCAGATAGGGAAAAAAGAAGAGAGAGAGAGAGAGACCGAGAAGTATAATTTTATACCCGGAAATAAGATAAGGTTCTCGTGAAGCAATCGAGCAACGCGGAGAGTCTCGAGCTCGAGCGCGTTAGCGGGCAGCGTGATTGCCGAAGGAAAAACGCATACGAATGAAAAAGAGAACGAGAGAAAACGCCCAATATATTTTCAACCGAAATCAATCGAGCTGAGATTTTTTTTTTTTTTTTTCGTTTTTTTTTTTCTACAAAAATCAATTATTTTTTTTCAGCTACGCGCGAAGCTCTATGAGCAACGCCCGTGCGGTAGCTCGGGAAGCGGCCATTTTGATTGAGCGTCGTGTCACGTCGTGACCTACTTTGGGTGGGTAATCCACGTGCGCGGGTCGTCGAACCTTTCTCTAGTCGAGCGCGAGGTCCCCAACTTTGAGCAGATCGGCCAGAGCGAGTATTACGTTTATCGCAGTTGCACGAATATATGCATAATATGGGAATACAAACATACGAATCTACACTTACAAATACCCTCACAATTCTATATATACGTACACATGAAAACACTGATAAATATATAACGAATTTACGGATCGATAAAATGTGTCACCCACTAACCCAGATCCTTCCTAACAAAATCTTTGTTTTTTTTCTCTTCTCTTAATTAGTGATGATGTTTTTTTTTTCCTCTTATTTTTTTTTTTTTTTATCAAGTTTCTTCTAAAAATAGGTCATTCTGAACAAGAGAGCACAAACGAAATGTAGATTCATGATTCGTGGGATGAAAGCGCGCGAATGGTGGGAATGTTGCCAAATGGGTCACACAGCTCAGGTCCTCGATTGCTGGGAATGTAATAATAGTATATATATACACATATACGTATATATACACATAGAAAAATGATATATGTGTGCATATAAATGTTGACTAGAGTTGGGAGGTAGGCCGGGGATCGCGGTGGTGCTTGACACGCTCGTGAGAGGTTAGTACATGCTTACAGGCACATATACACAGGGCGACGTTACGCGGCGGTGTTTGATCAATACTCTACTGTATGTAGAGCTAACCTCTCTGCCAGTTTCTCCCGTTGGTATATGCGGTGATGCTGCTGCTGCTGTTCCCGAGTCGCATGGTAACAGTATATATGTATAGGCGAGAAAAACGAGGCCAAATTAATTTTCCCATTATAATCATGTGAACGAAAGAGCGAGAAAAGAAAGAAAAAAAAGAATAAGTTAAGCGAAGAAAATGAAGACCGTGTCGGACGGTGGATTTGAGATTCCCGCCAAAAAAATAAAAAACGCAAAGATCGTTGGAGATTTTCTTTAAGTAGAAAATGAGCGCGCGGGTATATTTCGTTCCCGCGTTGCCATGGGGGGCGACTCTGTATCCTACCGCGAGCAGCAGGAAGCAGAAGCAGCAGCACATTCGTTTTCTACAATTCCGCGGATAAATTCATACCTACAGATATATATATACACACGGTTTGTGCGCGATATAGCGACGTATTATTGATCCCGTGTGTATAGAACAGTTTTTCCTCATACACGCAAACCCCCGTAGCTCGAATACGATCTTGCACGATTAGAAAGTTTCGAAGGTCTCCCCTCTCTCTCTCTCTCTCGTAACGCTCGCCGTATACGCTACCAAACCGCTACAGAATTTCCTGCACGCGCTTACGCAAGAAATAGTACGCATGTCTTTGTATACATATATATATATATAGTATATATATTTGTATACAAGTACGAGCGCGAGGATACACACGCATAACCAACATTCTGCGATAAGCCAGCACATTGTGTTTCTTCGTACTAAAGTACATATATATTGATGGTGTATGCTCATGTGTGCTCTCGTAGAGCGAACAAAGAATTAAGAAAATCTCACGAATCCAACTCCTCTCTGTTCCTTGGCCGAGCGTCAATGCGGCACAAGCTACACGGGATGAGTATACAGCCGGCGCATGCGCACTGCGCTATGTCAGTCAAGGACGACACGTGCGGCTCGGCTCGACCTACTTACATTCTCGTGCTTCGGACGAAATCGGTCGGATCTCCGAACTTTCACGAACCTAGTAGAAATAGGACGCAGCGGCAGTATCCACTACGAAACAACTACTATATATAGACATATATTTATATAGATTTATTTGAGAGTGTGTATTTTTATTGTACAGATATACTTGAAATAACAATTGTATGAAAGCGCGCTCGCGCGAGCGCCAACGCGCGACTGTAGAGCCATCTCGAACGATGATAATCTATCTCGTACATTACGAGAGCCACCGAATTACCACTTTGTCTATATAGTTCCGGAAATAGAACGTTTTCACGTTATTTCAAAGCGACTGACGTGTATATTTCGAAATTTCAACGAATCCGGTCGTAAAAATAAGGGAGGAGGGGGGGGGGGGGGGGAACAGTAGAAATAATATGCAAGTGCTGGACACACGGTGTGTGACGTAACGGAAAATCGTGATAATGCGAACTAAACACGCTCGCGGTACCGAGAGCGAGGCGAGAATATGTGTGTACGCGATACGTTATTTTTATTATTATAGCAGGTTCTGGATTATTATGAAAGAGTCAAAGTGAGGAAGAGAGAGAGAGAGAGAGAGAGATTGGCGGAAATTGTGATGGTGAAGCTGCACCTCGAGTAGCTTCGTATCCATTGCGGTTCTTGCTGACCCACTTATTTTGCCCGCAGCGTTACACAGCTCGACGAAATCGATACAACTAAATAGGTCGAAGGTTACCGCGCCCAATTTTCTCTCCGTCTCTAACATACGCGTCTATTAATGATTACATTATTCATTTATTTTCCTGGTATACAAAAGTGCATATTTCACGATACGTTAATGTATAAACATAAAAATAAATAGTTGCGAATCTGTGTGCGTGTTAAAATATATACACATAAAATTGGTGAGAAGCCAGCGCATATATAATGTAAAAAAAAAACGACGACGATGGTGTAAAAATCTTTTTCCGCGTTTTGCTCGAAGATTCAAGAAGAGAGGGGGCAGTGGCGCAGGAGGAGGGGGGGGGGGGGGGGGGGGGGGGGGGGGTAGGGAGGGAGGGGGGGGGGGACATAGTTCGATCACGGTTGCCATCCGAAAAAAGCGCTGCACGCGCAATTCAAAGGGGTTCTTTTGCCGCAAGGGGGTCGAGTACAGGTTGACGACGATGGCAAGAAGGAACGTTTACGTATGTGTGCGCGCGCGCTTGAGCGTGTTTGTACGTGTGTGCGTGTGTGTATAACCAACCCAACGGACCCGCGGACTGAAGAGAGCGCGGAGGCTTGGGAGGTGAAGAGGGTGGTGTAATGTACGACGAGGTCGCCAACGACTGTTCCCTTTCTCACCAATCGCCGCGCAAAGAATCATAAGTGACCAATGAAAAGCTCTCTATTGGGAGATTGCGCGGCTGGTTATCCCGCGAATCGATGTGGTGGGGTGTGTATCTGGTGAATGCAAGCGACGGATATGCCGAGGAAGAGGAACACATTCTCGTTCGTCGCAGCCCGTCTTGGCAGTTGGTTCTGTGCTCCGAGACTCGTCTCTTGCCCTTCTCTAGTTCGTCTAGCACTTTCGTTTCTCTCACTTCTCTTGCTCGTTGGTTCTCTGTTATACGAAAAACGCCCGTCATATCGACAAGTTGTCAACGAATAAATACCTTAATTCGCGATGTAAATTCTATTCGACAAACAGTGAAAAAAAAAAAAAAAAAAAACAAAAAACAACAATAAAGATAATACCGCTCGAACCAAAAGATCGAAAAAAAACTGTCGCGTGTACGCCTGCCGACAAAGAAACACGGGACTATTTACGTGTAGATTGGTACCATATTGAAAAAAAAAAGAACGAACAAAAAAGAAAAGAAAAAACGGAAACGAAACTTTCGGTGCATTGGATACGAGGATATTGAAAATCGCGTTGGTCTTATCAGTGATTTTGTATTGAAAACAAAAAAAATGTTAAGTAACATCGTAATTGTGATTTTTCAACATATATTCTCTTATCGCAATTAATTCACGCGCGTCTCGTTGTGCCCTCATGCGTGTAAAACACGTATGCGCACACACACACACGTACGCATTGTAGGTCGATTGTAGAATTGAAGAGGAAAAAGAAAGAAAGAAAAGAAAAAAAAGGAATGTTGCGCGTGTACAGAGTGGGTAAAGATGGCGGCGCGCTGGGGAAACGATGGGGGCCAGAGGACACACGAGCAAGATAGAAAGAGCGAGAGAAACCCGCGGTGAGACAGAGAGGAGAAGAGCGTGCGCGCGCTCGAGCGGGCTGGTGTGCTCGTGCGGTGTGGGGTTACTGTGACGCAATCGTCACGTGACACAGCCGTGACTAGCTTCTAGCTGGGGCAGTGTGTGATCTAACGTTCTCCACACCAGTTGGTTGGCAACTGCTGCTGAGCTGAGACGCGGAAGTTCTCATGCGGCGCCTGCGTCTCTCTTTCTCTCTACGATACTCGCCTTTACGTGAACAGAGATTTCGAACGCGTTTATAAAAACTTGGTTTTCTTTTTCCTCAACATTCACGACTAATCACGAGGAATAAAATAGTCCAATATTTTCACAATTCTTCATTTTTTGCTTTTTTTTTCTTTTTCTATATTTTTAAAATTTTTTTATTTCGATCTCCGCGATACACTATCTCATCGAGGATAATGAAAAAGGAAAACGTCGCTCGATCAGTGGGGGTGAGAAACTGGCTTGGCTCAATTTTATAAAACAGTCAGTCTTTTTCTCTCTCCTATTGACTCTGTGACAATGCACCTTGCGCGCGGGATCATCGATTAACAAGCCAACATTGTACGTACGACGACATGCCATATACATACAGCAAATGCGTACATGTATATACACGAATGCCAGGACTACGGTGAAAACTGTGTTCTTCCAGCTGTAACTAATCCGCATGTATATAAATATATACATGAGGATTAGTCAGTGGGAACGATTGACTCTCCGGGTTCATGGCAATTTACACGATTTTTCGCTGGCGCTCAAATATAATACCTGTAATTTAGCCCGAGGATACCCTCGTTGCGTAACTATTATTTCCCTATATCGCGAGCTTACGTCGTGCTCACACGCATACACACATATTTTTTGTATTGAAAAGAAGAAAAGGAATAATAAACGATGTATGCGAATAAATGTACATAAAAAGTTGATGCGCCAACCTCTCTCTCTCTCTCTCTCTCTTTCTATGACGACGAAGCTTGCCTCACCGTATATAGATTTGCCTGCCAAGCACTCTATAAAGCAGGGCCGATCTCTTCGCGCGGTAAAATAAAGCCCCTTCACCAAACACACCGACTTTCTAAATTCATTTACTTTCGTAATCGTTCTGTCGTGTGCGACAAGACTACTTTTGCCTATATCGCAATACATCTACGCAGAGTTTATTGGTGCCACTTCCCCTCTCCTCCCGCCCGTTTCCCCCGCAGGCATTTTTTTTTCTCTCCCCGCCAATAAAACATATTCGCGAATAATTACTCTCAAATCTATGTCATAATTTCATAGATACATTTACATTTTCCAACATTCTAATGTACACCTATGCGTGCTGACTTTAATGAAACAATTGGGGCGAAAACCAGGATAAAAAAGAAACGAACACAGGGAGCATTATTTTATCCATTTATTAGAGGCAGTAGTAGTGTGTTGGCACGGCAGCCATCTTTTCTCGGGATTCGCGAGAGAACCAACGAGAACGAGCAGGCGAGTTCTCGCATGCGCTAGAGGCCGAAATATATATTATCGCAAAGCACACACTATACCTAACGGCATATTTTATACATGCACTCATACACGTTTATTACACACACACACACGAAGATAAAGAGACACGCATGCATAAACGTACGTCCCGTACGTCCGTTGGTATGCACATACTAGCGTGCTTACCCATACTGCTTATTTATTCATTCTCAACGCGACATAACTTGAAGAATGCACGTGTGTGCGTGCGTGTTATAAAACGTACGCGAGTGTATGGGAGACGAGCTCGAATTGCGGAACAGCGCACGATGAGAATGACATCACTCTGCGCGACGCCTGCTCATCGAACACGCCTTGTTCTTCCCGAGAAATAATAAGAAAAAAAAAAACAAAAAAACCAGCCACGAATCCCTGCTATATATACACACAAAAACTCCCTTCCTCGCCTCTGTCCCTGCTTCTTCTTCTTCTTCTTCTTCTTCGCGATTACTTACGACTTAACCTTGAAGAGATGCGTGTGTGCATTTACTACTGCGGCAATAGAGCCAGAAAAAGTAAGGAAAAAATGAGAAAAAAACAACATAATGAAGGAGAGGAAAAAAAAATCTATGTACATCATCCAACCGCCAACGGCGTTTAGCCTTGATCCCTCGGATCCACATAGCGAGAGACAGAGAGACTCGCGACGCTTCTCGCTTACGTAAGCGCCCCCGTCGTGTGCATCCGGTCATTAACTATGTATATACGTATATCGCTGAACCGACTAAAATCATACCCGCGTCTCTTTTTATTATGATGGATATTCATTTTTCAGGTGACCAAAAATTCGTCTTTACTCCTCTCAGTTCTGAGATTTCCATATCCCGTAACGGATTGCACTCCCCCTTCCATCCCCTTTCCTCACTTTTCAGGTGCCCCCCCCCCCTCCCCCAATGACGTCACTAACGTACGCTCACGGACCGTCATCACGTGGACATGCCACGAGGTCCTCTCTCTGCTCTCCCGCCTTTGCCACAAACTGTAAACCCACTACTACTTACCGCGTTCGAACGATTCAGATTTTCGAAGTGTGTTCATCGCACCTCGATCATAAGGCTCTCCATCAACTCTTTTATTCTCTCTCGCTAATATCTATTTCGAAATATATACATGCTCATAAGCACTGATTCGGCGAAAGGCTAGAGATTACAACGCACTATACAGAAAAGAAGACATTCTAATATACAAACACGTATATTTGTATATATATATGACGAGGGCTCTCTTGTTGCCAAGGCCTTTTTTCTCGAGGCCAAGTTTTGACTAGTCTCACGATGAGAGTAGCCCAGCCGAGCCAAGTTCCGGGCTCGCGTATGTATACGGTTATAAACACATAGACGTTTTCGTGCGTATGCGTAACAGCGTATAGAAATATCAGCAAAGAAAAAAAATAAAATAAATAAAAAACAGCTTGAAATGATTACGGACGATGAAAAATTTATAAACAAGAAATAAAAAATCATACATTCGGACTAATCGTCGTTTCTTCTTCCTGTTTCGTATCCCATGCCGCGATATTGTCCCACCGCGCGCGCGTTCTTCTTGCGTAACACACAAAGGAACAAAGGAAAAAAAAAAAAAATATTATTCCCGCAGCCTTGAGGCTTCGCCGCGTGAGTGGCGCTTGTCCAACGAGCGAATAGTGCTGGAAAACCGAGATGAAAGAGAGGAACGAGCGTTAAAATGTAATGATATAATAAAAAATAACAGGACTCTCTCGCTCGCTCGCTCGCTCCATGCGCAAGGACGACGCCACCGCGTGCAGAGGTGTGCAATGAGAATTCGAGATCCGTCCCGTATGAGGAATTGTGTGAACCCTCGCGAAGTAGAGCAGTAGGCAACCACCGATGAAATAAAAAGAGCAAATGGCCGAGCCGGAAAGCGAAGAAAGAAAACAAAAAAAAAGAAACAAGAGCACTGAATACTCGCTTCGCGAGCACCCTAGGATCGATACGTCGTCGTCATGGTTACACCACCGTTGACGCCTTTATACACGCATATATCTATATATTTTAAGCACCAAACACCACGCCAATGGGGTAGAGTACTTGTATTATTCGTGTCAAGGATCTGAGACATTCACAGTTCTTGTCCGAGCCCCATTCGCTCTATGTGATTGTTTTTTTTTTTTTTTTTTATCTATAGATATATGCATCTTAGCTTTCAAACGTTTGGACCAGTCTATTTTTCCTGCGCAAAAATAAAAATCCTTCATTCCAATAGTTTTCATTTTCATTACTTTTAATATTTTTTTAATTTTTTATTTCAGGCTCTTTGTTTGGAGATTCGTAATGGAGGAATTTGAAAATTATAAAATGTAATGAAAAAAATAAAAGAAAATTATAAAAACATGAAATATCGTAGATGAACAAATGCATGTTAAAAAATCCAATATTTTTTTAACGTTTATTAAAATGAATATTTGAATATGAAAAACCTGAGTCTGTGAATATTGAGAAACAAGATTTCAACTGATTAGCTGGTGAATTTTAGTTGAAAGAATTAATTTAATGCAAAAAATGATTTGAAAATTATCATTTTGCGATTATTATTAGTTTCTTCAAATTGTGCGCTGTTTTTAGAAAAATTCGAACGAATTTTTGTCATTAGTAAATCTGCTGCTGAAGCTTAGAAAAGGATTTCAATGGAATTGTGAATTTAAAAAAAAAGCACGTATTTTCGAACTTTCGAGCAAAGTGCATACACGATTCTTTTGTCAACGAGTTTCAACGTTGAGTGCTCCAGAATCTCGAAAGTCACGTGACGTTCTCGTAGAAGCGCATCTCAGGCTCATCGAATTTGACTAATTGACTTAGCCTACAAACTTCAATTTTCCCGAGTGACCGAATTTCTCGTCTGCCCAATGAAAGTTTCGTAAATAAACGAGAGTGGCGATAAAACGTATTACCTTTTTATAGAAGGAATTAAATTCTATTAGGATTCGTCCTGAAGTTGATGGTCGTATTTTTATCGAAGAATCTTGAGGAGAATGCTATAAAACTTTGCTAAGTCTTCCCAGGGGCCAAGACGAGAGCGAGAGAGAGTAGGGGATGAAAAAAGCAGCACCGACCCAGTTTCTCATTAGGCTGTTGAATCGATACTATAGCCAGAAAGTTGGGGGAGGTTTTAGTAACGGCGCAAGCGCCGATCGTCGATTCCGTCCGTCTTCAGCCAGAAACAAAAAAAAAACAATATTTATACATATTCGTCCTTTATTTTCCTTTGTTTTTCGTCGTTTCTCTCAATGCGTCAATCGATATCGCGCTATACGAGCAAAAGTAAACTAGTACGCTACACATGTGTGTTTTTTGTTCTCCATATCCTCGCACGCAATCGCGGTGTTGTTGTTTTTTTTCTCTTCATTAAATTAATACCGCGGATCGTCTCGTATCGTATAAGTAATAACTAACCGCGTTATTCATTTCTTTCCTTTTACTTATTTACAATTGTAGTGTTTTTAACGGTCGAATGAGAAATTCCCTCCGGGAAATCGAGACAGTGAAGGAAAAAAGAGAAAGAGAAAAAGGGAACTAAGAGCTACGATTTTTTTTTGAATTTTTCGGATTAAGTGGAAAATCGAAGAAAAAAGTGTTGAGAAATAATAATTAACATTAGCCGACGTACGCGTCTAGAGGCTAGGAACAATGTCATCATAGTTGCAACGTTTTTTTTCCTTCCCCGAGATCGTGAATATATGATAAGCCGATCACACTTATTTATTCATTCGTCCCGTAGCAACGCGCTTCTTTTTCGCCGTTTTTGTTGTCACTCTTTTAGTTTTATGTTTCATCTTTAAGGCGCCGTCGTCGTCGACTGCTTTTGAGATTCGATTATCATCGGCTTGTCAATCGCTGCCAAATGATCCGGCTTTTCACCTCGCGCAAAACGCTCCCACATCTTCTTGTACAACATCTCCATTCCTGCCGCGTACATTTTACAATTGAACAATGGACTGTCCGATCGAGCTTTCCAAACTTTGGCGCGTATGGCTTTCAGACTGAAAAAGAGGAAAAAAAAAAGAAAAAATTGGTCAATTTATCCAATATTCATATTTTTCGATCCAATTACTTCATTCGACATCAATAACGTAACTCTAAATCGGAATAATCATCATTTCTGGATTTGTAAATCAATTTGTGTTGGAAAAATCTATTCAGGAACATTAATTAGATAATCGACTACAATTCAATTAGGTAAATGAGATTAATGGTGAATTCTCGGGGATACAAATTCAATTTGAGCATGAAGAATCTTGAAAACGTAGTTTGTTGAATAATTTAAGCAATAATGAGCGATTCAGTGTTCAAATAGTGGCAGGTTGTTGAGTATGAAGTGGTTTTAACTTTTAAGTACCTGAGAACTTTTTTCATGGCCTAATTCAATCAAATGGCGAACAGCGCTAGACTGATAATTACTTAATTATCTGGTATGAAATGAAATTGTAAGTTTGTTTCGAGCAATTACTGATTAAGAAAAATCGTGAATTATTAAAAATAAAAAAAAAGATTTAGATATTTCTATGTCACCTCAAGAATTTTCGATTTTGAAGCCGAAAATGTTTTGGAAAAAAATTGAACAATTAGAATTTATTCAAAATTCTGTGAAATAAATAAAAATTGAGCGTTAATTTTTTCAAGGACCCACTTTTCTGAAGTAACAATGGAAAAAAATGTTTAAAGTAATAGAATAATTAAAATTTACCAACAGTCACATGAAATACATTGAAGTGGAGTACCAATTTAACGAAAATTGCATTTTTTGAAACGAAAAGAGGACGAAACATTCAGAAGATCTGAGAGATCGAGTGGGTTGGACTAAGAAAAATTGTAAAATGAATGAAAATAAATCAACGTACTATTCTCGGTCAGTGCCGAGACGAACGGCAATGTCTTGATACTCATGACGAGTACGAGCAACCAGTTCCGGGCAACCAAGAGTATTGAGCTGACTGGCAGCGACCCGAGAAGCGAGGGTTTCGCCTGGTAAAGTAACGACCGGTGTACCGGTCCATAGCACATCCATACTCGTTGTGTGACCATTGCACAGCGGAGTATCCAAGCAAACGTCAGCGAGTTGACCGCGTCTGACATGTTCTTCTTTCGCCGCAACGTTACTGAATAAAATTCGACCCGGTGAAAGTCCGAGCTGTTGTGCGGTTGCTTGTAAATTTGGCTCACCGACTGCCGGAAATCTCAACAGCCAGAGAACCGAATTTGGAACGTGCTTGAGAATCTGTAATTTTTATAAAAACAATCATTCCATTATTTGCAATTTTTTGTATTATAAACAACTAAAATACGAATAAATAAAAAAAATTTTAACTCTTCATGTATGTTTCAAGGATTGGAAGCATAAAAATTTTACGATCAGTTTTCAGTAACCGAAATTCGAAGAATGGAAAAATCGAGCTGATTTTCTGTGGAAAATTTTTCAAATATTCAAAAAATTGATTTGAATTAATATTTTACTTACATGTGCCCACATGTGCAAAGTGAGGGGATCGATTTTGTACAACTGATTGAAATTGCAATAAACAACTGCATCTTCGGGCAAGCCGTATTGTTGCCTCGTCGTGATGACAATATTTTGTGGGACTTCTTCACCCGTTGCAGTTTTCGTATTGACCGGCGTCGAGGCCATGCCGTTTTGTACGACAACTCCATTTACCGACATTTGACACTGACCGGAAGCTATCATAGTTTCGATTGGTGTTGTGGTTGGAAGTTCGGCAACTTTGAGAGAAATCTCAACCGGTTTGTTCTTCGAATCGGCAACGACGATCTCGCGAATTTCTTTGACCATTGTGTTTTCAATCATCGGTGAAAGATCCGTCGCGTTTATGACGGCAACGTTGTCCGCAACTTTGCCCTTGATGCTTAGTTTGTCCGTGAGAATAAGGCGTTCTTTTAAATGTGGGAACATTTGGCTGTTGAATGAAAAATAGAGGGAATCAGCGACTCGTCCGATTAATTATTATAAGCGATTCATATTTTTCTGTCTCAATAATTCATTTTCTGATAAAAAAAATAAATAAAAATGTAAACAAAATGAAAATAATAAAAAGAGATGGAGCAGCTGTTGGATCTATAGAGCCATGGGAACGGTGCCAAAATGTGTTAGAAAAACAAAAAATAAAATGAAACAAGACAAAAGTATAGTAGGAATATAATAATACAAAAAATACTCGACGAATAAAGCAAGTAGATCAGAAAAATGAACCATAAGACATAAAAGTATCATAGAAATGGGCAAAACAAATCGAAATCGCACAAATAAAAATGAAATGGACAAAATATAGCAGGATAAAAGGTATTGGCGATCTCCCAAGCTTAACCAACTTCTAGTGAAGCCAGTACTAGGATCGGTGACCGTTCTCCGTCCGCCGGTTCGATATCGATCGCCGAACTTTTTTTGAGTTTCATAAGATAATACAAAAATGATAATAAAAACCTCATAAAAAAATTTAGAAGGAAAAAAAGAGGGAAATTATGACTGGGGTATATAGAAGATATAGAAAAACCTTCGGAAAATTAAAAAAAACTAGGGAGCCGGTAGGATGAAACAAAATAATGATTTTAGAACATCAATACCGAGGATGGGAAAAAAAGAGAAAAAAATATGAATAAATTACATATGAAAATTACAAAATATGAAAAAGGCAACGAAAAGTAAAAATGCCAGAGAGAAAACGTACCGATGATCTCCAATGAAATATGTGTTTGGCATATAAGCGAGTTTCTCGCTGTACTGTGGTGCTAATTCAAGAGGCGAAGTGACCTCGTCAGTGATAAGATAATCCATGAAGCTGGCGCCGGAAGTGCCAGGATATCCGAGCCACATGACCTGGACGGGTGCGGGCCTGAGGGCGAATATTTCGTTCCTCGCTCCCTTCGTGTAACCGTTCATGTTGACCAATATGTGAATACCGTCGGAATTAATACGATCAGCAGCTTTTCCATTACAGGGTATTTGCGACAAGTCGATAAAGTGTTCGGCCTCACGGGCTATTTTCGAACGGAAATTCGTTCCGTCGTCGGTACTGAGAGCGTAACAGAAAATTTCAACGTTGCCCTTCTCGTGGAGGCCAGGAATCGATTGCATCAAATGACTCGTTGGATGATTTCCGAAATCTGATGATACATAACCGATTTTTAGTCTTGTGCCGATTTCACGAGGATACTTGTACGGCTGTTTGTGCAATACGTGAATCTGCGAAACAATGATAAATATGGTTTAATGGATGAATATTGTGGAAAAACGAAATTTGAAAACAATTTTCCACATTCAAAAATGAAAATATTATAAAGAACGAATAATCAATATTAATATTGAAACAATTTTATCATGTAGAAAACAACGATTTAATTTTGGACTTTCAGTCTACTTTTTTGATATGTGTAAAATGTCATAATCATTTATTTTTAATAAATATCCTTTATGTTTGATAAAAATCTAGAAAAATTTATTCAATTTAAAATATGTGCTCTTGAAAAATCTTTTTTTCTTCAAATATTTTTTGAAAGATTCGGAAATATTGTGTTTGTAAGATTCTGCATCATGATCTGAAAGTCTTCAATTTTTTATAGCATTCTGCTGTTTTTTTTTTTTTTTTTTTTTTTATCAACTATTTCTCACCTTTTCGATACAGAGATTGGCGTGGCGTGCAGCGATCGCTTTACGAAAATCATGAGAAAGTGGATAAAGCATAGAATGATGTGGATGCACGCTGGGTAATCTGTTTTTATCCAATTGTTCGGCAACGATAGAAACGAGTTTTTTCATGCGAGCCTCGTAGTCGGTCCAATCGCAGGCGATCTGGAGGCAGTGAGCGAGATTGCAATAAGCGTCTGGAAAATCGGGCTTGAGTTTGAGAGCCGTTCTGTAAGATTGTATAGCCTCGGGGATGTTTCCCGAGTCTTTATGGATCGAGGCGAGGTTGGAATGAGCATCGGCGAATGCTGGGTTGATCTGAATCGCTCTCGTGTAACATTGCAAGGCACCCTGAATATCTTGCATCTCTTTAAGGGTGTTGCCCATGTTTGAGTACGCATCAGCGAACGTCGGCTGAATTCTTATTGCCTCTTTATAATGCATCAGTGCCTCGTTAAGTTTTCCTTGCTGCTGTAATACCGAAGCGAGATTACTATGAGCCGCTGCGAATTCCGGAAACACTTCCAGTGCCTTTAAATAAAGCCTCGTCGCTTCCTCGATGTAACCTTGTTCCCGCTTTATATTAGCCTGGAAATAGTTAAATATTTAATGGTTAATTTCAACTTGAGAGTCCCTACAACGAGATCAAAATCGACTCCAATATTTCTGGTGAAAAGCTTCTTTTTTTTACATTTTTTCAGAAAGTTTTCTCGTTTTATCAAACATCTGCATTTTTTTCGAGCTATTTAGGGTTTTAGAAGAATTGTGATCGAAAGTTTTCAATCAACAATAAAAAAAGCTTCTTTTTATTATTTTTTTTTCGAGACTTATTTCATTTAATACAGTTTTTATCACTGAATGTTAAGCGAATGCGACTTCATCATAGGTCAACCAACCGATTGAGTGTAGGATGATTTTCGAGTCCGTAATAAACTTTTGAAACAAAATATGCTACAGCTGTGTCTTACGGATCCTGTTCCAAGATGGAAGCTTAAAAAAAAGTATCCTCTCAGGGTTCTTTTCAACATTGTTTTTAGTAAATATGCTTACGAGATTGTTGAGTGAATCGGCGTGAGTCGGGCAGAGCCGAAGAGCGGTGTTGTAACACTCTTCGGCTTCCACCACCTGACCCTTTTCCTTGAGCGCATTCGCCAAATTGCAATAAGCATCAGGAAAGTTGGGCTGTAGTTCGATCGCTCGGCGATACGTATCGATCGCCAAATCGATGAGCCTACAAATAAAATCAACATTTTTAATAGTTCTTAGTCTCAATCAGTAATGACAGTACAGTGAAAAAAAAAAAAATGATTTTTATCCCAAGTTTTGTAATATAATTTCATAATTTTCCAGCATAAATTCACGACTTTTATAAATGTCAAATAATAATAATATAATATCGTGAATAAGTACATTTAATCTTGAAAAAAATATGAATGTGTTGATCGTACGATTGGTAGGTTTAAAAAAATGCATAATACTAACCCCTGTTCGTAATACACGCAAGCCAAATTTCCGTGAACGACTGCATTGTTGGGACTGAGATTAAGAGCCCTGAGATAAGCTGCAACAGCTCTGTAATCACAAAAGTTATTATTAGAAACGTAAATAAACAAGAGATAAGTGCACATTGGCATACAAGATTTTTATTCATTCGTGGGGCCTTGGGATAAATCAATATCGCAATAAAGTTATAACATAAAATATAAATGTATAACGTGTGCATGTTATCTGCTGCTAAAGTGATTTTTTTTTGTTTTTTTTTTTTTTTTTTATCGAAGGATAAACCTTTTAATCCACGATATAATCCAGGCGACACATCCGGGTGGTGCGGGTCGAGCTATGGTACTTTCTAACTGGAGTCGAAAGGAGGGTGCGACAGTGCTGGAGGGTGATATCACGGTGTAAACGATAACGCATTGGTACTCCATTCCTCCTTATCCATGCTTGGCAAAGACCCCCACCCAGAGGATCAACGCACGAAAATTCAACGCGACAATATTTTCATCGACTTACGAAATAGCTGTTTCTCTTATATTACCTTCTCGACAATAAGTGTGGAAGGATTTATAGGAACAAGGATAAAACGTGCGAGATACAAACACGATAAATTACACGTTCAAGGTCCCAAATGGCTAGGTTGCGTGTCGTTTTTTGTTTTTTTTTTTTTTTTTCTTTCTTTTCTCCGTTTTGTTTCGACGCAATTATTCGAGTGCAATAATCGCAGCGACTTCATCGACAACGAAGCACTCGTTGCTGCTCAATTCCCTCGGAAAAAGTCTCCCCTCCGCCATAATTGACTTTATTCATTGACTTTGCGTTTATTACTCATATTTATTCACAGCAAATTTATTTTGTAATATATTATTTCATATTTAATTAATAATTTAATGAAATATTTCAATAATTAAGCGTTTGTACGCGAAATTATTGGTCTACCCTCGTCGGGCCACCTTTTTACCACACCTATTCTCTAGATATACGAGACAAGAGAGTTTTGAGAGATTAGGAAGGACGAGATAAAAAAAACTATAGAGGCTCGATAAAGTGAATGAAAAGAGAGAGAGAGAGAGAGAGAGGGTAGAAAGAGAGACAGAAGGTCCGGAAGGACGAATCGTGGAAAGTTAGAAGAATGGACGAGGTGTTCCTGAGGCTACGAACTAAACTACTGGCTCGTTCGACGCCGGGGACTCTCCCCCCGCGGCAGTCCCGACTACAGTGGCCACCCTTTTATCGTTCTGGCGCCGACGCTGTACCTTCTTCTTCACTCCCTCCTCCCCCCCTGTTACCAGGACTCTCGGGCTCTCTTTCTCTCTCGCTCATATTTCGCACGCGCATTCTCCAATTTAGCCAGTTTTCACGGTATACGCAATTTATCAAACTTTTCAGCTCCGGATTATCCAGGCACAGATATATCCAGCGAGATTATTATTATCATTGAAAATTATTAAAAGCTCGACCCTTCGTTACTGACCAACGTTTTACAACACGCAACATTTAATTACTTTTCTCTTTCGATGAGAATTCATACAGAAATTATTTTGATTGACGTATAAAAGCGTTTATATTAGAAATTTCATGAAACAATGGAATTTTTAATGACACTTTTGTGCTCTTAGTTATTAGAACACAAAAATTTTTGGAATTAAATATTAATCCGACAAATTCTTCTCATAAAAAAAAATCTCTAAAGCTTCATGGCTTATATTCGGAAAACTCAGTTTTTTAATCCCTAATAATTAAACTTTTATCGAGCATATATACCAACGACACTAGTGCCATTTGGGATATGGCATTGTCAAACTCTTGTATAAATAATGATTCAAAAGTATTTCATAATAAGAGTTTCTTGAATGGAAAATCCTCAGAAATCCATTGATAATAGTTTCGAATGTAAAAAATGGTTATTTATATAGTGAAATGATGTCATAATTAGGACAAAAATTTTCAAAAAAATATGATTTCGGTGGTGCCGGAAAAAGAAACCGTTAATGTTGAAAAATTTCAATAAATAATCAGAAATTTGTCGGCATTTTGAAAATTTTACTGAAATATTCGTGTTTGAAGTAGTTCGAGTCCTGAAATTATTGACATTAAAATTGAGTCCAAAAAATGACTCGTTTTAGAGCCCAAATTATATTTTGTATTCAGAATAAGTGAAAATCGAACAAATTTTTTCTACATTTTGAGAATTTTTATAAAAAATTCTTGTTTCAAGTATTTTGTGTAAACAAATAGTCAATATATAAAAATACATGTTTCCAGGAGACTCTTTCAGCTCATAATTTGAAAGGACAATGGGAAGAGTCACCGCAGTCTTTCTTATCGCAGTTCCGGACGTGAGATTAAAAAAAAACTTGTCGTCAAGACGATATTTTGGTCCTACGGTATGGACAAGGGATCAATAGGATAACGAAAGGGCGTAGTCTCGAGAGGACTAATACGCGCCGAATCCCACTCATAATGCGAATAGAGTAGGCGTCCAGAAAGAAAGAAAGGAAGAAAAATAGATGTAGAGAAAAGAAATCGATAAAGAGCAAGGTCAACTTACCGATCAAAGATTCGAGCTTCCTTGAGAACATTGCCAAGATTGATGTAAGCATCAAGAAAATTAGGATCTAGGGCGACAGCTTTTTCAAAATGATGAATCGCCAGCCATATTTCACCCTGGGCATTAAATACGCATCCGAGATTGCTCCATGCGACCGCAAAATCCGGTCGTGTTTCGATAGCCTTTAGATAGCAAGCCTGGTGGAGTACAAATTAAAGTTTCATTTCATTAATATCAACGATTGTTCGCGAACCACTAGAGATTAAGAAGGGAGATAGAGAAAGAGAAATATCGTAACGCACGCGCTCGCGCTCGCGCCGCGCATATTGGCCCTCCGTCTCTCTCCGTTTCCTCTGTCGCGCCGCAACGCGCACACTTTTATTTTCATTTCTTTTTTTTCTCTCTTCCTTTTGCCTTTGGCCACCTGCTCGTCGATCGAACAGTTTCAGGATCTCGTCTCGAGACACCATTTCGGCTCTAATAAAAAAGCATTGCTTTTTTTATTGAACCTGTGGAACTTGCCAATGACGAGCAGCGTGAGACAAAATACATTTTCGAACGATTTTGAAGCTCTCGCGTCCGAAATACAACGAAATTTCTATTTTTTTAAAATTTTTTCATTCTGAATGGTCATTAAAAATTTTTCGAATGTTTATCGAAACAAAGACTTGTCGAGATTGATTTAAATTGCAAAAAACAACAATTTGTCACGAAATAAAAAAAATTTTCGTTGCATTTCAACGGGTCAAAGTTCAATACCGTTCACTTCCATATTATTTTTATCCTCGTACTCTCTCCGGAGTGAAGGAAATTTTTCACATTATGTTCCTTCGGATGATATTGACAAGAAAGAAAAAAAGTTGCCAAACGTGGAAAAAAAAAAAAAAGTATTATCGAGAATTAAAAATTGTATTATACGAAAAATATTTCGCAAAAGGTTTCTTTGAAAGAAAAAATCTGAACGAAAAATTTGAAACTTTTTTTTTTTTTATCGACGTAAGGCAGAGGATATGCGAGCGAGGAATCAATAAAACGATACGCGCGAGGAGCGTCACGATTGAAGGGTCGACGATCGATTGGAATGCGTCCAATCTCATTGGCCGAACCTTCTCCCAACGACTGGAAAATTCAATCGAAAAATCGTACATTCGTTACAAACGTTTCTTTGACTTTTTTCATTTATCAATACGACTGCGTGACGCTCCTGTAACAGAAATGAAGAGAATGAGAGAAAAGAAAAAAAAAAGAGAGAGAGAGAGAGAGAGATGAACACGAAAAGAAACAAACAACCCAAACAAAAAAAAAAACATGAACCAGTGATCGCGCGTTTCGAGAGGAGGGCCGCAGTTGCGATCGTTAAATCCATACCTAAAAATTAAATAAAACAGATATATATAATTAGGTTTTTTTTTTTCTTAACGTTCGGCCGGTCTCTGAATGGGTTTTTGAGGTTCAGGAAGTTCGTCGCAAACTACATATACGAATGACTGCGGGATCAAAATGAAATAACAATAATAATAATAATAATTAAGAAAGCAACTTTTGATATCGAAAATCCTGAAATATGAAGAAAAAAAAAAAAAAGGAAAAAAAAGCTATAATCTGATGAAAAATTCGTTAAAGTGGATATGAAGGATCGTGGAATTGAAAAAACAAAAAAAGAAAGAAAGGAGACCGGCCACGGGAGTTACATTACCTTCGTTTAACCCTTGGATAAGAAGCTGACGATTAGAACCGGCTCTCGATAAACGCTCTCGTACTAAACTTTTTAGAGAGACTGAGAGACAGAGAGTGTGTGTGTGTGTTACTGAATAACCAGATTCAGAATTTCACCGCATTGACGTAGGAACCGGCGGAAACTGATCAGCAATTGTGCATAGCTCCGAGTTCCCCCTCCTAGAGTCGATCATTCCATCCACAACAATAAGACAGCTGCGTTAATCGTTTTTCTATTTCTTTGAAAAATACACGCTTTTCCAAACCCACCAAACTTTCTTTCTATCAAAAAACGTTTACCTAATGATTCCTCTTTAGAGAAAAAAATAATAAAAAAATAAAAAAAATAAACATCGCGCCGGTACACAATATAATCAAGAGCCTCGTCAACTTTTCTTATTTTGCTTACAAATTACCACACTCGTCAGCCACTCTCTGTCTGTATTCTTCTCAATTAGCCTATCATTCTATTTATTTTTCGTAACTTAATCAAATTCAGTTATTCAACATCGAATTATAAATAAGCTGAAGATTTTCGAATCTCCAAACACAAAATGAACCTCGATATCAATGTCGTTCGAACGATTTTCCATTATTTTTGCAACTTTTTTTTTCCTCCGTCACTATCAATGATTTGGCTTCAATTTGTTTTCTTTTTTTGGACTCGAGAGAATTGTCACGTTGATTTGAAAAAAAAAAGAAGTGAATTTAGGATATTTTGAGGCGTGGCTGAGCGAGTTGGAAATTGGAAAACGTTTGGTTAATCAGGGCGAAGGTCCTTGGGAATGAGGTCTTTGAACAAATATGCAAAAAGCTGTCCCCTCTTGTCTCCATTAAATACTTTTAACAAACAAACAAATAAATAAACAAACGAAACAGCCCAATCACAATCGATCTCATGAAACTATCAGTTTTCAGTACTTTCTTAACGGAATCATTCTCAAATTTTTTATTTATTCATCAGAATTCATTCGTGACGTTCATTGTCGAGTGTGATTGCCTTGCGATCGCCAGCGCCGCGCCGCATAAAAGAATTCTTGACCGTTCGTCGATTTTCTTTTTCTTTCCTCAGAATAAAAGTTCAATTTCGATATCGATTTCACGGTCAAAAAATCTCGCGCCAGTTTTGCTCGTACGAACAAAACGCAGTGGGATTTGTGGAAGGAAAAGAGAATCTCGCTTAAGAAAAATACAAATTGTGGTTTATCCATTTTTCAGGCACAAATATCGTGGCTAATTTTGATTCTAGCAAAAAAATCTTAAATTTCACTCCAAATTTCGAAAATCTCAAACCAAAATGAAGATTTTTCAACATTTGTCAATTTTCTGTCAACAAAAACGGAATTTTCGATAAATTTTTTGAAATGCGATAAAAAAAAAAAAAGCTCTATTCGATCGAGATTCGTATTTGTTTGTGAGAATTTTGAGCCAAAAAAAAAAATGGTAAAACCGAAAAAACGTATTTCGAAATGCGAAAGTCTCTTGAATCGACAAGGAGGAGAAATAGGAAGGATTAACACATTTGCTTTCGCGCGCGCTCGCGCTGCTGATGTTGCTCCGGTGGCTGCTGCCTCGGCTCCGAATCCTCATTTTATTCCGCGGCGTTGATCCTGTTCTTTCCTACGAGGATTCTAACGGAAGAGAGTAAAAAATATGCACAGATCTTGAGAGATGTTCCATCGTCCTACAGTAAAAACAAAATGATAAACGAGAAGAAAAACAACGCAAGAATGTTCGAGTTTGAGGAGCGAATAGGATCAATCGCCGCGGAAAACGCGCTGCTGCTCGTTCGCACGAGCTTTATATGTACACAAAAAAACGTGTCGGGGATTAAAAGTGAAAAAGTTCAAGTAAAATGATGTTGAAGCTTGCAACGTTGGATCAAAACGAAATTCTGTTTGTTTTTTCATCGATTGAAAACATTTCTGTGAGTTTGAGCTCTGGAAATTGGTCAAAATTTCAATTTACGATCTTTTCAAAGTTATTTAATGAAGTTAGGAGAAAAAAAAATCGAATTCTGATACGAAATTCGAACGATGGATTATTTCGAAAACACGAAAAATGCTCAATTCTCGTTACATCCTAACAATGAACACTTCAATATCACGAAACAATCGTGAAGGATTGTAAATGAGAGAAAAGAGAGAGAGAGAGAGAGAAAGTGAAAAAGTATGAAAGGGAATGTGTAAGGATCGCGCTATAGAAAGAGGGGACAGCTTTTTCGTGCATGCGCGATTCAATGGCATTCGCGCAATGATTTCCCCCGGACCGACGCCTCGCGCTTGTGATAAGCACGACGGTACCTTTTTGGATTAGTAATTACCAACGACAGACGTCTTCGCGTAATTACAACATTTCGACAGTCTGTTTCGACTCTTTTTATCTCTTTTTCGTTAACGTTTTTCTCTTTTTCACGTCCAACTGCGAATCGTTAACGTTATTTTGCGCGTCTCGTATTTATTAATCCATAATGTACTATTATTCGTTGTTATTTCGCAGCGAATTTCACGCCGCGATACTTCACTACAACCTCTTTCGCTTTATCGCTCGTACCTTTGCTTCGTCCAATCTTGCCAGTGCTTTCAGAAGATTACCCAGATCGCTCCTCACGCAATAGAGATCCTGAGAAAACAAAAAGCAAATAAACATCGTTCATTAAATCGATTTATTCAAAATTCAACAATATCATTCGTCGGAATCTCAGAAATTTAGAATTCTTTCAAAATTACTCATAGAATCTCACTAAGTTGCTGACTATTCCAATTCATTAAAAGTCATTTAAAATTAAAATATTCGAAATCTAAAAAAATTGCAAAAAAGCCACTTGATCTAAAACGAATTAATTGAAATATTTTTTTTTAGATTTAGAATAACTTATAAGGTGTGAAAAGTTGGATTTCGTTTTTTTTTATTCACTTAAATATTAAAAAAAAAATTCCTTTTTTTTTCATATCGTCGATCTATTGATATAATTAGAAAATCACGAATTTTTCAGAAAAAAAAATCAGGGGAAGAAACAAACCTATTTTTGACTTTGAACAGATTGAAATTTTTTCAAAATTTTTATAGAAAATTATAAAAAGACAAGAATGATGATGAAAACTGTGGAGAGCTTGTAGAAATCAGGTTTAATGGTCATTTTTCATGACATTTCTTGACTTTTTCAGGGCTGAATGTCATTTCATGACATTCAAGGTTTTTCATGACTTCAGGTTGTTGGACACCCTTGTACGAACAACCTTCGTTAGTGCATTTGAGAAAAATCTTATGCGAAAAAGTAGATTGAGCTCCTTTCTACAACTCGATTGTAAAGTTTATGGTCCGAAAAATAGTTCAACAGCGATTTAGTCAATTGATTTAAAACTGATTTCATAAATCATTTTGAAAGCAGTATAATAGTTCTTTTTAAAAACTTGCAGGATTATATTGAAGAGCTGTGACATAAGCTTGAACGGCCTGTTCCATGTCACCGGCAGCTACTAAGGCAGCTGCCAAATTTATGTATCCGTCGATGAAATCTGGTTTCAGTCTGACCGCGTGTCGATAATTCTCCAGGGCTTCCTGGAGCTGTCCTCGCTCCTTATAGACGTTGCCCAAATTACTGTAAGCCTCAGCCAACAATGGATTCTGTTTTATTGCCAATCCGCTGTAATGCGCCGATCTGAGTGCAAAAAGAAAAATGTTCAATCAAACTTCGGATGAAGAAATCAGACTTTCAACACTGATCATTATCGAACTATAAAGTTCTTCACACAAATTTTATGAATCTCATCGATCTGTGGACCGTGTGAACTAAAAATATGCTTTAAATAGATAAATAATCGTTTCAGAGTTTGCATACTTGTAAGAAGTAAAAAGAATCTTCCAATCTTGTTATTTTCACGATTTTTGAATAATATTCCAAGATTTTTCTAAAAAATTTCAAAATGTCAAAAAAAAAAGATTCGTTTCATAAACCAGAAATCACAGAAAAAACCGATGTAACCAAAGTGTTGAATCGTAAGAACAATAATTCGACAAACATTACAAAAAATATGAAGATAAAATAATATCGATTCATCTCAAAAATCCTATTTTCATAATAATGGATAAATTGCTTGTTAAAAATATATGTTCGATGACCGAGACACCGAGAACAGAGAAAACGCATGAAAAAGAAGGATTCGCAGCATTCGCTAGAAATGCTGTATTTCCGAATGAAAAATTCTTCCAAATGTCCATAAATCTAGTGTCGCGGTGACAAAAATAATGTTTCAAAATGAGGATCAATAAAGTAGAATGTACAATTGACTCACTTTTCAAGTCTGCGGCATTGAAAATGTATAGAAGATAAGAGTAATAGAACTCCGGTGTTGGTTGTTTCCTGCCTCCAGAGTTGCATGCAATGACGTTCTGCATTTTCATAATCGCCTGCTTGATATTCTCTGTGAGCCAGTTCCAAAAGTCCTAAAATTTGTGAGAAAACGATAGGATTATCGAGTGTTCGACGTATGTGCAAAAAAAAAAAATATGTGTATTGAACTGTATGAATATGCGTACCAACGGTGGACACGCTGGACAGCTGCTGTATTTCGTTCATTTTGAGAATAACACCAGCAGCAGCGGCTGCACCACCGGCTGCGGCTGTGGCGATTTGTTGATGTCCTTGCGGCTGCGACGACTGCATCATCGGGAATTTGTTTGTTCACTGTTTTTTTATATTTTTTCAACACCGAATTTTGCCCGTTATCGCGTGAACGATGGACGACGATGACGCGACCAAACACACACGCACACTAATATGTATATACGCGAAAGAGCTTCGTACATATATACGCGTAATATATGTATAGATATATAGATATATTCAATGCGGAAACTTCCAGTCCGAAAAACTCCTCGAAGTACCCAAATCGATGCTATTTTTACACAAAACTCATTCGTTATTATTAAAGTCAACAAAAATAATTTCAACTGCGTTAATAATCACACTCCAAATGTTCCGAGAACGAATCGCGTCTTTTGTGTCAATTTTATTTTCACCTCAAACTGGAGGAACGCGATGTCTCGACCAGCGCCATTTTGAAGTGACGATCAGTAATCGCGAGAGACGGAACATCATCCCCTCTCCTTTTTCTTCCACCCCCTGTCTCCTTGCGTTTGTCGCCACTGGATGCGCGCGATCTTTTTCGTACCAATTTAATACACTTTTTCCTCGATGTGTAAAAGTCACTCGTAATGGCTAAGGCAGAGATTTTATTCATGGGAATGCAAAATCTCAAATAATCGGGATACTCAGGATTATTTTGATCGACTGGAGAGAATAGAATGTTTTAGCTGAATATTTTTGTCGATAAGCCTACGATACAGCAGCTTTTGTAAATCTGGGTTCGAGATTATCCGCTTCGAGAAAATGCGGGAAATTTGAAATAATCGTATCTGAAAGAAATTTCGTAACAATGAAATATTATTTCTGACCATTATATCGATGAATCTTATAGACCTTGGTGGTCTCGATAATTGGGTAGAGAAAATAAATCTCTTTTATTGGATCGCCGAGAGCTTACGTCCCTTCTCATTGAGAACGGATTGTCCTTCGTTTCTTTGTATACATATATATACACAAACAGACACGTATGCGCGTGACCGACGCTCACTCCTCGCACTCGTGCCTCGCCGTTTCCGTCTCATTTCCTCGAGTCCTGTAAAGTCGTTCGCAGCTGCCACCGGCTCCTTTAGACTTTTTTTTATTACATTGTTCATTCGTTAGAATTTTTAATACAATATGTCGAACACTGAACGTACTTTTATCATGATCAAGCCCGATGGCGTTCAACGCGGGCTCGTTGGTAAAATAATCCAACGTTTCGAGGAAAAAGGCTTCAAGCTCGTCGCCATGAAAATGACTGTGGTTAGTTAACTACTTTTTTTCGAGTTCAAAAGTCAGGAGTTTCGAATCACATCGCTTCTTTCTTTTATTTTTCATCATTTTCCATGAATTATCAATTTTTCTCTCATCTTTACAGGCTTCGGAGGAGCTACTGAAAAAACATTACGCCGATTTGTCATCTCGTCCGTTCTTCCCTGGTCTCGTCAAGTACATGAGTACCGGTCCAGTCGTTCCAATGGTAAGATCGAAGATTCCAATAATGAAAAAAAAAACAAAATTTCACTCGTCACAGAAATCTCTGTTTCTCAATTAATGATAGCTCAAAAATCTTAAATTTATGACTTCACCCTACAGTTTTTCTCTTGTTTTGTATCCTTATGGAAAGTATCAAAGATTAGATTTTTTCAAATTTCTGCAAGTGTTTCAATCGTGCATCAAAACTAGAAACTTTAATTAAGAAAAATGTCGATTTTTTAATGTAATGGTAATTGTAAAAAAAAATTAATTTAAGTAAAAATAAATTTTTACCAAATTTTGCTACAAAAATGCGCTAAATCTCGAGAATCATTAACTTCAGTTGTTATTCAATAATGAAGAGCAAAATGTATAAAAAATGTTCTTTGATAAATTAAGTAAAATTTTATTTTATCAGTTTTGAGTGTTTGAAACAAAATTATTTATGAAGATGGTTATTTTTATTAAATCCAGGTCTGGGAAGGTCTTAACGCCGTAAAAACTGGTCGTGTGATGTTGGGCGAGACAGACCCCAAGGATTCTAAGCCCGGCACGATTCGTGGAGACTACTGTATCCAGATCGGTCGCAACATTATCCACGGTTCAGATTCCGTAGAGGCGGCGAACAAGGAAATAAACCTGTGGTTCGGTGACAAGGAACACAAGGAACTTTTCGATTGGTCTTCGTGGGCAGAGAAATGGATCTACGAGTGATGTGATGATTTTCAAAAAAGTCATGTTTTTTTTACTAAGGACAAGAGGAGTTGGGAACGGAGAAAATATTCAATAGCAGACTGATTAAACGCCGATTGGCCTTGGCAAATGTTTTAACTACGAAAATTGTATGGGTGCGAAAAGAAAAATAAACATGCGACAAAGAAACGTCATTTTTTCAAGATTCTACGAGTATTATTCCTTCCTCTTTTATATAATACATTTATAATAATATAATATTTATACAGGTGTATTTGCCGCAATCTAGAAATATTCTAGTTTTAATATATTTTTGTTTTTATGTACAAAAGAGGAGACTAAGGATCCTCGAAGAGCGGCGATATGTTAATTCTTTGGTTCAGCTTGGACGAGCCTTAATAATTATTGGTCTATGTATATATATATTATTGTATGAGCATATATATGTGGCCATGAAAACGTGAATAGCGTTGAAACCAGAGTTAGAACCTGATATTTCTAGTGAAATCGAGTTATAGGTGAATTTTTCAGCCGATGCAAGCTCCGCTGGATCGTCGTTCAGTTAAACCTCGATCTCACTGGTTTTTGCTGGTTTCAACAAAGTTTTCGATCAATTTCCAGTTTCGTCTGATCAGAACTAGAATTATACTGGCTAATGTAGAATCCAGTAGTATCGAAACGAGTGTCTTCAAAAACGTTAGAAAATCTTTTCGATTTTCATGCTATTTTACCTGATAAAAACTGGATTTTCTTAACTGTTTTAGCCAAAACCACTATTTTTGAAATCAGTCATTCCGGAGGCAAGAAAGTCATTTTTGTTCTGTGCCTGTGATTTCGATTGTACAGAAAAAAAAAACAACTTTCCGCAGATTTGTTTCGAGAAATAGTGTTTTTGGTTGATACCATTTGAGATAACGGGTTTTGACTAAAGATTTTTCGGTCGATACTAGATTTCGTTAGAAGACTGAATTAAAATTCTTGATTTTGACGAGTTAGAAATCGCGTGGACTGGAAAATCTACTCAAAAGTAAATTTTTCTCGATGAGTTGAAATTTTCATAATGTCATTGAGGTTCAACGGTGTGGTACGACGATCAACACTGTTGTTTTCGTTGAATAGACATGACGGCGGACACGACAGCCATCCATTGATTGGTATCAGCTCTGTACCAAGCGAGTCCGAGAGAGTAACGTCCGTTGAGATTGGCGTGTTGGCAATGGCTGAACCACCATCCGCCTCGATAATTAGCTGCGCAATCGGAGCTGCTCGTGTCCATGTCTTTGTCCTTAGCGCTGAAAGCCATACCATTTTGATAGGAGAAAGCGTCGGTCGCGTTTCCGGAGTAGCCTGAAACGCTCATTCGATATCCAGTTTCGTCGGAATCGACTCGAAAATTTTGGTACTCGGCTCGCCAACGGTTGCCATAAATATCGACGAGATCGATGCCCAATCTCGTGCAATTATCCCGAGTAAGTCTATGGATCGCTTCGTTTCCGAGCCAAAGCTCGTTCAACGGCGAGCCGAATCCTTCCGCATACTCGTTCCATTTTCTATCGAAATCGACTGTGCCGTCGATTCGTCGGCCTATCACGATCCAGCCATGACGACAAGACACCAAAAGTGGCAAAGCTTGACCTCCCGGCGCAAGCATCGTTAAGCCGTCGTGATGCTCCTCGCAATTCGCCGGCAAAGACTCAATCATCGTTCTGTAATCGTCCTCGGCTCGTTCCAACTCTTTCGTTATTCCGCTCGCTCCCTCGAGCCCGATCAACGATGAAGATTCCTCGCGATTTCGAGCTCTTGTTACGTTTACCAAAGAAGATTTCAGGCTCGTTATACTGTCTCTCTGAAGATCGCTTCTCTCCTGCAACTTGGAAGCACTCACGCTTAGCGCTTGGACCGTCCGACGCAAATTCACGAGCTCTTCCCTCGTTAACGACAACTCGGCGTATTTCTTCGCAGCGTTCACCTCCAATTTCGCAAGTCCTCGCTTTTCCTCAGACTTGTTATTCTCAAATTTCTCCTCAATATTCTCCAGCGACTCGTACAAACGAATTATCGATTCTTCAACTTTGCCCACTTTTTCATCCATCCCTTTGCTCACGTTTACAACTCGCTTCTCCATTATCGATTGGCTCTTCTCCAAATTCAATATTTTCTGCTTCAATTCATCCTGGTTCTCGTACACCACTCTCTTCTCAAGAATACCACGCTTACGTGCCACTATAGAGATTTTACGCTCCAAACTCGCCAAACGCTCGTCCACTCGG
The DNA here is from genome assembly GCA_037576405.1 of Campoplex capitator. Classification (NCBI taxonomy): domain Eukaryota; kingdom Metazoa; phylum Arthropoda; class Insecta; order Hymenoptera; family Ichneumonidae; genus Campoplex; species Campoplex capitator. The sequence goes on from JARBWI010000021.1 coordinate 2,591,622, forward strand.
TGACCCGCGTGCCTTTGATGGTGGTAATCGTTTACACCCCTTTCGTTCACGCTCTCCGTTATACGATTGCTGTTCTCCAACGACGAGGACTCCGAATTTTGACACTTGAATGATTTCATCTCAATTTGTACGGTACTCAGCTGAAACATTAAATTTAACAAATTTGTAAGTCCGACTGTCTGACAAACAAAATTTTTTTTTTTCGCTTTCTTCAAGTTATTCTCGAGATTTATCATTTTTTTTTGTAAATTTCAAACTATTCCGAATAATAATAATGATTTAAATGAACATAATTTTTTTGTGTAATTGAATAACAGAACGTTGAGAAATGAAAAAATAAAAAAATATATTTCCGTTACATAATAAAATAATAAAAGCTCGTAGCGTCCAAAGATATTTGAACATAAAAAGAAAACAGAAATAAAGAAATTGAATGTGAAATGATTGTTGGAAAGTTCCTGTTGCGTAACAGAAAAATCTTTTTTTGCACAACGAACTATTCGAGTCAAAAGGAAAGGGCTGAACAAAGTATAAAATGATTGTTGTAGTCGATGAATAAAAGTAAATTGGATACGGAATTAATGGAATGGAATAAAATTTGTGGTGTGTGCGTGGAGTTGGGAAATAAGATGGAAAGTATAACGTTCGAGCGCATCAACGGTCCTGGTTGAATAAGGGGGACGACAACTCGAGGTCGGGGTGGCAGCTGCTAGCCACCAAAACCGAGAGAGAAAGAGAGAAAGAAAGAACGAAAAAAAGAGAATTGAGAAAAAAGTGAAATAAAAAAAAAAAAAAGAACGCGCACCGCAGGCCGGCTGCCGGCACTCAAGTACCTGGCTGACCGCAGGTGCGCGCTCGACCCTCCTCTCTCTCTTACTCTTTCTCGGTCCTCTTGCCCAGCCCTCACACATCTACAACGATATGGGCATAAAAACAGCGACTCTGTCGAGTGTATATACACTCACGAGGCATTCCACGCCAACTTGGTGATCCTTACGCTTGACCCCTCTTGAATTTCATTTTTTTTAACGTAATTTATACACTACTCGAAAAACCATTTGATTTCATTTTTTTTTTGCAGTCATTTACAAGCCAAAAAATCGTCGTTGGTAGAAATTTTCGAGATACGATCATCGGCCAATTAGATTTTAAAATCGATTTACGAATTCAATGTTCTTTAGGGAATAACAAAAATTAGTGCAGGTCTTTTCTACTTGGCCGCTTTCGAATTTCATTTCGAAATCAAAACCATTCGGTTTCGTTCTTTTGCAATATCATTTACGGGCCAAAAAATCTTCGATTTTAAACAATTCTGATATACAATCGGTGATTGAATTTATTTCAAATATAATTTATTAATTCAACGATGTAAATCTAATCAAATAATCGAGTAATTGAAACAATTTTATGATATTATAAAGATTTGATTTTTAATTAATTAAATCATCGATCCGATTGCGAATGAAAACAATCGATTTAATATTTCGACCTGATTACTGAAGTATTCAATTTCTTTTTTTACAATTGAAGCTAAAGAAACATTGTTCTCGTGTGGAGAATTTGAATTCCATACAATTTCGTATAATCGATTTTTTTAATTTGATTTAAAAACCATTTTTTGACTTGTTCTTGTTTTTTTTTTAAATTTTTTATTTTGGGCAAAAGTCTTGAGAGAAGTACGAGATTGGGAAACGGATGAGTTTTTACAGTAAAAGTTGATATAAATAGTGAATAATTACCTGACTGGTAACGTCAGCACAAATTCTAGTCAATTGTCCGGCTCGTTCTTTAACAGCAAAAATATCAAGTCGAATAGTGCCGAGGGATGCTTCGATTTTGGCCAATCGTCCGCCAAGATCCCTGATTCCTCTGCCAACCTGAGCGACATCACTGCGAAGAAGTTCGAGTTCGCTCTGCATTCTGGAACGTTGAGCAAATTCCTCGCTGGCGTTTCTCGCTCCAAGGACTTCAGCGACCTCGGCTTTGAGCTCGGTGACCGCACTCGCAAGCCATTTGACTTTGAGTCGTTCGTTCTTCGCCTCATTGCCGCTTCCGGTGCCGCGAAGGGAGTTTACCTCTTTCCTGCGTAAGCGAATTGTAAAAAAGTGGTTGTTATAAAGGGCGAGAAGAGTTTGCAATGAAAATAATTGAAAGATGGAAAAATAGATAAGAAAAAAAATCTCGATGAAAATAAATACCTCAATTGTTTAACTTGATTCCTGAGGACAGCCAGTTCAGTATTTTTTTCTATAGACTGTTTAAGGCTTTCTTCGAGCGCGTTATAATCCTGTTGTCGATGATCGATCATCGCGGTCAATTGTTCGCGCACATGTTGAATTGAATTTTTTAATTCAAGAAGCGCAGGTTCGTTGCCGCTGTTAATATCCTCGTAATTAATTCCATGGCTAGGCGAGGCAGCGACGAGAATAAACACGAACGCGAAACACTGTATCACCACCATCACCACAATTGGCCTATTCATAATGGCATCTACGAAACGATTGAAAAAAATAATATTTGAATGTAAATAAACGAATGAATATGGAATAAATGATCTCTTTTCGTAAAGTATTTTCGTTGATGTTCCGCACGGTAAGACTCTCGGATTTAAAATGATGATCGTGAAAAGCAAGTACAGGCTTATATGAACGATTTGGACAAAGGGTGGCGTGGCGCGCGCGCGCGGGGGAGCGGAGAGAGGGAGAAAAAAATAACGACCAACTGGCGAGGCAAAGAGGCGAGACTCCGGTGTGTATGGAGGGTGGACAGGTGTTTTCAGCACCGGGCCTCGCTCTCCTGCCATCGGGTATAATATCTCGCGCTCGAGCCTATATATTCTCGACGGCAGCCGGCACACGCAGCCGGCTGTTTCTTTTTAACCTTTCTCTGTGCGTGTGGGTGCGTCAGTGCGTTACTGCCTACCACACGGTCCTTCTTCTTTTCTCCATTTTTCTCTTTCCCTCACGGGCGCAACCACGTTTCGACAAAACTCGTTTTTTTACTCTCCTTCTCCCTCTCTCTCTCTCTCACTCCCTCTGCTGCTTCGTACCTTACGCAGCTGTAACTGCATAGCGAAGAATCAGCCGCTCTTCTCATTAAACTCGATACCCCTTGCGGGACAGTTGTTCAACATTTTGTTTTTTATTCTGTATCAATAATTTATTCGGAAGAGAAAAAGTAAACAATAGGAATCTCGTCAGTTACGAGGCGCAACAACCTCGTATTCTTTTTACTTATTTTTTTTTTTTTTTTTTTCATCTATAGTTGGAAGAACAAAACTTCATTCATGAAAAAAACGTTCATTACGCTTGACCTCTTTTTTGTTCGATGGGCTTTCTAATTTTTAAGAATTTTTTATCTCCGATTAATATTCACGGATATTGTACTTGGTCATTTCGTTACTCTAGTTTTTCAATTTTCCTTCACTGGCGCACTATCTTTCTCTCTCTCTCTCTCTCTCTTTCTTTCTCTCTTTTCCTCCTCTCTCGTTACGAATCTTTTTATCCATAAGTCCCCGTTGGTGGACGATATAGTTTTGGCAACGACGAAATCGAACTCTTGAACGTGTACTTTCGAACGCCTATGTTCTTCCAAGTATTTTCACGTCTGCAACCCTCACTGGAAAATAAAAATGAAAATTTATACACGAACCCTTAAACTCCACAATTAATGCAGACAATTTATAATGAATTGTAACTTTTCGACCCGAGATCCCCACAATTTATTTTTCCGAACGTAAGCTCTATGTACATTAAAATTGCAATTGGTAAAAATTTCACGATGAAAATCGTATAAATCGAAAAAATGCAACAAAAACGTTTTTTTTATTTCGAGAAATTCGACGAATGGAACAAGAGATTTTTCGTTACTTTCAACGATGCAAATTTTTCGAACCGTTTTGCTTCTGAGTATTTAAAAAAATGAGGTCGAAAATAAAATTCAAATTCTTCCTTCGTGGCATCTGTCATATCGATGTAATAAAAAAAATTTTTTTAAATAAAAAAAAGTTTAATTTGACGTATAATTTATCGAAGATCACTCAACGAAAGAAGACTCTGGTTTTCGGTTTACGGTTTCAACTCAACGAGCTGATATAATGCGTCGTTCAAGGGTTAAATTGGCTAACTCACCTGCGCATACAGTCCAAAGCACGCAAGAATTCATGCTCCGAGAGATGATACTCCGATGCCAGAATATTAACTTGCTCGAGGGTCAACGACATTCCTGTTCGGTCTTTGGCACTTTTGCAACTGGTGAACCTCAAACCTTTCATTCTGCGACATATTTGCGAAGACAATTGTAATACGCTTGTATTTTTTGCTACTTTCGCGTGAACCTGAGACCTCAAATCGTTTATCATTTCGACGAGCGTACGGTTGATCGGCGATCTAGCACCAACTGAAATTCAAGAAATAATTAATTTAAGATTTTCAGCTGGTAATTAGTCCATTCGCATAATAAAATTCTAATTAAAAAAATAAAATTCAGCCAAATATCAATGAAAGAGTTTACAAACGAAGTTTTTATAAATAAATAAAAATGAAAGTAAGTCGAAACTTATTGCATTAATAATTTTGAGAATTTTCCATCATTTTTTCGTTTTAAAACAAAATTCTTTCAGAGTAACTGAAAGAGCATTTCCGATTGAAAAAATACTCACGTCTCGTGGTTCCGGTTTCAGTTGGCAAATTTAGTTTCTTAAACCGCAAATAATACTCGTTCAGTCGATCAAAGTTGTCAACATTGCTTTTTTCCTGAGGACCGGTAGTTCCGAGGCTTTCAGCCAAAGTGGCTTTTTCGTTGATGCCAATATTGAAAAAAACCGGAGTTATATTGAATGAGAGAGTCTGCCGGGAGGCAGGAACGAGCGGAAGTAACGAATATATGGCGTCAGGTACTGGAAGCATTACTGTCAGAGCAGCACGGGATCCTACTACTCGTGGAAGAGGAATTTGCGACGCGATTACATTCCCATCTTTTCCTTCGTGGATTCTATGAGAATAAAAATGGTTTTTTTTTTTTTCAGTCCTCATCAAATTTCACAAATTATTTTCATTTCGATAAACAAAGAAAAACATAAACATAAAAAAGTTGAAAAAAAAAGTATCAAACTACAATGTATCGATTGCTTCGGCACGAACCTCGAATTGATGCCACAACGAGAAAGAGTGAATGTAACAGTGTGCATGTCTTCAACGGCAACAGCCATATCACCCCACATGTCTATTTCATTTCCATAATAACTAAGAAGACTTTCGAAGGATGCCAAAGGTCCGAGTGTCGTTAAAATAAGGAGAAACAGCGGATCTGGACGCTGGCACCATAATTTGGCCATGAGAGCGGATACCAGTGCGGTCAGCTGTGAACAGTCAAATACGAGTGGTTGCTCATCCCCTTTTTTTCCCTTATTTTATGCTTATTCCTCAAAAAAACTCCACCCTTAAACCACGAATGTATGAATTCTTGAGAAAATATAAAAGCATATATGCTTTTGCAGAATGGCTTTAATTGCACGTGTCTTAAACGAGGAAACGAACAGAATTCTTTTTTTGAATTATCCATCGTTATAATCGACTCCCTCATTTAAAATGTTAACATTTTGAATGAAAAAAAAAAATGATAATGAACACGATATATTCTGAAAGAAGCGATTCTTCTTTCTTGATTCTTGTGGATTCATGAATTCATAAATATTCAGAGAGAATATTTAAAACTCACGGCTTGACTGAAACAAACGTCTCGCCTGTATCTGACGTTACAAGCACGCTGAGCTCTCTTCGCATCTTCCTGTACTCGAAATACCGAATGCGTCAGTCTTGCAGTTTTCAATAGACCGTCCATCGCTTGTCGTAATTTTTTCATGCTAGGCCGTAACTCGCACGTCCAATCAACGATCGATGCGAAATCCAATCCTTCGGTGAATTTGTTCCTCTGTACCGTGGAATTATTCTTGATGACCCGCGTCATCGTATCCACGGCTTGGCACACTGGGAATTTTTGTATTTATTAGCAAATTAGATGATAATAGTTTTAGAAGTTTTTTGATGAATTTTACCAGATATTATAACACTCTTTGTCTACTGACATTTCTTGCAAAATAGGAAATGAAAAAAAAAAACGGTCGAATCTTTTCACATCTCGTAATTTTTTATCGAAATCAATGAAAAACTTTCTCGAAGACTGGCACACCAATGAATTTTTCTTGAATAGCAAAAAACGAACGATAGCGCAGACGTTTGAAACATTTATAATCATATGATGAAATAAAATTATTAAATTCTCTTGCGATTCGAAAAACTGACGATTTTCCATATTGACAAAGAAAATACATTGGTCCAGTGTATTTGAATCCTTTTTCATGGTGTTTCAGGATTTTTTCATTACTTTAAATCATTTTAATCGTATTTCAGGATACAATGAACTCAGAGAATCTTCTAATAGTTTAACGAATGAGCTTTTTTTAAAAAAGTAAGTAAAACGAAGAAGGTCGAAGGATTTTCGAATATTTTTTTTTCGGTGTATAGAAAAAAACTCGTTATCAAATCAGAAAATTATCAAAAATAAAGGTAAGACATTAAAAAAAACGTGATTTTCGATGAATGAGAATATTTGCTCACCATCCTTGGCTTTGGTCATAGCAGTAATGGGATTATCAGTTCGTGCAGAACTGGCTGAATGTTGCGGTTGTTTCCAAGAGGTTTGAGTATCGTTGCTCCTTTTCAGCAATAATTTGCTGGACTCGTCCGAAATGATGGTATCATTTTTCGGTTGAATCGTAACAACAGCGGGAACGGTATTATTACCGCGTTCGTTGACGAGATAGCATTTGAGGCTCTGCGATCTTCCGATCGAATTTTTATTGCGCAATCGAACAGCTGGGCTGCTGCATCGTCCGCAGAGAAATTTGACTTTGGATACCAAGCACATGACGCTGGCTTCGATATTCAATTGGGTTAGATCCCAAGGTTCAGGCTCGTCGGTAGGTTTGTAGTAATTAGCCGAAGGAGAATTGCACATTTTTTGAGTGTCCAAGAAGCGTTTTCCGAGATCAAATTTCGCGGGAACTTTGTCATCGTCGTCTTCGTCCTCGTCCTCGTCTTCTTCGTTAGTTCGATCGTCGTTAGATGTTTCGTTATTGTTTTCTTTGCTGCTCGTTGGATTCGTCGATTCAGTTTCGTCGTCGACGTCCGGAAAAATAACGAAATTCTCGTGTTTGTTTATGCACAAATTGCTGTTTATTTCGCAGTCGCAAGACAAACTCGTATATTTGTTCGTCGCCTCGGTACCTTCGACCCAAAGATCTTGAACGCAGTCGGGCGTGTCCGGCGAAATGAAATCATCGAAATCGGAACTTTTGAGATCGAAATTGAGCCTCTGAGTTATACGTTTGAAAGGCGAGAGCGATTGGTTCGCAATCGATGTCGTCGAATCGCTGAATCCACGTTCCGGCTGATCTTCTTCTGGAATTTTTGCTACTTTGTGCTCTTCCAAAAATGTCAATGCTTCTTCGACCAAACCGGGGTCCCAGAGACTCAACAATATTCGCGTTTTCGATATCATGTCCTCGCAAATCGGTAACATTCCGCTCGTCTGCTTGTCCCTCGCTAATTTCATCAACGATCGCATCGCCTCGACCACGTCTCGACGCAATTGTTTTATCGCCTGTATCGCGTCGTGGGCCATTGTTATCTTCGAGGATCCTTGATAAAGATTTGCGTGACGAACCGGTGACTCTTTCAACGCTTGGACCAATCTGGAAAATTGATAGAATCGTATTAAAGCGAAAATCGATGAGGATTGTTATGTCGACATAATTTTTCTTATTTTTATACTTCAAACTTTTTTTTATTTCATATTTTTTCTATTATTTGCTGTTTACCTGATGAGACCGCCATTTTTGCTCTTGTGCGAATGAGCCGCGAACGCTCCGACGCTGATGAAGTCGTAAAATCCGCATTTGTTCAAAGTATCGTTGTGAACCCACATTCTCTGAAGGTGCAAATTTACCGGAGCGAATTCAAGCGTTCTGTCGGTTTTCCGCGAAGATCGCTTGAAGTAACTGCCTGCGAAAATTTAATATTCACGTTTTTCAATCAAGTTTCATTTAATCATACAAATTCCATTGAAATTAATACGAAGATCGACGTATCGAACCTTTGAAAGAGCACAAATTTTCACGAGCTTGAGAATAGAGATGCAAGAGATGCAAATGACGATCGAGCAATTGAACCTGTTTGTTGTGCCACGGCTCCCGGAGCTCTCCCATTCCAGCAACTTCCTGCAGCAATTCTTTCTCCTCGTGGATCCAAATGGCTCTGAAATCCAAAACATAAGTAATCGCAATAGTTTCGAATGATTGATTTCGAAACAACAATTTATTGTTAAGGCAAAACACATTGCTTGCATTAAAATTGAAAAATTTCATATAAATAAAACAGTAAAACAGTTTATTTTTTTTTTCAAGAAAGTCATTCGTGGTAACCACGATTTCACCTGAACGTTTTAATCCGAAAATAAATGATTCAATCTAAAAATAGAAAAAAATTTATTACCTTGAAGCTAGTGAAAAAAACTGATCGTTTTTGAAACCGATATTTTTCAACACACGACAGCAGAGATTTCAATCGTCGAATCAGGATTTTGCAGAACAATTTTTTCCCTTATTTTCTACTCATAAAACATGGTGTTTGAAGGACGAAAATCTTTCGACAAAAACCAGATAATTTTGTGTAGATTCCCTGTACCTATTTACAGCCAAATCGGTTTATCTTCTTCAGAGAAAAAGGCGTTTTAATTAAGTAAGGTCCGAGCACTTTTCATATGGAGATGAAACCTTTTCTCATACTTGTAAGTAGTGAGCGATTCTTGAAAAATGTATTATTGTTTATGGATCAAAGGTGAGCCTATCGAAAGATATTATTTCTGAAAAATGTTCTCTTGATTTGTTGAAACACATTATTGAGGTTGAATCAACGAAGTTCGATCCAAGTCGTCATTGGCGAGGAGAAATGTTTCTTTGTTGAGTAGAATCCTAAAGATAAGGAAATTATAGGTGAAGGAAATTGTTCCATAAATAAATAAAATAACTTGAACAAAAAAAACGTTTTTTGTAAGATTTAAAAATCATTATATTTCAGGTCGTTATACGTTATACAAAGCCGAGTCACATGAACAATTTGAGATTGGTAATCCAGAGAAAAGATGGAAGTGAAAACAAAAAATTGTTGCAATCAGGGTAGTCCATTCGGTATGTTTAGAGTGTTTAACCTTCATCGAGACAAATTAATTTATTCTTAACCTCTTAAGTATCGAATGAATTTTACGAAGTCGTAAAAAAGCTTTTTGGATATTGTTTTAGCAATTATAGAAATTTCTTTCGAAACTGTTTGTCAATTATAGCGAATCTCGTGTATACAGACAGAAAAAGTACAGAAACGCATGAGAGACCAAGTACGGTAATCTGTTTATATTTATTGCTCTCAACCAAGGTATCCTAAAGGCTTGAAATTTTGACAGATGATTTTGTTGATATTAATAACTGAATTCAAATGTTTCAAATCAATATCCGTTTGTTAATTCGATTGTCAGATGTGCCTACTTAACAGAGAGGATCAGTAGTGATTAGAATTTAAATAAAATTAGAATTTAAGCAGGAGATTCTAAAGGAGAGATTTAAATGAAATTTTGATGAAGGATATTTCAAAAAACGTGAACGAATATTAAGAAATTTTGTGGTAAACGTTGCTGTAATCGGCGAGAATACGTCAGTTAGAAATTGACTGAGATCCAGCGAATTATCCCAACCGATCCCGAATCCTGTGGGTTCTTGTATGAGACTCCTCGTACGGATCGTAACTGGACAGACGAAGATGATTGGATCGTATGCGTTTGCTCGCTGAATTAGTCCCGAAAGTTCCCGGATCACTGGATGAGGCCGAGTGGATGAGAGTATGATGTTTTTTGCCACATTTTCGGCAGCGTTTTCCATTGTGGCAGTAATTGGTGCTATGGCAGCCAAGACAGTTTTTACATACGCCAATTTTACCGACGATTGCACGTCGATCGGCTGGGGTCATCGACAAAAAACGAGAACAGAATCCGATGTAGTGGTCGTCGGACCGGCAATACGAGCAGGTTTCTAGATCCGATCGAGAACGCGATGAAATTTCCTGTTGATTGGCGTCAAGGGAATCGGTGGCTGCGTTGATGGAACTTGGACGAGAACTGGACCTTCCCGATGATCTTACGGATCCGCTTTTTCGTTCTGTTTTGTGCAGACCATGAGCTCGTGCACTGAGGAAGTCGAGCAATTCGGATAGTTCGGGGAGGTCGAGGCGAGGCCCCAAGTGGAGGTCCCAGGCTTGGCGGGTCCTCGGATCGAGGAGGCGATAGAGTATGTGCATGATTCGACACTGCAAATGTTCGTCGGCTAATTCCAGAGCGTTAGATGTCTTCAAAACCTTGTTGGTAGTCGCGACCAGGTTGGAAAGAGCTTTTGGGGAATTCTTTTCGAGCGGAGTTAACACGAGAAGTCGATTGAGCTGTGAATCGGCGAGATTTCGGCGATTCTCGTAATAGTCGATCAAATTTTTCCAAACCGCGTCGTAGTTTTCTTGTGCGATTGGAAATTCGGCGAGGAGCGCGGCCGATTCGCCTCTCATCGCGTTCTTCAATCTTGACAATTTTTCGGCGTTGCTTATATCCTTGCTGGTTCCTATTAGAGTTAAAAAGCGATCGGAAAAGGATTTCCAGTCGGGAAAAAAGGCCGAAAATTCTGGAGTTCGGGGCTGCGAGGCTTGAGATGAATTCGTCGATGGGACTGTGCTGTCGTTGCCGGTTGAATTTTCCAGCCGATTCCGTAGAGCTACGTATGCTTCTTTAGCTCTCTGGTAAGCGGTGGAAGCGCGATCGAAAACTTCTTCCAACATGTACGGATGTTTCAGAAATTCTGGAGTACAAAGTTCCTCTATTTTTTCATGAGTACTCGTGAATTGATTCCAATGGCTTTCGATGAACTCGATTTGCATGTCGATTTCAGCGATGGTCAATGAATCTAATGGCAAATCCAAATGCTGCGTCGCCTGAGCGTAAGATTTTTCCATCATTCGGACTCTTCCCATTTGCGTTCGGACTCGACAATCTAAAATGTTATTCGCTGATGCTGGATCCGGAGCTCGAGACCAGGATTCCTTAGGCGGAGAGCCAGCAGCTAGTGTTGGATCCGAATTCGAACTATTTTCTATTTCAAATTCTTTAGTCGAATCCGAAATCTTTTCTTTTCTGTTATCTTGAGTCGAATCCGAGATCTTTTCTTCTACGAATACTTGGGTCAAATCCGAAATCTTTTTGTCTCCGAATTCTTGAGTCGAATTCGAAAACTGTTTTTTTCCGAATTTTCGAGTCGATTGCGAAGTCTTTTCTATTTCAAATTTTGGAGGCGAATCTCGAAACTTATCTTCTATGAATCCTCGAGTCAAATCCGGATTCTTTATTTCTTCAAACACTTGACCGAAATTTGAAGTCTTTTTTTTTTTGAATTCTTGGACGAAATCCGAAAAATTTTCCAATTCTTGATCCCAATCCGAACTCTTTTCTTTTTCGAATTTTCGACTCAGATCCGAAATCTTTTCCTTTCCGAATTCTTCATTTGAATCCAAAGTCTTTTTCTTGCCGAATTCTTTATTTGAATCCAAAGTCTTTTTCTTGCCGAATTCTTTATTTGAATCCAAAGTCTTTTTCTTGCCGAATTCTTTATTTGAATCCAAAGTCTTTTTCTTTCCGGATTCTTGACCTGAATCCAAAGATATTTCTTTTCCAAATTCTTGACCTGAATCCAAAGATTTTTCTTTTTCGAATTCTCGATCTAAATCCAAAGTCTTTTTCTTTCCGAATTCTTGATCCGAATCCAAAGACTTTTCTTTTACGAATTCATGACCCGAATCCAAAGACTTTTCTTTTCCGAATTCTTGATCCGAGTCCAAAGACTTTTCTTTTCCGAATTCTTGATTCGAGTCCAAAGACTTTTCTTTTCCGAATTCTTGATCCGAATCCAGCGCTTCTTTTCTGTCACTTTTATTGTCATCAGGAATCGTGAGTTCCATTTCTCATCTGAATTGAAGAAAAGAGTTTAGAAAAAGTGATGCCAAAATACGAGACGAGTCCGAGGATTCAAATTAAAGTCGACGACGCAAGTTACCGACTGTCGTTCAAACAAACGGTTAGAAGTGCATTTTGCTAGATAATCGCCGAGTGCACGTGCGCTAACACTGAATAATGAGGCTCGAATGCTCGCACTTGTTTCACTCCCGGCTACTTCAAGGTCAACTATGCTTTCAATGATCGACTTGAATGCTATCGCTGAGAGTGAGATGGAAGACCGTTCGATCTCGAATGTTCCAAGAAACCGATATTCTTTGTTCGAAAACCGTTTCAGCAATAAGAATAATCGGTCTTTATGCCAAAACGTTTTTTAATTTCACTTTTCCTCACACTGAATTAAGCCCGATCGACGAAAACTTGTGTGAATCTTCATTGACGAGAAGCGATATTCCTTTGAAGTAGAGTCTTGAAAATAAGGAAATTACTGATGAAAGAAATCACTTCGAACGCGAGCCTCGATAGGAGAAAAAAAAAACTCGATGAGAATTTCGAGTTACTATAAAATAGCCGAATCAATATATTTTGAATCCTCTTCGTGACACTATAATCCGCGTTATCACAAGAATTTCAAGCAAAAAATCCCGAAAAAAGCTGGTTTTAAGTATCAATTCAACGGTAAAATGCACCGAGATTTTCTTTGACACTGATAAAAAATGTACGACTTGGTATGTTTTAATGCTTGATTTATAAGAGGGGGTAATCGAATTTCAATGGAAACGGGTCGGTGTTCAGGCCATGTTCCATACCGACTGAGTAAGCACGAGTGCGAGAGAGATAGCTGCAAATAAAAAAAATTGAAACTTCCCACACTCTTAACCGATCGAACCAAAACAATCAATTTTTGCCAATTATTTTCGTCATTGAGACTTTTTTTTTCATTTCCATTGATCAGTGTCGGAAATTTTATGCTTCGGAAATGTGATGCGAGCGATTCGAATGTTTTGTTTCTTTGTTTTTTTTTTTTCATGACCAGTGAGTTTATCGTTAGATTAGATGTGAGTGTCAACTCACCTCTAATTATTCGCTGGGTGCACGTACATATACTACTATAAAAATAAGTGTGTATTGTGTATACGTTAAGCATGAAAAAATGCGGAGCCTTATTTTAGGTGGCGCTGACAGTATGCATGAATACGTAACACACTGATAATTGAATGGTGTTAGTATTTTCGTGCACCTAGCGAATAGAGTACGATTAGAGGTGAGTGACAACTCACCTGTGTGAGGCTTGAAACATGAAAATAAGGAATTATGGGTGAAGGAAAACGTAAAGCTCGTCAGATAGAATAATTCCGTCTGAAAATGTTATTTTATTACAAAATCTCAGAAATTAAGTATTTTAAAATCGCATATTTTGTGTTACAAAAAAAAATGTTAGTACTCATGAAAATTCAAGGCATACAAAGTCAACGGGACAACTGGGTTTTCTAATATTTTTAGTTCCTCTATATAATCGTATTGTATCCAAGTTCGTAATAATCGTACAGCTTGATACGAGCATCTTGTTACGGATGATGACTGCAGAGATAACTGAAGTGAGCGAAGTGGACCGTATTCCTTTCCTCGTCAATAACGACGTTGACATAGCCAACATCTTGCCAGCGCGTCCGAATCTCTGCGCGTTGATTTGTGTACACAATTTAACAACTCAAATAGCAATTGAACTTGAGACTGCGATTTTTTTGAATGAATCCGTGGTTGATGACACTGTGCTATTTGGACTGGGACATTCTTACGCGGAATTCAACGAGCTTTTCTGTACATAGTTCATAGTAATCATAAAACTCTTGGAAAATTTTGTTCACCATGTATGGATGATTTAAGAATTCTGGCGTACAAAGTTCCCCTATTTTTTGATGCGTTATCAAAAACTGCTGATAATGCTGTTCCATTATCTTGAATCTTGCCTCAAATTTAGGAGTATTATAATTCTTTTCATGAGGCGAAGAATTTTGAACACGAGCTAGAAAACTTCGTAGGCTTTGGAGTCGTGCCATTTGGGTCTCTGCATGAAACGTCAAAATGGCAAGCTTTGCTTTCAAGCTATTCTCATCGTTGTTGGCCATTTTGTATTTCAGTTTCGATTTAATTAATCAAAAGTCAAAATGGCTTGAAGAAAAAAACTCGAGCGAATTTATTGAATACAATCGCCCGAAACGTGAGTGTGCGAGCACTTGTTGTTCCACTGCTGGACACTTCAAGGTGAACTTTGTTTGGGATTTTGCGCTCGAATGTCTTTGATCGCTGGAAGCGAGGTAGAGACCGTTTGATTCCAAATGTTTTTGAAAAACGATGTCCTCTGTCCGAAAATCGTTTGCTTTTACAGCGGTGAATAATGATCACGCTTACTGTACGAAAACGACTCGGTTTAAAACTGTGACGTTGAAGTTCGACAAGAAAGTCTTTTTATTCTCCTGAATATTTCTGGCAACTGGACACTTTTTGACACAGACGAGACCGGTATTAACGCGTCGATCGATCAGACTGAGGAGAGTTGGGTTGAAAAATCGTTGCGACGGAAAACTTTTAATCGTGGTAAAACAAAAATTCTCGTTATTGGGATCTGATAAAAGTTGATATCATATCTGGTATTAAATTTTTAACCAAGTTGATATCGTATCTGATATTAAATTTTTAAATCGATACACACGGACAAGCAACACACTCACATGTCACCTAGAGCAGGATGTTCCAACTTCTAGATAGCCTATCTGACGGTTTAGAGCATTGGGTGATTCATACTCTTTTTTTTCGTAAAAAATACTTGGTCTCATGTCCACTGATCAAACGATGTCGAAAATATTGGTATTCAAATATTCGAGGCAAAAAAAAGCAAAGCATGCAAGAATATGAAGATTCAAAGAATATTCGAACTTTACAAAAATCACTTACAATAGCTGCTGAGGAAATTGAAAGCAGAGTTTACTCTCAGCCATGATCTCGTGAACGCAAATATCACCTCCGAGGCCAGAATGAAATCTGCGGATTAAAAAATTCAGGGAAGCTCTAAAAAATCTCGGAAAAGTTTCATTTTTCATCGTTTTTTGTTTCCATTAATTTCAGGTTAAAACTGACCTATAAGTTTGGACGTAAGGATTTGCGAACAGAAACTTGAGTTGTCCCTGGTGAGGAAGTTTGATTTTCGTTCCAAGCCTTGGTGGCAAAGAGTGCGATCGTCTGTGCGTGAAAATCTGCAAAAAGCATCGGTTGAGAGCGGACAAGCAATTGTAAAAAAAAAGATAAACAAAACTATTAAAACGAAAAAGAAAAAAGATAAATAAAAAGATGAAACAATGACCTGTTCGCCATTCGTGGTTGTAGTCGAAGGAAGAACGTTACGAGACGGAGTGCTTTCCGTACTGTTCCCCTTGTCTTCGGCCTCCAAATTCCATACGTTGATCGTCAGAAAACCGACCGTTGTCGATTTCGGCGATTTCAATGGTATTCTCAGTCTCGGAGTGTCCTGAACAGCACCAAATGTTACGATTGCGCTGCCGATCGGTGTTGCCGTTTGGCTGACCCGTTCTCGCACGTCGTAAGCAGTTATTCGAACTTTACTGTCGATCGTCAAATCGTCGCTCGCTCTGAAGCTCACCGTCGTCAAAAAACTTGGATTACTACTTCGCTGTAAAGAGAAAAAAAGAATAAATGACATAAACTTCAGAAAAAAATGTGCGTTTAAATACTGGAAATTGAATTTTGATTAGAATCCAACTCGCCATTAAATGAAATTCAATATTTCACTAACCGCATTCGAATTTCATTTCATTTCATTTATTTTTCGATTTTATTCGTTTTCAAATTCCATTTTAAGGATGATTTACACGTGCTTCTGAGTCAAAAATTTTGATGGATCAGAATTTCAAAAGTCCAATGTTGGATCAAAGATCAGAAAGACATTGAAAAGTTTTGAAACATTCGGAAGGTTTATTTTCGATGACAAAAAATCTGAAAACTTATCAGTATATTTTTTAAATAGAAAATTTTTAAATAATTTTAAAAGACGATTGGTAGTCATATTTACGAAATTCCTAATCTATTGAAAGACTAGTTTTTCAAAAACAGTTTTTAAAATAAATAGAAAACCGAATTTGAAACGAAGAAACTTGAAAAAAAGTTAAAAAATGTAGAAAATTAAAAAAAATCATTCCACACGATGAAAAGAAAAATTGTTTAATACTTTGTTAATAAATAATTATCTTTTTAAACCATTCGTTAATAGAATTTCGATATTTTTATCATTCTCAATTAAATCGGCAATCGAAATGAATATTTTTATTTTTTACAATGAGTTGTGAATGTATCGAACCTCAACAATCTCAGTTTTAGCATATTTGATCCAAGTTCTCCGGCGAACAGTTTGAACGTCGATTTCCAAAACGGGATTAGGCGGGCGACCATGTCCATCGCACAATAAATTGTCACAAGCGACCGATATTTCGCACACAGGAATTTCCGCCGGATCTGCAATCGAGACAAAGGGAAGAAAACGTGAAAAGATTGCATTTGACGGTATAAAAATTAATTAAAAAAAAAAAATAAATAAAATTCAACGAAATAAGATACTAGACGTTATAATGTAGTAGGTGACGATACGAGACCGGTAACGATGCCACGCTGAAGCCGCAACATGTGAATGTCCGTGTCATGCTTGTGACCGCTGCAAGCTTCGATACGTTGACGCAATGCTAACAATTGACTTCTCATGCACTCGTAACTCGCCAATTGTAACGCCTGTAACCAGGTATCACGTTCTTCCGAAGAACTTGCACCCAATTGTTGTAAAAGACCTCCATCGAAAACTAATTAACAAAAAAACAAACAAAATTAAACCACAAAATATTTTTTCATTGTTTTAGGGACTATCAATGTTGAAAAAATCCGAAAAATTCGAGAATATTCAAAAATTGTCAAAAAAATTCGTTTTGGGAATGAAAATATTTAAACATCAGTCCAAAGTGGTTCACGAATTCATCATACTTCCACTACGAACGATAGCTTAAGATGTTCCACATGTAATCACAGATTTTCGGAAATTTTTTGAGATTTTTTCAACCGGGCTTTTTTTTCAATTTTTGTTTTTTACCCAGTAGGATTGCTGATAAAAATCGGGGTGTCTTTTAGACTCGATGTAATTGTATATAAAAAAATGAATCAAATTGGCAGGAATCAGGGAAAGAGTCCGCCAGCTTTGTTAGTCAATAACTGAATTATTTTCGTTAGAATCATAATTTCTCATTCCATAAAATAATTAGTTTTATTTATAAGAAACATTGATAATCCAGGACAGGATTAAAAACTTCAAAATGCATTTGAGCCATAAATTTTCTGAATTGACTATTGAAATATATTTTCTTGTAACGATGAAAAAATATTTCCTTGCTTCGTTAGTGAATTACTGTGAGAAAAAAAAAAGTGCTAGAGGAATAATGATTATTCCTGTTGCTCGTTTCATAATTTATTTTTTAACGACCGTTTTTTGTACGGAATCTCTTTGTAAAAATAGTTGAATTTAATTAACGAGAGTTGATGCCAGTGAAAAAGTGATTGAATGAGCTTACCGATGCTGAAGCCGAAATAAATATCTTGACTCGTTTCATCCAGCCTGAATGTGCAATGCTCCAGAATTATAACACCGAGAGGCTCCGACCATTGTTCTCTTGATTTGAAGTAAAATAAAAGATTCCCACGTAGACGGCACCAGCGTTCGGAGCTTGCTATTTAAATTGATAGGGGAAAAAAGAATAAAAAACAAAAATTATTAAGTATAATTCATGACGGAAGCGCTTGTTACAAATTCATTTAATTATAAAAATTTCCCAACACCAAATTTCAACAAAGAACAGAAATAATTGAGGAGGCTGTGAACACAAAGCTTGTCTATGAAAAATTATTTACATGCAAACACTACTATGCACAATTATTGAACAACAACTGAACTAATTAGACGTCAAAACTTTACAAACGTGCAATAAACAAAAATCGTGCCGATGCAATGGTTGTTCGTGTTTTTTTCAAATGAAAAATCCGAGATTTAATCAAAGCGAGTGATATTTTGAGGCTCTGTGAAGATCAAAGTTTTACGTTGAGTTGTTGCCCGAGAGAAAAAAATGAACAATCTCTCAATCGAAGGTGGAAAAAGCATATTTCAAGCTCCCAGTTCAAAACAATTCCATTTTTTTCTTTTTCGTTGTTCGATGCATGTGTTAATTGCTTATGCGTATTGTGTACAATATTTATATACCTATATCCCGGTGCTCGGTGCACCCCTTGCCCGGCGAACAGAAGCGTTAGTCAAAAATCAAAAAAATTTGCCGACAGTGCGAGTCGAAGTAAATTGCGTTAGTTCCAGAAACAATGGAAGAAACCGATAATTAAGTGTTAAGTAGAAACTCTCGGTGGCTGCTGATTATGTACCTTTGTTACTTGTGCCTGCTGAGACGCAACTCAAGTCTCTTAAAGACTTGTGTCTCTTTCCGTTTTCTCTTTTCATCTCAATCTTTTCACTTGTACTACCTGTAAAATTGTACAATGCACCAATACGATTATAGTCGTCATCCTCATCATTTCTCCACCGAATATATTTCATTTACAATTATTTTTTTGTAAATACTTTTTATTGCCGAAGCGACGAAGAAGATCGAGGAGGTCGATCATAGATTTTTCTGTGCTGTTTTTTGTCTTTTCACAGGATTTAAATTGTATAAAACACTTTACAGAAAATATTGCAGTAAAAATTCTACAAATCCATAGGATGCAAGCGATAAACAAAGAAATATTCATTCGCCAAGTTTTATTACCTTTGAATAGTTATCGATTCCGCAAAATTTCATTTGAGGAGAATATATTTCTATTTGTACACATTCCATTTCCATAAAATGTGATTTCATATAATCTTATTCATTTTTGACATTTAGAAGCCTCATTGGGACACCGAAACATTTTTAAATCCTCATTCGAATTATAACAAAGAATTGCGAGCACTTTGAAAACTTTTCTAAACAGTTTCTTCTGTTTTGGGACTTGACAACGGAACATGACATTTTTGTAATCAATTTCATCACGCAATGTAAAATATCACAATGAGAATGTCATGCGTAAACATAGCATAGGAGAGCAACGGAGTTCTAGAATTTTAGTTCAATATTCATGTAACAAGAATGCGGTAACTTGGCAACATTCTGTTTTGTCGATTCATGCCGGCCAAAAAATATTTTGGAAAAAAAAACATCGAGTTTCTATCAATATGAAAAAGGGGCTAATGTACAATTTTTTACAAGTGTGTGTTTTCAATTTGTAAAAAAAGTTAACCAAAAGGAGGAAGGGGGGGAGGGAGAGCAGCGGCAAATCGAGAGTCAATTAGTAGGGTTGGTGCAACAGTGAATGAGCGATGAAGACGAATTCATCGAATTATACAATGATTTAAAAAAGTTGAACGAATTTTTTCGAGAATTCGAGTGTTTTAATGTTTGTTATTGGTTCGTTAAAAACGGTCATTCTCCACGGCACCCACCCGCTGTAAAATTTAAAAATAACATTCCGACATTCTTATATCGATCGGGAGAACACATACAGATATATGTATATATAAAGAAATAAGTACAAATAATACAAAAATTTGTAAACGTTGACCGAGTAGTACTTACTGTCAGTTCGTCGAAAGAAACCTTCCTGTCTTTCGCGTACGTACAAAGTGCCTTCCTTTTCGAATTTTTGGGAAGGCTGAGTCGCCAGTGTCATCAATTCTTGTTTGTTAAAACGCATGATTGACAATTTTTTTATTTTCTAATATAAATAATGATGACGTTTACGATGACGCGAACTGTATGCTTTCTTTCTTAAGTTTCGATACAACCACGAATCAACTATATATACATTTAATACGCACACACACTTCCATTTATACACTTTTCGCGTGGGCCGCTAGAATTACCATCGTAGACGAGGATTTTTAAAAATTTTTGCTAACCTATAATATGCCGAGAAATCGCGACGATAATAACAACAATCGAATAAACATCTCGCCACTATCTCTTGGCGGTATCTGCTCACGTTTCACCGCCATTCTTTTATACACTTGTTCTCCGACCTCCCACCTTTCTTTACGAAAAATTCATGCCTGACACACTATTTTCTCATAGCGCAACGAAATACGCAGGACTACTGCTACCAACGATCATGCAATTTTGTAATACGTTCGACTGCACGGACGACAGCTGATTAGAAGCTCTTCTCACTTGAGACTATTTTCAACAACCCGGAATACACAACCACTTGACCGACACTTGCCAACACCGAATACCCCCTCCCTCCAACCAACCATTTTTTCAAGGGGTTCGCCGCGCAAACGAATTTCGAATCACTTGTCACTTTTTTATACATCTCCATTTTAAATCAAACCAATTTATCGTGAAAATAGAAAGTGTTTTGTAAGTCACAGGCAAAATTTATTGATTGATGAATTGAAAAAAAAGATCGAAGACAATGACAGCTCTGGAAATATTACTTCAATAATATTAAACCTATAAAACGTCATAAAGGAATCAAATGAATGGTTAAATATGGAAACAGAGAAATTTCTTTGTTGAATACAAATTATTCCATGAAAATTTGAATATTTTTTTCTCGTTATTACGAGGACACTTTTATTGTTTTCTAAGAGCTAAATTATTTAGTGGTTTTTTGACTTCGAAGTATTTTTGAAGGTACTTGAAAGCGCGAAAACAGTGTGCAGAGACATCTAGAAGAAAACTGTCGAAGTTGTTTGAATGAAAAGTTGAACCAATCATCGGATGGAAAAAAATGATTTAAAAATTGTTTAACTACACAGCGAATGCCGGTCTAACGAAAATCCAGACGAAAACTGGATTGAAAAATATGGACGTGAATTTGGCCCCCCGACATGAACTTTTCGAATTTTTTCTGATTTCAATCGTTTGTGTGTCGTTGGTAGAGTATTGTGAGAACAAAATAAACGCTTGTGAGATGAGTTTATCGCGAAAAAATCAAAAATAAAAATTAGCGTGAAGTTAGCCTGCCCATTCTACTTTTTAAATTATATATGAGTTTAATTGTACGTAAATCAATGCGAAATCGTTTGTAGAACACTAATATTACAATAAAAATGTTTGTAGGGCGTATATTTTTATGAAAAAGCAAAAACAAAAATTGCATAAATTTATCCGAACCAGGCAGGGAGACTGGTGTGTAACGTACGGGTGAACTGATTAGAAATGAATGAATGTCGAAGGTTTTGACATGCTAAAAACGATAAGACTGATTCATAAATGCGAAATTATATGGATAGTCTGTTGAACTGATTCAGATGTTACCACTGCTGCTGATCTATTCCTAAATTCTAACTTTATGAAAAAATTATATAAAAATATTTTGGAATGTTAAAATGGAAAAATTCTACCGACCAAAAAAAATACAGTATTCATTCCTCATTTCATCAATTTCATCAATCAATCCACGGTCAGTAAGAGAAAAAACGTTTTATCCTTCAAAGATTAACGATTGAAATGGAAATCGAATTCTTTCAAAAATAATAGTTAAAATCAAAGAAAGCCCAACAGTTTGATGCTGAAAATTGCTATGCACAGAAATGAAACCAATAAAAATGATGGAATTATGTACTCACTCGTCGATGTCTTGTTCCCCTCCTCAATAACGAACCTACCTTTGGCAAAACCGAAAAGTCCGCAATTCCGAAATAGTCCGCACAGTTAATATCCACTTCCGTTGCAGGACACTCATTGCAGTTGATTAATTTCCACTCGATTTTTCCCAGATCCTGCATGATTTTGAATTCAGACGAGCAGCAGCAGCGTCTTTTTTCCAACGTTGAAAACGATAGTTCATCGTAGTTCAAAATTCAAATGCACCAATTCACACAACACCAATATTAACTTTTTACACTTCCGAGATAGTAAACGCGTGATTTAAGACGTCAAAATTTTTTTTAATTTCCACGTCAACAAACTCTTGCACGGAATAAAAAAATCCATTCAATGTTTCTTTGTTCCGCTGACTCAAAAAATGTATTTTTCTTGTGGCAATAAACTTTCTTTTCGCAATTGAATACGGTCGGTGACGAGTGACAGAAAGTGTAATGGCAACTTGTGCCATAGTTTCGTGGAAAATCGTGCGTGCTCACGTGGGTGCACGCGTGCACGGGCGCTAGCGTTCTATTGTACTTTAGCAATTGCGATAGTAAAAACTATTCGCAATGCTGTACAATAGCTGCGGTTATACAAGCCTTGCGTGCATTGCGTTGCGTTGACCGTTTGCAGCATCCGGGTTATATGCATGGACCTTGCCTGCGCGACTTCGATATGCGATACAGAAACTGTATCGCGTTCGGAAACAGCAAACTACAGAGTAGATTTATAGCTTTCGTTCCGTTATTCTTGCCGACAATCCCATGGCTTTACGGCCTGCGTGCATTTGGTGCTTTGCGTTGCGTTGCGCGACTCGAATGTATGGTTGCATCTTAGCTCCGCTTGCGAACACGCGTGCGTGCGAGCATACACACGATTTTCGAAACTGTAACACAGCCGTCACTAGGCTGTCTGTCACTCAAAGCCCTTACTCACCATGTTATTAATCGTGATTCGCTCAAATATTCAAAATAATTCATCCTATAATTTAGCACGAAAAATAATATCGCGGGCAAGAGGCTTTCCTATCGACTTGTCGAATATCGCTTGCGAGAAGAAAACTCATTGACAAAAGAAAAAAAAAATTGAAAATTCATTACGATTGACAAACGAGCGAATTGTGTTTTACGACCCTAATATTCTTTTCATAGCGTTTTCGTGCATGGTTCGTTTTCGAGAAATCGCGCATATTTTTAAGCTCTTATTGTCGTGCATTTTTTATTTTTAAAAAATCGCGCACATTTTCAAGCTCTAATTAACAGAAATTGCGATAAAAAATTATGTAAAAATTATAGATTTGGATGGTTTTAATAATAAAAAATTTTATCATGATTTTCCTTTTTTTAATTATCCATCGTTATATTTTTATTTGGTTTAACGACAATTCAGACCGTTTGAAGTATTTTATATAAAGATTTTCGTCATTTATTTATTTCCGCATTATTATATTATTTATTTATATTATTGTTATTAATATTAATTATATTATTTATATTCCGCACTCTGTTTTATCACTTTCGTTGCAATCAACGAACGATAATCCGCGGTATTGCACTAGCCGACCGATGCTAATGCAACTCTCTCCGCGCGCGCGCTACTTGCCGCCCCGCCCCGCCCCGCGGCCCGCGGGCGACTGAATGAACGCGAGTCCCTCGCTCGCTCCCTCCTTGCCCCGCGCATGATCCAGTTCTCGAGCCTGCCCCTTCCAGTCGCCCCGGCGTGAGCTCTCCCCACCATCCCCGCTACGGAACGGCTTAGCAGGCCAAGCGCGAGAGCGCGTAAACGTAAACACAGAGTCGAGTCTCCACGAATGTAAACAAACCAAACAAGCTAGGGACATTCATTCGCCAATATTTAGCGATCACATTTTTGTGCACCGTATGAATATTCGTTCAGTAATATTTTATAAAAATTCAACAACGTTTTATTCTTTCGTTTTGCCAACGCATGAAAATGCCGGTAGCAAAAAAAAGACCGTCAATCGAATTTCATTCAGTTTTTTTGAATCTAGGAAGATCCGTTCCCAGAAAAGTCCGCACCGGAACTTTCAAAGTGCCCAGAACCTATGCCCAAGTCTCAGCATATCATGGTAGGAAAGTTAAAAATTTATTAAATCGAAGATTAAACTCGAAAAAATTTTTGAATCACATCTTGGGACCTAGAACTATCCAGGTTCATAAAGATCAACATTCGAACGATATGTTGAAACAGTAAAACCTGTTTAGTAAAAAAAATTAATTTCGATTAATGAAAAAAAGAAAATTCATAAAACTGGACGATCCCAAAACTGGCAATCGTACTGCGTAAGCGTGGATCAGTCACTTCCACCGATTCCATACATGTAGGGTTTCCAATTCCGGTGGCAGATCTAAGAACTAATTCAAGACGAGATTTTTAAGATTTCGACTATTTATTTTCCTGTGTCCACTCCTTAAAAATTTCTGCAAATTTTGCTTTTGCTTTTTCATAAAAATATGCGTCCTACAAACATTTTTATTGTAATATTTGTGTTCTACAAACGATTTCGCATTGATTTACGTACAATTAGACTCATATATAATTTAAAAAGTAGAAATGACGGGCTAACTTCACGCTAATTTTTATTTTTGATTTTTTCGCGATAAACTCATTTCACAACCGTTTATTTTGTTCTCACAATACTCTACAAACGACACACAAACGATTGAAATCAGAAACCTTCCGAAAAATTCATGACAGGGAGCCAAATTTACACCGCTTTGAAAAATCGTTTCAACGGAGAGCCACGTAGGTGCTGCCGTCGACGCGGTCGAGGAAGAACAAAGATTCAGCTGATGTCTTCGGCTCGTGCCGTCTGAGCTCGAACGTTGCCAAACTTGATGCGAAACCATGGGCACACCCACTTGATATATTGAAAATCACGACAAATGTAGAGTTTCGAGAATCGTTTTAACGATAGCAGTTCTTATTCATCGCTGTTACTAAGCGATAAGTCCGTTAAATTTCAGTGTTGAAGTAGTAAAATCAAAATATATTTTAAATAAGGATTACTGTTAAAACAAAAGCTACAAAATACTAAATCCGAGTCGATATAAAATGTCGGAACACGAAATCCTGAGAAAAACTAGATTTAAGAATTGTTTTAACGAAGAAATGCACCGAAGTAGTCGCAATGCTCGTAAACACCGATCAAGGGCAGGGAAAGGACACGGTTTTGGGATATGGCTTATTCGAGTTTCCGAAACGTTTAACAAAACATTGCGCTTGTGATGTTTTATATTTGGCGAAGAGCGATGTTTATATGTGGCCGAGTCGCTAAAATAAGGAAATTATTGGTAAAGGTTTGGTATTGGGAAAAATTAGTGAAGCTCGGTCGGAAAAATAAATGTGTGAAAATGCAGAGTTAGAGATTAGTAACAATAATGTATTTGAAACAGAATACAAGCAGGCGTCAATTAATATGAGAATTTAAAATAAAAGATCGAGTAGAAAATCAGGTTTCATAATCGTTTTAACGGAGAGCCAGGGGAATGCTGTTGTCAACAAATCTGAGAAGGAGCAAATTGTCCGGATTCGACGTATACACCCGAAAATTCCAATCTCCGAGAGCAATACTTCGGATGAACTCGTAGATCATGAGAATATGCCACTGGCTTTGTCGGCGCGATGACGTTGGGCGACAAGATCTTGTTTCGCTGTTTGGTAGGCTGTGGAAGCTTCTGTGTAAATAGAACCCATAGGAGATCCACCATAGTCATAGATTCCAAGTTTCGCCATTTCGTCGTGGGTTTTCAAGAACTGCCTGTACTGGCTGTCAAGAAACTCGATTTGCAAAGTCAACATTCGTGACAATAAGTCTGGAGGATCTGTAGAATATTTAGCAACCCGTTCGACTGCATTTTTCATCAATCCGATACGTGCCTGTTGGATGCCTCTATAATTTCTCAACATGTTCCTGGCTCTTTCCTCTTCGATAACACTCATGGTCGAAACTGGCTTTTTCTTTTCTTTTTGTCGTTTCCCTTTGGAAGTTCAAGTCCACTCGAGTTTAGCGATCACAAAAATACGACAAGATTTCGCGTACACACGAGATTACTGCGGAAATTTAACTGCACGCGCACTAATAAGATCGTACGTACGGATCGAGCCTGAGCACTCGCGCTTGTTTCGCCGCCGGTCGCCTCTGTTCTGAGGAGGTAACAACAACAAACGAGACAAAGGAGCTGCGAGATTTCGAATGTCGCCAACACTAACGGCGTAGCGCTGCTAGAATTTTACAAAAAAAAAAACAAAAGCTTACGCGTTGAATCTTCACCTGATCGATCTCTACTGAAAAAGTTTCAATCAACGGAAAAAATTCAAACGTTACACCGGCTGCACTTTTTTTTACTTTCCGTAGTATTTCTGCTAGATGAAATTCCGTTTAACGATATCGAACAGCAGTTTTAATTACACGAAAATCCTCGTCAATACTGAGCAAAGATGGCCGAATATTTATCGTTGTTTTACTAAGCAATAAATCCGTAAAATTTTCGCGCTGTTATGAAATAGTAAAATCAATTTATTTCAAATAGGGATTACGGTGGTAGGGAACGTTGTTCGCTTTTAGAGTCGGTATAAATATTTGAAACACAAAATCGTGAGGAAAGCTGGATGTAAAAATCGTTTTGACGGAGATCCGCACACCGCGGTGACGATCGAATTGTACCCGGCATTCGGTGAAGATAAAAAAAAAAAAATGGCGCTTGTGATGTATCATTTGGCGAAGAGCGTTGTTTTGGCATGGTGGAATCGTAAAGATAAGGAAATTATCGGCGAAGGAAATGAGTCTTTAATTAGTGAATTTCGGTGGGAAGAATAAATCGGTGAGAATGCAGAGTTGGAGATTAATAGCAGTAATGTATTTTAAATTGCATGTGATATAATTGCAGTAGAAATCAATGTGAGAATTCGAGATACAAAATTATAGAGAAAATCGGGTTTAATAATCGTTTCAATGGAGATCCAGGGGAATGCAGTTGTCGACGAAGCTGAGAGGGAGCGAACTGTCCGAGCCGATCTTGAAAAGCCATGTTTTTGGTACGAGGGTTTGGATTCGAAGTACGCACCCGAACATTCCAAATCAGCGGCAGCGATGCTTCAAGCAGTATTGCATCAGTTGCAATGCTAATAATCAGCGAACTTTGATGGGGTCGTGCTCTTAACACTGGCTTCATAACGTTTGACGACGAGTTTTTCTTTCGCTTCCTGGTAGATTTCAAAAGCCCTCAAATAAGAATCCTCGGGTTTGTTATAGCGGCGAAGTGCTATCTGATAATATTTCGCCATCTCTTCATGTGTATTTAAGAACTGCCTATACTGGTCGTTAAGAAACTCGATTTGCAGATCTAACATTTGTAACAATAAGCCTGGATTCTGCGCACATTTTGGTCTTTGCGAATATGAAGAAGCTCGATGAACTGTTGCTTCCATCATATTCATGCGTTCTCTTTGGATACGGTTTAGATATTCAAAAGTATCTTCGGCTTGTTCTTGAGTATTCATGGTCGAAGCTGCCTTCTTTATTTCCTTTTTTTCGTTTGCCTTTAGGAGTTTCGTACTTCAGAGTTCAAGTTCACTTGAGTTTAGCGATCACAAAAACACGACTAGGTTTCGCGGATACACGATTTTACTGCGGAAATTCAACTGCACGCGCACTAGGAGATCGTACGTACGGATCGGGTCTGAGGACTCGTGCTTCTTTCACTGCCGGTCGCCTTTGTTCTGAGGAAATAATTAACGAGACAAAGAAGCTGCGACATTTCGAATGACGCCAAATACCGTCGTTGCGGCACTGCTAGAACTACAGATAAAAGACAAAAGCCTACGCGTCGAATTTCTACTTGACCGACCAATCCTCCTAAAGAAATTTCAACCGCGAAAAAAATTCTACCACTATCCGCTACATTTTTTTTTTACTTTCCGTAATTTTTCTGCAGCTCTGCCAGTTGAAAATCATCGAAGCAATGAGATAACAGCGTTTTTCGCAGCTGACTTGTCAAACGGCCGAATTTAACGTTTAATTTAATGATGAAACGATTAATTAGCAAGATGTATTGATAATTACTCATGAGAATCAATATTTTTTCTTGAAAATGTTCATTTTTCATAGGGATTACATTACAAAATTAAAATACACCGAATAATTTTTCATATCTTTTATTCAAACGTTGTTAACGAATTAGACATACGATTCGGGAAATTCGAACGTCACGTCACGGCCCGTTAATTTTTTGTAGACAGAGGCGAAAGTGTCGACCTGGAAAAAAAACAAAATCCACGATAAAAAAACTGATAATACAAATAGATATAAATTCAGAGGAAAATGAAAAATTGGTAGAAAATTTTCATTCAATAACAGTATCGACTTGTACGTCGCTATGCTATTATTTCTCAATTATAAAAAGTTAAGCACCTTGTGTTCGATGTTGGTCTGCTCATTTTTGTCCAAATGCACCTTGATGAGCTGTTTTCCGTCGAGTTTAACACGAATTCTTTTACCAACGATTTCAACCGGGTAGACAAGGTCTTCGAGGAGAGCGTCGTAGACGGCGGTGAGAGTTCGGCTGCGTGGCCTCTTTTGCTTGTTCTTGGTGCGCGTCTTACGCGTCGGTTTGGGCAAAATTTTTCTCTCTCCTACAAACATAACGTGCTTGCCGGAGAACTTTTTTTCCAATTCACGCACAAGCCTCGTTTGAATCTTCTGGAAAGCCTTCAGTTTTGGCATCGGCACGTAGATAATGATAGACTGAAAACCACAAATATTTTCTCTCGTCATTACATGAAAATTGACTCAACATTCCATCCATAAGAATCGATAAAAAAAGGAAAAAAGAAAATTTACCTTTTTATTGTTGGTTTCGAGTTCCTTAGCTTTGGTGATGTAAAGTTCCCTCAATTGAGATTTGAGGTCGCTGTTCATCTCCAACTCGAGAAGAGCTTGCGAAATGCTAGCCTCGAAAGTGTCGGGCTCGGCGCCACCGCTTTTGACAATTTTTGCGTTTGCCGAAAACATCTTCTAGAATGATACGAAAAAGAAATTAATGCAAGTATTTCATAAAGAGAAAGGATACGGAGGTACAAATTTAATTTCGAGGTTATGGCACAATGTTGTTGACGTTTAAGCCCCGGATTCTTAAAAGCTCGACTTTCTTTACGACTTTAATCACTTGAGCCGGTTAATCGTTGAAACGAACGTTCAGCGATAAATTTCGCCAAGTTTATTCAATTCGATTCAACTATCTGTAATTTACTTTGGACAAATGAGCTTCCTTCTTGCAAGCGAAACCGGACCGAGACCCGCAACGAACGAACAACGTTAAAATAATCCGCGTACATCCATTTCACAGTTCGCCATCGAATCAATCCCCGAGATCGAACGCGTAGATAAAATTATCGTTGACACATTGTGCGATTACGTTTTTAGCCATTTTTCACAATTTTACGATTGTTTTAACGAAATTTCGTAAAATACATACCGTGTTCGGTTAGCAATCGCGTGGAAGAGAACCACAGAAAAAATTGTTTCACAAGATGCGCGATCCAGTGGCTCCACACCACCGTGGCTGTCAATCGAAACAAGCATAGGTCAATTGACCAATCGAAAATTTTCACCAATAAATTCAACGCAGCGTACTTTTATGGAAAAGGATATTTCTCTTTTCGCAAAATCTCATCAATCTTGTAAATACGATCATTTTTCTCGTGTTTACTAAACATTTTTTTTTTAAGCTACTTTTGGTTATTTTTCCGCAATTTTACGGCATTTTATTCTCCGCGCAAGATTGTGGAAGGTGCTGCTGTCAGCGCAGCGGTACTTTCGAGAATTGTTCCGCGCAGCTGACGACAGATTCCCATCTCAAGGGATCGATTTCGCTCAACCATTTTTCTCTGCGTATTTTCGCCCTGAGAATTCCCGGAGGGTAAGTACGGAGCAATCCCTTATTCCCGTTCTTCTACCTTTATTATTTTCATAATTCGATATTGGAACGTTTCGTCCTGTCGTGACACGAAGATCTTATATTAAATATTTTTACGGTGGACAAACGGGGCTGATAATTTTATTGACAAATCCATCAGTACGTTCGTCGCGATTAGGTAATAGTTGATGTCTTTCCTCCTACTCATAATTTCGTCTAACACAAATGGAATCAACCGAAAGATTTCGAATTTTTTTCCAACCGATCCAAATTTCTCTTTCGTCCGTTTTGATAAAGAAAAAAACATATTTTGAGATAAACTTTTTTTTACTTTTTTTAGAATAAAATGGCAGGTAAACTGTTGGTGACCTGCCTGCGCAATGTCCGCAATATACAAGTTGCTCGAATGTCAGGACATGCACCTCCTCCGTATTCATTCACCCTTAAAGCTGGAAACCGAGAAGTAGTGGGCTATGGAATCAACGGCGAGGCATCTTACATCGACCACGAAGCCTGGCCAATGCCCGCTGTGCGCTTCAGGGAAATCACTCCTGACATTGCGGTGTGTTATTGAACATTTCTGTTAAAAAATAATGTGCTCGCGTGCATAAATTTGTTGAAATGAAATTGATCGATTCCGCTAAATTGAAAACGAACCATTCCCTAAATAAATTTTTTTTTTTCAATAATTGAAAATGTTTTTCAGCCAAATTCGTTGCACAAAATTATTATTAATTATTTCGATAATTTCAAAAAGATATTTTGTCCTGGCAAAAAATAAAAATACAATTCAGATAAGTGTGGAAAATGAAGAAAGATTATTTTGTCCAACGAATACATAATTTCTGTTTTTCGAAATAAATTGGAAGAAAAAAAGTAGAGATTATTGAAATAGATATAAAATAAACACGACCAAATGAAAGAAATGAAAAATTATTGCAGGTTTTGAAGGAGAAGGAAAAGGGAGACTGGAAAAAGTTGACTTTGGAGGAGAAAAAAATGTTGTACAGAGCGAGTTTCTGTCAGACATTTACAGAAATGGATGCTCCAACCGGTGAATGGAAATCCATTGTGGGAATCACCCTAATGTTATTAACCACGAGTCTCTGGATATACGTGGGATTGAAATTATTTGGTAAGAATACGAAAAACAAAAAAAAAATCTCATATAATGTAAAAAAAAAATTGTATTTGAAAACGTTAAAATGAAAATGATTGTAGTGTACGAGCCGCTTCCGGAGTCCTTCAACGAGGAGAATCAACTTGCGCAATTGGAGCGTATGCGTATTCTGGACGTGGAACCAATTACAGGTGGACTCAGGCGCAAAACCACGTAAACGAATAATTTTAAATGCAATTAGTGAATAAAATTTGTACGTTAGAGTGAAACAGTGTTGAATCCAAGAAATTGTGCAAAATGCATGAATGGCGAAATAAAATCGATGCTCTGACGCATAGTACATGAATTACAAATGAATACGTAAATCCATTTCCTCGACTCCTTCAATAAGATATTTTCCAATGAATTTAATCGGATTTTCACAAATTCTCAGGCTTTTGATTAAGTTTTTAAAAATATTTGATGTCAACTAATTTTCGGTTTCCTTTCGTACATCAATAAGTTTGACTTTTCATCAAGTTTATAAAATTTCTCGATTCATATGAATACATAAAAATCGATTCCCACGAATTCTATCAATTTCCATCAGGTTTCGGGAAATTTATCGATTAATTAAATTCGATAACCACAAATAATTTCAGGCTTTTGATCTTTTATTATGAAAACGTAATCAACTATAGTTTGTACTTGAGATTATGATACAGTGTGTGTTGTATATAAATAAAGTGATATCTTACAAAGACCGCATTACAGAAGAGTATCTAATGGGCGCCAACAGTCTTTAGTAAGTTTGTACAAATTACAATAGTTTTTAAACGTTATACATAGCAGCAATGATGTGTAAGAGAAAAAGAGAGGGCGCAAAGTGAATGAGGATGAGGTGAGGAGAGGAGAGGAAAACAAATACCTCAATAAAGATTGGCAATCATTCGAGAAGAATCGCGCAAAAAATCTCACTCATTCGTTCACAGATTTATACATTTATGTTATAAAATAGCTCGTACGATCTCGTTCGAGTCTGTACAAAGAGCCTCTGCGAGTATGAGACGAAAAAGGAAGTAAGAACAAAATAAACATACATATATTACACGTTCAATGTTAATGGTCAATCTCATTCGCGAATCGTAATATTATATATATATATATAATATATATAGTTAATATATATATATATTATTTATAGTTAAATATGGAATTGATCCATATTCAATAATGTACACGTCAAATAAACTAGCATTATTCATATTTGTTTGTTTGTTTTTGTTTTTTTTTTTTTTTTCATTTCACTTTACAGTACATAATGATGAGAAGAATTCTTCGACGGAGGCTGAATAAAATCGTGAGAAAAAAATCATATATATCAACAAAATTAACAATCGAATCCGATTCGCTCGGAAACGTTTTAACCGGTTACATTTTTTTTTTTTCGTAATTTTTTT
This sequence comes from Campoplex capitator, assembly GCA_037576405.1. Taxonomy (NCBI): domain Eukaryota; kingdom Metazoa; phylum Arthropoda; class Insecta; order Hymenoptera; family Ichneumonidae; genus Campoplex; species Campoplex capitator. The sequence goes on from JARBWI010000021.1 coordinate 2,623,939, forward strand.
TGTTCGATTTTTTACAATATATACAACGGGCAAGTCGCGTTTGATTATTATCGAATCATCCGTGCTCCCTTTTGCAGTGTGCATTTTTATCGCGTTTACATTACATTATATAGATATTTATAGGGAACCGCGAAGTCTCTTATGTGTCGATTTTTCGGCATTTCGCAACATGGACAATGAGTGAACTTTGTTTTTCGATTTCCTCCTCCTCCTCCTCCTCCTCCTCCTAGCCCTTCACAGAATAAAAACTAAAATTGCGGTTTCTCGTCGTTTTCGGCATTATCGTCGTACCCTTGATTTGGAGAAGAAAAAAACTTGGGAAACCAAATTGTAACGTGGTTGCCGCGAGTCTTGAAAAATCGATCGATTTAATACAACAAAGTCCTCTTGATATAAGATTGAAAAAGAAAAAAAAAATAAAGGAAAAATCACAGTGTTATGATTAGAAGAAAAATTGGCGCTCATGGAAATTCCTGTTGTTTTAATCCTCTTTCTTTTGCCCTCTCTTATTATCAATAATTATTTATAATTATTACTATTTTTTTGTTTGTTTACTGCTATGATCTTGCCAAGATGTTTGCCGTCGTTATTGAGCTTTTCGTGACAACTATATCCGCGATTTCGTTTGGAAGTATCGAAACGCGATGCGGATGGAGCGAGCGAGAAACTTGGAGAGATCGAGATAGAAAATTCTCTCGATTGCAGTTTCTCAGGTTTTTAAAATATCAATGAGCTCTCTACGTTTTCCTTACACGCGCAGTCATTTGGTTCACCGCAGTGTTGTATCGTTGCCAATGAGAGAAGATCTCTGTTCGCACTATGATTTAGGACGTGTGCGAATCTTCTCGAGGTTTAGTTTGTTTCTTTTTTTCTTGTCAATTCTATTTACTTGTTTATGAAACAAGAAGCATTCGTAAACACCACCGACGAGCTGCCCAATCACACTTTTCATCACCGTACGCAATCGCCCGGGCCTCGATGAGCCGGAAATTTCTTTCGTTTTGGGCCTTGCACTCTCGAACCTGGACTCTGATTGTTGTTGTTACCGCCGTTGTTTATCATGTTGTTGTTGCCACCACCGTGCTGAACATTTTTAGACTTGTGTTGACCCGGCGTGTTGTTGTTCATGCTACGAGAATAATTGTTTCTCGAACTGTTTTGGTGATTAACTGAAATTCAGAAGAAAAAAATAGAGAAAATAAAAAAAATAGAATTATTCAACTTTTGAAAAATTAATATTGTTCCAAAATATTACAGAAATTCAATTTTTTTTCTCGTATTATTTACGTTTTGATATTCAAAGTATTTAAACCTGCGAACAATCAACCTCAATGGGTCTGAAAGACCCGAAATTTTTTTAAAATTTTCATATCTACATGGATGCCAACATAAATCTTTAAGCAATTCACTGTTCCCCTGAAAATTCAGTCAATTAAAAGTTTTGACTAACAAAAAAATCTTGAGTTTCACACTTTTTTCATGGCACTCTTGAGCTCAAAAATGCAGAAATGACATTGAATGCATTTTATCAGTTGAAGGAAAATCTTGAAGAGAAAAAATTGGTAATTCAAATACCTTCGATTATTTGACTTACCGTGGCTGCTACTCGCGGGTCTATACGGTTTCTTCCAGTGTTGTTGATGGTGTTGCTGTTGGGATTGCTGTTGATTATTGCCCGCGGAATTGTACTGATGTCGTTCCGAGTTTCTCTCATCACCCGGTTTGCCAATTCCAGTATTTGGTGAATTTCCACGACTGCATTCGGAGTCCTTGATGATAAAAATGTTGTGAGGAAAAAAACAATGACAGTAGAGAGTGTCTAGCGAAATGGAATAACGAAATTTAATGAATTTCATAATTCATTATGAAGTAATATATTCACAATTTACAAAAGAACAAAAAAGAAAATGGAAACGAGCCGCTATGAATTCGATTGATCCGATTTAAGGTAATCTGGCAGTCGGTAACGTTACGCGCGAGTACGAGAGAGATAACTAAGAAATCGATGCACGCTTTCTTCGGACACACTTGATATTTCGAGAACAGCGTGCATCTGATATTATACCAACCGCGAAACTGACAGATCGCCGTTTCTAAGTGAATCAGAACACGAAAAAAACTAAGTTTATTTGAAAGCCTTTGAAAAAATGTCATTTAAAAGACTGAAGAAAAAAAAAACGAAAAATACTACAGAAAATTAAAGATTTATACAAAATTTAGACAGATTCCCAGCACTTTTGAAGGATAAATGAAATTGAAAGAGTTATCGAAATCGTCAAGAACAGCTAGACACCATGAAGAATCGAGGTGATGGCATTGAAGCACTTACGGTGTCACTGGCCGGTGCGGAAAGCGTCGATGCGTCAGAACTCGTTGAGCTCGATAATGAATCCATTTCACCGAGAGGAAGGGGGAATGTTTCCTTTATCCATTTCCTATACTCTATTACTTCGTCAGTCACTCGTATTATCCTTCCCAATATACTGCAAACAATAAAAAAACAAAATCTTACTCAATGATTTGAACTGATCGTTCAGAAATTATGAACTCCGGATGTTTCTACAAATACTAGAATACGATTCTAGAACGTTCCAGAATATATCAGGTGTTCCAGAGTTTCGAACATTTTTTCCAGAAGGTTTGAGAACTTTCAACGAATAGGGTGCAATATTCAAGAACTTTCGAGAATATTTAACCCACGATGTATACTCGGGGTCTCGAATACACCGAGAAAGGCTTTAAATCCGAATTAAAGGCTTAGAAAATAAACGTGGGAATAGAAAAAGTTACGAAACTGGTAGCTTTATTTCTAACTCGTGGGAATTATTGATTGATTAGAAAGTAATACGATAACCGATATTTTCAGGGAATTTACCAAACAAATACGCACATTCTTTAGCGAATCCAAAAGTTGAAGAAAAATTGTTGAATTGAATGAAAAAAACAAGTGGTCAGCAGTGAAATCTCACCTGACTTTGCTGGCATCATTGATAAGTGTATTAAGAGGATTGACTGCTTGAGAAAGTACGTAATAAGCCCAGTCAAAAGCGTCCTTAACGTAGAGAGCTCCGTAACTACTGCGTCCGATATCGTTACCAGGAGTAAGAGGGTCCTCGATGCAGAGCAACGAAGGTCGATGTCCGTCGATCATGTCTCGTTGAACCTAGAATTTTAATCGGTCGTTAAATCGTCGCCATAATCTTTATTCTCTTTTTCGTTGCCCCATAAAGAAAACATGGGAAAACATTTCAGACCCCATAAATGCTCAAAGGGGTAACGATTTCTTAACATTTTCTTTAGAAAGTTCGATTGAAGTACTTCAAGAGCGTTTCTATATTTCTGCTTTAGAATAAATTGTTTTTTCTTCGTAAATCAATACTTTAAAGGAAAAATAAAAGAAGCAAAGAAAGCACGATCTGGAATAACAGGAAAAGTTTGTGCCATAACAATTGATCGAAAATCTTGAAAAGAGGATATTTTACCTCCTCCTTGGATATGTAAGTACCGCCGTCCTTTACCCTAATACCAGTTTTAACGTAATTGAAATTTCTACCATACAGTTCGAGAAATTCAATGAGTAAAACACCCAAATTGGCACCTTCGCAGTAAGCATTTTGCCGGGGATGTAACTGAAAAATTACGAGAATAAAAAAAAGATATCGTTTGAAGTTGAAAAAGTTGATGAAAAAATTGACATAAACAGAACTCACCTGTAAAAAACTAATGGTCATGAGGATTAAACTGTAGGAAGAAATCCCACCGGTGAAGACTTCGTTGAGGTCTCTCTGTAATAGGAATTGTTTCAATACCATGACCAGCCTGTCGAGTACGGGATACCGCCTTTTGTAAGACTTTATAAAATCCGCCGATTTGACACCGTTGCTCATATTGAAACTGATGTCGACCTTGATCTCTGATTCCTTATCCGTGAGTTTGACTATTGGAACACTCGCCTTGTCCAATACTTTTAGCGAATGTGGCTCCGCAATGTTTTGGTCCAACAGTGCTTTTTCCAGCGTGCGGAGCGGAAGTTTTGCCCACATGCCTATCACAACCAGATCAATATCGCTGCAACAATAAAAATACATTTTACTAATCCTCGTTAATCATTTATATCTGTCAGCTTCAACAATATTTCTCTCATTTCTTAACTTACCTTGTGGGCAAATAAAGGCCAGTACGAAAACTCCCAAAAACTTCTACTTTGGAATCGGGCCACAGATCGTAAATTACCTGCTCTATTCTCTTAATCACTCTTACTCTGAGATTGTGCTCTTCGTTCGACGGACACATGTACGCGAAGAAATCTTGTATTTCTTCGTGCAATCTATTCAAGACAATCAAAACAGATCATTTTAATCTGAATTCAACTTTTTTTCAAGCCTCTTCAATCCTTTATCAACGCATTCAGTTTTACTTTTTTCAACTGTAAGAATCTATAAAAATTCTATTCCAATTTCTCGGTACTTTGACTTTTGAAAAAAACTTGACGATATAATTTTACTTGTGACTTCAATTACCCGGTGCACCAATAAAAAGTCTATGTTCTTTGTCCAAGTGATACAATAACCTATTCATTTGAGACAAAAGTTTTTTGACAGCAATCCTGATATTGGACATATTTTTTGAAAAAATATTTTTCACAAGAGCTTTGATTTTGACCAAATTTTGAATGAAGTTTATAAATTTTTTTTACAATTCACAATTAACGATTCTTTGAATGTTTGACAGAAAACTCTCAAACTTTCATTGTTAATAATAAATTTAGAAAAAGCATGTTTTGCAAAACATTGACTATCACATAAAACATTATCCATGAACAAATAAATGAAACTTTCATGAAATTTTTGTTTTTATCGAGTACAAAATTTATATGATTGAATAATTATTAACTTTATCCACTTAATTTACTTAAGTTAGTGAATTTCTGTATGAACAAAAATTCAATAAAATCGAATAATTTCGCAATGATTCGTAAAGTCTCAGATTCGTAACAGTCGTAACGTCTTGAGGAAAAGATAATTCGTTCATTTATCATGTCAGACATTATTCAGCTGCAAAGATTCATCTGCATAATGCATAATCCTCCCTTTTGGTACACGGGACATGTGACATTCCTAACCTATAAATCGCAACATTTTCATTGGGGCAAATTCGCATATTTGATAGAAGAGTTAATAAAGAACGGAAAAAAAGATGAAAAGGAAAGAGTTGGGTTGGACATGGTCAAGGTGTGGGTGGAGGAGTAAAAATTGGTAAAAACGTGTAAAATAACGTAGAACAGACTAGTACGATAATTACACGCGCTAGATGGCGAGAGAGTTGAGCGAGAAGAATTTTCGAGAAACGACGAAAGGAAACACGATGGATTGAATGGTAAATAATGAGAACAAGGAATAGTAAATGAGAATGAGAATAGATTCTGAATGTGTTAAAAAGTATGGCGAAAACGATAATGAAGGTGATAACTACTGACCCAATGATTCCTGTGGAATAACGCTTGTTAGGTATGCGCCAAGGACAACCCCCGTATTCGCCGATCAGGGCATCGTGATTGTAGTTCATGCCGTAGGTACTAGCGCGATTATCGCTTTTCCTACGGGATGGATTGTAATAATTGTTGCAGGTATTGTGTTGTACAATGGGCCTTTGCTGCTGCTGCTGATTCGACGTTCTATCGTGCTCGACACCACCACCGCCACCGCCACCAACACCGACACCTCCACTACCACTTAGACGATTGTTCATGGTATCGAGTGGCAGATAATCTTTATTCCCCATAACACCGCCGCCAAAATGATCGTGCTTGAGAGTCAATATATCAAGACCCTTCTCGGCCTCCCAAATCCTTAACCACAAGTCTTTCGCGGGGCCAAATTGCTCCGGTTGATCCCAACCGATCGTAGGATCCATCAAACGGCTTCGGGGCCGGCCCACACACTCGCGATCTCGCGCGGCCTCTGCCTTTCTCACACACACTCGTTCTAACGCGCTTCTCTCCCTCCTCCTCTGTCCCACTCACCACCACCCCGCTCTCTCTCGCTCTTTCCCACTCCCTGGTATCACTCTCACTCTCTCACTCTTTCTCGTTCTCTCAATCACTTTAAACAATCTTTTCAACCTATGCACTCGACACTTTGATTAATTTTTCATTGACAAAACCAACGAATTATTGCTTTTTATCGCCCCTTTACTTTTCCTCAACCCGAATATCTCTCACACGCGCGATTATCGTGCATACAGGTTGCACCAACGCGCAGCACACACACGCGCGCGCACTTACTCCACTCGCGGTAGATGTCGCCCATCGACTTACGCCAATCTTCTAGACTTGCCTCCCGTGCCAATCTTTTTTATCTTTATTCGCGTGGATTTGGAAATACACCGATAGTGAAGTGGTTCGATTCAATGATTTTTAATATTTTAGTGTCGGAACGATCGCTTGATGCTTATTGGTCCTATTTTGCATCGAAATAACTCTTAAATCTTTTCATTGTGTATAATTTTTTTTATCATTTCTCCAGTTAACTTATCAGTCCAATGTCAGAGCATAACTGACTACTTTATTTGCTGACGCGGTTATTTTATACATTTCCATTTCTCGAATACGTCGTCCTAGTTGTTTTTTTTTCATACGAAAATAAAAAATTTCAAAAAAAAGTGATTTATGAGACGCGTCTGAAAGAACTTTGCAGAAAACCGTACGATATTTCAACAAAAAGAATTGAAATTAGTCAAACAAACCAATCTGGGAATTGATCAGTCAATTTTCAAATCAGGAAACTCGCGAAAATGACCGTAAATTATTGCTTCGATTTTAAGCTAATAAATACCGAAGGAGCTGTCATGAATCTAAGAAAAATGAGTATTCGTCATGTTTTCAAGCTTATATATTCCTAAGAAAATGGAATAAATAGGAAATAATTAAATTTCGCTTCAATTGAAAAAAAAAAATAATAATTAACACAAGAAATAATTTGACACAAGACTTTTACCGATTGAACGTTATCCCTTTCCTTTATACACGCGTATTCTCATATACTGAACTCTTAGTTCAAATTTCATTTCATTCTCGCCTGTACGAAAGCAAAATAAACAAGAGCAACAAATATATTTTCTGAAAAAAAAAATCAATAGAAATCCAAATAGAAATAATCACGAAAGAAAATTCGATGTTTCCATGAACAGCGAATTCTCGGATAAACGTTTCTTATCACTCCCGGTTGATTCGCGTTGTTTATGACGCGACCGAAGCGACGCGTATCGTCGGTCGGGGACGCGAAGAACCCGACGCTCTAGTTCAATGCACGATTTTATGACAAACAGCAAAAGCTGTAAGACCCGTGAGACCGTGGTCGAATACAGCAGAACGAAATATTGTAAAAAAAATACGTGTTAAGTCCGTTGATGTTTAATTAAAGTAAAGATAAATAAATAGTGTTTAGAAATGCCATCACAAGAAATAACAGTGGCCCAACCTCCGCCGATCGAAGGCGAGGATACGGCGCCGTCCTCGCAGCCGATCGTCGGCATAATTTATCCTCCTCCGGAGGTTAGAAGTATCCTTTTACTCATGAATTCTCACAACGTTTAACCAACATGGAATAAAACATTTGGAAATCAAATGGATCGGTGCTTTATTTAAAAAAACAATTTTAACTTTGAAGTTTTTCTACGTTTTAGTTTTCGATTGATGGCTCGTTTTTCCTTATACAGTGTAAACAGATATCGTCGACAAAACTGCAAGCTTCGTTGCAAGAAATGGCCCCGAATTTGAATCGAGAATTCGACAAAATGAATTGGGCAATCCAAAGTTCAATTTTCTCAATTTTGGTGATCCCTATCATGCTTATTATCAGCATAAAGTCAAAGAATTCAAGGAAGGCAAGGGTCAAGAACCTACTTTGGGTCTGGGCCCTCCGAAAGCCGCCACTCTTAGCGCTCATCAAAAACAGTTGGAAATTCTGAAACAGGTCGAACAACCTTTCGTTCCAAAAGATCCCCCTGCGGAGTTTGAATTTATCGCTGATCCACCGTCTATTTCCGCATTAGATTTGTAAGTAATTCAATTTTGGCTAAATATTTTTATAAAATTATTGCAACGATTGTTGACAGAGCATCCATAGTTGACACTTTTCAATCGAAACAACAGGAAAATAAAAAACTGTTTTTAACAGCATCAAACGACTATTGCAGTGAAAACAATTTAATTTTGCAGAGACATTGTCAAATTAACGGCCCAATTTGTGGCAAGAAACGGCAGGCAATTTCTCACGAATCTGATGAACCGAGAACAGCGAAATTTCCAATTCGATTTTCTTCGGCCACAGCATTCGCTGTTTCAGTATTTCACAAAGTTATTAGAACAGTACACAAAAGTTCTCATCCCTCCGAAAGATTTGTTACCTCGTTTGCGCGACGAGGCATACACAATGGAAAAAATTTTGGAGCAAGTAAAGTATCGAGCGGAATGGCTCAAATATCAAGAAGCTCAAAGGCGTAAGACGGAAGAGGAATTAGAACGGGAGAGAGTAGCGTACGCGCAAATTGATTGGCACGATTTTGTCGTTGTTGAGACGGTCGATTATCAACAATTCGAAGTTGGTAATTTTCCTGCGCCAACAACGCCGGACGAAGTTGGTGCGCGGGTTCTAATGCAGGTACGGCAAACTGAAAAATTATTTTCCAAAAGTCCGATGTTCATTTTGCCTCTTGATTTGTCCCCAAAATCTATCGACTTAACTTTTCAAAAAATTTATTATCATTTGTCTGATTGCATAGGAACGAATCGAGGATGGCGAAGACGTCGAAATGCAAATCGAAAGTGACGGCGATGACGAAATGGAAAATCGTACCGACGCTGACAAAGATCGTGCCAAAGACAACAATCAGGTAATAAACAAATCTCCGTTCATTCATTTTATAATTTACATCAAAATCTAGAGCTTTTGTCTCAAATCTCATTCATTTTCACAGGTACAAGACATGGAGGAAGATTCGAGTGACGAGGAGGAAGATGACGACGTTTCTCCTCCTGGAGAATCTCAAAAATCCAAAGACGGAAAAATCCGGGATTCCAGTATGCAGCCACCGCCTTTGCCACCGACGCCTGGAAACGTTCTGGTCAAGAAAGGCTACGATCCTAAGCAGCATGGTAAGTGCAGAGAGATTTATTAATTTCAACGTGGGAGAAACAATTAATCAAAATTATTCACAGTGAGAATAATAAAAAAAAATTATTAAATTTATTAACCCGATGTCCATTTGGATGTATTTCGCAGCAACAAAAATATCGAGACCAGCAGCACCGGACGAGTATCTCATATCGCCGATAACGGGCGAAAGAATACCAGCGAGTAAAGTTCAAGAGCACATGAGAATCGGTTTGCTCGATCCACGCTGGGTGGAGCAGCGCGACAAGCATTTGGACAAATTAGCGCAAGAAACGGTATTCGCGCCAGGTACAGCGATCGAGGCGAGTTTGAAGCAGCTCGCGGAGCGTCGTACCGATATTTTCGGTGTCGGTGACGAGGAAACGGCGATCGGTAAAAAGATCGGCGAAGAGGATAAGAAAAAAGACGATAAAGTCACTTGGGACGGACACACGTCGAGCGTCGAAGCGGCAACGCGAGCAGCTCGAGCGAACATTACGCTCGAGGAACAAATCCATCAAATTCACAAAGTCAAAGGACTTTTGCCGGATGAGGAAAAAGAAAAAATTGGCCCTAAACCAGCGAATCGGGGCGCTGAATTGTCGCACATGGCTGCAGCTGCTTCCAAACCTCAAGCTACGTTGAAAGCTCCTCCGAAACCACCCGCACCCAAACCCATGCCGGTACCGACTCAACCTCCACCTCCACCACCCCCACCTGCGATGACTATGCCCGCAATGCCAATGCCTCAACCTATGATGGCTCAACCGCCGCCAATGATGATGATGGCTCCGATGGCACCCATGCCTCCGATCAGACCACCGCCACTTATGAGTAAGTCTTGATACTGTTTTGTTTTTTCTTGAAATCCCTAAAGAGAAGTCGAATGGCCCCAAATTTTTTTATCTTCCTATGCATTTCAAAAGATCCAATATATGGCAGTCGAATTCGCTTTGATTCGCGTGAACAATATCAATTTTAACTCAAAATATTTCGTGTCAGAATAATAATAGTTTATAAAACTTTGCTTAAGATCGAGCCTTCATATTTTATACATGTATGAAACAAATTGTCAGAAAACCATAGACATAGCGAATAATATAAATAATGATACTCAATTTATTTTTCAGCACCAGCTATGTCGCCCTTCATGCCCACACCGCCTCCGATGCAGCCTCCAATAAACACGCAGGTAAATGAATAAAAATATAAAAATAAAATGAATAGGAATCAAATTTTTTTAAATAAAATAAATAAAAATCTTAAAGATGATTTTTTTCCCAGCAAATAATAGTAATAAATGTGAAAAAAAAAGTAAATAACACGATGACAATATTACGATTCGCAGATGACAATGAAACACACGGCTGAACCGATGGAAGAGGAGCCACCGGCAAAGAAACTGCGTACAGAAGATTCTCTCATTCCTGAACAACAATTTTTGGCTCGAAATAAGGTAAAATAAGATTTTTCTTACCGAAAAACGAAATCGGTCAAACGTTCATTTAATTCTGATACGAATTAGCTCATTTCGAATGATATAACGATAATAATCTTCCACAGTATTTTTGAACATTCTTATTCGTCTGAGCAGTTACGAATTCATTGATTTTTTTTTCGCAGGCTCCGGTCCAATTGAGTATAGTTGTGCCGGTGATGACGGAAAAACCGGAATGGAAATTGAACGGTCAAACGTTGAGCATAACGTTGCAGCCGAGCGACACGGTGGCAACGATCAAGGCCCGAATCCACGAGCAAACAGGAATCCCGCCAGGAAAACAAAAGCTTCGATTCGAGGTAAATTCTTTATTTTACCAAGAAAAAAAAAACAAACAGATTTAAATATTAAAAAGCTTGCATCACAATCATGTTTTATCGTTATTCGTTTCAGGGAATGTTCTTCAAGGATAGCAACAGCCTGGCATATTACAATTTAGCATCGGGTAACGTTATAAGTCTCGTGCCAAAGGAGCGAGGTGGTAGGAAAAAATAAAGTATCGAAATATCATTGCCGTTTGAGCTCCTATGTGAAATTAAGAAAATTAACGACGATTCCTGCGAGACTGGAGCATCGGGTCGAGCGTATGTATACAAAAATCTGAAAAAAAAAGTCTTCTCGACGTACTTCGAAAAGCCGAACATCATGATTTTGACCAAAATTTTATCCTCACGATGTTTTTTTATCCTCACTCTTGTTTAATAACTAGGCCGTTAAAAGACTCGTAAAAAAATGGAATAAACGAACGAATCACGAGGAATTTGACCTCAATGTACAGTAATTACAATACAATTGTATGAAAAGAAAAAAAATAATCGAAAATAAAAATAACGATAATGGAGAGGAAGAAAAAATAGCGTCTAAATTCAGCAAGTTCATTAGTCGACAGAATGATTCACGCTTTCAAGAAACTCTCGATTATTTAGCTCGAGGAGGAGAAGAGCATCGAGTTGTAACTTCGATGGAATTTGCAATGGCGCGTAAAAGCTCACAGGCAGATTTCACTCTACGATTTTAGTCCCCCTTCTCTTAATCTTTCGCACTCTTTCTTACTCTCGTCTATTTCGAGTCTTCGTTACGCGGTAATAGCTCCTCCACGATCTTTCGGTAACGCGCCACCATCGGTTTGTATATCTGTCGAGCAAACGAAACGTTCGATTATTCACCAAATTGCTCTTTCTTTTTTTTTTCTTACAAACTCAGAATTTCAAAAGTATGCGTTAAATTTGTCTTACCGATTCGGCGTCGTCGTAAGGCTGACATACGAGCTTCGGCTCTGGAAGGCTACTCGTTATCTCGTCGAAACTACATTTATCACGCAGAAGGGCGTGCTTCGCTTGATACGCAGCACCGAGCATCGCGGAATTCACTATTTCCTGAGAATAAACGAATAAAAAAAAATCAATTTTATAAAAACATAGAAAACGCTGCTGAAAATAATTTTTCAAATTCAAGTTTAAAGTTCATCAAACATTTGATTTCATTCGCAGCGTTTTTGACTTCAAATTTTCTTAAACCCTCTCAACTTTTTCAACTTTATAAGTGTCAAAAAAAAAATTTCTTCAATGATTTATAAAAAAATTGAGTTTTAGGAGAATTTTACTTGATCGTAACGAAAAAATCCTGAAGTTGATGTAATTCTGTGAAAGTAACAAAAGTTTCGGAACGTCAATTGCAAGTTTTATTTCTCACCGACGTATAAACCGGAGAGGCGAAAACATCGGAAAGAACTTGAAGAATGGCTTTGTTCGCGGAAGCTCCACCGGTCGCAATAATTCGAGTGTTTGGTCCTGTGAACAGAGAGACGAATGAGGTTGTTGAAAAATGATCAAAGTATCGTTAAAAATGAAGTAGAAATGATGAGAATGGGAATAAATGAAAAAAAAATAACGAACCGATAGAGAAACCAAAGTCTTCGGCATGAGCTCTCTTGGCTACGAATTGTCCTTCGATGAGAGCTCTAACTTCGACTTCCTTCGAGCTGTAACGACTGATCTCATCGTTCGCTTTGTTGAATCTGTAGTCGCCAATGAGGGATGGCAAAATTTCTCGTGTGTCAAAATACAGTCCAACGTTGCCAAAGTTTCCTCGAGGTGTGCTGTCCAATAACTCGTTGAATATTTGCCACGAGCCACCGGCAGAGCTGTCCCTAATTCTTTCTCGTGTCAACGAGCCATTTTTAAAACTGAAATACAAATCAGTTTTCATGAAGTTTACAGAATTTCACAGCCAACTTTAATTTTCATGTTTTCTTTTTTTTTCATGATTATTTTACCAAAGTAAAGCCATAAAAGCTTTCGGATCTACGGGATTGCAGAAAACGTGCCCTTCAGTTTCGGTTTTCGGTTCGTTCAGCCAAAGAAAAAGAGTGTCGCTCGTTCCTAGACTGCAAGCCACATCGTTTTCCTTGAGCCTCATACCTGATCATTTTAAATCACAAAAAAATTATATACTCATGAAATGAATTAAAAAATATTGATAAGAAGAACAAATCTTGCCGATTAGAGACCCAGGATTGTCTCCGGTGAATCCAACGATTCTGCATTCTTCGTTGAAACCAAATCTCTCAACGAAATACGGAGAAATGGGTCCAATGTTGGTATAAGAAGGGACGGTTTTTCCTAATTTATCACGCAGCTTCGGTGAGCAGGCCTACGACCGAAAGAGCATTGATTAAAATTCCGAAAGCCGAGAATACAGCAAAAAATTTCAAATTTTCGTCGAAAAAGCATGAGCGAAAATAAAACAGATTTTCATCACGTACTTCGAGAAGCTCGTCGTTCCAGTCTTTTGCACGAATATCAAACAAATTTGTGCCGGAAGCATCGGACCAATCGATCGGCGCAAAATCTCCGAGAAATAGAGATGCAACGAAACTGCTTATCAGAGAAATTCTCTAGAAAAAAAAAAACACAAAACACTTCTGAAAATGAGCAATGAGGAATGCGAAGATTTTGATAATTTTTCGAGCCCTCGTACGAAAGACTATTTCTCATTCGAGAGTAGTTCGTAATTATTGGTTTCCGGGACTACAAATTTAAGAGAATATGTTTCATCGTTTTTTTTTTTCAGATGCTTTTATCCAAATTTAATTAATTTTTTCGTAAAAATTTTGTCATCGCTTTAAAAATATAAAATTTTATTCATTTTCTTGATCCTTAACTAGATTCCAATGAATTTTGAAGGCTTGAGAATCTCAAATTCATAATTTTACTGTATTTTTGTAACAATTCATTTGAAATTAAATTGAATATCAAGAAATTAATTTTTTTTTTAACTTTATTCATTCAGAGATCGAATTTCAGTTCCTCTTTACAAGAATAACTGATTTTCATAATTTATTGACAGGAAAAATGTTGGTATGTAGAGAGAGAGAGAGAGAGAGAGAGAGAGAGAGAGAGAGAGGTCATGAACCTTTAACTCGGTTGGAAGCACATACCTCGGTGTTGTTGTAGGCATCCGGTTTGTCGCGTGAAATTTTAGCTATTTGAGGCCCCGAGAATCTCTCGTACGCTCGCGAACCCGTAATTTCGGCGAGTTTCTGAGAAAACAAGCGAGGAAAATAAGACAGAAAGAGAGCAAGAGAGTGATGGGAGAGAAAAGGAGGAAAAAAGATAACAAGAAGATGAGTATCAGTGGGGAGGATGGAGGTGATGCCAAAAGTGGAATTGAAAGCGATATATAAGCGGCGCCAAACCTATAAAGCATCCGTCGTTTCGGGACCAAAAGTCGAAAAACATTTTTTTTTAATTATTCTTTTTTTTTATCTCTATTGATAGCATAAGACGGAACACGCGAGTATGTCAAATGTCATTCGTTTAAATGAATCGTAAAAATTCAATTCCTTACAAATGTAGAAAAATATTCGACCAATTTCGCTCCTCGAATTCGTATGTTTTCGGATAAAATACGATAAAAGTCATAAGAACGAAAGAGATACACAAGAAATTCTCAAAATTATTGTAAAACTAAATTCCAGCAAAAACGTTGACGAAGACTTAATTATTTTGCTTGATTTTAAAAAATGTTGATAAAAAATTAATTTTTATAATAAGATATGAGCGGATTGATAGAAAATCGTTGACTTTAGCGACCGAACTTAATTCCAGGAAAACTTGAACGTTCCCAGCGAGTTTCGAGAACAAAATGCATCGAGGAAAAACTAGTTTGGTCTAAGAAACGATAAAATTAGCTCAGGAAAAACTAGTTTGTCCCGAAATCGTATTTGTCCGGTTAAAATAAAATGTAACTTGATCTTACATGCGGACCGCCAACGGAATCTTCGAGAATTTTGCAATATTCGCTGGTGCTCGAATCCATCCATATCGGCGAATGGCTCGAGGAAAAAGAAGTGGCTAATTGTTCGTGTAAAAATTTATCAGGATTGAGATTTCTGAGCTGCTGGCCACTTCCTTTGTTCCAATAAACAGTTCCATGTTGCTGAGCAAATAAAAACAAAAATAATATTTCAACATATTCATTTTGAATATCAGAGAGTATTAACGAGTTGAATAAATGAGCTTTAACGCGTGAAATTCATCGGCTTAAGATAGTATGAATGAAAGACTCGAGATGGCGATCCATAACGTTGCAAAGTACCTGAGCGCAGCCAGAAATAGCAACGACTCTACTGAAATCAACACCGCACACTCTCAACTTGTCGAGTATCATGTCCAGCGCTTTGACCCACATGAGCGTCGGCACCACAACCACGTGTGGGCTCTCTTTTTTCTGCAAAACTCCTCCATAAGTTCTAGCCACAAAAAAAATCAATTAGGTCAAATATTTCGATAAGAAATGTTGAAAAAAAAAAAAACAAAATTTTTGAACATTCTAGTCACCTGAATTCCGGCAAATCATTGTCGAACTGAACACTCGTCTCGTGAACAACTTTCAAGTCGTCGTCGACCACCACAGCTTTCAACTGAAAACATCAAATTTATAAAGCAACTAAATTAATTCTGTTATTCGATCAAAATCGATGAATCGTTGAAAATTACTGTTCGAAAGAGGAAACACAATTGACAAGTTTCCTACTAGGAGGAGAGAAAACAATTTTGTAATATCAATCGCAAAACGTTTCTCAAAATTGCGTTGACATCTTAAAATATTAATTTTTATCGAAAAATCGATGAAAGCTTGAGAAACGTGGCTAAAAAAGCTGTCAAAAAATTGAAATTTTCATTGCAGTAATTATCGAATTTACGGTGAAACACAAATTTTCAACGAAACATCGATGGAAGACGAAGTAAAGTGGCTGAAAAGATTGAAACATTAATCGTAGTATTCGTCGAAATTATGACATCATGCTTAAATATTAATTTCCATCGAAACATCGACAAAAGATTGAGAAATCCGTTTACAAAAAAAAAAAAAAAAAAAACAAGCGTTCGAGTATTATCTCGTGGGATCAAAACTGACAAACATGAGTTTATCAGTTGAGAGAGCATTTAGATTTGAGGCTTCTTCCTAGTCTCCTGTAAACAAATGTGACGTGCACTTTATTAAGGGTAATAAAAGAGACCTGAGCTTGAGTGTCGAGCAAATAATGAGGAATGGTGCTTGTGTAACATGGGTAAAGAGAGACTAGAGGGACACACTATTCAGTATATCGAGGAACGTATTTTGTATAGCAACATCTTTATCGTTTAGATAAACCTCTCGATGACCCCAACGCTCGAATGTTTTCTCTCGTGTATTTCTCTAACGAAGTTTCCTAACGCTGTATGTAAACGGGCGAGTAACGCGGTAGCTGGAAACGTTAAGAATGAAGACGAATTTTTTTTTTTTTAATCGTAAATTATGGTTGAGTACAGATTTCGAGATCGAAATTAGCATACATAAGAATCCACGACTCTCTCAAATGATGCAAAGTAACACGGGATCCAAAAGTGACGACCAAAGATTAGTCAGCGAGTCGAAAATCTACAAAAAATTTGGGCCGTTGACAACCTTCGGAAATCACATATTTTTCGATCCGCTGTCAAACCTAACCTACTGAAGATAGAAAAATACTGTCGGGAACTTTCTTACAGGAAATTTTGTGCTCTACAATATTGGTCCTATGGATTTTTGCTGTATCTCTAACCGTTTAGTCAGAACGAGCGATGGAAGAACTGGCACGTCATAAAATCTCAAAAATGAATCTCATCGGACGAGCTTTTAATAAATATTTCGAGACTTTTCGATTCGAAATTTGATTATCGACTTGAATTCACACTTCGAATCATTGGGGTTATGGAACACCTTGCACGTGGTTGAAACGATAAAAATTTGAAAAAAAAAGCAAATAACGACTACGAAATCTCAAATAATCGCTAACCTCTGAAAAATGCAAGAAAAATATCTAAAAGTGCCGGAAACTGGAGGAAGACACTTAGTTGGCAGCCATGTTGGGTGGGGAGAGGTATAAATACATATTCGAATGATTGCATGATAAAAATTGAAAGGTTTCGAAGAAAGAATATTTCTAGTTCGATAGGTGTGTGTGTGTGTGTATAAGGAAAAGCGATTTATCCAACGACGTCGTCGGCGTCGGTAAAATGCGACAGTACGTCGGGACGCGAGTAGGCGACGTCGATGTGGTAAACAAGCTCGCGTACAGAAAGACTAGACGCCTCGGCGTCGTCCTCGCTCCTTCCAGTATTCGAAGAAACACTCTTTTTGCCTCGTTAGTTTTTCTTTCATCATTTCCTTTCACCGCGCGCGATTTTAACCAAAAAAAAATTGTAGACGCATGCGCCCGAGTGCTAAATCCTAATAAGTAGTACACGGTTTCGTCACTGTCGAGTGAGCGACGCCACTTTACCCCGGAATTATGAAAACAAAAGATGTAGATTACGAAAAAAAAACAAACAAACGGGAACAATGGACGAGAGTTGGACAGAAAATATTTGTTGAAGTTTTACTATCGACGATCCCGATGAGACTGATTTCCATGAACATCGGAAATGTAAACGAGGCATGAATTTCAGATTTCTTGACATTTTGTCATTTTTCGTCAAAAATCTTTCGCAATTTTATTTTTCATTGACATTATAACCAGTATGTTATGGCTAAATTCTGAATAAAAAAGAACTCTCAAAAAATTCAAATCGACTAAATTCCAACGAATAAGAATAGAAAATAAACGAAAGACGGTAAAACAGCGTTGCGCGTTCCGAGCTCCCTCGGAGGATCACGCCTAGAAAACATGAATTTCGCATTACCGATAAGTCTCGCTACGCTGTTGGCAGCAGGTGAATGAGGTTTGTGTAACCAATAAGTTATTCGCGACGCGAGTTTGAACAAGAGGAACGTGTTGGACAATGGAACGGTATGTGGGAGCGAGCAAGTAGCGCAATCGTTCCAAATGTCTAACGCGTTGTTGTTGTTGTATCCGCAGTGTTGTTAATCGATCAAACATAAATAGTTGTATACATCGTGGATACGTAATAAATTTCGTGGGATATTGCGCATAGTTGAATCAACTTTATTGGTGTGTGTGCAGCGAGAACGATAAATAGAAATAAGAGATTCGGTGTGTGAATAAAAATATGGCGACTAGACGGGCGGTGGAGGGGGTAAGGCAGGTTGAAACAGGTGGTCAAAAGTGTTGGGCATATGTCGCAGGGAATTGGAGGTTTAGGACCGGACAAGGCTGCGCAGGAGAAAATCCAGACGAAGATAAATACAGAGCGATTTATAGTCCGTATAAGCAAAAGGATTTGTAAACATGTGTGTGTACAGGACAATATAAAATCACGTGATTACGACAAGATAATCGTTTCTTTTTTGATGAATATAATAATAAAGCATTAATGCGGTGTTTTTACCTGCTGTGTGCTGAGATCTAGGCCTAGGTATGACGTATTAGAAGCTTCACTCATTTCGTGTGTTACACGGCCTCTGGAGAAACGTCTGGTAACGTCGCTTAGCTTCTCGCCCGGTGGGTGGAAGCCACAGCAACAGAAGTAACAGTTAAATAGTACGATATATCTTTATCGGTGAATGTATGTATGTAAAAACGTGCGCGGGAATATATGTGTGTGTGTGTGTATGTGCGTGTTCGCTTGTGGGAAAAGCAAGCAAATACGGGTTTAAGCTATGAACGTGTCCTATACACACGACCGCTTTATGAACGAAAGGAACACTGAAGCGAAAACCGTGACGGACCGTAGCGCGAGCAAACCGTACACATCAAGACTCGAAGAAAATGACAGATCTCGGATTTCAAGTACTGTGTCTTACGTCAAAGTATCTCAGATCGTGAAAAATTGAAAAAAAATAAATAAATCTGGTCTCCGATGACCCGAACGCCATTTTTTTGTGACGAGTTCAACATCGCTGTTTTAGTATTATGCAGCATCACGATCGAATAAACGATATATGCACAGAAAAATCATCGTTTTATTGTTATTTCTTCCAAGATGACCTCGAAAATAATGCTATGACGAATGTCACAGTTTCAAAGCATTTACGATCGATTTATTTTTCTTTCTCTCGTCATTCCCCCGAAAGTAAAACGCTGCCTGTCGATTTTTTTCCCGTTTACAAATAACAAAGGAAATAAAAATCGCGCGCGAGTTTGAAAGAGATAGCTCGTAAAATACACTGAATCGGAGACTCAACCGAAGTGTTTGATCTCCGTAAAGAAACTACCGTTACGGTTACGTGAGACTCCGTGCAGAGGTTGAATTTGTACTACTACGAAAAAAAGGAGAGAAAAAAATCCTGAG
Source organism: Campoplex capitator (assembly GCA_037576405.1). Classification (NCBI taxonomy): domain Eukaryota; kingdom Metazoa; phylum Arthropoda; class Insecta; order Hymenoptera; family Ichneumonidae; genus Campoplex; species Campoplex capitator. Next base: position 2,643,306 of record JARBWI010000021.1, read on the forward strand.
AATCCTACGAAATACGCGTAGAGCTGAAATGCACGGAGAAATGTTTACTGTGGATATGGAATGTTTTTTTTTTTTTCGTTTATGCAGATAGACCAGAAAATGGCCGATTGTTGCCTTGACTTTAATGCCTTCTCTTTGATTCTCTCTATCTTATCGCGATTCGTCGCGCGCTAGTTCGGTAATAAAATAATCGACGTGTGGAGTTCATGAATTTCGAGAGTACTTGATGCACGTACTAAAAATATGTAATATACTCTTACGCACAGATAAAAAATAATAAAAATTCAAATAAAATGGAAAGAGCTTGAATATCAAAATTTTGCGAATCGTTTAACGATTTTGTTGTAATAAAAAAGCAAAAAAAAAAACAACCAACGTACTTTCGATGTTGTCGAAAGGATAAGTACGAACGACTTTGTCGCAAGTATCGACAGTTGTGTGTCTCGGGACCGAACGATCCGCGATCGTATAACGAAACAACGTTCCATTATCCGCCATTACGTGGCCATTATGTATGTTGCATGTATATATCCACACACATGTGTATATATGACGACGAGAAAGGCCTGTTTTCGGCATTATACTCGTGCAAGTATTTGTAAACAGCTCTCGTATATGATTATTTTGTTTTTCTTTCTGTGGCTCAATGAGGTTGGGAACGAGGTGAGTCCGATGATGATGCACGAAGAAACGAATTAGCCTGTGGGCGAATCGGCGGTTAGCGAAGCGGGAGAGAATATACTTTTCATTTTTCTCTCGTCTTTCTTCCGATCTGTACAGTCCGATCTTTCATAATATTACCGCAATTGTGCAACGCTTCAATTTACATTAACGAAAATTACTGCACAAAAACCAATAATTTCAGATCCAGAATAAAAAAATTTTGAAAAAAAAAAAAACGACAAATTCCATCGTAAATCTACGAATGATTATGCGAATGTCCACGAGATGTCAGACGCTTACGATTCGCTGGATACATCTTTTTAGACAAAAGCATTAAAAAAGCTAGAGAAGGAGCAGGAATATTCGATTTAGGAGACGCCATGCGGAGTCAAAGGGGACTTGTTTACGCTGTATAAGAAGAGGGTCCATTCGCGGGCGAGTATGTTGGGGAAGAAAGAAAAGGTAGGAATTAGTACATACATATATAATATAGAATACGAGGCTGGCGCCTGATGCATGAAAGGAAAGGGAGTCGGTTGGCTTGAGTTTGTTGGATGGTTATATGCTGTGTGTTTCGCGTATATAGTTCGTGTGTTGGTGGGATATTGAGTTTGTTGAGGAGATGTGTAGGGTGCCAGGGGGTCTGGTCTGCCGGTCTCCTCTGTCTGGGCTGTCTGGTGCGGTGGTCGCGCTTCTCTCGCGTCCCCTCTGCTGCTGACGTTCTTTTGAAGAGAAAGAGAGCGTCGTTCTGTCGGATTATTCGTTTACGTGTGTGTTTCTCTCTCTTTCTCTTTATACTTGTGTTGGGTGCAGCGGAGAATTTCGTGGTCCCGTGTATGTTAGTTTCGCCGCCCTATAATCGAGGCTATACGGATAATGGTTTGGTTTGCGGAGGACGACGCCGCGGGACAGAGAGATCCGGGGCATATCGGCATCCGAACAAACCACCCGTGTCTTCCCCCTCCCTCCCCACCCCTCTCCCTTCCTTATCCTGCTCGTTTTTTCTTAACTCTTTTAAAAGATCCTTGTATCTATATACATACGTGTATGTTCGTGTATAATATAAATATTTTCGTATACGAAGATGAGCCGTGGGACCATTAATGCAAAAGCCTCTCATGTATATATACGAAAGTTTCGAACACCCGATTTCCGACAAGGACAATCCGAGACGCCGCTGGAGACGACGACGTCCAGCGGCTCTTGCGACAGTTCTATTTAGAATATATACGTTAAGAGAGGAGGAAAAAGAAGAAAAAAAAAAAAAGAAGTGAGAGAAAAGAACTCGATCCTGGCGCCGACCACGCCAACGCCAACAGATCCCGACGACGTCGTCGCCACGCACATACGATCTTCCACCCTCTCTTCTATTTCTACTTTTCCTCGATCATCCGCCTCTGTTATTTGCTCTCTACTTTTTATATAGCCATTTTCAATCTGTACCCTTCTTATAGGTTATGACTCACATGGATTTTATTGTAATGTACGACGTTTAAAAATTGCATGTATCGTGGAGAAACGAGAAAGCGGCTCGATGCCAAGCAAATGAGTAATACAAATGCGAAAATCGTTTGCTGCATTGTCTTTAGGAAAATTTTTGGATTCCAGAATCGTTCCAGTTATCGCGAGATGGACGGTGCTCTTCTGATTCGTCGAAAGCCAATAAATTCATTTTCCTCGTAAAAAAAAACTCAGCCATCGCATATTTTTCTTTGTTCACGAATTTATATCAATGTTTTTCTTGTTTTTCGATAAATATTACGAAAATGTGATTCGAGCTCGAGTTACGCCATTTTGTCCAATAGAGGTTATGAGTACCGGAGTTTGTCGCTGAAGGCTCAAAAGTCGTATCGTGCGAAATGAAACTTGGTAGAGATCTAAAACCCAAAATAGTTAAATATCGAAGATTTCGAAAAAATATAAATGGAGAAAGGTAAAGAACAGAGGTCCGGGATATCTTAGAGATTTCTTGTTTGCGATGCGCGTCGTTTACATTGTGAATGTACGTGCGGGTGAAACGGTCGAATAAAAGAGGATGGCGCTCTCGGAAGAAAATCATAGAGTGCGGTGGTGCACACGCTACGAGATACACGTTTTGGTCGGGCAATTTTGAAGGTTGGCGTCGCGGCGAGCGTTTGTTGGCCCCTCTTACAAGCGCCGGCGGTATCGTTTGGCTTATAACGTTGCGAGAACTTTTCGAGAGAGGCGCGCGATCGTTGTCTCTCCTCTTTTTTTTTTCGTCTTCTCTTCCTCGTCGTCTGAGTGCGGAGCCGGCAAGAGAGCACCACCGGCTTCTCTTACCCATCGATAATAATTACGATAAGTGTAGCAGGGAGCCCGACGAGAGTTTCGGCTCGCCTATAATGTTGGCGGTATTGCCAAATAAAGAGAGTTACAAGAGAGAGGAGGTCCGAGAATCCGTCTTTGTTTTATTTTTTATTTTTTTTTCTACTTGATTCTCTCTCCTTTTCGAGGCAAATTTTTTTCCTTGTTTTAAGAGGGAATCTCTCGACTTGGCGTCGCCGTTGAAGGACCATTCTCTCTTCCCAAAAATATACAAAAGTATATGCACCAAATAATTGCGGTCGAGCTATTATCTTCGTAGTTACGAGATATGAAAATAAAAAAAACAGTAAAGCCAGCGGCCATTTTCAATTTTTTTTCCCCAACGAGCTTATTTTCGGAGTTCGACACGTCAACCTATCGAGTGTTTTTTTTTTTTCGAACGACTGGCACAAAAAAACCTGACAGCTTAACTAAAATCCGAGACTTTCCAATTCGAGGTAAAAGTGAGCGTCAAGAAAACTCGAATTTAAATAAAATTTTCGAAAATTCCGATATGAAGCAAACTTTTCAATAATTTTGATTTGCCAAATACACAACAGAGTTCCAACTTGTTCCATTCGAAATTCATGAAAAAAATTGCTAAATAAAATAACTTGATTTATTGCAATGAAAAAATGTCCAACCGCAGAATTGATTCCGAGTGAACATAACCAAGGAGAGAGCGACAGGAAAATTGAGGAATTTTTCAGGAGGGTGATTCACAAAAAATTCGCAAGTATGAAAAAAAATGTGTAATCTCATGTATTCTCATAAAAATGAAAAGAAGATCACGACGTGTTTTCCTGATCTCTCAATTCGATACAATATATGCAAAAACCATTACGCGGCTAAGCGTGACTGCTGCGACAACAACAAATTTTGTTGTTTCTTGTTTATCTTCACTTTTTCTTTTTACTCACAATCGAATAAAAATCGTTTGACAAATCCATCAATAATCAATCAACAATAAAACGCGTTTCAAGAATCGCTCAAACTCTTCGCGTTTTATTACTGGCTTCTCTCTTAAAAACTATTCTTTTCTTTCATCCGTTCTTTTTTTTGTAAAACATTGTTAATAATAATAATAATAATAATAATAATAATAATAATAATAATAATAATAATGACAATAATATTAATAAAGATAATAATATTAATAGTAATAATAATTATAATAATAATAATAATAATAATCGTAATCATTGTAAATAATAATAGTAATAATATATTTATGTTTATATATACTATATATACATTCATACAACGGAGTATATACTTGAGTCTTTATATACATTATATACAGTACAAAGAGCATCTCGATTCGTCACTCATTGTACAGGGATTAACAACGGTAGTGTGCATTTTTGTTTATTTTATTTCATCTCCTTATTGCGTGAAGTGAACAAGACCTCAGATTCAAAGTCGAAATCGTTCTCGAATTATTAAATATTGTTCCGAATGTGTTTTTTTTTTTTTTTTTTTTTAAATTTTTATATTTGTCTAACGTTCTTGCGTTTTGAACGAAAAAACAATCGATTTTCAAGCGATTGTTTGAGCGATTGTAAACAATGAAGATCGAGAACAACAGCGACAGGCACTTTGAGTTTTTTTTTGTAAATCTTTTTTTTTTTTCTTTTAATTTTAAAAAATTTACAATATATAAAAATTGTCAACTCTCCGCGGAGCATCGGAACAATGTCTTTGGAGCATTTATATTTCGAGGTTTGTGTTGTTTAAAAAAACTTTTACATTATTTATTCGTTAATTTGCACCTCGGATGTTAATTATTAATTCATACTGTCGTAGACGCGAGCGAGCGCAGCAGTAAAATTTTTTTTTCCTTGTACGACGACTATTCAATTCGATGCACGGCAAACTCTATTTAAAGGCACTAGTTTTGTTTTCAGCTCTCCTCTCCCTTACGTTTTTTTTTTTTTACAACAGTCATTGCTTAAAAAAAAGAGAACGTCGAAAACGAAATTCTTCCAGGACTTTATATACAAGCGCGAATATTGTATATGCGTTTTGTCGCATCGATATTTATCAACGAAAATAAAATTTGTTTTAATGTCGTAACTTCATTATTACTTTTTTTTTTTTTTTTTTCTTCATTCAAGCGAGAAAACAAAAGGGTGATTTGTAAAATTCTCGCAATCAAAGTCTTATCGCAATTCTACGTGTGTGTTTGATTATTATCGTTACAACGTAATGGCACTTGGACGTAGATCGTACGGAGACTTTCAACTTTTCGGCAACTCTTCTCTGTGCCAAAAGCAAAGAAAATCAGAGAGAGAGAGAGAGAAAGTGGAGACGAGAAAAACGGGCGATAGAATTGTGAATGAAAACACTCAAAATCGCTTCAGCATCCGTCGATTTCACACTCAATCTCACTTGCGCTGGTGCAAAGAAAAAAATAACGCTTTAAATGTGCTTCCAAAGGTGCATTTTTATACACAATATAAATAAGATTATTTACAAGTGATTTCCGATCGGAAATCTTACAAAAATGTATATAAATAAAAATAAAAAAGAGCAACGTTTAGAGACAAAATGCGACAAATTTGAAAAATAAAGTGCACGTTTTGTTGGACAAACGCGAAGACCAAATTGTCGCGAATTCGTCACATTTCGGGGATTTTTTTCATTACGACTGCGAAACCATCGTTTTCTCTCTTCCTTTCTTTTGCTTATCCGCGTTTCCATTTCTTTAGTCAACCAAGACTCAAGTTTTTTTTATTCAGAGTTTGGAATCTCGGAACATCGAAGTACGAGGGTCGATTGTTCGTTGAAAGTTGAACCATTTTTGTTTTTTTCTTTTTTTCAACGAGTAGCAATCGAAATAAATATTCACAGTAAAAAAAAAAACAATTTGAAAAATTAACTAAATGACTCATTAGCATAGAAACTAGAGTTTTTGAATAAACACAATTTTTTGGAATTTAACTAACTCGTAGTTCCCGAGAAAAATATATTTTTCGTTTCATGTTCATGTAAAGAAGAAATGAAATGAAAAAAAAATAACAGAAGAAATAACAATTCAGTTTCCGGATATGAAATAAACGGTAAAAATCGTTGATGAAATTTCAACCAATATTTTTCGACCGTGCATATGAAATGTACCAAACTTGTATAGAAAAAAAGAAAATCGATCGTTAATTCAACGAGGCTGAAGTGACGTCCGCTTTTACGTCGATAAAAGCGGTTGTACAAAAACGATGAAGCAACGTCGATCGATCGATTCTAAAAAGCGTACAAAAAAAAGTCGACAAATTCGTACGATTCTACGTCCGTGTGTGTGTTCTTTTTGTGTATAATACATAAAAATGAATATTCTCGGCGTTATCACATTCGAATCTCACGCATTCACGTATCCGTTCAAACATTTAGATTTACGAGAAAAATTACTCGCGCGAGAGGGTTGCAAGAGACCCGAGTAAAGTCATGAAAATGACAATTGTCTGTTCTCGGACAATGATTTAGCCAATGAAATTTTTTCTCCTGTATTTTTACCATTTCCAGAAGTCAAAACACGTCGTCGTTCGCTCGCAACCCTCTTTTTATCTCTCCGTTACACACAAACTCTCTTTATTTCTCTCATTTTTTTTTTTTTATTGCACAGAGAAGAAGAAAGCGGGGAAGGCACACGATATATGCACACGAGCGACACGTAAATAGTGTCGTATTGACGTGATGCACACGTTTCAAAGTATGCAGAAGAATCGAAAGAAAGAGGGCGAAAAAAAAAGAAAACAAAAGAAAAATTGTGGTCCAAGGTGCGTATGGAGAAAAAAAAATAGATTTGCATCGAAGAATGACGAACAGTGATCGAGAAAGAACAATAAAATAAGAGAATAGAAATGAAATAATGAGTTCGTAGACGTTGAAAAGGCATTTTTATAACGATGACGATGATGATGACGACGACGACGACGAGGAGGACGATTATGACGAGGGATCGATCATCTGCACGGCGCCAAAAGGACTTCGAGCCAACACGGGCACGACGTAACTTCCTGCCTGGAGTACTTTGGTCCCCAGCCTTTGGCGAAGCTAATACGGACGGAGTTAACGTCGACGGGTCCGGAATTGAAGCTACCGCTGATAGATGAACCGTGTCCGATGCAACGTGGCAGCTTCATAGTTTTTGAACGATCGAATATGTTGAGACAAAAACCCGGTGGTACACGATATACCAACAACGTTCGTGATTCCGGATCGTCGAGGGTCGGTGAATTCACGAATATCGGACTCTCCGATCTGTTGTAAGCCCACACACCGTCCGATTCTTGACTCAGCATTAGACCTGTGTGCGAATAAGGAAAATTACAAAAATTTAGATTTTATTGAAATCATTTATTTTCATTGCGCGCTTCAGAGAAGCAATTGTAGTTCGAGCAAATGAGTAAACGAGCGTTTAATAACGTTGGCTCTTGATATACCCCAGTGAAATTGCATCCAAATATTTTTTCAGCCAAAAAAATGATGAATTTTCGAAAAAAAATAAAAATTTCCAAATTTCAACTTTCTTTTTATGGAATATTTTTGAAAATTTCTTACCCAAGCCAATTTTACTGCGTGTCCTTTGAACGGCTGGCGATGCGACGTGATTTTCCGCGAGAGTGGCCAAGCACAAACCGTCACCGTCATGAAGCGAGTCAAAAACGTTGACGGTCGATGGTTCGACCGGATACAGACGACCGACTCGTCCTCCCAATTCCCAGTAGGCGAGGGTACACCATTCTCTTTGTCCCATTTCAGAGCCACCTGTAACACGAGAAAGTAAGAAAAATTTAATTGTTTGATAAATGCGCAAAAGAGTGGTAGAGAGAGGGGGGGGGGGGGATATTGTCGGACGACCAGAGTATGCCTGAGCGATGAATTAAAAAAAAAGTCTTCTTCCTCGTAAATCAGCCAAGTTGGGTAATTATATACTGGGACAATATGGCGAATAGCCTCTTGATGATAGGGCAGGACGATTTAAAAGATGAACTCCGTCGCCGGAAAGTCCCACGCGTCTGTTCAACGACGTAAAGTGACGAGAGCAAGATTTCTCTCGGTCTTTCTTAATTTTTCGCGATATTACACTTAAAAATAAATTCGTTAGAATGGGCTCTGCTGCCTCGTGAAAATTCCAGAACTCGGATCCGGTTCGATAAAATCGTAAAAACCGTATACGAGAACAAAATATATATATATAAAACGCTCTCGTCGTCAACGAGACGAGTTCTCGCAACAATTATAAATTGTTGTTACAAATATGAAGAAATACGATTCCAACGAAAAATTGCACGTGTTTCGGGGGAACGTCGAGAAAAATACGCTTCAATGAAATGAGAATGAGTGAGAGGGAAATGAAAAAAAAAAATGTTGAGAGGGGACTGTGAGAAGGGGGAAGAAGCGGAGACGTCTGCGAGCCGGCGCGAACGTCCCACGTGTCTCGTTTCGTGGGATAAACGCGACGGAGACGATGGTACATGTCAATTATCTCATCGTTTTCATCCTGCTGGATGGTTAAGCACGCGCTATCATTTATCGCTCTCTCTCTCTCTCTCTCTTACTCTTTCTTTCTTCCAAACCCGATCTTAACGAGGTTTTAAATCATTGCTAATAAATAAAAACGACCTACAAATTTTTCATCCGACACAAATAACGAAAAGTGACAAAAATCATAAATATTTTCTCATTTTTTTTGTCCATTTTTAATGAACAATTTTGCAATTCACCTCGACAACAGTTCCGAACGAAGAACGAAAAACGATTTAAAAAAAAAATGAGAATTCCCAACACGAACGAATGCGCGAAAAATAATAAAAAATATTGAATTAAATGAGAAGAGTGTTTCGACCGACTGTAATTCGCTCGCAAGATTTGTTCGAGTGCAAATGGAAGCAAAATCTCTTCGGAGGAATAAAGATTAAGGAGAAAATGAAATTGATTGAATTTTCGCATTATTTTTCGACGTTTCGAGTGTCCGTAACTGAAATCGAGAGTGGAAGATGGGGGGGGGGGGGGGGGGGGAGCGAGAAAAAACGAACGCACGAGAGGAGAACGGTGCGAGGCAACAAGAGTTATCGAAGGAGAGCGGGAGAGAGAGAGACAGAGAGGAATATAGACGAAGACGAAGAGGTTTTTTTTTTTTTTTGGTGCGGAGTGTTGAAGAGAGAAGCAAATAAAAAGCAGAAACAGTAGTGAGGCGCTTGGAATGAGATAAAAATAGATATTACGAGTTTACCACGGCGCCAAGATTGCGGGCTATCGCGACGATTACGTCATCGTCGGTCGGACGCGAACCGCGCGCGGATCGTCGTTCACGTCTCTCTCTCTCTCTCTCTCTTTCTTGCTCTTACGCGTCTCCCTTCTCTTTCTTTATTTCTTTCCGTTCCTCTCTCGCGAGCGCGCGCGCTCGGCAAGGACGAGACAACGGCGACCCCCTCGAAATTGTCGTATCGTAAAACGTCTCGACGCCGTCGAATAATCGCGCATTTACAAAACAATCGAATACAATCGTGTTTCACGGTCTATACTTTTAATATTGTCGATTATTACATTACGTTCGACCTGTCGATGCTCCCGAATTTGAACCGACGTACCTTTATTTTTGGCTCTCACTTCGCATCAACAAATCGAATGGAATAATTCAATAAACGAATATAAATCATTCGTTTTTCAAATATTAAAACGACGATCAATGCGAATAAGATGAAATATCCAAATTTTTTTATTATTCATGAAAATAAAAATTCAAAGGAAACTTTTTTTTCTTCTAAAAACTTGATTTAGAAATTTTGTTGAACAAATGTATTATTCGTGAGAATATAGAAAATTAGACGAAATTATTATTTCTTTCTAAAAAGTTGATCGAAAATTGAAAAATTCGATTCCAATGTCAAATTATCGGGAACAAAGTTAATTGTGAAATTTCCAAATTAAAAAAAAATCTAAATCCAATCGGAACACGGATGAGAATGAGTATTTTGTCGAAATTCGTAAAAAAAAAAATTAATCGGACTTAAATTGCAGCGAAAAAAAAATCGTAATTTTGGAATTTGACAAAAACTTCAAAATTTTATCACCGGAATGTTAAATCGATCGGAAGCAATATTTTCAAACGTAATTTCGCGATGTTGGTGCACGGAAAAAAAAACATTGGAGAGAGAGAAAAAAAAATTGAAATGGGAAGGTCGTACAGGTGCACATGCCGTATTTCTCCGTTAATTATGAAGGATTAATCACGCAGCTGAGCGTCTGATAATAATCATTTAAAGACTGTACTTATATCGGCATGTGTGCGATTTAGCGACTCGTGCGAGCTTTTTATAAAACCATTTGAACGCGAGTGTGCGACATATCGACGCACACACACACACACATATATATATTTCTTTTTTTTTTCATCAATCGTACAGAGATATATGAGTATCGATGAGAACGGCGAGAAGATGGGCCACGAAAAGAAGGAGATTGGTTGTAGGTGAGAAGAAGAGAGCGTCTCGGCCGGAGACGTAAACACTTTGAGAGCTGTCGCGACGCCCCGGAATGTTTTCATCTTGAAATCTTCTGGAGATTTGTTCGGCACGTGTAGGGGATCGTTATAATTGTAATCTCATGAACGTGGACGTTAAAAATCGCTGTATAATCTCGCCCGAGTTTTCGGGATTAATGAGAAGAAAAAAAATTGGATCGATCCAAATTTTTTATGATAGAACTGGAAAACGTTTTTCTTTTTTTTTTCTTTTACACCGCTGTTGAGAGTTTTCGACTTTTTGATAAATCGTTGCCGACATTAGTCATCGGGAAGCAAAATTAGATGAAGACGGTGACAGAATAAATATAACGAAACATTTGTTTTTTCTGACTAATCAACTAATATTAGCGCAGCACTCGGTTGTTCGTGGGAATTTCAATTTCGCCGGGTGTTTGAACGAAAATTTTTCGAATTCTGTCAACAAAATGAAAGAGATTCGAAGGATCCTTGTTTATGGATTTTTAACGATGGTTAATCGCTATTTAAAAAAAAATGTTTCTTTGCTCGTTTATTTTTTCTGTTTATTCTCGAAGTCTACTTTTTCGATCGAAGCAATAAAGATAGCGGGACAAACCCAACGGCGTTCTCTAAGTCTACCAAAATCCTTTTCTAAACCCTGGCTATCGATCTTTCCATCTTAATCCACTGCCGAGTTATGAAGGTGTGAAATTCTATGTTTTGAAAATAGAAAGAAAGAAAAAAAAAGACCGGACGAAAACGAAGGATAAAAATGCGAAGTTCGATTCAACCTCGTAGCTTTTGTTTCGATCGTAAAAAGCCTCGTTTCACAGGGTCGTAATCGAAAAAAATGTGGCCACGAAAAAAACACACTTGATTTTCGGAATACAAAGGGAACGGGGCAGGGGGAGGGGAGTTTTCAATACAAAACTGCCAGGAAAAAGTAGAGAGCGAGTGTGCATCGCGAAACTTTGTAGTCTCTTAAATTATGTCTCGAGCTCGAGCCAGAGAGAGAGAGGAACGTCTTGTTTGTCGTGTCATCCTCGTATCTTTCGTTCAGCACTGTATATGAAAGCATTGGGGGATAACAAAAGATCGAGAATCGCGATTATAATTAAAACACACATATGTACAAGCCATATATTTCGTGAATCATTTCAAAAAACATGTACGAATATACACGTGTCGTGTTTTTCATATTCGCACACAAAAAATCATGAAACGACCGATAAAAACTGATCGACAAGTATTTTTCTTTGTTCACACACACTCACGGGTGGGTCACCGCAAATGGTTAGAAGAAATCGATCGGAAATGACGTTAGTAAAGTTTTACGAAAGCTGTAAAAAATCGAACGACAAATAGAAAATGCAAGTAATCTTAAAAATGTATTTTTAAACTATTTTTTTTTGCTATTCGATAAAAAAAAGTGATGAATTCGAAGCATGGAAAAACACGGTCAATTTTTCGAGCGAAAAAGTCGTTATAAAATTAAAAAAAAAAACAAAACAGAAATAATCGTAATACATCGAAAGGAAAAATTTGTTTTTATCAAGAATCGAAGTTTCATTATAATTTCTGATATCGTAGACGTCGTCGTATGATACGAGCTGTAGAATTTACGGTGTAAAGGCGATTAACGAGGCGAACGATTATTACCGAGAAGAGAAAGAGAAAAGTGTCGTAATAGAGCGGCGAGCAAGCGAGAGCGTCACAAAGTGCATTTGGAGACTTTATTCTCTCGTTCTCTGTTTCTCTTGAGCGTATATGCCTTTGCCAATGTGTTTTCCCAGTTGGGTCAAACACCCTGAGGTTAGATAAGGTTGCCAACCTTGGCACACGACCGCACGGCCGCCACGATTGTTCCGTCCTACCAACTGTGCGCTAACATAACCTATAGATCGTATTTTCTTTTCTTTTTTTTTACCCCCTTTATACACCTATATTCAATTGTAGATAACCGCTGTGCACGATAGAGTAACGAAAAGAGAAAGAAAAAAAAAAACACGAGCGCAAAATGACACGTTACGTGTCCGTATCAACGAGAAAATAGAGAAAAAAAAAAGCAACAGAAAAATCGAAGTTGAAGGTACAGCGAATCTCTGGAAGATGGCGGCGCTGTTGCGAAACCGCGGGCTTTTTAAAAAAATCGATTAAATTCCACCATTTTTCTTTAAAAATGACAAGAGTAAAATGAATCAGTCGAATCGAAGTTTTTTGTCCGGAAGAGACACGAGTTTAGTGTCAAGGAAAAACAAATACGCTTTCTAATAAAAAGTGCACGTGTTCGTGGATCGTATCGGACAAGTGACCGATTGTCTATCGTTTCTGTGGCTCGAGGCGCCGTTGTTACGTGCCTTTTCGATCCCCTCGCGACACACGAGCCCACGCTCTCTCTCTCTCTCTCTCTCTCTCTCTCTTTCTCTCGCTTTGTACCTTTCATACATGTATAGAAATACACTCATGTGTGCTCGAACATAAAACTTATACGAGAAGAACCCACACGCAGCGTTCGTATCCGCGACTACGTGTGTATATATATATATATATGAGCGTTTATGTACGAACTATACTCGACGCGCCACCGGTCGCGAGGTTTGTCCTTCAAACGGCCTTTCTACGATCGTTCGGAGAGTGTAAGGAGAGCTCTCGCGAACGCACCTCGGCAACAATCGAAACTGTACAATGTGACAAAGATCGTACGTCGTACCTGGCGTCCAAATACGAATAATAAAGTTCAAAAGTATCGAAGAGCTTGAATTTTCTCCGAAAATTCGAAGAAAATAAAGATTTTCCTGGAAAGCACATGCCGGGGCGAAAAAACTTTTGTATTTTGTGTGAAATTCATCGGAGTCGTAGCTTCAACCAAAATCCCGCAGATGTCAGAGCGCTCGGGAGTGCATTACAGGAGAAAATAAAGAGAACAGAAAATATTGTAAAAAAAGAAAAAGAAAAAAAAAGAGGCAGAAATCAGAAGATGAAAAACAACGATTCACGAGTAAATAGAGTGAGTTAGTTTCTTATCTCGTGGAACGGCGCTGTTGCCAATTTGCGATAAAACTAAAAATTATGGATATCGCTCGCTTGAGCAAAACTTTAGCACCCCCCGAGCGCCTCCCCCCTCTCTCGCTCTCTCTCTTTCTCTCCCCCGTAGTACGATATCTCGAGAGATTTTGTTCTCTTTGCTCGCTGATACCGATTGAATCGTCAGTGTCCGAGGAAAATATCGTGGCGAGAGACCAACGGTCGGTACAGCAGGAATCTTTTTTAGAATAAAAATCGTGATGCCTCGATCGTTCAACGAAATGACACGAGAATTTGACAGCTCTTGTCCCAACGAATTTCTAATTTCAGATCATTTTATTTTTTTGTTTTTTTTTTTCTCGTTTCGAGAATGATAAAGACGAATAATTTGTACGATCGCGAGTGTTGGAACCGTTGGATGTTTGTTGTGTCGAGTGAACAAGCGCGTTCCTCGGACTCGTTTTTCTACCCACAAGAGCTTCGTGTAAAGACCGTGTGAGTGGCTTACGTGCAAGGAAGACGGAGAGAAAAAAAAGGAGGAAGAGAGAGAGAGAGAGAGAGGGGCGTCGCGGTGGCGCCTGACGCCAATGGTTTCGCCGAGTGGCCGAGTGCCCGCCGCTGCTTGCTGCCTTGTTCTCCTTCTCGTTCTTTCTTCCTCTTCTTCTTCTTCGTTTTCTTTCTTCTTCCACTTCTTCGGCGCCTCAACGATACTCGAACTACACGCTAGAGAGAGCATCGTAGCCCGCGAGAGAGAGCCCTGTCTCGATATCCCGAGAAGAGGCTCTTCTCTCATTCCCCTTTTTTCGTTGTTTTATGCTCGAAAGAAATTCTTGAGAAGCGACAGTGGCAATGACAGTGTCTCGTGTGAAAAAATGTTTCTCATTCTCTATATTTTTCTAATCGTTTCTCTCTCGAACTTGATCGATCGATTAATCGATTAATCTTTTTCTCGAAATCAACGGAAAGATCGAGAACATTTTAAAAAGCTTTCGCGCTTCGTCGAAAGAGGGAGTTCTTATCGAAGAGACTCGACCGCCGCCTTTCGTGCCACGAGTCTTATCGCCAATTCGATATCAACGCTTTTCTCTATGCGCCGATCTTCATAATTATTCCTCAATTTATTGAAACCCGTACGAACAAAATTTATCATTTAAAAACTGACGAAAAACACTGAAACAAAATACGGAATAAGCGAGCGTTCCACGCAGGAGGAAACACAATCGAGGAAATATTAAAATTATTTCAAAGTCGAATCGATCGACGCCCTCTCGCTCGTAGTATCTGATTTCAGACATTCGGATCTCGCGACTTATATGGCAATATGGCGTCTCGGTATCAAATTACCAGATTTGAAAAAAAAAAAAAAAAAAAAAAAAAAATCTATTTTGAATTCAAAATTATTCGCAAAGAAAATGGCTGCTGAAGCACTGAAAATTCGTGATCAACGTTCGAAAAAAGTGAATAAAAAGTACGTAATTATTCGTGGAAAAGTTGGATGCATCGGTGCAAGAGAGTCTTATCGCGATATTTATCGAAAACGCAGTGAAAAGAGAGAGAGAGAGAGAGGGAGGGAGAAAAGAAAAGAGATGCTCCGGCATGGGCAAATTGAATAAGCAAGAGCGGCATTGAGTGGCAACATATAGACAAGTATTTGTGGAGATATTAGACGTATAAGTATAAATGAACAAGCATGAAGAAAGAGACGGAGGAGCAGAGAGGGAATGATTTTTATACGCATAAACAAGACGTGTGGTATCGAGACAATAAAATGAAAGAGAATCGCGAGATATGCAGAGAAATGAAAAGAAATAAGAGAAAATAAAGAAGGAGAGTGAGTGCGGGCGCGAGAGAGAGAGAGAGAGAAAGGGACGATAGAGCGTGTCGACGCTTCGTAATGGTAGAATAAAAGATGGCTCGACGCCAGTGAAGGCGCCACATACCAGGCGCCGCCAACCTCTCTCGGCCCGCTGCCTCCTTTAGCCCCCGCGTAGCCCCCCGCGCCCCTCCCATTTTTTCGTCACTCACACACACACACATACACGACGATAAACCGAGTGAAGGAGAGAGAGAGAGAGAGAGAGAAAGAAAATCCTTTTTTCCTCCATCTTAACCACGAGAAAGAGGGAAAAAGTGATAAAGGAAGAAAAAGTAGAAAGAAACGATAAAGGAAGAAGCAAAAGAGAAAGAGAGAGAGAGAAGGGAGCGAATGAAGAAAAAGAGAAAAGGCGATTGGGTAGGGAAGAATGTGTCTGTTGGTGGCGTCGCCGTCCCCAAGCGTCCTTCCTCGGCCTGTTTGCATCTATCTTTCTCTTTCTATCGCGAGAGACTTGTTCCTCGATCAAGTCGAGCCTGCAGCACGTAAATTCAACACACAAACACAAACACATACACACACGCGCGAGGGCACATACACAGTTATTATTGGTAATGCTACGCGGTTTAGTAGAGAGATACACGTATACACGAAAGCATGCGGACAAGTATCCACTGTTGGAGAGTAAGAGAGAAGGAGAGAAACGTGGGATGGGCTGAGCACACACTGTACCAGCCTCGTTCGGAATACTATACGAGGACGTTCACTGGCCACCGGTATACAAGTCGTCTCAACCTATACATACCTTTATCCACCTATAAACGATTGTACAAGATATTTTTATGTATATTTATATATATATATATATATATATATCGTACGCACGGATATTCGCTGAATTATCTTTTATTGGCGAAGAAGTTAAGATTTCGAATAATTTCGAGTTGCATTGCTGCGGTTATGTACGTACATTTTTCATTGCACACATCGAGTATTTACACGCGTGTGGGAGAGCGAGTGCGCGCTAACTATAGGACTTAAAAGTGTAGCGATTCTGTGACAGTCTCGCTACATTTGGAGAACGGTTTGTTCGGGGACGGGAGGGAGGAATCGCCACGTGAATGGACATCCCGCTGCAAGGTGAACGTCCCGGTAGAACTCTCGTTGTGGCAGCATGCTGGCTAACCGAGAATTCACGTAACGCGTATATATTTGAGGATAAAAATGACAGCGATGAAATTTTCGCCGTTGGAATTCAGCCTCGAATATATTAGAATTGAAATACTTTAGGAACTTTGCTTCGAGGAATGAAAAATCAATTTTTTTTTTTCTATTTTTGTTTTCGTACCTCTATTCCCCGCGCGGACGCTGGAATTTCTATCGCTGCTTTCGAGCTACAGGAGAAATATGATCCAGCGACAAGGACGATATGTTCGAAACGATTTTTACTTCCCGTGTACATTTACCCCGAACACACCGCTCTCTCTCTCTCTCTCTTTCTCTCTCTCTCGCTACGAAGCTGAGACTCACGCGAACCGAGAATCAAAAACAGTAGAACGAGAGAGAGAGAGAGAGAGAGGCTCGGGAAAAACATGCATCGATTAACGCGTTCGCAGGGCACACCGCGGGGACCGAGAGAAAGAGAACCCCCGAGACCGCCGCCAGTCGACCTATCGACCGAGAATATTCTCGCCTCCTCGGCGACGGTTGCTTCGCGTTTCTCGTCGTCACATGTAAACATTTTGTATACACATATATACACAGACGTATATATTCGTGCATATTGAGGTAATGGAAGTCGGTGTATATTGTTGAACGTTGTAATAGTCGGAGCATGTATATTAAGGACGACACGTTTTCTCCCTAGGGCAGACGAGAGAGGCCCGTTTCGACTTTTACTGCTGCACGCGACGAGACACACCGTCGTTCGCATTTCTGACTTCGATCGAATCTATAAAGTATAAAGCTTTCTACACGTTACGAACGAACGAACGAATGAGAACGCACACGGAGAATAAAAAAAGAGAAGAAAAAAAAATACGAGTAAAGCGAACGATCGAACAAAACGAGTAATGAAGGAACGAGGAGCTAATACGCGATGATCGACCAATCCGAAGTTAGCTACGAGAGAAAACGTGCTCGTTGATTGGCCGGGCGTGCACGCCCTCCTTCTCCTCTCTTTCTTTTCCTTCCCGTACACATTCTCGCTCGTTGCGCTTTCTTCTCTTCTTCGTACTCGCCCGATACACCCGGAGATATAGGCCTCAATATCTCCTCTTCGAGGCTGCTGTTCTAGTTTTTTTTTTTTTTCTTTTTTTTTATCCACATTTTATAACCGAAGTTAAAACGAAATTATTTGTTTTTTTCTTTCTATGAATCCTTCGAGTCGGTGAAAAAAATAAAATTTCGAGCTCGATTCCGATCGGGAGATCCGAAATGCTTCGGACCGTTTCTCTATTTTTTTCGGACAAATTCTCTCGCTCGTCGAACGTCCAAATTACTGAGTCGAAAATATATTTTTTTTATTTCTCATCGCATCGCTCTCTGCGTCTCTGTCTTGATATTTTCTATTTACGGCTTATGGGAAAAGTGTCGAGTGGAGAAATCAGTGTTAAAATAATGAAAAGAAAATGGAAAAAAAAAGTAAGAAAAATGGACTCTCGACATCAAAGACTCTGTCTCAAAGATATTTAAGACTTTGAACACTCTCGCGAAAAGCGTGTGTATATTAGAAACGCGTATATATATATTCCGTAATGTAGAAATATAATGAGTGGAAGGCGTGGCTCTAGTGGATCAGCTGCACGACTAAATCTCTCTCTCTCTCGTATTCGTATATACAAATAAATACAAACGTGTGTACCGGAGACACCAAAACATATAAATATATGTATGAATAAATATAAATATGTATAAAACGATAAAAATATTGAAAAATAACGAGTACGAGAAAGAGAGGTAAAGAAAATATTTGAGTCGATATGAGAGCAAGTGTAGGAAAAGAGCAAGAGCAGAGACCACAGCTGCAGAGCTCGCGGTTCGAGAAAAACGAAGTATGTGCGAGGGAGAGAGAGAGAGAGAGAGAGAGAGAGAAATATGCTCGCGTCTGCTTTTGCCTTCGGCGTGTTGGGACGGGACCGTGAGTCAGAGAATCCGAGCGTAAAGCGGTTAAACACGAGACTCCTGGTTTGTAAAGAGAGTTAACGAGAGATTCGTCGTGTTTCATGAATCGTACGAAAAAGAAAGAAATTGAAAAAAAAAAAACAAATAAATAAAAAAAATCATCCAACGGGATATCGTGCGTCAAAAGTTATTGCCATTTATGTTGACGATAAAGGAGAATTCTTCGGTTCTCTCTCTCTCGTTCTCACATCAGAGTTAGGCAAAGCTTCAGGCTCGTATACTCTCGACCGGACAGAGAAACGTCAGGGGCGAAGGGGTGGGGGGAAAAAAAATCGTCGGAGGAAGAGCGGACAAGCGAGGATTTACTAGAATTGGGGTGGCGCGGGCAAGCACGCGGAAGGGAAACCAAAACGAGCGACCTGTTGCTCCCTTCCTATCATTCCCCTTCGTCACTTTCACGCACATATATACATTATATTTGTCTCTACATATGTATATATATATATATTAATACGAGTATAACGAGAGTACTTGTTTCCACAGCCTTCCCAGATGGCCCCTGGACCGTTACATAAACCAAACGTTTCTGTTGATTCGCTTCATTATTTTTCGCAGATCCACTCGCCGGTCGAGATAATCCGACATTAAAAGCGCTCTTGCTTGCTTTTTTTTACGATAGAAAAAAAAATACATCGTTAATCTGGCTATTTTTTTTTTTCGAGATTTAATATCACCAATTTACTGCAGTCAAATACACGAGCTGTCAGAATAGTTTTTTTTTTTTTTTTTTTTTAAATCACAATCGTACGTAACGGAATTATTGAAATTTTTTTATTTCAGAGTGAGAAGAGATGGAAGATATTTTCGTTGCTTTCGATCCGACGTTTTCAACGGACGAAAAAAAGTGTCGAAATAACTATTACAATTCTTCATTTATATTTTCAATTGATCAGGATTCAAGGAACTTTGACGAATGAGCGACGAAAAAAAAACAGTCGAAACTTTGTTTCTGGTAGATAATAATATTTGTTCGGTGGGATTGCGGAATCGAGAGAAAACGAATATGTTCGAGGATTGAAAAATGAAAAGAGCGAGAGAAAGAGAATCAAATGAATTAAGTTTAGTGTGTTTGACGAATGAGAGGAACGGAAGAGGGTGGGGGGGGGGGGGAGGGGAGGGGATCGCGAGGGCAAATGTATATCCGAATGTGGAGGATATATAAACGAGCCCAAGTAAAAAGGAAGGAAAGAGTGAGGCGGCGGGCGAGCGTAAAAGCGACGAGGTCGAGACACGCGGCAGCTGTCTGGCGCCACGGTTTTCCCCCCTCGCTCCACTCCCTCTCGCAGCCCCGAGAGAGAGAGAGAAAGCCTGCTTCGTATTCCCTCAAACAGTCGCGCCGACCGGCAGACTCGCGGGGCAAGAGAGTAAGCAAAAGCCCTGTGTGTCCTCCGCGAGACCGAAGCAGTTCCCTTACAATATATATATATCAAATACATTTTCTACACATATATGCACACGGGGTCTCGCCGCCACCCACCTTTACGAGAATCCACACACCCTCCCGTGGAGTCTCCTCTTCCTAACCGAACCTAAAACGACGCCGTTCTTAAACCTCCCCCTCCCCCACCCCCCTGTCTTCGAGGATATAGAAAAGATAAAAAAAAAAACGTCTGGAGAGAAAGAACTTGAGAGAAACAGAGATTTCTCAATCTGCTTCTCGTCTCCTTTTTCCTTCGCAACGAGACATTTAATTTATTTTCTCTTTTTTTGGTCGTTTGTTGTATCTATTCGCGCGATGATTTTATTTTCGATTTAAGGGAGACTGGATAATGAATGGAATTCCTTTTGGTCCGTATATGTGGGTAGAAAATTTCGAATTTTTTGAGAAATCGAAACTTTGTTCGCGATCCCTTGGATCGATGCTCTGAACTTTGGTTTTATTTGTCATTTTTTCTTGTCATTCGTTCGGATTTTTTGAAATTCGGTTATTCGTGGTGTTTGTTCCTGGTTTTTTTTTTTTTATTCGAACTCTTTTTTTGAACTTCTGTTGAGTTTGCTAGCGATGCTGGCAACCGAGAAGGTGTCCTCAGACTTAGTTCTCATCTTACTTCGTCTTTCGCTAGGTTTTGCTCGTTTTTCTCTCTCTCTCGCTCTCGCCCCCTTGCTCTTTCACGAGGCTCGGTGAACGTTTCGAGGGAGGCGCCAAATATGTTTCGGGCGTTCCACGAATCCTGATTCAGGCCGCGCGACCACGTCGTGCCGCCGCCTTGGTACACGAATAAGAGAAAGGGAGAGAGAGAGAGAGGACGAGCAGATTATTCGGTGATTCGAAGCATCCGAATGACCGAATCTCCTCAACCACGTGAAACTTGCATTTGCCCTTCCACAAAATTTGCATCCCTCTTACTGAATTCAATGATTGAAAATCTAGACGATAACGAAAATAATAAAAATGTTGCACCGCGCGAAATAAAATTTGATTCTGCTCTTTTAAAAAATGTGTACGTCGTACGATAATAACAAAATATACGAATATTAAAAAAATATTTTAGAACAATCTGTAAGGAGTGAAAAGTTGTATTTCGTTTTTTTTTTGTATTCGCTTGAATATTTAGATTTTTTCTTCATAGTTAGGTCTTTCTAGTCGACACAAATTTGTCTCCTCGATCTATTGATGTAACGAGGGAATTACGAAGTTTTCAGAACAAAAAAAAATCAGGGGAAGCATCAAACCTATTTATGATTTTGAAGAGATTGGGATTGTTTTCAAAATTTCCGTACAAAATTATAAAAACACAAAAATGATGGTGAAAACTGCTGAGATCTCGTGGAAATCAGATTAAATGGTCATTTATCATGTCATTTCATGACTCATTCAGGGCTGATAGTAATTTCATGAAATTTAAGGTTTTTCATGACTTTTCAGGTCGTCAGACACCCTGATTTTTTCTAACATCGTATAAAGCGTACTATTTTTCTTCTTTCGGATGAAATGACCATCGTTGAATTGGATCCAACATAATAAACGTCGAAAAAATAACGTTCAATGCGTGCCGAAAAAAATGTAAGAATGTTAAAAACTTTTTGTCTTCATCAGCTAATTGAGTGACAAAAAAACGAATCAAAGCTTTGGGAAGAAAAAAGAAATGAAAGCCTGAGAAATGCAGGAAAAAAGTATGGAGAGAACGTTCGTACCTTCGCCGTTGGTGGTGAGGGAACCGGAATGAGGCTGGGGACTCGTCCCTATACCGCAACGACGATAATCACTGCTGATTTCGCTCGGTGCACGGTCTGAAAGTAAAAAAATAAATAAAAAAATCATAAAAAAATAAGCACAAAATACAGAGAAGAAAAACTACAAAATAAACGTTCGATGTGTTGAACAAACAATAATTTTCAAATTATTTTTAACGATTCCTAAAATCCTTTTTCTCCCGATTTTTCGTATTCTCAAATACGTTTTTTTTGTCCCCTCTATCTCTATCATTGGCAATGGCAATCGTGGTCGTTTCGAGCCAGGCGAATTCCGCCTTACGAATAAAGAAGGCAGAGTTAAAAAAGAATTCAACAGAAACAAGAAACGTTGCAACATTCGTGTTTTGTTTTTTCTTTTTTTCTTCTTTCATCTCATCTCAAGATTGTGGCGACTCGAAAAAACTTTCTACGCAATTTATAACGGATAGCGTGAAAGAAGCAGCGGGATTTCGGTTATATGGGTGAGGTTGAGAGGCAAAAGAGAAGAGAGCCAAAGAAGCTGTGAGCGAAGGAGAGGGGGGAGGGGAGGAGGAGGAGGAGGAGGAGGAGGAGGAGAGGGAAGCGAGATATTCATTGACTAAAAGAGAGAATGATGTCAGGAGGAGTAGATCGCGACGAGTTGAATATCTCAAGAGTTCTTTCTCTCTCTCTCTCTCTCTCTTTTTTTTTCTCGGTAGCTCTATCTCTCTCATCTCGAGCACTTTGCGCGCCCGATCAGGGCGGTCCCCCCCTCCCCTGCACGAGAGATCCTTCGAGGAGTTTCACGTTCGGTTTGTTCTATCCAGTTTCACCTCAAGCCGTCCATGTATACATATATATATGTGAAAAGTTCCACGGCCACCGAGTTGAAGAGCTCTCTTCGGGACGCGGTCGCATTCTTTCACAAAATTCCAGTCCTCTTTCTCTCTTTCCATCGCTCTATCCTCGTCTCTTAAGCTTCGATATACCGCTCCGTCATTCCTGTGGGAGAAACGTTTCCTGTCGTCTCCCAATCTTCTCTCATTCTCTTTCAATCTACAGCTCTTTTCTCTCCCGCGGACTCTCGTTTTGTTCCAACCGACACGAACCATTATAATATTCCACGAAAATCTCGCCCCTCTCTCTCTCTCTCTCTCTCCCTTTCTTTTCCTCTTTGCCCAAAGCATTTTCTATAATCGTTCCAGTTTCCTACAATTTTCCGAAAACTCATCGACTCCCCGAACCCCTTTTATCACGTAACATTTTCCACTCACCATTCATCCCGACAAAATATCAACGAAGCACGTGTCAACGTTCAATCAAGCTCTCTCATTCATCAAACTATTACGATTCCAATTTTAAGGAGTTTTGGTACAAAAGGCAAAATTTTAAGAAATTAATGAAATTTGAAATTGTGGCGAACAAATTAAATTTGTTGATTCAACAAAACTTTTGTTGATTCAACGATATTTTTGTCGTGGTAAAAAATTAAGTATTTGAATGAACCAAATTTCGTTTGGGTTAACAAATTTCATTTTGTTCGCCACGATTCGTTGAACCAACAAAAAAATTTGTTGAACCAACAGAAAATTTGTCGAATCAACAAAAAATTTGTTGAATTTACGAATTCATTTTTCTCAGTGCGATAATGTTCTTCAACATCAAGTACGAAAAGACAAATTTTTTCAAAATTTTCTTCTACTCAGTTATCGAGTAATTATGCATTAAAGCAGATTTCTTATGCCCGAAGTGTACACCTATATATATGGAAACGCTATGCTTATGCACGTGAACTTTGGTCTTCAATTACTCGATAACTGTGTAGAAGAAAAATCTGAAAAAATTTTTATCGTCAAATTTGGCACTAAACGAATATGTTCACCAAGTTTTATAAAATTCTCAACTTTTTGACAATTTTTTGTGTTTTTAACATGGTTTAGC
Source organism: Campoplex capitator (assembly GCA_037576405.1). Lineage (NCBI taxonomy): Eukaryota > Metazoa > Arthropoda > Insecta > Hymenoptera > Ichneumonidae > Campoplex > Campoplex capitator. The sequence goes on from JARBWI010000021.1 coordinate 2,666,891, forward strand.
ATGGCAACATTGTATCGCCTGTACCGAAACTCCTTGAAGCATCACACGTTCGATCGATAAATTCAATACCAAAGCCAATTATTCATTTTTCATAACGTTTTTTTTTTTTTCTCCCCATACACAGGTCTGACTGGGTGAGGTCCATTCGATTGAGAAACGGAACTGCTGCTCGAGTATAATGCTCGCTCGATGTATACATATTTATACAAAGACGATAGACGCGCATATTTACATGTGTTTGTAGCGAATAAGAGAGTTGGAACGAGGAAGGATTCCGCGATCCGATTACATCGTATCGCGCTCGCGCCCTCCGTTAGAAAGAGAAAGAGCAGAAAGAGGGAGAGAAAAAGCAACAGTCTCGGGGGAGTGTGCGATGCTTTCTGCCTCCGTGAGAGTCTCCCTCTCGAGAAGAGATGATCTTTGCTACTGTTGCTTTGACGTTTACCACAAGTTATAAGAGAAAGAGAAGCAGCGAGAGAGAGAGAGAGGAGAGAATCGCATGTGTACGCGTGTGTGTCTCGTGTCGCAATAGTTGCAAACTCAGCAGCTCGGTTGTCACAGCAGCAGCAAAGTAAACGAACACGTGTATCACATTTATGTATAAATCCATGTATGAGTAGCGCTCCTTGATGGAGAATTGCCTTACAAAAACATCGCGTTATTTGTGGGGGGGAGGCACATACCGATCTCGCGTTGGCACATTACGAGAACGAATATTTGTAGCGCAACATATTTAATACCCGTTGATTTTATTTTTAATCCATCGGTGAAGGAAAAGCTTATTTTTTACTTCAAATAATTGAAAAAAGCAGGAATAAATGGTGGAGAATCATTGAATTTTTTTATTCGACGAGGAATAAAGAAAAAAAATTTATAATAAAAGGAAAGGAACAGATTCGATGAATCGAACAAAATGTAACTGGCGTTTCCTTGAAAAATTGAAAAGATCGCGAGTGTACACGTGTGAGAAGTTAAACGTACACGAGATTGAGATAAAAATAATTTAAAAAATGTATCTCGTCGCGCAGATTTATGAGGCTGAAAAGAGCAGCGAATATTTGCTCACTTATAAAAGATCAACTGTGGGTATTATAGGAATGAGTGAATTCGCATTGGTCACACGTATAATTCATAGAATAAATACACCCTTCTATATCTTTATACACTTTTAAAACGTCATTCCCATCGAGAATTCTATATCGCTTCTCATGTATAAAGTCTTGCTCGACGACAAGACGAAGATCCATCGACTCTCTTCTCTCTCTCTCTCTCTCCCTCTTTCTTGAAACGCGAACGTGATTCTGATCACGAATCTTCACTCGATGAAAACGTCTCTCTCTCTCTCTCTCTCTCTCTCTCTCTCTTTCTCGATGGATATATGTATTTAAAATCAGACGAGATGAGTCATCGGCGCCGATCCTGTACCTGAATCTTCCAGGCTTACCTACCGCACGATCTGTCCATTTTATATCTATATTCGTGCCCATAGAAAGTTTATACATGTGTTTCATACACGTGAGAGAAAAATTCTTATATCCGTCAACATTTTTTTTTGCTCACGAGTTCATTAAATTGTCAATGTTCCATTTTTTTTTGTTCGCTCACGAGTTTATTAAATTATCAATGTTCCATTTTTTTTTCTTTCGCTTACCAGTTTATTAAATTATCAATGTTCGGACTTTTTTCACTTGCGAGCTCATTGAATTGTCAATATTCGTTATTTTTCGATTTTTTTTATTCATTTTTGTACGTTTTTTCGGGATGTTCGATCAGAAAAACACTGAAAACATTGTTCGTTATTTTGCGACTTTTTTTTTGATGGGGCACACCGAAAAAACTGCTTTTGGGACTTTTCTTCCGAAGTTGGAACTTCAAATGAATAAAATTCACAGCAAAATGATTGGAGAACAAAAAAAATGAAATTCGCAGTGATTACGAGGAAAAAGTTGCATCTTCGATACCGGCGATTTGAACAAGATTTGAAAACCTCGAATTTCACAATTTTCAGAGTTTGTAACAACCTCGAGAGCGCGTCAGTCAGTCTCGTGCATAATGGATGAAAAAAAATGGTTAAATTCGTAGAAATTAACGATTCCTCTCGATAATACACGATAACGGTAGTTCGGTTTATCGATAGCTTCCAAGTACGATCGTTTACGACGAGGAGTTGTCAAAGTCTGTGGTAATTAGTCACGATCAATGGTCAATGGCTCGTTATTATTTTTCTCCTCCCTGAAACGTTGCTTTCAGATATCGTTTTGTTTGGTGTTCATAAAATCGGGCTGGCGTTTCACAACCAACATTTGCGACCGAAGCTAAGAAATTCAAGAGAAAAACTTCGATTTTTATGTACAAAATATTTTTTCTTATTTATTCTATAATCAGACGAGTTGTCCGAACGAAAAAACGACGAATAATTCACCAATTTGGTGATCAAAGACGATCTGCCTACCGCAAAATGAAAAAAAAAAAAACGAAAAATCGGATCGATTTTCATCGAAAAGTGAAAGTATATCGACGCGATGACATAAGTCCATACGAAACTATAAACTCACCTTCGGGTCTCAGCCTGTCGGGGATGAGGCAGTACGGAGGCGGTGGCGACTCTGAAACAAAATAAATAAATATTATTTCGTCAATTTCCTTTTCAATCAATTTTTTGACACGATTATTACGTAAGTATAAAAATATTCTTCGTTTTTCATGATCCCAACGCGATTACACGATCATCATTTATTTAGACGAGTCTCGTGATCGAAAAATGGCGGAAAAATCGAAAGAATTCAGCGACTGTGACTCAGATTTATGAAAAAATCGTTTTTCTTCACGAAAATATACACTGAAAACGAAATTTTGTTGAAATCTTAAAATATTTTGATGAATACGTGCAACAAAATATTTTAATATTTAAAAAAACATAAAAAAAGACAATTATTCGATTTATTATTGGTATTCACGATAAATATTAACGGATAATTGAGTGTATTGAAGTATAAAAATAAAAATTGAGTTGTGAAAAACAGGAGCGAGGTTACAGTGGCGCTACAGGGATAGTCGAGAAGGAGCGAGGTAAAGATGAGGAGAGTGAAATACGAGAGACTGGAAGTTCGAGACCAAAAGTGGATATTCTATTATTGGCTTTGGTGGCTCGAGATCGTTCTCCCGAAGGCGTACAGTTCTGGCGAAAGAAGAAGAAGACAACGAAGGAGCGAGAGAGAGAGAGGTTCCTTGCGAACCGGTATTCGATCATTTTTTTTGTCTTCATCCTCCAGGTCCATTTCTACGTTCTTTTATTCGCGTATATGATGATATAGGAGAAGAAGCATAGTGAGGTAGAACGACTGAGGGTTGATTCGGACCTTTCGTTTTTTCCTTGACTGCTTCGCCGACGAAATGATTTGTTTTTAGGTAAAAAAAAATAAAATAAAATGAATTCTGAACTGTCCAACGATAATCGCGTGCTCCTCTCGGTGTGTGGGACGTTTCCAGAGTCTCCCCCCTCCCCCGAAACTCCCGGAGGACACAGTCTCCGTTGGATTATCGCACGGCGGCAATGAGAGCGGAATTTGAAAATGAAAGACGCCCGTGTACCGGGGGGGGTAGACGGAGGGCAAAGTGGCGTGTAGGAAGCAAGGAAAGAGTCCGGAGCTTTAGTGGCGAGATAACCCAGTAATTACGACGTTTTAATGTTTAAAAAAAAAAAAAAATGAGGGAGACGAAAAAAAATGATTAAAGGGAGTGGGACAAGATTGGCGGTGAAGAAAAAACGATCGAGAAGAGATAAAAGCAGGAGGAAAACAGTAGCAAATTGACTGTAAAGATGAAGAGCCTGATCGATTGGAATTCGACGAAAGGGTTGCTGATAACGAAGATAAGAATTACGAAAGATCTGATACAGAAACAGGAAAAACTTTGAGAAAAAAAAAACAGCAAAAATCGAACGAATAAGATCAGCAAAAAAATCACAACGGCGATAATAATTTCGAAACATAAATGACAGTCATGGAGAGTGAAAAGAAGTTTGAGACGAGAAACCGATGAGGAAATAAGTTTTCCGAATCTTTCAGAGAGTGCGAGAGGACATCGTTAAGCAATTTTAAAAGGACGTTACGTTTCGGTGCTTTTGACTTTTGTGCGAGGAGTTCATTCGAGAGACGCGGGATGCACACGCCCCTCTCTCTCTCTCTCTCTCTCTTAAAAACACCACTCTCCAAGTGAGTTCTCGTCTCGGTTCGTTCGGGATCTCCACGACGCTCGGGTAACGCCGGCTGGCCTCGACAATTAGCTGGCGCCAGCAATGACACGAAGCGGCGCCGTGAGCTTCCGCTTCTTTACTCCCCCCCCCCCCACCCCTCCTCACCCCTGGCCACCTCTCTACTCCCCGCACGTTCATATGCGCGTCTTCGCCCAACCGCCATCACCGGTTAACTCTTTTTATACTTATCCAACGATTATTGTTATTATATTAGTTTTTATTGATTTTTAAACCATTTTTTTTATGTATCTTTGCACGTTGCGCGCTCGCTGGAGGGCTATCGGCGCCGATTCTATTGCCGGGAGAATCGATCGAAGCAACTAAAACGATTTTTTTCTTCTTTTTCTTATAAAAACCCGAATTTTTGTGATCGAATTATACGAATATCGAGCGTTTGGTTATAAATTGAAAAAAAATTTCGATTTTTCTCAACCGATGGAGCTTTTAACGAGCATCGATTAATGAGGAATCGTTACAATCGTAAATAAATATTTCTGCCGAATCGATCGAACGAATAATCAGTGAAAGCTGTTGCTCAAATGTTGTGAAAAAAGATTGAATCGAAGCGATGTTTATTGTTCGTGAAAGTAAAGATTCATTTTGAGCATCGATAAATATATATTTTGATCGGCAAACTGACCGGCTTTTTCGTCAGCTAATTTGCCTACACAATCGAACAGCAAATTCGGTCTCTTTTACAGTCTTCGTTCAACGTATTTATCTTTTTGTTTTTTTTTTCTGTTTTTTTTTTCTCAATTTTTTTTTTAGTACGGACGAGCGTGATAGTGTGTTCGGCTACCCGGAGCCGCCGTCGCCGCGTTCGTCGCTCGTGTGGCGTCGGCTCTCGCCCAATATACGCCTTATTTTTAGATTCATATTGCCAAGTGGCGGCGCGACGTCGTCGAGCACAACACCACACGGCCTCGCGAACCATCGCTTTCCCGTTTGCACAACAACACAACTATCCAACTCTCTCACACTCTCAATTCGCTTCTTCATCATGAATTTTCCTTTTTTTTCCCTTCATTTTCCAATTTTTTTTTTTTCCAACATTTCCATCGCTTTTCAGTCCTTTTGTTCTTATTTTTACAAATTTTTCTCTCTTTTCTGTCTACTTTTCCTTTTTTGAAAAAAAAAAAAAAAAAAAAAAAAAAAAAAAAAAAAAAAAAAAAAAAAAAAAAAAAAAAAATCGTGGTTGGTACAATTAATCGCCGCGACCGTGGCGCTCGGGTCGAAAAGTCAAAGATATTCTCCAGCGGGACAAAACGTCCGTGGCGAATAGGAGAAAAGCTGGGATTTACAACCCTGTTGCTCCTCCGATTGTCACGAGCCCCCCCCCCCCCCCTTTCGCCCTCTGCTCAACAATTTTTCTCCCGCAGCTTCGATGTCCCCTCTTTCCGAGTTTCATCTCTCTCTTGTTTACACTCTCGACGATCCTCGAGAATGTACCGGAAGTTAGCACAAATCGGGCGGCTCCTTTCAGGAAGAATAACGAGGTGAGAGAAAAAGGAAAGAAAAGAATGAAAAAATACAAGGAAAACAAGCACGAGAATCGAGTTTACATCATCGAAATACAATTTTTTTTCTTCCGTCACAGTTTTCCAGACGCTTTTTTTTAGTCGATCGAGTGGCGTTATGCTAATTTCAGAACACTTTTTTCATCTCTCACACCGATTAAATCTGTCATATAAATTCATGTCGATTGAACATCGAGATTTTTCAAACGCGTTCCAACTATTTAAAATTCAATATCATGAAAAGCCAGGACAAGAAAAAAATTCATTGTTGAATCAAAATTATTCAGTTTTTCTTCGCGTCAACATTCGTTTGCAAATCATAGAAATAAAAGAAAAATGAAAAACTAGAAAAATAGTGAGGAAATGCCAACTTTTCATTGATACAAAATTTATGCATAACTCGAAAAGATTTTTCTACCTATCGAACGTTCTACCGGACATAGATTTTAAAAATAATTCATAATAATCGTAAGAGGAAGCTCAGAATGTGAAATTTATTGTAACCGTGCTTAGAATCAGTTGTAAATTTCAATTTCATCGAGAAACACGTTTATTCTACAAATTCAAGTTCAAAATATTTGAAAATAATTCATAATAATCGTAAGAGGAAACTCAGAATGTGAAATTTATTGGAACAGTGCTTGGAATCAGTTGTAAATTTCAATTTCATCGAGAAACACGTTAATTCTACAAATTCAAGTTCAAAATATTTGAAAATAATTCATAATAATCGTAAGAGGAAACTCAGAATGTGAAATTTATTGTAACCGTGCTTAGAATCAGTTGTAAATTTCAATTTTATCGAGAAACACGTTTATTCTACAAATTCAAATTCAAAATATTTGAAAATAATTCATAATAATAATAAATTCATAAAATTTATTGTAACCGTGCTTGGAATCAGTTGTAAATTTCAAATTCATCGAGAAACACGTTTATTCTACAAATTCAAGTTCAAAATATTTGAAAATAATTCATAATAATCGTAAGAGGAAGCTTAGAATGTGAAATTTATTGTAACCGTGCTTGGAATCAGTTGTAAGTTTCAATTTTATCGAGAAACACGTTAATTCTACAAATTCAAGTTCAAAATATTTGAAAATAATTCATAATAATAATAAATTCATAAAATTTATTGTAACCGTGCTTGGAATCAGTTGTAAATTCCAAACTCATCGAGAAACACGTTAATTCTACAAATTCAAGTTCAAAATATTTGAAAATAATTCATAAAAATAATAAATTCATAAAATTTATTGTAACCGTGCTTGGAATCAGTTGTAAATTCCAAATTCATCGAGAAACACGTTTATTCTACAAATTCAAGTTCAAAATATCGGATCGTTCACTGAAACGAGAAAAAAAGAAAATTCCTGACAGATTAAAATTTTATTTTTGTCATAAAAATTGTTTTAGAAACTGAAGAATTCGTACCGGTTAGGCCATTCGGGACACTCGTTCAAACCCATTTAGGATAGAAAAAAAGTAATATAAAAGGGGTGGAAAAAAGTAATCTGTACACCGGACCCGATGGATAAGAGGTTGGAAAAGCAATGTGGGAGTCAGCCGGGCGTGGAGAACGTGACAAACGGGTTAAACGTTGGTCGGGGTGGGCGCGGGGGCGCTCTAGCGCTACTCGCGCGAGCGTTACGTAAAGTGCACTGGCGCCTGTCGCCCGGCGCGAGTACCGCGCACATGCCGCACCTCACCTCCGTATAGCTCTTTCTCCCCCCCCCCTCCCCCCTTGCCTCTCTCCCCGAAGAGCTCTTTCGAGACACCGACGCGCCTAACTGCCTGCCTGCCTGCCGGCCGGTTTGTCAGCGAATTTATCCACATGTCCCTTATCGGCTCTCGGACCATCTCTTTCTCACTGCCTTGGCCATACCGACAACTAGGACTAACAGAGGACGCACAGAGGACGAATCTCATACCCTGGCAAACGATGTTCCGATCTACACCGAGCAGCTTCAGTTCTTCATTCAACTAAATTCATTTCTTTTGTTTTTTTTTTAACGGAAATTTTGTGGATCCAACCGTTTTTCTGTTCATTGACAAATGACCAAAAAAAATCAACCGAATTGCCCAAACCAAATGATTTTTCAAAAACTGATATTATTCATTTGTTTTTGTATACTTTTTAGTTGTTTTATTGAAAAAATTGAAAAAATTTGTCCCAATCGAAGATAACACTTTGTATGTGATTACAAAACTGATTTTTTTAATTTTTTTTAGTGACTGGCGTAGTACTGGGTTCGAAAGAAGCCTGAGAACCGTCATATTCGAGTATATAAGAGTGCGGCAAGGCTCGCGCTGGCTTTTTTTGATACTTGGCATCGCGCGGTCCTTCAAAATAATTGCGTTTTCAATATTCGATTAATCAACGTTTTGATCGTATTTCAAAAACGTTTTTTTGCTAATTTTCTCTCGATTTGATTCGGCTTTGATGGGAACAAATAACCGAAATTTCAGCGATCAGGCATTATTGTGGGAAGCACATTTTTAGTTTTGGCACCAATCCAAATTAGCGGAGTTCCGCCGATAAAACGAGAATCAAGATAAAATATTAAGAAGTGTCGAAAAGGAAGAGAAAAAAAAATAAAATAAAAAAGGAAATCGGCAAATTGAAAATCAAGTTAGGAAATTAGAGGGAATTGGATCCGATCGAGAACTGTTAAAAAGCGATAAAAAAAAAAAGATTGACTGGAATTCTCAACGAGCTCCGTTCAATCTTATCGACTAATCAAAAGTTGGGGAAAAAAAAAAAAACTGAAACGATTTCGACGAAAATCAATAATAATTAATTGTTCAATCGATAAAATAATAAATACAGATCAACCAGTGATACACGGAGTGTCTAATCTTCATCGCGACTAAAATTTCGCGACTTTCAAGGATCTTGAGGCGAATACGAATGTTTTTCATCACATTATGGATGAGTCGCTGGTACGAAAATACGAAAATTTCTGAATTTTAATATTTCCATTCCGATCTTTGAAAAAAAAAAAAGTGTATGCTGTACGCTTACAAAAAAAATAAGAAATTTTTCGAAAAGTAAACACAGTTCGTGAACAAATGCGATTTTGAATAATCTGTAAAGAGTGAAAAGTTGTTTTTCTCACGACTCATCCTTTTTGAAATTTTGGAAACTGTTTCTGTACATAATTTACGAGGTAACGCCGGAGTTTTTTTAAATTTCAAATTCGTTAATATTTTTCCTTTTACAATAACAAATTAGCCGATTTTTGAAGTTTTCCATTTCAAAGCGTTTCCAAAAAGTGAAAAATTGAAATTTCGAAAAATCCTCACAGCGTTACCCGAGGAAAGCGATTATCCAACGAAAGAACTTTGATTTTTTGATTTCAGATGATCCGGCACCGAGTTACGAGGGGCCACCCGCAATTCCACTTTTTTCCGAGACGCTTCCCAATTAATTGCTGCTGCCATTGCCGTATTTTTTAATATTTCTTCACGAAAATTTTACACAATATTCTTCGAATGTTATACTTTGACGTATCGTTGGTTTCAACAAATAGATTTCAACCGTGTCGTCAAAAAAAATTCGCCTTTCTTTGCACGAATTAACGCCCCCCCCCCCCCCCCCTAATATCTCACGACATTCAATGACTTTTTCAAGGCTGAACGTAATTGCATGAAATGAAAGATTTTTCATGAATTTTCAGTCAGTCAAAAGAGAGCCTGTGACAGGAAGAATAAACTTACCGGGTTTGCAGAGCCGGCTCCAATGATAGGGATTGCAGCATACGTAAACGGGATCTTTAGCGGAATGGCAGACCGGAAGTTTCTTGAGTTCAGCGGAATTGGCAAGATCGGGCCACCGCCAAGTTTGACATGATAAAAGATGAGGATCATCGGGTGGTGTTTCGTCGTTGTTGCAATGATCGCGATGCTGTGTCCCGGATGAGCTACTGCTGGGTGATTCTCTTCTTTTTCTGGTGACGTTTGATCTCGATATTTTGGTGGTTCTGCATCGATCTCTTTCGGGTCTCGAGGGTGCGATGTCGTTGTCGATGTCGTTGATATCAACGTTAGCAGTTTGAATATTATTGAGAGTATCGATATCGTTATTGGTTTGTGAATCGACGGGGCTCCAGGCGGGTTGTTGTTGTCTGAGATCCTCGATAATCGCTAAATTATTGGATGGATCAACGAAGCGTAAATTGGTTTGATTCTCGTTCGTTATAAACGGTAAATTTTGATCTTTGTCCCGGTGGGAATGAGGGCTGAGAATAGAGGCGGAAGGAGGGGGGGATGAAAGCTCGTCGTTGGATATCGTATTGGGGGAATGATTGTTCGGGCATCTCGAGCATCTCGTTGAAGGATTGTGACGACGCGAGCGCAATATGTGTCGATGGGGATTGAGACGTCGAGAGGTCGTTGTTGCCGATGATGATTCGTGAATATTCGAAGGTGGCGAAGAGCAGGAAGAGGATGGCGAAAGAGGGGTGGTGCATCGCGAGTGCCTGTTGCAGGTCGGAGAAATTGTTTGTTTTTGTTTAAGGCTGTTGGACATATGGGTCGTTGGGGATTCCAGCGAAGCGGTGAATCTTTTTGGACTTGGCTGATGTTGCTGTTGCGTTTGTTTACGGGGTACGAGAACGCACGAGCCAAAATCGGCACCGTAACTTTCTACCACGTTTAACAACATTTCGAGTTGATGTTCCTTCAAGCTTTTCAACAATTCTTTACAGCGCGTCAAACGATTTGGCAATACGTTGTTGCGTTGATTGTTATGATTATCCTGATATCGTATCTCGTCGTCATCCTCGTCATGGGATATTTCTCCCCCGCCGCCGCAGCAGCCCTGATGAAATCTCGTCGCTACCGAATTACTCGGACGATTATTACTCGATGTTAAACAAGAAGTCGAGGACCCTGATGAATTCGATGATGACGATGAATTCGAACAGGGCGATGACTGCGACGAGGATCGTGATTTTTGGGCTCCCGTCCTCGTATCCGATACTTCACCACCCCCGGCCCTGTTGCTAACCCTATTTCCCTCGATTCTCGTACTCGTGTTACGTTGATGCTGCTGCTCCTCCTCCTCCTGCTGTTGCTGCTGGTGCTGCTGTTGCGATTGCGTTATGTTATTCGTACTTTTTGGGACGTTGATGCGCGATAACGTATCCTCTTGAGTCTCACACTCGGTTTCATGCTCCCCCCGGACCTTTGCCTTTAGTAGACGTCTAGTTAGAACCGCCCGTTTGCTCCAGAACATGAACATGAAACAGGATTTGCCGGTTGCGCATTTGGGGGCCAGTACTTTTTCAACTTTGCCTCGATCTCCGACAACCGATTTTCCTTATTTCTTTATATTTCTTCTTATGTCGATAAAAACACCCTTTTTTTTTATCCTCTTTCAATAATTATCCTCGGCTCGTACGTATTTCGATCTTCCCACGATGTATTTCTGCAAAGAGCCATTAAAAACGAAACCTTATTTTCTTTGTTACACGATATTTGAGATTTATAAAAAAAAAGAAAAGAAAAAAGACAAAAAAAAAAAGTATTATTTCGTATGGGGAGTAGTTGAGTGTGCGTGTGTGTGTTGCGAGAGGCGGAACTCTGCGAATAACGCGAACGAGGGAGAGGGAGAGCGAAGGAAAAGTTCTTCTCGTGATTCGTCACTCGTAAATTTATCCGCAATTTTACATATACGTACCAACAAATATCTTGTCTCTCTCTCTACGTCGCACGAGGCTTGATTTTTCGCGGCAAACAAGTGCGAGAAGAAAACGAGAAGAAAAGAAAAGAAAAGAAAAAAAAAAAATACGAGATTATTGCGTCTTGATTCTCGGGATCTCGGCCGCGCTCTCGAAATAGTGCGTTCGAGAGAGTGAATTCCGTCTCTCTCTCTCGTGACTGTTGCGAGCAAGTTCGGCGAAGGCTTCGTGTTGACTAAAACGAAGCAAAGCTTTGTTTCGATTGATAGAAATAAATGAAGAGATTGAGAAATAAGAGTGAAAGAACTTTTTGTTAGAAATTGGATAAATTTCGAGAGAGAGAATGCGAATTCGTGGAACCGGAGGACAACGCTCGTTGGCGGTCAACCGATTCTCGGAATTACGCGTATTTTTTAGAATATATGTATGTATACACACACGCCTCGTACGTTCGTATGTGTACAGCGAGAGATTCGCGTCCTCGCAGTGGTCCGAGCGAACGACGACCTCGAAACGACGAAAAAAAAAAAAAAAAAAAATAAGCGGTAAAGAAAGAAAAAAAACAAGAGCCTAACAGTTTGAGGCTCTTTCGTACTCGCTCTTACGCTTGGAACGAATAGGAGAGGGAGAGAGAGATGATGAATAGAGTAATATGGCAGCGCGAGGCGCCTTCTTCAATCACCCGATATGCAAGGATCTATGTATATATATATATTTAAATATAACTCGCCTTTCGAGAGAAGACTCGACGAGAGCACCGATCACACCACGAGCTTCTGGATATTCCCGATTTAAAAAAAAAAAAACTCACTTTTTCACTTTAATTACCAATCGATCTTTCTTTTAATCGAAAGTATGAAGTTGAAAAAAAAGAAAAGAAAAAATGAGAGAGAAAAATAAAATAAACAGTGATTCGAACACAACACGGACACACGAACACGCGAATATCCACAAGATTATTCTCTTCTTCGTATTTTTGTATAATTTCTTTTTTTTTTTTATTCTACTCTGTGCTTTTTTCCCTCTTTGCACACTCTCGATCTCTCACACACGCACACACACGAGAAAAAAGGCCGGGGGCGCCAGTGATGCACTTTACAAAACGATAACGACGATGTCGTCGTCGTCGTCGTCGTCGTCGTAAAACGGATTAATAATTCTCGTCTTCGTACGTACTGAAAAAAAATCTTGTTCCTCCTCGGATAATAATTCTTTGTATAAATTTCTTTGTTCCAATTGCTGCTCCTCCTCGTTGTCCTCCTCGCTCTTATTTCCCGTCTCGCTATCCTCCTTATCGTTTTCGTTGTTGCTATTGTTGCTGTTTGGGCAGCTTGTACAATCGGTGAATCTCGAGGTGCTGCTGCTGCTACCGCTGGTACTTGTACGTAGGCTCGTTTTAACGTGCTCGCCGCTGGTGCTGTCGCAACTGACACCGCAACCACCGGCTCTCTCAGTGCCAAAGGACCTTTGGCACAACATAACACTGAATTTCCACTATAAACACACTCTCTCCTCGTCCCTTCCTCACTATCACCGATTGACATTATTTTATCCCATAACCATTCACGCTTTTCGCGGGATTATGTAAAAAAAAAAAAAAAAAAAAAAAGAGGAAAAAAGAAAAAAAAATAAAGAAAGAAAATAACCGAACCGATACTCGCGAAACTCGTTTTTTTAAACCGAACGCCACGGAATATATCGAGCTTTTTCTCTCTTATTCCATTCGCGATTTTCGTCTCGAGCGGTGAGACGTTATGTATTTCTTTTTTTTCGCAACTTTTCTCTCGGACGAGAGAGTGAGAGAAAGAGATTTGCTCTTACCTCGGCGAGGTTTCGCGACACTCTGCGACCGACCGCTTTGCGTAGCCCTCTCGTTCTCTCCACCACCACCTCCCAGCGCCACCGCCGTAAAACCACCCCCCCACCACTTTTTTACTCCGGCACACTACTACTACTACTAGCGCCGCCAACTACCACCACTCTAGTCTCTGGGCTTTGCCTGACCTCGTCGGGTTCGTCGCGGACGCGGATTTTGCCCGAACGACCGTGAGGGGAGCGCACTGTCACATTCTTGAAATCGCCGTGCCGCCTTTACCGCCCCGTATCTGTGTCTCTGTGTCTTTCTTTTTAGCCTTTATTTATTTTATTTTTTTCACTCGCTTCTCCCCCCCCCCCCCCCCGTATGACGGATTTTACGCGAGAACAAAAAAGTCTCCTTTTTTTTTCTTTTCAATCACCAATCATGACGTTTACTCGAAACTTTTTCAAGTCTCGCCAATTTATGACGTATCGAGTTCTTTCCGCCTCTTGATTCCAACTAAAACTTCCAAACTGCTTATAAAATCGGTTGCAACACTTAAAAAAAAAAACGATTCGGACATTAATATAGCAGAGAGTTTATTCGGTGAACACGATATTTTTACGACGTACACATGTGTTTCCGATGGGTTATAAATGTTCAAAAAACGTTTTCGTCTGTTTTTATTTCATTTTTATTTTTTTTTATTTTTTACGACTTTTTGATTCACGTGTTACAGAGCGTATTTCTCATTTGATGCTCGTTCTCGTAGCTGACTAGTCGATTACGTATTTACGGTGTTTTTGGAATTTAATCGTGGGCAGTTTTTTTCAATTTTTTTTTGTTTTTTTCTTTGTCAGTGTTTGTACAGTATGAATGAGTCTGTGAAAAAAAGGAATTCTGATTTTTATTTCCTAAAATTCTCAATGTCACAGTTGCGCGAGTTTTCATCAAATTTCTTATTGTTACAAATCTGCAAAATTCCAAGGATTTTTTTTTCAATGTTGAGGTTATGAATAACGAAACCGTCATTCGCGTTCGTTCAAATGCGAAATTAATTCATTCTTGTTTCGTTCATTCGACCACAACTACAATGTCTCGCACTCTTTCACTCGTTTTTTTTTTTTTTACTGCTGATTCTTCCTCTTTTTTTTTTTACTCTCGCTCGTGGTTGACGGTGATCGCAGCTCGCCGATACACCGACCGCAGCATACTAAACACATAAGGGAGCACACAACTCGTTAAACATGGCCGCGCTCATTCGCCCGTCGATCCGCGCGCACCGTTCAACAGACGACTCTCGAGAACTTGGAGCTTTCCTCGATCAACGCGAGAGGCGCTTCCCCGCTATCGCACACCGAATATACTACATCTATTTCAAACAAAACAACAAAAAAAAACACCTCCCAGCCTGTGTATCATTTACTGACCCCCTTCACCAGCGCCGCATTTCGTGATCTACCGAGTTCCCCCGCCGTTTTTTTGAATATTCATTTTCATCGAATCATTCTTTATCATTTCAAGTTTTGCCTAGTTTCATTACCAACGAAATTCGGCAATATTATTATCGAATTTATGATTATTTTTAATCAATTGTTCTTCATATTTTTATTTTTTTTTTTAATTTTTTTATTTTAATCTCGCAAAATTTACTTTGTTTTCCACGACTCCTCCCATTTTATTAATATTTCATAGCCCAAAATCGCCAATCATTATTGTTCCCGAGTTCGTTCTAAATTTGATTTTTTCTTGCGTAAAATAAGCGTTATTTATTTTGATCGGAATTCAACGAAAAATATATATATGACACGAGGAATAAATAAATAACGTACTTACGAGTGACAAAGGTGTGAATTTCGCGTTTCAACGTAACGCTCCCTCCAGGCAGAGGGGGGAGAGAGAGGGGGAGGGGGGGGGTGAGAGAGGATTATTCGAGTACCGCCTATTAGTAAAAAGGCTTTCCGTAGAAGCGCCAGTGGGCAGCTGAAAGCTGACGCAGAGTGGCGCTGTCGCGAGCGCCACTCGGGGTCAACGTTCCATACACACGTACGAGATCGGACGACCGAGTCGACGACGTGTGTTACGAGGCAAATTTCGGCCGAGATATCACCGAGCAACGAGGCGCCGATCGAAAAAAAGGAAGAAAAAAAAAAAGAAGGAATGACGTTTGTCCGATCTGCGTTGCGCGATTCTTTCGTACATTAAAAACTCGAAAACAACGAAAATGGTCAGACTCGAATGAAATCGATTACGCGTCATCAAATTTCCAATTCTAATCTAACCTATATGTTTTGCAATAAACGAATATTTTTAAGATAAAAAATAATCGAAGAAATAGAAAGTCAAAAGAAATGTCACGCCTACTCGTACTTTTTGGCTGTGTTAAATCATTACATTTACGATCGTAAAATAATGTATATACACGAATACACTTGTAGGTTGGAATTAGTACGAGAAAAAAAAAAAAAAAAAAAAAAAACGACGATTCTGCATAGCATCGAAAGAAAAGCGTCTGTACAATGTTATACGAGCTAAGAAATATGTCGCTCACGTACAAAAAAAGCCTCATACACACACGAGGAGAGTACGATCGAGGAGAGATTTATACTTTTTGGGTCATGCTCGCACAAGCGGATGAAGGAACAATAACGAAGGCAACAAAAAAAAAAAGAAGAAAAAAAGTAATGGTCGACGACGTTCGGCATCGGAATTGCCACTGTTGCTGTGGCGAGAAATTTTTATTGCATTTTTTTAACGTTTATATACATACGATGCCGTTCAAAATTTTATAGGACCTAAATTATAAATAAATAAATAAAAAAATAACATCGACGAATTTTTATTTTTACGATCGGATCTTCGCGTTAAATCGAATTATGCAGTTTTCATTAAATCGATAAAATTTCGTTCGGTTTTTTTATCACATTTAACATTTATTCATTTCTCGTCAATCAATTCTCATTTATTTTTTTACACGTTTTTGTTCAGCTGAAAAAAAAAACGGATTTTCGAATCGTTTTCACACTTCCGAACACTCGTGTATGTGTATTTTCTGTATATTAACACGCATAAATAATCGACTCGTGTGCGTAAGTTTGAGTATGTATATACACATATCGGAAGATGTCGAGAGAAGCTCGAGCTCTCGGTTTTTCGCTATAGCGACCGGTCAATGTCGTATATTTAGACGAGACTAATTAATGCACAGCCTTTCGCGTACTAACCCGCGAGCCACGCTATAATAGCAACGGGTTATGTATGTGGAGTAAGTATGCGGAGTGCCGAAACAAGACTCTAATGGCGCCTACATTTGCAATCTGTAAGTCAGCGAGTTTGTATACGTATATATATATTAAAATATGCATGCGAGAGAGGGAGAGCGATGCTCGTGCAGGAGAGCGTACAGTACGATTTTTCATAACTCGATTAAACATTTTCCAACATTTTTTTTCTCCGTCGTTCGTCAACTCAGTGGGGAAAAAAAAAAAACAAAAATGAAACGGAAATTAATTTTCAAAAAGTTCGATTCAATGTCGTACCGATGATTTGACACTTGGCGTTGAGAACGATATTCGTTTGGGAATTGCTAAGAAAATCAGTTCGAAAAACTAAACAATGCAAACGAAGATTAAATCGAAAATACTCGGAAATGTATTTTCGGAGATATTTCTCGTACGGAATGAATTCCGAAAGAGAGTATTTCGAGGATGGTGCGGTGGTGCGCGGCGGGCCCGAGTAATAGGGGTTTTAAGTTTGAGGTTATAATTTGAGGCAGTGGCTCCGAGGTAAAGTGGCTTTGATGTAAAACGCGTGGAGGAATGTAGATTTACGAAATATCGTTGAACTTAACGTGACGTTGGACTGTAAATATCTATATACATATAAAAAGTATGTGCGAGAAAAGTAGACGGGTATGAGAAGTATATGAAACCGAAATACGTGAGCGCGTATGAATATAAATATACAAGATGGAAGTGTGTACTCGCGGAGATGGCGCCTCCACGGACTGGAATGCGCGCATGGCATTGCAATAGTTGATAGAGGGAGAGACAGAGAACGATTGGCAAGAGGGCGCTACTGATAGATAAAGATGGTAAACAAAACGAGAAACAGAAAGATCGAAGGAGAAACAGAGAGAGAGAAATAAACGGTTGAATATGCGTGAGTGAAGTACGACCGCAGAAATAAGAAGAGAGTGAGTGAGAGAGAGAGAGAGAGGGAGAAAAGAGAGTCATTCGTAGGCAGTCGCGGAAAGAGAGACGCTCATAAATTGGCTAATTTTAGAAAACTCGTCTCGCCGAGGCGTGTGTGTTGGATGCCATTTTGTAATGACCGCTTCCTACGGCTCGATATTATAATCGGCATACACGAATGGATAAACAGCCGAGCTTTAAGACACGCGGGTACTTTTCGTCGTTTTTTTTTTTCCCTCTATCTGTCTCCGTCTTTCTCTCTCTCTCTCTCTCTCACGTTCTCACACTGTCACTCGCCTCGCCCGTTGAACGATAATTGAATATGGACTCGAGAGCCAGTACGATTCCTCGATGCACGAGCTCGTGTGTGTGTGTGGGTGCGTTCGTTTGTGTTTATATAAATATATGAAGTTAAGTCGTCAACGCGTTCTCACAATTCATTACCAAAGTATCGTAAAACTTTGTTGCTGTCCTCGCTACTTCTTGGCGCCTTTCGCGAAAATACCTCGTGCGTCTCTTCGACACCGTGTGTCCGGCGTTTACGCTTATACCTATCACACCTATAAATATTTAGTTTCACGCACGCCATTTGTGTCGACGGTAAATTTCATCTAGTTTCGTATTATTTTTTTTTTTCTTCTTGTCATTACTCGCATTATACTTGTGATATTTATCGTCGTTTTTTTTTCACGCTTTATCGTTATTTTTTTTATTTATTATCTCGAAATCTTTGAAGCACGTGGAATTCGAACGGTGCATAGATTTTATCCGACGTTTATGTCTTCTTTTGGGAATGCGATGAAATTTCTGTTCGGATTGAGAAAATCGACTAAAATCCTTCACTTCGATCCTCATTTTTTCTTTTTTCAAGTGTTGCGAAAAATTCGCCGGATTTATAAAATTTTTGTACAAAATGGCGCGCGTCGCGTTAAGAGAAAATTTTAGTTTCGCAATCAATGGAATCAATCGATTTTTCGTCGTACGATTGTTTTGTTTTTTTTCTGTAACAGAAATCGAGATTCGCATTTTTAAACAAAATTACGAAATTTCAGTTGAAAATCGAATTTCGTCCGTTTTTCAGCGTCTTGGTCCGATGACATTTTTGGAGGTTAGAATCTTTCAGTTTTCTCGTAACAAAAATTCTGTTTTTTAATTTCGATACTTTTTTCAAGATTCGAGACAAGCATTCTAGGACAAATTTTTTTTTTCTTTCAGTTTCACATAATTGTTCGTTCTCTTTAGGATCGAGGTGATTCGCATCGATTACAAAAGTCTTTCAAACGAGTGTTGTGTCCTCGGTGTCCTAATACGTGATGAGAGAACGCGCGAGAAATCACCGTTTTGGGTAGTGTCGCGACGATCGCGTAAATGGGCAGATACTTGAGAAAAAAAAACGAAAAAAAAAAAGAAAAGATAAAGAAAACGAAGAAACGAGAAAAAAAAAGGAAAAAAAATTTGAAGGGAGAGGGAAAAAGAAAAAAATTACTGTATGCTCGGACAGTTGTTTTTCAACGACGAATCTGATTCATCGTCGGCGTCTGCTCGTCGCTGCTACGAACAGAGTCCTCCGGCTTTTGGCTTGACCTCTCGCTTGCACATATTTCGCTCGCATTGTTAACGCACTGACGGAAATCTGCTCGTCTGGCTATTTCTCCCCTCTTCCCTTTTTAAAGCCCCCCTTTATCCCTCGAGCTACGTTTCATGTGTAAACACATATAGATATATGTGGAAGGTTTAAATCGCTCGGTCTCTTCGTTCGTAAAACGATAGGTATTAATATGGAAAGAAATGAGTTGTTTCGAGCGGGCCCAGAACAGGGCCAGCCGTCTGTAGTCTAGACATCCGAGACGTTACAAAATATCGTGTCCCCCCGCTGACGCCTATTCGACGGATCCAATCCAACCATCGTTTTCGAACATCCGATTACGTCTTTTCTTACCAAGTTTTCTACTTTTGTTTTTTTTTCCCCTTTCATTTGTTCTTTATCCTCGAGCGGGGGAGGGGGGGCATTTACAATCTCGCTCGACCGTGATTACCTTATTTTTTGGATTACGAAACAAATAGTTTTTGAGACCTTGCTATAGACTTTTAACGAGGGTTTTTAGATTTTCCGGACTTTGAGGATTTTCGTTATTACACGGAATTCATTGTTCGAATGACATTTTAATTTTTCGTCACGAACAAGCACGGATCCGAATTTTTTTTTCCCTGTTTTCAGTTTTATGATTTTGCTAAAATTTTTCACAAACACATTTTCGAAAACGATTTTTTTTCGAATCCCACAAAATATCGATTTTTGTACAACGATTTACGGGCTTAAAAAAAAAAAAAAAAAAAAAAAAATCGACGAATATCCGTACAAGGCGAGTTCTTGAGGACTGAATATGTCGATCGAGCTGCAAGGATGATTGGAACGTTCGTTCGGATACACTTTTCGTTGCAGGTGTGCGCGAGTTCGCAGGTGGAGAAGAAAATCGTCGATGCCTGTAATAAACAATGTTTTTTTTGTCCCTCATCGTTTACGTCCTGTGTTTAGCGCTGGAATAACCGCAATGACGATAACGATTTAATGACGTTTATGGGAGGACATCCGGTATGCACCTTGAGAATCCATAAACCGGATCCGGGTCTTTAACTGACAGCGGTGAATTTTCGAATCGATTTCATCAAGATCGAAACCAATTTGTTGTTACTTTATCTCCGGTGGCGATTAAATAAAAAACAAAAATAATAAAAAAAGCACTGAACTTTCGATAAAACCCGTGATTTTAGAGGCGTGAAGGGCGAACGAAGATTTTCGTGAACGAGCCTAGCGGCGAAAGTGTGAATCAGCGACGATCGCTGTAACGGAAAAAAATGTTTTTGGTAGAAAATTCAGATGATGAGATAAAATATTTTACATTTCGCGAATAAATATATCTCGGGCCAAATTCCCCGTGATATAAATAAACGAATACTGTTATAATTATACGATAAATCGTGACGAAAATAGAACTGGTATGGACAGAGCGACGATTCGTCGTCGATATTCCTGATACGAAATGTCAACACCGAGCGGCCATGACATCTTGGCGACAGGTTGGCGCCACCGTCGCCAGTTTTTACGACCAATAGAAGCTCGTTTAAGGTCACCTACGCTAACCCGATTAATCGATGGATTCTTACATTTGTTTTTTTTTTTTTCCAATTTTTTTTTTTATTTTCTTTTATTTCATGTCTTGCAAAATGATGCATGAAGGAGTGCGTCTATAAAAATCTCAATAAAGATAACCTGCTCCGTGATATCGTATGAATTAATTTGACTGGATGAGTTAGTACCGACGTGCAAGGGGAATCGCGATTATTTGCAACAATCTTTCATTTCTTTTCTCTCAGGGGAATGAAACTTCTAAAACCTTCTTTTTTTTTTCATTAAAATTGATAAAATATCGTTGGAAAAATGTCTAATCGCTCATTCTTTTTTTCGTTTTTGTTTTACGATTCAAATGCATGACTATGGAATGAAAATTCATCAAAAATTTATTCAATTTTGACTTTGTTCAGGTTATGTTTCGGCATAACATGAAATCATTGAAAGTTTATTACAATAATTATGATTCGATGTGCTTCGTTTCGTTGCGACGTTGGGTGTGTGTTTTCTTGCCTTGCTTTATAGGATAATAAAATAAGTAGAAAATATGTCGAATTATTCATTTTTTATTAATTTTCTGGTTTCGGGAACGGATGAAAGCTTCTCTACAGCATTTCCATGCGATTTTTTTTATCACGACGATTTGCCATCAACGGAAACGTGTCCCAAGGACATTGGAAAGTGTTTTTTGTTTTTTTTTTTCTTTACACAGAGCTGTAATGAGTCAAAATTCGTCAGTGCCATACCGTAATGAGTGTGTGTGTTTTTTAAATCGTGATTTCGTGATTTCGAGAGACTGTAATGAACGAAAATTTGCTGCAATTATGTCCGGATGTGTTTGCACCTCGTTTCATGGCTTTCAGGGTAAAGACTCGAGCACAATTTCATAAAAATCATCGACGAACGTGTTTTTCCTCGGTTTTCTTGTAACGCGGTTATTTAACGAGTGATAATTTATCGAAATAATATATAAATGTGTATTTGTCGGCGCCACGGGATCAATTGGACTCGTTTGACGAGTAGGGAACCGCTGGCGCTCGTTCGAGCGCCGGTGGACAGGCGCCAGCGTGCTGTGGCGCCGCTGTCGTCCCGACGACGGACTTGAGCGATCTTGCAGCTGCTGCTGCTGCTGCTGCTGCTACTGCTGCTACTGCTGCTGGTGCACTCGTCGATGTATGCCCCCCGAGAAATGCCCTGTTCGCCCGATTCGACCAAAACGATGCCTCACCGGTCTCTCTCTCTCTCTCTCTCTCTCTCTCTCTCTCTCTCTTTCGACGTATTTCACTTCCCGTTCGTTCGCCTCGAGAGTACAAGCTCGACCTGCCAATTTGCCAAAAATTCTCGTCGCTATCTCCCCTCACAATCCTAACTTCTAAGGAAAACTGTTTCTTCCTCTTTAACCATCGTTCACACGTTAAATGTTAATCTTTCCAAATACCGATAATTTCTGATTTCTACAGTTCGAGCCAAAAATTGATAAAAATAAAATCGAAAATTAGCATTATTTTCAAAATGGCGGCACAAAAAAAATTTTGACAAAAAATATTTTCGAAAAAACGTTTATTTTTTACACGTCAATTAACGAACATACAGGAATATTCGAGAAAGAAAAAAATGGATTCCGAAGCCAAGGAATCAGGAAAAATGAACGAGAATCGTTGAATTTTGATTATAGTGATAAAAATGGAAGTGAAAAAAAGTGATTAAAATAGGTTTCAGGATGATCTAAATCCGAATGTGTTAAAAGATGTTTATTCGAGCTGTGGCGAAACGATATTTCGAAATTTTCGAGGACGACACGTGCATAGCGAATAATACTCGGGATTTACAACTCTCCGGAACGCTATAACATCTCCGCGTACAAAGTGCTCTGCTCGCGAGCACTTGTTGCCCGGATTTTCTGTAAACACGTGGCTACTACGAAGCAGCTTCAACACTGAAAAGCTGACCACTACGAACATCTCTCGATTCGTTTGTACGAGAAAATCGTGAATACAGGATGCATCGTGGACACAAAAACCACGACGCGCAAGCGCCCTCAATATATATCTATATTTGTGTATTAAAGACCGAGAGAGACGGACAAAACTTTTAAACTCTGGAAAAGTTCAACGAGATCGCACCTTTTTTTCTCCTTCAAGAATTTTTCATTTCTATCGAAAATCGTGACTTATTAGTTTTATTTTTCAAAGCTCATTGATCGAAATACTTTTTGCCGAAACATTTGTGATGAAAAATTAGTGAAGAAAAAAAATTGGGTGAAAAAAAGAATCGAATTTTTGGGAAAAATTATATTTCAATTTTTTTCTTTCGATTGCTTCGATGTTCGATTCGAAAAATTCGAAACTTTCGACATCGAATTTTAGGTTAAAACCGGAACGAATGTATTTCGACGTGTTTGATAAACGAACTAACTTTTGGACTCGAACTGGAAACGATAAATTCTGCTGATTCTTCAAACGATTCGTTTCGAAATTGAATTATGAAATAAGGTATTTAAAAAAGGCTGAAGCAAGCGAATAGCATGGGGTTACGAGAGCGTAAAACTTACCGTCAAAATCGTCGGGCCGATCGCATCGTTATCCAGGCGCAGCGCGATTTCACAATCGCGAAAAATTCCGAGTTGCGATTTCGAGGATTTCACTATCGCAGTAAGTGGTTCAAATATCTTCACGTTTCAACACTCGCACAATTGTGACGTAATTCCGAATGAGAAATTATGCAATTGTTAAAGAAAAAACCGTCGAATTGTTCGGAACAAAAAAAGATGTGAACGAAAAAACGTAAAAATTTTGAGGTTAAGTTAGATTCGGTCGACAAGAATTTAGTGCAAAGTAGAAAAATTGCGTGCAAGTGCAGTGGCCGCGTATGCCGCGCTTTGACTGGTCGCGTGGCGGATGAGCAACCCCTATTTGTAAGGGTTGGTCCAAAAGGGGGCAGAGATATTCCGGCGACAACCGGCGCGCCAGTTCGTGGCGACGCAGATCTTGACGCCATTTATTGTATCTATGCTTTCGGACGCGGATGGAAGGGGATCCTCGATCTACGAACAAGAAGAGGAGAGACTGAGCTTTCCTTTCGTCATATATATATATATATGTATAAACGTGTCTATGAAGATCATACACGTATCAGTATCTTTTTCTTTATATTTTTTTACGTGAGGAGACATCAGGAAAAAAGATCGCGGCATGTCAATTGGTAAGTTTCGGTCCCCTCGCGCGATCTTTCGAGTATTTTGTTCATCGAACAATATCTTGGATCTGTGCCCTCAAAATTATTCTTCCTCCATCTAACATATTTTATTTATCACAAGTATGACGTTAAACCGTGTGATTTACGAAAAATGAACGACGCCGCGACAGCTGCGATGTTTTTTGAGCGTCCTAACCTCAAATTTTGTGGAATTACGATTATTTAACGTCACTTTGACCCAACGATGCTACCGAATCATAAAAATTTTGTTTTCAGTTGACAAGTTGATTGAATTCTTTCGATTTCGAAGTCGGATGACAATAATTTGAGAAACTGAGTTCGAAACAAGAAAATGTCGTTATTCTATTTCGGCATTTGTCATTACGATCGTAATTGGTACCGAAATATCGTTGATTCGTGAAAATTCATGATTTTATGATTCTACTAAAGACATTTTTCCGAAATGACAGTATTTTTTTCGAGTTTCTCAAATATTATTAATGATTCGAATATCATTAGAAAGAATAACAGTAATTTAAGAAATTATAGGAAAATTGCGAGCGGGGAAAAGTGGCTTGGATAATTTTTGAGATTCCAAGGGTATATTCGAGCATTTTTGACGACCAATAGGACACGTGTTTATACGTGCGTGTGGTGTTATCATGGAAAAAGCAAAATAGTCTAGACGAGGTTGCAGCCCCGAACGACCGAAGGAAACTCGGATTTGAAACGAGTATTTGTGCACCCCCCCCCCCCCGTCTTCGAAGATATCAGACTTATTTCTCTCTGATCTCTCGGTCCCTCTTTTTCCCTCTTTTTCTCATATACCACTGCATTTGTGTCGCCCGATCTTTCCGACGACACGATGACACGGCGATGAGACACAGCGCAAATATTTTTAACAAGCAACTCCACCCTCGCCACCCTTCAAAGAGAGCAAGAGGCGCCAAACCACTTCTCTCTCTCGCTCTCTCTCTCTAACGCTTTTACAGAGATTCTCCCCGACAGGGGGTGCCTGCAACCCGTACAGATATCGCCACATCCGGAACCCGAGGGCTCCCTCATACGCGATCGTTTTTTCAGTTTTTCTTTGTTCTTTTTTCCCTGTTTCAATTTTTTTTTCTTCTATTAATAAAAAAAGCAAAGAACTATGAAACATCGACTGTCAAATTAGTTTTTTTATCGTTTCTTTTATTGTAATGATAATTTCTGTCTTTTTCTTGTAAATACTGAACTTTTATTTATATTGTTAATTAAATTTTGTAATTTTTCATATTTTTCTTCGTATTTTCTCAATTTTGGTCGAAATTCGATTCAAAATTCTCTGTACTCCGTTATTTTGTGAGGAACTTGTAGAAGTGCCATCGAGGAGCGGAATAAAAAAAAAATGAAGAATTGTAATTGAATAAAAATGTTTATTATGAAAACTTATGCAGTTTGAGAAATTTTTACTTTTATCCCACAATTTTCCACATTTTTTGCTCAAAGTATTCAACCGGCCATGGGAAAACAAAAAATTACTTTTGACAATTTTTTTTTTCCATCGAATTCGAAGCATTTTTTCGCTTGAAAAAATGGAAATTTTCTTTCATTTTCATGAAAATAAAATTTTTTTTCGATTTTTATAAAATAAAAAATTTGCTTCAATTTTTATAAAAATGAAAAGCGATTTGGCTGAATATGTAAATAAAATACTTGATGTTTTTTCTGTTTTTTGTAGGATAATCTCGTTAGTTTTTCGAATATAATTCTTAGGCTGTACGAATATATTTATAAATGTATGGGGGTTGTATTCGTTGGCTCGTTGTTTATCGAAGAGAGTCGCAAGTTGGGGACGTGTGGCGAAGGGGATGAGGAAGAGAGAGAGAGAGAGAGAGAGAGAGAGAGAGAGAGGAAAAGGAAAGAAAGGGAAGGGTGAGTGGTCGAGGATAGAGAGAGAGAGAGAGAGAGAGAGAGAATATTGTGGCGGAGGATCAAAACACTTGGCGCCCCAGGCTGGAGCCGTGGCGGGAACGACGGGCAGAGCGTCGCCGACGCTTACCCGCGATGGAAGTCTCGCCCCCGAGAGAGCGCGATCGCGTCCCCCTGGTAGACGAGATCACGCGGCGACTACGATGACAACCGAAGAGCGAGGGAGAGAGAGAGAGAGAGAGAGTAAGATAAAATGGCAGAAAAAGCGAGAGGGAATGAGAATAACAATTTTTGGCGAGAGTCTCACTCACCAACTCGGCATTTTCAACCCCTGGTGCGCGCGGTCATCGCGAGAGCCAAACCAGTCCCGAATCCCGAGATGAGAGAAAAAAACGTATTATTTTTTATAGGGAATAAGTAGCTGAGAAAAATATTCGCAGCGATGAACTTAAACTCGAAAAAAAATGCTCAAATCGATGGATTCATTTCATTGATTAAAAGAGCGATTATAATTGCGATAATGAACAGAAATTTTTCTTCAAATCACTTGAGCCACTCTGAAATGACCCTAAATGCAAAGAAATTAAATTTCAGAAATACCGAGAAAGAACCCATTCAATTATTTTCATATTATTAACGCGTATAACCTCAAAAAAAGGCTGAAGAAGCCCGATTAATTTGCAATTTTAGGTTAATCCGAGAACACGGTGAAACGACGATGCCAGACGATGATTTCGCGACAAAAATGTATGTCCTATTACGAAGAGTTTTATTCACGATACTTCAAAATGATATTTTAATAGTCTAGTACAATTAAGAAAGAAAGGAAAGTATTGAGTCACGTTTGGTGTCCGTTGCGGTGTCAAATAATTAACTGACTTTAATTAGAACACCGAGCTCGCAAATGGGAATTTAATAACCGGCTGAGTACAAGGATAAAATGGTAAAAATATATATGTTGCCAGGGAGGAAGGGAGAGTCAATTGACTAATGACAAAATTGCGAAGCGGTAGGAACAGCGCACAATCTTAATCTCTTTGTCCCTACGATCTTATTTTTTTGTTGGTTAAGGGACGAAGGTCCGCGGAGCCATCGGGTCTGGAGAAGCTCGTGGACGAGTTTAACGTACACATAGCGAGTACACGGCGGTCTGCAGTTTGGTGCCGAGTGTCGGAAAATGGGAGGGGGAGGGGGGAGAGGATCGGTGGAAGGGGGAAAAGAGAAGGAAATCGGGAGGCACGGTGCTCAAACCTCCGATTCTATAATAATAATACAGTTGGGTATACATGTAGCGGGAATATAAACCAAGAGAGAATCCGATGGACCAGCAAAAATAAGAGGGTTGCTAATACATATATACACAAATAAATGTATATATATTTAAAACGCGCGCGCGAGGCGCCCTCCAGGTTGGCGTCTCTCCCGTTCCCATATACTCGTGTACGAAATCTCTCTCTCTCTCTCGTTCTCTTTTACTCTTTTTACTTTAGCGGGAGAAAGAAGTATCAGTGGCGCTGCTGCCACGACGACGAACCTTTTCGACTTTGCCATATTATCTTTCTCTTTCTATTATGTTTCTCTTTTCCTGGCAGCATCAACGATGAGACAAGAGACAAACTTCCACTCTCTCTCCCTCTTTCTCGTTCTCTCTATCTTTTTCTGTATTTGGTCGTCGACTTGTTCCCGTCTAACAGTCGGGCGTCGTTGTGACGGCGTCGCGATCCTCCGTTCTCGCTCTTCCGACGCGCCACACACACTATCGGATGGGAGGGAGGGGGGGGCGACTTTGCGATTCTACGTTTTCCCTTCATATTATTCCTCCTTACACCCGATTTCAAAAACACCGCTGCACAAGAACCCATGTGTGTACTTTAACCCCTTGGACGTAGCACGCGAACAACTGCTTCGAGTGTTTCTACAACTTCAAGCCAAAACGCTAATTTACCTCGCGAGAAACTTCAACTTCACCGCCAGGTGGCGCGCTCTTCCGGAATAACTTGGAAACTGAAGTTTGCCAACTAAATCGAACAGTCTATTGTACTACTTTTTATTTCAAAATTAACTGTTTTCTGTCGCATTAGCTCCTATCACATCAGACTTGAACATGAACCCAACTTTTCTTAAATAATAAACTTTCTTTCCCCATTGTTTCGAAACTTTTTTTCCATTTTAACGAGTTTTCATCATCGAATTTTTACTCAACGACGCCATTTTAAATCGTTCTTCATTATTTTTTCGTTGTCGATAAACGTGCTCATAACCTCAATTGTCAGACCGGTGGAATCGTTTTTGATCACATGGGAGGGGTTAATTATTACACATTGATATAAAAATAAAATGTTGTCAATAATGCTAGAAGCGAAACGACGATGTTCGAGAAAACACGTAAAATAAAAGTTTTTCTATTCGTGAAATTATGGTCAGGAGCTCTCGTGTCGACCGAACATTGTTTCGTCAGATATCTTTTCACCCACCATTTTTTTTTCCAAGGAAAATCGAGCATTATTATTTTTCGCCGAATCCAGGCAACGAGAGGGGAGAATTCAGGTAGAAATTTGCACGCTCGTACTCAACGCATTGTCCAGGGGTCGTAAGCTCTATTGATAAAGTTTACGACGCACCAAACGCGCTGCACCGAAGAAGCTTAATAACCAAATGAAGGCTTGTTATGTACCTGCGTTTTATGTAGTTCTTCCAATCCCTCGTCCATTGTCTAACGACACATTTCGCGCCTCTGTCGACCGGTACGATTAGGACGAACGACTAAGCCTGACTGGTCGCTCGACTTAATCCTTACTGGTACCTGATCTCGTCTATTTATTATTTTCCCCGAACTCTTTTCATCGATATTTCTGCCGAGATCCGGTGAAAACTGGATTTTCATTGAAATTTCACGGAATTTTCATCGGAATAAATGTACGAAAATAAAAATTTACAAACATTTTGCGTTTTATTTTATGACGATAATTTTTCAGGCATCGAAGAGTTTTTTTTCATTTATCAATACTTTATTTTTTATCCAACGAATGTTAATAAAAAAAAAAAATTCATTTCGTCGTCAACTTTTTATTTTTTATAAAATTTTGGTAGTGAGATTACGCGATCAATATTTCATGGTTATGAAAATAAGAGATAAAAGTGTTCGATGCGTTAAAACTGGAAAGAATTACAGAAAGCCTCCGTTCGAATATTACGATTCGAAATTTCGAACAAAGACAAATTTCACAACGGTGAAAACTGTATATAAGAAAATATTGCTGGAAGTCGAGAATTTGGGGATTAAGGAAAATAGGAGGAAGGTCGAGAGAGGGTTGAGGGGCAAGAAAAGACGTTTTGGTTTCGAGGTAGGGTCGAATCCCCCCCACTCCAGAGTCATTTATAAGGGTTCAAGTGGCAGACCGATTAAAAGGGACTGGTGCTTAGTCTCGACAAATCGGTCGCTCGTCACGCTCGTTACTTTCTGATTCGCAAGAGTTTTCGTTGTTAGTCGACGCGTCGACGCCACGCTGTCTCGAGAGCAGGCGTCGAAGATCGCGTAATCAAAATAAAAGCTAATTTTTGAGGCGCTCTCGAGTCCTCCTCAATATTTGTAAACACGAATCTTCCACGCGAGTGTTATTTCGTGCGGGATTATAAAAGATCGAGGAATATAATCCGTGATTCCGTATTTAACAAAAAAATTTTCATTTTTCGAATCAAACGAGTGTGGAAAAAAAAAAAATCTCAAGAAATGTTATAAATTCGGTTGATTACGATTGAGGTTATGTGTGAAGGTGAAACTCGAATAAATTTTGAAGAAACGTTTAATCCTGGCTGTGAATAAAAATATAAAAATAAAAACGTAAAATAAAAATGGCAGATGACGAAAATCGTCGAGGATCTTCGTTGTCCTCGTTCAGAAATATATTTTCGTTCACGAGTCCATCGGTCAAGAGGTTATTAGGCTGGAAGCAGGGCGACGAGGACGACAAGTGGGCGGAAAGAGCGGTTGATTCGTTGGTTAAAAAGTTGAAGAAGCGTAAAGGTGCGTTGGAAGAATTAGAGAGGGCGTTGAGTTGTCCAACAATGGTATGCAAATGCGTTACGATACCTCGCAGTTTGGACGGTAGATTACAAGTATCCCACCGAAAGGGTTTGCCACACGTCATTTATTGTCGAGTATGGCGATGGCCGGACTTGCAGTCCCATCACGAGCTTCGTCCATTGGACGTCTGTCAGCATCCATTCTCGGCGAAACACGAGGAAGTTTGCATAAATCCGTATCATTACAATCGCGTTGAAACAGCCATTTTACCTCCAGTTTTGGTACCCCGGAACATAGAATTTCCAACTAACACGGAAACTACGTATACGCGATTGCAACGAGATCGAGATATTGGAATGCCTCAAAATATTTCTTATTCGTTGGAAGGCTTTCGAGGACCCGCCGAAATGTGCGGTACGATTACGACAACGGGCTCGCAGCAGCAGCAGCAGCAGCAGCAACAAACGATTAATTACAACGGACAAACGTCTTACGCCAACAATATATTGCCCCTGACTCCGCCGCCCGAAGAATTTTCACAAATTTCCAACACCGAACAAAATCTTTTTTCTACAGAAAATAATTCTGCGAGCATGGATATCGCTGTTTCGAATTTTCAGCCGATTCTTTACGAGGAAACTCCCTGCTGGATCTCGATCGCTTATTACGAGCTCAACACAAGAGTAGGAGAAATTTTTCAGAGCAAATCGAACAGCGTTATCGTCGATGGCTTCACCGATCCGAGCAACAATATCGAACGCTTTTGCCTCGGACGTCTCTCCAACATCAATCGCAATTCTACCATCGAAAACACCAGACGACACATCGGTCACGGCGTTCAACTTTGCTACGTCGCAGGAGAAGTATACATCGAATGTCTCTCCGATTCTTCCATCTTTGTACAATCGAGATTGTGCAATCATGTTCATGGTTTTCACATCAACACCGTTTGCAAAATTCCTTCGAAATGCTCACTCATGATATTCAGCAATAAGGACTTCTCGGAATTACTCTCTAAACGCGTTTATGAAGGCTTCGAAGCTGTTTACGATCTCACGAAAATGTGCACCATCAGGTAAACATTATTTTACATTTTTCTTTTTTTTTTTTTCGACAGTCACAATTTCTTTCAATGTGGGCTTGAAAATATTTCGTAAAACTTTTGTTTTTTTTTTGTGTAATTTAATTTTTCGATGTTTAAACTGAAACTGGACTCAACAGCATGGAAATGGATCACATTTTTTGTGAAAAACTTGTTTTTTTGCGATATTCCAAAACTTTTTCTCGCACAACTAAGTTTTTTTTTATCGTTGTTTTTCACGTTCAAATTTTTGTTCGATATGTGACTGAAAAAAGGTTTTTATCGCTATTTATTATATAGGTTTTTATTTAATTTATATTTCTGCATTTGAAAAATGGAAAAGGATCATAATTTTTGGGAAGGATTTCTTTTCTGCATTTTTTCGAAATGTTTTTTTTTTCGATTTATAGAGCTGTCAGGATTCGCCTGAAATAGTTTAATGCTGTTCTCCATAGATCAATTATTGTTCTCACGAAAATTCAGGCTCGGTTATCGACCGATTGAGAAAGAACCGATTTCCGGTCACTGAAAATATATGTATCTTAGTGAAAGTCCATAAAATATTTGACAAAAAGCAGATTCAAGTACTTCAAGCTTGTAGCAATCCAATGGTCTCGGAAAGTAAAACGATCGTCGATCTAGTTTTCGTGAAATATTGAGTTGAAACGGAGCTCCCGGGATCGGACATTGTTTTGACACTTTAGAGATGAAGAGGTTAAACCTGCGCCTATCGGCGCGATCGAGTACTACGCCAGTCACTGGAATAACTATTATTTCAGTTTTGTAATTATATACCAATTGTTTTAAGCGATCTTCGATTGGAATAAATCTTTTTTACTAAAAATTGTTTATACAACTATGAAAAATTGGGTTAGGCATAAGGGCAGGCTGTCAATACGCGAACAATGCGGGGTCCCCGCATATACGGAAACAATACGGGGTCCACTTGCCCGGTGACGAGTTGAGACCCTGCCTACTGGAAGGTGCGTCGAGGGCAACGAGAGAGATAGTCTTGCCAAGCTGAAATCCTATCTCTCTCTCTCTCTCTCTCTCTCTCTCTCGCAAGCCCTGGGTACAGTCGTAGTCAAAAGTGCAAGAAACTTAACAGCATTTTCGGTGCGCGCAAAAAGTTTTGTCATAAACTTTTCTGTGGATTGTACTCACTACTTGTGGCGGTGGGGGCGATAGAAAGAGACAGATTTTAACCCTAAAACAAACACAGAAATAGTTCTTGGTCCCCCGGGTAGCCTGTGCTTTTCATATGGCAGCGCTCCTTCCAGTATACTTATAGTTCAGTGACCATAACCCCCTATTATTCACCATTTTTATTGTTATCAGAAAAACAAAGAGAATCGTGTATATTCAAAATCCGAATGATCATATATGAAAATCATTTTATGAACGTATCGAGTGTAGAGGTCTGAATCGATCTGAAAAGGTCCATTGTAAATGATTTTCGTCAATTTTCCATGCGTTGTAGCAACGGTTTCTGAATTTTCCGGACTGGGTCTGAAAGACCCTTGAAATTTTGAAAGGACTAAGACGACAATCAATATTTTTTCATACGTTTTTCCTTACGACTAGTGAATTTATCTATTTTACGATTAGTTTCAATTTTATCAATTACTCGACTTAAAATTCGACGATAATGTCGTAAAATTTACGACAACATTAAAAAAATTTAAACATTTAAAAATGCGATTCAGTTAAAATCGAATTTTGTCAAAAAGAATCTCGATAATTCGATGTTTTAATGAAAAGAGCAATCGATGCTTTGACAACTTCTGAAAATACAAATCTTGATGTAAAAAAATGTTGAATTTTGGTAATTCGGTTTGAACTTCAGATTCATAAAATGAAGAGACGCGACAGCTACTCGACCGAAAGTACTGAAAGAAGCAAAAAATCGCAAAACACAAAAAACAAATTTATTTTGAGTAAACGATTTTTTTTTCTTTTTTGTCCGTTAGAATGTCATTTGTGAAAGGATGGGGCGGAGAGTACAATCGCCAGGACGTGACATCAACTCCATGTTGGATAGAAGCACATTTGCACGGACCGTTACGTTGGCTCGACAATGTTTTGGTCGGGATGGGTTCGCCCCACAACAAAATAACTTCAACGTCATGAAAAACAAAACAAAAAGAAAACAAACATTCGTGAAGCAGCTGAGAACAGTTTTTTTTTGGAAGGGAGGAAAAAAGTACAAATGATTTGACGGATCGTCAAAGCGAGAGAAAATGCGCCAATATCTGTACTCTCGTACTAGAGCAAAGCTTTTTTTTTTCAATCGAGCTTTTTGCAATGTAAAAAAACAAAAAAAATTAAAAGGTTATGTCGTTTTTAATAATAAATTATTTTCCAGCATTTAGATTATACTTTTGTCTGTTTACTTCGAAATTCATTCATTTATTGGATCTTGACGATAGCAGCGTCCTTGGGGAGGAACAATTTATCATCTTAAATGTAGAATAATGAAAATGAATGATTTTTGTATAATTTGTCTTTGACCCGAGACTCCTGAAACGATTTCGTGAATGGGCTCGATTTTCTTCCGGTACAAAAAACTTATTTTGTTTCATTTTTGTGAAAACACTCATTCGTTTCATTGAATTTTATCGTTGAATGTTACCAAAATGCAACTTTATCATGAACCATTTTTTTCGTTGTCAGAAAACGAAGAGATTCGTGTACAATTGAACGTCGTTATGACGACTATTCGAGTATTTTACCATCCTGTTGGAGAGCTCACGTTCGAAAAAACATAATTCAGGGGTCCCGGGTCAACGTTCAATATAAATAATGTATAAGAGGAAAATGTACGTTAACATAATCTTTAAGGACGCTAATAATACGTTGTTTAATTAAAATTACAAGTATTTTAAACAGAGTATTCTATAAGTCACCCGAAATTCGAATTTAACTAAAGTTCTCTCGCAAGAAGTCAATTTAGTAAAAAACAAAAAACAGAAAATGAAATCGTTTGTTGTAGATCTGTTGTAAACTTTAATTTTTGTCAAAGTGTATTTTTGTCTGCGAACGATAGGGCTTGTGAGGAAGTGAAAAAAAAAAAAAAAAATAGGTAATAAGAAGCAACGAAATGATTTTTTGAGGCACAGTTTGTTTCCGATACACAAACTTTTTTTTATACAGATGAACGACCGATTACGTTTGTTCGCGTTAAAGTAACTTAAACTAATTTGATTGTAATATATTCGGCGGGACTCACGGACGACGAGCCGAGCCCGCTGACGTCTCGAGAACGATTCCCTTTTAAATTTCTAGGCTTATCGGCCTCTCCCTTCTTCATTGCCCTGAGTGCGATCATACTCGTTCGCGATTATAGTCGAAATCTGTACAATTCACGGTCTGGCTCGGTCTCTTCGAAAATGATATTTTTACACGTTTTCTCACGGCGTTCATCTCTTCGCCGGTGGCAGGAGCAGGGCCAATAGACCTCCGACTAAAAAAAGAAAAGATTTCAAATTATTTTATTTCTTTCAAGAACATTAAATTGTGAATGGTCGTCACTCGATTCTTGAGAACGAAATGAAAAGTAATTTGAAATTCTACGTGAAAAATTGCAGATTGTAAATTTCGATTCGATCATTGAGAATAAATTTTGAATAAAAAAATGTAGAAAACTCACGAACGACTATTCCTCCGACAAGAAAAATAGGAACTTCGCAGCTGATGTCGAGGAGCATACCGAAGGCGAGATTGCTCGCGATCGCACCGACTCTTCCGAAAAACGTCATCATGCAAATCGCCACGGCGCCGATGTGAGTCGGAAAAATGTCGACGACGACCCCTCCGATAACGAAATTAGCCGTTGTTATCGCGAGCGAATACACACAAGCGACGATCAGATTTTGGAAGGAAGATTTGACGAAATAAATGGCGAAACCTGCCAAACCGGAAATCAGCATCGTCGTCACTGAAATATTCAAAATTAGCGGTTAAATGATGCTTGAAAAATTCATTCGTCAAGGCGAATGATAAATTGTTAATGAAATGTGAAATTCTATACCGAAAATGCGTTATTTGAGTTGGAACAATCGATGAATTTGTATTTGGCCGATTAATTGTTCCAATTTATTGTCAAATAATGTTTATAATCACATTTAAAAAAATTAAAATGTATATAAAATTTAAAAAACTAATCGATTTATCATTGTTTAAACCGAAATAACTTTCGAAATATATCGACAAATTTTTGTAATGATTCGATGCTATTAATATTGAAGAAAAATGAACCTGGAATCGTGCGTCGTCCAACGCGATCAGCGAGGTAACCGGAAACCACGTTGCCCAGAAGGCAAACCCCATTGATGGTCAATGTATTGATAAAAACTCGTTGATCGATGCTTATGCCATCGCAATTCAATGTTTTCGAGATCGTCGAGTTGCCTAGAATATCAGCGTTCTCTTTCAAGCGTGTTACGAGCTCGCAAACGCTCACCGATACGTTAGGATGAATTTTGTAATAATTTTCGAAACGGTTGAAAAGTTCCGGAAACCATAGACCCAGGCCGTAATATCTGTCGAGAAAAAATATTTTTTACTAAACGAAAATTACATTTATTAAAAACTTTTTATAAGTATTGATATGAATCTTGTAAACTTTTGTAAATTTTTGTAACAAAATACTCTTTATGTTTTTTCTATGAAATATACAACGATTAAGATTGATTTTCAACATTTGGACTATACTTTTGTTCATTTTCTTCGATTTTTGTCCTTAACATTTATTCATTTTTTAGATTTTAACGATCCAACGTCCTGAGGGAGGAAAACTTGTTGACTTTAATGTAAAAACGATTGCAAGGAATGATTATTGTGTAATTCGTTCAGGACAACTTCTATAATGGATTCGAAAACGAGTTTCAATTTCTTTTTAGCACAAAATCTTATTTTTTTCAAAAACTTTTTCTTGTTTTATTGAGCTTTCATCGTTTTTTTAATTTTTTAAGTTAATTTTTTTAATTAATTTTTTAAAGGTCCGAAGTGAACCGTTAACGTCGTTCATTATTGTTTACATGATTTAACTAATGTTCTATTTTTTAATTCTATTAGTTGTAATATTTGTTAATACCCAAACATGTTCGTGAAATAAATGGTCCAACATAAAAGCGCCCATCTGAAATACGGTGGCGAACCAAGAGATCGAATTTGTCGATAAACATTGCTAAGTAAATCCAACAAGAGACTCGGTTTATTGCCATTATTTTCGAATCCACCAACCCGATGTCGATCATTGCATGAATCACCGAAATTGTTTGTTCTCATTCCAACGTCATTGCTCTTCGTTTTCTTTTCTTCCGATTCTTCGTTCGTATTCAAGGCACACAAACATTTGACCTGAGAACAAAGACAGTAGTTTTTACTAAAATTGTCATTCGATCTCGGCGCTTTTCACTCTTTTACGAAATTCATTGATTCAATTGTCCTGTAAATTAAGTTTCCAACTTTAAATTGTCAAAATTATTAGAATTTGAAGAGAATCTTAAGAAATCTTGTTGATTTTGAAAAATCGTGGATACCGATATCCTGTTGACGTTTCTAAAATACTCGAGTAATTATCTTTTTTTATTCAGAAAATAAAATCTCCGAAACTTTTGAAATTGCGTCAATTCTTTGAGATTTTTGTGGCAGGATTTTTAACTGCTGAGATCCTGAATCGAATGAAATGTTCGTCTGCGTCGGTGTGTTGAAAACTTCTCAAGAGTCAAATTACCGGATATTCGCTCTGATCGCGTCCAGCGTTGCTGGCATAAATATCCCGTAAAACGTCGAGAGCTTCGTCGAATTTTCCTCGTGAAAGTAAAAATTTCGGGCTTTCAGGATATTTCATGAGAACGAAAGCGACGAGGATGGAGGGTAGTCCGATTATCGCGAGATACAAGCGCCACGAATTGTAAAGAAAACCTTCGTACTGCCATTTTATCCTCAAAGGAATTATCATCCAAGCGAGTCCTAAAAAAATTCATCAAATTACAATTTTTTTCCAATAAAACACAAGGATTTAGCTTTAAAAAAGTGATGAAAATCAATCGTTGGTCAGACCTGGAAGAATGAGCCACGAAAGTGTCCAAAAAAATCCGACGTAACAAATGCTTTTGACTCGCTGCTTCGCTGCGTGAAATTCTCCGAGATAAGTGTAAATCAACGAACCCGGTGCTCCGATCCTGATCACACGAAAAAAAATCGTAAAAATTTATATTAATCGAAATAAAAATTCTTCTCTATGATTGAATGCCAAAAAAAAAATTCGCAATTTTAATTTTAACAAAAATTATATGAAACGAAAAAAAAAAATTGAATGAGAATAAAAAAAAAAAATTCTTCACGACAGAAATTGGGCTAATATTGTAGAAATTTTCAATAAAATTCGTCAAATAAAGCTTCACAAAAACGATTGCAAGAGAAATTGTGTAAAAAATATGAAACGTTGAATTGAAACGAGATGCAAAATCACTCATTTTTGAACCTCAATTATATTGAAAATGGAATAATCCAATGTCATCATCATTATTGTAAAATAAACCATATTTTTTTTAATTTATAATTTTTTATTCTTATCGAAAATAATTCTGAGAATAAATTGAAGGTGGTTTCAAATAATAAACTAATAGGAGAGACAATAAAAATAGTTTTTGTCGTTGAGTAGACTCACGTGAATCCACTGATAGCTCGAAAAATGAGAAGAGCTTGAAAATTCTGTGCACAGCTTGAAACGAGTGTGAGCAATCCATCGACGAGAAAAGTGCCAACAAGAATATTTTTACGTCCGTAAGCGTCGGCGATAACGCCCCAAAAAACCGAGCTAATCACACCGCCTGTTAATCATTCTTAACAATTATTAAATTAATACCGATTAAGGAATAAATAAGAAGAAAAATAATGAACGCGATTGAATTTTTAGCGAATAAACTTACCAACGAGAAAAGCCACGTTCAATAATCCTTTTTCCTCCGATGTCAGGCTCAAATCGCACTCGGCAGACGGTAAAATATATGCGTTTATGCCATTTTGACAACCAACGCACAAAAACATCAAACCGCAGAGAAAAACGAAGCCATAATGAAATTTTCCATAACCTGCGAGTCAATTTTTATCGTTATTTTCATATTTCATATTTGAAGAAGCTATTTTCAAGACTCATCCTCAAGGACAACATTTTATTGCTTATTGAAGAACAATAATTCATATTTCTACCGAACGAATTGTAATTCAAACAAGTTTGAGTTTCAAATTAACACAAAAATAGGAAAAAACATTTTGTTTTTAATCGAAGCAATATTTTCCACAAATTTTTATCGTATAATTCCAACAATATTTGAAGTATTCAAGTCTCAAATTAAGGATGGTGGCTACATACGACAATATGATAAGAATTTAATAAAATTTATTGATAACATTCTTTAGCATCAAATGCAATGACACAAATTTTTTTCAAATTTTTCGTCTACATAGTTGTCGAATAATTGGAGTTTACAATATGAAAAAGATATACCTATATATATCAGAATTCTATGCTTACGGATGTAAACTCTAGTGTTAAATTACTCGAAAACTATGTAGAAGAAAAATCTTAAAAAATTTTTATATTCATATTTAATCCAAAAGAATATGCTCACCGAATCTCATTAAATTCTAATCATTTCGAATTTTCCTATGCTTTTAACATGGCAACATTGTTGTCTGTAGCCAACCCCCTTAATACGAAAATAGAAAAAAAAAAAAACATTTTTTTAAAAATCGAAGTAATACTTGCCACAAAGTTTTATCGCTGTTTCAAAGTCCGTTGAATTTTCCACGTCCTTTGGTCGATTGACATCTGCAAAAGTAGATAAAAAATGATTCAAGCGTTCCAAATGCTTCAAAATTAAATTCAAATGGAAAAAAATATTTTTGCACATCGATTACGAGTGAAATGTTAGAGGTCAAAGCAAAAAATGAGTAAACATAAATCCATTAATCCGTGAATCATGAAATTTGTTAAGATTTCATTGAAATAGTGTAATTTTATAATGAATGAATCGAACAATCGTCGACTATTATGTACTTTTCCGATGAAACGTATTATTCCACTCGAGCGAGGAGACATTTCTCGATTGTGTAAGTATACGAGCGCGCACAGATGTTTTTGTTTTCTACGGAAAATGCGTTGATTGTGTGTGCATATTTGCTCGAGTACGTTAAAACAAACGAAGAGTCTCGCAGCTCGAGTTGTTGCGTCCTCAAACGTTCAGCGGAAGGGCAAACGAAGAATGAGAGAAAAATAATCAATCTATATAGACGTACGTCGTATACGAGGTGTCCGAATAATCATCGAACGAATAA
This sequence comes from Campoplex capitator, assembly GCA_037576405.1. Lineage (NCBI taxonomy): Eukaryota > Metazoa > Arthropoda > Insecta > Hymenoptera > Ichneumonidae > Campoplex > Campoplex capitator. The sequence continues at coordinate 2,706,025 of JARBWI010000021.1, forward strand.
ATTCGACAATCACCAATTTCCATGAAAAATCACAACGATTCAAGAGTTTTTTAATCGTTCTATCGATTCCTGTCGATTTTGACTTTTGACGTTTATTTTTTTTTTTTGCCAAAAATCGATCGAGGAGCTAACGAATAAAATGAAAACGCGAATATTTTTGCCAGTAATTCACCAACGTAAACATTTCCGCGAAGACAAAGAATGGAGATAAACGAGAGTTCTAATAATCATAACAATAACAATCAACAATAAAATCTTTGTCGATTTTTTGTTTTTTTCTGATATTTTTTGTATTCCTCACTTATGACTGTCAATTTTTTTTGATCCGTGAGTTTTTGAACACCCTGTATTCATATTTATTGCATCGTGACGCGTTTAATTGACAAGTGGCAATTTTTTTTTTTTTTTTTCAAATGAAACGACGAATAAAAATTGGAGTAATTATCATAAAACGGTAACCGCTGGTGTCAACGTGCAAAAATTCCAATTATACGCTCTTGATATTGACACTGAATGTCATTAAAAATGAGTTATCAACTATAGAACTTTTTTACGGGCTGAATAATTTCACGCTTTTTTTTTTATGTCCACCAATCATGAATTTTGTTGTAATTTGGTTAATAAAAGATCTACGATGTTTGAGTGCCGGAACTTTTTATTGAACTATTGAATTTCCTGTTTAAGGTAATTTTATCGCTGTGCCTAGGTCATAGGACTCGCGTCAAAAAGTTTTATGTCGTTCTTCATAGATCAATTATTGTTCTCACGAAAATTCAGGCTCGGTTATCGACCGATTGAGAAAGAAGAAAAATTATTAAAAGTAGGTGTTCTCCGTGACGGATTTCTAGGGTGACATAGGAAAATCCGATTTCCGGTCACTAAAAATATATGTATCTCAGTGAAAGTCCATAAAATATTTGACAAAAAGCAGATTCAAGTACTTCAAGCTTGTAGCAATCCAATGGTCTCGGAAAGTAAAACGATCGTCGATCTAGTTTTCGTGAAATATTGAGTTGAAACGGAGCTCCCGGCATCAGACATTGTTTTGACACTTTAGAGATGAAGAGGTTAAACCTGCGCCTATCGGCGCGGTCGAGTACTACGCCAGTCACTGGAATAACTATTATTTCAGTTTTGTAATTATATACCAATTGTTTTAAGCGATCTTCGATTGGGATAAATCTTTTTTACTAAAAACTATTATTTTTAAAAGTATCTAAAATTGAAACAGGCATAAGTTTCGAATTTAGTGATCAGTATGATCAGCTAAGTCGATAGGATTACAAGGATGATCGACTGTTATTTCAAAGTAAAAAAAGAGCCCAAATTCATTTTATATTCGTTATTATTATTATTTTATATTCGGATTTCGGAAGAGAAAAACCGTGTTCACGGCACTTCCGGTCAATTATTTTCCACAGACGACTTGTATTCGGTGTCACAAAATGCTTGACTCGGAATCTTGGATTTGACCAGCTGATCGATCATCTTCGAATCTCCATTTTGTTCACACGATTATTTCATTATTTCGGTCAACGATTTTATTTTCCCGTCGAATAATCAATGAAAAATTTTCATTAATTTTTTTTCCATCGAGCACCATTGCTACCTTAACGTTAAATCGTGCGGCCGAGTTTACAAAATCGCGAACGTAAAAGAATAACAGAAAAAAATTTCGTAACCGAAAAAATGCAAATTCGACACTTCTTCGTCGATTTTTTTCAGCTCGTCGCGACGTTATAATCGCGTAAAATGATATTTATTATTTTCTTATTATTAATAATATAATATTTTTTATTATTTTATTATTATTTTCATAAAACCGTCATATATTCGCATTTTTTGAGAGCGCGACAGCAGGCCTCCCGCTGGCTTTTTCTTCCAACAGTTTTCGTCGAGTGCAGCTACCGCGCGTCTCTTGATACGTCAAAAAAAAACATAATAATAAATCCAATTTAAAATGGCGAATAAGAACGTTAATCTATATTTTTATGATCCTCGATCAAGATTTAAAACAACGATCATTTCTGGTCCGAATATACGCTCGAGAATTCACGTGATTCTTATTTTCTATGATAATCAAAGATTTTCTTACTTTATAAAGGCTCGAGAGAAACGTATGTATTTCAAGAGTTTGTCAATTGATCACTAATACCATTTATAACGAAGCTTTTACGAACTTATCATCTTTTTTCCACGCTTACAAACACCCACGCCATCTAACGTTGTTACGTTTTTATGACGTATATCTCCGAACTAATCTCCCACGTTGATTTTCCCGTTACGATATGTTGCTCTTAAACGTCAAATACTAGAGCCGAGGAGTCGAGTCCCTTTTGTCCATGATATTAATTAAAACACTCTTCGACTCAACAATTGTCATCACTTCCGAAAAACGAAAATTAAACGAATGAACAAAAATTCACACATTGGAAAGTCGTGAAGAAATTAAAAAAAAAATTAAAAAAAGATTGAAATGTACTCGAGCGAAAAAACACGAAAAAAGCTGTTGCTTGGACCCCCTTTGCGCCACTTTCTCTTCTCGTTAAAAACTCGTTTACGCGATACTATCGCACGTTACGAACAACGAATTAGTAGATTAGGATCCCTCGTTTTCTCGAAAAAAAAAGAAAAAAAACTATCCAAAAGTGATTCTGTATAATTTCGATAAATAGTTAATTGGTCGAATGACGGAGAAAAGGTAAACGTCAAAAGTGATTAATTCTTATCACAATTCGTTTATGTAATTCTCAATCATTTCCCGTTGTCTCGTAAAACTTTTCGCGACCTTGTCGTGTGGCGACAGTTTATAACACACGAGAGAAGCACTTCACATTTGACGTATATATATATATAAATAATGTATATATACACGTATATATATAAATATATAAACGTGAGTGTAGTAAACTAGACTTTGGCGGAACACGTTACGAATCATTGTCTCAACGCGAGCCATTTCGACGAGATTAATTGTCATCCACAATATTTTACGGTTCAAGCGTCGATAACAATTTATCTTAGCGAATTCAAAACACCTCGGCGTCGTTCAGATAAAATCCGCGAAGATTCGAGGATTTCTACGTATGTTTACAGATTTACCACATCGGGAGATCGCACTGCGCTCTTCCTATTTTCCGTCTTCGTTTGCACGCGTTAATATTTCGTTTTTTTATCCGTTCGCTTCACGAGCTGAACGAGAAAACACACTAATAAACTTAATTCGCATCAAACTTTCCACCCTTTCGTTATTATCGAAGACCTCGAGAATTTTCCATTCCAAATGCACGTTTCGTCGGATTTTTTTTAATCCATACCACCATCGATCGAATGGTCTGTTTACAGTTTTAGAATTAACGGTTTTTTTTTTTCAAATCGACTACGTTAGTCTGGATATAATTCGCTATGTTCACGCGGCGCTGCTCTGTTCGGAGAGGTCAAAAAGATCGTGACAGTTTCTTCACGTCCGACTCGAGAAAAGGGGAACAGGATGAAAAAAAATCTTAGGAATTGTTTTTATTTCGATCAAAAAATGTCAAATTACCAGCCACTTTTTTTCGTTTCGATCGAAAGTTTGTGTGCGCAAGAAAAAAATATTAAGCTTACCCTGAACAGTGAATATCGACGAAGCGACAGAGTTTTCCTGGCTGACCATGATTTTCGAGACCCCTGAATTCTCAGGAAAACCGTTGGCTCCTGCTCGGCTTCCTTCGTCCACTTGGATGTGTTTCGAGGCTCGTTGTAACAACTTATTCGCGAACGGTAGAACGTTGATTTTCGTCGAAGAGTCAATGGGGCACGAGCTTACAGGTAAGTCAGACGTTTTCGTCTGCCGGGCAAAAGAGTCTAAGAGTCTCTCGAGGCTGGGGATCGTATGTTTTTGCAAGTATCTTGCGAGTGAGCCTAAACGCGTGTATACCGGAATATCGGTTTGGGGGGCGCGCGCGAGTTATTATTATGTCATGCGCTGTGCTCGCGAGTCCGCGGGCTAAAATTGCCGATTCCAACCTCATTTCGTGTTCCACGCGATCGCCATCTTTTTCTCTCTCTCCCTCCCTCCTTCCCTTGTGCACTCATTCTTTTTGTTCCTCCAACGGTCATTACTTTTTTCGCTCTCGCTAATAAATTCGGCTGCGCGATCATGACACGGATAACTTCTCCTTTTTCTTCACGAAGGCCTCCCCGTCTTAATAAAGAAAATATTCGGAGGTTCGCTCAGTGTCATTATCGAGTTATAATCGTATGTATATTTTTTACGAGTGCGCATCTCTCTTTGCGGAGTTTCGTGACTAATTACCAAACATCGTAATCGCAACGATCCGGAATAATCTTCGTATCGCCGATTTGAAAATTCCAAACTTTCAACTTTTCGTAAGTCTAATTTGATTCCTCCATCATCTTTTTTGGATAAAAGTTCAAGCAAAAATATGTTTTATCGTCTTTATCGGGTAGTTTTCGAACAGCTGTTTTTTTTTTCAACTAACCGTAATTTGACATGGAAGAAAAATTAAAATTAACCCTAAATTCTCGAATCGTTCGATCGCTTTTTCAAAACGACGTTTTCGTGCGGTTGTATTTTAAAAAATAATTCAATGATTTCCTTATCGATATTCGTGAAATGGAAGCAGCTGGACTGAGAATAAGAAATCGATATTTTCGATAAAAAAAAAAAAAAACAACTAATTCTCCGAGGATGAAACGTCGCGTTGGAGATCGAGTAACACAATGGATTCTCGAACGAATATTCTCGATGTTTTTTCGAAGAAGTGTAACGGTAGAATCGTTCTTATACAGAAACATCAATAATGTTAAGCGATCGATTGGTTTGTTGTGTCGAAAAAACGAATAAAGTCGATTACTTACCCGAACTTGATCGTTGCGGCGATCAGAAATTTGAGTGCACCGATTATACTTATTATTATCATTATTAATGTGGACGCCATTACTCGCCAGTAGAGGCGTTTTAGTGGTCGTAACCGACGAAAAATTCGTACTTTTTATTTCAACGTAGGGTCTTCGATAAAACGATTTCGAAAAAAAATCCATCGCGCTGAAACCAATATTTAAAAATATTTCTCTGACAAAGAATGATTCGATCGACCTGCAATCGATGACGGTCCGAAAGAACAATGAGAAAATTATTCATCGTAATGATACACTCGGACTTGACAGCCTTTTTTGAATGTGTATTTAATCCGCTTATGAAAGCATGAGACATTTATTTGTCTAAATTTAAACCTTCTTATTCATTCTCGTCATTGAAATAACTGAAGTTTTATTTTCGAGTTTATCCCATCGATCTTACGAAAAAAAAAAAAAAAATCGTTTTTTTTTTCAATCATTTTCTCAGTATCCAGTTTTGAAAAAATAGTTTCAATATTAATTTTTTTTTAATTATGCACGTCTCTAGTTACGATTGAGCACAAACAATAAAATGATCGCGAAACATTTTTTTCTTTGTGCAAACCGATTTTTATTCACCGGATTCTTGCAATTTGTCTCGACTTTGTGAAAAAAAAATGTCTCGGACACGTTTTCCTCCGTTTACACAATCGTAGGCCAAAGGAATACTGTTTGCACTTGTTGGCCTCTGGGTGCGGCTGATTCTTATTGTTATATCTCAATTATATTAGGCTCATTGACCTGTGAATTGGACGGGCATCGATTACGTCCCTTTTTCTTTATCTTTTTTTCCCCTAAGAGTAAATAACAGAGGGCAGAATTCGTCTGGTGACGTTGTATACGACCAATCATTGCGAATAACCCGGCTCGCACTTCTACATCCCTTTTATACTTGTTCGTCTCCGATCATTTCGATCGATGCAACGGTTCTCGCAATTCTGTTAAAACTCATTTCGGTGTGTTCCTTGTTATTGTCAAATATCAAAAATAATATTTTTAAAATTATTCGAACTTTTTTTTTTTTAATAGAAATTTTTCAAGAATTCCAAACTTTTCGGGCGTTCGATCCTCCACCTAGCGGATAATCTTGGAAACTCCTCGAAAAAACAAAAATTATCATCGATCGAGCGGTAAAAATTCGAATGATAATTAGAGAAGAAAAAAAGGAATAAAAAATTATTATCGATCGAGTGAATTGAAATGAAAAATTATATAAAACAAAAAATTATCATCGATCGAGTGAACAAAATTCCGAACGAAAAATAGTAAATCCGACAGCGATGAGTGTGAGGTCGTTGTATAACCTCAGCAATCTCCCAAGTGAAGCAGCCTCGGGCGAGGCCAATACTGGGATGGGTGACCGCTTAGCCATGCATGTATCGACTGGGTTTTCCACAGTTTTCTTTGGCCCTCGTGTAAATGCAATAGATTAGAAAAGAGTGGAAAACCTTCTAGAGGGTTTGCGCGCAATGAGAAACGGTGAAATTGAGGTTGAAGCGCGACGAGTCGGGTTCATAAAAATCCGAAAGAGTGTTTCTCAGGAACAATTAAAATAATAACAATAATATTAATGTTAATCGAAGTATACAAATCATATTTTCGTTTAGATTCATGAAGGAAAAATGTTGATTGGATTTGAAAAAGTTAATTCGAATATTCGGTAAATTGTTATCGTACAAAGAAAAAATACGAAATCGGTCTCGCGACTGATATCCAGCAAATGTCATTTTGTTTACTACAAAAAGAAATTTTGAAAGTTTCCGAAAACCGGTGACTAGATAAAAAAAAATCAAAAACTCCGATGAAAAATCATCGATATTATGAAAAAGATAAGGGAGGGAGGGGGGGGGGGGGAGAGGGAATAATTGATCGAATAACGTCTAATGCTTTTCTTTGATCTAAAAAGTTGAAATGAGACTCGTAAATTAATCCCGCATAGATTTATTCGTATAATACACAGTTTCTCTCCCTCTTTCTTGCTCGCGTACCCAGTTTCTCACTCGTGATACGAAAACAATTATCACTCAGGTACACCGAATAATAACAATAACAATTATTTCGATCGTTTCATAAGATTCGTTCTCTCGGTTGTAGCGCTTGTTCTCAGTATTTATTATTCATTATCGTACGAGCGTTTGACTCTGTTGTGATATAAATAATTTGGCAGTAAACGTTCGTATGATCGAGGTGTTTCATCAATTGTTTCGTTCAGCGATGAGAAACTAGGAGCGAGCGAGAAACTAATGATTTTTCTCGTTCTCCTTTTATTCGTATTGATTTCCTATGATTTTTTTTTTAGTTTTCGTTTTTTCGTCGATTTCACGGGTTCGCATTCGTGAAATAGTGACACGTCCGGTCGCGCCGAATTTCGTCTCGTTCTCTGTACAAGAGGCGATTCTATCGCTCCGGATATTCTCGCGTGCGATAATTTAACTAACTGAGGTTTTCGTGAAGGGAAAAAAAAGAAGCCACGGATCGATCTCCGACCTCATCCTTCTCAAGCGTTCACTGCCGGCCCTAAATTCGTATGCTTCAACGGTGCAAACGGCGTCGTGTTTCGAATCTCCGGCTCCAAATTCTTCGAGTAAATATCCGTCGTCAATTCGTGCAACGGAATCTCCTTGTCCGCTTTCGCTATCTTTACCGCCTCGTCGACCTCTTTCCTTATTTCCGTTTCCAATTGCTGTAATCAAATACAATTATTATTTTATCTTTTACTATTTTCAACGGTAAGTTTTAAAATTGAATTAAAAGTTTTATTTTTCAATATTGTTCAAGAAATTCCGCAAAATCAGGTTTCAAAAATTGATTGAAATTTTTTAGTTCTCTTTTTCTTTGTTTGTAAATTTTATTCAATGATTCAGAATACAGTTGGGAAAGCAACATTCCGCTTTGCGAAACCGTTCGCTTTCGGCTTACCTTGAGTTCGTCAGCAGTTACGAGATTGGCATTGAGAATTCTCTCCTTAAAGCCTGTGAGAGGATCACGAGTTTGTCTCACTTCTTGAATCTCTTCCCTCGTTCGATAACTCGTGCCAGGGTCGGACATACTGTGGCCACTGTATCTGTAAGTCATCGCTTCCATCACCAGAGGTCCTTTGCCCGACGAGCAGTAATCCAGGGCAAAACGCGTTGCCTCTTTCACCGCGAGTACATCCATACCGTCGACCTGTTCAGAAAATTCACAAACGTAATAAAAATTCGATGAGATTTTTCAAAATTTCCACCAAAATCATAACGAGCGTATGAATAGAGCAAACGTATAAAAATTGTGGAATCATATTTAAATTATAAAAATTGATCCAAATATTAAAAAACAAAGATCATGAAAAAAAAATTCAGAGAATGCAAAAATGGGATGAAAATTGTATTCAAAGTGTATAAAAAGTCACAAGGATTTTGGCACTGACCCAAATTCCGGGAACATAATCTCCGCGCGTGTAGTATTCGGTACTGGCCGATGCACGATCGACGCTGGTTCCCATTCCATATCCGTTGTTTTCGCATACAAATATGCAGGGAACATCCCACAATTTCGACATATTATAAACTTCGAAGATTTGACCTTGATTGGCAGCACCGTCACCGTACAGAGCTATACAAACGCCACCGTCACCTTTGTATTTGTGAGCAAAACCGATCCCTGCACCTAACGGTACCTTGAATGAAAAGAAATGACAATCTTGATAACGATAGTACGAGGAGGATAAAATTTATTTTCCCTTGCAAGTTCCTTTCAGCCGATAACTATGGCTAAAGATTCATCCGTACAAAATTTATTGGGATTAAGAAAAATTTTGGGAAATTAATCGCTATTGTTTCTACCTGAGCTCCGACGATACCATTTCCTCCGTAAAAGTTTTTTGCATACATATGCATAGAACCTCCTTTTCCACGTGCGTTACCGCCTTGACGTCCTGTCAGTTCGCTGAGCACTCCGACCGGTGAAATTCCCATCAAGTAAGTCCAGCCGTGAGCTCTGTAAGCTGTTATCACAGAATCATGGGGACGCAAAGCTTGGGACATTCCAACAGCTATGGCTTCCTGAAAAAGATATGGGCAATGTATCAAAACCATTTTTATACTAAGTGAAAAATGTTGAAATAAAAATATTTATTTGAAGGTTTGATTCATAAAATTTCTAGTTTAGCAGTTTGAATTTTACAATTATAGAATTATTAAATTTTTGTGCAAACGAACTCACCTGGCCAGAGTACAAATGACAGAAACCTCTGACAATTTTTTCTTTGTACAAATTACCAGCAGCCGTTTCCATTCGACGAACGGTGTGCAATTTTTTATAAATACTCAAAGCTTCGTCACGGCCGACGCTGACTTTATTGGACGGTCCTGAATCGAGTTTGTGAAGACGAAAAGGTTTTGTCTCGAAACTGGCTTCTGTCGCATAGCCATTTTTCTTGCTGGAGAAAAATGACAGGATCTGAAATTCACAGGAACATTTAAAAAAATAAAACTCAAATCGGACGTGACGATAATTCAATGACCCAGCAAAGAGGATATGTAAACAGAAACATAAAAAGATTGAGCGTATGTACCTTCAAGATTTTTGGTTAAAGCGTGTCAAAAAAATTGTATGCTTTATTGCAAACATTGAAAAACAATGATAAAAGGTTCGTCGATGAAAAAAAGCCTTGGAATGATATGAAAACACAATAAATTTTAGTGACATTAAAAAACGTAAATACAGAATTTTTAGTTGAAAAATCTGGGATGAAAACGTTCATCATCATAAAATAGCGATAAAAAAAAAAGGACAAATTTTCGTGGTGAAAAAAGTGATTTGTAGTGAATGGAAACTTCACAATTTTCAATGACATTGAAGAACATATATATTTACCTCGCTCCATGTACCGTACTTGATGCATGGCCCAACGTTTTAGACAAGAAAACAGAATAAGTCACAAGTCACGCGTTTTGATTTTGTTTTACAATAAAAACTACGTTAATTAGAAGCAATAATAATAATAATAACTCGTCAAATGAGGCTCAACGAAAAACGGGAACGCGACGTTAGCAATGAAAAAAAAAAAAAGAGCAATAATTTGAAAGGTCATCGAGTGTATCGTACACGCGTTGTTTGCGATTGTCATATTCAAAATGTCATTATAATGATGATTTTCAATTGAACTCACGTTTTTTCGCGATGCCTGTTTCCCGACGTTTTTCATGCAGGTCGCCATCATTTTTTTTTTTCTCTTTTCACTTCGAAACGTTGGGTCACGACAATGACGTTACAGGGATTATGATTCGACAATTTTTGTTTTTGAAAGGATTTTTTGAAAAACTTTTTCGTTTAAAAAGACTGGGTTTTTACGTTCGAAAGGAAAATAATTAGACACGTCGGGTGAAAATCTAGGAAGCAACGTCTCGTAACCCGTTCGAGTTTTATCGTCGACGAGCACGACGATACACTGTAGCGCTCCGCACGGACACTCGCCAAAGCTCAATCGTGTCTGCGTCAGTGATTGTTTCGCTACGTAACAGCTGACTCTTCAGCTCGTGTACGTATATAATTAATTTTAGTGTGTGCGCCAATTACGACAATGTGAACTCTATTCAGCGGACTTTTAGAGGAGAAACACTCGAGAAGCACTGCTCAATGATTTAAAAAAAAAAAACTATTCACGATTCTTTTTTTTTTCCTTCCTGAATCGTACCACGCGAGAAACGGCGCTTTTCCCGCGCTCTACGAACTCCCTGATAAGGTTGTTTAAATATCGCGATCGTGCGCGTAGGTAAACCTGCCAATCGCAATCATTTTTTAATTCATTATTTTCACTCCTATAAAACTTCTGGTAAATATAAATATTTGCAAAAATTTCCAATGTCAAATTTTCACATTTAGCGCAACAGTAACGTCCCGAAACCTTGTGGCTGATAAGCGAACTAAATTTTATTACGGGATTTTACAGATTTAAACGTTTTTGCAAAATAACACGATATCATGAAATTAGGCGAATCCAAAAGCATGAGATTTTGAAAAAATCTCGTCAAGCTTCGTTACCCTCAATCTGACCGTAAATTTATAATATATTTATGAAATATAAAAAAAAAAAAAATTGATAGTCGAAAATCAGTGAAAGTATCAACGCGTTGTAGGAAAAAAAAATTTCTCCATATCTGCGGTCACTTTATATACGGTAAATACATTGGATATCGTGACAAAGTCGTCAAGTGGTTATCTAACGGTCTTTCGGACATTGGTCCGACCCGGAAAGTAAAAAATAAACATACCGAATCGTCGATAAAAAAAAATTTGAAGAAAATGAAATAATGTCCTTTTTCGAAGCCAGCCGAGAGGGAATCGATTTGGATTTGGAGGAATGGAGATCGTCGAATTGAAGTAATAAATAAAAAACGGTATTAGGTATTTTTTTTTTTTAAAAAGTCTGTAAAAGCTCTCACCTGTATTTGGCATTGCGTTTACACGAAATAGTATACATAAAAGAAATAATCGTTAAAAATTTTGCGACCTTATACGTGAGACATGTAATTAATTAATGCGTACGAAATAAGTAATGAGGAAAACAATTGTGCTAGCGGCGAGAGGGCAGGGACCAGTTTTGGTCGAGACGAAGGAATTACCTTTTTTGTTTTGTAAAACACAGTAGTTTTTTAAAATAATAATGAAATAATAAAATTGACAAAACGCATCAACAGAATGACGATGTCAATCGTTTGTTTCAGCAATTCGCGTATTGTGCTAATTCGGACAAACTTTCGAGTGTTAAAAAATCGTTTAGTCGATGAACATTGTTCCGAATATAAAAAAATATCACGAAGAATTTTTTTTTTGTGTTTTCGTTTTTGGCTGGTCCAACTGTCGGGGACCGAACTGTGCATTTCTCGTTTCTTTTTTCTTGATTGTTTTTGTTGTTGTTGTTGTTGTTTTTTTTTGTCTTTTTCTCGTTAAACGATACAAGATAGAGATTCAATAACGGCTAAACTTACGTAATGTTTAAGTATGAACTGTGAAGGATGGGGAGGGCGATTTTTGTCTTCTTTTTGTTTTTGTTCAAGAGTTTAGAAACTCTGATGTCAATTTTTTTTTTTTTCTGTTTTCATTTTCAATTCTTTGATTCGAGCATACCGCGGCGATGATCCTGCAGCCGCCGATAAATGAAAAGCTTGTTCGACGCTTTCCTTCACAGCTTCTCAGAGCGCGATGCCTTTTTCGTGCTCGTTGATGATCGATGAAATTGCGATAAATACTGCCAATCACACCCATTCCACGTTTACGAATATCCGGAGGGAAAATTACTTCGGGATTCGTCATTAACGTCATCCATTTTGTTTCCGATCATGTACTCCGTTCTCTTGTGGCTTCAAGGGCTTTATCGACTCTATCTCGTTCAATTGTTCGTCCAAATGCTGCTGCTGTCTGCGCCTTTTTCTCTTTTCCTTCTCGATACTCGACTCTTTTCTGTAATAAACGAATCACCATTATTTCACGTTTACGAGTCTGGGCATAGAATTTTCAAGCGATCGTTGAGGAAAAGTTGGAAAAATTATTTAAAAAAAAGGGAGTTTTCACATAGATTCGAGCTTATGAAGCTAAATTATCGATGATTCCAGTGCTGTTCGATCAAAACTCTTTCGAAAAAAGTTTTCAAATAAATGTATATTAGAAAAATGAAAAAAAATGCGTGGTTTGATGCTTGATGTCATCGATTATTCGGATTATTTGATTTTTATCAATTTTTCAATTTAATTTCGAATCAATCAGAAATTTTAACTTTGCAATCGAATTTTTTCAAATTTGTTGAAAAACTTGAACGTTACAAGAAAAAAGATGAAAAATCTTGTAGATCAAATGTGATGAAAAAATAAATAATCAACAAAGTTAACGATACTTACTTTCCAAAAAGCTCGCCATCCTGTATGGACTCTGGCAATTTTTTGTGCAACGTTTCAGGCAGCAATAGCGATACCAAACCTCCGATTAGAGCGCACGTACCGAAAATTACCAAAGGAAAGGGAGTCCAAATTTCCGACTGTAATTTACACAAAAAAAAATCAGCTCCAAATCAAGAAATTTTACGCGACTTTACACGAATAAAATGAATAAAATTAAAAAAGAAAAATTAGTGTGCAGTAAAAATGAATGTTCAACTGACCAAATGGTTGATATAAGGCGCTATGACGCCGCCTATGCGAGCGAAAGTCGAACTAGCACCGAGTCCAACGTTTCTTACGACTGTAGGAAATTGTTCGGCAGTAAATATGTATATAGCACCATACGACGATGTTATTGCTAATTTACCGATCATAGCAAGAGTTACAACGAGCCACGGCATTCCTGCAACAAAAATTCATATCAATTCGTCTTTTTGTCGATCTTAATCTTATGAATCTGAAAATAAAACGCTATGAGAAGAAGAAAATGAAAAAGTTTTCGTTTTAACCCTCAACCCCTCCAACGGGGAATTTTTAAAAAATCTAAAAAAAATTCGCAGTTGCTGTGTAAAATGTAAAATTTTTCTATCGTTCTCCATTTAAAATACACGTAAAACTGTTCATTCTTGACGAATTGCATCTCGAATATAAAACGGTGGATCCTGTGGAAATTTTGCTTCAATTTGAACAATGATGGCCCGAACGAGTCGGATAATTTTTGAAAAAAATTATTTACCGGGAGGAACGAAAAGCGTAGCGAGAAGTGCGATCCCCGAAACGAGCATGCATCCGCACAAAATCGTTTTCCTGCCCCACCGATCGAGAGTGAAAATGAGGAAAGTGTAAGCAGGCACTTCGACGACTCCTGATATAACGAAATTGACGTAATCGTTGCCACCGAGATTCGACGCGTTCCACGACAGTCCGTAGTATGTTCCACTGTTAACGAGCCTGAGAAACACAGTTTATAATCAGAAAACTGATAAACACGTTAACAAACTTTTACTTTTCGATACTGTGTTGAAATAAAATTAATTTTTGGATTTAGAAATAGTTTTTTTTTTTAATTGTGATTATTCGAATTAAAATCCAATAAAAATGATAATTTCACTGGAAAAAATCAATTAAACTATCTCACCAATTAAAGAACAAAAGTATCGATTTTCGTCGGAGATTTGGATAGCGGAAGAGATCGAGCAACGATGGCTTTCTTATGTCAGGTGCACTTTCACCGCCCGTTGTATCGCTGAGCAAAGTTTCGAGGCTGTCGCGCGGTATTTCAACACCGTTTTCCTTCGAAGCTTTGTGCAAAATATCCTTCGCTTCTTCAGCGCGTCCTTTCGTCAATAGCCAACGAGCGGACTCGGGAATAATCCTGTTTCGATTATAATCACGTTATTGGTTTGTCAAATACATTTAATAATATATGCCAGGTCATAAAATTCTTTATTTATTGTCAATTCGATGTCAACTGGATAAAAAACGATAGCAAACTTTTATCGTAGACTATTCTTTTCGTTTCGAGAGAAATTTGATGAAGAAAATTCAATAAAACGAAAAAAGTTTCGGCAAAAAGCAAAAAAAAAATCGGGTTTCGAGTCGAAAATGAAAAATTCTTTGAAGGAGTACAAAAAACGATTCCTATTGGGGAAAATTGCAAAAAACTCACCACCAGTAAACGAGAAAAACGAAACTGGGCACGGTTATCGCGATTTGAAGCATTCGCCAGTCTTTAATAAGGGCGGCAAAAGCGGCTGTGAGAATATATCCGGTGGTGAAGAATAATTGACATCCAACACCAGCGACCAATCGTTTCGAAGGTCCAACCATTTCTAGAGCTGCAAAAAATGCATTTTTAAGTAAAAATTGAAAAAATTGTTCGAATCGAAAATAAAAGAATAGAGATTGTTGTCCGTTGAAAATGATTACCGATAACGTAGGCCACGAGGAAAACGCCGCTCGTAGTCGATCCGACGATCAATCTGAAGATAACGTATGATATGTACTCAGGAGCAACAGCGACTAGAATTCCTCCGACCAGCTGGATGACTAAAGACAGGAAGAAAATTGGTCTACGTCCATATTTGTCGGACAAACCACCGAATATCATCGAGCCAAGCATGACTCCTACCATGAACAATGAATCCCCCGTAGCTCTCAGCCACCCTCGATCGCAAACCAAATTCCACTAAAAAATCCAAGACAGTTTATTCGTCATCGTTATTTTTCTTCATTTTCTTGTCGAATTGTATTTTTTATTTTTTTTTTTGCAACATCTACATGGATTTTCAAAACCTGCGTTTTCAAATCAAAGTTCTCAAATTAGTCATTTTGTAATAAATCATCGACCGTACTTTTACGACAGTTTTTTTTTTTTGCAAAATGCAAAAAAATGTTTGCAATTCAATTATTTTTTTTTCATTGGCTTCAAAAACATATGTTTTTACGAATTTTCCAAAACTTTGTTCAATCAAAATGGTCAAATTAGTCATTCCGCAATAAAATCTTCGGTATTTTGTCACGATTTTTTTTCCATCGTAAAATTGTCGATATTTCTTTACGAATATTATCTTCATTTAATTTATTCATAAGTTCTAACTGATAAAAAAATACACATATATATAAATATATATTTACTTCAGAGGTAGTAGTGCTGTGATAAACGCTCGTATCGAATACATAACTTTTGCACGGTAAAGTTTTCTGGTGCAAAGGTTTTTTCGCAATTTCACTGGTAAATTCATTTCCGTAATCGTCCTCGATACCGGAAACGTTTAGTCTCGTTAAATTAAGAGCAACGTCGAGGGCCATTTTTGTAGCGCATTGTGACCAACCATTTATTTCTTCGTCCCATGGATAACTCGCATTAATGACATCAGCTGGCAATGCGTAACTCACGTTATCAGGATTTTCGTACGGCAATATACATCTGTAATTATTTCAATTATTAAATCTCATAGCAAATTAAAATCAATTACAATTCATCAAAAGTTAACACTCGCTCGAATAATCGATTCAAATGTTCGAATTAATTATACATAAATTCGAATTAATCGTAATTCATTAAAATTCAATAAACAATGATGAAATAATTTTTTTTAATTCATTTTCATTAGTTTTTTTTGTCGTTAAATCAAATTCGTAAATATTAATTTACCTCGTATTCATTTTGGCACCGAGAAAGACTCCGGCAAGCTTGTGAAAAGCGCATGATATCGCGGGAAGACAAAGCAGCAAGTAGATTCGTCGTTGATATTTTCCAAACTCGCCCATTCGCAATATAACGTCGTCGTAAGCCATTTCGACCGTGTTATTTTGGCAAGATTATTTGATATTTTCACCAAAATTTTTTCTCACACTCTTTTCTCGAGTTCTTTTTTATTGTCCTGCAATACTCCAGTGTCCAACGTGTCACAGCTTCTGCCTGCCTTCACCTGCGAATTGATCAATGATAAAAAATTTTTTTATATATTCAAACATCGAAGAATTTGGCAAATTAAAAAAAGAAAAAAAAAAACAAAAATGATCAATCGACCGAAACGAGTAACTTTGAACTCGACTTTTGCCAGGGTTCGAGTGTTCAAAATTTTTGAGTTTGTTGAAAAAAAAAAAACTTAAATTGATGAGTTTTTATTACGAAACAGTGAAATAGAATTCACGAATTAATTATTTTTGTTTCTAATTAATCGACGAAAATGAAGATACGTTTCGCGACGATTTATCGATCGAAATACCGACGTTGATTTAGTAATATCGTCTATTTTCGTAAATGAGAATTCTCAGACGAATTTTCGAATCGCCCTTGGATTTAATTGTCTTTTGTTTGGTGCTAGTGCAATATCGTCTGATAATTCGATTTATTTTTATTTTTTCAATTTATTCAATCAAATCAACATTATACTTGCTGAAAATCATTGAATCACGAAAAAATTTGCTTTCTTCGTGTCAAAAATTAATTTCGTTGATTCAGTGTTAAAATTTATGAGAGTAACACACGATTGAGGGACAAGAGGGTTCGGGAAGATTGATCGAACGTAAAATCGTTTCGAAACAAAGAAATTTCGTGCTAAAATTGTATTCGTCTGTATAATTTGACTTTATATTCTTATAATAGGACTATGCCAGTTTTAGCCTTAGAGCCTAACTCTGAAAACTCAGCCAAATAATCCTCCCTCTTTCGTCTTCGTTTTCCCTGTCGCTCGACTCGGATATGAATCGTCCGATAAATTGCAATTTCGTCTAGTCGATCGATACGAAATTCGATAATCATAAACATTTGCAAGGTCGTAAGTAAACTCCTCAGAAAAAAAAATAAAAAATAATATTTGTCTACGAATTATAATTAAAAGTGCATTTTCTTCGTTCGATTACTTACACTTGGTTATCGAAAATCTTTTAAATTATGGAATTATTAATATCGAAGAAATTCTTTGAATGATTTAATGCGAATAAAAGTCACATGCGTCGATGGGAATTCTGCATTCAATTGGAATTCCGGTTTTCTCATTGAAATTAATATTCATTAAAAAAAAAAAAAAAAAGAAGAAAATCGTTTAAAAACACGTGATTGATCCGTGACGTTGTGCGTGATTCGAAAGAAAAAGTAACTTTGCAACTTTGAATTTAATTTTGCAATCTTGTCAGTCTCATTTTATACTCGAAAATATTTGATCTGTTTATACACCGCAAAAGGTGAACGGCCTCGCGGTAAAAAAAAAAAAAAAAAAAAAAAAAAAAAAATCAACGATATTACGACATTACGCTTCCTTTCGTACGACCTTGAATAACGAATTACTTTCAATTTCTTTTTATCATTCTCTCCTTGATAAGTCAAGGCCAACGCGAATCGAGTTTTACTCTCACTTCCTCTTTTCTATCAGCTCGCGTGTATGTCACACGTCGAACTGATTATTCCAATCGCACGTGCGCTTACCCCGCACATTTCTTCAAAAATTTCAATTTACTATTACGATTAAACAAAAATTTCGTCAAGATCGCACTCGAGGAGAATGAAATGCAAATTTTCATCGAGTCAAAATATTTCATTCTCGTTATCAATTATTTTTATTTATTTTATTTCCGCATCTTCATCGTCTGTTTCGGTATTCCAGTTTGATAATTTCGATTATTATTTCCACTCCAGAATTCCATTGCGTTATCTACTAAATATCATTATTCGCATCAACGAATCGGTTGACAAAACGAAAAATATTCGTTTCGGACACGTTTACTGATGGATAATTCGAAAAATCATGAAAACGAATCGGATAAATACAAGATTAATTGATTACGATAAAATTTATCGAAGTTTCAACTCAAACCACGATCGAGGCGTTGCCAATCGAGCGATTACAATTGTTTTTTCAAAAAGATGATTGCAAAAAAAATGGATTCGAAAATCTGAATTTGATTTCGATTCGAAAATATACAAAAAATCATCGAATTTTTGTTAAAAAAAAAAAACAAGTGAGGAATGAAATGAAAAGGAAGTGTCGAGATAAAGAGAAATGATAATTTAAGGACGGGACGAGACTCACATCGGATGACAGTAAACGTGGTTGAAACAGGACACAAAAATTTCTCACACTCGTTGCCTACTCATGCGTACACGTTTATATAAATTTTCTAATTTGTATATATAAATATAAAATAATGGATAGAATCAATAAAAAAAAAAAATAAAAAATAAAAAAAATTGATCAATCGTATAACCGAGTGCCGATGCTCGCCGCGCGACGATCCGACACTAACTGACACGTATAATACGAAGAGAACCCCTCTCGTATTGAGCTTTGCCGGCAAACGTTTCGCTCCTCTTCGCGCCACCAGTCACGGGTCCCGGCGGTGAACCCGCTTCAGCCAGTCGCAAACTCGAGGTGAGCGAGGTACGAGAATTCTATAAGATTCTCTCCTTCCTTTTCTCTCTTTTTCTCTCTCTCTCTTCTCGTATCTCTTTCGCGCCTTTCCTCCTCCTTTTTTCTTCCCTCTAAGCAACCACGCTGTACGACAGTGCTCGACCAAAGAAGAAAATGAAGAGGAAGAAGAATAAGAAGAGCGCGCGCAACCCCAACCAGCAAGAGGCCTTCCTTCGACCGAACTTCGCTTCTTCTCGATCTTATTACATTTTTTCAACAAACTCTCTCCCCTCGATGCCCTTTATCACCGTCTTATAAACGCTAACCTTTAAAATTTTTTGAAATTTTGAACAACATCTTCCAATCGTTAAAGGATGTGCTTTTGAAAGGTCAAAAAAATGTCGGTTATTCGAACCATAAACGTTAAATTTACATTTTTTATTACTTACCGTTTTCTCAAACTACGTTCGAACTCGAATATTATCAATTTTTTTCGAAATAATTTCGTGCACTCGATTCCATCGAACGTCGTTTGTTCATTTTCAAAGCAAAATTTCACTCAAAATCATTTCTCGATTTCGTTTTATGGAAAAATTATTTTTAGTAATAAAATTATACACGTTTATTCAATTTCTCGATTTATCGACAAAGATATTTATATAAAAAAAAGTCTGTTCTTTTCGAATAGGAAAAATCAAAATTTTTTGAAAACATTTATTTTGCATTTTTTTTCCCCCGATTCAGCGATGTTAGAAAAGTACAAACTTGTGCTCTTCCACGTGACAGTTGACAACCGAGTTTAAACGTTATTACGAATTTGACGATTATTGAAAACTCATGTTAGCAGATATCGTACCGTCAGTTGAATTATAATTATTATTGAGTGTAGAAAAAAATAAATAAAGTCTTGTGACATCATTCATAAGCGAAAAATGGTATGTGCAAGCGTAGCACGCTCGTGCTAATCAGGTAAATATCGCGTTCCCGGTGTCGCCCCGTTGTGTAGCAAACGGTTTTTCTCTCTCCCCTCCCCCCCCCCCTCCCCACTCTTCTTGTTTTCTTCTCTCTTCGGTAACTCTTCTATCGCTTTGTCGTGGCGAATAATAAAAATGAGTGAAATAACGAAGAAGAAGCGTTCGTAGCTGTGCGAAAACGCGAGATTTGTTGAAAACCCGTCGAGGCGTTAATCATTGTGCAATCTTTCGCGGAACAATTTTTTTTTTTTTTTATATTTCTGTCGAGTTTAAGAAAGTGCGCGAGCTCAAAAAAAAAGCGTTTTAGGCAGTTTATTTAGTTTGATTTTTTTGTTCGGATTTGTTCCGTTTCAATATTAGTCAATTATCACCGTGTGCTATCGAAAATAAAGTTCGTTCAACTTTCGTATGAATATCCCTAAAAACGAGTCAGAAGAATCTGAATAATAGCTCGGAAAAAAAAAAAAAAAATGTTTCTTAACCTCAAAATCGGAGGGATTTCGAGTTCTCGGGCGAAGGAGGTAAACGAGCCGGACGTGTCCGAGGCTCGCGATTTTCGGCAAGATTCATCTTCGCTAAATCGTATTTATATATATTTATGCATATATGCTTGTAATATACATAAATTTTGAACAGGGACAAGTGGCTTTTATGAGCAAGGTGGCGTATAAAAGGGAGAGGTCATAAAAAGGGAAGGGGGGGGGGGTTGATCGTCGCTTCGCTCTAGAGCGAACCGGCAGAACGATTCACCATTGGCAAAGACGACGACCGAGGCAAGAGACGATGAGACTGTTTCTTTTTTTTTTGTTCAATTTTTTTTATTCTTTATTCTTCATCTTGTTGGTTTTTTTTTGTTCTCATAAAAATTCCTTCGCGCTCGCGTCCAGCGAGAGCACGCGGTTATCCCTTTTTAGATACTCATTGTCATGTTAGTCGGTGGCGGCGCCACCGTGCTACCGCTCTCGGGGGATATTTAACCGCAAAAGTCGAGTGAGTCTCTTTGCGATCTCCCAACATCAACGAGGCTCTCTCAACACGAGCAAGCGACCGCCAATCACGGCATATATAAGTCTCTCGAAGGCTATTTGTAGAGGTACTCTCTCCGCTAGTTCCCACCGGGCGAAAAATAACCGCGACTGGTTTTCTTCGCGAACGAAAAAATTCTCTCTCGATATTTTTCTCTTTCTCTCTCTCTGCTCGTCCTGTAAACTCGTCATTCTCTCTCCTACCGATCTTCTTTTCTACTCTTTTCCTTTTCGTTACTCTCTTACCGTTTTTTTTTGTTCTTCGTTGGCACATTAAATTCTACGCTACTGTGGTGTGCAAAGTCGATGAATGCAACGGTGGCAAACCTGTCCTTGCCTTGCAAGGGCGTTCGTTCGCTCGAGGCGCCCCCACGAGGATTCGTACGCTCGCGAACGACGATGTATTCGCATCGCAACCTTTTTTTTTTTTTTTTTTCCGATTTCCTCTCTTTCTCATCCCTCCCAGTATCCGTAACCGCGAATTAATATTTTTCAGCCCTCCAACCTGCTGTTTAACTCCCCGCAAGTACGATAAACTGCCGTAATTTCCAACGAAACAATTTAAATAAGTTTTTACGTCATTCGGCATTTTGCCCCTTCCCGAGCCAATCATCGTGTTTCGTACCTTTATTGTGATCCCCCCCCCCCCCCCCACTAAACGAGTCTTCGAACCATTGAAATATCATTTTCTATAGTTTTTGACATTTTAAAAATCCAACCGACGTTTCCACACGAAAAAAACTTCGGGATCAATTACACTCGTGGCAATTTTCAGGCTTTTAAGCCGATCGTTTCGGCCTCTAAATACTCTCATTTGTCGTCCAAAGTGAACGCTTCCAACCGCCTTTCGACCGGTAAATTTGTAACAATGAGCTGTCATTCAAAAACTATTATCCTCTTGACGAGAGAAAGATCTTTCCACCGAGTCGAATTTACGTGAAAAGAAAAAAGCGATACCTACCAAACGAACCTTTAACGTTTCTTGGTCGAGCGTCTCTATCGAGAGCCCTTTGTCAAAAAATGTCAATCCACCATTCGTGGAAAGTTTTTAGTGTCAAAGAATCAACACGAAATATGCAGGTAGATAGTCAAAAAGTATCGAAACGTCATAAAAAAAGTGAAAAATTACTAAGAAAATAAATTTTTTAAAAGTTTGACGCATGAGTTCCTTACGAAAAAAAATTCGTAAACGAGGCGTCGCACACGAGACTTCATAGTCCTGAATTCGAACTGCCCCAACGTCGACATTTTAATCCTGACATAGCGCCCTCTGCGAGATGTAAGAGCGTGAGGAGCATCGGTAATTAGGTGAGAATTGGCGGGGTTTTAAGAACGGTAATAAACGAGCGAGAGCAGTAAACGAGGGCAAAGCACTCGCGATCGGGATGGCATAGCTCGAAGCGAGGAAAGGACAGCTTACCGTGGGAGCCATGTCGCGCCTAGCGCCAATTCGATTAACCCGACCGCATACAAATTTATAACTCGTCGATCGCGCGTCGTACTTTTTTTCGTGTTTTATATATATATATATACACATCGGTATAAAAAATACTTAAAAACGACGGTAGATAGCGCTGCGATCCGAAGTCGCGGTGTGGCGGCACTGCCGGAACATCGATCGAGTCCCCGCCCCTCGCTAACCCCCTCAAAAACACTACTGGCCTCGAGAGTCTCTCTCTCTCTCTCGGTGAATAGGCGATGTCACGCTCGACTCCTTAGGAACGAGCTCTGAAAGCTCTCGCTTTATCCATAAATCCGTCTCGTCGAATTATTCCCGAGCTTTTTTTGTTCTCGCCCTTTCATCTCTCTCTCTCTGTCTTTTTCTTTCATGCCTATCGGCTATTTTCTCTTGACCCGGTGGGCTCTTAAACTTGGACGAGTTATTTACGATTCCACGGTAATTAAATGCTGATTAATTCAAGACATTTGTCGTATTTATAGACGTTTATAGGCCACAATACGCGCGAAGCGTGAGAGAAACGTGATGAAATAATTATCTGTATACATATATTGGTGCCTTGAACGTTCGTGCATCTAGATGACATTTTTTTTTCCCCAATATTTATCAGACACGTTTTTTAACCCCGAACCGATAGCCCGAGAAACAATAATCGAAGCGCGATTACGAATTGAACGAAGGGCAAAATGTTAATCGAGTTCAAGCTTGTTAGATTCGAATTTAGGTCGTAAAATGTGAGAATTTTTTATTATCAAATATATATTCGAATTCGCGCCCCGATGTCATCATGCCGCCCCAGCATAGCGGTGTGTTGAATGTTTCGGCCGAGCCTGTAAAACTCGCTCATGCCTGCGCGTAGCTTAGAACCCACGTGGCGAAAGTGCGGGGGGAGCGGCGTACACACACACACGCGCGTATAGACAATTTCACATAAGCGTCGAGTCACCGGCGCAGCAACGAACTGCCGCGAGTGCCGCGACCACTACCGTCAGTGGCCTCGCGTGATCGAAACAGTGTACTTACGAATTACTTTACTTTTTTTTTTTTTTCTTCAATTTTCTTTGCTAGCATAATAAATAATATCGTGGGAAAGAACAGATATGATGAAAAAACAAATAAATAAATAAAAATAAAAAAACAAACACCGGTGTCGAAACGTGTGCGCCACGAAAAGGGAAGAGACAGGGAAAAAAAAACAATAACAATTGTATTACGAGTGCGCTCACCTGCGAATTATTCGACGAGAGTTCCAAGCCGGTGAAATTTTTACATCGACAGATTGAATCGAAGGTGTAAATGCTCGGGCAACGAGGATGACGAAATTAGTCGCATCCTCGAATAACCTAACCTCGAGAAGCCGAGGACACCCCCTAATAAATTATCTTTTTTTTTTTTTTTATCCCCCTAATAATTGAAAATAATGTAAACTGGATCTTTGAAACGATCGATTATGTCGAATTTATGAATTATTATTGCGTTCTTACACACGCGAGCGATATTCAATAAATCAACCGGCAACAGCAGCAACAGAAACAGCAGGGAGGAGAGAAAATCCAGGAACGCCGAAAGCGAAAACCTCCGTGTGGCAGGCAGCATGCGCACTGATGCTTTACTGGCTATTGCATCGGCTCCCTACCATAGGATGTCTAGCTCCACACATCAAGTCTCTCTCACACACACGCATTTGTACACACAACTCTCTCTCTCTCTCTCTCTCTCCCCCTCCTCCCGCCCCTCCGCCTCTCTTTCTCTCTCAAGTAATTTTATACAGGAGAACAGATACGTGTACACGCTCTTCTGTGTTTCTTGTACGGCAATATCGCGCGTTTCGCCTGAATATACGGTTTAAAGAAAATTCATTCGTTATTGGGAGCGATCGTTGCGGAGAGATTTCGTACTAATCTCTCGAAAAATCTTCATCCAATGAGAGAACCCAGTGAAATATTCCTGTTGAACTCTCCGAATCGGAGAAAAATTCCGGAAAAGGAATCTGAAAACGTCGATCAACGTTGAGAAAGTTCAGCTGTTACGTACACGATTAAAAATGTCCTTTGAATACACCGTTAAAATCGATTATCGATGAAATTTTTTTTTTTTCGCCATTGTTCTCGGGTTCGAAGGCTTTATTTCGAGGAAAAGATCGACGATTCTCAGTTCGTTCGGAAACTTCGCGTATAATCCTCGAATTACGAATCGAATGCGCCGCATAGCGGCGAGTCGTCGCACTGAGTCTGAGTCGAGGCGATTTCGACGTTTCGTGCACCAAAATTTTTCGATTCTTTTTGAAGATTATTAATATCTCATTCGAATTTATCGACCCACCGGTCAGTAACGCGAATTGATTTTGTGTATTGAGTGAAAATATAAAAAATAAAACAAATAGAGCGGAAAAACTGTTCGAAGATTTAACGATCATATCGAAAAATGGTTGCCAATATTTGCCTTGGTTTTTACGTCATATAAATTGACACGAAATCCAGAAAAAATGCTGATACGACTCAATTCTAATTTTCATACGAGCAAAGTAATCGAAATTCGAATAAATTGAGCGATAAAATTGATACGATTTTTCCACGAAGTTTTATAGCGAGATCGAGATGACGGTAATGTCTAAAAATATTAAATAGATCGTTCGTACTTCGAAACAACGATAATATTATGATAAGCACCGCATAATAAACTTTAATGTACCGCAAGTCGAGAGAGGCATTGCCGCATACAATGCAAATTTAAATTTATTCGTCATGCGTTATTCCAATAATAGAACAAGGAGTAGTAAAATGCAGTTTGTTTACTCGCCTGTACTCTGTGCAGGACAAGCGCAGCAGCGAAGTCGAGCGATCAGGAGCGTGTCCGCACGTGTGCTACATACTTTGTCAACTTTTCTCGCTCTTTTTTTCTTTTTCGCCCGTCTCGTTCTGTTTTTTTTTTCTTTTTCTTTCTTCTTTTTTTTCAAATAATTTTCATAACTTCGTCGAAATTAGATCGTTTATTCAGCGTGACTAAGAAATTTCTTGTTGACGTACTTGCCGATTTTTTTGCACGCCGCAGTGAGTCATAAAAAAAACACACACACACTCGATAGCACTAAAAAATTGATTTATCCTACGTACGAAAAAGTAATGAACAAAATAAACAGGAACGATTCGAAATGTTAAATAAAAATAAAAATGAGCCTCGTATCGAACCCCCCCCCCCCCCCCCCCCAACAAAACAGCAGAACTTGTTGTTGGTACGTTCGCACGCTTATAACTGCTCACGAAACGAAGCGAGCCCTGTAACAATCTCTCGTGTGTAATTTTCAGTAGACAGACGATATACTGGACGTTGAAAACTCGTACGTCCAATGGGCGCATACGAAGTTAGAGTACAATTCAATGTGTTATATATTCGATATATACGACACTTGATACACATAATACATTGAGAGATCCTTATTATATATCTACTCGCTCATATTATACACACATATATATATATATATATATGTAAACGTATAGAAAAGTGGCCGAGTCGGTTATGAGCATCGCGGTTATCCACCACCGACTCACCAAGGACGAATGTTCGCGACACTGACTCGTCCTATATTTATATATTTGTGTATTAACTCTCTTATATATATACGTATGTGTATATTTCTCTCGCGTATTACCTACCGACCTAACCACCTTTTTCTTCCATCCCGTTTTTCATTCGCTCATTCTATCTCCACTCTCAGCATCTCCCAAGACTTTCGCCGGCTCCCTTCATCATTATCCTTCTATACAAGTTGTCTCAAAACTTGTTCTCGAACTACGGAGGCACCGCTTCAACATGGTCCGATTCGAAAGGAAAAGTCCTCTTATCTTTTCCTGTACGATTCATCGTTCAGGATATATTTCACTTTTTTGACACATCCAATCGGGAGCGCTGACGCGCGACCAAGAGGCGTGCCAATCGTCGATCCTCGCTGCCGCTGAGACGACTCGGAAAAGCCGCGAACCCCCCCCCACTCTCGCTCTCGGTCCCAGAGACTCTCGACCGAAACGCTGTTCTTCCGTGTCGCGAAGTTACGAAGCCACACGAATTAGAGAAACGGATTTCTTGGTATTTGGGACTTAAATTTTTGTGCTTTAACACACTCTTTTTAATGATGTTTATCGTTCGTTTGTGTGATTCAGGGAATCGTCGATCGTTAGAGAATCTTTTTCTCTTTATTTTAAAAGGAGTTTTTTTTTTTTTTTTTCTTCAACGGTCATTTTTTTCAAGATGTCCGTTCGAGCATTTGGAAGAACCTGTCAATTTGTTTGAACAATTTTTATACGATAATTCACACTCGGAAAGTTTCGACGTGATTTTACGTGAATGGTGTTTTTGGAATAATTGTGATTTTTGTGAAATAAATAAAATTTGTATTTTCGCCGAGGCTTTTAGGACACTCGGTACATCGCATGTGCGCCGCACTACCGAACGTTATTTCTCCTAATTATGATTATACCTCACGGATTCATTCATTAACCTGCAGGCGGCTCTCGTCGTGTTCTTTTATTCCCTTACCTTTCTCTCTCTTTTGTGTCTCGAACACGTATATATATACCCATCGATTATCGCAACTACTATTCTTGTGCACGGAGAAACCACATCGCGGGGCTAAATGAAACATGGGAAAAAATCATAAGTCATCCGCAATTCGGTTTTTGCCCCTCACAACTCTTCTCTTTTTATTTCGTGTCATTTTACTTCGTGTTTTATCCGAGAAAACATGAACTTCATTCGTGCGTCATTAAATTGTCAGCATTTTACATTTTCCTGTTAATAACTTGTCCAAACAATTGACCAATCCGTTTAGAACTGCATAATTTTTTATTTTTATATGTTTAAAAATTAGAAAGAAAAATTTTTAATGCCGTTTTGTTGTAGAAATACTTTGTCCCATTCGGATTAGACAATTTTTTTGTTTTCATGATTTTCTCTCGTTCGTCATTTTTAATAAATTCGATCGCAAAGCATTTTTCGTTTTTTTCCGAATTCAAGAAAATAGATTGAAACAGTTTGTTTTTGGATTATTTTTTCCGAAGAATTTTCCGAACTCCTTTCTGTTATGTAAAAAACAAAAATAATAAAAACGAAAAAGTAACGAATTTTCACAAACGTTTTTCTTTCTACTTTCATCGTGAAATTTTAGAAAATTACAAAAATTCGAGAATATTTGGAAAGCTGTTCATTTTCTCGTTAATGAGAAAATAATGAATTTCAAAATGAGAAAGTAATGTATTCGATACCGAGAAAATACATTACTTATTCATGATTCAAAAATTCGTCTTTTTCTCCTAAAGAATTTACGGAATAATAAAAATGAAAAAAAAATAATGAATTTTCTCGAATTAATTCCATTTAACAGCTGTGTCAAGCATTTATGAGAAAATGAAGAATTCGTGAATCACGAATGGGAAAACGTATGAAAAAAAATTGAAATTATCTCAAATTCTAAAATAAAATGCTAACGAAAAGTCTTAAAAAATTAATTATTTTTCCATCGAATGAAACGAACAAATTTTTTTTTTTCCATTTCAATCCAAAAGATTTAAGCATCAATTATTTTTTTCATTCTTATTATTTTTTTTTTAAATTTTTCAACGATTTTTCGAACCTCATTTTATGATAAAAAAAAAAAACTTTTTTTATTCTGTCCCATTTTGCCCCATTTTTCTCTCAATATTTATTTGTATACGGATATACATATATCTTATCTGTTAATACATATGTAAGAGAGAATACGAGTAATCGCGGTAGTATACACTTAAGTATACATATGTTGTGGATGGGATATATATATCGAAGGGTACATACGAGTTTTACCTGTAGCAACAACGGCATTCCTTCGCTGCTAATACGTCTTCGAACTCTCAGACTTCGTATACAGATATATAAATATAAATATATAGAAAATATATGTATATATAAAGACTGTGAATCCCTGGCTCGAGATTTCTCGGAAGAGTCCTTTATCGAAGACAAGGACAACGCTTGATTGAACGTTTTATTTCAATTATTCCTTTTTTCCCTCGTTCCTTTTTACGGTATTATAAAGCATACTTGTATGCAGAGGGTTATCTGCCTGGCTTTTGCCTCTCGCGAGATTGCATAGGGGATCGCTTTTCTCGTCGAGGCGCCACGGCACAGCCAAGCATTTATTATCCCTCAGCCTTTCTCAAGATCCGAGAATTAAGCGCAGTCGCCCAAGAAATGAAAAAACAAAAAAAAAACATCATTTTTTGTCCCTTTTATTTACGAGATAATTGTTTCGAGAAAGCGACAAATGTGTTACCATTTTTATTCTCCTCGAATAAATAATTCTGTGGGAATCAATATTTCTTATTCGAATCGTTTATATAGTCTGCAAAGATTCGAGCAATTTTTTTTTTTTCTTTTCATATCTTTCGGTATCATTAATCCGTTCAAAGATCAAGTAGGAAAAACTAAGTTGTCTCATCATTAATAAAGTACTCGAGATTAATATTTATTGGCAATGAAAATACTCGAGACAATGAGAGAGTGTCACGCTGATCGGTACATTGACCTCTTTGCCCTTGAAATTTAAGTCACTGTGTCGTCGCTTTCAGCTTTACGTCCTTTGTATAGCTCAATCGCTGTACAAACGAGAGATATCGTCTCGTGAGGGGGGCAATACCACGAATAATTAAACTCATCAAGCGTAAGCAATGAAAAACTTCAAGAAGATGCGAGTACAGAAAAAAAAAAAAAATTGTGCTATTTATAAGCATGATTATTTATCATCGTATGGAGATGAGGAATCAATTTTAATTGAAAATTGTGATGTTCGATATACGGATCCGATTATTTCAAGTAGTTTCTGGAAACCAAAGTACTTTTAATGATTTTAAAAAAATTGTTAGAACTTCAAAATGATCGTTTTTTCGAGCTCGAATAAATTGACTGTAAAAAATTGAGCTGCAAATATTAAAAAAGGTATGAAAATTTTTTTGGTCCGAATCGATCGACGTCAGTTTTCCGTATTGTCGACCGAGATTTATTCGGCGGTGCCATCTTTGATCGGTTCGACAAAGTTTGCTATCGATTCTCGGCGAAGATTGCCGAATTTTGACGAAATTTTCTGAGCGGCCGACACCAGCGCGACTGGAGCCGGAGCGGCGACAAGCGGAATCATACGATCGAGCGTGTCAGTACGTACGCTTGTGTCAGTGACAGTCGAGTGGCACTTGGCGTTCGAAATTCGTACTTTTATTCGCGTTGCTCGATCTCATTGAAAAGAAATAAAAAAACGAAAAAGCATAAATATAAATATACAAATTTCTCATCGATGTAGTATGTTTTAATTCATATTAAATACTGCACCGTAGCTGTAAGCTCTAAATTAAACTAGGTGCACGTATAAAAACTCGTCGGTAGGTAACACTTGTTCGAGTTGCATGTAACAAGCGTGAAAAAAAGAAAGAAAAAAAAAAAAAAAAAGAGAAAAAGTAAGAAAGGGGGCGAAAAAAGAATCTAGGTGATGTACAGTAGTGATTATAGGTGGTGGCCAATTGGGCAGTGCCAGTGGGCAGTTCCCGGCGACGTTTCCTCACAAAAATACCGATAAAATATCACTTTTTTTCCCCCATTTAATCAAAGCTTTCCGTGTAAACCTCTTCCAAAAAAAATTTTCGGTTTTATTCAAATTTGTCAACTCGTTACATTCTTCAATGAATATTTTGATCATAAAAACTCGCAAATCCTTTTCAATTTCTCTTAAAAATTTCCCAAAACTTGAATATTACACGTGAAATTTCGGGTATTTGTCCACTTACTGCGGCTAAATTAACCCTCGTAGAAAAGTTCAACCAATCGTCGCTTCGTTCTCACCTACGAAAGTGCCTTTCCCTCTTCGGTATTCACCCGCAATCGTTACTTTAACCTGAGAAAAATCATAACAAACGAAAAATCGATTTCGAACGGTAGTGTGACGTTCAGGCAGTGACCGAAAAAAGAATCAATGGTGCGGAGGCTTGAATGACGAGATTTGCTTATAGTGTGCGGTAAATAATGAAGCAATGTGTTGTGTTCTTATCAAAGGGAGAAGAGATCGAGACGATAAAGAGTGCTCTCTCCCCCTCCCCTCCACCCCTCTCTTCGTCTTATTGTTTCCTCCCATTACTCTGTTCTTTTTTTCCTCATACCTGAGAAAGAATAACGCCCGCTTCCTCGGGCTTCGAACAAAAGTACTCTCTATGCTCTCAAGTTTCAGGCGTGCGCTTTCGCGTGTATCGCACACTTGGTTATCAACAGCTATAGCGTATAGAAATTTCCAAGTGTGTTACGAGTACAGAAACATCACGTGTACATGAATCTGTACAAGCATTTTTCATACATATATATGTATATATATATATATACCGTACGATCGCTCTATCTATTTTTATACGTATATAGATTGATATTTTACGAGCGTATAGTTATAGGTTCGCGCGACAACGCTTATTCTTCGATCAATTTCCGCGAACTCGTGCGATACTCAGGGACTTGGCTTATCGGGTCAATAGGGACCTAGGGCGGCCTAGTCCCTCCCCTCCTCTCCCCCCCCCCTCCCTCTCACAGTCTCTTCGCCGTCGAAACGCGATCGCTCATAATCCTTAATACCACGCAATTTAATAAATAACGCCCGATTTTTTTTTATTCTCCGTTCATTCAACCTGCTCGCTTTTTCCTTCGCTATTTATTATTCAAACTTCAAATACGAGTTACCATCATTTTTTTTATTGCACTCTTTTTCGCCTGGTTGTTTTTTATTCTTCTTTTTTTTTTTCGCCGAACACTTCAGCTCGCGTGACATTTCGCTCTTTGTTGTGGAGCGCTTTCTCGAAACCGAGATTTTGATGTCAGTGCAGTTATTGTTGCTTATGTCAGGAGCTCTCTGTTACGCGAGACACCACCATCGCTATGACGTTTCTAACCTTAAACTTTGACATTTGATATCCCTCTTATCCACATCGAATGCGATTCCATGAAACGCTTCTCGTTCGCAGATTAGTTATCGTCGATCACGATCGACCTGGTCGACTGAACTCACAGGATGGCTCTTCCACCGGCACCCGGTATGTTTTTTTTTTTTTTCTCGGCTTTTTTTTCTCTTACAGTCATCGTTTCATTATTGTTTTTTGTCGACGAATACGAAAGTTTTTGAACGCGTGAGTCATAGGAAAAATCGCAACAAATAACGTGGTCTTGCTATTGCGTAAAACTGAATTTTATAAACATGAAAAATTTTGTTAGTTTTTTCATAAATAATCATTGCTTAAAAAAATATTGAGTTTCATCAACTACATTCATCATTTTAATGACAATAAATGTAAATGTTTTCGTTGTAAAATATTTTTTGATAATCCTTTTGAATTTCTGATCCAAGTTTTTTGCAATTCTTTTTTCGTTTATGAAAAACAAAAAAAAAACTACTCGCTGACGTAATTCCTGTTTTAACGGCTAATCAAGGTATGGATCCATGGATCGTACAGCCCAGGGAAAGAGCAATGTACCGTGACCAGTTTGAGGCTCTAAAACCCATCGGAGGGGTTGTAACGGGTGAACAAGCCAAAGGATTTCTTCTGCGATCGCAACTGCCACCCGCCATACTTGGACAAATATGGTAAATTTTTCTAACCTTCTTGTTTGCTGCGGTATACTCTTGATTTTTTTCGTTTATTCCAGTAATTTTCATGTTTTATTATGAAATATTATTTCTTCGCGTATCAAGGGGACTCTCGGATACGGACGCAGATGGAAAAATGGATATCAACGAATTCAGTATAGCTTGCAAACTTATACATCTCAAATTACGGGGACTGGAAATACCCAAGAGTCTTCCGCCAACTTTAGTCCAGAGCTTGAAAGCCATCGCAGCGAGTATGAATCCAATTCATTTGATTCTTTTGAATTCAAAGCAATTCTGTCGTCTAATAATTTTGATATTTTGATCGAATAATAGTTGAAATATAGTTTAAAATTTTTCAAATCCAGTCTCATCTTTTGTCCCTATTAGTTTTTTTTTTTTTTCTTTGTGGAATCTGAACCGATCGTTCTTAAGTTGAACTAATTTCTTCAATTTTTTTAGATACAAGTTAATAATGCGTAAAACTTCATTAAACACTCAAAAACTAATAATCGAATGACTCTAAGGTGTCGCTGATCGAGGAAAAAACATTTCAACCAATCGTGTGTTTCTAGACGAAGCAGCGCTAACAAACGGAAGTGGAGTACAAAACCAAGGAGGTTTAGGGTCTCTGGTGAATCTAGGAAACGCTTTGCCACCTCAACCTCTCGCTAATTCGTCTCCGAGGCCTCTGATAAGCGGAATACCGAATCAGGTTCCTCAGCCAGCGAGACCGGTGCCACCGATGCAAATTCCTCTGGGTGAGTCAACGACGGAGTATATTTTTATCGAAATTCCACAACTCTACGGTCACAAAAATTCCAGAAGTTATTTCCGAGGTTCTCGTCCTCGCCAAACTTTACTATCGACACTCTCGCGTTCCACTTTTACTTCCGGTCTCATAATCAATATCGAAGCGATAAACTTTTTATCGTAATGAAGAAAAATAACAAGAAAAACAGACGAAACAAAAGAAATGTAAAAATTGCTACGTTTACTCTGTTCGAATTCACACGACACAGCTTCGTCACAATATAGACAGAGCGCGGCTAGTGGTACACTAGCAACTACAAACACATCGTCAAAGCCACCCGCTCGTCCTGCACCCCCTTTTATGGGTATGTCACACTCTTTAATCCCTTCTTTTGTTATTTTTCTACTTCTTTTTGTGTCGCTCTACGGATCTTCGAGTCTGCAACGTTCGAACGCTCTTAAATCTCGTCTTTTATTCGATAATTTTATAAATTTGTTTCCAATTTTTGACTACGAAACTCTTCAAGCCTTTTCTGAGGCTTCATAACTACAAGAAAATTTCAATTACGTTTATGAAAAAATTTGTCGGCTCATAAATGTTTTTTTTTTTGGCTTTCCACAAATCAATATGGAGTAAAAATTTAAAAAATGGGAAAAAACGAAGAAATCAATGACTCAATCAATACGGGATCGCTGCCTTCCAATGCTGCAAACTTTAATACCATGACACGCTTTTCCGTTTTCTCTTATCTCTCTCTTTCTCTCTGAAATAATTTTTTCTCAAATCAATTTTTCGTTGTTGACATTTATCTTTTTAGCTAAACATTTTCTGCTTCTCCTCAAAATAATAATTATCCATCAAACGTCGTTCTTCCGTTGGTCACACGATGAAAATACTTAGAAAATCTCAAATGAAAAATCATTTTCATACTTTTGGCAGAATATCAATCGTTCGATGATGACGAAATTTGCTTAGATTGTATATCATTTCAAGGGATGAAAAATATTGTTGAAAACAAAGATTCCTCGTTTTGGGTTCGCCCTTCATCGGAATCGTCTCTTTTATATTTTCTAATTGCAGTACAATTTTTTTTTATTCGTATTTCAACGCATTAACCATTTTGTCAATACCCGGAATAAGCGTCCGGTGCTCGATATCCGGGAATAAAGTTGGGGGGGTATTGACAAAGGCGTTAAAACTTTTGATGCAAGGAAAATAGAAGTTTGACAAAATATCAGAGACAATGGAACTAAAATATTGCATGTCGAGTTATTGTAAAATCGATGCTCTTCATATCACAGTATTTACAGCTTTACCGATTACATTTTTTTCAATTTATTTTTACGTTTAATATCACGTTGAAAGTTCTTTCGTCCGAATGCAACGAATTTTTCTTTTCTCTCCATCGCTTTTTCTCGTTGACTCATTTTTCTGAATATCAAAATCGAATTCTCAATGAAATTCTTCGATAATAATTCAACCACAACAAGAGTGTAATAAAAAATAAAAATTCTTTGCATTCTCAGTAGGAATATTTTATATCGTAAACACAATACATCGTTTGTGCTCGTAAAAATTGCAGGAATCATCGTGCGTGCAGTTTCTTCCGTGTCTTCTGTCGCTATATTTATCATTATTGTTATTAAAAAATTGTTTTCTTCTTGAAAACTTGAATTTTCTCATGATTCGCCTTTTCTAATACTCTTATGTGTGTCTCATTTTTCTTCAATGTGCTTCAACTAACAAATTCACTTCAGTCTCATTCGATACTCGACGTGTCTTCTCTTTTTTTTTCTTTTTTTTTAACTTTGCTGGCCGAAGGAAACACGAATTCCCCGGCTGTTGTCGCTGCTCCACCTCAACGACCCGCACCGCCCGGAAATATTGGTACGTTGGGTATCAATTTTTCACTCGATGATGCTCACTCGACTGGAAAATCGCGTAAAACCGGTTTTTATCGTGTTGACAGTGTTATGTGATTTTTTATTCATCCTATGAGTATCCCTTGCGTCATCCACTGGTTGTCGATCCGGTGATCTTGGAATTCAAAGATTTACAGAAAAAAAAATTTTATTAAATATTTTTCAACGATTCGAGACTCGAAGAATTCAGAATTTTTTTTTTTCCTGTAGAATTTGAAGAGAAAAAAATGTTTTACGGAAAGAAAATTTCGATAAAAACAGAAACAAGGAAAATAATAAATATTCATTCGGTTCGCCTGACTCTTGAATTTTTTTTTCTGTTTTTTTTTCTCGAAACTAATTCTAATCGACGAAGCTAATTCTAGAATTTTTATCACTCGAGGCATGAGGATGTACATTTTTCGAGATATTTAAGAAATCAATTTCAAGAGCGATAAGATTTGGTCGTTTGATCGAGAATGGATAAAAAAGTTAAAAACTTTTGATGGGGGTTCGAGTATTTGAGATAAATAATGGCGTTACAGGGGCTTCGTTCGTCGCTACGAGTGGCGGTCCGCCGCCGAAACCGGCGCCCCCTTCATTCCCGAACAGTCCGGTAGCCGGAAGTGTTCCAGTTGCGCCGGTTCAACCGATCACTCTGACATCGACGATGGGTGAGAGAATATTTTTTTATTTCTCTTCCTGCGTTTACCCCTCGGTCTCAAATGAAATCGCGATAACGAAATTACACAACCATTATCTCTGATATCATAAATATATTATTTCTTGAATTACGTAAGAAAAAGAAAATCCTACACTTCGAAATACACACGAACACGATTCGATTTATCGAATCACTTGATTTTTTTCTCGAAACTTTTTCATCTTATCGAACAATCTTTGTTTTATCATTTTATTATCATTTTCATAACTGTATTGTTTCTCTATTTACAGATTTGCTCGATTTTGCCTTCTCCGAAGGTACACCATCACCACACAATCATACTCTCTCACTTAACGCAACACTCGTTTTACAATGTGCTAATTTTCGTAAATCATACACACCAGGCTCGCTTTATTAACGTCTGCTTTATGATGGTCATTCCATTTGTTAATAAAACATTCTCACGTTCTAAATACTTTTGATACTGTACCGAGATAACTCTGATTTATTATAATGAACGTTTATAATTGTATCAGCAGTTTTACTTGATCCAAAGTGCATAGAAAATAGTATAAAAGTATTATTCGATTGATTTTTTAATTTTTGTTTGAGAAAATTTTAATATTTTCACCTCCTGATTGTTCAATAGATTCCTAAAAAATCAGGTACATTATAAAAGTATGAGAGCCACTCGCTTGATCGCTTTTACGCCAAATGTTTCTAAATTGTCAAATTTTGGTTTATTTTCCTTTCGTTTTAGCTCCAATAATCGACAAGAATTCCCTGTTTTTTAGGCTAGAAAATAATGTTTTTTTTTTTGAGTGTCAAAAGCATTCGATTTGTACGCCCGTTTAAATGTTTTTGATTTTGCTCCGAGCTGCTCAAATATCTGCTCGGCATTTCCAACGCTTTTTTCTTATTGTATAAATAATTAATATTTTTGTTAACGATGAAAATAGGGGTTCAGCCCATCGCATCGGTCGCTCCGCTGAACACCAATCCTACACCGATCGCAGCTTTTGGCATGGGACATCCGGCTGCTCCTGTGCCGGTCATGCAACCTTTTGCCGGTGGCGTCGTACCTCCCATCGCTGCAGTGCCCGGAGTCGTGCCGTCGATTCCAGCGATTCCACCGAGTATGTTCTTTCATCAATTAATTTCCGTTTACTATTTTTTAATTTAATTTTATTAAATTTAATTTAAAAACAATTTTTTGATCAACTCGAGCTCAGTTTTAAAATTTGAAATTCGAAGAAACCGTTCGACTGTTCAATTTTTTTTTCACTGCGAATTGCTGATTTTTTCATATATTTCTGGGCAGGATTTTTCACGAAAACGAGAAAACGGTTTATAAATCGAAAAGTATTCGCAGAAATCCAATCATTTTTTTGTTAATTCGTCGATGTGATAGAGAATTTTTTAATTTTATAAAAGAGAAAGCATTGCTCAACTGATACTTCCAAAAAGCTGGAAATTTTGAACGAATTTTCGAGAATAACGTTATTCACTTTCGAAGCCTTGATTCTCTCGTCGAATGTTTATTCACAAAAATTGATAAATCGTCGAAAAAAAAATGTTTTTGTGAATCATTTATTGATTTGTTGAATCATTTTTTCGGACTTTAGTGTTCACGATCAGAAATCCAGTGCAACGGTGCAGTTATTTCTTAGTTTTTCGACGAAATAAATTTATGAAAAGAACTTGGAAGGTTTAATCATCGAGATTTTTGTCCGTTTAAAATAAATTCAAATAAAATCAATCGGATACTTGAAAAATATTGACAATTAATTTGTTTTTTATTTTTTTTAATTTAATTTTTCAGCAAATGGAATAGCGCCGATGGGAGCAGCACCATTGACTCAGGTAGCGGCGGCGAACGGTGGAATAAGTATGAATACTCCAGTGTCGACGAGTTCGCCATTGAGCACAACAGCACGACCGCCGAGTATAGATCGAGTAGGATCGATAGATTCGCAACACAGTCAGCATTCGCAGCATTCGATGGGTTCCCCTCAAGCTCTGGAATGGTCGGTACCGCATCAGACGAAGCTAAAATACACGCAGCTTTTCAACACGTGGGACAGAACGAGATCGGGTTATTTGTCGGGTCCGCAAGCGAGAAACATAATGGTGCAGTCGCAATTATCTCAGGCGATACTGGCGCAAATATGGGCCTTGTCGGACATGGATTCGGACGGTCGGCTCGGTTGCGAGGAGTTTGTATTAGCGATGCATTTGTGCGACATGGCAAAATCGGGAGAAACGATACCGGCGGTATTGCCGGTTGATTTGGTTCCGCCGACGTTTCGTCGCCAGCGTCAGAGCAGCGTGTCTTCTCAGGGAATGCCGGAAAGCATTGATCCTTTGGCGGGAATGCCGCAGACCTCGTTCGAAGACAAAAGAAAAGAAAATTTCGAAAAGGGCCAAGCCGAATTGGAGCGTCGTCGGAAAGCTCTTTTAGAAATTCAGCAAAAAGAGCAGGCAGAAAGAGAGCGGAAGGAACGAGACGAAGCGGAGAAACAGGAGAAAATACGATTGGAACAGGAGCGTCGTAGACAGGCGGAAATCGAGAAGCAAATGCTGCGTCAACGGGAAATCGAACAGGAGAAAGAAGAGCAACGGAAACGTGCTCAAGAGCAGAGAGAAGCGGCGCGCAAAGAGATGGAAAGGCAACGACAGCTCGAGTGGGAAACTCAAAAGTCTCAAGAATTACAGGATCAACGACAAAAGGAACAAGATATACTGCTCAAATTGAAAGCGAAAAATTTGTCGCTGGGCATTGAGCTCGGCACTTTGAATGACAAAGTCAAAGAACTTTCTCAAAAAATTTGCGACACGAGAGTCGGTGTTTCCGGGGTTAAAACGACGATAGATGGCATGCGCTCGACCCGTGATACTCAACTCCAAGATATGGCAGCCCTGAAGAACAAACTTCGCGAACAAAATCAGCGGCTCCTCGCTCTGAGCCAGGAGAAAGCGAGAATCGAAGCGAAAAACAAAATCAACGCTGCCAACGACTCCGCCGGTCAAGAAGCAATGCGAATGGCTTTCGCCAATAAACAAATTCAGCTCAAACAAATGCGCGACAAAATAGCCGATTTGCAACAACAAATGGACGAAAAAATGGCTGATATCACGAACAACAATGGACAACTGGACGAAGTCAGAAATCGTATGAAAAATTTGAGCCTCGAGTGCAAACAATTGTACAATACCTTCGACAATAAAAGACTCAAAATTCTTGAGTTGAGACAAGCCGTGGAGAGCTCCGGTGACGTTGATTATACCAACGCTGCCTGGGCCGAGAGTGCCTGGGAATCGACCGACGCACAAACAACTGCTACGAGCAACGAAAGTGCGTGGCCAGTCGATGACACCACTAC
The DNA here is from genome assembly GCA_037576405.1 of Campoplex capitator. Taxonomy (NCBI): domain Eukaryota; kingdom Metazoa; phylum Arthropoda; class Insecta; order Hymenoptera; family Ichneumonidae; genus Campoplex; species Campoplex capitator. Next base: position 2,744,501 of record JARBWI010000021.1, read on the forward strand.
CAATGTCGAGGATGTTCCCTCCGGAGTCGTCAAATATCGTGCTCTCTATGAATTCGTTGCTCGCAACGATGAAGAAATATCTTTCCAGCCCGGCGATATTATTTTGGTGAGTTTTCGATTGTTTCATTCTTTATTTTACATTTCATTTTGAACGATAAAATATTAAGTAAAATTTTTGTTCAACTCACAGGTACCACCGGTACAGAATCAAGAGCCTGGTTGGATGGCAGGCGAAATTCGAGGCCATACCGGTTGGTTCCCGGAGGCTTACGTCGAGCCCGTTGACCCTGGAACCGGAGTCACGAAATCTTTCAGCCAACAGGATAGTCTCGAAAAGAGAACGCTCGAGTGAGTTATTCCATCACGCATTTTCTTACGAGACAAATTTTCCCAAATCCATTAAGGGCTTTCAGACACCCAGAGAGGTCGATAGCCTTTTTCAAAAAACATTTATTCACTAGTGTCCCTTTATGTACATGAATTACTCAAAAAATCCAGGACTTCCTCACATCTTTCAAGTTTTCATCGAAAGATTGTTCCTGACAAAATACATTTTTTCGTGTATAAAAAAGAGACTCTATTCTTCGTTTTTCTTGGGTTCCACGAATCCTGAGCTGGATTTCTCCCTTTTTTGTGCTCCTTCCTACCAATATTATAATTTGCAGGGAAATTGCTGAAGTGCCGGAAAATGTATCCGAAGCAGGTTCCCTGGGCGGTGAAGGTCCCGTGGTTGATACCGTTGTTCCAACGTTAGGATTCGGCACACCTTGTAATTTCCAAGCAACGACTTTGTACCAGTATCGACCGAGCAATCCTCAACATTTGACTTTCAGCAAGGGTGACCTTATAACTGTTCAGGAACAGCAGGTATAGTTTTCGCCTGAAATTTCACAGGGAAATGAATTTTTTTTCAACAAGAAAAGTAGCACGAAAATTAATCGAGAACGTGACAACTAAAATGACAAAAAAGAAAAATTAATCCAAGTTATTTTCTGTCACAAACTTAGGCATTAATTCCGATTTTTTTTTGTCAGGATGATTGGTGGTACGGCGAATCCGTGACTGGTACAAAAGGCTGGTTCCCAAAATCTTACGTGAAAGTAAGCGCTGCCGCGGTTTCAGCACCGACGACAACGACAACGACGACGACGAACGGTCTCGATAATTCTGCAACCAGCGCCTCGGTCCCATCTCAATCGGGAGATTATTACGTAGCTCTTTATCAATATGCCTCCAACGAGCCAGATGACCTCAGCTTCAATGAAGGCGAAATAATAAACGTCATGAAAAAAGATGGACAATGGTGGACCGGCACGATAGGCGATCGCAGCGGATTTTTCCCATCGAATTACGTCGAAAAGTGCGACACCGCTGTTGATCAGGTGAAAAATCGTAGCCTACTGATTTGAAAGAAATAAAAATATTCTTTATCAAGTACGAAGTCGACGATTGGTTCCCGAGTCGATATTTGTTTACAAATTGCCTTACAAATGGTAAAATCTTAATTTTGAGTGTCTTACAAAAGTAACGTTGATTTTCCAGTCGCAAGCTCATTCTTTTTGAGTATCAAAATGAATTATTTGGGTACAAAATCAGTCAAAGTTTTTTTAAAAATCGTATTATATTATTTTTTCATATTTTTCATCTATTCCGCAATAAACAGTTGAGTAAAAATGACATTTTTTCGACAGCAAATTACCGAAGATGCGGCTATGAACAATGAGGTGTCGAATGTAACGGCCGCACCTGTGACCTCAGCCCAAACCACTCCGGTACGTAATTTCGACATTGATAAATAAAAAATTTGTTTTTCCGACCTAAAACGACGGGGATTATTTTTTCCCATACGTTTTTTTTTTTTTTTTTGTAACGGCGGAGTAATTTTTTGGTTGTACAACAGCTAACGTACGATTAATCAGCCTGGATTTTGCAGTAGAATAGTTATTGGCTCAGCTGATAATTCTAATGAATCGTTAACGAAAAAATGGCGAAAAACCGCGCTCGATTTAATTTGAGAGTAAGCTAGACGCGTGTGTGGTTTTCATTGTGTCGTTTTAGCCGGTGGAAAAAACGGCCGAGCAGCTCGAAGACGAAAGAGCAGAGGCCGAGGACAGAGCCGAACTTCCAGATTTCTCGGCGATGCAATCGCAGCAGGTAAAGCATTCGATAACGACAAGGACAAATTATTTTTTCCTCGTCTCGTTATTATTATCTGTTTAAAAATTCAACCTTTTTTCGCCTCGTTCGATCTTGGTGTTGATCGTTTTTCTCTCCCTCCTCCTACAGTGGATTCACAGTACGTTTTTTTCAATTCTGATCGTTCCTCACACAGAAATAAAGACTTCTGATGTTTTTTCACTCTGTGTGTCAAAAAAAAAATGCCAGTTTAGATCGATGCTTGTTTGGAAGCTGACAGGTAAACGCGATTCCACCCCCCCAGTGTATTGTCTTTTCTCACTTCCAATGTCTTTGTGCCGAAAAAAAAAGAGCGAGATCGATTTGTCGACAATTTTTCTCAACTCAAATGTTTCTCAATCTCTTTTAAAAAAATTTCTGCACGTGTGCTCGAAGCTAAAATATCGATGAGATTTTTGGCATTCAGCGATTTGATAGCAGCATTAAATCAAATATTCACACAAATCAATCTCGCTCGTTTTGTCAAACTAAAAAAAATCAAAAAACGCCAAAAAAAAAAAAACCGGTGACTCTAATCGAATGGTGGATGTGCCAACAATTCTCGGATGCTGCTACTCGACCGACGCCCATCTTCGCTGCCTCATATCCCACTGCTCGCTGCTACAGTATTACAAGGTATCGCTTGACGTTGTCTCCCGAAAATAACAAAAAAAAAAAAAAAAACGTTAAAAAATAACTGACGTTACTTTACGCACATTGGCAATCCTCGACAACCACTTTTATCATGGCTTGAATCATCCTTTATCCTTCTTCTCGTTCGACTCGTTTGTTGAAGTAGAAAATACGAGACTCGCATCTCCTCGAGTTTTGTATCCGAAAATTGTGCGATTTTTTTTTTCCGTTTTTAAACTATTGTTCATAATCGTTTGTACATATTCATCTCTCATTTTTTTTACTATTTTCTATTCATCATATTTTTCGTAAATCGATTTTTTCATTGAAAAAAAGTATCATTTTGCCTGAGTTGGAAACAAATACCAATTCTTTGATACTGTGCTCGTCGTTTGCACGTTTATTCATCCCTGGTTCGACGATCGATTCACCATTTTGCTCGCTCTTGAGTTTTCGTTGGTTCGATAATTTTGGGATTTTTTTTCCTGATTTCTTTTTCTTTGTGCGATGTTTATAAACTTCTGTACATTTTCATCTGTATCTACGTTCGATAATCTTTTATATTTCAAGAATATCTCATTTCTTTTCAACAGTTCGTTGTTAAAATTTTTTGTAAGCTACCACAGTCGACACTTTTTTCTTCTCAATCATCAACGAAGCATTGTTGCCTGAGTCGAAAAAATTCAAGATGTTGTTAAAACATCGAGTTTTCAACTGTTTTTTTTCTCTATCCATTTTTTCATTATTTACTTGAGATTCATTCGTTTTGTACGCTTTTTGAAATCAGGCACGAGGAAGAAAACCAGAAATCGTCCAAGTTATCGCTCCTTATCAAGCCACCAGCGCCGAACAATTGGACCTTCAGAGAGGACAACTGATCATGATTCGAAAGAAAACCGACACCGGTTGGTGGGAGGGTGAATTACAGGTAAATAAATTATTTGCAACGAAAAATTCATTGTTTTTATCGTTACATCCAGAATATTCAAAAAAACTCATTTTTTTTATCGTTATAATTTTCTTTTTGCAGGCTAAAAACGAATGAAAAAAAATTTAGGAAATTCATTGTATTTATCGTTATATTTCTTTATTTTTTAGGCACGAGGAAAAAAAAGACAAATCGGTTGGTTCCCGGCTTCGTATGTGAAACCTTTGACCAGCAGCAGCAATCGCAGCACTCCGGTGTCTCATGGCTATCAGGATTCGCCCACGGATCCGAACGTTGGTCAGTAATTGCGATTTTTTTTGTTTTCTTCAAAAAATCCAAACAAAATGCAAGAAAATTCGTTCAATTCGAAATAAAATAAATTGACAAAACTGAATAGAACTGAATCGAATATTTTGAGTCAATGTTTCTACGAATTTTAAATCAGCGTGAAAAATATTGAGAACAAATTATTTTGTAACATTGACCTTTTTTTTAGAACGTGTCATGGCGCTGTATCCACATCAGGCTCAAAACGAGGACGAGCTGAGTTTCGAGAAAGGAGACGTTATAACAGTTTTAGCGAAAGAGGAGGAGGCTTGGTGGCGAGGCACGATGAACGGAATATCCGGTATTTTCCCCAGCAACTACGTCACGCCCATGTGTGAGTACAAAATAAAAGACACTAAAATAAAATAGAAATAAAACGAAACATCGAGTCGTGTTAAAACATCTGTTAATCGTGGGAAAGTACTTTGAGAACATGTGGACGAATAAGATTGGGAACAACGTGTGCGAAAATTCACGAGAATTGAATTCATTAGAATTAACGATGATTTCGAAATTAAAAAATCCAAATTATTCAAATCATCACAAAAAAATCATTTTTATCGTAACGATCGTCCATTGATCGTCTCCAGCATAAATTATTCGACAGTTTCACGATAGTTGTCCGCGAATTTTCATCCCGATGTTCGAGCCAAATTTCTCAAAGCCCGTTCCACAGTAGAATAAAGGCTTAAAGAAAATAACGTTGACATTCCGCGACAGATCTGTTACTATTTAATGCACACGTGAATGTATATTCACAGAAGAAAGCCTGATGCACACTGTGTGTTTTTTTTTCCTCCACGTCTTTCCATTTTATGTTAAAAAGAAAAAGAAAACAAAAAAAATGTAAAAATTCGCACAGTGTGTTGCGTGGGCAGTCTGTTTCTCTTTCTCGACTAATTGTAAACTTTCGCCTCTACTTGACACGCAGCATAAGGGTAGCAGCAATTCACCGCATCGCAGAGTTAAACAAACCAAAAAAAAAAAAACGAAAAAAAAAAAAACAGAACAAAAATAAACGAATAAACGTTTGCACTCGTTCGGTTAAAATAAATAATAATGAAAAGAAAAAACACAGGAAAAAAGAGTGTTAAAGAGTCATCCTCGTTACGAAGGAATCCCACAACGACAAGTGTCAACGGCCGAGACTCAGCGCGTGTATGTGCGTGTGTGTCGATAAATATTTAAAATTGAAAAGAAATAAAATCAATGAATTGTGAGTTAGATGGGATAGACGAGGGAGGGGAGAGAGGAAAAAAAAAGAGGATAAAGAATCTGTAGCGAAGATCGAAGAAATTGTCCTAGGTATGAAAAAAAAGTGCGATATTATAGCCAGTCACAATTGTATATATGATAAATATACAGGCATATATAAATGTGTTATATAATGGAGGAATAAACGCAAACTTAGTTAAATATTTATCACCGAGCATAGAGAAGGAATAAATGAGTAAAAAAAAGGTGAAGAAAACATGAGTGAATCGAAAAGCAGCCCTGCGGTCTTCCCTCTACGAGTACCTTGTCGTTCGAAAGATTAAAGTAAACTGTTCAAAGTATCGAGAACGATCGAAACCACACGAGTAACTATTGTTATTCTAATTGATATATTGTTTTTGTTATTTATTTTATTTTTCACGATAAACTGCTAGTCAAGTAAGGACGAAAAGAGTTTAACTGACAAAAAAGAAAAGAAAAGAAAAAAAAATATAGAAGAAAATACGAATCTCTCGTTGAACCGCAGATCTGTCGTTTATCTTGAAATAGTTTTAATGTTATTGATAAGTGTGACCGTGTGTGTTTCGCGTAGTCTCGAGTCTCTCCCCCTCTCTCCCTCTCTCAGTAAAATGAAGAAAAAAAAGAAGCGAAATAACGAAAATTCGAAGGGTGAGAAAATTTAGGATTTCTGCTTTTCTCTATCTCTCTTTCTTTTCCAATCTCTCTCTCTCTCTCTCTCTCTTTTTCGGTGTATACGAATGTATGGGGTGTGTTTTCTGTGTAATACTCGGATATCCGTCGATTGTGTGGCCTAAAACGAGAAAAAAATAAATATAAATACAAAACAAATATACATCATAATCATACGCGAAGAGAATAAAAGTGGTAAAAAGAAACGAAACGAAAACGAATATATACTAAAACAGAATAACACGAATGCTGCTACACGACCTTCGTACACGATATATCGTTGAAACGCTAGAGAGAAAAATTATTTGTTATTGCAAAAGTTATATATACAAGATATAAAAAAGAAAACGAAAGAAAAGAAAAAAAAAAAAAAATACATAAATAGATAGCATAATCATGGAAAAAGAAACAGAGAGGGATCACACGATGATTTGTTCCATTTCAACGATCTCCATCTGTCTGTACTGACTAAGAATATATAGTATATTATACATATATATATATATATATATATTTAGATGCTAGTATTTGAAGACGGAAATGAGAGGAAAAAAGAGCGAGAGAATGCGACATATTGAATAATTATTTAATCGATGACACAGTCGTATTCACCAAAGGAAAATTTTCGAAACGATTGAATGAAAAAAAAAAAAAAAAAAAGAAAAAGGACAAATTATAATATTTATCCACATATATACACATATGCTCACCTCTCCGAATCATTGTAATACCCGTAAATATCCAACGCATATAAAAACGCTCTCACATCTCTATGAATCCCATCGTCGTAACGAAAAAAAATAACAGAAATAAACCAAATATGATCTATCAATGTTTCGCGGAGCGCACAACGCATCAACGACGAAAGAAAGCAAAAAAAAAAAAAAAAATGAACGAAATGCTATTATCTCAGCTTGACGTTTTAATTCAAGTTTTTTTTTTTTCAAAGACTTTAGTGACGATTAACAACAAAATCATACGATATATTGTCCGCTACCTTCATAGCTATATTGCGCTTCGAAATTAATTGTAGAACAGAGTCTATATTGTTCCATATCCATTAATACGACGTTATACAACGTTGATCATTGTAGCCGAAGAGAAGTTTGTCCCGTGTAGACAATACTGTTTGTTTGTTTATTTTTTTTTCTATTTATTTATTGTTTCGCGCCACGCTCTTCGTTTTTTCCTAAAGTTGTTACAATTGCAAAAAAAAAAAATGAACTATACGTACGTTTGTCGTTTGTCCTTGTATCGTCGGAATCTCAATAAAAAAAAAAGCCGCATATACACAGATTATTGTGCTTTTCAAAAGGACCACAAGAAAATAACGAAATTATGTTGTGTGTGTGTGTGTGTGTGTGTGTTTTTAAATAAATATTCATAGATATGTTCGTGTATGAATATTCATTTAGTCGTTTGAATGAATGCTGTTTTTGTTGTGCTCGTGTTTCATCGAGAAAATCGCTCCGAAATTCGGTCTCGTTTCATTTTTCACTATAATTTTTGTCAATGCAATTATTTTTTAACGACGAAACGTTGTCTGTCATTGTGAGTTTTCATTTTTTTTTCTACTCGTGAATTTGGTTCGATACGAAAGGCTCGGAATTGGGCGAATTTCTCACTTTTTTTTGTCTGTTTATATTTTATCTCGGGACACACGTTTCAACGCAGTTCAAGTTTCAATATTTAAGTCGCCCCCCAATTTGAGGAGTTTTTATATTCGGTAAGTGTTTCAATGTATCGATATCGAAGTCGTAAAGAAGCATGTGTGTGGGTTTTGTGTACAGCAAGTGATATCACCAACGAATTCATGATGTCGAGGCTCGAACCGTCCGAGAGAAAACGGCAGGATTACATCAAGGAACTCATCGCTACGGAACAGGCTTATATCGAAGACATGAGACTCGTTCACGAGGTACTTTCAGTCTTCTGTTTTTTTTTTTCATTTTTTTTTTATCTTTTTGAACTTTTCCTCTGGTTTCTCTATTCATTTTTGAGAATTTGACACATCAAGGTTTTCGAGAAACCACTCCTTCAGAGCTTGGTCCTTACGGTCGACGAGGTCGAAAGGATTTTCGTCAATTGGAGAGACATCATTGCTTGCAATGATAATTTCTTGAGGTAATTCGTTATTTCATGCTTTTTTTTTGTTGTTGTTTTTTGTTTTATCAAACGAATGATTAATATTGAAATTTTGATTTTTTTTTTGCTTATAGAACTCTGAGGATAAGACGAGACAACAGCGAGGGTGGAATCGTCAGAATGATCGGTGATATTTTATGCGAAAACGTTAGTAAAAGTCATCGACGATGGAAAATTACAATTGACTTAATGTTTTTATAATTTTCTGTTTTCCTTTTTTGTTTTTTTTTTCTTAAAGATTCCACGAATGTCAGCGTACATTCGATTCTGCAGTTGCCAAATATCGGCGGCTCACTATCTCCAGAAATTGACCGAAACTTCGCCAGAATTTGTTGCCGTTGCTCAGGCCTGTCAACAGGATCCGAGAACCAAGGGAATGCCACTTTCTTCTTTTCTCATCAAACCAATGCAACGAATTACCAAATATCCTCTTATCATTAATAAGGTTCGTCATATTTATTTACCCAAATTATATTTTCATGCCAAGAATTAATTGTGAACGTGCGAATTCATATTGAAGAGATGAAAAAATAATTGATTTTATTCATTCTAGATAATGGAACACACACCCGTAGATCATCCCGATCGTCAGTATTTGCAAGAAGCTCTGGCAAAGGCCGAAGAATTTTGTACTCAAGTTAACGAGGGCGTAAGAGAAAAAGAAAATAGCGATCGTCTCGAGTGGCTTCAGAGTCACGTTTCCTGTGACGATGGTCTCGAAGAACAATTGGTTTTTAATTCCATCACGAACTCGGCTGGACCTCGTAAATTATTACACTACGGTGTTTTGCATAAAGTAAATTGAAGTCTTGCTCCATTCGTCTCTCGCTTCGTTTCGAAGGAATTATTTTTTTTTTACATTTTTAATTGAAATTTTCGCAGGCCAAAAGTGGAAAAGAGCTCGTGGCTTTTCTCACCAACGATTTTCTTCTATTCGCTCAACCGCTAAAATCACTGCCAAGTGGACAGCAATTCTCGTTCGAACGGAATGAACATTCTCGATTTAAACTGTACAGAAAAGTGAGTTTTCATCGGTCCAGTTACTTGTGTAGAATTTCTCTGATCAACGATTTATTAATCATAAGTTTTTTTTTACAACCCATGGAAATTCTCATTTTGTATCGAGTGAGAAAAAAAAAATTATAATTCTTGTCATCCTTCAGCCAATATTTTTGAACGAACTCTCGATCCTTGGGGAATCTGATGCGAGCGGAAGTGGCCACGAAACGATGGAAAATTCTTTGCGAACATTGAGACTCCGTGACTCCAAAAAACCGATTATTTTGCTTGCACCTTCCACCGGCGAATGCTCACTCTGGACCAAAAGAATCACCGAAGCGAGGAAACAGTTCGCAAAATATGAAAAGAATCTCTTGCAGAGGCAGCGTTCCAGTGAGTCCGATTATTTTTATCAGAAAAAAAAAAAAACACAAAAATATTCATTTCTGCTACGATATTCATATATAAAAATTTTCTAATTTCCAAAAAAAAAATTGTTTTACTGCGAAAATCGTCAAGCTTTTGTGCAAGGTTTCATTTCTATAAATCATTTCATAGATTTATAAAATTATCAATCAATTTTGCACCGTTTTTTACATTAGTATCAAATTTTTTTTCTTTGATTCGATTGTTGATAAATAACGCCATGTATGTGAAAAAAAAAAACAGAACAGGCACAGTTCGGAGCGTGCGGTCGAATCCTCGTAACAGTGCTCCAAGGTTACAGTTTGAAAACAACTCCAGCAGTTGGTAAGCTTATCATCGTGGGGCTTGGAAAATAGTGTTTTGTTCGTTCAACGTCACTGAGCTTTGCTTTGCTTGTCGCATGTGTTTAGCATTTTACAGGAGCACGAGATGAACAGTAAATCGGTTAGTTTTTTCGGTCGACTGCACTTTCCATCCGGATAAAAAACGAGACACATTGATTTTGTGGAATTGATCCATATTAATTTTGTATTATTTTCCCTCATTCCGCTAATAAGTAAAAAAAAAAAAAAAAACAGTCGTTGAAGCATGTACGTTGATTAACAAAATATTGTTGCATGCTTGTAGTTCGCAGGAGACCCCCAAAAGGCTGTCTTAGACTCGTTGTTGTCGAGGCCGAAGAATTAAATATTCCAAAAAATATTATCACTAACGGAACGATGAGCCTCGATCGCCGATCTTATAAACTGCTACGACGCTCTATGACCACTAACAATATACACACGTTAAATAGACACCGAAGAAATGATCAATTCGGTAATAACAACAAATTGTACTAACAAACTAACAAACAATTCTAACTCATTACCAACTTTATTTGTTATTACTCTAACTTTGTTGTTTTTGTAATTGCACTTTATAACGCATGCTTGCACGTTGCAACTGACAGCGACCGATTGAACTGTTTAAAAAAATAAAAAACAGCGTTTTAAGTGTTTTGGGTAAATCAAAACTTTTTTTTCTCAAATTCAGGAATTTTCATTCAATATTTTGTTTTTTTTTAAATTTTTTTAAATAAAAAAATGTCAATGCTGTTATTGATTTACCCGAATCTTCTTCGTGGGAACTTTCATAATTTTTTTTACATTTTTTGCTCACAAAAATATATTTTCTGGCTTAGGTAAATGCAATGCATTCTGCAAAGTCTCGATGGGATCGCAGGAGGAGAGAACGAGCGTCGTTTCCGGAACGGATTGTCCTCTTTGGGACGCATCGATGCAGTTCCAAGTAAAGGATCTCATCGAGGATACTCTTTGCATCACAGTTTTTGACAAAGGCTATTACAGCCCGGACGGTGAGTTATTTCTCGATAACAATTATATTTTCAGAATGAAAGAATCAATGCCGAATAAATCCAAGTTCAAAAACTTCTTTTATTTTTAATAATACAAATTTTCACAAACATTCAAGTCGAATCTCCTTACACTGATAAAATGCAATAAAGTTTATTTTCTGCTTACACAAAAAAATACACAACGAAACGTGATTATTTTGATTCAATTATTAGTCTTCTAGTTTTCGAGATTTAAGAAAAATAAATTCGATTTTTAGCAAAATATTTTGATCTCGTTAATTGAGTCTCGATTCATTTTTATGTTCAATTCGTACTTTTTTCTTTGCCACACCAAACGACTGCATCGGTAATTTATTTTTTTTCTACAGATTTTCTGGGCCGAGCGGAAGTTCGTGTGGCGGACATAATGCGAGACAGCAAAGACGCGTGTGGGCCGATACAGAAAAGAATAAAATTGCGTGAGGTTGAGCGCGGCGAAGTTGTGTTGAAGCTTGATCTGCGTTTGTTCGGTAGTAGGTGAGAGAGAAACTTTAAGCAATATTGAAGCTCGAGTAGTTTCAAAATTGCACGTCTGAGGATAAGAGCGAAATTTCGTGATGCGTGAAAGTGAAAAAAAAACGAACGAAAGACGAATTGAGTATGTAAAGACTTTCCTGAATTTTTCGAAACAACCCGGTGCGCGTTTTATCCCAGCAATAAATTAGACTTACGTACCATTCGAGTATTACTACGTCGGAGATTAACAAATAAGTGAAATTTGCAAAGAGACGAAAAAAAAAATAAGAATAAATTCTGTTCGTATATTTACGAATGAAAAAAAAAAAAAAAAATAAAAATAGAGTAAAAACCATTTTTATTGGTGGACGAAATTTCTCATGACAAGGAAATTAGCACGTGGGTGCATAAGACACATCGTTTATGATAAATATAATAATATATTGTCAATCTTGAACACACACATTTATATATATATATATTTTTTTTTTGTGAAAGGAGAAAATACACTGAGACTTGATTTGTGACTCGTAAAGACTTATTGGCAGCTCGCTGTCGCCTCGAGCCGTCAATAGCTCAATTATTCGTTTGTAATACAATTAAAATACATTTAAAAGTGTAAATATAAATATATCGTTATAATATCTAGTCGCTAAGAGATACATTGGTAAAAATTAGGAAGGCAGCGTTCCATAACACACATTCATACATAAGCGAATACCATTTTAGACATTTATCGTAAACGAATACGAAACAAAGTTTTTTTTTCTTCTCTTTCTCTCTCGTTCTTTGTTACTTTTACAAATGAACTTTGTTTTGAAACTTGTGTCAAGGCGGTACCGCGTACGTACGAGTATTGGAGGTTACTTTAAATAAATATACAATATTGCGAACGACGATTCAACGATGTAACGACCGGCCGATTTGTTTCTATAAATTTGCTTCTTCTGGGAACCAGATTTTGTTAGCAACAAAATTGTAACCGGTCAAGTACGAGACCAAGAGAGAGAGAGAGAGAAAGAAGATTTCTTTGAAATACGAGTGATTTTTGAGTTGGCTTTTGATGGATGGAATATATTTTGTCCCAGAGTTGCCAAATTTCAGCCTCTTTTTGTCTCTCTCTCCCTTCGTCTCATCAGAATATCGTGCTCGCTTTAATCGTATCGTTTCTCCCATTCAGGCAGTCTCGAGCTCGATGAAAAAACGTGAATGAAGATTGAAGATCAACCGGTTTCGGATCGTGGTCGTTCGATCATAGAGCCAGAATCGTCGGTGACTTTGTCACCGATGTTTGGATCGGTGTCGCTGTCAGATGGGAATTCAAAAATGGGCTTGAATCCTCCGAACAGTTGTGGCGTGAAGTTTTCAACGTCAAACTCGCTCTTTTCGGTTTGCGAATCGTTCTCTTCGGTTCGAAGAGGTTCCGCGGTTTTCGAATCGTCCTTCACACGTTTTTTGTCATCGTCCTTGTCCTCGGAATCCGCATTATCTTCGGCAGCGTTTTCTCCCTCGCTGCTAGTAGATTTATCGTTTTCCTGGCTCGGCGAATCGTGGCGACGTCGATCCATGCTCGAATCTTCGCCCGCTGATTGGCCAGGCATCACCACGCTCCAGCCGTTTTTAGACGGCGCTTCCGCACTCGCGCTCGCTACGAACGGAGCCATGAAACTCTGCGGCGAGGGCGCTGAACTCGAAGAACTGGACGGCTGCTGCGATGGCAACAGAACTGGACCTCGCTCGAAACTTCCTTGGACGTAAGGATCCTCGTGTCTTCTCACCGGAGCTCGGGTCGTCGGCGTGTAAACGTAAGCGATCGGAGTCGACGAAGCTGCAACGATCGAGGGGCTCGAGCCTAGACGATGAAGAGTCGCTGAAATAACTCCGGCGTTTTCTTTCAGGGTGAAAGGCACGTGATCTTGAAGATATGGAATTACGTTTACGCTCGCGTCTCTCTCGATGTCTCGAACCCCATCAGCAGCCTCGCTGCTGCTCTTTTCCTCCGTTCTTTTATCATCGCTCTCATCTACCTCCGACCTGTCACCATTTTTCTGCTCTTCACTCGGCCCGAGTAAAGGCTTTTCTCGCAATTGACTCGTGAACATCGAAGGATCAGGCCTCTCGAGAGGATACGGAAAATCTGAGGCTAATTGCGGTCCCGAGGACTCCGTAAAGGACGGCGAAACGTTGACGATCGTTGGAGCTCTGAAAGGACTCTCCCCGGAATCGTTATCTTCCGAGACTTTTAAAAGAGTATCCGGTGGAAGGGGACGTTGGGAGCCATAGGTACCCAGCACTACACTCGCGTCGTCCTGGTCTCCGTCGTCGTTGCTCGTTGGTCGAATATCCAAGGCTCCTTTGACTGGATAAACAACGTAAACGGGAGAATCAACCGTGTCGACGTAATCAGCGCGCGTAGCTTCGTTACCCTGTTGAGAAACTTGCAGTTTTTCATCGTTTTCATCCCCCGGTCGATCGCTTTTGACTCCCGACGAATTTTCCTCCTTTTCTTCGCTTTTCTCGTTGTCCTGGAGAAGCAACGAGGGCTTCTCGTTGAATCTGTAAGGCGGAGGCAAATTCGGTCTCACGTTATCATCGTCCCGGGTCCCGGAGTGTTGTTGGATCATTTGCAATGTTGCTATTCGAGGAATACCCTCGGATTCGCCGTTTGTCGTGCGCTTCGTGAAATAAGGAAGTCTGACAGGAGGCTCGGCCGAAAATCTCTCGAGAGTGTCGTCCTCCAGGCGCGATTTAATAGGCTGCGTGTTCACGAAACCGTTCGATTGATGGTGACGCTCGTCTATCGATAAACTCGGCGGAGCTCCCAGGGAAACTTTGTGCAATCTGTTCGGTCCACCGAGTCTGATGTTTTCATTGTTTTGATTTACAGATTCGTGCTGGCTGCCCAAACCCAGATTTGGGGAAGCGATCAACGAGGCGGGGGTCGGCAATCTCAGGGACGAAATCGGTGGAGGTGGAGGCGGCAGGGGAGGTGGATTCAAACGTTGAAGATGAGGGGGACCGCTCGGTCTTCGCGAGGTGGCGAGACGATGAGGAGGAGGAGGAGGAGGATGATGATGATGGAGGTGACCCGGTGGTCTGCGAATTCTCGTATTGACGTAAGGTGGTACCGATCCCGCAGGAATCGTTCCTATAGTTTCGCCCCGATTATGCCCGTGAGAAGTTTTGGCGTTTGGACGAAATTGGGGCAAAATATTTGGCAAATTAGATTCGATGGTCGTGGAGGGTCTTCGTTTGAAATTGCTGCTCGGAGGCGTCGGCAATCTTCCGGGACCTCTGTAATCGTTTGGCCTTGAATTGCTCGGAGGATGTGACGAATGGTGATAGTAATTGTACGAAGGAGGCCGTTGAATTCCTGAAGGCAGTATATTCGGTCTCTCCGCCGGTGGAGTCAAACTTTCAGATAATTCTGGCAACAATTTTTCATCCTGATTCACCGGTAGATGCTGAGTGGTAGATTCGTGATGATGATTGGTCGTTGGGCTCGAAGTCGATTGCGAAGACAAGTCGAGATGAAGAGTGTTTCCATTACCGATTTCCGACTCGTGAACAACGATAACGTGCTCCTCAATGGGCCTCTGAGTTCCCGGAGAATTTTCACTGCCCGATAAACTCGAGCTCTGACTTTGTTCGTCAGGAAATACTACTCTGTAACCGAATTGTTGATTCGTGTCTTGAGACCCTTCTGATATCGATTGTTGATTATTTGCAGATGAGCTCGTCGAGGCCCACCACTTTTGAGCCAATGTTTCGAGAGCGTTGCTCGTCGAGTCCGGCTTTTTGTTGGAGCCCGATTCGCCCGGATTAACGATGTCGACCGTTGGCATACCGACCGTTACAACCGTGTGATCGAAGTTGTTGCCACTCGTCGAGGGTCGCTGATGGTAAGGACCTATGGGATTGGAACCAACGCCGATACCAGCGGACACGATCATCGAACCTCCGAAATTATCGACCGGCCGAGAACTACCGATTTTACCGAACGTTACACTCGGCCTCTCGTTCATCGGGCCTGGCGAATGAACACCGTAAAAATCGGCACCGGCGTCGCTCACGCTTCCGACGCTTTGATGGTTTCCCAGGACGAAGGAAACCGTGTCTTGACCCGGAGGCACGACCACGTTGCTCGTGCTTTTCACCACGATTCCACCGGACGGCATTCCGATCGGTGGTCTCGGATAATAATTCTCGTTGCTCGATGGTCGAGCGTGTTGATAATGAAGATTGTTGTTGGGAATCGAATTGTCGATCGTAGCGATGATTCCTCCGCTGTTTCCATAGTTAGGAACACGATAATTATCGTTGTAGCTTATAGTGTCGATCGGCATCGAGGTTATTCTCTTTTCCTCCAAAGGTCTCGTCGTTGTTGTACGATTTTCATCGTCTCTCGTGTTCAGAGTCGTTGGAACGTTGCTCGTCGTCGTCGGACTCGAAGTCGTGCTCGTGGTAGTTTCGCTCGAGTATCCAGAACTCTCCGGAGTCGTCGTACTGCTCGGAGTACTCGTGCTCGGTGGCGCCTTTGTCGAAGGCCTCAATCCCGCAACGAAATCCATTATACCGTAGGAATAATCGTCCTGAGAATCTTCCGAGTGATCGGGCTGATTCGGTTGATCAGAAATTTGTAAAATTCTGTCGTAATCCTCGTCGTAACCTTCCTCGTACTCTTCGTTTTTATCCTCCTCAGGCTGCTCCGGCTTCTTCTGATCGGGTTTTGGCCTCGGTGGTGGTGTCTGGTAGCGCGATTTTTCTGTCGTAGTTGTCGTTGTTGTTGCCGGTGTTTGTTGTTTCTCGGGATTGTTCTGTTGGAGTCTTTCGATCGGTAAGGTGCCCTCGTAGTCCTCGTAGGTACCGTAGATGCTCGGTCCGCTTGGTTTTTGTTGGGGTTTCCAGGTAGTGACGGCTGGATAACGAGACCTTTTGGTTGTCGTGGTGCTCGGGGTCGCTGGAGTCGTAGTCGTCGTGGTGGTCGACGTCGTTGTCATTTTTTTCGTCGTGCTCGGTCTCCTGGTCGTCGTGGTCGTTGCAATGGTCGCTGGTTTCGTGCTGATCGTCCGCGTCGTGCTTGTTTTCGTGATCGATTGCGCGTAAGTCTTTCTCGACGGTTGAACGTAGAGAGTTTGAACATCGACTCCAGCTTTAACAGCTTCGTGGTACTTTTTGTGATTGTAAGTGTTGTAGCTGTTCGAGCCGCTTTGAACTTTTGTGTTGGCGTAAGAATTCGAAATGAGGGGATATTTATCGGAATTTTTGTACTTGTCATAAGTATAACGAACTGGTAAATTAAGAAAATCGTGAAAACTCGGCGAGTAAGGATTTATCTCGTTTGGTCCGAGTGATCCGCTCTCCTCGTTATGTTGACTCGAGGAATCGATGCTCGAATTATCGCTCTCGGTAT
Source organism: Campoplex capitator (assembly GCA_037576405.1). Lineage (NCBI taxonomy): Eukaryota > Metazoa > Arthropoda > Insecta > Hymenoptera > Ichneumonidae > Campoplex > Campoplex capitator. Next base: position 2,761,301 of record JARBWI010000021.1, read on the forward strand.
CGGGCTCTTCCGTTTGAGGCGGCGTTTTCACGTGATATTCGAGCGCTTTCAAAGGCGGAGCTTTTTCGAAATCAATTTGTCCGGTAATCGGATCTTTTTCCAGTGAAAAGGGATGCCCACCGTTGAAAGCGTAAGGAAGAACTCGGTACCTCGGAGCCGTCGACGAATCCTCGTTCATCGTTGATTCGTCCTTCGAAGACGAACTTTCGCTACCGCTCTTCACTATACTTATTCGTTTCGGATCGGCTCCGCTTTGCTCACCAAAAAGATCCAGCTCGAGGTCAAACTCGTGATCCACCTCCTCCAAACTAGGCCTTCGCGGTTCTGACCCACTCGTTATCAACTCGTCTTCTCCGCTCCGGTGCTCCATCATCCCTTGATCTTCCTTGTTATCCAAATGTCCACCCATCATATAATCTCCACGACACTCCGCTATCAACAGCAGTATAGTCAATCCTATCAACGACCCCATTCGAAGAAAATCCTTACACCTCACAAATGGCCGCTCAAACATTCCTCTTTTTCTCGTCATCGCTGCGTCCCGCTGTGCAAAAAGGAACAAAACATTGAAAATATCAATCGATGCTCGCTTGGATTATTATTGATTATATTTATAAAGAAAATTTTATCGTTTTAGAAATATTGACGATTCGCTGTACATTCTCTTCAACTTTATAGATAAATATCATGTTTGATAAAAATTTTCCTAGCTTTTTGTCTCTTATATTCAACGTGCTCGTATTTTTTGTTAATTGACATTTCTTGCCACATCAGCCATCAAGTTGTTCGAATGAAAATCGATTAAGGGGGTTGGCTACACACAACAATGTTGCCATGTAAAAAGCATAGGAAAATTCGAAATGATTAAAATTTAATGAAATTTGGTGAGCATATTCTTTTGGATTAAATATGAATATAAAATTTTTTTAAGATTTTTCTTCTGCATAGTTTTCGAGTAATTTAACACTAGAGTTTACATCCATAAGCATAGGATTCTGATATATATATAGGTATATCTTTTGCATATTGTAAACTCCAATTATTCGACAACTATGTAGACGAAAAATTTGAAAAAAATTGTGTCATTGCATTTGATGCTAAAGAATGTTATCACTAAATTTTATTAAATTCTTATACCAAATTATACCAAAACCACAAAAACTTGTTTGACAATTGAAACAAATACCGAATAGAGTGGCGTTTTGTAGCTTATCTAATAAAAATCTGCGAAAATGATCGATCACGTGAATCACTTTAGAAATTTGCATGAATATTTGATAAAAGATCTCTAATTTTAATAGTTTAACAAATTTTTCATCAGCCAAAGTTGTTCGAACGTCATTTTATTATACACGATTCTCTTCGTTATAGATAAACGAGGAGAACAGTATATAATTAAATAAACCTTACAATCGTAGGTAAATTGTATGCTGAACAGAAGATTAGACTCGTTTCCACTCCATTTTGAGGCTCATGATTGTCAAATGTATCAACAGTCTTCAGGGTTGAATTCTATTTAAATGAATTTGATTGAAAATCGATAAAGAATATGGTCGAACGACGAGCTGTTCCAGTTGCCAATTATTCCGTATCTCGAGGGTCGTTTATGTCGTTCAAACAGCGTAGGAGTGCTTTTTTATATTTGTATATATATTTACGAGGTATATTATCACGTGTGTGTGTGCGTTTGTAGAGTTTAATGTTTTTCTCCATAAAATAGAGTAGCACAATCGTTCCTCCTTTTGTGTGTTCGATCCCGAGCTCGTATTGTGTAAAATAATGAGTTCCAAACAGATCTCGGCTCGTTGGAAGTGTTCTGGACTATACAGAGTTACCGTTACCAACTCGGTTAGTCGGGTTATATTACGTCAGATTGGAATGTCGGACTTCCGAGCGTGAGTGGGTCACGACGCGAGAAGCAAACGCTCAACGATTCACCGGTGAGTCGGTTGACCCCTTTCTTCAATCCCTCTTCACACATTCGTTCCTTCGTACTTCGTTTTATACCTTCGTGTACCGTCCACAATTCATTTCTTATTCAAAGCCTATTTCACGTTCGACTCAATCGATCGACATATTCCTTGGATCTCGTTACTTCGTATATCTTTTGAATCGAGCAGTTTTCGTTGACAATTCGTAGGCTTTACTTTCCTCTGACTTTCGTCAATTTTATCGAAAATTAGAATCGACTAATTCGGTTTTTTTTACACTACAAATAATTACGATTTCTTCAAACTATTTTTGCCCATTTTTTTTCGGGAAATTTCTTTTTTTGGTGACTTTTTGGGTCGAAATTGCTTCCATAATAACGAGATTCTTTTTTTTTTGATCCACAGACAAAAAGTTTTTGAATGCTCGAGACGAGTCATTAATCAAATTCTTTTTTTTTTCAAGTCAAACAAAAATTTAACACTCTTGAAATAATAAATGATTTTAGAGTCTTTGGTCAGTGATTTTGAAGAAAAAAAAAATGCTGTTCAATTGATAACTGATAAATGTTACATTGATTTGGGGACTTTCGTTTGGTATACGTATAGAGCAGAGTTGTTGATAAAAAGTGAGTACATCAAAGGTGCAAGTAGCCTCGGCGATGAGAATCCCTTTCTCCAATTCTGTGCTCTCGCATGTACCGATCGACTGGTACTTGCGCGAATGTGAGTAATCGCGAATGCTCGTTGAAGCTTCGCGACGATTCAGCTTACATTCTACAGGGTTTTGTCGCGTCTCTTCCTCGCCGTCAACAACGCCCTATTTGGCACTGCAGAGTTTCGTTACTCGCACTTTCCGTACACACTCGGTTCTTCGATCGAGAAAATCACGTTCAGGCCAACGTTGTTGTTTTTTTTTTTTTCTCTCGATTTTCATCGAAACTTGCTCGCTTCCGGTTGCACGATTCTTCTCGATTTTATTCAATTTTTTTTTTGTTTTTTTGTTTTCTCGGTTCGAAAGATCAAGATTTATCGGAAAAATCGAGCTCTGAAATGGGCTCTCTCGTCCACTCTCAATTCGTTTTTCGTTTTCTCATTACTTTTCAATCGCTCGAACCATTTTGAGCTTCGTATGGCAACGTACTCGTCGGAACCTTCACCTTGAAAAGTCACGAGCGTTTTTCTCAGCCAGAGTCATTGACCCCTCGTCACATCGCTCGCGATCCAACAGCCCGTACAGATCCTACAAACGCTTCAGCAAAACAAGATACGTGACTATAGGTCGTGGTCGTCTTCGCTTCTCGAACCTCGACAACCTTAGGATTCTACGAATCATTCATACTCAATCAATCGTCGATTAATACTATTTCCGACACCCGCGTCTCGATCAGACTCAAATTTCATCGTTCCTGAACTCGTTTGACCCTTATTCACGTTTCTCTTGATAGATTCGACGGTTCGTCGATCGTAACTGATGAAATATTCATTTCTTTCTTATTCCATTCGATTGTTCATTCTCCAAAAATGTCTAATTCATTCGGGTAATTGATTTATTCTTTCACGATGAGAAATTTTTTTCTCAATTAATTGTTTTTTTTCGTGAAAGTTCTTTTTTTCCGAAAAATATTAAAAAAATCATGAATTGTTTACAGTTTTGGTTGCAATATTTCGGACGAATTTCCATAATTTTTGACAGTTCATGACTGCGACCCTCAAACTATTTTCAAAGATGTCAAAAAGTTGGAAATGAGTAAATAATCGAAAAAATTTCTTACCTGAGTGGACGAGCTGCCGATTTTCTTCTCCGAGGATTCGCTTCTCGTGAAATTGTGCGAATCGAAACAATAAATTGAAATGAAAAAGAAAAAAAAAACGAGAATCAGTCTACTCCATAATATTTATATCTCCGGTATAATATCACAAACAAATCTTCACTGTTTCCTCGACGATAAATAACTAGCAAGATAAATAATTGAGGAAGATATCGTTGAAAAAAACAGTCCGGGCCAATGGGTGTCGAGTTCGAAACACGAGTGTGCACTGTCACGAAAAATTGGTAAGGTACGAATGTATCGAAGGTCTGAATAAAAAAAAGGGGGGGGGGGGGAAGGCGAGCGAAACTATCGACGTAGGGTTGTGTCGATCGACTGAGGTATCGGAAAAGCTTGGTGGACGCGTTAGCTCGTCTTGGCTATGCTCATGCTGTGTAAGAGGAGAGGATTCTTCCTCGACAAGTTGTTCCTTTCGTACGTACAGGGGAAAGGAAGGAGGGAAGAAAGAATCGACGCGAAGGATGCACGAGTAACGCGTACATTTTATGTTTTAATTTGTTTTTTATTTTTTTTTTCCCCCAGGAGGCTGAGGAGAGGAGATGGGGAAAAAAGGAATAAAGAGGACGAGAGAGAGAGAGAGGGAAGGGAGAGAAATAAGTATCCTGCTTGGACGAAGTCTTAGGAGCGGTGGATCAGAAAAGCCTGGAGGGAAGTTAAACATCGTGAGACTCTTCACAGGGTGTCTCAAAAATGGATGCTTCGATATTGGAACTCGGAGAAATCGGATAATCGTTACTGGATTTATCATCAATCATTTTTCTGTTCAGTATTTCGCTGCTCGTATCTTTTATCGAGTTGCTCTATTCGACCTTACGGACAGCCTGTATAGATAAATGAATGAAAAACATTGAAGAGGGAGTAGAAGTTCGTGATGCGGTGAAGGCGAAGGCCAATGGACGAAACGGTACGTGGAACAGTTAGACGACGACCCACATATTCCCATGAGTTGTCCATTGGTCGGGCATCGTGCCAGTTTCTTCGACCTTAACTCCCTCTTGTTCACTTCGGACGTGTTTCTTCGTCTCGGACTCTTCAGGGGAGGCCCCACTCGCGTCTCTCTATTTCTTCGTTCTTTTTTATTCATCGTTACTCAAATTTTTTTTTGCGCTATGAATATCCCCGTAGAAATAAGATTTTTCTCGTTCTCCATGGGAAAATATCCGACTGTTTTGTGCTCTTTTACTCTCCTTCTATTTTCACATAGAAATTACTCTTTTCCTTTCTATTTTTAACACTCCTCTTTTTACCACTCATCTCGTACCGTTTTTTCGTACACAATCCCTGGCAAAAATTCTTTGCAAACTTTTGCATACATTTTTTTTCTTTTCCGTGCCCCCCCACCAAGGAAATGAACAGTTCTCGTTTACCTCGAAGGAAAAAAGTTCGAGAATTTTGCTTTCTATTCCCTCGTTCAGGCTGTTACATCATTTTTATTTTTCTTCCTATTTTCAAATCTCTTGAATTTCAAACTTTTGATTTTCGTTCAGTGATTTTTTTTTCGATATTTTCTACAATATTTTCTTTTTTTTTTATCGCCCCGACGGGAAATCATCGTCGAGTATTTAACGGGATATCGCTATCTTTAAACGACTCATTCAACCGATCCTACGTTCATTAACAGCTCGATAGTTTCTAACGAATGCAAAAAAATTCATTCGAACGCGTTTAAAGATGTGCACGCCTAGCGGTATCGTTTATAGACATTATTTTATATTTATGCAGCAATATATATCTCGTCTATCAGAGAATTAAAAAAAAAACTCTAGTAGAAAACAGGATCCTGAATGATAACATAAACAAATCGATATGAGAAGGTGCGAAAGGAAGTTGCGACAGTTAAAAGCCGTTCTTTGCATCCGTTGCAAGCAGATCCGTTAGAGACGAGTTCTCATCGAAGTCTTGTCGCCTTTTTGTCCCTCTTCTATCATACACATTCGTTTGAATAATAATTATAAATTTTCTTTTTTTTTTTACTTTTTCAATAATTAGACTCAATTTTTATTCATTCTCGGTGACAGAACTGTAAACGGTATCAATTTATTATCATTATTATATCGAAATATTTGAAATTGTTGAAAATAGACATTGAAATACATTATTCAAAAACTGCATTAATTCCATCATGTTTCGATAAAAAATAATGTACTCACTTCTCATTTTTCTTCATTATATTCAAAATATATTAGAAATTTTTTAATTATTATCCGGATAATCGAAAATTTCAAAAAAATTATATTAAAATATTTTTTTTTTTTCAGAACTCGTAAATTCGTTGTTTTTACAATAAAATAACAACAAATATGGTTTCAACGATGAAACGAGAGAAAGATAACGTTTCTTGATAAAATCATCATAAAATGAATGAAGGAGTCAACACGAATGTCAATTTGATGCAACGGAAAAAGCGAATTGGCTTATCTCTTTCGATGCGTAGTTATCTCGGACCCACGATTGCTCCATTGCGCTGCATCTGTGATATTTTTAAACGTTCTCAGCATCGAGACACGTATCGAATAATATTTCTGAGAAATATCCGGGAAATTATTTCACCGAGAGCCAAAAAAGAAGCTTTGACGTCTTTGGTGATTTCGAGATGGAAATTGGTAGAATAAAATCGTTCGAATACCGCTGACGACTCATTGTGTATCGCTCGAGCTCTTGTCAGACATTATATCTGTGTGTGTCATTGTGTGTACGAGCATACAATACACACTGGCGAAGTTGCTCGTCATTCTTTCGTGTTCCGTCGACTCGTTTGCGTCCACCGAGTTCTTTGTCGATTGAACGATTTTTTTGACTCTTTTCTTTGGGCTTGAAGAATCACCATTATTTTGAGTGACTGAAAGAGCATTTTTGTAGCCTCATCGTCGATCGATTCGATTTAAAAAATTCTCGCGATTCCAATTGATCCGAGTTTTGAGAATAATAAACAGAAATGATTCCTCGTCGGTTGAGTTTTCTATTCTTGATTTTTTTTTTCCTCGATTCTATCAGAAGTGCGAGCTCCCATCGAGCTTCCTTCTCCGAAGACGATGAACGAGCTTTGAGCGAATTTGAAGAATTTCTCGAGTGGAAAAAAATGAAAAAGGAACACGGGAGCACAAACTCCGGGATTAAAATTAGTGAGAATCCTTTCCGAAACGAAAATCTGAAACAGAGAACATTTTTCACCAATAAATATGTCGATAATCTTCGCCGACGATTTTCAATCGAAAGACTCACTGCCTCCATCGATCCACCACCCATTGATCAACCTGCTCGCATGGCACGGTTCGTCGTCAATCAAGCTGGTAAATTAGACTTTTTTTTTTACTCCAAAGTTGACTCCAATTCACTATTTAATAAATTACAGACATTTGGGCTCCAAAGCTGTATTAAAAAAATGGAATTGACTCAATTTTTTACTGTCTTTTTCTCACATCATTATTTGATAATTATTCTTACAGAAAAAAACACGAAAATTTTTATATTTGACAATCGTACGTTAAAATTCAATTTTTTTATAATTTTGTATCTAATTGATCGATTAACATAAATTCATTGATCGAGTCTTTGAAAAACTGCCCGATTAAATTGAAATTTGAAAAAAAATTCAATCAATCGATCAATTTTGCTCGAGTCTTGGAGAAACTTTTTTGTTCTCGTTAAATTAATTTGATTTATCGAATTTCCTGAACAGATTGGACTGCTGTTGGTACCATTAGTTCCCGGAAGGATACCTTGTCTTATCCAAATGCCAACCTTGTTTCCGTGGCTGACGGACCACTCGGGAACGGTTCTGGAATTCCATACGTATATCTGACGCCTTTGGACTTTACGGCTCAAGATTTGGCAGTGAGTGGCATACGGTCATTCTATGGGATGGTCTCGTAAAAACCTCAAAGGGTATAACGCGGGTACAATGAAAAATAAATAATTAAAAAAAAAAAATTATCTTTTCGGGGATTTCTTGTTTGAAATAATTTTCAAAATGACGCAATGAAAATTGTTACTATTTATTTATTCTAAACTAAGAACTTGTAGAAAAGACACGTCTCATAACTGGTTCGAATTTTATTTTGCAGATCGACAATCGTGCAACTTTCCTTATGTCATTGGCCGAAGGATCCTATTGCACCGGTAAAAATTATGATCCCATGGATCCACGATGCGCAAGAGTACTGTTAACTGGCAAAGTTGTTAAGGTAACGATATCATTAATTTCAAGTTTATCCGATGACATGAAATTCTGATAAAATGTTATTTTTTCTTTCAATCACAGGTCACGAACTCCAGTGCTGATTACGAAGCGGCCAGAAGGGCAGTTTTTACACGACATCCAACGTTCCCTGATATGCCCGACAGTAAGCCCTTTTTTAATTATCAAACTTCTTAACAGCACTGAATGAATTAATGATAAAAAAAAAAAACGATTAAGCAAAAGTTTTTCTGTCACTTCTCTTCTGCTCTTTTTTCACTCGATCAATTTCAAAATACTATTTTAATATAAAAAAATTATCAGTTTTAGCGAATCATATTTTCGTCGAGTCACGAAGTCTCGCCAAAGTCTTTTTCTATGTTATTTTAAAAATATCCGAGAATTCATTCGAAACACTTTTGTTCAATGAAGTGCAACGTTTCAGAAGAATTGACCGTTCGGTATTCGAAATATCGAATGTCAAAAATTGTACAGTTTTTCCTAGCTGTCAGTTACGGAGATGTAATTACAAGAATTTTGACAGCTTATAACGCAGTTATTTTAAAAACTCTAATTTTTATGATATTGAACATTTTTCTCGAAAGTTCATATATTTTAGGCTCCTGTCCGATGTAACAAAATTATTATTTGGTTAATCGGCCAGTTATATCCGAGTTTTTGAATTTTGACCAAAGACTTAGGTTCTGAACATGATTGTGGCGAGACTCTCACCTTAAAAAGACATAAAAAAAAAAGTATTGAATAAGTTAAGAGAACGAATGCAGATGATTAATAAAAAAATGTTAAAAATTTTCAGATCATCATTTCTTTTTCGCTAAATTGGACATCGCTTCGGTCGTAGTGCTAGATACGTTCGGAGGTCCGAAATACGTTTCGATTCCGGATTATTTGAATCCACCATCGGAGCACATTAGTCCGAGCTACAGTTCGAACAATTGGCTCGAAGAGGATACTAGTTTCGAGGGCGTGGAACGGAAAACTGTGTACAGAGTTTGAAGAGATCAGTTTTGAGAGCACGGAACCGAAAGTTACGTACATGGAGTTTGAAGAAAACAAAAGAATCGTAATAAAAAGCCAATTTGGCACTGTCGCTTTTTGAGGAAATATTTTGATACCAAATTGTTTATCGTTGAGGAGATGGACGCCAATTTCTGGTCTGTGACTGATGAAAAAAAATGACAGAGTTTCTATTTATAGCAGTTATCTTTTTCTATTTTTATCGAATAAGTTGAAATCTACTTTTTTCTTCTTCACAAAATGTTTATCAGTTGTAGCGAATCATTTTGGGAATCCTTCGAGCTGTGAATAAATACAAAAAACTGTTCGACGTCAACGAAATATTGAATAAATTAATCAATTGAAACAGATTACCAATGAAATTATCAATAAAGTTGGACATCGCTTCGATGGAGAAACGCTCACAAGTTCAAAATACGTTTTGATCGAAAATTACACGAATGCACCGTCGGGATATAACAGTCCGAGTAATTTCTACAGTCGAAGAGTTCCTTTAACGAGAATACCAGTTTTGAGAGCGCGGAAAAAAAGTCGTGTACACAGTTTGGAAGCCAGAACAAACAGACGAATAAATATAAATAAAAAATCGATGTAACGGATGTTTCTTGAGGAAAAGTGTTAACAAATAAGAACGTCGAGTGCCAAGGACATCCGCCTTAATGTCTGGACTGCCAGTGATAAAAACAATATCGAAGTATCTGATTAACGTGATATTTTCGAAGAGTTGAGCGATCTCGAGCTAAGATAAGCTTATTCGGATTAATTTTAACGAGGATCAATGATTTCATTGGTCTGTCAGTATGGCCAATCTGTAAAATCGATCGTATCGGTTTCCTTGATCGTCACGTAACCTGATTTCCGATGTTTTTCAATTGGTCCACTTATACGTATGTGGGTATGAGCACACATATTATGTCAAAATTGATAACACAAAAATCTCGGATTTTTACATAAAAGCAGCAAGTTCCCAAAGCCTCTTGACACTTCCTCAGTTCTCTTCGAGCGTCGAACAAGCAGATATTTTTGATTCTTCTTCGTTAAATCCTTTTTCAACGAGTATTTTTTTCTCGTGCAAAAATGAACTCGCTCCTTTCTCTCCCGGTTGGGACTTTTTTAATTATTGCACTGTTTGGCTGCTGTAACTGCCAACCGTTGAATTACCAAGATGAGAAACTTGAGGTTCAGCCTCCACCCTTCTACAAGGACGCTGAAATGGCACGTTTCATCGTTAATCAAGCTGGTAATTGAATAATATTTTCTTCTTCTGATACCCTGAAAAGTTTTTTTTTCAAGTTCAATTACGATTAAAATACTTCAAATAAAATACACTTTCGTATCTCTCAACATTGCCATTTTTATATTTAATTATTCTGGTAATCGGATAAAAAAAAATTCTTCGAGAGGTGAGTCCGACAACTCTATTGTTTTTCTCTCAACTCCAAAATCATTTCGCTCTACAATGTCTCTTCCCTAAAATTATTTTTATTACAAAATATTTCTCCTTGGTAATTACGCTTCAACGAATAAATTGCTGGTTCCCTACACCCTCAGGCTGTATGGTAATGCAATTATGCATTTTTCTCGATTTTTTGTAAAACACAACGTTAACCTTGGAATTCATGACCTATTTTTTTTACTCTTAAATACATTACCGGTGTCCTTAACGAGGCGACGACTTTTTTCAATCATACTCGAGAGCGGAAGAGTCTCTTTGTTTTTTTTTTTATTAAATTAAATTAAAAAGAGAGAATTAATTGGAATTATTGATGAAAAAATCGTTTAATGGCTGATAGAAAAATGGGGAAAATCTGTCAAAACGATCTTTTTCATAAAAAAATATACTTTCTGTTCTGATTAATTGATTCGAAAAAAATCAAATTTCGTTTAAGCATTTTTCGTGCTTACATTTTTGAAGGTTTGAACTCAATTATGAGAAAGATCCTAAGTCAGAATAAAATCAATTTTCAAGTCTCAGAATAGCTGTTCAAAATTTGAGTAAATTCAAAATTGATCCTAGTCGTGAGTTCAAGGGTCAAGTTCGTTCTTTAAGGAAGTTCGTATGGTACCGAACAAGTCGAAACAAAAAACTGTCACGACTAGCGTAGTCGCGGCTCAGTATGTTTAGTGTGTTTAACCTCCTTCTTCGAGATTCATTAATTTATTCCGAATTTCTTAAGAATCGAATAGATTTTATGAAGTCGTAAAAAAGTTTTTTGGATATTTTTTGAGCATTTGTAAAAGTTTTGTTCGAAATTGTTTTTGTCAAAACCTGCGAATTTCAAAGAGTATGGCTCGGTTGGTATCCACTGTGAGTGCGAGAGAAAGATAGCTGCAAATTTCGAAAGTGAAATTCTTCGATACGATTTGACTGATTAGAAAAGGCCCTGTCAGCGGATTTTTGCCATTGTCCTGCGTCCGCTGACAGAGCCTCTTTGTAATCGGTCAAACTGTGCTGAAGAACGTCAATTTCGAAAATTAGAAGTGAGGTTAGGATCCGTTTATTGACACTAGTAGATACGATCAAAGCTACAGGATTTGTTGGTAAGAAAATGATTTTAGAGTCGAGATATTCAAGAACGAGTCTATTTTGGAGTAACGAAATGAAGAGTAGAATTGTGCAATACTTATCGAGGTATTGAGTGATTAGACAGTTTCATAGAAATCTGGTGAGACGTATGGTTGCTTGAAAACTGGATGTTTTGCACAGACTGGGCAGCTCTAGGAACGATCAGCACTCGGGAGGATGTTGTTGGTTACCCAATCGTTAACGTAAAATCCATCAGTGACGGACCGGTCGGAAACGGCAACGGAGTTCCTTACCTGTTCATCACTCCGATGGGATTCTCAGCTAAAGACTTAGCTGTGAGTACCATCGTTTGAGCTAACTCAATTGACTTTTCCACTTTGAGGTTATGCTTATCACAAGTCGGTATCGCAACTTTTGGACAGTGAAATTTTTTTACGACGTTTCTCCGTTCGAGATAAAACGAGTTTCAGTACATTTTTGCCATCGTAATACGTGAATTGAAACTTTTTTTTTCACGATTGGTCAAACCGTGTCGAAAAATTAAAGTTTCGAAAATTCAAGGTGTTTTAGGTGCGACTGATCACTCAGCCGATAAAATAGAACAAACGTATTTTTATTATTTTTTCAATATATACACAGAAAGATGATCGAGCGAGTCTCATGATGACCTTGGCTCAAGGTCCCTACTGCAAGGACAAGGATTACGATCCGATGGATCCGAGATGCCCGAGAGTTATTCTCACCGGACGATTCAAAAAAGTGCGCATCGATGAACACTTTTGTGAACAGTTTATTGTTTCACTTCGATTCATTTTTTTTCATTTCGAATTTTATTTTTGGAATTTCAGATCGAGGAATCGAGTTCCGAGTACGGTGTAGCGAAAAGTGCCATGTTCGGACGCCATCCATGGCTCGCTCATATGCCTGAAAGTACGTTGGATTCAGTAGAATCATTATTTTCATTATTCCCATTGTTTAGCAAATGTAACTGCGCGATTGTAGCGCCAATATAACAATGCGAATTTGAACTGAACTACAACAGCGGTAACAATGATAATAATGATAACAATATTGACAACGACGACACTGCAACACACGATAAAAATGAAAATGATTGAACCAAAAATACCAATGACAGAAACAACATCAATAATAACGTGGACGACGAGCTATTTTCAATATTTTATTTGTCGAACGTTTTTGTTTGTAAAATAAGTCAGATCGAGTTGGAAACTGCATGGAACGAGTTAGTTTATAAAAACGTTGGTAATTTTTTTTAGTGATTGAGTCTGATTTTTCACGATTCCATTCATAGAGATTCCTTGATAAGAGAAATAAAAATAACAATCACGACCACAACAGTAATAATGAAAACACGAAAAACGATGAAAATAATAATAATTAAGAATTGGCGAATTGGAGTGGTAATTTTACACCAATAAATCATATCACTCAGTTCATTTGCAGATGTTGATACAAATTATTTGTAAATTTTTCAGATCATGGCTTTTTCTTCGCAAAAATCGAAATCGATTCCGTTGGAGTTCTCGCGACATTTGGACCAGTTCATATGGTCTCTCTTGAAGATTACTTCAATGCACCGGTTGGACAGCAATAACATTCAATATGAATGTACATGAGTCTGTGTTATCAAAAACTGTGTTATCAAAAAAGTTACTATTGTTTATTGTGAAAATATAAACGAACGTTTTTTGGAAAAAAATTTTCTTCGGTTCTCATTGCTTGAATGTTTTTTTAAACCTGCTCGTTCGTGTTTTCATGCGACACCAGCGCTACGGCGGAGTGAATTACGACGTGACGAATGTCAGGGACTGTTTCTATGACACTGAAAGCAGAGATATTCAGAGGTGTAAATTTGGCTCATCCAATCATTGGCATATCGTTCGAATGCTGATCTTTAGGAAACTGGACAGTTCTAGGTCCCAAGATGTGATTCAAAAATTTTTTCTTGTATAATTCTTTGATTTAATACATTTTTTAATTTCCTACCATGATATGCTGCGACTCGGGCATAGGTTCTGGGCACTTTAAAAGTTCCGGTGCGGACTTTTCTGGGAACGAATCTTCCTGGATTCAAAAAAACTGAATGAAATTCGATTGACGGTCTTTTTTTTTGCTACCGGCATTTTCATGCGTTGAGAAAACGAAAGAATAAAACGTTGTTGAATTTTTATAAAATATTACTGAACGAATATTCATACGGTAACAACAATGTGATCGCTAAATATTGGCGAATGAATGTCCCTAGCTTGTTTGGTTTGTTTACATTCGTGGAGACTCGACTCTGTGTTTACGTTTACGCGCTCTCGCGCTTGGCCTGCTAAGCCGTTCCGTAGCGGGGATGGTGGGGAGAGCTCACGCCGGGGCGACTGGAAGGGGCAGGCTCGAGAACTGGATCATGCGCGGGGCAAGGAGGGAGCGAGCGAGGGACTCGCGTTGTTCATTCAGTCGCCCGCGGGCCGCGGGGCGGGGCGGGGCGGCAAGTAGCGCGCGCGCGGAGAGAGTTGCATTAGCATCGGTCGGCTAGTGCAATACCGCGCATTATCGTTCGTTGATTGCAACGAAATTGATAAAACAGAGTGCGGAATATAAATAATATAATTAATATTAATAACAATAATATAAATAAATAATAATATAAATAAATAATATAATAATGCGGAAATAAATAAATGACGAAAATCTTTATATAAAATACTTTAAACGGTCTGAATTGTCGTTAAACCAAATAAAAATACAACGATGGATAATTAAAAAACGGAAAATCATGATAAAATTTTTTATTATTAAAACCATCCAAATCTATAATTTTTACATAATTTTTTATCGCAATTTCCGTTAATTAGAGCTTGAAAATGTGCGCGATTTTTTAAAAATAAAAAATGCACGAAAATAAGAGCTTAAAAATATGCGCGATTTCTCGAAAACGAACCATGCACGAAAACGCTATGAAAAGAATATTAGGCTCGTAAAACACAATTTGCTCGTTTGTCAATCGTAATGAATTTTCAATGTTTTTTTTTCTTTTGTCAATGAGTTTTCTTCTCGCAAGCGATATTCGACAAGTCGATAGGAAAGCCTCTTGCCCACGATATTATTTTTCGTGCTAAATTATAGGATGAATTATTTTGAATATTTGAGCGAATGACGATTAATGAGATCGTGAGTAAGGGCTTTGAGTGACAGACAGCCTAGTGACGGCTGTGTTACAGTTTCGAAAATCGTGTGTATGCTCGCACGCACGCGTGTTCGCAAGCGGAGCTAAGATGCAACCATACATGCGAGTCGAGCAACGCAACGCAAAGCACCAAATGCACGCAGGCCGTAAAGCCATGGGATTGTCGGCAAGAATAACGGAACGAAAGCTATAAATCTACTCTGTAGTTTGCTGTTTCCGAACGCGATACAGTTTCTGTATCGCATATCGAAGTCGCGCAGGCAAGGTCCATGCATATAACCCGGATGCTGCAAACGGTCAACGCAACGCAATGCACGCAAGGCATGTATAACCGCAGCTATTGTACAGCATTGCGAATAGTTTTTACTATCGCAATTGCTACAGTACAATAGAACGCAAGCGCCCGTGCACGCGTGCACCCACGTGAGCACGCACGATTTTCCACGAAACTGTGGCACCAGTTGCCATTACACTTTCTGTCACTCGTCACCGACCGTATTCAATTGCGAAAAGAAAGTTTATTGCCACAAGAAAAATACATTTTTTGAGTCAGCGGAACAAAGAAATATTGAATAGATTTTTTTATTCCGTGCAAGAGTTTGTTGACGTGAAAATTAAAAAAAAATTTGACGTCTTAATCACGCGTTTACTATCTCGGAAGTGTAAAAAGTTAATATTGGTGTTGTGTGAATTGGTGCATTTGAATTTTGAACTACGATGAACTATCGTTTTCAACGTTGGAAAAACGACGCTGCTGCTGCTCGTCTGAATTCAAATAAATCATGCAGGATCTGGGAAAAATCGAGTGGAAATTAATCAACTGCAATGAGTGTCCTGCAACGGAAGTGGATATTAACTGTGCGGACTATTTCGGAACTGCGGACTTTTCGGTTTTGCCAAAGGTAGGTTCGTTATTGAGGAGGGGAACAAGACATCGACGAGTGAGTACATAATTTCATCATTTTTATTGGCTTCATTTCTGTGCATAGCAATTTTCAGCATCAAACTGTTGGGCTTTCTTTGATTTTAAATATTATTTTTGAAAGAATTCGATTTCCATTTCAATCGTTAATCTTTGAAGGATAAAACGTTTTTTCTCTTACTGACCGTGGATTGATTGATAAATGAGGAATGAATACTGTATTTTTTTTGGTCGGTAGAATTTTTCCATTTTAGCATTCCAAAATATTCTTATATAATCTTTTCATAAAATAAAATTTAGGCATAGACCAGCAGTGGTAACATCTGAAGCAGTTCAACAGACCATCCATATAATTTCGTATTTATGAAACAGTCTTGACGTTTTTACATTTCAAAACCTTCAAAATTCATTCATTTCTAATTAGTTGACCCGTATGGTATACACACCAGTTTCCCTGACTGGTTCGGAAAAACTTGTGCGAATTTTGTTTTTGCTTTTTCATAAAAATATGCGTCTTACAAACATTTTTATTGTAATATTCATGTTCTACAAACTCATCTCACAAATCAGAAAACTTTTGAAAAGTTCATGTCGGGTGGCCAAGTTCACGTCCATGAGGTATTCGCTCACGTACTGCATGACGTAAATAAAACTCACTTGCATAGTTCGCATGACATTAGAGAACCCCTCAAAAGTGGTTAAATAATTGATCAAAAAGTGATTTAAATCCAGTATGTGAAGTGACAATTCAATGGTAACACAATCCGTTAAATAATCCCTAACCTATTTTTATAAAAAAACGAATGGATTGATGGGGAATTGAACATCTTGATGGATACTTGTTGAATATAACCTCAAAAAATCATATTCGATTACAGATGTATTGCAGTAAAATACTTCAGAGAAATTACATCACACCTGTCAGCTTAGTGTTGAAGGCTAAATATTCTCGACGAAGCGCTAAAAACACTAATTCGTACAAACTCATCAAATCCGATGAGTCTCTGCGTGGTAAATATTTTACTCAAATCAATTCCAAATTCTCTCTAGAAAATTTTTCTCTCTTCTGAATATTGCAATGACCGCACTTTATTATTTCGTGAAACGTCATTCGATCGCGTTCCTACGACGAAATCCGAACTCGTCATTATCTCCGAAACAAACACGTAACAAAAAAGTGAGGTTATGTTTTGGAAATTCGCTTTGCTTTACTATTTAATTCGTCTCTTATGGTATCCATTATTTATTATCTTAGCGGATGATTCGAGGTCAATTTAAAAAAAAAAAAAAAATTCGTGCTTATCTGACGTTTAGTAAAATTCATATTGCTGGTAAAATAAAGAGAGCCTGCATAATTAAGCACAAATAAAACATACCAAAGTTTAGCGTCTCACGAATTATTGTTTCTCAAGGAGAATCCTCAATGAAACTTCCTAGTCTCTGTATTTTTAATGTTCAAAAACGTAGTGCTGTTTTTCCAGTTCCTAGGTTTTTGCAATAAAAAAATTCAAGTTTTGCATAGAAAAAATCCGAGCTCCGATAAATAAATTTTTTTTATTGAGTTTCAATTTGTGACGAATACAAAAGCTTCAATGCTCCCGTAGATTTGGATAACACAGAGTTTGGCGTTAATCCAAACTGGGAACTTCTGGCGCCGAGAGGATTTAGATTTTATATGCCAGGAAGCGTAGGTCCTGGTTGGTTAGATGAAAATACAACAGCGCAGGTCGAAAGTCGTTCCTTGCTCGTCAACGGCGACGATGAATTGCCGATTGAATTTGCGGTAGAGGAAATTAGCGAAAGATTCAAAAGAAGCAGTCACGATCGTACCCAACCGACGCTTCGCTGCATGGCTCAAGAATGCCCAACTTTATTGCGCAAAGGTCTCTTGGAACTGTTTCCTGGTTGCGTGGAAGTCGCCTCGCCGCAGTTGACCATTGTAACCGTTAGTCAAAAATTAAATTCTCGAAGTAAGCGATGGAGCAAGGAAGTGGAGACCGAGAAGCTGGCTAAATTCGTACGTATTTCTCCACTTTTCATAAAAATATTTTAACAAATTTTGTAGAAGTTTAAATTCAAGATTCTTCAAATTATTACAGTTCGTTCTGGCAGCGTCTGACATCTGTACACAATTAAAGATGGTCGGTTATTGGGCCGATTTCATAAATCCTTTCAGCGGACAGCCTTATCTCAATCCCCTTAAAAACAGCACGCTGTACAAAACTGATCAACGTTTTCGCTGCTTGGGCTTCAAGATAGAGCAAAAAAATCATTGTAAAGTAATATCCGTCGATAATGATCCAAGAGAATTTGTCGGTACGTTTCCATCTTCTTCGTTTCAATTTTATCACTATTTTTTTTTTGTTCATAGGTAAAAACAGTTTTGTAACTTTTCATTTGGTTTCAGGAAGTCTCTATACAACTGCTCCTTCGAGTACAGAGTTCCTCAAGGAAATAATGAGTGGCCTGAACGATCATTGAAATCGGTCTCGTATCCCTTCGAAAGGAATACAATACGACCCTTATAGTTATCGACTAAAATACAAGAAATGTAAAGAGTTTATCGTAATGTGAGTACTGCCGACGAATAAAATGATTATAAAGTGTAAATACTCGCTTGTTCGTGATCATTTGAATGACAATTGATAGGGACGTTCTGTAAAAAAGTTCAATCTACTTTGAACATTGTTCAAAGTCCTTTTTTTTATTTTACAACATTTTCTAAGCCATCAGGTCTCTTGAATGAGCTACTCGAAGGACATGGACATCTCGAGTGATTGAGAAATTACTTTTGCTCATTAAATTTTCGTACGAAAAGCGATTTTAGTGAGTTGCCAAGGATTGCGTTAAGTAAGTTCAAAACAATTAAAAGTTGTTGATCCACGAACGAAGAAGAGAAAGAGGAATCGTTGTGCAGAGGCTAACAGCCAAGAATATAGAGATTCTTATCTAACTCGAGAACTTTGTTTCACGAATGTCAAACTTTTATCTCCAATTTATATACAAACTGCTGGTACGTAGAAACTGAGATTCGTACATTTTACTGTCTGAGCAGCTTCTACTTTTTGAACGTTCGAAGTAACTTCGATGGTGTATTTCTATCATTAAATACTAAATGCTTACTTACAGAAATGGAATAAAAAATAAAAGAAGTAAAATTTAACGAAATTAGTATCGTAAGAAAAATGAGGAAAGACACTTTGGGGATGGGATATTAGTTTTTCAAGCATCTCAGTCGACAAAGGACGTAACTGCATTTTATTATAAAACAATGAAATTTCTTCTTTTGTCGTTTTTTTTTTTTTTTTTTACAAATTGTTCAACATAGAATAATACTTTGAACTACAAAAAATCGTGCCTCAGTCAATCGAGGCTGCCATAATTCCTCAATAATATTTCTAACGAAGATTCGCTCGTTTAATATTTTTATATTTATAATCAATACAATGTGTGGCCATTTTCATAGTGCAAACATCGTCGTACAATTATTTTTCTTTGTGTTTCTCTTCGCAACAATTTTTTTTTGCAATTTTGTCAATTTTTTTCTCCTCATAATTCACGAGAGATTCGTTTCGAATTATTTGTTTTCTCTCTACAAATTTTTTTTTCGTCCATGTCATTCTTGATTTTTTGTTTAATTTTTTTAGTTTTTTTTTTTTTTTTCGTTCGAATCCTAATCTCCAAGGCGCGATTTTTGGTAAACGCTTCAACGATCGCGTCCTCGCAAACACTAAGATTCGAAATGAAAAATTGTAGGAAATACAACATTTTTAAAAATTTATTTATTTGGAAAACCATTGAAAAAATAGAACCTTTTTTCGCAATTGTTTATTCGGGGATCTGAAAATTTTTGGGCGTTCATGCGCAGGGAAGCAGATTATCGAAGACTTTTCTCGAGCTTCGAGATTTTCAATGTTAAAATTTTATTCCGGAAAATACAAATAACGAATCTTTTGTGGAAGCAATCGCAGAGGTAGAAAAAAAATGCCAATAAAATAAATGAGTAAAAAGTGTTAAGGAATTTCGATTTTTTCAATAATCGATTCGCCATAGGAAATAAGATTTTTTTCCTCTTTTATCTCCCGACAGTTTTTCTCGAAACTTATATCATCTACTTGTTCCGCTCACCATTTCCTTACTGACATGTATTATTATTTGTTGTTGTCTTAATTTCTTTGTTGCTGCTCATTATTTTTCTTCTGTTATTTTTGTTTTTTTTTTTTTCATTTTTTTAAATTATTTTATTTAAGTAATATTTATAAGTTCTTAATTTTTCGATAAATCGTTAATTTTAATCAATTGATTCGCCACTCAATTCTCACCAATAGCTCTCACGTTTGTGTCCATAATGCAAAAAGGACTGTATCGTTTAGTATTCCGATTGTGTTTCTTTTTTTTCATCTTCTTCTTTTCATCAATTACATATAACGTACGAACTATTATTGTTTCGACTACGAGACTATCGATTTTCTGTAAATTTATTTATTTAGATATTGGTCAAAGCTTGCTTTTGGCGCTTCGGCGTCCGTTGTTGTGTTTGCTTTTTTTTTTTTTCATTTTTTTTTTTTTTTTTTTGGTTTGTTGGTCTTTTCGTCACAGCATTTCGAGGATTCTTTTCTCTCGGCGATCGCCAATCGCTCTCTCTCTCTCTCTCTCTCCCACACTCTTCCTTCTTCAACCACTCCGTTTTGTCAGAATGCTATTTTTTCTCTAATCGATTTTCATCTCATTTTTATCTCGTCTCTCTCTTCCACCATTCTTCGAGGACAACTTTGTCCACAAGTTTCTGTCTTTTTTTTTTTTTTTTTTTTTTTTTTCATATTTATATTATACATCTCGTAAAATACAATCGTATCTCCTGTTCTTCGTAACATTCATCGCTTAGGAACGTAAAATACGAGAGAGGCTTACTTCGGGCAAGGAGAATGAGGCATTTGAAGAATTCGCTTTAAAAATTTTACACTTAATTATTGACCTAGACGATCCGATGTCTTTGGCTAAAAATCTATCGACGAAGCTAAATTGCTGCCAACATAAACAAGATCTGCAAACGTTTCACGTCTCTTTGCTCCGGTCAAAAATTTTATTCGACCAAAAATTTTTCTATTCCGCGAGATTCAACGAAAACAGGAAATTATATGTCTTTCTTGGGACGTTTGAACATTTTCATTTTTCATGATAAAAATATCGACAAATTTTCAAAAATTATATTCCAAAAAAATCAACTTTTTTCACTGTTTTTGTTTTTTTTTTTCACAAATCTCTCGAGAATTTTCATTTTTTAAATGAATCTTCCAATTTTTCTGGAAAAAAAAAGGCAAAAAAAGAAGAAAAATCTTGAACGATTTGCTCGTATTCGGGAAAAATTGAAAAATTATTAAACACGAAAGAAAACGTCAGCGAAATCCTATAGGATTTCAGTCGAAAATGTGAAAATTCGAAAAAAAAATTGATCGAATGAAATTTTCATTGCAAAACTTCCGTTGTACGCGTTCTCCGTCTAAAAAACGAGCCACTTTTTCAAACATTAAAAAAATGAAAGGCGAGGAAAAAAAAAGAAGAGAAAAATTACGGACGGAAACGGAGATATTGAAAATCCGATCGTAAAAATCTCTATTTTTACTATTATTTATAAATCTGTGATTGGAGTAACGATTAGACGGTTAAATTTGGGTGATTTTGGCAAAGTATTTACGTATTTGTTTTTAAACGGTATAATTTATAGTTGACGACATAATAATACGATAAATTTACATTTTTACGAATCGTAACTGTGTTGTTCCGCGTGTAGTATTTTTAGCATCGCTCGTTAACGAGCATTTCGGTGAGAGAGATCGTAGTATAATGCGTTTCGCTTCATCGTTATCGTTACAATGCGTATTGTAGAGTGCGAATTTAGCGAGGGTTGCGCGAGTTAATTCGGTTATTTGTCGAGAGGAGGGGAGAACGAACACACCGATAATGAGGAATCGATTGCTAATTTGCAGGAGCCTTGACGAACGTTACGTACACATTAATATATATATATATGTATATATATATATATATGCGAATAAATAAATAAATACATATTTATAGTATTTCTCGATGATTCGTACGCAGAAGATTGTAATGAAAAAACACATAGAGATACAAGACTTTGTTGCTGTTGTTGTTGTTGCTGTTGTTTTAAGTACGATTATTATTTTTGTTGCTTTATACTTCGACGAGTTTTAAAAAGTTGCCATATAAGTTTGTCATTATTGATCGAGACATTGAAGATACAAAATTGGAAATGAATTTCCTAGTAAACTGGACTTTTCACCAATAATTATCAGCCTGGCATAACAAAATTTCTTATTCGTCCACGAAATTCGTTTATTATTTGGATAAAAGAGATTTTAAATAATGAATTCGAATTGGTAGGTGATTGATCGAAACTCTTGGATCGTGAATTAATTATACAAATAAATAGACGAAAATAGTGGACAAATTGACATTTTTTTATTCGAGTATGCTTATATCGGGCGAAAATTTGCATATTTAAACGCGTTTTAACGTCAGTTTGTTTCAAACTTCTTTTTTTTTTTTTTTTTTTTTTTTTTTCTACTATACTCGGCTATTATGGCAATCACGAGTTTTTATTTTATTTTAATTTTTATTTTACGCGCTCTGGCTCTCGTGATTGCATCACTAATTTACTTAAAAACTAATGGACCTTGTGCAAGCATCGAAATTTGAATAGATTTTCTTGTACGATCTATTATGAACGTACGTGACGTCCTTACGCGTGTTCTCTCTCGTTCTCAGCTACAATATTTTCTCTCGGACTCTGTTTTTATCAGATTTTTTTCAACTTTTTTCCATTTTTTTCTTTTATTCGTTTTTTTTTTTTTTAATCACGACCGTTTCATCGTTCTCTCTCACGTTCCCTCATATTTTTCTTTCAAATCCACGTATCTCGCCCCCTCCCCCCACCTCTTCATTTCTCTCATCGTTAACGGAGAGTTCGTATTTTCGTTTTAATAACGAGTTATTTTAAAACTCGGTTCGACGTACAAAATCGTGAATGTAAAAAATGGTGTAAATTCATGTTTAATACGGTCGTTTAACGCTTGACGGTTTAATTTTTCTAAGGATATATAACAATTAATGAGTGTATACGTTATTTTTCTTTTTCTTTTCTTTTTTTTATCTTCATTCTACGCGTGTTTTCTGTCTCATTCGCAATGCCTCGATTCTTCTTCGAAATATATTTTTATTCAATTCGAGAACGTACGAGTAGAAAAAAAAGATTTCGCGTAGGGGTATAAGAAAAGCTAAAGCGAATTACGATTTTTGTCAGGGATTTCGTAATTCTCTCAAAGAAGATTAAATAATTCTTAGAAAAGAATTACGAAATCCCTGAAGGATTTTCTGTCAAGTTTACCTGTCAAATGAGTTTCAACACAAAATTGAATGAAAAATTAAGTCGACTTGAACAAAGAATTTTTTTCCATTTTTTTTTGTCCAAAAATTACGTTTAAAGACGAAAGATTGAAAAAAAAAAAATGAACAAATCGATCAATTTTTCAAAATGTTATGGACAATCGAAAAAAAAAATTGAAATTTAAAAAAAAAAAAAACAAAAATTACGGAAGTCGCAGATGTAAACTAAACTCATTTGATAGGTGAATTTGGCATTGAATGCTCGATCGAATGTCCCGCGGATATTTTTATGGATATAATGTTTATTTCGATGCGCGATTTCAACACTCGCGAATAAATCATTATCGAGTGTTTTTCACAATTCGAAGACAATTTGATCGAAGCTTCTTTCGATTTTCAAAATTTTTATATATTTATATTTCGATGGGAGAGTACAATGAAAAAAGGGGGGAAAAAAAAGTGACAGAAGACACCATTGCGAAATGATTTTGTGCACATCTGTTCAATTTCATATTTTCTCGTTACTTCTTTGTTGTGTGTGTGTCGTAACAGGCCAGACTCAAGGAGAAAAAAATGAACGAAAGCGTATAGAAATTTGACTTTCGATATTTACTATTTTCTGTTTTTATTTACCTTGAATTTTCGTTCCTTCTTATTGCTCTTCAAATTTTCCTCCTTTTATTTTTTTATTTTTATTTTTTATTTCCTATCAATGTTACTGTTCGAATTTTATTACCCACATCGAAAGTCTCCCTCTCTTTGTTGATTCTTTCCTCGCTTCTCAGCCTCCTTCAATTTATTTTCTTGATATGCTCCACTCGAGAAAAGTCTCGTATATCGTAAATTCGATATATTACTTTCTGCATTCGTTTTCTGATCAGTCTCGAGCGATATAAAATTCGATTTTTCGGTATATCGCTTTCGTCGAGATAAATTTTACGATATTTCACTCCCTCTCACACCATTTTTCTCTATTTCAACTTCTCCTTTTCCCTTTTAACTTAATCCACGTTACCTCTTATCAAGGATCTTAGCTCTGTTTCTTATTTTATTTCCGTTTCGTTTACCATCTTTCGATAAGAGTCCTATCTGATTGACGATAATGATGAAAAGCCAAAACCCTCAATGTCTTTTCTCATTCGATGTACTCGAGAACGTTAATTGGCTCGATCAATTGGAAAACAATTTCCTCAATCCACTCTCGTTCCTTATTGGGCTATCGGCTATTTCCACTTTCGCTAACCCTCCATCGAATCAAGAAATTCTCATCCTTTCTCAAATCAATTTTATCCTTCCTTCAACTCGATACATATAGAAATTTATCAATTATTTATAATCTCGAGAATAACTTACGATTTTTCATCGTTTCGATAAAAAAAAAAAAAACGTTTCGTTACTACGAAATCCGATTCAATCAGAGTTCAACAAGAACGTGGTTAATTATCAGTGCTTTTTTGAAATTAATGTTACATTTAAAAAAATTCATGAATATCAATTTATTTCTCAATGCATTCGTTTGAAAAATTTTCCAAGAGACTGTCTCTATCGACAAAAATATATAAATAGGTCATCGAGAAACTAATTTTCAATCAACAACAAACGATGAAAATTGTAGATTTTTATTCCACTGCAACATCCATCGAATCACATTGAAATGAACGTTTTTTTTTTTTTATTCATTTTAAATCTCTAAAGAGATTGTTTGGGAGGACGGTGCTCATGAAAGAGAAATAACGAAACGAAAAAAAGATAGCAATTAATCCGGATGAGATTGGATTTCCTGATTCGTCGAGAGAAAATGAACAGTGGCGAGGGAATAAATGAAAAAAAAATAAAACGTAAAACAACGAATCATAGTTAATTATTTTTCATTTCTCTTGCCCTCTCGTAATTCTTCCTACCTATATATTCGTCCCATTCGGTTCAGTCTTCGCACATTGTTATTTTTTATTTATTATTATTATTATTATTATTTTTTTTTCAAAATTATTTATTCATCGATACACAAAAATTCCATAAATATTTATTGCAAGAGTCTCGAGCCTGGACACAATCGATTCATTTTTATCATCGTTTCATTTATATTTATATCTATTTTTTTTTCTTTTTTTTCTTTTTTTTTTTTTCATTCGTAACTTATGTATCACGCGATTTATAGGGAGTAGTTGATTTGTTGTTGTTGTTGTTTTTGTTTTTATACAATCATTGAACTCTCGCGACGATCCGCGAATCCTACTAAGAGGCTTTTTTAAATCGCCACGAGTTTCTTTGTTTCTATAGAACGTGAAGATTTTCACAGCTCTTTGACTTACTGTCTCGCGTCCATACCTTGTCCAACAAATGTCGCATCTTCAAACTCGCGCTCGTACGACTTCCACGATATTTTTTTGGCGAGTTGTTCTCCGAGCATGAACCCAGTGGCGATTTGCTTCGATTCTTTCGCGATCTTCGACGAAACAGATCACGATTTCTCTCTGGATTCTCAAGCTTCAAACGTATCTGCTTCAATAAACCAACCAACAACTCGTCCACGTTGTGATTCAAACCGACTGAAGTCTCGATGAATTTACAGTCGTACGATGTCGCCATCGATTGACCTTCTGCAAACAAAATTATCAAAAGTTTCATCCTTTTTTTTTCATATTTATACAAAAATAATTTAAGATCGATTACGAATAGAATTTTTTCGTAGAATGAGCAAATTTTTAACTTGAAAAAGAAATTTTTTCTTTACGATTTTATTGTTTTAAATTTTATTTTCGTTTTTTTTTTTAAGGAATTTATGAATTACCACGATTTCTCGAGTGTATAAAAACAGTTGATGAATGAATGGAAAACGAGATTTCACGTTGTTGAAAAATGAAATCCGAAATGATTTCTCCATGTGCCATTGTATTCGGTGGCCGAAAAGGGGGAAAAAAAATAAATAAATGAAAAACGTGATAGAACCAGGGAGGCAAGAAGTTCGAGAAAACCGTTTGTTTAATCCATCGCAATCTGAATAACGTTTAATTAAGAGGTATAAAGGTAAATTAATGGCTCACCGGAGAGATTACAAAAGGTTTGCGAAACGATGGAATGGAAGGTCCTGTATATTTAGTGTAGTTTGGAAAAAGTTTGGCAAGGTTGAGAGGGGCAGGGTGGGCGGGCGGGCGGGGTGAGCGTTCTCGACGATTTCTCGACCTTTATATCGGACATTTATTTTTAATTAACCGACCTCATTCGGGCTCGGAGAATCTTTTTTTTTTAGCGTGCTCTCTCTCTTTCTCTCGCTTTTTCTGTCCTGAGAAGGGGTCTCAGCGGAAGGCGGAGTTTCTCATCGCGAATAATTAGAGAGTTGTAATATTAGCGATGTGAATATATTATAAGAAGCCTCCCGAAGGGTTACGAGAAAGAGAGAGAAAAAAAACAAATAGCGAAATCAGCTTTTGTTCGAGTTAAAATGATGGGGAACATGAAAAAAGATTGATTTCAGTTATAAATATAATATTCGTAAAGTTTTTCCCGCCAATTTATCAGCCGAAATGTTTTTTCCTTTGATTTATCATGCCCAACAGACCTCGCGCGGCATTCGTTTCAAACAAATTATTCTCGTTCCTATGAAGAAGAGAGAAAAAAAAAAGTAGAAGAAATTGCTGTAAGTGAAAAAAGCTGGGAGTAGTCAGACGCCCCGGTGAATACGATCGATTCCTCGTGAAATTCAAAGCCATTCAAATGATAATTGATTTCTCGAGTTTACCTTCGATGCTGACGAGACGACATCGCACTAGATCGACCTTGTTACCAACCAGTATAACAGCCCTTGCTGACACGTGATCGCTACGCCAAAGTATCTGGAGAAGTTCTTCGGCAACTCTCACCGAAGTTCTGTCGGTTGTTGAATAAACGACGCAGTAGGCGTGAGGCTCGTAACTCGATATGCAAGCTTCGGGCTAGGAATTGAAAAAAAAAAAATATACAATTTTTGGTCTAACGAGAAAACATGAAAATGACAAATTTCTTAAGCTCATTCGTATCGAGATTTGATTATTAAAATTCTTTTGATGACTCGATAACGCTGAGATTTTTATTAATTCGTATTTAAAAAATGAGAAAAAAAAGAGCACAATTATCGATGGAGGCGAAGGAATAAAATTTCCTCCATTTTTTTTTTCATTTTCGTTATTTTTGATTAACCCAATTATACATTTTTTCGAAGTTTTTCAAAAGCCTCCGGCTCGCTCAACGAAATTTTCACATCTTTCCCCATTAATACTTCACTTTTTCTCATTCTTATAAAGCTCGCTACTCAGAGACGTGTTTTGTGCCTGGGGCAACGAGAAACCCACCGAACAGGGTCAGTAGCAGAGCGAAACGCTTCTGTGAGAATGAGAAAAACCTTAACAAAGTTCGTTGCTTTAGCCTGTATTAGACGTACTTAAATATACGATCGAGAAAACGTGCCGGAGAGAAAGAGAGAGAGGACTGAGGGATGAAAAGGTTGAGGGCTCTTTCGAGTCTCGACTATTCACCAGAGAAAATATTCAAAATGTTGTTTATCTTTCAACGAAGAAAATACAGATTATTCATTCTTTTGAACAATCTTCAATCATTTACTCACTTTCAATCGGTTCGTTCTCGATCTCGATAAAAATACCACTCCACAAAAAAAAACTTCCAGCCATACTAAAGTCGTACAAAGATAATCAAATCGTAAAACGTTTTTCAATTTTTTCCATTATTCATTCATCCATTTATCGGAGTCATCCTTGTCTGTTAGGCTCAAGGATTTATCATTTGCAGCCTCCATTTTTCCCTTTTAATTTTTCTTTTTTTTTCCCTGTGGGTAGTCAGGAGTCGAAAAACTAGGGGTGGTTACGTGAAAGAGTCGTCACTCTGGTCGGTTGCTAAAGTTGGATATTTGATCAAACTCGCAGTAGAGACTCGTGGAGAGTTGCTATTGAAGCAGTTGCAGCAAGTAGTCAGGAAGCTGGGCACTTGCCCGGAATCGACTTGGGATATCCTGACAGCGGGAGGGCGTGGAGTTGCCACGTGTGAGAGTTGACACCCTGGGCAGTTGCTACAGTCAGATTCTTGGTCAAAAAGGCAGTTTGGGCTTTTGGGAGAGTATTTCTACTGACACTATTGCACTGCGGCTGCAAGACCATGATACTGGATTTCTTTTATTGCATTATGAGCTACTTTTGTTTTTTTCTTCCTGCTTTTCCCTTTTTCATGATTTATTCGCTCATCGCACCTTTCCTCGGGTCTTCTAGTTCCCTGTTCTTCGTCGTTTTCGAAAAATGTTATCGATGAATCAGAATAAAAAAAAAAAAAAAAAATCAATACAATATTTCGAAAATGTTAATATCCACGTGCGTCGATATTGGTTATAAAACTCTATTCCCATGGATGGGACTCATGACTTATGCATCAGTTTCGATCAAGATATACGAAGAGAAACGATAGAGAGAGAGAGATTAGATTATGGAGAGATCGATCTTTTCCCTGAGCAAACCGTTCAAGTAACGTCACAAACCCTCGAATCGGTATTCAGTAAGGAGGAGAGGTGGGGGGTGAGAAGGGGTCAGGTTCGGTTCGAACAAAGCTCCGAACCTTCGTATTCTCCGCCTTAACTCATCCCCGACTCTCTCTTTCTCCGATTTCGCTTCCGTGCCCGTCGCTCTCTCTCTCTCTCTCGAATACGAGGGATTTATTATTTAGGGATGGAAGCAGAGGGTGGCTCGAGCACGCCGAATGAGGAGTTTGAAAGGAGTGTTTTCAGCTTGAATTTCAGTTGAATTTTTAAAATAGAAGAAAAAAAACGTGCTTAATACGCCGGATAAAATGGTACGAGGAAGCCATTTTTTCTTCGGTAAATGAACGCGTTAAGAGGACAGCTCCGAAACGATCAATTATGGCTACAGAAGCGACGAATTTAGGATAAATTTGTTGGATTATGAAGCAGTGTGTGTGTGCATATAAAGTTTCGTGGTATTTCGATAACGAGAGGTTGGCTCGAGGCCTGTTATGCGAAATGGCTGAGATATACATCAGCATGTGAAAGGAGGGCCATGAGATTGGGTGGCTTTTCGTTATTCGAGTTCGTGTAAACGCTAACAACGGACGGTAAACTCTCGGGGCATTTTGGATAGCTACGTAACGTAAACTGGCATGTATATTTGAATGGACTTGAAGCAGGGTGGGGATGAAGAGCGAGGACATAATAGAAAGTTTTGGGCCACTCGTGAGAAGACGAGGAGAGAGAGAGAGAGGAAGGAAGGGAGAGAAAATGTTGGTGGTGAATAAGAGAAGTTACTGTAACTGAAATCTGTTTTCGGTATCTATGCGCAATATATGTATTGGATTAGAGAAAATCCAGAGTCGACATTACAGGAATGAATTTATGTGTGTATACGTGTAAGATTTGTATATGTAAAGCGGAGGCGTATATATATGTGTAGAGAAAAGCTCGATCTCTAGGTGGAGCTTTGGAGAGCATGACGACGAGGATTGCTTCGTATCTCAGCAAATACTTTCTCCTAGAGAGTCAGCTCTAAACGAAGCATAGCACTGACGAAGCTTAACCGAATTAGATTCGCATAATTTGGCTCATACTTCAGTCAGGCTTAACCATAGACTCGCTTCTCTATATTTGAACTTCGTTCTCGAGTCTCCGGAGTCTTCCATTTAAACGTGTGTGCGAATAAAAGTATGAAAATGTTCAGTGATCTGACTGAAATATAATGAGGCCTGTTCTACTTATTCGAAACCCCTATTATCGAGGGTTGTGACTGATAAATTGTCCTTCGTTGGGAATAAAATTGTTGTCCAGGGAAGGTTATACCTCTTCGAGGTGTCCCCGGTTAAATTGTCTCATATCTATATTATCAGCCTTGACCGAGGTCACCGGGGATGTTAAAGTGACTCACGAGAGGTCCGCAACGACGAGGCAACCTGGCAGGGTTTATTTCGAGTACTTGAGAGAAATTTCGAGGGTAAATAGGGGCTTTAAAGCGTTAAGGACGCAAAGGTGAATAAATATAATGTCGAAGGGATTGGAAAGGGTGCGATATCGGGATGGACCTCTGGCCGAGGTCAGCACTTTGCGAGGCACAAGTTTTTCTTTCTTTTTTTTTTGTTTCCATATAGAAATATGGGGTTTGCGTACATTGATTATGAGAGAGGAATATCTGCATGTTTTTCATCGAGAATAGTTCGACGTTGAATCTTCTGAGAGAGGAGAAAAAAGAAAAAACGTTTACGCGGAGAGGAAAGGGGCTTGGAAAAGGCTCTTGCCCAGCGAGACGTGTTCGTTCGTTCGTTCTCTCAGCTGAAACGTTGTTGCTTCAAGATCATCCAGGCATATCTCTGTCACACCGGGCAAAATGAGCGATCGACCGGAAACTCACTTCGACTGTAAAACGATCAATCCCTCTCTCTCTCTCCTGTCCCTGGCCTCCCTCAGCCTCGCCTGATCCCCTTTATCAACCCTTTTATTCAATAATATATATTTTGGAGCCTCGATACGATCACCGAATTACGAGCATTTTTTTCAATCATCTTCTGTCTCACTTATCCCCAGATTTTCTTCTCTCAGCTCTTAACTTTCGTCGATAGAACCTTTCACCAATGAATTTATAGACCGACGAAAGACTCGAACTTACACCCTTCCTGGTACCATTTCCAAATATCCATTTTACCGTTCAACAAATATTATCATTCTCGCTATTCAGAGACTCTAGACTCTCCAAAGATGTCTCCATTCTTTTTTATTTTCAACCCTTTTATTCCAAGCTCCAGACGTTATTATCATCCCCGACAAGCCCCGTGGGAAAGAATTTATATGCGAACATATTTTTATTTCACGTGACATATATCTCGATGATATAACTCAATACGTCAAATAATAATGTGCTCGAGACTCTATAAATATATATTTCAACTATAAGAATATTAATTTACTTTTTCCAACAATTTATTTTCTTATCTATTTTATGTCCAATTGATCCGATTCAAATTTGCTTGCAAACAAACGAGAATCCAAACACATTTTTTTTTTTTCTGCAAATACAACCTTTCGCCCATATTTTTATCAGTTTTTTTTTTTCTTTCTCCATTCTCATAACGATTTCGTTCTTCCCGTCTGTCGCCCTACTCTCGGCAATTGTTATTCACAATATGTTTTTCTCGCATAAAGAAAAAAACTGTCACGACGACATGTGCCTTAAGCTCGCACAAAAAAACTTCTCATAAAGTATAAAAGCGTATAATTCGTGGGGATAAAGAGAAGAGAGAGAGGTCGAGCAGGGAAAGATTCTGTGCGGGACTATCGTACGATCGACTTATTGTCGGGACGAGAAAGAATTCGCTTGGTCTAGTTGATCTATATATATCTGTAGTGTAATCGAAGTATTGATAGGTATGGGTGTTCAATAGAAAAAAAAAGAAGAAAAAAAACGTGTGTATATAGCGATAGCATGGGCGGTCGGATGCGCCACTGAGAGTCAGGTGAATAAAAGTGTCTCTCTTTCTCACTCTGTACAGATCGCTTTCTCCTTTTTTCTCTCCACTTATTCACGAGGAGAAAAATAAATTCGAAGGAAAGGTCGAGGGAGACCGAGGCATTGACTCATCCTGAGTTTCCATTATTCCTACACCGCGTTGCTTTATACGAGGAAATTAATTTTTTATAATACTTCATTTATATATTCATGGATCGTTGATCCGGAGTATATAAAAACCGAGGTTTGGCTCGTATTAACTCGCTGGGTGATGGCATTTATTGACTCTATCTTTCGAAAGTGTTGATTCGTTGAATTTTTTTTTCTTTGACACTCATTCAAAGTTATTTTTTAATCCAATTCCGAGAGTTCTTGGCTGTAGATTTTGTTATGACTACGGATAATTAGGATTGGAAATCTCTCGGGGATCGCGAAGATCGTTTTGCTAAAGTGTGAGAAAGAGAGAGAAAGAGAGAGAGAGAGAGAGAGAGAGAAGAGGAAGGACTATTAATTACATAAATAAAGGTTAAATTGAGTTACGTGAGGTTTGCGAGCGTCGGCTCGTTCAATCTAATCGACGATCGTTGATTAACCAATTAATGTTTACGTGCCAACTCGAAGACGTAATTGTCACGAGACCCGGACACGCGGAAAGATAAAAATCCCGTATCTTTTGAAGGTGGATGAAAAAGAATTTATTTAACGATACGAACGTGCTCTGCTACCGAGTTTATATGAAAGTAACAATAAAAACAAAAAAAAAAAAAAAAAAAAAAGAAATGAAAAGAAACGAAGTTGAGACGAAGAAAAAAATGAAGAATTTATCAAACTTTCCTGACCCGGTGCTTTTCCTCTCTGACACGGGAGAAGAGAGAGAGAGAGAGAGTAGAAAAAATCTCCTTTGTCGTAGATCACGTGCAGGAACACAGATAAAATAAGAGTATTCGGAAGAGCAAGAATGAGAGAGAGGGAGATAGCCAGGTCGTAAACTTTATCCTAATGGAATTTGTTGAAAGGATAATTAAAGTTCGCGGTGAGAAGATTTCATGGTGTACCCTTTCCAGCATCCCCCCCCTTTGGGCGAGATGAAACTCATCGAGAGTTATGCCGGAGCTTCGATGTTATAGTTAAAATTCCACTTTCAATAATAATTCAATTTTGTGACAGGGTCAGAGCTGTTTGTTATCACCTCGGCAAGGATCATTATTCTCTTAGCGTTCTCCATTCCGCCCTGAACTTTGACACCTCCTGATCAACGGTCTCGTTATCGCGACATCTACGTTTTCATCTTGGCGCGCCCATTGAATTATAAACGAAAAATCTATATTTGAATTTATTCGAAAGCAAAAGGATATGAAAATTCTGATTTTACCTTTTATTATTAATTAACGACAACTTTTCGACCTCCGACTTGGCCCTTTTTTAGTGCTTAAATCATCGTTACCGAAACCCTGACGAACACTTTGCTGCCGCAGATCGTAGCAGAGGAATCTCTTTCTCTCTCACTCCATATCTTAACAACGAAGGAGCTTTTACTACTGAGATTATGTTGAACTATGTTCATCCTAACGAAGTAGCACCTGAGGGCTTCCTAAACTTTGACCCTTGCGAGGAAGAGAAAGCGTGCCAAATATAATATACTTGTCTTGTATTATTATATCTATGTTTATATATATAAAGCGGACTCGCATGAATTGTATGGTCCTTTGAGATTCAGGTACACTTGGTAACCATAGACACTTTAGACTTGGTTGAAACACTCTGGCTTTTCAAGTCCCACTCGCTCTCTCTCTCTCTCTCTCTCTCTCTCTCTCTCTCTCGACTCTTAAGCTTTCCGTAAATTTTCCTCTGTCACGCGAGATCTCGAAAGATATATGCTAAACTACTACACTCCTTTCAACTTCATACCAAACGTACGAATTATAAAAGAGTTCACGAAAACCACGTTATTTCTTCGAGCACTACGTTTTTCCTTCAACCTTCGACAATCCTTCGTTTCTTCTATTCTATTTTCGTATTTAATTTACTAAAAGTACCGTGATAAGTGATTTCATAAAATAGGTTATTACGTCGATTAATGAAGTAATATTACGATAATGAATAACAACGAAAATTACTTTTTTTTGTGCTTTTTTTTCGTTCGATCGGTGTATTCATTAATTTATTTACACAAACGATCTTTCCAGACTCTTTAGAATTTCAATAATTCTACAAAAATATACTGATAAATAATAGAAAAAGTTTTTATCCCTAGGAATGTGCTTTTATTTGGAACTAAAAGCTCGTTATCTGTGTATCGTTGGTTTATGTTTCCACCATTGTATGGGTCAAATTAGAGGATATTCGAAATGTTTTTTATTTATTTTTAAGCAAATTAAAAAGAAAGAGCGAGTATCAGCAACGAAGGAATCAATCGATAAATAGAAAGCTCGATAGAAGAAGTGTCACTTAATCATCAACGAAAATGACAATTTCATTGTTCGATGATGACAGTTTCATTTTCTTTTTCATCACATAATGAAAAAGAAATATCGAGATAGATAAAAAGACTAAACCAACAAGATGAAGAATTGCTCCAAGGATTCGAATAAACTCAAGTTATGCCCATCTCTAAACGAATCCATAATTATCAGTAAGTACTAATAAAAAAAACGATGATCAAGGAGATCCTCATCATCAAAATATATGATCGAAATAATAAAAAAACAAGCTCAGCATCAATATCAATTGTCTGATAGCACTCTCGAGAAAATCAATGCTATCAGACAAATAATATCAAAGTGGATCAGTTTTAATACAATATCTATCAATATCTCTGCAATTGATCATTCTATCAACAAAAATTCTTTTCCTCTGACCTTTAACCATCGATTATAATTTGTATATTTTAACAATACCGACGTCAACTGTCACAAAGGCTTTTTCATTGTGTTTTCAACATCATATCGAATTCTCTCGTTGTTTATTTCGTTGAAATTATCAGTATTTAGATAAAATGTTGAAAAATACGTAACAGCGAAGTAATTATAGGAAAACGTGAAAGAATTATTATTATTATTTTCGTGGAGAACGTAGTTCGAGGGAAAATTACGTAATTGCGAATATTTATAAAAATATGAAACAGGATACAGAGAGGCGGATGGACCATAAAAAAAGTGAGAAAATAAGAGAACAGTAGGATTTTAACGTTAAGTTTGAACGTCTACTTCATCGATCGCGTGGTCAGTCGAGAGACAATTAACGTCCGGATGCCTCGTTATCATGGGAACGATAACGAGCTTCAATTAACGCGAAAGATTCAAAGAGGCGTCAGGGATAGATGTATGCACAGGAAGATGGATATACCTGTTTCATCCGAATGTTGACGATGCAACCTATATTTGAGCAAGCCTCCTTCCACCGGTTAATTACACCGGTAATACTCGATTAAGGGAGAAAAAAAAATGGAGAAAAATCAACTTTTCACATTTTCTATTTAAATTCAAAGCGTTTTATAAGCTTCGAACGATGCACCGCTATGTTAAATTATGCCTTTGAAAATTAGTCGAGCTAAATGGATATAAAAAATTGTGGAAATTTTGACTTTCAGCTAATTTCGCCAAGTCCAGCAGAATCTGAGGAATTTTTCGATGAATAAAATTTCTCCTTTATTCATCATCAACGAATTTCCTTGCGTTTTTTACTTTCAGATGCGCTGAGTCATCGAATTTTGTTACTGTTTTATTGTTCTAACACAAAAAAAAAAAAAATAGAGGAAAAAAAAAAGAAATGAAGAAGAAAACTGACCCTTTCAGCTCATTATTTCAAAGTAGAACGGAATCTGATGAATTTTTTAATCAAATAAAATTAATGTTTGAGTTATTCAGATAAAATTTCATAATTTTCAACAGCGGTAATTCATCGAATTTTATAATTTTCATTTTTTAAAATTGTTTCAATACTTTTTGAAATTCATTCGTGATAAATATTGCCTGTAAGTTTCCATTATTTTTATTTGACTCCATGCTCGTAAGCGGTGTGTAGTTTGGAAAGAGTGCAAATCGGATTTGCGGTGACTGGTGGGTCGTAGGTGAAAAAAGGGCTTCAATATTGTAGGTCCGAAGCGAGCAGACGACAGAAGGTGTCGGAGAAAAATCCAATCGAACAAGAGTCAAGGTTTATATTTTCCCTTCTCTAGCTCTCCCCAACCCCTCGGTTCTCGCTCGTTCGACGACTCCTTTTCGTGACCTGCCAGGATCGCTGCGTCGTTTGATTTTTTGTTTGTTTTACCGTCGTTGCACGAAATGGACACATGTCGATGAGAAACAATCTGTTATTCGGATTGGCGGTGTACACGAGGATTTTTCTACTGTCCCGCCGACACGTGGCTCTTTTCAAAATGGCCTCTCGTACTACTGACAGATCAGTGGGAGAATCCAAAGATGAATCTTTTGACACGGGTATACACGTGTGTCCTCGAAGGGATTCAAATGTTACGAGATCTCTGCGGGAAACATTTCATGAATAATTTTCCACCCGAAAATATTATAACGCGACAAAATTTTCTTCGAGTGTCATTTAAAAAGGTGAAAATTTGAAATTTTTTCTTCCGCTCGAAGTTATTATTACCGTTGATCATATTAACGAGCTAAAAAAGCAAAATTCAATTTCATTCGTTTGTTATATAAATATATATAGACGCGAGAATCGAATTGAATTTTCTTCTCGAATGCTTCGACAGCCGACAAAATCTTGAAAAAAATTCTCGTTTCGCTGCACATCGATACGACAAGTGCTTTTCAATCGCAAAATTCCTCCCTCGCTGAAGCCCTCGAATTAGGAGAGCCTCGACTACCTTCCATACCTTTTTTTTTCAGTCACACACGAGAAAACTTTTATTCGAGTAAATTATTGTTTCCATTGCAGAGCGTCGAACGATGCAGGAAGTTTTATCACTTTTTCACATTTTTTTACATCGATTACTTCCATTACATCGGCGATTTTATGTAATAAAAAAACACGAAATTTTTTACATCAAATATCTCTCGGTGGAGTGCTATCAAAACTCGTCGCTGGAATTCGAGTAGAAAAAAAACATTTTCTATATGAAAACTTCGATATTTTCGGGTTTCGTTAATGGCTCGTCGGAATAACCATTGTTTTCATAAACAAATGTGCAATGTATTCGAATGAAAATTTGACGAGATTTCGTCGACGATCGAGAGATCACCGTGAATGAAAACAATTTGAATAATTTGCCTCGAAACAGATTTAATCAAGCCTCAGGGGCAATGACTATAAAATGGGTAAAAAAATATTGAAAAAAACAAAGAAAAATCAACGAATAAAATTTTTCTGTTTTCAAGAATTATTTTTCGTGCTCGACGAATGCATTCTATCATCGTTTTTGTTTCAATCAGCTGAATTTTCGAGCATTTGTTTAAAACACGAATAACGAAAAAGACTAGTGTAAAGACGCGTTTCGAACGGTGAGAAACGTCATTAATAATCGAAGCGCGAAAGGCCATTGAATATAGAAAATTCATGGTCCATCGGTGAGCCGAGATCGATTCGTTATTTTATTCCGGCACATTGTTTTCGTGAAACATAAATAAATAATGTTCAAGCTCATAAATAAGTGTGTACGTGTGCGCGTGTGTGCATGAATCTAAAGGAAAATTTATTGTTCGGAGAGGCCTTTATCAATATTAAAGCGATTATGAGTTGAGGCAAGTAATGAAGCAAAATACAATTTGTCAATTTGATTTGAATCCCTTAGCCTGTCTCTCGGTGTCCGCTCGTCTCTTGTTTATCTTAATATTATATATTCCTCGTTTATGTGTCACAGGATGACCCGGATGCGGTGTATCGCCTCGAATATACATATACATATATCTCCATACAGAATTAATAATTTAATTCTAGCCTGACGCGAAACCCGATCCCGCAGGACAATGGATGCTGGTGATATCGTCAAGATTCACCTCGTATATCGTCGCCTCGTTGGTGTACACATATGGGAGAGCTATACACGTAGTGTTCTAAGATTTTAGATCGATCCTTCGTAAGCATTGAGCGTGGCTCAACTATCGTATCAAGATTACAAGATCTGCACGGCGCACATAGAGGGTCAGGCTTATGAGAGAAATCCTTTAGGACCATCCCGCTTGTTTGTTTTCTCATTGACGTTGATCAATGAATTTAACTCGATATTACCAAAATTCATGTTCGCATAGTTGACAGGAAATATCGACTAGAGACCCAATTTTCGCAGCGCCACGATATAAAAGCCTCGTTCAATTAACCGCGACATAACGACGTTGAAGTCCCGAATTAAAGTGCCCCCGACAGCTTCAAATTGTTCGTTTCAATCACAAACAACGTTATTGAAACTTGAAAACTTTTTCTTGACAGAACAGTAATAGCTCCTGGTATGCCGTTTCATCGGATGAGACTCCTGCGTTTCCTGGTTTCCTATCAGGCTCATTTTCTCACGGATCTTCCTGTATCCATAGATCGCTGGGCTAACACGTCACGTGATCCCTTATAGTCGTGGAAACTTGAAAGCTCCGATGGTATACCATGAGCTCGGGGAGGGTGGCAAATATCCTGACGTTCAGCCACAAATTCGATATTAATTGAATTCAAGCCCGCGTGACATAATGGCTCTTCTCTTAGCTTCTATCGCTCTCGGCGTTTCGGCCCAGGCTTTCCCCTTCAACTACCGCTCTCGTCACGTCATTTTACCTACATAAATACATACCTGATCGCGTGTATGTTTCTATATGAAATTATATACATATGGAAAGGAACGTGCACTTTATGTGTGTGCAACAACTTCACCCGTGAACTTGCCTGCTCTCATGAATTCTGGGCTTTCGACTCGAGGACTCGCAGCCTCTTTCGAGATCCTACTTTGTTAATAAAACAGACCGAATCACGCGGTGTTCATTCTCCAGAATTAATAATACAAGGGAAACTCTCGCTCGATCAGGATTTATAAACAATTAGCTAGCCTGCCACAGAGAATCTTCGATCAAAGACACGGTTACCGAAGTGTGGCAAATCTGCAGATATATATATACAGACGTTTACATAGATCGTAGAAGATACAGGATGCTTGACAGATTCGATGGATAATTTAACACCAAATTAATCGAGCGACTCTACGGGTCTGATATTCAATAATAATGGATTTGACTCTGCAGAGAGGAAGAGAGAGAGAGAGAGAGAGTTTGAAATCTATTTTAAGCCGAGCTCGACTGCAAGGCGAATGGGATTGACGTCCCCCGTTCGAGTTTAGTTCGAAAGTGAGAATAATTGAGGTTGATCGAAATATGGGCTAATAACAAATCTTTTTTTTTAGTTTTCTTCAAAATTGAGGCTTCGTGGTCTTTGGTATTTGGAAGCATATTCCCGTTGCGGATTCTCTTTTCAAATTTTCGAAATTACGTAATACTCTCGATGGCGCAGAGTTATTTCTTTTAATTGCGCAGATTAGAAAGGACTTATCTAAATGAAGATCCGTTATTTGGCTTCGTTCCAATGCCCGAAAGTTGGGGGGGGGGGGGGGGGGGGAAAGAAAAAAAATTGAGGTTACGACCATGGTACAACCAGCCGGAACGATCAGTAAAAATTAAACGAATCTTTAGCCTTCCTATCTTCTATATACTCGTTTACGCTAACTCGTACTAATTTCGTGAGAAAAGTTGGCCTTCGATCGAGATAAGAGACGCCGATAACGACTATCGTTTCAACTAACTTTGCACGACTCCCTCTCTCATCGCCCAAAGTTTTCGATTTATCAAAGGGTTCAACATCGACGTGCAACGTTTCTCCACCTTCTCTCTTCGAGGCCTTCTCTCAGGGCTTCGGAATGTATATAACACAGCTCGAAGGAATCGAGACCGCAAATATATTTTTATTCTGAAAAACTTTGAAATAATTCTTCCCTGCTCAATCATTTTTTTCCAATTTCATTTTCTTCACGAAGTAGCTTCATAAAAAAAAAAAAATGGAAGACATAAAATGTAATGAAATTTGATGATGATTGATACTCAAATTTTATGCACTCGCGCAGTTTTTTTTCTCGGAAGTAAAAAAGAAAACTTGAAATGAAGACGAAATTATTCTTTTCTGCCAATTTGCACATCTTGTGCTGCATTTTTCCTCTGCTCTCTCTCTCTCTCTCTCTCTCTCGTTCCATTACCAGTTTTTTTTCTTTCTTTCATTTTGTTTAATCTTTTTTATTCTGCCTCAACGTAACGCATGTAATTCAGTCGGTTTTCTTGGGTGCAGCGAGTGGAGAATTTCACCTCCAAGTACGTTCGTAATAAATATATATATATTCAGGTCTGTATATATACATATATATATGCGTTTATATGTCGGAGTTGGCGAGTCTCTTTCTCAAAGTACATCAGCGTTTTGTCGTTACGTTCATTCTCTCTTCCTCGTGGAATGAATTTCCTTGAATTTGAATTTCCTCGCCGTTGATTATACAGAGGCAAAACTCCGCGCGCGCGCGCGCGCGCGAGCTTTAAAGCTAACGACAAAATGAATAAATAAAATTTGGTCTTTCGCCAAAAGAATAATAGAAATATATATTTATATATATATTTTTTTCAATTCCCAATTTCAGAAGCTCTAATGAGTCGATGATTCGAGCCGATGATTCGTGGGGCCAATTTCGCTGCAAAAAAAAATGAGCCAACGACTAATTTGTCCCAATTTTCGAGTTTCCTGAATTTTGTTACACACGTTGAGCGATAATTACAAAATAAAATAATTCAATAACCGGCACGACGAAATCGTGCATATGAAAACGACATTTTTAATCGAATAAAAAAAAATCGATCAATTTTTTACGCGATGATCCAATCAGTCTGCGATTACCAAAAGCGTTGCTGACTGATTATCGGTGTTACGGTTTAGTGGGACTGGCATGAGATCGATTATCGAGCTTCATTCATTCCGCTATAAAGGAGTAATTATCGGGGCGACGAGAAGTTTCAGATTAAGTTCGATGCGAAACGTCCGGTTTCAGGAGCAGCTCGTATGTATACTAAGAAGTACGAAATTCTCAGCGAGAATTCACAGTTTCGTATCGCAATACAGAGTTTCCTATTGTCTGCGAGTGACAACTCTACGGTTCGCTGCTGATCGATAACCGTATTGATGTTTTCTATTGTTAACACCAAGTCATCAGGATTCTACTGTTTTATTGGCAGTCCGTTACGATTATTTTTCGTTGGAATTTGTCGCGATCGATTGGAACAACGAAATACATCCAGGAAACAAATATTTTTTTACAAAAAAATAGATTTTACGTTATCCTGACAAGAAACGAAGAAAATTGGTAAAATTTTTCGTGCAGTTTTATGAAAATTTTTTGATGTGGAGCAAGAGATAAAAGTGAAAACTCCGGAAGAGTTTGAATAGAGAAACATACGTGTGGACCAAAGTACCTCATTAACCTCCATTTACGTTTTTCTTCTTCTTCTTTTTTTACTTCGTTGCTGGCTGTAGGAATATGTTGTATTTTTTATGTTTTTTTTTCTTCTTCCTATTCGGAGATAAAAGTTGAAACGATGTGGGGAAAATAGGGATGAAAAAATTGGAAGATCGTGAATTTCGATAGACATTTTGATGAAGCGCGACTATTTTTTTTCTCTCGGTGATAAAATGCTTTGGCATTGGATTTGAGCCAATGGAGAAGCAGGAACGATGCTCCGAGGAGACTCGAAGATTTGGGAATAATGAAGATCCCTTATCCCGAGAGAGGCTAAAAAAAGTCGCCTCCAATTTATGTGTATGTAGGAAAGATTTTTCTGTGAATGAATATTAAGGAAAACGTCAGAGGACTCGTCTCGCGTTTCTTCTTCCCTCTCCTTCCCACCTCTTTCTCTCTATTTCTCTGTTTTTTGTTTCTCCACTTTCTTCCATCGTGACGAGAGTAGATTTTTATTCATTTTTTTGTTGTTTCTTTTTTCGTAGCCTCAGAAAAAGCGACAGTATTTACATGTAAAAACGAAAAGTCCTTTGGAGAAGTTTTGGCTCTCTGGCCAAAAAAAATGGTCGAGCAAAGGGTTTTCTTCCTCGAAAGCCTGGCGTACGCTCGCCATCCAAGTATTTTCTTTTATTTTGTTTTTTTCCCCCTCCCCCTCGTCGACGCAAAAAGACTTTGCGGAGCCAAAGGAAAAGTGCAAAAGTAATAGAGCACTCGTCGACCGAGAGGAAACCGAGTGCGAATAAAATTCACTAATAATTGAAACGTCGAGCTTCGAAATAAAAAACATTTTTGTTTTTTTTTTTTTTTTTTTTTCATTCTAAAAGAAGATTCATGTAATACGCAATTTTTTGTTTCTTACAACAAAAAGTTGATTTTATTTGTTCAATTTGTAGTCAAATTGAAAAACACAATGTTACATCGGTTTGGTAGACGCAACGAGAGTTTCTCGTTCCCAAACTTTATCCACCGCGTGAGAAAAGAAATTTGATTAATTTATCTCGTCACACGCTCCGCTCCGCTCGCTACTTTACATATTAAATTTACCGCTGTTATTCTTCTTGTTATAATGACGAATTAAAAATTTTCCTTGTCGCTTACAATCGTCCGTGAATACCGAGTCGAGAATTAGCAAAGTACGATGTTTTGTTATTGTCCAGAGAAGACGAGCCAGTGAGGAAGGAAGCGGTGAGAATCGTTTCGCATTTGCGAAACAAATGTTTAATCATTCTAATAATTTCACAAGTTATTTAAGCACTTTATTTCATCCGAATAATTCGTTCCTCGACTATGTTTATGAGGATGATTAAAATGCAACGATTCTTTCAAAAGTTTCGTTCCTTTTTATGCATATATTTTTACGCTCGGGATAGAGAACGAGTCCAAACGGAGAGAGCGACTCTCGAGGTAACTCGTTACAATTAGAGAATAAAGAAGAAAATAAGAAGGAAAAATGGAACAAGGGGAAAAAGATGTAATAGCCTTGGGGGAAAAAAAAAGAAAAAAAAAAAAAAAAGAAATAAGCCGTCGAATGCAAATTTCAAGGAAACATACGTGCTCGCGCGTGGCGCTGCTTGCTTTACGAATTAGCCGGAGTGCTAAAAAAGGAGGTTCGAGATGAAGAGGCAAAGGAAAGAGAATAACGAAATGTGTAAGGTTGGTGAAAAAAAGTGCGAGGACTAAAAACTTTTGGCGCGCTAAAGCTGTTTTGAAGGCACGAGGCGAGAGGAGGGACGAGGGTTTTTAAAATAAGAA
Organism: Campoplex capitator; assembly: GCA_037576405.1. Lineage (NCBI taxonomy): Eukaryota > Metazoa > Arthropoda > Insecta > Hymenoptera > Ichneumonidae > Campoplex > Campoplex capitator. The sequence continues at coordinate 2,804,056 of JARBWI010000021.1, forward strand.
AAAAAAGGACTTTCTCGCAGACTTTCATCCGCGGTACGAGCCAGCGAAATTCGTTACGACTTTGGGCATGAAAAAGCACGAGAAAAGCAAAAGTTGACTCTTGACATCGGTTCGCGCGTTCGTCGTTGGAAGAAGAGGATGCTGGCAGATAAGGCGAAATAGAGAAGAAAAGAAAAAATAAACGGTCGAACGTGAATGAGAATCCCCGAAAAGACGCCATTTTCTTTCTTTATTTTTGTTTCTCTCTCTCTCTTCGGTTAGTTTGTCAGGATTAAATAACCCTTTTTTTTTCCTTCCTGAATATTCTGTCAACGGAGATCCCCTTTCACTCTCAAAAAATCGTATAAATAAAAGATATATGCAGGAATTTGAGTTCTCGAAGTCCAAGAGATGCAAGAAAATGTTTCATTTCAGTTGCCTCTTCTCGGATCACCACTTTCAAACGCGACATAAAAAAAAAACAAACGTTCGAGAAATTTATTTTTCACGTGGATTATGAAAGGCTCGAAAATATTATGTCGGATTATACAGTCGTGTTAAAATATCTCTCGTTCCACTCGTTTCAAACGTATACACAGCTCGTTGAGCCGCACAAGTGCCCAGCTTTCATCCAAAGCCAAGGAATATATGTTGTTCGATCTCTTTACAGAATATGTAAAAGTTTCGGGACTAAATTTCGGAAAGGTCTCGGAGTCTCATTTTTGATCTGCTCATTTCACTGGCAGTATAAACTAATTTGATGAACAGCATTTTAAAGAGAAGAAATTCCGCTTCGATTTGCTTTTTTTAAAAAACTTTTTACCACTATTTTTACATCCGCTGCACTGTTTCGAGCACGACTGTTTTCCGCCTTTTTTTCTACATTCGCCGGACCGGGTTTTGAGAAAATAAATTTTCCAGGAATGTTTTTTGACCGGAATCTCAACGGTTAGAGGGGAAATTTTAATTTTGCTTTTTTTTTCACGTTTCTGTCATATTATGGCGAGTTCAGCAAAAACGATCGCACTCTTGAAAAAAAAAATCGTACAGAACTTTTCAAAAAAACATAATTGGACTTTCCGTTGCCTCCGGTGAGGTTCCGGTCGAGAAGATCGCTGAAAATTTCTTTCGGTCAAAACGCGGTTTGACTGTAATTGTAAAAAAAGTGGAAAACGGTCGTGTTCAAAATAACGTTCAAAATAAAATTGTGAAAAATGTGAAAAAAAAAGGAAATTGAAGCGGACTTTCTCCCTTTTTAAACGGCCTTGATTAATTTAGTTTTTCTATATTCCCGGAAAAATTGCATCGAATATGGCTCCGAGACTCTTTTCGCAATTCTGTCAGAAAACTTTTGACAGGTGATGTGTATATCGCACAGTAATTTTCCGCTCAGTCTTTTGAGCACGAACTTTATAATTAATAGTATCGTAAATCATGAAAACTTTGAACGCGCATTGACGACGGAAGAACTGTTTCCGAAGTAACTCGATCGCAAAACGCGGATCGTTCTCGATCCAATCACTTTAACTTCGAAATACTCAAACTGCCGTTTTCATACATCGAACGAACGATTTTCCGTCGCGAGGTTACTGCGCAACTTTCATGTTCTTCCGATACACCTGTACTTGAAATAAAATCTCATCCTCAAGTACGGTATCGCGATTCTTCTATTTTCGACTTATTTTTTCCATTCGGTTAAATAAATAATTGAATCAAATCTATCGAATTCGAGTGTTTATTTATTCGATTCGATCGTTTATTTGCTATCGCGTGTATTCACCATGAGAAATAAATCGATTTTACGTTTGACACAAGTTTTAATTGATTGAATTTCGACCAAATCGACTGTAAAAAAAAGGGCAAAGAGCTTCAGTTTATATTGGAGATGAATAGAAACAGAAAGAGAGAAGGAGGGGGGGGGGGGGGGGGGGGGAGAGGGAGAAAGAGGAGAAGTGAAATGAGACAGGAAGTTCAACTGCATATGTGGCAATCTGGGTCAATTCGACGCGAAACTATAATCATAGACGGTGCGAGTCTGTTATAATTAAATAATGATTTTTATTACATCCGTGTAAAACCATAGGTGAAGAGAAAACAAACCGTGAAAAAATATTTAGCAACTCAATTATTTCAGTACTTCGGTTCCGTCCAATTTCAGTCGTTGGTCGTGACGTACATGAAAAAAAAAAAAAAAAAACAAAAAAATTCACTGTTTTATTTAATTTTTACGGGTGCTTTGCTGACCGGATCCGAGCTTATTCAGCAGAAAAAACTTCATCTCCGAACGATGAGCGCGAGTATTCGCGTTGCAAATTTTCAGTTGAAACAACATTTAATTGGCTCAACTACTCACACGAGTTCGGCAATAATAATCCAATATTTATTCAACTGTAGTTACCACGTTCTCCAATTATTGTACCAGAATAACTTCTTGTCTGACGATAGTTTGTTTGCAGGAATATTAATGTTTATGCATATTCGAATAGTACTAGCTGTAATTAGAACTATCCTACGTCCAATATAAACACGATTCCGTTGGGGATACCACGAGATACTCCGTCGATGATCTTCGGATGAAAAAGTCAAAATTTTTCCGCATCACTCGTTTTTTTCGCTTTTTTTTTGTGACCAACTCAATAAAAATACGACTGCGAACTTTTCATCGCTTATTTATTCATACTTTAGAATTTTTTCAGCCTGAAATCCGCTCTCATTGCTCAAGTACGCGGAAACTTTTCAAATTCAGAAAAAGTTTTTTTTTTTTTTTGGCAGAGATCGCCGGTATCTCGAAATCTATCGAATGAATTCCTTTGAAATTTTGTGAGTTCATTCGGAACTCATGTAGAAACTCTACGAACCAGAATAATTGCTATTCATAATAAAAACAAAACAAAAAAAAAAAAAACATCAAAATTGACGATGAGAGTTCAGCAGCTGGCCAAAAATTTCAATCTTTTTTCTGACAATTCCGATTCCAAGACTGGTTCAAACTGCACGGATTAAAATGCCGATTGATTTTTTTTTTCTTTCGGATAAGCAGAACGCCAGCAATCGTCGTACTCGGAAAAAAAAAAAGTTTTTTTGAAAATGAACAGCCAAGTTGCCGTGTACCTCAGCAATGAGGGACGATTTTGGGCTGAAAAAATTGTAAAGTGTGTTCAAAACGCGAATAAATACTGTCATAAAAATTTTGCAGTTGTATCTTTGTTCAGTTGACCAGAAAAAAATCTAGAAAAAAGCGTAAAAAAGAGCTTTCATACGAGGCATGATTGCCTTGAGCTTGATGCTGATAATTTTTCTAAAATAAAAATCATAAAAGTGAATTGAATTTCTTGTAAATTTTTTATTATTTTTTTCACGATTACCGTGACCAAGAATCCGATCTCGACGCATGTGTATACGAAAGAAGGAATTGGATGGAGAAGAAAAAAAAATGTTTCAAAGCAGTTTGTAACGTGAAAGAAAGTAACATTTTGACCTTTTTTTTTTATTTTTTATATTTTTATTTGTATTTTTTTTTAATGACTCGTCTGTTAATTTCTGTTTGCTCAAATATGCATTTTCCACTGGCTCTTTCACGAGTATATATTCTCAAGACGATGCGCGCTCGAGAGTCTGTGCACTCGGTTCTCGTTAATATTTAATGGCTCTCTTGGGTGATGCATCAGTGCCTAAGACGAGACGAGACAGGAGCATCGGTTAATATAGAGCAAAGTAATTTTGAGTCTCGAGTGCGTCGTTGGATGTGTGCCTGCGAGCCGTGGATGTTGCGAGATTGACTCACCTCATAATGTTGAATTTAATTAGTCGAGAGTACAAGGAGTGAATCACGAGAGAACAGTAGACGAGTATTAAACTCGAAGTAGCTAACAAATCTGTCAAAAATAAATAGAAACCTTCATAATCCAACTCATCTGCGATCAGGATGAAACTCAATGGCTAAACCCCCATTTTTTGTACAGCCCACAGCAGCATATTTGCTCGATACTTGTGAAGGTATCGATTCTCCGGCACAAAAGAAGCCTCAGAATTTGTCACAGTAGCTTCGTTCCATATTCACGATCATTCCGTCTCTTTGATTAACACTAATTACAGGTTTTTTCAAGCAGAAACTTTATCGGATATGTTTCCATTGTATATCAAAAGGTTCTTTGGTGTTTAATTGTAGCTCGAAGGAACGATCCTGCAGTTGTTCGGTATCGAGTATCTCTTCTGTTATCGTTGGCTTATCGTTTTAGTCGATTAATCGAGCCTACTCGCACCCACTGACTGTTCCCGCAGTTTATATACACTCGAAATACACACGTAGGTAACAAAAGTCGTGAGGAGCAGTGTTGAATTAGTGAGAGCCAGTAACAAGAGAGCCAGGGGCAATGAGGGAGCTGTAAATACAGAGTATAACGGAGGAATAGGGAAGTCTACGTGTTCTGACTGGGGATAGACGAATTGGAGATAGTTTCGAGGTTGATGATAGCTTCGGAAAGAGGCTTTCCTCGTCGTCGATTGGTCGAAATAACCAACGTGCTTGTACACATATAAATCTTCATGGTATATCAATTTATATATATATATGTCTGCACTGAATTCGAATTCGTATACGTATACGCTGTATATATAAAGAACTTTGAGCTGAATAGGTGCACGTTTACGGTCACCGTCGATCGATTAACGAGGTAAATAATTAACTATATATGGGGCAACAAGCGAAACGAGAGAAGTACCCTGGGGCTTTCTTTATTTCTGGGTCTATGGTACACGTTTACAAATTGAAAGAGTACGCGCAGAGATCACGATTCGCTAACAGTTCGTTTGGGTACGCTGTTTCATTCAACTGACCCGAATTTTCGCACGATTAATTCCTCTCGGATATTTGCAATGAGGAATCTCCTCTACCGATGTTCAATTCCAAATGATACAGATACAAACAGCGCTGGGGCTTCGATGAAATTCGACGTAACTACAACGAATAACAAGGAACGAAAAAACAAAGGGGAAAAGAAAAAGCAATAAATTAACGCCTCGTATTTGCCCTGGCGTTACGTTTTTTAATTCCTTCATGGACCGACGGTTCTGCATCCCGGAATCGCAGGGACCCTGATCATTTGATGCTTTTCTTCTTTTATCAAGGGATTTTTGCATTCGTCTACGTTGATTGTTTCTGTAATTGAATTTTCAGCGACATTTTCTTCGCTAAGCGACAACGAACGCGGTTAAAAACTTGGCAAAGGACCGACTTTCACGTGTGTATTTTGACGGTTCGGCGCTACAATCGCTATCGATATTATATAAAATAATAACTTTAGATTGAGAAAGTAACGATCGTGCTGGTCGCGTAAAGGCGAGATTAGATTCTCGAGGTTGAAACCGGCGCAAAACGTTAATCGAATTCTCTCCAGCGTCGTGGCTTTCACTCCATTATATATACATACGAGGATAAAGGATTATACGGGGGTTCCCGTTGGCTACAACAGTACCCGATTATTGGAAACACGTGTGTGCAATCATAGCCCGAGTCGTGGCGAAGCTTACGTTATGCTTCTCGCCATCTCTCGCTATATAAATATATATACATATATTTGTGTATTGATTGGATATCGGTATTATGTTTACAACCGATTGGGGTCGTAAACGCTACTGCGTTTCCTTGGCACGAGTCCACGGAATACTCGCTCGTTTTTTTTTTTTTTTTTTTTTTTAATTTTTTTTTTCTTCCATCCCTTTGCACACTGAGCTGTGCAAAGCGAACGTACGATTATGTGGCAAACGCGAGAGATTAAGGCTTCATTGGCCACCACCGTAATTATCGAGCTTTGGCAGTTGTTCCAATTGATTCGATCATGCGAATAATTCATTTCGTAGAAATCAACGGGTTACACCTAGCTGGCGGTCAAAAAAGTCGTGTTTTCGTGATTTTTTTTTTTTTTTTCAGGGAAATGCTCACAGGTTTCGAACATTTTTTTTTTAACGTAAAGGGTATTTTGTAATTTTTTTATTGGGAAATATTCATAAATGTAAAGGATATAGCGCCTGGAATGCTGTTAAAAACAGACCTTCTATACGGTGAACACTGTAACTTGCCAACTAATGATCCGAAATCAAAAAACCAAATGAATTTAGTTTTTGTATCGCATTATCTAGCTCTTGATGGAAGGATTTCATGAAATATTAATTTTGGAAAAAGGGGTCACTGATCGAAAGTGAAGAATCAAATTTTGGTGAAAAAATCACGTCGTTTTTCTTCGTATAAAAAAGAGTATGCATCAAAAAAAAAATTCATTCGTTCAAGGCCTGTCTTTTGATGTAAAAAAAATGTGTGCGAAATTTCAAGTCAATCGGTCGACTCGTTTTTGAGATATCGTGGTCACCGATTCCGTAGATAGCGTTAGATTCCGACTGTAAAAACGGCCTTAACTCCCTCTATTTTGAACGGATCGATTTGAAATTTTCAGATAATATTTTTGAAAGCTTATACCATAATAATGCATCGAAAACGAGAAATCGAATTAAAAAAAAAAATTACAACTGGATGTAACCTCTTGATATAAAAACGGTACAATCGATGTTGATATTGTGATGAACGAGCTTTGGCAATTGTTGGAAATAATAGGTTAATGCGAATTATTAATTTCGTACAAATTAATCTATAAATGGAACAATCGATGTTGATATTGTGATGAATGAGCTTTCGTAGATGTTGAAATTGATACCAATAACGCGAGTTATTAATATCGTTAAAATTATCGATAGAAACATAGTATGAATAATGTTGAAATTGTATCGCTGTTCCTAATTATGGACGCTGATGCAAAGATTCATTGTGCGGAGTAGAAGATTAGTTTGGCTTTTGTAGATTGATTGTGTATTTAACAATAAAAAAAAAAAAAAAAGCAAAAACTCTCTATACCTCGAGCCAACTTTTGACTATAGGTGGAAAGATAGAGGGAGAGAGCGAAAGACTGGAGAAGTCTTGTCTGTTAGAGCCTCTCGAAAGTTTGTAAGTAACGATAGCAGAACGTGTATAAAGCTCTCGGAAAATGGAATATCGATTGAGCTTTTAGTCGTGTTTAAAGGGATAGGAGGAGGGAGATAGAAAAAGAGAAAGAGAGAGAGAGAGAGAGAGGGAGAAGAGGATAGGTAGCTTCTCGTCCAATTGATCCAAGGTTAATACGTAATTTGTCATGTCCCGTAGTCAATATATCATCGCCCTCTGTCTTCATTTTATTTTCTCTTTCTCTCTATCTTTCTCTTCCTCTTAAATTATCCGGCAAATCCTCTCTCACTCATTTGCCTGACAGACATTTTTTTATCAGACTGAATTTCTCGGTTGGATTGTTATTAGGGCTTCTGCAAACACGATTTTCGTGGCCAAAATGGAGTCTAATTCTCAGCTGCTGTTTTTCAGCTCTCTCTCTCTCTAGCATGTCAAATTTGAAACAACGATCGAGCCATTAAATATGTACAATGACTTAAATGCCTTGCCCTAGTCAGCATTTTAGTAGCCGATAAATATCTCGATGGGAAAATGCATGATTCAATGGATTCCGTAAATTCATATCGATAATATTTAAAAATAAAAACTCACCGCCATGTCCGCGTAGGAATGATCGATGAATGTCAATTCCGATTCTTCCCCGGCCAACAGGACACTCACGGTTTTTTCACCGGACTCGTCGTCTGTAACACATGTTCACGACATTTTTTTTTCATCTCTTTTTCACGTGTCGCAGATCAACGAGAATGATTGATCAAGCAGAAAAAATGAGAAAAAAAAACAAGAGTTTTTTCATCTTTTCAAACAACATCGTTTGTGTCGCGTTATCGAAATTTTTAGTTCAATGAAATAAAAAGATGAGAGAGATCATGAAACGCTTCTACGAGGTGAAAAATTCGATCCGAGCTAATTCAATTATCGCATGCAGCAATTTGTCAATCTGCTTAATTAACGAAAGAGCTCGATTAATTCGAACGAGCGATGGATATCCAGCGAGCAAAATAATCAAGCCTATTGACTCGATTTTTTTGTCCTTATTCTCTTAATGAATTAATCAAATAATTACACGCCCACATAATTCTATCGAAGATTACTGTACATCTGAAAAAAAAACAACAAATCTCTATTTTCGTCGCATTTTTTTCATCTCTGAAAGCCTCTGAATCTTCTCTAATTAAAAAAGCATCGCACAGCGAGTTGGGAGCAGCCGGTAATTCATCAAACGACCATATGAATTAATATATTAAATAATTATTTTTGAAAAAATAAAAAAAATGAATGAATAAAATAAAATAAAAGCTGGTTACAGGAACATCGTAAAATTTCAACGTTTCAAAGCAGACCGGGAACGAAGATGGTCCAGTGCCTCCCGTGACTCTTCGTAATTTCATTCCCTTTTATTCTGACAGTCGTAAAGTCACAAAGCTACAGTTATGAGTCACCGAAGCTTATGTATATATATATATATATATATATGAAACCGGATGAGATGGAAAAGCGACGAGAAAACTGGCTGCTGCAATCAAGCGAATTACCGTCCCTTTTGGGTTTTTCCTACCAAAACGAGAGGACTCGGATTGCACGAAATAAACCTTTTTTTTTTTTTCGTACAAACGAAATGATAAATTTGATGAAATTCACTTCGAAATATCTTTCATTCCGTATCATGTTTCCGAATAACGTGGTTATTTTATTATTTATTTTTTTTTATTCATTTGTCATTTTTAATTTTGTTGTTTTTAGTTACAGAAACGTTATCGTTCTCGACAGAGATATTAATAATCGTGGGAAAAGGTCTGATTCAATTAGTCGCTTCTGCGAATGAAATCGCGCGGAATTTGTATTCGGATTGCATAATATCCGAAAATAATGACAACGTTCAGGTTCGTTCGGTTCACTCGTCTCATCGATCCTCCCGTTAATGTCAACGATTTTTTTTTTTTTATCTCTCGTTTTTGTATATTTTTCGAGCGTAATTACTCAATCGGTGGAAACGAATGAATTCAATTATTCATCAATCTTGGTTATTTCGTTGATAATTCGATTATCAAGTGAATAACGCAGAAGAGGAAAAGGGCGAAATCGTGTTACGACAAAAATAATGAAAAGCAGAATTACTCGAGCGGGGAGAGCCTATCGAATAACAGGCATTTGACAGATTTTTGACAGATTAGTATTTTTGTGTATTCGTTTATGTATCTTTTACGACAATATTATTCACGGGTCGTTCGCAGATTGCGAACGAGAGCAAATAATCCTCTCGTTTATCTCTAATCAATAAGCGTTAAAAAGAGTCGCTTAAATATAAAATGAAAGTATTCGGACCCAGAGAATATTCGGTATTTCGTACGGATTCCCTTCGATTTTTAAATTTGAAATTTTCCGAATAATCCCCAACAATAAATTGTGCAATTTCCGGTTTAAAGTGTTCGACGTATCGTTGATGAATTACCGGCGCACAGCTGCTCCTTTACACCGATTTATATTTATCACCCGAATCCATTGTATGTAGGAAGGTGTATAAAATATAGAAACGTCCATTGTACGTGTATACGGCAGAAGCTCGAAGAAATTAATTTTACGACTGATAAAACGAGCACCGAAAAGCTCACCGATCTAAAGCCCTCGTAACTCCTTCCTTGCCCAACCGATGCTCGGTTAACAATCCTCTATGTGTTTATATATAAAGGATACAATCCTCGTAAAATTGGTCTGGAATTTACAGCACGTATACCCCCTATCCGAGTTTAAGTTCGACAAACATTTTGACGATCAGAAACACACGAGAACGAGGAGGATAAAAGTATACGAGAATTCTTAGAAACACTGTAAATATACTTGATTGCTCGTAAATTTCTTGGACGATGATACACGATACGCGGGAGATCATTTTTTTTCAAAATATGATGAATCAAACATTTTTTATCGCAAAGAATACAGAATTTTTAGTTTTTTCTCGATTTTTGTTTAAAATGTCTATTCATGTATAAAAATAATGTTTATCCAATTGCATAAAGTCGCTTCGACCGATGAATCGATGAATAACGAAAAATTTCAGAGTCAAAAGGGCCGAAAAAACTTACCGATCGAAGTATCGAAGACGAGAAGATGTTCGGATGTCATGAACTGCGATACGAGAGAACTTTTTCCAACAGCTGGAGCTCCCAGCATGAGAACACGGTAGGGTGCTGTTCCTTGGGAAGCGCTGCTTTCTCGTGAGCTTGCTAAAGAGCCTGCGGCTGAATTTCTCGCTGAACCGGGATAAGAGGCTGTTAGGTGCTCGGTACTGCGTCGAAAAAAAAACCCACGCACGAGGGCCAACAGTTTTATGAGAAATCAACCTTTTTTTTTTTTCATGCGAGTTTGTAAAAAAAGAGGAAAGAAAACAAAAATTCAGAGGAGTGCTGAAATTTTGAAACGCTTTCAGAAAAATGTTAAAAACGATTGTTTTGTGAAACCATCAACCGATGAATGCAAATTTCCATGATGAGACATTTTCACTGGAATTTTTCCAAGAATCGTCTGTATTTGTTAACCGATTTCAATGCACCATGGCTCATTTTGTTCCTTAATTGATCCTCTACGAATCTACCGAGTAGATTTTTTCTGAAGCTCGATCGTTTCACCGTTGCAGCCAATCGTTTATTGAACGAAAAAACTTTTTTGTAAATAATTTCTGAAGGAATGAATTTTGAAAAAAATCTACGCGGTGGGTCCGTAGAGGATCAGTTGAGGAACGAAATGAGACGAGGTGGATTAAAATTGGTTGAAAAACACAGATTTTTCTTTGAAAAATTCCAGTGAAAATGTGTCGTTATGAAAATTTGCATTTATGAGTTGATTTTTTTGGAAAACTATCGTTTTTAATATTTTTTCACGTTGATAAGACACACTGTAATACAAAACCACTAAAAATACGTTCAATTTGGTCTAAAAGCTTTGTGAAAATTTAAATTTCCGTACTTCGGTCCCCTCCAACAAATTTGTAAACAAAAACAGTTTTTCTTCAGCATAAATTAAATTCAAACACCATTGACTGATTTCCGTTTGAATAAAAAAAAATCTTGAACGAGATATCCGAGAAACCGGAAGTTCAGCGTGGCCGGGGCTTGTTCTGTTCTCGATCTTCGACGAAGGCAGCAAGTCCTCCATCAAAGTCAGAGTTGACTGTTTGATAATTGAAACTTGTTCGACGTATCGAATATCCAAAGATTTTTGGTTGTTCGTACAGAGCGTTTTGTGTGAAAATAATGAAAATTAATTAACGAAATATCAACGAGATAAACGTTCTTAATTCGACGAAATTTCGGTTCCTCTCTTCCCAAATGATGCTTCGTTTTTTAGCCATTTACAGGCGCCATTATTTTAGCGAGGTGAACTCTGATAGCAGTTCAATCTTGAAATTAGGAATCTCGAGATAGTCTCGCGATGACAACGTTCGACAGTGAGAAAATAGCTGTCCGATGGCAAGAGACTTGCATCAGGCAAAAACTACACAGTAAAAATATATACAGGAGTTAAATTACACGTCGAAAGTAACGGATAGGGGGACCGCAGCGAAGCAGAGTGTTCGTTTTAGCCGCATGACGTGACGAACGACGAGGGTTGAAAATGAGAGGCGTTTCAGGACAAAAAAAATCATATATATGTATATATTTCTATAAAAAAAAAAAAAAAAAAAAAAAAAAAAAAAAAGAATAAAGAAAAAAAATATATATATATAGACATGTAGGGGGTAAAAAAGAGATGAAAATAAAGGGTGATAAATCGGCGGGGATTACGAAGAAGAGTGACGCAATTCGTTGGGCCCTTTCAGCCATCGTTCGCGAGAAACAAAAAAGCCAGAGAATTTTTACATACACCTCTCTCTTTTTTTTTTTTTTCACTCTTCGTCAGTACTTCTGCCATAAATAGCCTGAAATATGCCATTATTGAAATAATCACGTGATATATAATAAAAAAAATTGCGTTCATTCAACCTTCAAAACTCAGTCAGCTGGCAATAATTTTAATCGTTGCTTCATCCATAAGTTTTTTTTTTTTACGATTTTCATTGAACGACGAATCAGCAGCTTTTTATTATTGGCTCTCGACGCTAGTAGGTCTCCGTTTCCATTTTTCTTGAGCCTCGATCACGATATTTTGAAGTTTTTGCTGATGATGGAACTCTCTCTAACGTCTAACACGTGGGTCTACGTCACCGCATCGCCACACGTAAACTCACGCGTTCGATCTAGAGCACAGTACCTCTTGAAGTTCTTTCCCTCGTAGGTTTCACCAATTTCGTTGCAGATTCGAAAAAAAAAGATTGAAAGTTCCTCGATTTTTGGATACAACGTTTTTGGGGGCTTTGATTATTATTTTTCGAACTGTTTCCTGAGAGGAGTTGGCGAAATTTGATTCAGCAAATAAACTAGCACGAGATGATTTTGCGAACGTTGCAAATATTTATTATTTCATTCGAAGGAGAATTATGATATCGTGATAAAATATAACAAAAAAAAAAAAAAAAACCAGAAAAAAAAGAAAATATTTGGTCTTGAGAGAGAAAAAATTAATTGCATTTGGTGGTGTTTGGATGGAGGAAAAAATAATTATTTTCCTCAACCTCTCGTTTTTTCCCAGGGCTAAAGTTCATACGTGCAAAGAATTTTCCATTGTGTTGATAGAAAAGGTTAATGATAATTCTAAAACCGTGAGAGTGGATAAGGAAGAGAAGAAAAAAAAAAGAGAAAAAGAAAAACTGTAGAGAAATGAAAACAAACCGCTTGTTAATATCCCGAGAGTATTGCGGTGCAGCACGCTAACGAACGTACCGGAAGGCAATTTTTCAGATTAAAGAAACTCGTTCGTGCGCTCGGCAAAGTTTGCCATGACGGTACGAGATCACGGATGTTAATAAATATTTTAACAAACAATATCACTCGTCTCTGTCTCGTTCGTTAGCACAAATCAGTGTTTGATTAATAACTATAAAAAAATGACTGATTAAGCATCGTAATGAGGAATAAAACAAACTTACGATTCGCAACATTTTTTGAGTTAAATCATTTGTAAGTATCAAAGGGGGCCGGTAGGGTCTTGGAAGTGAGAAAAAAAACGATTTTTTTTTATTTCATAAAATGAATGTACAATATCACAAGATTGTGAGGTAGATGTTTATAGCTTTACGCGTTACACTCGAAACAAAACGTTTATTACGCGTTTTTCTCGAAACAACGTTTTCAAAGCCGGTGTACACTGTAACTCAAAATCTACTGCACCGATCTTTCTGAAATTTGGTACACTATTTTTATAGACAATTCGCAAGGTAGCAACGTCGAGTTTTTTTCATTTATTATTATTATTATTCGTTTAACGATAACAAATGGCTGATTTTTATCCGAAAATCGGTATTTACACTTCCGAGTGTCACCAAAAATTAAAAATTGAAAAAAAACTCACCGTTGCTACCTAGAGAAACTCATTAACTAACGAAAAAACTTTAGTTTTTTGATTTCCGACAATTCAGTGTTGAGTTATGCGGTACACCGCAAAACAACTTTTTTCGCATGTGAAAATTCGCTGTAATTGGCCTAATTCTTTATATTTTTCAATGAAAATTTAACACAATATTCTTCAGATATTACTTCATCGTGTACCAATTATGTATCCAAACTTGCATCAACCATATTCTTTCAAAAAAATTGTTAAAAAATTGCTTTATTTTTACACCTCTAAGACCACCCCCTTAAAAATGCTTGGAACGATGTATCGGAGATGTTAACATCAGAGATGTTGCGTGACGTCACACTTTCCACCTGCGTCGAACTTTTTCATCCCCCCCTTTTTTTTTTACAGTCTCCTTTATAGTTCGTCGCCTGTTGCCAGGATTTTTTTCATTTTTTTCTCTTACACATGGGTATGATGGTCTCGGAGCTTATGGCGCCCGCACATTTTCCTCTATCCCTAACGCAATATTTCCATCAAAATAATTGATTCAGTGCTGCACTTTCCGCCAGTTTCCTCCTGCGCCCTCGCTTTTCCACTCCCTCGAAACTCCCTCTCGTTGGATGACCGATTTTTTATATTCTTCAACCCTTCTTTTTTGTATACAACCCTCGGTCTTTTTTGTTCTCATTGATTCATGGCTCATCAGCTAACGCGCACGAGTTATCGTGAAAATGAGAAAACATTATTTATCTTTACAATAAAAGAGGAACAATCGTCAGGAATTTCCTGCAAATTTATCGCTTTTTTTCTTTTTATCTCGTCCCACATTGTTTCCTTCGTTTCCGCAGGGGCTCATCGCGACAAGTCAAAAGAATCGAACATCATTAGACCGGTCCATGGAAGAAAACTGATTTTTATCGGCTGCGCAGGCGAGTTCGTTCCGTCGTAGACGAATGAAATTTTTTTTTCATAACTGAATAATAAATTGAGAGAAAAAGAAATTCGAGAGACTGTTTTTTAATTCGAAGCAACTTTGTAAAGTTCGAAAGCGTAAATTTTCGGACAATTGAATATTTTCGAGAAACGAGGGTGCGGATCGAGGACGTCAGGGGACCTGAAATTATTCGACTCTCGGGTCTTTTCCGTAGAAAAAAAAAAAAGGACGAATAAAGTCAGAGCCGAAGGTTTATCCGCGAGATTTTTGTGACCCTGTGAAAAGGCGAGGATTAAGGGCGGTGAATCGCGAAACACATTTTTTTCCTGCTACTCTCTTTCTACACCGGGACATTGGATTCTCCGCGAGTTTCTAACTCTATATATATTCGCAAAAGGAAAGAAGAAAAAAAAAAAAATAAACCTGCAGGGGGTTGATACGAGAAACGTCTCTGGAGAATCCGCGACCGCGACACATACGCGTTGAAGAAACTTTTAGCCCGACAAGAAAATTTATCGAGGGTCTTGAGGACCAGACAAAGGTTTCGTCGAGAAGAGAGAAGAAGAAGAAGAAAAAAAAATATCAGAGTTGGCGAAATTTCGTCGAGTCCAACGTGTATAACGACCAGCCGAGCTTAACTGATGGACAATCGGCCGCGACCCAAAAATCTAGTGAAATTAATGCTACAAGTGGGCATCGCAAATATTCCCTTACGACTGCGATCCCTCTCAAACCCACTTCAGCCTTGAGCATTTCGGTCATGAAAATGGTTTTTTTTTTTTTTTTTTTTTTTTTTCACAGCATTTCTCTTCGTGATCCGACAGCAGCTCAGATTAGTCGAGATTTCTTTTTTTCTTTTTTCTTTCCTTTTATCAATCATCAATCCGATACACACACTTTTTATTTCAAGCGACGGGGAGCGGCTGATAAAAATTTTAGTACTTAGTACATTTCTACGAGTAATAAAGAACGATAACGATCCCATCCGTTATTCTCAGTCGTTTTTTTAACGTTGGTGAAAAATAACCCACAAAAAAAAAAAAAAAGAAAAAAAAAAACAGCATAAATGCTGTAAAAAAAAAAAAAACGTTGCTGTAAAATCACTTCTCCCGAACAGAAATTCTGGTGGAAAATGTTACAAGAGAGCTTCATTGAAATCGCTGTTAAAATCATAATTTCACTGAAAATGCAAATTGAAATCCAGAAATAAAGTTCGAATTTCGCAGGTTTTAACGTCTATTCTGAGTAATTTTTATTTTTTTTTACGTTGGTGGAAAAAAAGTGAAGAAGACAGGCTCGCCTGTCGGTTTGATTGAAATTGGAACTCGGTAATGCATACACTCGTTTGGCAAGTGAATTCACTTTTGTTTTGTTCAATAAATCATGCAAATTTAGAAGTGGCTGAAATGGTTAGTTTTAAGATTGAAGCGCAACGAGAGAAATAAATTGTTGTTTGGATAATAATCGGAGCTCAGAATTACCTTGAATTGCTCGAGGCAACGCTGTTATTCGAGCGAGATCGTCGACTCTTAAGGGAATCACCCCTGTTCACGATACCCTTGGGCGTTATACTGAAATGGCGTTGCCTGTAATATTCCTCCTCGACACCGGTATTTGGCATACTCGCGACTCGAGATCTCTGCTGCGGAAGACACAGATAATTTGGTCGGCCTGATGATCTGCTGCCCGGCGTTTTAACCGACTGTGATCTGCTGTGGTGAGGGCTCCCATATCTTTGAACGAAAAAAACCATTTTTTTTTGCTTCATTGACACTTGATAACGAAATTTTGTTGAAATATTTTTATATTTTGATGAATACGCTCGACAACGTTTTGACGTTTCAACAAACTTTTGTTCAAATATTTCGCAACAAACAAAAATGTGAATAAATGTTTCCGGAAACTGCAGATTTTATTTTATGAACGTCTCGATGAAAGTTTGATTTTATATCGAACGCGTCGTGAGATCAATTTTTCAATAAAAATTTAATAATAATCCTAAAAATGTTAATTATTGGATAATAAAAAAAAAAATGAAGGTTAATGGGAGAGGTGAAAAATTCTGCCAGCAATCAGACTCGTTTGAATCATTTCAATGTTCACGGATGAAAAATTCAAACGAATTCTTCGAAGCTCGAGTTAACGTCAAGAGATTTGTTTTTTTTTTGTTTTTTTTTTCTTTCAAGAGCGAGAAAAATACGAGGGTGGCAATCAACCCCTTATCCTTGGTAAACGCAAATATTTTTTCTCGTCCCGTATATCCGGCGTGACACGGGCCACATAAAGCGTTTATATTTCGTCGGTCAAACTTACGCGCGAGGGAGCTTTTGATTGCGCGAACTTTCCATCGTAGATAACGACTCGCGAATTTATAACTCCAAGTTTTGAAACCCGGTAAGAAAATATATATTTTCACGTTCAGCTTTCCAAACTTCGGTCCATTCCGCATATTTTACTTTCAATAGACGTTTTCGTTCGAGCGGAATTTAAAAAAGTCTGATAAAAACCAATCGCACAAGTTTCACAAACGATCTGCCCGAGGAATACTTGCAAAATTCGAGAAAAAAAATAATAATAATATTTTTATCTACAAATAAATCAGACTATTTCGAGTAGAAATTTGATTTTATGAAATATTTGCAATATGTATTTTCCTTTTCAATCCATCGACGCACATACTTTTTCGTTAAAGTATCCCAAGTGGGATTTAAAAGTTTTTTTTTCTTTTTTTTATTTTTTTTTATTATTTATCGTCCAATGAAATTGATCGGGTGCAAGCTACTCAAGAAGACGAAGGGGAAAGGATCGAGAAGAAGAAGACGCAAAGCTTTTCACGTTCGCTTCCTCCGCGGAGTTATATACGTATCAATCGAGAGATATCTCTTCGCAGGACAGGAGAAACGTTTCTCCCTTGTAGAGTTAAGAATGTGCGAGATGGAGAATGAGGCTGCGAAGGAGAGGAGAGAACGAGTGAAAAAGTACATGAATCCTCTTCAGGTTCACCAATGCCTTCAATTCACTTTTTCCCTGGAGGGAGCCTTATATACGTCATTCCTTTCTCGACTCAATCACGGAATCATCCTATATCTCGGCATATATATATACACATGGTTTCACCCTCTCGTATATCTACCGAGTCCGTAGTGTCGCAAGGGAGAAAATTTATTCGCGCGGTTTTCATACTCGAGTTGTTGTGAATTTGAATTGACAGAAGTCAGAAACGAGACGAGGCCAGAATTCTCTCGTTTTTTTTATTTTATTTTTCTTTCCTCTTCGTCGCTCGTTCCCCCCTCTCTACCTTTCCTTCAAAGTTCTATGATTTTCATCATATCGAGTATATAAAAACGAGAGGCACCGACCCACTTCTCAGACCCCCTGGAATTGCCAATCAAATTTTCAGCATTTTTATTCCGGATTTGCGGATCAATAATTAAGCTTTTTTATTTTATTTTTATTTTTATTTTATCTTCTCATCAAAGCCTCAATCCCATTATTTTTTTATATCTTCATTCGGGCGATATTCGTGCCAGAAATAATGATATATTTATTGTATACTTTTCCGAAATAATTAACGGACGTATATCCCGCGGCGTATTCCATCGTGCGCGGTGTAATTATATATATTTCTCGGAGTGTCGAGAAAACCCTCGAGTGACGCAGAGCTATAATCGGATTTGCAATTTCCTGTATCCGTGTCCGAGAGAAGAATTGTTTCCGCGTCGTCGAGTTCCGGGCTCGAGTGTCTGTGACGTGTTGGCTTATCGAAAAATCCAAAAACTCAGAGGAAAATCGAGTAGTTTATTATAGCCGAGTTCAAATTAATTAGAAAGTTGTTTGACTGTCAACGAGGAGGCAACGAAACGGTCATGTTTTCGAGGAAAATAATTATACTTTTGCAGCATCCGTTAATCGGCTCGACTCGAGGCATTATTCGCGTCAGGAATTTTCGAAAAAAACAAACAAACTCATTACGTTTGATGAGGAATTCCAAAAAAATCGAAGCTCGTCCATTATCCCAGAAAATTTCTCGCCTACACGGTTTTCCCTTCTCGCTGCATCGAGCTAAGAGAAAAGAAGAAATAGCGGAGCTCACCGAGATCTATTGATCGACGAGTAAAATTCCGACAGACTCGGGCGTGCAATTCTCCGGATCCATTGGGCCCTCCCTTACACTCTCATTGCTTCTTCTTTTTTTTCTTCTTTTCTTCCTCCATGAGCCTCTCTGATCCTCGAATTCCGAAGATCGCGAGACTCGCGGAGGTGGCAGAGTAAAAAAAAAAAAAAAAAAGAAACACGGGAAGATCGTCGAAGACGACGCGGTGAGAAGAAAATCTTTCTCTCACTCTTTCTTTTGTTTGAGGCGGATAAGAATGCGGGGAAGAGGAGACGCCACTTTTTCAATAAATATAGATAATGGACGAGCAGCCACTTCGCATCTCTCTCTCTCTCTTCCCCCCCCCCCTTTTTTATACTCATAGTTTATATATATATATATTTACGAGGCATAAGAATCAAGGATCAATATACGAGACAGTTACGAGCCCTTTTCGGCTTATTTACGACTAGACGAAAATTCATCCTCTCCTATATACACAGAAAGTGTAAAGGGGAAAAGCCTCGAGAGAATGAAAATTCCAACCGTGCTAAAAGCGACTTTGAATTACTCTTATAAAATCCAGGTAATAGAATGTCCTCGTGCAGAAAATCACAATTTCATAAATTTTCCTTTGCAGAATTTCGGATCTCCTTGACTCTATGAAGAAATAACCGCGTTCTTATGGACCGTTTATTTCTTTTTCTAATTTTTTTTTTTAATTAAGCAAAGTAACTAGCGAGAGTGATGGCCTCGTTGAGCTGTTCAGTCGTTGAAAGTTCTTTTATTTTTTTATTTGTCAATCATATTTCCATACCGAATAATAAAAGAATTAAAATTTTGTAAAAGTTTTATCGAGACGTATAATGTATTTTCGTTGATTCGACTCACCTCATTTCGAAATCATGAATTTCTTGCAAAGTGAGAGTGTTCGCGACGTCCAGAAGCTGCCGCATGTTTTCTTCCCGACGTCTCGCGTCCGCGTCCGGACGTAAAAGTATCGTCGCCGCGGGTGCATCCAGCGACAGCGAAGGCTGCTGGACCACGATCGTAGCCTGTGCTGATCTCTTGGAGCCAGTCCCACTCCCACCTTCGTTGGATGTTGGAAAAAAAAAAAAGAAAAAAAAAAGAGAAAAAACGAGCGAAATTAAGGTCTAATCGATGAGTCGATCTGTCGATCTTGAAAGGATAGAGGCAAACGTGATTTTTCGTGAAAAATGTGTACCAGATAACGAGAATTTAGCGATGTTCGAATGTTCTGTTGAAATTTTTTTTTTTTCAATCATGAAATGTCGAAAAATCGATTTTTTTCGTCGTATTTCTTTACGAATCATGTGTTTATCTGAAGAGAAAACTATTTTCTACTTTGTGAGTGTGAAGACTGAGAAGAAAGTTCATAACTTTGACGCAAATTACTGTTTTTTTTTTTTTTTTTTATCTCACTCGTCATTATTGATGCTGTACACGAATGAAAGCTGTTGTATACTCGTTTGAGCACAATGGAAGAAATCGGACCGTTTGCTTTTCGATCGAGTATCGATTTCGTCAGCGAATTATGCAAACGATTATCCTCGATTCGAGGATAATTAATGCAAAATAAAAATAAGGCAAACCAAAGGAAAAATAGGAGTGGAATATTTTAGCATTACAATGCTTCTTTTCTTTTCGTCCCAGTAAACTTTATTCTCAGCCAACGTTGTGTACGTTGAGAAAAAGTTTTTTGTTTGGCTTGCAGAGAATGAGAGACTCGGTGTGGCAAGCTATCAAGCAAATACAGACCACGCACGAAGAGATTTTACGTGAGTAGATTTACGGATAATGGCAGCGAGACACATATTTTGACTTGGAAAATAAAAAAATAAAAAAAAAAAAAACGACAAAAAAACAAAAAAAAAAAGAACCACAGATACCAACGTATCAGACAGGATAGCGAGGGCTGTTGGCACAAGAATTCATTGCATAGATCGTCGCTTCGAATATTGGATTATCGAGGAGGAAGCCATTTTCAATTTATTTCTCATCGAAGCTTTGTCTAAAAATATTCGATGTAAAGAACGGAAAAGGGGGGGAGGGGTGGGCGAGTTGAAGGGTGAGATTTTAGTCTGGCACTATCCAATTTTGTTGCAGTGCACACACGTACTTTGTGTGTTTTTTTTTTCGCTCTCTTTCTCTTCCGATTTGGAGGACGTGTTATTCCAGTACTCGACGTTAACGTCTGCCTCCAAACTCACCACCTTGTTTTCCACGGCTCGACGAGTTTGCCCATAAAGGTTCGCGTTCATATTGTTGCGCGTCGCTCTCAAAACCCTCTAAACTTTCTCTCTCTCTCTCTCTCTCGCTTGTTTTCCGAGTCAGGTTGCAAAATACACGTTCACTCGCAGTCGCACTCCATACCGAGCTTTTCTCGCGGCTACGTCAAAAGCACATACCCACAAACGCGAAACTCCGCGAAACACAGCCCCTAATCGATTTTCTTCTTTCAATCACACACACACACACACACGCGTTTCGTAAAACACGAAAATACTTTTTCTCAAAGAGACTTCACTTCGGTTTACTCAGTAACTGCCAAGTTTTGCTGCTGTCAATTCTCCGTTTCTATATGCTTTCAAATGATACAAAAACAAATTAATTTTCAACCCTTTTGAAATAAAAACAAACGAATAAAAATTCAATCAAGATCGATGGCGTATCGAAATGGTCTAAAATCCAGTTCCGATAGCGATGCGAGAGAGTCCGTTATCGGCTTTTGGCTTCAGCGATCGCACGAGATAAGCAGTTTTTTTTTTTTTTGAGTTTCCAGTTCGGCCTTTCTGCAAATTTGATTCTCCAATAGATTCGGAAAGAAACCGGAAGTCTATGAAATCGAGGAAATATTGTGGGACGAGCTCGTAGAAAGAATTAACGAATGAGCCTCAAAAATATAACAAACGAAAATGAATCTCATAAAAAACGTTTTTACGAAGATAAATCATGAGGTTTTATAATATAAAAGGTATTTTATATTATTTGAATGTCTTGAATTTGACAATGAATCAACTACATCGTAAATTCCACGCTGAATTTTCTTCAATAGATATGCAAATTGATTCCGACAGTTTATCTTCCCACTGTGGCACTTATTTCCTGCTCTTTCTCTCTTTTTTTCTTCCTTTCTGTTTGTATTTTTCTTTTTTTTTTCTTTTTTTTTTGTTACCTCTCTTTACGTAAAAGTCCTCGAGTCTCGCACGTACATTCCTTTTTTTTTTCTCTTCGTCTCTCACACTTTTCCTCTGCCTTCCTTTTTTGCCTCGATTCACCGGCGGCGACAAGGGTCGTTGGGGCTGGTAAAAAGGCGGTTGTGGGATCGCTGCGTTACAACAAGGCACAAAAGTCTATTCGACGGCTCTCCCAATTTATTTCATCGCCGCGAGCCAAAACACAACGAGATAGACCGGGCTTTCGACTCGGCTTCATATACATCTACCTACACATTTATGCACGACGTGTGCGCCAACCCTCGAGAGGTTAAACAAGAGGGATATGCAAGAGAACTCACCCCGAGTCCCGAGTATATCAACAATCGTGCTTGGTTTGTATTTCACTTTTGCTTGCACATTTTGTAATATATATTGTGATTTTTATGTGTACGAGTAAATTGTATACATCAAATTTGTGTTATACATACAAATTAGGGATTTCAGATAACCAGTGATTTTCAATATAGATATATAAATTTAGATGTAGGAAAACGGGGGAGCCAGAAAAGTGGGACAGGCGAGCAAAATGGGACAACCCATCTCCCAAAAAAAGGGAAAATGATTTTTTGCCTCAGAAATTACCATCGAATTATTCAGGAAAAACTTTCGCCTTTCTAACTGTTTATGTATAATTAAAATTTCTGATTATTTCTTCTATGGAATTTGGATTAAGTCCTGGCTGCGCATTTCTTCTGCGGTTTATTTGAATATAGGAACAGAGAACTATCAATATTGTGATAGTAAAAGAAACTTCATTTTTCCAAGTCACTTGGAATTGGCATGATCTTATTATTGGTAATTGTGATTGAAGCTAAACGATGAAAAATATTTCAAAATTTTCCCAATTTCAAATTTTATGGCAATTTCGAGGTGACAACATTTTTCAAAATCTTTTCGTTCGTGCTTCACTTTGCTCTGGTGTTTCACTTTGTCCGCCCCTTCCCTATGATACATATATTTTTTAGAGAAATATATGGGTCATTGCACCGACCCTGATTCGAGTTTGGAAAAGCGGTTTTTGAATTATAAAAAAACAACGTGGCTATGAATATTTATTGGCCGTGACGATCTTCCATCCTCCGGCTAAAACGATGGATAAAACAGTAGTTTTTGTATACTAATAACACTCTTTTCATGTCTGGATATTCTTCGAGATAACGGCATCCAAATATCGCATGTTATAGCCATTTATTACCTAAAGAAGTTCTGCTCAAATCTCAAAATGGTGGCAGGTCTTTGAAATTTTAATAGCACCTTCTTGAACATATTCCCCGTGTACCAGCGAAATTTGAACAAGATCGACCGTCTACTTTCTGAGATAAAAAATCGCAAAGTTACCTCTAAATTGCACAGAGTCTTATGGCTATGACTGTTTTGGCGGGAGAAATTATGCAATATCACGTAGTAAAAAAAATGGTGGCTCACCGCAAATTCGATCAAGTATTGACCTATACGTTACAGTGCTATGAAAAAAAAATGGACTTGATTCACCACGTATTTCATGAGATACAACGAATTAACTTATGACAAATTCGTCGAATTCCTTGGGATATGACCGCACGAGCCCTTGGCGCGGCAACTGAGCAAAGCAAAAGAGAGAGAGACAGAATGAGGAAAGAGAGAGAGAGAGAGAGAGAGAGAGGAAGATGTAAAAATCAGGTTGGCAGTACTGCCTGTGTGAAAGCACAGGGACCTCCGGCGCCCCGCGCGTCCCTCAAAGTAAGAGCAGAACTTCCTTAAAATAATGCGTGAATGGAGCACGGAATTCATCTCTCGATAAAAAAAATAACGTGGGAACCGGTAGAATGACTCATATACATGTATATGCATTCATGTACATGATAAGCTGAATACACGAACTAAAATAAATAAAAGAAACAACGGATTCATAATGATGCAACGATGATAGCGATTTTTGCAGTGTGGCAGCGAAAGCAGTTTTCCTTCTATGCGCGCTACACCTCGCGATCAATTCGTGCTCTCATTTCTTTTTTGCCAATACCATTGTTTCGCTCAGTCATTTATGTTATTGTTTTCCTTTTTCTCTTATCGTCTCATTTTTTTATTACAATTTTTCGTGCGATCGCCAGGTGTTTGAACCCTTACGGAAAACAATTTGTACGGACCGAGTAGCTTCGGATATTTCTCAATGATTTTCCGAACGGAGAACCCTATTTTTCTTCCAGTTCTGGACAAAGATACAAATAAAAATTAAAAAAACCAAAATAAAACGAGTTTTTCGATAAATTTTTTTTTCTAAGAATGGATCGTTAATTAATTTTCAGATTTTTAAATTATTCCAAGTCTTCCCAATGAACCCTGGTCGCGACGACAGTTTTCGCAAAAATTTTTTTCCGTAAGGAGCAGCTATGCGGGCTAATCGTGTGTGCAATCATGATCCGGTGGCGAGCGATGCTTGTATGTGGTGTGAAAAGTGTCGCTTGATTTTGTTTTATTTTTTTTTTTTTCACACGCGCCAACAATGCAATGCACAACAGCACAAAAGCTCCGCAAATGCTCATAAATTATTTAGCATCACACGTGTTCAACGTACTGTTCGCACACCAAGAAAAGACCCCCGAAAGCCAGGACAATATTTCATTCGTTCGCTGAATATTTACTCAAAATTCGCATATTTATGTATCACTCAGTATTTCGTTGTATATTATTCGAAGCATCAGAAATTACTGTTTGTTAAAAAAATTGCTAATCGGTATCTCGTGATGAAAAAAAAAATGCCCCGTAAGCCTCAGTTTAATCTCGTTTATTTCGTAGATTTAGATCTTCGTGCTAAACATTAATTCCAAACGATTTTGAGTCGTAGATTTTGGTACGAAAAATTGTATTGCCCCCTATTTCAAGTCACGTAAATATGAGCAGAATATTAGCATTGAATTTTTCACTCGACACGTTTTAACACTGAGAGATATATAAATACATATTTATGAACCGAAAATACGAAAAGCTTATTAGCATAAGATTTACAATATCGAGGAGAAAATCGCGAGACCATTTGCGAGCCCACGAATTGAACTTGAAACGTTGAAAGGTAAAAAAAGAAAGCGGTATACGACGAGGGTGAGGGATTTGTTTTCGGGGGTCTCTCCGGTGGAGGGCGGACTATACCTATTGCGCAAAACGGGAAAAAGAGCCTGACCCATGAATGAATGGCTGAAACGAGGGGATGAGATTCTGAAAGTAAAAGAACATCAATTCATTTTCGACTTCTTTGCTTTTTTTTTTTTCTCTTATTCTCTCTCCACTTTCTCTCACTCTTTCTCTCTCTCGCTCTCTCTCTTTTCTCAATTTTTCAACCTTTCCGTGGCTCTTATCTCTGGATCTCGCACATTCTCACCATCGTGACAATATTAATTATATCGATACGAACAAAAACTAAATCAAACCGACCAACGAAATAAAGTGACAGAAAAATTTTAAAAAATGTATCAATATCGTAATAAAACAGGCCAACGATAGTTTTTAATCGCGTCAAGATTTAAGGACGAAAAAAGGACAACGATACAAGGGTGCGTCGAGCAAAAAAAGGATTTAAAAAAAATGTGTGTTTATCGGTCGAAAATGAAGGAAAAAGTTGGGACTCACCCGCTGCTCGACCTCGACCTCGACCAGTCACATTTGCATTTTGAGAACTTGCACCGCAAGGTGGCGTTGCACCGCACAACGATATATCCAGTGGATTCGTCGTGACGTTTATGCTCGGTTTGCCCGTCGTTGATTGTTGTTTCTGCGACGACTTTGTCGTCGTTCCTCCTCCTGTTATTCCACCGGAAACCTGCTGCTGCTTATCCGATTGTGTTAATTGCGTTTGCTGCTGTTGAGTTCCAGCCTCCGTCTGTCCTCCGTGTTGACTGTTCTTCGGTGATGTCGCCAATGCAGCCGTGTTCGACGTCGTGACGTTTGACTTGGACCCTTTGTCCTTGGACGCAACCAGAGCCAACATCGAATTCAATTGTTGAGGATCCGGTTGACCCGCGTCCACCGAACCTCGTACCGGCGTACTGTAAAATTATCCCATTTTTATTTCACCTTCTCTCCGTAACAACGAATTTTTCAATCACTTTATTCGACCGGATAGAAATTGGCCCAACTGCATGGGATTCAACTGTTGATGGCATTTTTTAAATTTTTTTGCAAATATCGATAATCCGACGGTGAAAATCTGTGGAAAATTGAAAAAGCTCAGCCTCATAATAAATCTGGATGAACTTTGAAGTACGAACGATCAACTGAACTGCAGTTTTTCCTGGAAACGTGAATCGTTCGGTGGGGAAAAGTGTACGAATGGAGACAGATGTGAATCAATCAAAAGGGCTGAACTCTACTCGGAACAAAGGTAACAGGGGCTTCGATTTAAAAAGGAAAAATAATTTGGATAGAGAAGATTGTTGCATCCGAGAAATTTCAACGATTCGCTTATTCGAGCGATAATTGTTGGAAGATCCAATGAGAATCGAGGATTGAAAAAGAGCTCGTACCTGAAAAATTCCGTTGAACGTAAATCCGGGAGAAGAGGAGTTCGTCCGGTGGCGAATGAAAATCTGCTCTCCTGGCGAGCCCCTATGAGAGGCGTAGGTGGAGGCAGCCCGGTACTCGGTGAAACTTGATTTTCAAGCGTTCCGATTGTTGTTCCAGAAGTGGAGGATACAGAAATTGAGGAAGACGAGGCCGCCGGGCTCGTTGGTCCTTTAGCGTTCACTACATTTACGTTTCCATTAACAATTATTCGTTCCTGTTGCTGTACAAGATTGTTCGAGCTTGCTCTCAACGTCGCGGCTGTATTATTACTGTCGGACAGTGGAGAACCGTTGCTCGAAGGCGCTGAACAATTGCTCGACATTATGGAACTTTCGTTGGCTACCGGAGGAGGTGACATTTCTGGTAAACCGTCGATCAGATCGAGACTATCGTCCGGCTGCTCGCTGTCGGTCGTTGTCACCTGTGCAACGTATGAACCACAAATTTCGATTTTATTTCTTCCTTAAGGATAACATTGAAGTGTAAAATTGAAAAAAAACAATTTTAATATTTTTTTAACGAAAAAATAGTCGCAATTTGATACTTTTTTTCAAACCATCGCCATTTCGTCAATTTCTTTATAAATAAGAAAAACCTCTATAGCGCGATAGCAGTTATCATGCTAAATAATAATCTTTTTACAAATGTTATTTCAGATGATATTTACGGCTACGACCGTGTTCACCATAAGAATGTTTGTTTTTTCGAAGATATTTTGAACTGTTAAAAGTAGTATAAAAAAAAAAAAAAAAAAAAATTTATTGTCCATTCTTCATAATTGCTTTGATTGGACATAAAAAAATCAGACTGGTCAATGTATTTTAACCGTTGAAAAAAAATCGCGAAAATCAGTTATTTTCAGTAAAAAAAATCGAAAATTTTCTTCCCAATTTTTTTCAAATGCGTTTTTCACAGCAGAAAATTAATGTAAGACTTTTTTCGAACGTCCCATTTCATTTTCCAGAATTCGAACGTTCAAATAAAGAAAAACGGAGCTCTCCACGACAAATAATGAATCAGCCGCAACGATTCAAAGTGCTGATGTGCTCGTAACCCCAGCGTAGGCTATTTGTCTTCCCACATTTAGTGTAGGGTCCTAGGGTTCAGAGGATCCTCTAAGATCAGTCGTTATCTCTTGACTACGATCACCGGAGAGATAGCCGCAAATTTCGAAAGTGAAATCTTCCGACCCGGTTTGACCGATTAGAAAAAAGCTTTGTGCGAGCCGAATTTGGCCATCGTGGCTGATCCATACACTATCAATGTTTCACGTGCACCACTGTGACTCCAACAATAATTTTTCTTCCAGACTATTATTCATATTTCAAGAGTAATTGAATATTTTCTTGAGTCGATAAGTTCACAGAAGCAGGGAAAAGTATAAGAAAAAATGAAAACAATTTTGTGTCTCGATAATAAAGTTACCATCGTAATCATCGTGTTGGCACTGTCGGTACTAGTGTTGATAGTCGTTTCCGACGCGTTGCTCGAGTCTCGAACAACAACTTTGGGAACAGTGCTGCGACAACTTCGACTGCCTCCGGCTGATTTAAAATGTAATCGCCGTAGGGCCGAAGCGGCATGTGCCAATAAATCACCGTCTCTCGTACTGCTGCTTGTCCCGTCACTCGTACTAGAGCCACTTCCGGTTGTGCTCGTACAATTTGCATTGTGATGATTACGGTGTCCACGTGCCGGCGACGACTGCGACTCCCCGGAATCGGCCCCGCTACCCCTTGTGCTACCACCCTTCGCGGGTGAGCCACGGTTCGTAGGTGAACATCCCTGAACACACAAAAAACAAACGTAAACCTTATTGATGAATCCTTTTTTCTCATTTATGTCGTTATTTTTTAATTAAGCGATCTTGATGCAAGTTTCTTAGCTAAAAATTCGATTGGATCAGACTTTCGGAGCTTTGCTATTGTACAAAATATTAGTTTCGGGGCTTCCCGAAAATTTCTATGAAATTTATTAAAAATCTTGAACTTTTCACATTTTTTTATGTCGAAAAATTGAGAACTAAATTTCAGAAAACAAGAAAAAAGTCGAAAACGATTTGCAAAGATTCTGAAAGATGAACAAATCCGTTTTGTTCGACATTTTTTATTTTAATTCTTTGGCAGTGTTTAAATCCACTGTAAACTTATGAGAAAAAATCGATGTAGAACAAAGTGCAAATATAATTTATCGATTGTTTCAAAACATTTAACGAGGTACGATCCGCTGACCACGATGCACGAAAAGGACTTTTTTTTATTCAGTTATTATCGTGAGCGAATCGGCGAATCCGAAGAAACTTTGATTTTGATTTTATATAAAAATGAAAATAATGTTTATAACCGTTTCATTGGGAAGATTGGGACAAAACGAGAAGAGTAAAAATAACATTCAAACGTATGTACGAATAAATTTCCAGATCGAAAAATCGGTGGGAATTAAATTCTCGAAGGGGAGTGCGAGAAAAAGGATTGCGATAACAGGTCGCGTTTGTTCGTCCCCCGGTAGTCCCGGCGAAAATGTGTGCTCAGTGACCCATTAATAAAACCTGTATCCAAATATATACATACATTTTACTGCACACACACACGCACACTCACTCACAAATGCAGATACAAACGTACATGAATATTGCAAACGAATGTATACGTGTAGTTGTCGAGTTTTGTGCGAAGCTTTCGTTGCTCCGTGATATCTCGAGTGCGCAGTCACGGGAAGGGTGGATATTCTTTTTTTTTCTTTTTCGATCTCTCTCTCTCTCTCTCTCTCGTTCCAACGTTCGACCGGCTGTGTAAAAGAATGAAGAGGAGAGAATCTCGTTGATCCTGTTTCAATAGCAAATCCAGATTCGTCTGTTTTACACAAGTTTTGTGGGAATGACTCTCGTACAGCTTCGTTACGTATCGAGTTCACTTTCGAGGCAAGATTAATTAGAATTTTAATTGACACAATTTTTCAATCTCTATAAACACTTCTAATTAAATTGGAAAAAAAAAACAGCCAAACAAATAAAAATGAGAACGTCAGGCACTCGGATTCGTTCGACGCCTGAGAACCAATATTTTTTTTCTACTTTTTTCATTACTTCTCGATAGAAACGAAAATATATTATTCTAGCTCGAACTTTTTATCGCACCATAACGAAACTTTTGTTTGATTTTATTTTTTCTTTTCATTTAAAGCGTAAAAAAAAGTCTCAACGATTACAGATGCAATTGCAAGTACCACGGAAACTAAGTCACGTTCCCTCGAATCTCGCCCTTAATGTTCGACGTTCGTACGTACAGAGTGCACCGAAAGTCCTGTTGGACATGTGCAGCTCAGCATATTTCGAAAGAATGAGTATTCAGGACTTTTCCCTTGGGAAATTCACTCTCAAAATGTTCTCCCGGAGCTGAGATTTTCAGGACACCCGGTAGAGACGAAAAAAAGAATATACGGAAAAGTAGGTAAGCCCTTGTCGAGTCAGACATGTACGCAGTACGGAAAAAAAAACAAAACAGCAAGAAAAGCTGAGCTTTTCCGACGGAGTACAAACCAAGTCTATCTAAATGCAAACGTGTAACCCTCGCTTCACTTTTGCTCCCTCGCGTCTCTCCGCCGATCCCCCCTTCTCATACACCTATACAATGGGGTAAAACATCGTTCGGCGACGCAACTCGCATCTCCGAGATAACGCTCGTACTGGAAGCTTTCCTTGTTTTTCTTTTTCTCTCTTTCTTCCTTTTTTTTTTTTTTTTATAGCCCTTCTACAACTTGATTCTTTTCCACGAACACACCAACATTCTCAATCTTTATTCAGGCGAAGCTTTTATCGAAACGCAAAATTCTTCCCTTTTCTTATTGCTTCATTTCTTCAATTTCTTTTTTTCTTCCTTTTATCGAGATATACGCTTTGAACTTTTCTCGCGAATGTTCCTTCGACCTATTAACATTCTCGCAGACTTCGTAAAACTGCTGGTGTAAGGCCACGTGTTGAGTTTTTATTACCGCGCGGCGCACGGAGTCAATGAAAATGAACAAAGCTCCCGAGGATCCAAGCACCTTGGGGATGAATGCGCGGGATATTTTTCAGGGTATATTTCTTATTCGATTTTTGGATCGAATGCTTTCTCATTCGATCAACTTTCAAACGTTGTTCGCTCTTCGAGGCTGAGAAAATGGTGTTTCATCGAAATTTAATTGATCTTAACAATTTGTTCATAAATTTTACTTCTTTTTCGATTAGCTTTCGAGCGGATAACTTTTTTACGAAGCTCCACGTTTTGTACGCAGTGTTGATAAATTGGGAAATTAATCGACTCGTTTATCTCTGCCCAAGTGCCCATTTTTTTTTTTCTTTTTTTTTCTATCGTTTAATTTTTTATCGTCTCTTTCGTGTGAAAGTTTGTGCAGAAAAGTTGAATCACGAGGATCGTAAATTTTCGAAGATGAAGTTTAGGAAGGAGATTGACGGTGCGCTTCTCGCTTCGTTACCGTCCTTTCAGGTGGATCGAAAGAACCAACTTATTGGGCTCTTTCCCTCTCGCTGTCCCTCTCTCGTCCTAACAAACTTTTAAAACGCGATACGAGGCTCTGAAAAAAGCTCTGCAACTGAAGGGTTTAGCCGTGTGAAAATCGTGTTGGTAACTCGATGACGTATACAAGAAAAAAGCTGTTTGATCCCTTGTTTTTTTTTGAGAAAAAGCATTTTCATCGACCGGCACAAATTCACAGAGAATACAAAGAAAAAAGTTAAACTCGCTTTCGACGTTCACTTCGACAGGGCAAACGCAATGCAAAGATTTTTTTTTTTCCAAAAAATCAATTATACACACGAATAGCCTCGAATCGTTCGCCACTCGAAGCTTCGATGAAAGCACCAAGCTTTCCTTCAGCCTTCTTCATTCAGTTAATAAATAAAAACTTCGTTAAAAAAAAATGAAATCGAGACTGCGACTGCTCTTCGAAGCAGAAAGTTCTCATTTATTATTCTCATAATTATTTGTTTTGAATATATTCATTCGTGTAAAGTATAACAGCAGAAGATAAAAATTTTCGAAGCAATTGACAATAACAAATAAAACATTTATTCAGAATTACTTTCTCCTGGGGGATCGATTGCGTTATCGAAGAGCCTGTGAGCTTTCCATGTGTGTGTGTATTGTCGCTATCAATATTATATTTAGTTAGACATATATAGAGAAGGAAAGTATATAGAAGGCAAAGACCAGTATATTGAAGGCAAAGCGGCACAAAGAGTGCGAGAGCGAGGAATATAATCTGGGTCACGCGAAGTGTACTCCAGTGAATATCACTGTACATACGTTCGATATCGATCCCTTGAGGTCAGAAGGGTGTAACTGTCATTGACGAAGCAGAGCCTTTGTGCATGAATTTCATAAACATTATTACCATTAATTAATTATCATTCATAGGGACACTCGATTGACCATGTTTTTTTTCACTGTTATTTCGAAATTCGCTACTCTCCATTTTCAGCTCTCATGACGATTCGTTGATTTTCCTTGATTCGCTTCGACGAGATTGCCAATAGTTCAATTAATAATCAAATACTGATTAAACTCGATTTTATGATTCCGTCCTTGATTTATATCTCTTATTTCCAGGTTCGTGATTTTGTCACCTTGATTCAAGCCTCCCCATATAATTCAATACACTGAAATAAAGATTTCTTATCTCTGCTGCTAACGAACGTCGTTTTTCATGGCACAGAGTAATGGCGTACAGCGACCTGCTCGCGGAGATGTCGCAGATCGGGAATTGAACTGAATACGAACGCGCTCGATTTCACACGGCACTAGGGCTGCAAAGCAACCAGGAAATTGACGCGCCCCCTCACAGGAAATTTGATTACAATCAATTTGGAATAATTATAGACAGAATGTATACATAAATGGAGCGAGAACGAGAGAGCCAGAGAGAGAGAGAGAGAGAATGGGAGAACCAGCTTCGCAAAATTTGTTCCTTCGTCGATGTGGATATCACCATTTTCAATTAAATAGACAATTCGATCGAACTGCACTATCAAAATATAGAAAGGGAACCTATTTCACTAATTATTTATTAGGAGCGTTCGTGATTCGTTTTGAATGACGTTCGCTCGAAAATTGCCTGCTTTCGTTGACACATTTTTTTGAATAAACAACCACAAAGAAACCAAATTCGATAGGAAAATATTGAAAGATTTACGATAATTCAATTTCATAACCAAAGGCACCACTGACACATCGAATTTTACTTTCTCAGAATTTCCACGAAATATGATTTCCGGAAGCTCAAAAATCTCGAAATACCCGATAGAAATGTCACAAGATTGGCCAAACCAATGGTAAACAGAAACAAAAAATACTGCAACGCTTGTCTCGATTTCAGAAGAAAATTGATAGCATTTCTCAGTGTCTTCTTTCGGTTTTGAAAATATATAGAATACTTCGAATTAAAAAATTGCTATTTTCTGTTTACGACGAGGATTAAAGTAAAAAAAACTGAAATTCTCCTTATTGTTAGTTGAAAGATTCAAAATGTCGAGTAATGATGTATAAAACATGAGATAAATATGAAGAAAAGTGAGGTTGAATTTTCAAGGATCCCTTTTGGTATCCTCCGGTCGACTTTTATTACTGTAGGGTATCCGTTCAGTTTTCCTTGGATCATGCATTCGTATATCTGTATATAACGAGGTGCATATCAGCGTTGCATCAGCGTGACTTTACGAGGTTTCATTGTTCAGAATCCGTGCAGCTCTTGGCAAAGCCATCCGGAAGCTCGTAAAAGCCGAGTTTCATGGTGTAACATGGGGTGAAATGAACACACAACACCACATTTTTTTACGAGCATCCACCGAAACGCCTATTTCCCTATTGTTTTTTTTTCTTTTCTTTCACCCTTAATACCCAACGACACAAAAATATGGAAATGGACAGTCAGCTTCATTTACTTTGGAAAAATAAAGAGGGAAAATCTCATATCAGAGCTGATCCTGCAAAGAAGTAATGATGAATCATGGAGTCGTTATTCCTTGCCACATATTGAGGATCCCAAGGAAAAATCATATTAAAAATGTAGGAAAAAGCATCGCTGGTAATACGTACTATTGAAATTCTATGATAAAATATTCATATCGGTATTTCATATAGAACATTTGATCCGTATGAAAGGAATTTCGATCAAAGGTTCATTCGTGATCCGTCCTCTTTACATTTTCATATGTAATACGTATGAGTATCAATCTCTATATATACAAGAGACATTCCCAAAACAGAAGGAGGACTCTCGAAACTTGTATTTGTGTACATGGCACATGCATCTTGGCGGTGATCCAAGCTCATGCGTCTTTTATCCGGAGAGATGCCAATATCTATTTGGAGGGTTTCGTAGAGGATTGGAAAGTTGAGATGAGGTAGTAAGCTAGGACACAGGATGGGTTAAAGGAAACTAGTCCATATGTTGTATATATAGATTCACAAAATTCCATATGTAACTGTTTCTATATATGGTTTTAGACATGTATAAAGTCAGGGTTCCATATAAGAGACGCGAGAATTCACAGGGTTAACTCGACCAGACACAGCTCCGAGTCGAGTGAATCAATGCTGGAATGGACTGTAAAATATTCAGAACAACCGCTCGGCCCAACAGGGCCAAGTGTCATAACAATGATGCTACATCAAATTTACAGTCCTCGACGTACTACATGTATCTTCACTCAGATCCTAAACTTTGCTTATTTTTTTTTATCGCGCAACAACCTTTGTCACGTTTTTTTTTTGTCTCAAACACGTATCGATGGAACTGTCAATTTTTGTTTGAACTCGACTCGGCATCAGGGTTTAGGGATTTATCTCGATTCAGAGAACGAAACTCGAGCGAACATTTTCCGAGGTCGTCAATGTCTGCGAATTGTAATATTGATGAGGGAAGGATATTTATGACGCTGAGGCAGGAGATTTTATCAAATAATGTGCACGTATATGACCGTTATAAACAGAATCAAAGTAAATTGGTTAAATCAATAATCTAGACATCCAGCAAGCTATCGATTAAGTATGACACCCTGGCTTGCACTACAAAATCAAAACACTTATACTACTGAAGTCTTACCCAAACAATCGGAAAAGCACAATAGAGAATAATCTCAATTCTTTCCTATAAATTCAGGAACTATATAGAGACAATTGCTGATGACGCAGCCATTCTATTTATCCATGAAGACCCAGACAGAGCATCGAGAATACTTCAAAAAGGACCAAACGACGTTCAGGGCTGGCTAGAAAGATGGAGGATCAAGGCCAGTGACACGAAATCTGTTTACATAACATTCTCAATGAAAAAAGGACTGCCCAACAGTACGACTGAATGACCAACCTCTTCCCGTCGCTAACGAGGTGAAATATCCAGGTATGTACCTCGATCGTTTCTATATAAAATTATGCTCAAACCTATTTGTACAACTCGAGGGAACAGCAAGTAACTCTAGCATCGAGATACTACAACGATTCAATCCAAGACTATTAGAACAATCACAAATGGCCCCTGGTATGTCACTAACCCCAGGCTACACGAAGACCTCGGCATCACCCGAGCCCTCTAGTATCGAACCTTCAAGACAGAAGAATCATCTCGAGAAAGCTGAAGAAATATAAACCACTGGACTTGCCAGAAAGATTCCAGGATGAATAAATTTAAAGCAAAAAATACCTGCCAGAGGCCAATACACAAACAATTTTTTCTATCTTCATCAAATTGTTTTTCCTTACTTGTTTTTTTATTAACTATTTATTGTTAACATCCTTAACAGATTATAGTTCACCAATGTAAACGCCATACAAAAAAATCACTAATAATAATAACCACAGTTGTATGAACACGGGTTGTATCGAACGTCCGACAGCACACGGACTTTCACTACTTACCGAAGCTGTCTTTACCGTCGTTTTTTGTAGATTTTTAACGTTATAACCAGGGAATAAACGGGTTATTGTTCATATGGAAACATTGAATGATTCATCAAGATTTGTGTTGGACGTTTCGCGTATTTATTGCACCGGGAATTTCTTCATTGTCTGACAATATAAAAATAGCATGAAACGAAAGTATGGCGTGTTACGAAACGGAGATAAAAGTTCGAAGATTGAAAGAACGGGTGCGATAGCTCGCGATATATGAAATTTCGAGAAGGGAAAATAGAATTGTGAGGTAACTGGAATGGGCCAGGCCCATTTGGGAATATGAGTGCAAAAATGTACGATGAAAAAGAGAGAAATATAAAACGATAGAAATAAAACGAGACCGCCAAGGGAATGCCAGTATCGTTACATCGGACTTGCAATTCCTGGGAACATGGCAAACCTTGCAGTATTTATGTAACAAAGTGCAATACGTATACACGAAAGCATCGTCTGACCCAATACAGGATATTACTACTGGCGAACGAGCGCTTTTCTTCCCTACTGCCATTTCTCCAACCATCTACCTCCACATTTGTACAACGTATCACATTCTGTCACTGGACCTATGATTAATGTACTTTGAGCGCTTCTTCCTCGACTCTGAGATCCGCTATATATTTGCTTTTTCCAACAACACCTGGAACATTGTTAAAATAGGATTGACCATTTATAACAACATATCAAAAGCAGATGGTCGATTCCACTCAGCTATCATTTCATGTAGCGCAACCAGTTTTACAATTTATTGACAAACTTTTCATTAGAAAATTATGTTTTTCAACGATTTTGTTCATTTTTCTTTGTTCTCATCTGTATTTTGAACATTTTTTTTTCATTCGGTAAACGTTAAAAACGCGATAACCATTCGATTAAGCCGTCATCAGGAGAGGACATACTCCGAGGAACGTGATTCAATTAACTGAAAAATCAATTTCATTGTGGAATGGAAATGTAATCGAGATGCAATGCGTTATTATCGGATCCCACAACTACGGATACCAGGGCAGTTGGGCATAGTTTATATCTCCATTTCTGTTGGATGGAATATACAGAGATATCGATGCGCGTATGTAACAATCTACGGCTCCGTATGCAGTAATAGGAGAGAGAGTTATATATCAGGTAGTGAGACTAACCATAGGATTCTGGATTCTGCTTTCGTCGGTGCATGACTACGAGGCCATATAGCCACGAGAGCATGACCACGAATCCCTTACTCGGGGGGGCTTAGGAATACCAGAAGCATCAGCCCCTCATCCAGCCTTGAAGTGCATCTGCACCGGTGAGAATTTACCTCCATCGATATGTCTTCCTTCGCCAAACATGACCCATTAAAACCGGCCCAAATGGGGTTCGTTCGTTTACGTGCTCGGAAACGGATATAGGATAGGACCAAGCCAAAAATTGGATGATGCACGTTATTGCGAAAATAAAAAAGAAAAATAAGCTGTTGGCTGTTACAATTTGTTTGGAGGTTTGATAAGGTAGATGGAAAATTACACGTGGCAATGTAACGAATGATGATCATTTAGACAAAATGGCTTTTCATGGAAGATGAATTGGTGGGGTTCTATGGCAAGCTTTTACCGCGGAATGATAGAACGAAGGAAATACATGCAGTAGTACGACTCAACGCTCTGTTGGAAAGGTAGCAGAACGCGGGCGTTGGGTACAATGTATAAGCGATTGTTGGAGGTCTCAACGTCCGGTGCGTTACACACCGCTCGTGTTAAATCTCTAGTAGAGTCTCTCGAGGGCTCAAGTACGTATTCGAGAGGGCTCTTTCATCCCTTTCCCGGTACATAGATGTGTCCCGACATATATTATGTGAGCATACATGTGTCTATATGTTTTTGTGTGAACAGTTCTCGTTCTCTCGCTTCCGGACTTTCTCCATTCCTCCCTGACTGTTGACAAATAACGGCACGTATCCGGCTTGACAATTGGTACGTTACGAACGGGAAACTGCGGTAGAGGATTGCTGCGTGACCGAACCTCCGTGACACGAAACACTCTACAACCATTTAACCATAGTTAAATGGCTTCGTCATTCTCCCCTTTGGCCCTACCTCGGCCCTTTCTTTATTATTCCTTTTTCTGTCTTCATCCACATGTATTTAGATGACCCAGTTTGATTTACGATAAAGCTTTTCATTGCGATGCAAGCGGATGCAGCTTGCGAACAAATTCCGCGGTCGTCCCCTTAATATCTTTTTCGCACGACAGATTGTTCTCTCTCTTTTTATTCTTGTTTTTTTTTTGTTTTCGAAACAATTGTCGCACCGTTATATCTTTATTTATTGGGAGGAAAGCAACGAGCTGGACTTTCCTCTTCGAATGACTGTTGATACCGTGAGAGAAAAAAAAATGGAGTTTGCCTCATTTCCATGAAAATGCGTTGACCGATGAATGAAATGATAATTAAAAACAGCGAATGGAAAATATAAATTGTATCTCGGGGTGTCCGGAGTAAGCGAACACATGCGTTTGGAATAAAAATACTGAATTTCCGGACTGCTGAGTTACTCAACGAATCTGGCAACTGCGAGCGGCGGTTAATTAAAATTTCGTTTCATTAACTATGATATTTTAACGAATATAAAAAGGTTAATGGTACGCACGCAGTTGGCTCTGGAATACCGAATGACTTTTCAATGTAATCAGCTCTTCGTGAGATTAACATGAAAGAATAGAGCTTCGGGCGAGTGCAAGAGAGACATGAAACGTGTTTTTCAAATTGTTACACGCACGTAATGACATGGCGAAGAATATTGTGAGTGTAATCGTTTGTTGTTGCCTGTTTGTTATTCTTTTCTTGCTTTTAATATATGCTCCTGCTATTGTGAATATTACAAACGTGGCACATGCTCTCTCTCTCTCTCTCTCTCTCTCCTCGTCTCATAGCGTACGAGAGATCGGTTACTGCTGTTCACAAATGGTAAGCCTGTGTTGTGACAATGGCCAATGCGAACAAAGGATTTGCAGCAATGCACGAGCTTGGAAATGTCGGAGAGAGCAGCCATGTGGAGAGGATGTCAAAGGGAGGGGGGAGAGAGAGAGAGAGAGAGAGAGAGAAAGAGTGAATTGAGACATGCTATATCTGCATGTGTCTTTATACGTATATATAGGTGGATAACAGCCCTGCCAGCTCCAGATTAATTACTAGCTAGCCAATTAAGAACTACTGCGGCCTACATAACGAGAGAAAGAGAGAGAGAGAGAGAGAGAGAGTGGGAGAGAATTGTGAGGGCAAGTTATACGATTGCTCGTCTCGCTGTTCGTCGCTTCGTAAAATTCTCGTATATGCGACGATACCTACATGACAACTGACTACGTAGACGCATATATAGAGCTAGCATAATATCCTCTTCTATCGGATTATTCGGCGTAGGAGTTCAAGCGAGTACTACCATTTTTTTTTTTCATTTTCTCTCGTCATGAAAAAGAAAAAAAAAATTGCTCAATGTCCCTTCATCTTGAAATGGAAAAGCAAAATGCCACGTTGATATACACATGGACCGTGTTAATACACCAATATTCCAGGATTTTTCGATCAAGGCTTCAACGAACATGGAAAATCTTGTTTTTCCAGAGGAGTAAGAATAAAGAAAAATGATTCATTGTGTCCTCGCGAGTTTTTACTGGTAAATTGAGCCAACGCCTTCGTTTGTTTTGATATTTTTGCAAATGGCTTTCTCTCTTTCTCTCTGGAATGATTTATATTTTGCAGTTAACGAAGAAGGTCACGTAGACGGGGATACGACGAACACGAGCTGGGAAAAAAAGATATTGTCTTAATGCTGCTCCGCAGAAGGGACACAAAAGTAGAAAGTTTAAATCTCGCGGTTGGATAATCCTTTTGGAATCCTCCGGAGAATTCTTCTTTATTCTGTACCGTCGTTCTTCCGCCACTCAAGGATTTTTTTTCTCATTCCTTTCATGTACTCGCGATAAGGTCACAACGCCATACTTCTCCAATGACGTTTCTTATTCTACCCTTATATTCCTTCTCTTACTATTTCTCCCTTACAACCTTCTTTGACCCTCTCTCTTTGTTATCCCAAACTTTACGGTCTTAGAAGGACTTTTATCGCACATATATATAACTCGGGGTTGTAAGACGCACAAAGTACGAGGTGCTCGCTCGGTGGAACACCACTCTTCCGGGACTTTTGAGGAGTTCTCTCTTTCTCTCTTGAT
This sequence comes from Campoplex capitator, assembly GCA_037576405.1. Lineage (NCBI taxonomy): Eukaryota > Metazoa > Arthropoda > Insecta > Hymenoptera > Ichneumonidae > Campoplex > Campoplex capitator. Next base: position 2,843,411 of record JARBWI010000021.1, read on the forward strand.
CTCGAGGGCAATGAACGTACCGTGGGGTAAGAACGACGAGCAAATAGAAGGAAAGAAGAGAAAAAACATTTTGTGCAATGGACTGGAACGACAATAGTTTCATTCCTTTTTTACCCAAATTGCAGCTTGACATTGGGGAGGACGTGCTAAAGAGGTTTCAATTTGTTTAGCGTTTAAATATTATTTATTAAATAAATTCTTTTTCGAGCAGACGACGAATGTTTCGTGTCGATTCGTTGCTTCAATTTTCATTGAATATCATCCTGAAACGTTAGCTTTTTTAATTCATCGCTGAATGAAAATAGCCGCAGCCACATCCGATAAATAGTTTGAATATATTTTCATTGGCTATCCCGATGAAAAAGTTTGCCGAAATTTATTCCCGATTATAAATTTGCGTAACATATTTTTCCTCGGAAATTCTTCCGTTACCCAAAGGATATACGCGAAATTAATGCAAACATCCTGTTTCGTGTTTTCCTGACTTATTTTCAATGCTGCAAAAAATAAAAAAATAAAAAATAAAAATAGAAATAAAAAAAACGATAAAAAGCTTAAAATAAAACGCATATTCTCTCTTTATTTTCTGACATATTGCACGCGATGTAGAATGATGCTACAGAGAATGTTCGCGGAAAGCCTCGCGGCTAAGATGGATATGTCTCGGTATATTGGTATTTTCGTTTCTCCGCGGTGCATTCTTTCGGGAATGTGCGGTGAGGTTAGGAACAATATTGTTATTGGCTTTTGCACAGGTGTGGTAGCGCGTAGCTCGAGCTTTTTTCTATCTTCGCTGGTATTTTTTTACGAGACACGAGTAAACGTTGGAGTCCCTGGAGAGAGAGAGAGAGAGAGAGAGAGAGGAAGAGAACTTCGAAGCTACAATCTTCTCATTCTCTGGTCTTCCGTCAAGAGGAAAAAAGTGAACGAGAAAGAGGGTGAACAGGCGAAGAGAGAAAATGAACAAAAATGATATTGCAGTACCGCTTTTCTCATCGCGTTAGAGACCTCTATGAACAAAAGTTTATTTCCAAAAATGTGTCAAAGTCAGGAGGCTTCAGGAATAAAAATGACTCGTGTCTATTCGACTCCCCAGTGTGCTCAGACATTTTCTCTCGTTTTCAGGACGTTCACCACAATTGACTACTCTGTTACCTGATGCCTCTATTTTTCTTCTCCCCCCCCCCCTCCCCCCAGCCACCTCTTCTCCACTCGTGAAAATGTTCTGGCGATAAATCTTGCTGCGGTGCACCTCTCACGCGTGCGAAATCATCTAATAAAGAGCTTCCTGACGAGATTTTTACTGGAAACCTCCGTACACAAACCCGCCCACCCGTATGAACACACACGAGCTTCTATTTCTCGTGAAATTTTCATTCGGAAACCCTCACGATTCCCAATTCGGACGAATTTTTTATGTGCTTTTCTATGCAGCCATAGAAAGGTTTCATACAAACACTCATATCAAATTCTGTTTTATAGCAGACTCGTATATTTGCGTTTTTTGATCCGAAAAAGTATCGAAAAAAAAAAAAAAACTTTTTTTTTACGATTCCTTTTGAAAGCGATGCAAATTCGTAGAATTCGAAGGTTTTATTAAGTCATCCAAATAATTTCGGAATAAATATCTACACTGAGAAAAATAAAGTTACTGGAACAACAAAATCTCTTATTACGGAGTGCCAATGAAATGTATTATCATCACAATGTCAGCATAAACCATTGAACGAACAAATTAATTTTTGATCAAACTGCACGTTCATTCTACCAAAGAAACGAGCATTTCAATTGACAAAACTCTTCCAATAACATCAATTTTCGATCGAATACGTTGAAAGAAATATTTCGTTTATTCAAAAAATCATTCAGTTGCACGAACTATTTATTTGATTTTCTCGAACAATGACACGTATTGAATGAACCAAATGAATTTTGTTGTCTTGGATTTTTATGTGCAGCGGTGAGTCATCAAAATCAAATTCTTTTTTTTTGCCCTACATAAATGTGCAGAAATATCGAAAATAAAATGTGCCTATAAAGGAGTTTTCTCCTTAATATGCATGGCAAAGAGCATTAAAATATTCGTAAACGAGACGAAAGGAGTCAGAAGTTTCAAACGAAAATTTCACTTCGAACGCTTCTCATATATAAACGTGCAAAGAGAGAGAGAGAGAGAGAGAGAGAGAGAGAGAGATTAGCTGTGAACTTTATTACACGTACCGAAAATCGAGTTCACGCAAAAGAGTAGGTACCATAGAAGAGCACGAAAATTCTGCGCCCTTGTGCCCGTTTCCTAAAATTAAACCGGTGACTCCTATCGGAATTTCTCTTTCCCTATTATGTGTGCCTCTACCTTTTACGAGGTAATAAATTTTTTTTTGCGGTGAAAATGAATAGTGACGAGAATAAAATGTAATTTGTGGGGAAGTTACCAGAGAAAATGCACTTGCATTTTATCTCGTGACAATCGTTTATCATGGTTTTTTTATGTTTACCCGAAGAAGGAAAGAACGACGAGTCATTAATTCGTGATTTTTTCGTATCTTGGAATAACACATCGATTCATTTTCAACTGTTTTTTTTTTTTTTTTATATTTTCGAATATTTTTCGTTTCTTTACAACCGAGTGAAGCAATTTTTATTGGAAAACAATTTTTTCGTCTTTATCAGGGTCCTCTGACGATTGAGCCATTTTTTTTTATGGCCAGTGTAAGGTATGAAGGGTTTATGTAAAAAGTGTCTCAAATACAAAATATGTTGGTGAAGCGAAGCATGTGCGAGACCCGCAAAATAAATATGTAGGAAAGATACAGCACAGGGGATCAAGGATTGAGGACGAGAAGGGTTGAGAATAGTGGGAGTGAGAGAGGGTGAACGAGCTATAGGGAGGGAGCTTTTCGCAGTGAGGGTTTGAGAGCGAACGCTTTCCGTTGAGAAATAACGAGCGGCGGAAATTCTCACTCGATTCTCGAGCCGTCAAAATTCTGGGTCAGACAGGCGCAGTTATAAGTTTACGAGCACCAAACCGAGCGAGTCAATGTTTGACCGAAGCATTTTTTTGCAACGCTGCGTTTCTCTGCCTAAAAAAAACAGAAATACTTCAATTTTGTAAAATATTTTTCAACCCTTCGATCAGAATGAAAAAAATAAAAAATGAAACACCTTTCAAATTTGAACTTCGCCGGAATAATGATACGCCATTCGTTTTATCGTTCAACGATTTCAACATTTTGACGTTGAAAAGGGTCAGAAAAATTCTCGCAATAGCATAAAACATCGAGCCCCCTTTTTTTGCCATCCAAAAACTGTATTATGTGGAACACGAGATTTCTAACGACTGTATTATATAACAGACTGTAATCGGATGAGTTGAACAAGCATAGATCGAGAAAAGTTGTATGTGACAAATATATATATATGAACAAAAGTAACTGATATACTATCGAGCTTAGAGCACGTAGCAAAAGAATAAAATGTTACACGTTTCGAGGAATCGGGAGTAAGAGAAGCTTTTCCCGAGGGTCCCTTTCAACTTACTCGTTGGAAGGAAAATTTCGTTGTGGACATCTCGCTGATGCATCCCCTCTTTTTTTTTTTTCTATATAAAAGTTATATGAACATAGATGTATAGATATACATATACATGGGTATAGTGTACTTTTAAAAACTTTGTCCACGTGTATACGACGGGAGTGATAGTCGCAGAGCTCGTCTCTCGTGCCATTGGAAAAACAACTTTTCTACCGCTTACAAATCTAATAATCTTAGCCGTTGCTCTCCCTCTCTCACTCCCTCTCACCCCTTCCTCTCTATCTCTTTCTTCCTCTTTCTCTTTGAGATAGTCGAAGTGAAAAAGCTCGGATGTACACGAGCTCGCTTTTACCTGCTCTCGTTCTTGTTACACGTCTCCGTTTCCCACAAAACTTTTACCCCTACCATCCTACCGGAACCGGTATATATTTCAACATCTTTCGGCATCGAGATACATACGGAAAATTTTCATTGCTAACGCGACGTAAATTTGGCCACGAATGAACGACGGAAAGTGCTTTTATTCGGATTGAAATTGTAATAGAAAAGTTATGAAGATAAACGATAATTTTAATGTCAATTGACGACAATACGTTTCAACGTAATTGAAAATTTCGAATTATTTTTCATAATGGTAATGACGACAATGAAATTATTAATTGGATCGATTGAGTATTACAACGCTTTCATGTCCGATTATCAAGCTTGGGAAATTCATTGAGCTGGACTTCTATTAATCTATTGATGTTATTCAAACGCAGTAATTACGAAATTCAAGGAATTTCTCAGTATATACGCAAATGAACAATTTGGACGGTCCGAATGTTGCAGCTTCGAGTATTTCGGTTCAACTGGTCTTTTATTTCTTGCGGACTTTAGGCTGCTCTTTTGTTCACGACGCAGTCTCTCAGTTATCTAATTTCGAAAGAAGAGGGGGGAAAAAAGAGATGGAAAACTCGAGATTAAGGGGACCACAATGATAACGCGCTCTGGCAACAATCCTTCTGTTCTCTAAAATATATACATTTGAGGGAGCCTGTACGTTTGAGAGACTATAAAGGGATATACGATTTGCGGGAGTCTTGATTAGATTCCAGGAATCCCCAAGGCCAGAAGAGGGTGAATCCGAACTCGTAGTTGCTCTCGCTTTATACCTTCATCCCTCGATTCTCGGTCCCAGCAACTCGCTTCTTTTTGTGTTTTTTTTTTTTTTTCTTTTTTTTTCCCCTGCATCCGTGCTAATTTCACGGGTGGTGCGTGACCCGAGAAAAAAAGAGAGAGGAAGAAAGAGAGAACGCATAAGAGTGTAAAGGGATCGTGTCTATTCGGTCGAGAGTGCTAACCCTTGGGAACGAAATGGCCAATTAATTCGAATAAAGTCGTTTATCAAACTCGATAGCCTTATAAATTAGTCAACCGCGAACAAATCTCTATACCACAAATTGGCATTGTCAAGCGAAATGAATTGTTTCACTCGGAACATGGATTCATGAAGAAAAAGGTTCTCGCGTAGCTAATGGTTACGGTTATACCCGAAAGATTTCTCTATTGATCGAAAATGTCGGTCTTGGGGTATAATAATGTGCTGGAAAAGGGTTAAGCACAGACTTGCATTGGCTTTTTGTTCCACTTTACATAACGGAGAGGTTTTTTCTTTTTTAACCCACTTTTTATACTTCTATCAATCCGTTTCAATCGTCTTGAAATAAAAATATGTAAAAACGAATGAATTCTAATGAGAAAATCTTGATCCGAGGCTAAAAGTGAAAAATATCGTGATTACGAAATCTTTTTTTTTTCTTTTAGTCCGGAGCATGTAAAAAAATGGTGTAAATTTGAATGCATTGAGTCTAATATTTCGTGTTCTTTCCGAGTGAGCTTTTAAGGTTTTGATAAAAATACTTCGTAAACACGATTTCCGCAGCCTCGTTCGTGAAGATTGATAAGAAATGATGGAATGTTTTTTCTTTTTTTTTTTTTTACGTTACTTACGTGGGCCTTGTGCTCGGGGGTAGAGGGTGGATTCGGGGTGTTTGGCAGGGAACCCCCGGGTGGGGTGCAGTGCCGCAGCCGCGCCAGGGCCGTACGAAGCCCCTCCGTCACGAGGCTCTTTTATCTCAACGCCTGCTGTCCGCTGCTTCAACGCCCTTTTAGCTGGCCCTTCTGGTTCTCCAGTTTCTCGATGTTGCCGAATATCCGGTTGAGCAATTAAGCGACGAAAATGTTTTACCACGAGCGTGATAAAAAGTGCTCGTTACGTTCACCGATTTTTCACCGCCTTCTGTCCCGAGCTCAGAGAATTGCCACTTCGTGGCGTACTTGTCCGTGCAACAGCTGCGACGATTTATACGGGACTTTGCCAGAACCATTTCTCGGACGATTTCAAGTGACCATCGGAAGTCTAGCGATCAGCACCTGCGATAACACGCCAAATTCCCATGACGTTTCTCTCCCTTTCTTTTCCTTCTCTCTCTCTCTCTCTCTCTCGCTCTCTTCCGTTTCCTCTTTCTTCCTTGTACTTTCTTTCTCTACTCGTGAATTTTTATGTCCCGAGGGTTCATCTCGCCGAGTATTTCGTCGCACCGACGAGATCCTCTTAAGATTCTTCTCTATTTTAGTTCTCCACCCACACAACCGATCCTCCGCTTGATGATCGAGGAAATTTTTTCAACGTCGATGGAAAAAAAAAGAGGAGGGTGAAAATGATGCTCAGCAGCGCTCAGAATGCAGCTCCCGAACTATCGGGGTTAAGTGTGGCTCGGCGGATAAAAGAAGGTCCTTTTTTCAAAACACCCTCCCTCTCATCATCGCATTGATATCAACCGCGTTCTGAGCTTTCTGGAACAGACAAAATGACATTGGATAATGAGCAAAAAAAATTTTATCGTCTCTCTTCGGTTACGGAGTCGTTATGAATATGTTTTTCTTTTCTTTTCGGTCATTTTTTGAAGTCACCTCTTCCAACTTTACTATTTTTGAAGCATTTTGTTACTTCGAAAAGCTCCTCCCACCCCCCCCCCCCCTCTCTCTCTCTCTCTCTCTCTGTTACAGTCGCTTTCTCATTCGGGTACAGAATTCTGCGACAATTCTGGGACATTGAGACGAAAGACGACGTCGAGTGATCGATCGTGGGGTCAGAGTTTACGTCGCGAGAAACTCCGGAAGACGAAACTGGGACGATAGAAGCCAGAAAGAGAGAGAAGCTGCAGCCCAAATGAGACAGCCAAGCTCAGACAGAAAATCAGGTTTTCTTTCTTCTGTGAAAAGAAACGTAGCCAACAATCGATCTATCGATTGGCACGGGTAACCTTTCAATGCTTCGCGAACTATGCCACGACCAAAAATATAAATATCTTTCAATACCAGGATTTCGTGGCTTAAAAGGATAAAGAAAACAATTCTTTTTTCCTTTTATATTTTCTTGTTTCCATGAGTCACAATAGTTTTGTTCAGTAACGATACGAGAAAATCAAAGTTTTATCTTTCAACGTTCAATTGTTCGAAAAAGTTTAGAAATTTCGTCTCGACAGATTGTCCGTCTTTTCGAGTAAATTTCAATGGTCAATTACGCTTGAAAAAATTGAAACAAACAATCGAATTTCCTCCTGCCTCCGGGGATCTCTCTTTCTTCACATCTTTGTTCTCAATATCCCACTAAGCATTTTGTTCTCTTCCCTCCTTCGTTGTACATTTCAACAGTAAACAGATATTCGACTTGGACCGAGCAGTTGTCTTTTGGAATCGAACCTTTCACGGAGATAATAGTGAGCCAATAATGCAACGAATAACAATGAAACAAAGATAATTTATACAAATCATTCCACTAACAACACCGCACCAAATTTTGCGAATTCATCGATCCGTGTTCCTCTGGAAAATGTATATAATGCTCGTTAAAGGGAGGGGGGGGGGGGAATCTATAACTAACATTGTTCAATCTTTATTCCTGGAGCACATTACGATAAATCTTGTTTGAAAAGACGAATTTCATGTAGCAACCGCGGACTGAATATTCGTTTTAATTAATTACTTTTTCTTTCTCTCTTTCCTTTTCTCTCTTCCTCCTACCTTCGAAACGATATTACTTTCGAGATTAATTTTTTTACAGGCTCTCCGTAATCGTTTTCACAAGGCCTCGTCGCATAATACATTTGTACACGTTTCAACGGAGTGGAATTCATTTTTTTCCTTTCATTCCTCTTCACAGGCTTCGCGACGATTGCTTCTTAATGAAAGGTTGCAAAATTCTATTAACTAAACTTGAGAAAATTTTAACTGCGGTACGGAGAGGTTTATCCTTGCGGGAGCTTCGAATATTCGAAAAAGATCATTTGCATCTTCGATCGATTGGGCTTATGAGAGAGAATTTTTTTTTTTTCCATTATTTATTATTTAAATTGCCAATTTCGGTTTATGAAAAAAAATTTGATCGACGTTTGATGGGAGGGAAAGAAAATTCGGATATGTAAATGAGACGTTGAAGCACTAAATGATCGGGAGAAATGCGGCGTTGAGAAATATCCAGTTTATTTATTATTTTATTTTTTATTTTGTTCGTTCATCGTCGTTACTTTTGTTATTTTAGAAAATAAAAAAAAAAAACTCAATATTGACGACAGCTGGCTCGTCCGTCAATTAGAAAAACAAGCTTGAACGAGCGAGAATGCAATTATCGAAGTTGGTGTTTTATTTTTATTTTTATTTTTTTCTCCGCGCAAGAAAATAACGAATATTGGTTCAGCAATTTTTACCACACGGTGAGCCCCGAGATTCAGCGGGGATGAGACATACGGAAGGGGAGTAAATACAGGGGTTTGAATCGTCCTAATTGGTCTTCATCTAATAAAAGTCGTCGCAACGAGGGTGCGACGTGGACGGAAGCGTTGTCATGTGTATTAGAAAAAAAAAAAAAAAAAAACAGAAACAAAAACGGAACGACGATTGTATCGGAAGGCGTTAGGAAAGTTTGTTGGAGCACCCTCGTCGAGCTACGAAACAGGAAGAAAAATTCATGACGTTGGAATTAACAACGTTTTTCCATCCCGAAATCGTTGACAGCTGTCAGAGCAAAATGAAATTGCACCTGCTGCGTCGACGAGTCGGTTGGTGGATTGACAAAAAAAAAAAAAAAATCAATTTCTCGCCCGGATGAATCGGGAGTATGCAGATATTGAAAATCATTCATTTTTTTTTTTTTTTTTCAATTTTCGAATACTAAAAAAGAACAAAACGAGAATTCAACGATTACTCGATGTACTTCAACACCGAAATCCTCTGTCAAGAGACTATACCAGCGTGAAACTTGAAAAAAAATCGATTTCTTTTACCTTTTTCGACAGTTTATACTTTCAAGAATATCTTGAAAGTTTAAACTTGAAATATCTTGGAAATATAAATAATTGAAAGAAGAAAAGCGTTTTTGTCGAAATTAAATTTTTCAAATTTGCTGACATCGTAACTCAAAGAGCAATTATCCGATTGACTTGAAATTCGAACTGAGTACTCTTGAGTATATTCGCTCTCCAATGACCCAGGATATTTTCGATTGTGTGAAAATTGACGATTTGGCATTGAAATAACGACCATTTTGTAGGCAAGAAAACAGACTTTTTTTTCATAACTAGGCCATTTTGGTAGATTTTGATATTTTTCGAAAATCCTACGTCATTGCCCAGGAAATACTTTCCAGTTTAACGACATTTTTTTATTTTTTCGATTTCAGCTACTCAATCGGCCGGAATCATGTAAGCAGTTTTTATTTTGGTGCCTCCGAAGGCAGCGCACAAGTCGCTTGGATCTCAATAATTTTCCCATGAAAAAAATGATGCAATAAATGTCCTGGTTGGAACATTTTTGGAAGAAAAATACTTTTCTTCCCGAATTTTCAGCATCCACACTGGTCGAGCCCCTTGAAAGAAAAAACTGTGAAAAACGCACGCGACAAAATAATCAGAAGAACGTAGAATACAACCATACAAGGGGTTGTTTCCAATCTCGTTTATTTTTCCCCAGCGGCGCATTCATCCGAGGAATTATTAATAAATAGTCACGCCATATTTGTCCCTGAGGAAAAATGTTTAGTGCGAGATCTACGTATGCGACGTTGGAACGTCGGAGAATCCTCGAGGGATGAAGAGCCGAATAAGGGGTTGCAAAAAACATTCGCTATTTTCTACGAGCGAACCAAGACGGGCATTCGCGACCTTGCGTGGACAAAGCTTCCATATCATTCTTTTTCGTTTACCAAACGTTTCGAGTGCGGAGTTAAAAGAAGGAAAAAAAAAACGGAGGAAAGAAGAAGAGAGAATTCGTAAAAATTGGAGAAACGATGCGCATCAAAACGTTATTTCGACCGTTGGTTATTCCAGTTTTGATGTAATCTTTCGATCACCCGAGTCCCAGCATTCTCTTTCGATAAGATCAAACTAAACGTAAGGCCAACCTCGTGTGGAATTGCTATAGTATGCGGAACTCGGTAATAGAGCTTAAATACGTGGGTCTCGAGAAAGAGTGGAGAGGGCGGACTGCTCGTGCAAGCTTCTCGCGTGTTTCACCGTCTCGCTCGTTTTCGCCACACCAGTTCCCAGTTTAAACATCCTCGTGAACGCCCTAGCAAGCGTACGAAACATAGAATTTCTATATTTTCTATCTTTATATATATATATATATATATATCACTCTGAGAACGAAAGTTGCATGATACACGAAGCTTTACGAGTGCCCAGATTATATTATTGGCAAATGGGTATTTTGTTAACACGGCGTAAAACGAGCTAAACGATCAATTAGTCACGAAACTGCTAGACGATACGATATTTTTATTCTCCACTCTTTCCATCATTTATATATATGTATATATATCTGACAATCGCACATATTTCATTCCTGTCGAAGCTCCGGAAACTCTTTCACGTCGTTCAGTTCTGTGCTCTGAATTGTACTTCTTTTTTTCTTTTTTTTTTCCTCCTATCATTCGAAAATTCTCGTATCATTTGCTAAACGCGAAGAGCCTTCTGAAAATGTCTCGATAAACCGAATCGTTTAACTTCGCCGGGTCATAAAATACCTTTGCAAAATAGTTCCAAGGTCCTCCGTGCTGTATGAACTGGATGAATAAGAAAAAACAGTCGTGCGAATGAGTCACCTGAATGCAACGAGGCGTTTCGCGTCGAACGACGATACGAGATAAATTCGTATTTCGTATGGGGATGAAAATATTCGGAGGGGAGAAGAAAAATGCTAGGGTAAGACTTTTTTCCCTTGGCCGTACGAAAAAAAATTCACCGTTAAATTATCTTCAGAAATATATATTTATAGGCACAAATGAAAAGGATCGTAACTCGTTTATACGTCAAGACACGATCGAACGACGTTTAGTCACATAAAAAAAAAAAAAAAAAAATGAGCCCATGAAAATATATAACGCAACGCTTTACTTAGGCCTTTTCGCATCCTTTACGTTCGCTCGCCAAACCTTTTTATGCCTTCTTCTGTCGTCGTTCATATATTTCATCGTGAGTAATGTTTTTTTTTTGTTTTTTTTTCTTTCATGTTCTAGAGGAAAATTGCTTTCGTGGCTGCTTGCAAAAATATTGAAAAACAGTTGAATTTGTGATTTTTTTGAATTAGCTCGTTATCGTGGGTCTTCATCGAAGCTCTTTCATCGATTTACAATTTTTTGTCACTACTTTCGATCCATTTTTACAGGTTAAACGTTGCAGTTGTTAATTAGCCAGGGATTGATAAACAAACGTTAAACTCGAATGTTTATTCCGACAACATCATTATTTCGATTGACCCAATATTCAATATTATTCGCAATGCTTTTAGTTTCTAGGTTTCCTGTTGTTTACCTTTTCATTGCTCAAACATCGTGAGATGTTTATACAAAATTGTTGGTACAATCAGAATTAGCGAAATTTGTCATGATGTTGACGAACCATTGATCTTTTTTTTTCGTGAATTTCACACTGAGAAAAAAAAGTTATTGGAACAACAAAATCTCTCATTACGGAGTGCGAATAAAATATATGATCATCATAATGTCATAAACCATTGAACGAACACATTAATTTTTGATCAGACTGCACGATCATTCTGCCAAAAAAATGCGCATTTCAATTGACAAAACTCTTCCAATAACATCAATTTCTATTGAATCAACCATTTTTTTTTCTCTGTGCATGTCTCCGTCGATTCAGACAAAGTACTGCACAATATTTCAGGGTTCACGATTACTCTAAATGCGTAATACACGAATTAGAGCATCACCAATCACGTTCTGCTTCCAGCCACGTATCGGCATCAACGAATCTAGGAAAATCCCAGGAAAATACGTTTCGGAAAATTCACCCTACAAGAAAATACTTTTCCGGAAAATTCACCCTCGGAAAACTTCACCCTTAGAAAAGAAAATCATTCCTAAACAGAACATACAAAAACAAATACACAAACGTGTATCTGTTTTGTTTTTTTTTTTAATCTTTTATCTACGTCTGCGTGTGCCTCTATATCTGTATTGTGTCTTTATGAGTTTTTGTGAGTATCTTTAGCTATTTGCTTGCATGCTATCCGACCATCTGTTCCTGTGGGTGTATATCGACATCCGATTCAATGTGTATTCTTATTATCTACATCTGCGTGTGTATCTTGTAGGTTTGTGTTGTTTGTATTGTTGCGCGTATTCGTATCTGTGTCGTTATTTTTATGTCTTTTCTCTGTTTATGGGAATTTGGGTCTGTGCGTTTGTTTTCTTAATGGGCATTTCTCATTGTTGTTTTTTTTACTATTCAAATTCCTTTTGAGACTTTCATTGTGTACTTCGTGGGGGCTCCACCTTCCTGCCATCGTCCCTTCGCGTTCAAACACTGTACTGCAGTGGTTTTGATGTGGATACCGGAGTACGTACCGATCAGTGGTTGTGAAACTTGGAATCAGCGAGAACTAATTTTTTGGGAATGCATTTTCTTGGCGGCAATTTTTTTTCGGATCGATTTTTCCGTTATCGACGGAGCCCAAATATTTTAGAATATCACCTCTCAGCGAGGCTATAAAATATCGTTTCATTTATTGACGGTGCTGTTTGGATAGAAAAAAAAGAGAGAAAAAAATCGTTTTCTTCGCTGATCATTTTTAGTTTACAAGTATCGTCAGACCCCAGTCCCTCATTTCGTCGATTAGTGTAGTCTCTCAACACGTTGGATGTAACAGGTCAAATGTAAACGTTAAACGTAATTGTACTTTTTAAATAAATAAATAAAAATTGTTACGACGTTCGATCCGAACTTCCGATATTTTAAATGAAATTCCTTCGGGTAGTATTGCTGAGGAGTCGTAAAATTGAAATTACGACAGCGTTTTATTTGATTCTGTTTTTTTTTGCGTAATTCCGCTACGTCGAGGAGTTTTTTTTTTTTTTTTTTTTTAATAAAATGTGTATTTCGTATTACTGCGAATTAGATAACGTAAAAGAAAGCTTCGGAAAAGCTGGGCGGATAAAAAGTGGGATAGAAAAGTGATATTCCTGGAGATTGTATGCGAACGGTAGCCGATCGTCGCCGGATCATATACGTGCTTCGAGGCGAGGAAGGGTCGGGCGAGGGAGCAACTATAAACCCGTGCGGACGTATCCACCTAACCATTACCCTGTCCCACCTGTTTCATCGATGTGACAGCCGGTTATCTTCGTGGCTTCGTTTTCTCTACGAGCTTTTCGCAAACTCACGGATATCGATAAGGATTTACGAGCTTTCCGTTTTCTCGCGAGGCTCGTTCACGACTGTGGCAATGAGAGCGAGACAGAGAAACCGAGACCAATAAATTATTGGGCTTCCTCCAATTTTCTATTATACGATAACGTTACGTACGCACTCGAGAGTCGAATACAGTCGTTTCACCGTAATAAAAAATCAAGAATAAAATGAGAATTATCTTTTTTTTTTTTTAGATAAAAGAACTCTGGATTCTTCTTATCCGGACGATTTTGCATTAAGCCAACCTGATTTTTCTATCTTCATCTCTTTCTCTTATCTCATTCCATTTCTCTCTCTTTTGCTTTGTTCAGTTGTCGCGTCAAGGGCTCGTGCGGTCATATCCCAAGGAATTCGACGAATTTGTCATAAGTTAATTCGTTGTATCTCATGAAATACGTGGTGAATCAAGTCCATTTTTTTTTCATGGCACTGTAACGTAGAGCTCAAAACTTGATCGAATCTGTGGTGAGCCACCATTTTTTTTACTACGTGATATTGCATAATTTCTCCCGCCAAAACAGTCATAGCCATAAGACTCTGTGCAATTTAGAGGTAACTTTGCGATTTTTTATCTCAGAAAGTAGATGGTCAATCTTGTTCAAATTTCGCTGGTACACGGGGAATATGTTCAAGAATGTGCTGTTAAAATTTCAAAGACCTGCCACCATTTTGAGATTTGATCAGAATTCGTTGAAAAAAAAGTATATTTTTGTCGTATCATATTTGAAAAATCATCGGAGATACAAAATTGTTTATTGACAAAAAAAACCGAATCTAAGAACTTTTTGCTTTGCTTTCGCTCAAAAAAAATGGTAAAATCAATTCCAAGGGATAAAATTAACTGACCTACATTATTTGGAAGAGTTTCACGTTGTTAAGGATTCAAAGTGAATAACTGAATTATTGATCTCCCCAAAGAACGAAAAACCTATCTTTGAAATTTAATTGGCTGATGAGAGAGCTCGTTGTTTGAGCGACCAGGGGGCTTCTCAAAATTAGTGGGTATTAAATCCTCATTTTTCTTTACTCGTCGATATTATCGAAGAAGATGGCGTGTCATCAAGCAGTTTTGATTGCACGTACACCCTTGAATATTTCTGATATTTATGCACGTGGAAAAAAAAAATTATTTTTAGGCGGTAAAAGCACGTGTCTGAGTTTATTTTTTTTTTATTTTTTTTTCTTCTTTCTTATAGCCGAGAGCGCGATCGATTAACGTTTTTTTTCTTCGTCCTTCTCTTCCGTCGTCAGCGCAACTTTTAAAGCGGATATGACTCCAAAGAGACAAACCCCAGTCGTCAATATCTCGTTTCTGGATAAAACGTGAGGTGGACCTTAGCCGCGAGTTTTTCCGTCGCAAAATCGTTCGTATTCGTTCACGTCGCCCGGCATCTATATATCCTCGAAAGTCGAGAGAGACTCACCCCTTGCGGAATATCTTTTCTCAAGATCGAAAGAACAAGGACTTTTTTTTCTTTGATGAAGAAGAAGCAAAGAGAGAGAGAGAGAGAGAGAGAAAAAAATAGAAAAGAAAAAACAAGCGTATCCGCGTCCATCTCTCGTAAAAATGAGAAAAAGGAGAAAAAAAAAATGAAACGGAACATTTTCTTTTAAAACTTGGGCGTTTTGAGATCGAGAAAAAATTTCCCCAATTTTCGTCCGCTGGCTCGTATATAACGCTGAAAATAAATATATATGCCCTCGTGTACAATGGTCAAAACGAGGGAGGGTGAGAGAAAAGAAATAAACTTTCAAACGAGCTCAAGGGTCGAGGGAGTTTCACCATTTTATTGGATTCTTTCTTTCCTTTTTTTTTCTATTTTTTATCACGTACCTTTTCTTTGGGAAAATATTTTTTTTGTCTCCGATTTTGCTCGACCAGTAAGAGAATATCCGTCCGAAGAAATTTCATTTCTTCCAATTTGTCATTAAACTCGATTAAACGCCATCAGAATTTCAATTCCATTTGTATATATTCGACGTTGAAAATGCTGCTCGCACTACTCTTTGTGACTTTCTTGAAAAAGTTCTTTTTTTTTCGCAAATTGCTGGACGATCAAAGTGAATTTATTTTCGTTTTCTTCTGTCATGGGACACCAGACAGAGTGTAATAATAACACGGCATAAAATGGTTAGCGCTTCTTCGTTGTTGGACGAAGAGAAAGAGAGAACGAGATGAAGGGGACGGAGAGGTTCGTGATTCCAGTGGATGAGGTATTCTCGTTGAACTAGACCGAGGTGAGCTCCGAGACATTGAAAAACTTTTTATATTGCCTGTTTTTTCTCACCCCCCCCCCCCCTCCCCCTTCTCTCTCTTTCTCGCTCTTGCTTCGGAGTTTAATTTCGCTGCTTCCGTTGCACAAAAGACGGAAATTCTGGAGAGTGCCTCCGAGAGAAGAAGGACAAAGAAGAATATGAAGAATAAGAAGAAAAAAAACGAGTTCTCGTGCTCCTTAACATCCAAAAACAGGATATTTCTCATGTTAATCGTTTATTAAGTTAGCTTATAAAAATTTATTGCTTCCCTTGTAAACGTAACCGATGAATATCATCGCCGCGATATCGGACACACACCGAGCTCAAATGTCAATCTCATTTTTCACTCTGAACTCATTCCAATTACGAAATATACTTTTCATCACCGTTGCTGAAAAAGAAGACGATGAGAAGGGTGTGCGTGCTGCAGTAACAAACCGAACTTACGATACTCGAGGTATTACATGGATAACGGAAAGTCCGGAGATTCCATCGTACAGCGCCAGATAAATGAGAAATGGAGCTGAATCACGCGATCCCTCTAATCACTAAAAAAAAAAAAAGAAAAAAAAAACTGATTCTATTTTTTTCTCTGTCTTTATTTGTTCGCCCTCCTTCGTGAAAATGTGAGATCTCTATCGAATTAAGTCACTATGAATCGTTCGCATCGTGAATCGAGTAATCGATCGCAATTATCGCGATTCAATGTTCAATTTGTGAATCTCTGTTTCTGTCTTCGCACCTCGAACTCAATGAAAATGGCGAAAAATTAACGAATAATTCGTTAAAAATACTAAAAAATTCCATATTTATTGTTACGAAACGTTAAACTTTATTTTCATTGAATCCTGTATGTTAATAATAATAGTAAGAATTTCTCGTGCAGTCTCCTAGTTCTCATGGTTTTAGGGATATATTTTCCAAACAGAATTCTATCAGTAAATGTATATATAGATGCTTATTTATCTTGTTATCAAAGCCATTGAAAGGTATCGTATTCTCTACGCGGAGAGAAGGAAGCAGCTCTCGTCCTCACAGGACGATAACCTCACCTCCTTCGCAGCGGTCGACCTATTTAAACGGAGAGAAAAGAGGGGGGTGGGGAGGAAGTATACAACGAAGAGGGTGAAGGGGCAAAGAATATTGAAGAAGAAAGAAGATGGAGCGACAGCGAGAGATCTGTGATTGGGGGATGAAAAGAGAGACTTTGAGATCAAGAGAGGGAGAGAGAGAGAGAGATCGAGAGCGATGCAGAGTTTAACACGCTCTCGCAGTTCTCTCGTGAAGGGTGAGTTTATGTGGCTCGTTTCGTGTGGAAATCGACGATTACACGATGCTTATGTGTATATATACATGAAGCATTGAGCTCGTGTTAGTTCGAAAAGCTCATCACGTTAAAGGCCCTATCGCGATTCGTGTGAAGAGGAACGAGGATAAAGCGATGATTGAGAAATGAGGATGAAACATAAGATTTAGCCTAAAAACCTCGATAGATTAAAAGGTGCTTATTTACGATTGGAGTTTTACAAGAATGTGCAATTCCGTACGGATCGTTATCGTAATATCGCAGTATACATATATATTTCATTCGCTAAAAACATATAAATTTCTACATTATGTGCGGTTTATTCTTTTGTATTGACGAGTCACTATCAACGTACCGCTTTCTCGCCGAGCACGCAGTAGACCAACCGGTGCAAGACACTTCGAGTTCATACAAATGTTCATACGTTTATTCATCTCTGTTACACGTTAGCTAAGATTTAAAAAGAAAAAAAAAGAGAAAAAAACTGGCGTTACGTCCGTTTCAACGCTTGGACTAGTTTCTTCCTTTTTTTTTGTGTTTTGAATTACTTATTTGTTGTTGTTGTTTTTTTTAAACAACCCTCTCGAACCGGACGCGCGCCGAGGCCGGATAGCGAAACGAGGGAGCGTGCGACCCTCTCGGTTCGCGCTTCACGAATTACTGTGTTTCGAGGAACGCGAAAGCCTTTCGCAAACACGCGCAGGCGCTCCTCCCGCTGCTGATGTTTCTTCTCGTTCGGAGACACGCACTGTCGAGGGTGGCAGAATTCAGAGAGAGAGAAAGCAAAAGAGAGAGCGAGAGAGAGGCTGGAAAATGGATGGAAAATGAAAGAGAGCAAGAGAGAGAGAGAGAGAGAGAAAGCGAAAGACTATAGTGTAGTCGAAGCTCTCAAAGCTTTGCCGCAACGATGCACAAATACAGATTTTCTGTGAACAGAGAGAATATCCACTGAAACTATACCGCAGCTTCCTTCTTCGCTTACTCCTCAAAAACTAACGATTACGATATCACGAGCTTTTCAGAAGACCTCCAGATTTCCAATAATTCATAAAAGTATCAAAGATTTTTTTTAGTTTCCAACAAATTTACAATTTTTCTGTAACTTTTTGAATTTACTGTCTTCGAGTTTTCAGAGGTTTTTTTTTATTTCTTGATCTATAAACCAGACTGAAATAGCACCTGATAAAATTGTCGAAATACTACTTTTTTTTAGTGCGCCCATTCGTCGGGACAAAAAACTACCTTTTGTTGAAATAATTGGACTAATAAAAAGAACTCGCACTTGTGTTATCCAGCCAGGAATTTAATAGTCAGAGGAAAATCGAGAATGGTAGAGAGAATGCTTGGAGGACTAGGATGTTCGAGGAGAGTGGTAAGCTTTCTCGACTGTTTTATTTGCACCACTGTGAGAAATGTACCTTTGAGAAAACCTTCGCTTTTATGCCCTTCTGGAACTCCTGCAAGTAGGGAGGATTCTTTTCGCCCAAGTTTTCGTCAAGCCTGTGCGGATGAAAGCCTCAACGAGCTTACACCTTGCAATTCGACCCCTCGACGATAACACACGGTTCTCCTAAACTCTTGGACGTTGGGCCATCTCGTGAACAAACCTATTTGGGGATGTTCCTTAAGAGAGAAAGAGAGAGGGGAGGGGAGGAAAATTGCATTTGAAGTATGTCAGATTCTGTCCTTGGACAGAGGGCGAAGAAAATGAAAGATTAAATGACGATCGTATTCCATTTTTCATCCCTCAAGATTTATTTTTAATGGACACACTCTCAGATTCATGATCGCGTTGTTCCAAAAGTCTTTATACAATTGAGTAATGATGAGGGGAATCGTGGTAACTAAGAGAAAATCCAAAACGTCATGCTCGATGTACAAAAATTCTTTGATTTTTACACAAATAAACAAAAACGTTTTGTTATTTTTTAAAAATCTGTCGTACAATGATGTGTTGCGAACGTGAATTGAAAAAATGATGCAAGTTCAAAGCAGTTTCAACGCTTTTTATTATACTTTCATAAAAAGCTTTCATAAACAAAATAAAAACGTATTTCACTGAAAACTTAAATGCACGTTCGAGCATTCTATGGCATGCCACGAATTTCAATGTGCTTTCTGGTGAAAAATTTCTGTCCAACTTTTTCCGTGAAAACCATAAAAGTATGTATCGCGGTTGATTCGTTACATGCGACACAAAAAAAACTTTATGATTTCGCAATAAATATCATTTTCACACCCTGTTCCGGGCGTTCAAGCTTATTACCGTGATTTTCACCGCGAATGTAACCGTAAAATTTACTTTTTAATACTCTTATGAAGAAAGTGACAACCGGAGATGGTCCATCTGGAGGTGCCACGAAGCTCAAAGAGAAAACTTTTGCTAGAGAAAAGTTTGATTATCTTTAAGAATAAAATGAAAGGTTTTTTTGCTGCCTCGAAGACATTGGCTCTAGGATTTAGCCTCGGTTCATCTCCTCCGGGAATGACACTCTCGCGAACTCAGAGCTCTGAGAGTAGCCACGGGAGTTTGACGTTCAAGTGCACATATGGCTGCTTTGCACACGCGATCGACAAAGTTGTACGAGCGTGAGATAACACTTGAGCTCAATTGAACGAGGAATACATAGAATGTCGAGTCCAAGTTATATCACGGTGCATAAGATAAACATTGTAATAATATGCTCCAACGAAACGTAAGCGAAAAGAAAGCAAAGGATTAAGACAAGTTCTCGCGCTCTTAGACGATCAAACTTTCTCGGTATAATTGACTTTTGTGCTTTTGTTTGATTTTCATCCCTTTGAAGGAGAGTTTGGAGAGATCTTGCCTCGATTGGGGATCAGACAGTTTCATATAGCATGATCGAACCTCGTTTCAATCATCGACACTTCAGACGTTTTTGCTATAGCTTTCTCCTCTCTATTCCTAATCAACGTTGATCTAGAAATTGAGAAAGAGAAAATTGCCTTTCGTTAACTCCCGACTGCCCGTGGGGCAAAAATAGGGGAGTTGCCTTTGTCGCCAGTTTTCTTGGAAACGGTGATAATTGTCTTGACCAATTTTTTGCACAACTTTTATTAATGCATAAAAAAAGCGAAATTATTTTTTTCGCTTGCATCCAACGAAAAAAGTTGTGTTATGAAGAGTTGTGTTATGAAACGATTACTTTCTCAATGGTCTCATTGAACAAATTTTTTTCCATTAAGCAAAAATTCAAGTGTGATAGTCTGTTGAATAATTTCGTTTTCATCCATCCAACTTCTACCAACTATAACGATAGAACGGTTGTTCCGAGCGTGTTGCTCGTAAGGACTTTTTTTGTAGGCAATTCGATTCTCTACAAAAATACATTAGTGACATTTCTGTGCGATTTTTTTCTCAAGAGTTGTAGCACAGTGTCAAGAGACCTTATTATTTTCCAGTGTCATTCTGATGGAAAATATTCAAATTCAATGCGCTTCGCCAAATAATTTAATTCTGAGCTCTCCTTGTAGCATGCTTCTTTTATTATACCATAACTCAACTTTTTTCGGTGGATGTATCGCCTTTTTTTATGAACACCCTAATATGTTGAATCGAATTCAATTTTCAATAAATTCCATTTAATTTCAGAGTAAAGAGACTGATCCTCGTTAATGAACATTTTTATAACGAAGGCGTGGTTGAACGAACACAAAAAAAAATATATATCGTGTGTGAATTCCCTATCGAGACTCTGGTTGGATGGTAATAGAGAATTCGAGGCTGGGAAAAAAGCAGCTAAAAGGTATGCGGAGAGTGTACAGAGAGTTTAAAAAATCGTGTCCGCAAATTGAGAAGTTTAATCGTGAAAATTTACAGAACAAAGATTCAACGATTCGCAGAAATTTAATTACCGATTAATCCTGCAAAATGTAATCGCTACTTTTGTGGCAGCATCCAGAATCAAAGATGAACAGAGTCACAAAAAAGTAGATCTTTTTTACGATGCCTGGAGGTGCCAGTAATTTACATTTCCGATATTAGATCGATGGCTTTATTAACGTTTGAGTTCTCATTCGCGGTTCTTTCGTTCTTGTTATATTTGTACTATTGATCCGTGACTGCACCCATTTCGTGCAATAAACTCTACACCAGCTTTGTGTGCAAGATCTCGTGTTAATCGTTGAGCACAATATAATGCCCAAAGGAAATATCGTTTTTATATCCATGCATAACGAAGCAAATTTTTCATCAATTCCCACTCTCGTTAAGTGCATTTTTCATCACCCTTAATCAGGCATCACATCCACTGAAATACAAAGCTAATCAACTGATCTCCAACGTTCTTCAAAGTCCCTTTATTCATCGTCCATTAGCTTCGTCTCTCCCCATTTATTTCCACCAAACGATTTATTAATTTAAATTTTTTTCTTCAAATTCTCCCACATTCATCATCGAATTATTTAACCAGTCAAATTCGCGACGAAGCATTAATTCTCACCGTGAAATGAGAAAGTATTTGCACCAAGGGTTTTCTTCACTGCGAGAGAAGAAATAAATTGCATTTCTCGCTGTTCTCCATAGCAACTTTTTTATCCTCCTTTTTTTCGCCAGTCCAACATCGCGCAAAGCTTCGCGTTGTTAAACGCGTTTGGAAAATTGAAATTCATTTCAACCCGACGCCGATAACTTTCGTTTACGAAAAAAAAAAAATAAAAAAAAAAGGGAGAGGGGAGGGGAAATGCATTATTTCTCACGCGAAACTCAAACGGTCTCTACGCTTATATACGTATGTATTAATATATAACTCCCTCTCTCGAATCTTGGACTTCGCTAAGAAATTCGAGCGGACTGAATCACCCCAGAAGCGTGCTGTTTCTATCGCGCTTATCGAGCGAGACACGATCTCTCATCCCGGATCTACCCTTTCTTTAGCCTGTTCTCTGTTCCTTTTGCCAGCACATTCTTTCAGAGCTGTTTCTTTTTCTCGATATACAGTTACATCCTACAAAAAAAAAAAGTTTTAACGGAACGAGGATAAATGGAACATGACCTTGTTCATTCGAGAGTTATCTAATTTTCGTTTCGACCTTTTTTTATTTATTTTTTCCTCGATCTTGCCCATTATCCGTCTTAATTATCTTTCAGCCCTGAATGCTCGATCCGATAATTGCTGATATACGAAGAGATATCTCAGAGAACCGAAGAGAAATTCTAATAATAAAATCCCTTGTTATCTCTTTTTAAACTTGTTTTTTTCTTCTTTCAACCCTTCTGCCAGAACATTCATTTCCACTGATGAATTTTTTTTGCTTCACCTCGTTTAGTCGTACACAGTTCGATGCGGTGAACGACAGAGTCGATGAGTCGCAGCTCTCTTTAGTTCAGTGTCGCGATTTTCTTTCGAGTAATTTGTTAGCAATTCGTCAACGATCAATGAGAGATGAGAGAAACTTAAGAACCGTGCCAAAAGTTACTTCGAGCGGAATCGTTATCTTGCCTCGATTCCGGGGAAGCAACATTTTCGTCTTCGGAAAAGTTGATGCCAGAGGAGGTAATGGCAAAAACTGGGCAAAATGGAGTGTATGAGAGAGGGAGAGAGAGAGAGAGAGAGACGATGGAGGGATCGATGAACTTTTTTGAAAGAGAGCTTTCTGCTCTGTTCGTGTTGAAAAGTCGTGCAGCAGTTTTTGGTAGAAAATAATACCGACGTAGAAGCCCGAGAGTGACTCAAACGAGCCAATAGAGTTTTTCAATGTGGCGCAAAAGAAGAAAAAAAACAAAGAAGATGAACAAACACAAAGAAAAATACATGAAAAAAGCTTTTGGTTGGTTGGTTGGATCGATTTTAGTGGACGCCGCGACGCGAGTCAACAATCGACTCAACAAAGATGCCGCACGTTTTTATTCTTGTTCGTTAGTACATACTTCCGCGTTGTTTACCCCTCTCCCCCGTCCCCCTTTTTTGCCACTATTTTTCGTCGATATGCGCGATACCGATATGTAGGACCGAGCGACAGCTTTTCCATTTTTTTTTTTTCTATTCCGAGGGCGAGTGATTTTTGTTGGTACGAGCGACGAAAACGATAGCGTTCATCAGTTTTTTTTTTTTTTTGTCCTTCGTATTTTCGATGGATCGAAAGGAATCGATATTTCGAGAATTGACGATGGCGAGAAGCGGTATAAACCGCGTATATATTCGGAGAGCAATGATAGACAAACAAATGTGGCGATCCAGAGTATTTTCCAACGGCTGTCATTCTCTCACAGCCCAGCACGGAATGCAAATCGTTTTCAACGTTCTGGCCTCAATATACGTGTATACAGCCACAACGACCCATCCGAAAACCTGGTCCTACCACCATCAACGATAATGCCTTCGCATTCCCTCACTCTCTAACCCTCGAGGTCTCTTTATCTCTCAGTAATTCGATCTTTATCCTTTTCCAAATCTCCCTATATCCCTATTTTTCTCGGTTTGCCAACAGCATCTCTAGTCCGATGACGGCCTCCGACGTTGGCTCATTGTAACGACTCCACCAAAAGGACTAATCAGCGAATCGTTTTTTTGTCGTCATCCGTCGATACGTCAACGTCGCTGCTAATTAGCAGACGAAACGAGCAAATGAAACGAATCATAATTATTTTTTTTCTCCCTTCCCCGTTTCCGGAAGCTGCATTTACATTTGATAAAACAGACGAATCGGATGACGAGGGAAGAAGGAATAGGTGTATGCAAGTTAGCCGAACAATCATTATTCCCTGAAGGGAATAGTCGCAGTGATAGAGCACAGTTTGACGAACTGGCATTCCCGTGGTACATTGCATTAGCATACAGGATACGTATGCTCCAAGACAAGCTTTACTACGTGAGTTGCTTCACTAGAATTGCTCACCGACGCTGTACGATCCCCGTTTGCACTTAAATATGCATATATATATCAGGTATAAACGTGTGTCGTAATACTCCATGGGATTGCTTAGCCCCGGGCATGCACTTATTCGCCTAGGAGATGGACAAAAAGAGGGGGGGGGGGGGAGAGAGAGAGAGAGCTCAACAGTTTCGGAAAATCGTAACAGAGACAGAGATATCGAGAAGCACGAAACTGTATTTTAAATCCGGACAATATTCCTCAGAGATGAAGTTTGCGAGATATATATAACACGAGAGGAGCTGAGGACACATATTCCTTTCCCTCGGGACTCACTTTATCATATCTGCTATCCCAAGTCATCGTATCATTCCCTCGCAATATTTGCTCTCCCTCCCTCTTTCTTTTGCTCTTTGAATCATTCTCTGACTCTGTTTTCTTGGAGTACGGTTATCATTTCAGTTATTTATATCCCGAAAACTACTACTGAAAGTAAAATCACTTTTTCGTAACGGCATAACTTGAGCGGTAAGTTTTTACGATGTACTATTTAGCGAGAGGGCGCCACCGGTCGATTCTCACGAAAAAAACAAAACGCCCGGTACGAGGCTACGCGGAGCATCGATATCTATTTACCCAGCGGTGTCTTTGGTGCCTCCAGACTCTGGTGACTGACTGTGCTCGGGTCAGTTTCTCGCCACTTCCGGTTAATAGCTACGATAGCATTTATCGCGCGCCGAGCAAGAGTCCTTCCTTTGAAACGAGAACGAAGCCCACTTGACCGTTTTACTACCCATCCGAGACGAAATACCGGGCCAGACTCTCTCCCTCGCTACGTCGTCGCCATAGTTGCATCCTCGCGCTCATGTCTACCCAGGGACGAGTAAAGCGACAATAAACATTTCAAAAAAAAAAAAGGCAGCATCGAAAGAAAAGGGAAGAAAAAAAACAACGTGCTTTTCTCCTCTTCGTAAGAGAACGCCCGGAAAATACTCGAGGGAGTTGCGAAACGCGATGAACATCCCCTTTCTCGTCCACTTTTCCGATGTAACCAGCAGTAAAACTCTCGGATCTCTCCGAAGACGATCCTGGTCGTGGGCCAAGCATCAAGGAAAAGGATGATCAACGAAACACAAAAAAAAACAAACAAAATATACTGAAAAACGTACACGAAGAAGACGAAATATATTGCACGCGTGCGATATAAAAAGCGATTCAATAGAGCTATACAACGAGACAATCCCATTTCACCGGACCTTCGCGGCGCAAATAACAAAATATATATTTATATATTTTTTAGAAATACACTCAGCTCCACAGCCAGAGAGATTACAAAATGGATACATGTGAACGAGAATAAAAAATAAAATAACAAAAAAATAAAGTAAAAAATTATGCACATAGGAAGAGAGCGAATGGACAAAAAATGAAACACGATCAAGAAAACGTACACACGAGATCTCTGTGTTTCGTGCATATTTGCTTGATGCATATGCGCAAAGCCAAAGAGATTGGGCTACGCAAATTCTTGTATTCTACTCTCATATGCGAAAGTGCTCCTGGTCATGTGACTTCATGTTTTCGTGCACTGGAATATGGACGTAGAAAAAAAAGAAAAAAAACTAGAATCAAGTGCTAACAAGAATCGTTGAGCTCGAGCTCTGGCGGCCTTCCTTTCACGATCGAAAGGCTTCGATATACGTATTCAGATTTCTGGTCTGCCTGTGGCCTTCATTTTTTGTTCTGCCTTTTCTGCCTCTCGCCACCGAAAACAGTGCTCCGACAACAGAGTTTCTTTTAGTTATTAATTCACGAAGATATTTGTTATTGAAAAATGCGAATCGAGTCGGATTTCGAAATTGTTTCGAAACCTTTTCTCGACTCTTTCGAATATATATTTTTTCGTTGTCCGTGGCCTCCAACCCTTTTTATCATTCTCTCCGCTGTTGAAAATTCACCAAGAAAACGTAGATTCCGAATTATTCAAAAATCGTGTTACCAAAAAGTAATTGAATTTCTTGGTATCTCGAACGTATCAGATCCACTTGGATTCTTGTTCCGGTTCAAAGTTCAATATAAACAAAACTCTTCTCTCGAGCCAACTACGTTTTCAGACTCTTAACCTCATTCACTTATTTTGATCGATCGACCATCGCGAGTGTGTCCCGAGCTCTGGGCAATATTCCATTTTTCTCGTTGCTATATGTCCCCATGTTTTTTTTATCCATTTCACTATCCATCAAACTACAGCTTAGATATATACGAGAATCAGATGATGATCCATAATGCCGGGATACTTCGAATGATGAAACGCGGGCGGTGTGACAAATCCGTCGGAAATTTTCAACCCTCCAAAGAACTGTCAAATGAGTCATTTCATTCCAACGCAATTTTGCAGTTTTTCTTCTCTCTCTCTCTCTCTCTCTCTCTCTCTCTCTTCGCTGGTCAATCGCGCAATAAAAATTGAAGTGGAAAATCTCGTAGGAAGAGTAATTTTTCAAATTATATTTCACCCGATAAGACGCCCGCGAGAGGGCCAAAAGTGATAAAAAGCTTGTCGGAAGAAACGAGCGGGGTGAATCATCCGATAAGCTCCGCATCTTATCTCCATAAATCTACCGTTATGTACTGAGAATATATATCATATGTATGATAACATATGTGTAGTAATGTATCAACGAGGTTGAAGGCTTATATTTTGTGTGCATATGATATTATATACATATATGTGGAGGAGTTAGCACCAGCGGTAAGCAAAAGCTTTTCCTCAATGTTGAAGGAACGTCTCAGGATCATAATTCAGCAATAGCGAAAAAAAAACCAGATTTATGTCGTAAATTTTGGCCAAAAGTTGTTTCATCCACCGAAACGATATTCGGTTGTTTAAAACAGAAAAATTTGCCTGATTTTTTGTCAAATACGTTCTCAGAGTTCGAAGTCGATTCGAAGGGACATCGGCGACGATTAATAACGGTAATGATTCGTGAAAATACATTAACGTTGCTATCTCTGACGCTGCTGGTATTTCTCTTGGTAAATTCGTGAGAGAGAGAGTCGAGCTCTGCGCGCACACCGAATTTCAGTTAAATTTGCGGTTCAATGGATTCATTGGAGCCTGCAGGTCCGGCTCGATCCAGTCGAGCATCCTAAACGAGACAGAACGATGATTCTCTGTGTTTTCCGTACCGCAATTTCCAGATGCTCACAATACTATATAAACATACAGAATGTTCCGCGGCAGCTCGAGTGAGATCAATAATCTGAATTCTCGTATTCGAAACCGAATTCAAAGCTTTTCTTCTCTTTTCTCTCATTTATTCCAATCACTCGATCAATAATTCGTTGACAAAATAGACTGAAGCTTCATTTCGTACAATATGAAACCACAAAAAAGTTGCTCATCGCCATTCTGTGTCTCTTTCAGCTTCGTTCCGAGCTCTGATCGAAAAAAAATCGTTCGAAACACTCGCACAGTCCTCCTGGCTCGTCGCTCCACCAGCTTCATGGCCTGAACCATCGGAGATAGAGACACGTTGTAAAATAATTTTTTTTTCAACATCGAATCCTCGATGATTTTCGTTTCATCAATTTTACCTCAATCTCCAAGCGTTTTGCCAATGTGTTTTCTAACCGAACACCGATCTGTCAAATCTGATGGGTTATAACTCATCAAGAGGAAACGTTTCATCGAAAATCGTGTTTAACTCTTCGAATCAAAATTCAGCTTTACACGTTGATTTTGCAGATCCTTAAACCCGGCTTGTCTCCCACGTACGGTAGACCCAGACACGCATCAACCGTATTCAAACGTATTTCTATATATATAGAGGAAAGATAGAGAATAATGAAGTACAGCGAAGCTTCAAGAGCAGCCAAGCCGCGAACTCATCACACGCGATTATTGTATATCTGCTTTACATGTGTTACCAGAGACATACGTTATGGAAAACGTGATGCATTTACGTCATTCTCCTCACCGCCTATGGCCAATTTACCAAAAGCCATTATAACCGTCGAGATTATGATGCCAGTTTCTAACTCGATATGTCATATAATTGTGACTGTTGTAGGATTATGAAAACGGGTTTCTCGTACAACTATGCTACGACGATGATTTATCGATCCTCTGGCGGCTGGCTCTGTGTACTCATCGCTCAAAGTCGCTCGACTTGAACTAAAACTCATTTTACAACGTAAAGAGCAAAAAAAAAACGAAAAAAGAAAACAGGCGCTCTTTACTTTGATTATTTTCTTAAATATTCGCAAGAATGAGTACAGAAAAAAAATTGATGTGGAAATTCATCAAAAAGAGTTATATTAAAATGGTATCGAGGTATAAAAGTGACGAAAAAAAATCTGCAAAAATACGTCGGTTTTACGATACGGACATTCTTTCAAATGAGAAAATAATAAGCGGACTCTCTGATGAATTCAATTTTATATTTTGTTTCGTTTTTATTTTAATTTTTTTTTAATTTTTCCAGAATATAAAGAGATGTATATTTATGTTCGTCGAAATGGAAGCTGCTAATGCACTTTCTGTGCGAAGTCGCGGGGAATTCACCACACCGGGACGTTCAAGCTGCGGGCTTATTTCTCGCTATCCCTCACTATTTCTCTTTCTCTCTTTCAACCCATTATGCTCTCACCACTTTGATATCGTATGCTTCAAAGCAATTTCCTGGTCAAACAGCATCTAAATATGCAAACATCAGCGACTGTAAAACGTGTACGTGTGTGTGTGTGTGTTTATACATCTACATTGTACGAGAGCCTATGCGTTAACGAATATTTTGCAATAATAATTTTGCGTAATTTGCAGAAAGTGGAGAACGAAAATGCACGATTATTGTAGTTGAAACCTCGAAATCCTTTCATCCTTGAATGATCAATGATCGAATATATATAATCGAGGGCAGAATTGTAGAAAATTGTTACAAAATATAATCGAAGCTTTTGTGGAAGCATCAAAATGTTTTTTTTTTTCTGATTCGTTGTCGTTGTGAGGTTTTCTCTTCGTTTTAAATATCAAATTCATAAATAGGGGTTGAAATTGGAAAAAAATTTGATGATCAGAGCAGCGATGAGCGAATTTTGTCGACGATAAAATAAAAATGGCTTTTTAAAATTCGAGGCTCGACGAGAACGCTCTCACGACAATGGAAAAATTTGTGAGACACACGATTTTAGATCGTAATGGAATTTTATCGCGCGATTATATCCACGGAACAAGTATCGATACCTGAAATATTCGCAAACGCGAGAATCCTATCTTCGGCGTATTTCTTGTTTCGATAAATGTAAAAATATGAAGTGTGCAAGAATCTTGAAAACATAGGTATAGCCAGGTGAACAGGTGAATGTACAGCTATGAAAAATATAAGAGAAACGGGGATGAGAACTTTATCCGCGAAATTACCTTTTATGCTTGGCCTACTTCGCGTGTCCCACGAGTGCGAGGAGGAACCAACGAGCCGTGACTACTTTCGACCCTGTTCAAATATATGTCACATCGATGTTGAATAGAAAGAGAGAGAGAGAGGGGAGAAGGGAAAAGCTTTTTTCGATCGTTTGGTATTTAACTCGCGACCCTTTCATTTTATTTTTTAATGTTTTCAATATTTCGGTTGAAGTTTGAAAAAAAAAAAGTGGTAACGAGCGATCAATTTCGTGAAATATATTTTCGAAACCCTTTCTGTACCTAAATACGGCTCGAATTAAATCGGTTTTCGATTAACAAACCTCCGATTAATTTCGTCGTTGAGGCTGACACTTTTCGATAATTGATGACGCGAAGCCTCGATTTTCCAGTTAATAGTCTTCGACCCCTCGTTTATTTTCATGAAATATAAATACCCTTTCAAAAAAATCTTTTTACGACACAAATTTAATCGGTTTTTCGACGGACAAACCCCTCGAGTCGAGCGTGAGGTAACAATCGTGCGTAAAAACATCCAGCATTGTTTATTGTTTTTTGAAATCCTTCAATGTTTTGCTTTTCCCGTATAAAAACCACCCTTTCCTTCATATTAAAAATATACATTCACTTTTTCCCCCATTATTTCGTGCCTGTATTCCCAAAGAATCAAAATAATATATCTCTATTTATGAACGTCAGCGAAATTCGCTACCGGATTTATCGGGAGTTCCTCGCTTCCCGCCGCTTTGCCTCGGGATTAATAATTCAACGCCATTAATATTTATAGAAATTCACAGGAAAAAATCGAAGCCTCCGCGCGATAGGCGATAGGGTCCGCGAAACGGGATTTTCGTCGGAGATATCGTAATGCAATACTGCACGAGAGAAGGAGAGAGAGAGAGATCGAAACGGTTTCATGACCCCGAGCGAATGAAAAGCTCTCTATTTTCGAAACCACAATACTTCGAGGACCATTTTTTTTTCATATATATTACTTCAAATATTTGAATAAATATATATTTCGTACGGTGTTCGCTAAATTTGTACTGAAATTTTGGAATTGAACGTGAAACAAGTGACGACAGCTCCGGAGGACTATTTTTTTATGACACAATAAAAAATGGTTTTACGACAAAATTTCGACGTGAAATTTGGGGGCTTTTCGATCGATTCAGTCCTGACCCAAAATTTATTTCTTCTCAATATCATCGGAGCTCTGTACCGTGGCGCATCGCTTCATAAAGCCTCACGGAATTTCGAAATTCGAGTTTCCGGGTGCAGTATTCGTCTCTCGAAAAATAAAATACAAAACAAAAGAGACAGTTGGAGTAAAAAAAAAATGGGAATGGGCACAGGAAAAAAAAGGGGTTAAGAAACGGGAGCTTTTACTTACGAGAAATGGGTAAGCGCATGAGGAGTTGACCCCGCGAAGCCACGGGTTGACTGACCCCCGCGCGACAACACTGCACTATCGATTTCTCGCCCACGTGGTTCGCTGCACCTTGGCACACCGAACCAGATTTCCACCCTCTATTTCTCTCTTCAACCCTCTCACTGTCCTCTCTTTTCGTCTTTCTCACACGATTTTTCGTACACTATAAACGCGCATGTATTTTTTTTTTTTTGTTTTTTAATATTTGATAGCACAGCACGTGTTAAAAGCCAATTGTCGACCGGTGAAAAAGGGCTGAAAATCAGGCGAAAATTTTTCGGCTTTTTCAGCGATTTCTCAAGCTTCGCTGTACAGAAATTCGTCAGTTTTTATTTTTTATTTTTTGATTGCGAACGATACGCACCACCCGATGTCCCGTTACCGAATGGTATGAACCACGGGGCTTTCTCCACTCGGAAGAGAAGTGGGTATACCCATCGCTCAAGCTCTCGGCGCATACGCCTCGATCATCCACCCTCCTTTCTCCGCACTTTTACCGATTCTCGTGTGCCCCCTCTCCCTATTTTTTTTTTTCATTTTTTTCATTCTTTTAACAATTCCACTGGCCTCGAACCCTTTTGATTTTGTAACTTGAGGGTTTTAGATTTTTTTGAGCTTCTCGAAAGAGCTGTGCGTGCTCGGGTCGATCGGGAAACGATTTTATGGTACGATAATCGCTCGGGTGTCGAGAATTCACGGCAAAACGCGCTCGGCGATAAAGAATAATCGGGAAAAATTTCATAACGATTGGAAAACATTTCGAGGCTGATTGGATTCAGGGAAAAATCTTAATTGCTGAAAAATTACTCGTTTCGATTATTCGGCAAGCTTTGATCGAGGAACTCAATGAATATTTGATAGAATACGACAATCGTGTGTTATGTGTGAATAAATTATTGGAAAATGGTCGTTTATTTTTGGAAATGTGGGGATTTCACTCAGGGAAAAGTTCGACTAAAGAAGAGAAAAAAAAAGGAGGGCAATTGAGAGTTTCTGGGGCGGGTGAAATGGGTTTGGAGAGAAGAGGACAAAAGGTAGCAGTTGCGACATTCGTCAAGTGCTCTGGCGCGAGTGAATTTTTATCAGAAAACATGAGATTATTATTGTCACACGAGCTTTTTTTTTTCTCTCTCTCTCTCTCTCTCTTCTCGCCTCTGATGAATCGACGCGAAGGCTCGCATTTTACAGAACGACAATTGACCCGTGAACGAATATGCTGTGAAAAACAATTTTTCGTGTTTTGTTTTTTCTTCTTCTTCTTCGTCAAAAATCGAGGGATACGCTGGCTCGATTGATTGGTCGAACAATTGGGACGATGCAGGGAGGAAGCATGATTCGGAAACAGACCGTTACATTCATCGACGACGCGATTGTGGATTCATTTTTATTGGTTGGCTCGAACAAAAAAAAATGCTGTTTCGTGAAAAGAATGTATCGCTCCAATTTCCACTGCGCGATCAAAAGCGCCTGACGTATCGCCTCTCTGATCGCGCGATTGCAAAAAATTTCGGTCGACCCTTTCAATCATTCCGGATAAATTATTTCGAAAAAATATTTCTCGAATTATGTATTTATTTTGATCCGAAAAAAACGTGGGTGTCTTGATCCAAAACAAATCAATAACAAAAGGACATTTTCGGGATTTTTTTGGTCAAGCAACTTCTCACGATGCAAGAAAATCCGGAAAAATGTACACTGAGAAAAGAAATTTGTTGGATCAACAAAGTTTGGCGAACAAATTAAATTTGTTGACATTTAACAAAACTTTTGTTGATTCAACGACGTTTTTTTCGTGGTGAGAAATATTTATTTGAGCCAACGAAATTAAGTATTTCGAATGAACCAAATTCTGGTTTGGAGCAACGAATTTCTTTCGCTCGGTGTAGTCGGCTGTATCGACACCAGTTTTTCACAGTTTCCCGGGGCCTTCGATCCAATTTGACGAAATCGTGCGTTAGGAGGCAATTACCGGCAGGAAAAGTCTTCGATAATTTTACAGGGATGGGACCATAAAAATCAGAAAATTAATCGCAGGGAAGCTTGAAGACAAAAGAAAATGAGATTTTTTCGATCGAAATCCTCGATAAAAAAAAAAATCGAGTGAATTAATAAAGTTCCGAGATTTTTATAAAAAGTCGAAAAGAGCGATCGCAGAAAATGGAAAAAGTTGAAATAATTTCTTTACAAAAGTTTTTTTTTTCTTTCCACCAAAGTGTTTGATGAAAAAAATCCGATAAAATTAGTCAAGTTTCAAGAAAATTTGTTGAAAAATGCAGTAACGTTCTTGAATGATTTTGGCAAGATTCAGAGTCAATAGGGATCGCATCGATTCTAATAATTGCGTAGTAAATTTGCGTCTTAAGACGGAGAGTGATTTTTGTTGGAGAATCGGTACGATAAAAGGGTGATTCTGCGTCGGTGGGAAAACCCCTTGAGAATTTATGTGGAGAGTTTGAAAACGAGTTCTCGAGGGAGTTCGCCAACTACCAAACGTAAACTTTTGCCCCGAGCGACTTTATATACCATTGTCATTTGAAACGAGTGAGGCTTACACGAGGGGATGCGACCTCGCACATTTTCATTCAGTTGTTCTTTGCCCGAACGCGAGAGCTTGTTTACTCGCCACTGAGGGAATACATACATAAACGCATGAAAACACTCACACGTAACATGAATAATTTAATAAAATAAACATTTCGTTAACGAGCACACAATGAGAGGCTTTTCATAACCGAGTTTTACTTTTTGCCCCTCCATTTTCATTGAAACGAAAACATAAAAATATATATTTTCAGGCTCGATAAACAACGTTTAAAAAATCGTATGAAATTATATCAAAATAATGAAAAATTCAATATTTCTTTTTCGATTTTTATTAAAACTCAAAAACCGAGGAAATCGAAACGGTAAAGTCATTTTTTTTAATCCAAAGGGTTGTAGCCTGGACGATAAAAAAGTTAATAAAAGCTGTGAGTTTCGTGTTTGTATTTCTCTCCCGTCAGTTCTACCGTTGATACAACTTTCTGGAATGGATGATGAGTGCAAACACAGAAAAATCACAACCGATTGAATCAATATCGGTGGCAATAAATTGTCAATTTAGCCTCGAAATATCTCCTAATAAATTTGAAAAAAAAATTGACAATTATCAATTAGCTAAGTGGTTCACGAATTTTCCGGAATTTTTTCAACTTTGATAGCTCGTAAAACACAAAAAAAATCATCCTCCTACTAGGGATCGTAACTCGAAATGTTTTACATATAATCACCGATTTTTGGAAATTTTTTCAGATTTTTAAAACCTTTTTTGCAATTTTTTTTTATTCATTGTAATTTTTTTTATATTCTTGTAAAATTTACTAGAAAATTTCACCAAAATACAAAAAAGGTGTTTGTAAAAATTAAAAAAAAAAAAAATCAGTGTCTTTTAGACTCGATGTAATCATGTAAAAAAAAAAATCTAAAAATCTTCGTTTCAAAATCGAAACTAAGACATTTTTTGTGTATTGAAAAAGCAAAATTGACAATCATTTAGGGAGAATCGTCTGAAATCGGGGAAAAAATCTTTTTCTTTCCATTTTCATTGAAACTGACAAATATCTCGGGCCGCGAAGATCAAATTGACAAAATAATGGAAATCCGTTTTGGAAAAACGAGAACAAAGTCCGTTTTTCCTTAGTCTTCGTTGAAACTGAAATCGAAAAGAGCATGTTAAATTATTTCGAAAATGGAACAAAAAATTTTTCTTTTTTTTTTCATTTTAGTTCCAATGGACGAAATATTTTGAGGCTCGAAGAAAAAAAATGAATTAATCCTATCGAAAGAATGAGAAAGAAAAAAAAATCTCGTCGACAAGATCGAAAAAAAAACATTTCGTAACGTTCATTGTCGTTTCGTTTTTTTTTATTTTTATTTTTTTTTTTTTTTACGTATGACTTTTGAGATCTTTTATTTATCAGGTAAACATACAAAAGGAGTATGCAATACGAAGTGTAATGAGGTCAGACATAATATGAACTAATTATTATTTTAACACGGAATCGTCGTGGACGAGGCGCCGAAAATGTCGCTTCCAAAATCCGCAAGTTTCATTTTTATGTTTCAAACGTTTCTTTTCATTTCTTCTTTTATACGAAAAGACGCAACATTAAAAAAAAAAAAAATATTGGGAAAGAAAAACGATAAATTTGGGTGAGTCAAACGTCGCTGACTGCTGCGAATTTTTTCAAATTGCCCTTGTTCGGACGTTCAATTTGAAAAAATCGTTTTTTTTTCTTCTTTTTTTCTAAAATTTTTTCTACGTCTTATGAAACAGCAAATGTATCGGTTGAATAAACATTTTGTTCAACGATGATCGATGTCTAAATAAATCGAAGTGTCTCCCAGTCAACTTGTCACCCTCGTTTTTGTTCTCGTCTACAAAATATTATGAATTATTTTCACAATTTCTTCATTTTTTTTTGTTCTCTCCATTTTCACGTTTCGCTCTCTCGTACAATCGATCGAACGATTTTTCAGGATATCATTATAAGTGCTTTAATTAATTAAGCTTTTTAGGTATATTTTAATCGTTATATACGCAACGTTAACGATCGATTCGTTCTCGTTGAATTGAATCGAAAAAAAATAACGTGCATTTGCGTGGAAAAAAATAACGTGTGAAATCCTTTTTTTTTTTTTTTTTTTTTTTCAATGAAAATCCACGTATTTTGACTAATCGACGAGCTCGAACGAGCGTTTTATATTTTGTGCGATTTTTTTCTTTCATTTTATTTCGTTCAACTTGCTGCACTTTATTTTCCAACGATTATTGCAAATTTTTTTTTTTTCGTGCATCTTGTTTCCTTTACTTTCAGTGACGATGAGATTATTTACAGCCAGCTTTATGCATTCGAGAGCAATTTAAAAAAATTGAAAAATATAAAAAAAATAAACGCGAGAAAAAAACGCGTGATTAAACAATTGAAGAGCAAAGAGAGAGAGAGAGAGAGAGAGAGAGGGAGAGAGAATGAGAAACATTCGTAACAATTTGAAATTTGCATCGACATAAATAATTTCGTCGTAATAATTCGAGAAGCTTGTTTATAGAAATAATTTTGGCAGCAGCCATTGATCGCGAATGAAATATAAGGTCATAAAAATCTGTATCTATGGAAGTATCATTCGCTTTGCCGAAATTATGCCTCGATTTATTTTGTACAGCTACGTGTATTTTTTCAATATTTTTATTTCATTTTTTTGTTTTTGTTTTTTTTTTTTTCATTATTTTTCTTATTTTCATCAACAATTTTGTTGTGTATTTTCGTTTCTTATTTCATTGGCTTAACTTCTTTTTTTTTTTGTCAATTCATAGAAAAAGTATGCGTATAAGTACCTACATTAAAACGCGTTTTGCTCGAGCAAGTTAGCGCACGACTTAATTTCCCTCTCGAGAGTGCTAAGCGCTATCCTCAACTCTACAATCAATTTCTCGGATTAGACTTACGTTTTTTTGTATTTTTTTTTTTTTTTTTTCGTTCGATTTTTTATTTATTTCATTTTTTTTTCATTTTTTTTTGTTTTTCATGTATATTTTATACTTTTTTCTGTTCAACTCTCAGAGTCACATCCGAATCGAAGAGATTTCTGTTATAAACCTCTGTCTCGTTCGGTAAATATTTGCACAATATTGTCGAAAATAATCGATACGTCGTAAGGGAATAAGGAAACAAAACAAACAATATTTTCATCGAGAACGCGAAATAAAATTGAAAAAGTGCGTCTTTCGGAAGAGAAGAACAGAAGGCTAAATTTCACGTTAACTTTTCGCTGTTTCGGAAGCGATTGAAGAAGCGATCACGAGAATAACAATGATTTTTTTTTATCTGTTCTCATTTTTTTTGTTTATGTTGTCTCGATGACGCAAGACAGTTCTGGTCTTTATTTTTATTCTTTTGCGCGGATAGTTGAACAATAATAATTTATTGTTAGCCAGAGATTGGCGACTCTCGTTATTCCGGAAAGTATTAAATGTTTTTTTTTTTTTTTTTTTTTTTTCGTCGATGTAACAGTTTTTTTTGTTTTATTCACAAATTCATCTTCTCTCAGTTGAGTCAATCGGTTTCAACTCGTCTCGAGCGAGTTTCATTTACATTTTTTTTTTTTTCATTTTGAAAAACGAGACTTTCGTCACAGTTTTATTTACTT
Organism: Campoplex capitator; assembly: GCA_037576405.1. Classification (NCBI taxonomy): domain Eukaryota; kingdom Metazoa; phylum Arthropoda; class Insecta; order Hymenoptera; family Ichneumonidae; genus Campoplex; species Campoplex capitator. The sequence continues at coordinate 2,880,127 of JARBWI010000021.1, forward strand.
TCGTAATTTTTTTCTTCTTCAAAATCGTAACAATTTATCGATTTTTTTTGACAATTCCAATAAAGCACGTTTACCCTGAGCAAACAGAGCTCGTACATCATGAGAAAACAGCTGATATGCAACATTTTTTTTTTTTTTTTTTTTTTTTTTTCATCGGCACAATCCGAATCACAAAAACAACGATTCGTCGTTTCCCAATATCTTTTTTCGTCATCAAAAAGGAACAATGCTGAATCGTTTTTTCGAGTACAGCATTGATCCACGTTGAATTATTATTATTTTTTTCTCGGACTCGTTTCGAACGTTTCAAAAGAATTCAGCACAAAAAAAAGGATGAAATTCGAGCGATTATGAGAATTTATAGATCTTCGTGTTATGTAGAATTTCGAAAAAAGCCATTGGGTTTTTCATTTCGAAAAGCGGGCAGTGTAATAAGGTCAATTTTTTCTGTTTAAAAAATACGAATTCGTCCCCGTTTCTGTGCCAAATTGACAGTGAAATTTTGACAGATTGTACCGAAAAGATTTTGGCACAAATTCATCTCGCCCTCGGAGCGACGAGATCGAATATTTTAAACGCAGATTCAAAAAATTCCTAATTTCATTCGTTTTTTTTTTTTTTTTTTCATCTTCAAAATAAAGAGAGACGCAAATCTCTGCTATCGGTTGACATGTTTCGACTCCTTAAAATCACTATTACTCTACGACGAGTGTATTCAAACGGTTATCAGACAGTAAAGAAATAAGTGACGGTACTTTCTCGACGATAATCCGCCGAGCGTCTATCGTTTATATGCATACACAGATTAGGATTATCCTTCTTGTGTTTTTTATATTCCGGATATGTACATACGAGGGTTGGGCTTGGTGAAACGAAAAAAAAAAAAAAAAATTATAATAGTGATAAAATGACGATGAATTTTAAAATGGAACGTCGATTCAACGAGCGATATGAATATGAAAACGACGAACGATCGTTCGAACGTTCCAGAATATGAAAAAAAGAAAAAAAAACTGAGAAAAAAAACATGATTTCTAATAATAATAAAAAGGAGAGAAAAACGAGATTTGAATCGTGGCTACGCGGTGGTGATTTTACATACTTAACAATTATTATTACCTAAGTGTTATCATGGTCATCGTCCATTACTATCTAAGCGTTATTATTTCATATTCGTTTTTTTTTGTTTCTTTCTTTAAATTATTCTTATATTTTATGGTTTTTTTTTGAGTTTTTTAGCCGGGCCACGAAAAATGATCGCCGGGACATCGCGAGGCTTTTTTTGTTTTGTTTTGTTTGTTATCTCGAATCACAGCGACGTAGTATTTCAATGGATTTGATGTTTCGTGCGATTATTTTCTTTATTTTGTCGTTTGAAAATCCCGTTGATTCGCCGAGCAGCGTTCTCAATCGCAGCCCTCCAAAACAAACCCGCGTCGATTGGGCAGAGATTACCTTTCACCGTAAACTCCACTCGTCGTTAATGCCTCTTTTGTTTCCGTCTCGGAGAGATATTACAGACCCGAATGTGTGAGCCGTCTCTCGTACTTTTATATTTTATTCCGTTTTTTTGCCTTCTTATGTCCTTTTTTGTAGTTTTTTTTGTTTTTCGTATTTTTTTTTTCCTCTTCCTCGTTCATCTTCTTTCCTCTTTTTTTTCCGACAATCCCATGTGTTTCGAGGAGAAAGAGAGAAAGAAAGAAAGCAGCACTCTACGTGTCACAAATGTAGCAAACGCAAACTGTTTACCAAGGTCACGCCGCTGTATAAAGAGTCACACTCGCGATATGCTGATTCGCCATTACTTCGACAATCGCATCGCGTATACCGTAACAGAAAGTACAACCAAATGGATTTGTCGTGTTGGTCGATGACGCCCGATTCAATACAACCGGACGGGCGCTCGCTCTCAGCTGCTCGCTCACTTTGTCCCATTTTGTGTAGGCAGTGATCTGAAAATTTTACAATCTATTCAATGATTTTTCTTTTTTTTTTCGCGCGAAAACGGTAAGTACGATTTTTTTTTTTTTTTTTTTACACAACGAATCTTATACTATTAAATCTTCTCGGCCAACCGAGTCAATCGAGAATTTCTTCATGACCGATTTTGGGTAAAAACTAAAGATACACGGTGAATTAAAATTTAAAAATTATCGTTAAAGCATTAGAAACAGCAGAAAGAAAATTTTTTTACATCAAAAGTGTAAATTTTCGTGAAAACAAATAAAATTTCCTGTAATATAAAAGAGCTTCATTTTATTTTCATGAAAATTTACACTTCCCGCTGTAAAAATTTCCAAACCATCAAGGTTGTCCCTGGTTTCCACTGGTGCAACGGTGATTTTTTATTTCTATTCATACAAAATGGATTTTTCATGATCTTGGTAACGTTACGAGACTTGTTTGTTAAGTTTGTAAAGTTGCCATCTAAGACGTTGACATATTCAACGTAATTTTTGAATAAATTTCCTTCGTGTTTCAATTTCATCGAACCTGGTTCATTTTTTTGCCAACGTATATTTTTATTGATTTTAAATTCAAACTTGAAGCAGGCTTGAAAAAAAAATGAGACCGAGAACTCTTAGTCACGATGAGTCTTAGAAAATGTCTAGACCGAAATCGATAAAACGAGAAATACGAAGAAAAAACAAAACTTTTCGAGATAAAGTTTACAAGTAAAAAAAAGATTTTCGTTACCGTAATGGGAGACGGGCTAACGTCGATGAGCTTTCCTGATTCAACCGAGCTAGTCTCTGGTGGTAAGGTAAGCGTGAACTCACAGCGGTGATACATGTTAAAATTATAATGCCCCGGATAATTGGTGTGGAGAACAAATTTCTTTACGCATTGAGTTTTCGCGTCAAATAGAACGTCCTGGAAAGAAGAAACACTTTAATTAGCCACTTATTTCACTTTCTATTTGCGTAGAAAAAAGTCTGTTAAAGATGTTCATGGGAATCTAATGGAAAAATTTGATATTTGATGGATATTCCGTTAGATTGGCCTGAACTTCTTTTTGTTAAGTTACAAAAATTGCATTAATTTTTTTTCCCATTTTACTCACCAATCCTAGGGTGAAGTAATTGTAAAAGAAATCGGAGCGCTTTGTCTTGTCCCGCTTGTGAGCATGAGGGCTGTGAATTCTCATTTTGTCCTCCGCTTTGAAAAAAACGCGCGAAGGTGCTCCAATAGCACTCAAAACGTCCTCGCACGTATCACCGAACCATACCTTCAATAAATATTCGAATCACCTTTTATTTAATCGACATGAAAAATAGATTTCATAAAAATGAAGCAAGAAAAACTGTTTTACTGAAAATTTCAACCCTTTCGATCGTTTTTTCTGAACATAAATATTGTGAAGCGAGGCACACAAATGACCTCGCTTACGTTATTAAATTTTAATTATACACTTTTTTCTAATTCACTGAATTTTATATTTGCGACTATACTGATGGTGATCTTCGTTGCTCTATTACCTCTTTGGTGAGACAGAGCTTCTTTGGCTCAAGAAGAACTCTCGTAACTGAGCTACCTTCCGTAAAGAGATGCAATCTGAGACCTCGAGTGCGTGCTTTGTCTCTGACGACCTCGGCTTTCTCGAGATACAAATTGTTGTGGTAGCAAGTCTGCACAAATGAAGACAATCATTGAAATTTCTTCGAATCTTCCATGTTGGTATAATTTAACTACAATTGCTATTCGGAGCTGTTTATCGAAGTAGCGATTCATCAGATTTTATTAGTCGAGCCATTTTTCTTCGAACAGTTTTGTTCTCGATATCGATGAAGCAACCGCTGGTTGCACAATTTTAATCAAATTACTTTTTCTACAACGTAAATGGAGGTTCAATGAATATTTTTTTTCTTTACTTTCGAACGGTTATTTAAAATTGAATAAAACGACTGTCGACAGAAATTAACTGAAATAGCTATCCACCAATTTTTTCTGCAACTCAATTTTCTTATTGAATTAAAAAAAAATCCGAATTCAGCAAAATAAAAATAGATTCTTGAGGGAACAAAGGGAATTACCAGTGGTAAAGGAGGTGGCGGTGCTTTGAGACTGTGCTCTTCGCTGCCGACGGCTCCGGCTGCCATGCTACCGACGTAAATGGCAGTTTTTGCAACTAAAGGTGATGTTCCGTTGGGGAATTGCAACGAGCCCAAGCCGTGAGCATAACCCGGCTGGAACTTTGAGTCGATAGGGAAATAAAACGACAAGCCTCTGAAGTTGAGCACGAACACCTGGTAAAAAAGGAAAATATGTGATAAAAAAATAAGTTTGACGATGAATTATCTTCGCTAATGCGTCGTTAATATTTTCATGGATATATAACACTATTGAGACGCGAATAACGATCATTGAACTCGTGTATATTGAAATCATTGAAATTTAATGCAAATTCAGCCGTTATAACGGAGCAATGAACTCAATTGTGCAGCAAAGCATAAAAAAAAATGCGGTAATTGATTATTGGAACAAACGCTTTAATATATAGTTCGTTCTTACTTGTTTGTCGCTGTCGTAAACACCGGGATGAGTAGCGCCGAAGGAGTGTTCGATTTGCTCGATGGAAGGCAAAACTTCCGGCGAGTTGAACGGCAAGCCGCAATATTTTAATTTTACCAATTTCATATTGTATATTTCAATTATTTTTAGCCTCTGTACTACAGGATCGAATATAAGTCGTACTCCGTCGTGAGGTAAATTTATCACTAGATCTACTTCTAAAGGATTCTGAAAGAAACCAAAAACAGACAGTTTCAATAGTTTTTTCTCGTGGAACAATTTTTTTTCTCTTTATCTTTTCAGTTCTACTTACAGTATCGCTATATAGAACTTGTACTCCTCTTATAATGCCAACTTGAGACTGTATTATGGATACAGATTGAGAAAAATGCATTCCTGAAATAGAAAAATAAAAATATGTCAGCGTTGCTTAGAGCGATCGCATAAGAATTTCTTTCACGGTGTCAAAAGACGTTTGATAAACTTTGTAAATAGAAGATGATTCTATATATAAAGGAGCAAAAGTAAATAAATACAAAAAAAAACAACACGATGACCCGGAATCCAATATCTTTTGTACACTAAATAAAACGCGCAGTTAAAATTTTTTTTTTGACGTATATAGAAGAAAGAAGAAAGAAAAAAAAACAAGAAAAACGTCTGAATTTTCGTAATTACATAATACGATGATGAAAAAGGAACAGACTCTCATTTGTTTACACGAGCGATAGTGAATGAGAAAATATATTGAGAAAAAACCATTGGGAATGAGTGTTGAAAAGAAAGTGGATCGCATAAAAGAACATCGTTTTTCGAACAATAACAACGAGCCCAAGCGTCCAGCGAAAGACAATGCATTTAGACGTGAGTCTAAAAAATATATAGGGGAAGAAAAAAATGAAAATAGGAATTGAAGTAAAAAACAAAATGAGGGTCATGAAAATGGGTGGTTAATAAAATAGAAGTTTAAATACGAAATGTTGATGATTTCATCACTTGCCTAAAATAAATTCCCACTGCTCACAACCGATGGACCTTTCGGGCACCACTTCGAGCTCCAGCATTCTACGTTGTATTTGTATAGCCTAAACACACACTTTTGTATCTTTCTCTCTTTCTCACTCTCACTCTCCTTCTCTCTTTCTATCTCTCTGGTTATCGCACTCTCTCACTCTGACCGACAGATTATAAACAACACAACAATGACGATAAAACAATGAAAACTTGACACCTTTATTCACGTTTCAATAATAAATTAAGTTATTTGTATAAATCGTTTGATTATTTTTATTTTCACGAGTACTGCGTTGTTTCTTTGTCTCTGCGACGTACACAGGGGAGAACGCAGCGCTCAGTGAACGGCCATATTGCCTTTTCTGCCAGTCAAAAGCTAACGCACACTTACCACCGCCGCGGCTGGCGAACTGTCATCGAACAGCTGATGCGCTCCTAACCCCACCAACCAATTTTTCCTCCTCCCGTTTGTTTCTCTCTCGCTTACGATACGATCGTGCACACTTACACAGAGACGGATATTATTCTAGAGAGACGTTCGTTTTATTCTTCATTCGTTGCACGAGCCACAGGGTCGCAGCAACAACAACGCAGTGCCCTTCTTTTTTGTTTGTTTTTTTTTTTTTTTAAATTTTTTTTATTTACATCATTCATTATAATAACGAATAGACTCATCGATTCGAAACTTTTCATTTGTAATAAACATGGACGAACAAGGTCTCTCTGATTCTCTGGAAAGTCGAGTCGTGTCTTTTCAGCATTTGTACTTGACGTTTACGAAAGTGTTACACGCTTCGAAACGCAACGCATTTTTCTCAATTACGCCAAGTTAATCACTTCGCCTTTTTTTTTTATGACATCATTCCTTGCAAACGTTTGAAAATGACAGAAAAAAAATGTCTCACGAATCCGAGTGTCAACAAAGGTCATTCGTTTGGACATGTACGATTATTTTTCTGCAAAAACGGTGGAATAAATGAGACCGTGAAGCCCCTCCTTATTTTTTTTTTTTTACGAAGCAAGAACTGCGAGCTTCTAGGAGTGTACTCTGATAAAATATTCATATGAAATAAGAAAAACACCGAGATAAAATCGAACGTCGTATCAACTTATTTCTATAAATAATATAGACATATTTATGTACATTTATATAGATATGTGGGGAAAAAAGTTGTGTCCGAAAGAATTTCAATCACACGCCAGCAAACTGAAAAGTTTATGATTATATTTCGTGCATATTACTCGTATAAATGCCTCCGGGGTGGGTGTTAATAATAATAAAGTGTCTTTGTGTTATCGAATCCCCCTTGAGAGTAGCGAAAAAGAGAAGGGAAAAAAGAATGCTTTTATAATTAACGATGGGCCTTTGTTGTTTGTTGCCCCTGGGATATCGAAGTGGCGCGACGAAATTTCAACTGTGGCGCCATCTCTTGATTTCGCATCCAAGCTTCTCTCCGAGTGACCGATCGATGATAATTTATCGACAGAAAATATATTCCAAATTTATTCGTTGTAATAAAATTCATTAATTACGAATAAATTCAAAATTATCGATCATCTCTAATTTGTAAATATTTAGATGCTTCTTTCATTGACATATTTAAATAGAAATTTTCTTTTTATTCATCGATATAAAAATCATTCAAGTTTAGTTTATTTTTATTCTTTTACCAAAGTTGTGTTTTTTTTTTCAATTTAATTATTTTTTTCGTTGCACGTTGTGACGAATAAGACTTACAAAAAAATAAAATTTATTGAACCGCGAATGCTCAAATTTAGGAGAAAAAAAAGTGAAATATGAAGCTGAAGCAATGTTTTTGCAGATGTTTTTCTCCGATCGGGAATAACGTACGAAAACAGAGGAGCAGACGTTCGTGACGTTGCGAATGTGTGAGCAACCGTTGGGCATGTTGACTCTCGTGACGTATTTGGGGGGCTCGACCGCTTCGCATATAAAACTTGATAAACAAGTAACGGGATATCGTCACTCGTTATTCACCTTCGTATAACACGCTTTTATCATTCGTCGAAACGTCGTTTCCACAAAACCGATTTATATTCGAGTTTAATTAACTTCGAGCATCGCTCGAAATTCGTACACGAATCAGTAATTTTTTTTTTTTCTAACCAGCTGTTGATAGAATTTCGTCATCGTGGCAGGCAAATTTTTCCATTTAAACGGATTCGTGATGATGGGCAACGAGTTCGATATTTCATCATTCCTTCAGATGAGATTATTATTATTGATGTGGCAAAAATAAAAATAACTCATTGTTTTCTCATGTTTTACCGATCGAATTTATCCACGAATTTCTCGTTCGCACGTCGCCACCTGCTACAAACATAAAACAATGTCCAACAAATCATCATCGTAATCAGATATTTCACTAATTTATCTGACAAAAATGTGGCTGCTTTGTCGTAAGAGTTTAATAAATTTTGAATAAAAATTAATTTTTTTTTACTAGGAGTTTAATAAATTTTTAATAAAAATTAATTTTTTTGACCAAGAGTTTAATAAATTTTGAATAAAAATTCATTCTTTTGAGTAAGACTGATAAATTTTGAATAAAAATTGATTTTTTTTTAGTAAGACTAATAAATTTTGAATAAAAATTGATTTTTTTTAGTAAGAATTATACATTTTGAAAAAATATTGATTCTTTTGAGTAGGACTAAATTTTGAATAAAACTTGATTTTTTTAGTAAGAATAATAAATTTAGAATAAAAATTGATTCTTTTAGTAAGAATTATACATTTTGAAGAAAAATTGATTCTTTTGAGTAAGACTCTGATAAATTTTCCATAAAAATTGATTTTTTTTTAGTAAGACTAATAAATTTTCCATAAAAATTGATTTTTTTTTAGTAAGAATAATAAATTTTGAATAAAAATTGATTTTTTTGACTAAGACTAATAAATTTTCAATAAAAATGGATTTTTTTAAATTAAGACTGAAAAGTTTTGAATAAAACTTGATTTTTTTTGAGTTTTGCAATTATTGTGAGCTCGATCGTAAAATATTCTCGATCGATAGCTCCAAATTGTTGCAAAATACTGTCGCTAATGTAAGCTCAATAAGATTGGTCAATATTCTATAACAATCTCTGTACATATTCTCAGTGTAATTCATCAACGTTAAATATGTGTGTATATATACGTAATTAATAACGATAAGAGTCGCCCCCAGCGACGATTTTGCATGCTGCTCTTACAAAACCAAATATATCGTTAAAACCTTTGAACTCCCACTCTCAATAATCTCGTTGTTTGAAAACACATCTCTCGATATTTTTACTCCCCGGATTTCCACAAAGCTTTCGTAATTTTTAATATACAAATAAGAAGAAGAAAAATATTTACGTAAATTATTGCTACATTTTGACCCCTGTGTGTGCCCCAAAAATACAAAAATTCGCTTTCAATATGCATCGATTTACCATGCGAAAAACGAATCTTTGAAGGGGTTCAGCCACTCGAAAAATATCGAAATAATTTTTACATTTTTTTTAGAAGAAAAATTATTGAGTTTGATTCCAGATTTTGGTAGCATTGACAGCTGTGAAAATCCAAAGAATCACCGAATTAAGATGAAGATAAATTTCGTTTTTTCTTTTTTTTTTTCTTGCTCTCGACGATCTGCCCTTTTAATGAAATTTGATAAAAATAATAATAAAAGAAATTAGGACAGAACGTAAGTACGTATAAAACTTATCGTCATTGACGATAACGATCGGACATTATGTCTGCCGAGCTGGCACACTTTCATTAGAGGCGTTTTTGACCTGGTAGCAGTTAAATGCTCTTTAAGTATTCTAAACTCTGATAACCAGTTAAAACTGGATCGTTTGTGATTTTAACGCCAGGTGCACGAGCGTAACATTATTTATTGAATCGATGTATATAACATTATATATGCGCACTTCTGTAGGCTGGCAATATAATCTTTATCGACGTTGGGAAATGTCTTTTCATGTTAATATATATGTCTACATTTATATTATAAAAATATATTTATATACAGTCTTGTACAAAAGTATTAGGCACCCTGTGGCTGTTTGACCCACACAAAAAGTCAAATATCTCGGTCAAAAAATATTGTAACTCAATTTAATAAACTCTGTTTTGAAGCAGACGATTCCAGCTTCGTTTTCCTTTTTTAAAATAATTTGTGCGATTTTTTTTGTGCTCGGTACACGATTTTGAACATTGCCAGTTTTCGCGATTTTTTTACCTCAATAAATCGGGTGCTAGGCACGTGTCGGTTAGTGAACTAACTTTTTGGTCAAGAGAACCTCAAAGAAGACATCTCAAGCTTCAATTTCGTTTTTGAAAAAATAAAATGCGATGCTTTTTGCCAAAGTTACGTAATTTTTTCTCGAAATAAAATTTTTTTTTTTATTTTTCGAAAAATTATTTTTTAATTTTCGAAATTAGAAATAATTTTCTCGAAAAAAGTATTTCTGAAAAGATCTTTCGGAAGAACCATTTCGTGTTAGAAGTGAAAATATTCATTTCGTTATTTTTTATTAACAAAGAATTTCTTCAGATTTTTTCTTCCAAATTTTCTTCTGTTATCATGTCTGCTTGATAAAACTACTTAACTTCGTCAAAAAATATCGCATTTTATTTTTCCAAAAACCAAATTAAAGCTCGAGACGTCCTCTTCGGGGTTTCCTGACCAAAAAGTTGCTTCGCAAACCGACACGAGCCTACCACCCGATTTATTGAGGTGAAAAAATCGCGAAAAATAGCCATGTTCAAAATCGTGTACCGAGCACACAAAAAAAAATCGCATAAATTATTTAAAAAAAAGAAAAACGAAGCTGGAATCGTCTGCTTCAAAACAGCGTTTATTAAATCGAGTTACAATCTTTTTTGACCGAGATATTTGACTCTTCGTGTGGGTCAAACAGCCACAGGGTGCCCAATACTTTTGTACGAGACTGTATGTGTGCAGAAATGCGTGGTTTCATGGTTGAGTAACACCTGAACCTTTTTTTTGCCGGAGTAGATTGCGTTGCAAGCGTACAAAGTCCTTGTGGACAATATTTTATGTGACAAAGGAAATGGGCTTTGATTGGGGGAGAGGGGGGGTAGAGAGAGAGAGAGAGAGGAATTTCACGATCAAATTGACGATTTTTCATCATTAGTTCCTTCAATACATATCTATGAATCATTTATTTCAGAAATTAAAAAAAAATTATCAACGCTGACTGCAATTTGGATTTGATGTCATTTTGTGCTAATTAAAATCGCTCTCCTTTGTAAGATGATTAATTTATGATAGAATGCTGGAGTTTTTCGAGACAAAACACTGGAAACAAAGTCTCGATCGATCAACGACCAAGCAGAGAATTTTCCATCGTAATGCTATCGACAGGAAGGGGAAAAGGCCACAGTCCCTCTCTTCTTTTGTTTCGAAATTGACTTTAAGCGTCTCTCTCTCTCTTTCTCTTGCTCCCTCTCTAAGAAAAAAGTCCGAAAAGATTTATCTGTCCAAGGGTGCAAGAGTGTATCCTCCTCTTCGGCAATTTATTGAGGGAATATATCGTCTCGAGGAGCGAGCCTCGGTCATGATTTTCTCGAGAGGAAGAAAAAAAAAGGGAGAGAGAAGAAATAAAATTAAAAAAATGATTTCGTTCGATCGATCTTATTCGTGAGGAGAAGTCATTGAATTCGAGGACCAATCGATCGTTGAAAAATTTCGAAATATTTTCGTCGTTGCTAAATATTCCTCGGTCGATATGCCGAATGAAAAAAAAAAGAGTTACGATTGCATTATCAATTTGAATGGAATTTTGTTCACTCGGATAATCCTCTTCTCGAATTAGAGTCTTCGTCGATCCCTTGCACTAATTGGGTCAAGCGATCTGTTCGTAAAAAGAATCGAGTTATTGGATCGATATATATTTTTTTTTAATAGAGAGAGGTCTAGGTCATCGGTCAGTATTGAAATTTATCGGGTCATTCGCGAGACAGATTAATCAAAACGAAGGAGAAGAAACAACTATCGCAGTCTCTTTCATTCAGATTTTTTTAGTCGGATGCTCAAGGCAATGGAGACAGAAATTCTGATTCAAAGAAAAATGAAAATAAAAATCTCCAGATCCCACGTGAATACTGTTAAGAATCTCGAGGGATAACAGTCAGGAGAATTGAACGATCAACAATTACGGAATTTCTCGTCTCTTCGTAATTAATCGTGATAACAGTCCGAGCTGGAAAATATTATTTAACGTACCATCGAAAAAACAGCCGACAAAAAAAAGAAAAAAAAACAAATTATTCGCTCAATAAGGGATTAAGTGGGTTTTGACAGCTCAAAAAAAGCATATTTGTACTAATTTTATTCTGATATATCAAATGAAATATTTTGTTCAAACAATTTGAAGTATAGAAAATACACATTTGACGAGTACTTTGTGAAATTTTAATTAAAAAATTTTCAACTGCCATAGGGACGGTAATCGCGTTTTTCTCGAAACTCTATTTTTGAAGTCGGTGGTCATGATTTCTGGAAAAGTTATGAACCGATCTTGTTCAAATTTCGCGTACTGCTTCGTGATAGGATTATCTAGTGCTTGACGGAAGCATTTCCTCCCCCCCCCCCCATCGGAACTGATTTCACAAGGCGTGGTGCAAATTTTACCATAAAATTGGACTTTTTGTTCACAACTTCGCTAAAAGTTCAAATTTCAATTTTTTTCTTATTCCTTCGTCCAGGCACGAGCTATACATATGTACTGGCAGAAAACATTTGGTTTTTTAATTTCCGATGAATCTGTCACGAATTATCCTGTCAACGCGGAGAGAATTTTTTTTTTTTTTTTAATTTCCAAGGGGAATGAGGTCCCAATGGCCGAATAATCGAAATTTTTTAATCAAAATTTTACAAAGTACTCGTCAAACGTGTATTTTCGATATATCAAATTGTTCGATTAAAGTATTTTATTCTGATATATTAGAAAAAAAATTAATTCGACAGTTCAACTAGAAATAAATGTGGGAAATGAATAAAAGTATAAACCGTTCTCCGATTTTACTACCGCAACAGCTTGTTTGATCAAGTGGGATCGGGCCCCCAAAAACGTCGAAATTCTTTCGAATCTAAATATATATCGTTCGATCAATTCCGTTAAAATTTTTTATCGCGTCATCAAAGAGCGAGGTTCACGCTGATTACGGAGCGGCACGAAAAATTACCTAATTCTCTCGGTCCGTCAGTTGCCAAGATCCAAAAGAAGAATAATCATAACGAATATAATAATAACAATAATAATAATAAAATTGATTAAAAAAATGAAAACAAGCTTGAAAGAACGGAATAGATGTCTCGGAGTTATCGGGTCCAGACTCCATCGGACACCCACTTGGACTCTGAACCAAATGATGACTGACAAACGCGTTCGAGATTACAGTATTCGAGGAAGCCATAGTAACAATTAATTATTTATCCACGTGTAGAAATATTATGGCATCGATTTTCACAGAAAAAAAAAAAAATATATCTTTCTTCGCGCGATTCCAAGCCACGTGCGAGGAAATTCGAGAAAGAAAAATACTATTTTTGCATCAATCTCATTCCCTTTCAAACTCGATTGCTCTCTCCCCCTCTCTTTCTCTGATTCAACGAATAAAAAAATCATGAGCAATTTGACAGAGGACAAAGAAAAACGAGGTCAATGGATCACGAATCCATTTAATCCGGATTTTAATTCCTCTGTGTAAAAATAAAAAAAATAAATAAAAATCACTCGATCGATGTGTTTGAGATTACAGATAAAAAAATAAATAAATCCTGACAAATATTATTGAAACGAGCGATTTCTTGACAATTGTTTACGAGAAAATCGAGTGCCGGACAGACAACAGGTTCGTTAGTTCGACACGAATCGATATTTATTTCCTCACGATCGATCTATGACGCATACGGTCGAGATTCGGATTCGAAGTGTCACCGCACAATAGATCGGAATCGGGTAAAAAATAAAAGCGGTAAACGAACGTATATACACAAAGACGAGAGATAAACAGGCTGGTCGTTGAGTTCACGATCGAACTAAAGCGATCGTAACGCAGATTAATTGCTGCGATCTTGAAGTCCCATTAATTAAGACTGTCGCGATAAATAATCGGCTGGAAAATAAGTAATCGAGTGGCGAGTGAGATACATTTGGGTATAAAGTACAAAAAATGTAGGAATCAAACGATATGGACGTTCCTGGTCCGAGTCTGGCGATTGGAAAGATTCAGGAGGGGCACGTTGTTTATTTATTTTCTTTTTTTTTTCTTTTATCAAACGTCATAAGGTCTATAAAATCTTGACTCGTGTCCCAAATACTTTCTGTCCGAACTGAGCAACCGCAGTAACGAATTCTCTCGATGACAATGGAGCAAAAAAAACAGAGTTTACTTTCAAACGATAGAAAATCGTTGGAAAATAGAACAGAATTTTTAATATCGAGTTTATATTTCAAAATTATTCAGATTAATTGATCTGCTCCGAAATCTCGAGCCCCGTACCCTACGAGCATCGTGAACTTTGCATCGAGATATTTCCATGGATTTGATCCATCCAGATATTCGTTTTTATTCATTTTTTTTATTTTTTATTTTTTTCATTCGAAATTCGAATTGTAAAATCAGGATGGAAGATGACGAGTATCGATGACGAATTCGTCAGGAGGCAAAAACAGTACGAGTTATTCTCTCCGATTCGACGACAATGTACATCTCAGAGCGAGTTTAACGAGTCCCTCGAAGAGTCCTGCTTGGCTGCATTTTGTAGCAACGTACAAATATATAGAGCGAGAAAAGTTGAAAACCTACGTGCAAAACCACACAGAATCTTGTTCACCGGAGTGTATATACTCGGATGAAAGAAAATCGTTATAAATTGGAGTCTCTGATTGAACTGTATTCCGAACAAATTTGGGCCATTTAATTCAATAATTTTTATTTTCCAGCAATTCAAATTACACTGAGAAAAAAAATCGTGGCGAACGAATTAAATTTGTTGATTCAACGACGTTTTTTGACGTGGTGAGAAATATTTATTTGAGCCAACGAATCAAGTATCCGAATGAATCAAACTTTCGATTGGGTCAACGAATTTCACTCTGTTCGCCATGATTTGTTGAACCAACAATAAATTTGTCGAATCAACGAATTTCTTTCTCCCAGTGTGGTATAAAGCTCCACAAATATGTTGAATTCATTGAAATTTTCACTCGATATACCCTCGTTTTTTTTTCTGACTCGTAATCAAAATAAAAATAAAAAACGAACCGTCGAATCAAGTTTTGTTCCAAAAATTTCCAAAATTCTGTTCAAATTATCTGAACAAGCGTCAACATATTTGCTGATCGTCGGTATCAAGTTTCTCAAAGATAAATAAGATAAAATAGTGAATAGTAAAAAGAAAGAAAGAAAAAAAAAAGTTGTGCCCAAAAAATTCCAGGATTCGAATAAAATGGTTCGAAGCAAACGAGAAATTTTGTATTTCATTATCATCGAAATTGAGATTAAAATCTCGATGATGATATCAAGCATTTCGTATTGTTTGCTTTCGTTTTCTGCGATTTGGCACTTTCAATGTTTCTTCGACGTTTTCCGCACACAGAACGAAAAAATGCCAAAATTTCGAATAGAAAAGTATCCCCATAAAGGTAATCATGAGTTATTCAGCATGGGGTTTTCGAACGTTTCGAAATGACTCTCGAACCTAATTGAATGGGACACCCTGTATAAATGCGAATGCGTTTTTATGCAGACTCCGAACGAGAGGAGTAGCCGCGAGTTGATCGCAAAAATAGAAGATCACGAGGGGGGCCAACCGGACAGCTTTCGGTATAAAACCACGATGCAGATGCTTGCACAGTGATAAAAGCGAGCGGAGAGTGTCTCGTTGATTCGTTCAACGTTTGGAAGAGATTTCGTGCTTCTGTGCGTGTGTGTTCATTTATTTTTGTTTAAAATGAGAGAATTTGGAGTGTTTTTATAAAGCGTTTACGTCGCTCTTACGTGTGTGTAATTATCAGTCGTTTCTGGCTGGTATATCATTGGGAGTATACGCGACGAGCCTCCGTGCTCGCTCTCGAAGCTGCCTGCCATCTCTCTTTCTCCGGGCCCCTTTCTCCGCTTGAAAAAGAAAAAAATACGTCGATATAAACTCGGTGTATGTCATCTCGAGAGACTAGTACCAGCCGACGAGCCCGCATACGGTCGAATATCATCGGCGTTTATCGAATTTTCGGCAGTTAAGTTTCGATCGAGGAAACAACGAGAAAAAAGCTTTGATCGCTTATAGAATTAGTAAAGTTTGACTCGAATTACATCAGCTGTCTTTTACCGGTTCGCTGACAACAACTGCCAGGCTGATCTCATACCCGAACGAAGTAAAGTTCACCGTAGTCAGCTGGTACACAGCGTTATCTCGTTTTCTCGTTTTGTATATTTCCTCAACGTATCTCTTTCCCTCTTCGCGTCTCTTCCTTCTTCTGACAGTATTTATCTCTTCGAGCTCCTTCTCGAATATCTGTTGTCATAGATCTTTGACTGCTCGAACGTCCCCACTCTCCCGCATCCCTCGGGTCCGGAAGTCTGTCAAACAAACGAGGACCAATCGCCTCTTCGAATCACCGGGGGCTCGACCTACGATCACCAATTCGATCAAACTTTTTTTTTTATTTTATTTTTTTCTTTATATTTTCCCCACGTCCATACGAGTTTTGCTATAAAAAGGAACGTCTATCCAGCGACGAAGCAAGATGCCTACGATCAGGTGGATCGCTACCAGACGAGTTACCAATTTCAATATCATTCACAATCGGGTCGTGGAACCAAGAAAATTTTCCAGTTTCGTTCTACGCTCTAATGTTCATGAAATCAACGCCAAATGTGCCAATAAAATATCGAGAGTCTCGGATAATTTCGTCGTTCGCGATATCAATAAATCGATATTCGCTTCTTATTCAATTTTCGTCGATTCACGGGACAAATACGGAAACATCAAAATGCCTCAGTGCATAGGAAAACTTTATCCGCAGTGAGTACTTCGTTTTTGATCACACTTTTTACGTTTTATTTTTTCTCGCAATTTCATTTTATATTTCATCATAGTTTCGTCTGTTATTGAATATGGAAAAGTCAGTTTTTGAGATCGAAAGAAAAATAGTTACGGCGAGCCTGGTCATAGAGGATCGAGGTTTTTTTTTTCTTTCGTACTATCGCTGCGTTATATTCTTCGTAAAATAACGCTGTTTAAATTCATTTCACACGGATATAACTTTCCCTCTCGCCGATCATGGAGAGCTCGCCTGACGTATACCAACTCCTATGGAAAATCCCCACCGCGTACACGTTCCCTCGAAGTCTTTCCAACGCTCGATCAAGAACACGGGAAAAATACAGTCTCGTAGATTTATCGTTGAATTTGTTTGTTTATTATATTTTTACAGCTTTTCGTTCGATGACCATAAATTTCGAAGCATATTTATACAATTAAAATAATTTTGGTGAAGATTCGTTGTTGCTGCTGCTGCTGCTGCTGCTGCTGTTGTTGCTGTTGTTGTTGATTTGGAAACATCGTTTATTTTCGTTTGTTGTTTCAGGGTCTCGAACCTGCTGGCTACACATGCAGCTAAAAGCCCGCACTCCGATTATGACAGAAATGATCACATCGGCGAAGTTCCTATCATCAGCAAAATCGCAACTCCTCTGGTACCAAAAGTTCGAGCTTACATAGAAAATTGCGTTCGTCTCTGCAGACCCGATGTCGTTTATATCTGCGATGGCAGCGAAGGAGAAAACGAATCGATGATCAAACTTCTCGAAAAGAAAGGGACCGTTGAAGCTTTGCCAAAATATGAAAACTGGTGAGCAATCATTTGGTTTTTTCATTATTGATGCAACATTTTTCAATTTAATGCACGAAAATTTGTATTTTTTGAAAATTGGTGGAAGAACAATCGAACGAATCAATCGATTTTGAAGAGATTTTCACGATTAGGAACAACGGCAGTTTCTTGCCTGTTTATTTGTTGAGAAAAGCTCAATTTTTGCTAAAAAATGAGCGATAATCGCAGTGCGATGAATCGAGCGATATTCTCGAGTTCAAAAAGTTGAAAAAACAGCGAAATCGAATTAAAAAAAAGGTTCCTTTGAAAAAAAATGCAGTTGCAGTCGTTTCCGCTGGACAAAAATTCGAATATAAATTGTTTTGCCGCAGTTGGTTAGCGAGAACAAATCCGGCGGATGTGGCACGAGTGGAAAGTCGCACGTTCATCAGTACTGAAAATAAAAGTGAAACGATACCGACGCCTCGCGAGGGTGTTAAGGGGACACTGGGTAATTGGATATCACCGAATGACATGGACACTGCGATTCTGGAACGATTCCCTGGTTGTATGGCAGGTACGACCAACAGTTCGATCTTCTAATTATCAATTTCCGGAAGAATCATTATTTCGTCATTTTTTAAATCGAACACTTGATTTTTTTTGGTAATTCTCATGACGAAAGAATTTTTTCTTCGTCTCAACATTCCACTCGTCGAATTGGCAAATAAAATGAAACGATTAACGAAGTATCGTGAAAAATACTGGAACAAAACGTAAAAAAAGTGATAAATTTGAAATTTCAGGACGAACGATGTACGTGATACCGTTCAGTATGGGACCAGTGGGTTCACCGCTCTCGAAGATCGGTATCGAGATCACGGATTCACCCTACGTCGTATGTTCGATGAGAATAATGACGCGAATGGGTAAAAAAGTATTGGAGACACTCGGTACAGGGGATTTCGTTAAGTGTTTGCATTCGGTCGGCTTACCCTCTCAGAATTCCAAGGTCACTGTCAATTCTTCGTGGCCTTGTGACCCCGAGAGAACGATTATTCTTCACAAGCCAGCTGAAAATGAGATTGTTTCTTATGGCAGTGGCTACGGTGGCAATTCGTTGCTCGGAAAGAAATGTTTCGCTTTGAGAATCGGTTCAACGATCGCGCGCAAAGAGGGTTGGCTCGCCGAGCACATGCTGGTGAGTGGTTTTAAGAGAGACGAAACTTCGTTTGATTGTCAATTTGAAAAAACAAGCAATTTCAATGTTTTCTTGTTTTTGTTGTATTTTTCAAAGATTTTGGGAATCACAAATCCTCGAGGCAAAAAACGTTACATCGCAGCCGCATTTCCAAGCGCTTGTGGTAAAACGAATCTGGCGATGATGCAACCGACTCTTCCGGGTTACAAAGTCGAATGCGTCGGGGATGACATAGCTTGGATGAGATTCGACAAAAATGGCAAACTTCGAGCTATTAATCCGGAAAATGGATTTTTCGGTGTTGCTCCCGGTACCGGAACCGCGACTAATCCAAATGCCATGAAGACCGTTTTTAGGAATACACTTTTTACGAACGTTGCTGCAACCAGTGACGGTGGCGTTTTTTGGGAGGGCATGGAAAACGAAACTGATCCAAATGTCCAGGTGAGCACGAGATTTCTAACTCACGATGAAGCGAAGTGTCATTTCTTATCGACCAGGGATATGAGAATTTCAAATTTTTCATTGAACACTGAGAAAAGAAATTTGTTGGATCAACGAATCGTGGCGAACAAATTAAATTTGTTGATCCAACAAAACGTAGAAAGAATATGAATATTCGAATTTCTTTGCAGATAACGGATTGGTTGGGAAAAAAATGGAGCCGTGATTCAAAAGTGCCAGCGGCTCATCCGAATTCAAGATTTTGTACACCAGCGGAGCAGTGTCCGATAATTGATCCAGCCTGGGAAGATCCAGAGGGGGTACCGATCGACGCGATACTCTTTGGAGGTAGAAGACCGGAAGGAGTGCCGTTGATTTACGAGGCTAGAAATTGGCAGCATGGAGTGTTCATAGGCGCGACGATGAGATCGGAAGCGACGGCGGCAGCGGAGCACAAGGGCAAAGTAATCCTGAACGATCCGTTCGCTATGCGGCCATTTTTCGGTTATAATTTTGGTCATTATCTGGAGCACTGGTTGAGCATGTCGAAGATCGAGAACGCTCAGCTACCCGCAATATTCCATGTGAATTGGTTCCGTAAATGTGAAACTGAAAAGAAATTTTTGTGGCCTGGTTTCGGCGAAAATTCCCGAGTTCTCGATTGGATCTTGCGCCGAATCGAAGGCGAAGACATCGCGATTGATTCACCGATCGGTTATTTGCCCAAACTGGAAAGTCTCAATCTCGATGGTCTCCGGGACAATATTGATCTCGAACAGCTTTTCCGTTTGCCCGGAAACTTTTGGAAGAGGGAAGCTGTCGAATTGAGAGATTATCTTGACGCTCAAGTCGGCAAAGATCTGCCAAAAGAAATAATACAAGAATTGGAAACGCTCGAAAAGAACGTCGCCAAAATTCCCTCGTAAAAGAACTACGACGCGTTCAAATGTTTTAACCACAAACGACGCTGGAAGCAAACATTCCAAACATTCAGGACCAGAAGGATCGAAAATATATTTAAATGATCCTGGACAATCTGTATATATTTAAATTCGATAGTATTACAAACTCACACTTTTACACGAAGAAAAAAAAAAGAATTTACTATTTTTGCACACTTTTTTTTACGTACACTTGACTCAGATACTCAAATATTCTCACTTGGCTGTTCAATCGAATAACTTTTGTCGCACAATACATCAAGATTTTTTATCTCGTTGTATATTTTCTTCATGCTCTCCATTTGTATCATATCGCGTAATTTTAAGCGAAAAATAAATAAAATTATATTGAAAAATGAATCAGGACGTCGATTATCATTTTATTGATTATGAAAACAAAATTACTATCCAGGGATCACGGATCGACTGCTGGTAATGTCGAATCTGACCAAATTGATTACCGATCGACGCTAACAACCGGCTGTTGATAAGTTAGCGCGTCGATTGACCGACTGTCAAAAATTAATGGTCAAAGATGCCGTTGTCATGTCCTCGAAGGCCCGCGACTCCTTATCAAAAAGCGACTCGAGAATGAAGCATTTTTTCCAAATAAAACAGGATTCATAAGAGTCACCCGATCGAGCCAAAACGTTTCGACTTCCGGCAGCTAAATTAAAATTCACAAATGCGCGATTATGCGGGTGAGAAAAGAGTAAAAAAAAACGCTCAAAGGTGGTTGACACGTGTTCGTAAACGTATGGGTAAAATAATACATACACGTTTACGTAATGTTACGAAGAATCAAGCAGGTTGCGCAGAGAGCGCACGTGCGTGAGCCACCATCATCCCAATAACGAACGGATGATGCTGCTGCTCCGATGGTGCTGGTGGGTGCAATAAGCCGAGAGCTAATGCAGCTGCACCGGGAAGTACTTAAACATTCTGAGCGAGGTGTACCGAAGAGACACGTATGTTTCGTGGCATATATATATGTATATTTATCCATTTTTTATATACGTAGTGTCCCAAGAATCATTTTCCAGCTGGAGAGACCGTTGAGATATGTCATTCTCAGGAGAAATGTCCTTTACGATTTTTTTCTCTGAAGCATCGTTGACGAGATATCAGATAATTAGTGATCCGCCAATCCGCTGCGAGTACGAAGCGAAGTGGGCGTAACGGAATAAATGGAGGGAGCGCGCCCGATTGGCTGGAGCTAATTGATCGATAACTCTTGAACGACGCATCGGAGAGAAAAATTTCCAACAAGTTTTCTCTTCAGAATTTCATAAGCTATTCACCCCCCCAGATTGTTCTCTCCAAATTTTCGAGACACTGTGTATAAATACGTATATTAACGTGTCAAGAGAGAATGAACGCGAGCAAAGTGCGATACGTCTGTACACGTATGTGTGGTACGCAAGACTCGGAGCCAGATCGGTATTTACGATTCAAGAGAAATCCTTCTCCCAGCCAAGAGAGACGAGAGCGACGACGGGTGTATGTATACGTCCGTTCGTTCCGTCAATCCGTTATAATTTCTCCGCTAATAGAATCCGAGATTTCGTGGCGTATTCGTGAGAGGCATTCAAAGACAAAAAGCTCTTTCGCATTCCTCGATCTCTTTTATACGGTCAAAGACAGACAGACGGACGGACGTACATGCGTACGGATATATACGTGTACGAGTAAAATATATAGTGGATTTTGATCTCTCAAGAATCTACGATATATATATATAATATGTATGTCGTAGGTTTATTTGTTTTCTCACGATCCATACCTCGGTAATAGTTCATGAAAACGTACAAACTTTTTCTTTTCGAAATTTATTTATTCACATAAATATAAATAACTAATTTTCTATTTTTTACAAAAGATATATCCTTTCGAGAATGCGCGATCTTTTGACGAATGTCATCAAGGAGCAAAAGCCTCGTGGTTTACGAGAGACAACGAAAAATCTCGCGAGATTTACGGTCCAAGTTTTAAATACCCGTTTGTAAACGATTCACGTTCATCCAAGAATCTTTTACTGTACCAGCGATCGAGAGATTTTCTCCTGCTTGTATGCAAAATGGCGACGAAGAAGCTTACGACAAATGCTGAAAGAGCCTCGTCTGCACTCCTCTCTCTCTCTCTCTCGTTATATCGATGTTCCCTCCACAAGCCAATCCTTCTCAACGCGTATATCGAGCGCACTCCGCATACATGCACTTTTTATTTTCTTGTCCCATATGTAGGTCCACTGTGGAAGGTAAGCACGTGCGTGTATAACCTCGCCGGGTATAATGGCCACGGCGAGTGTGCGATAATAGAGCGGACGAGTAAACGCGACGTGGATGACACTACATACCTAGAATACGCGGTCTTGTATGCTGCACGTAGTATTCGCTATGCATTAGGTCGAACTCGCCTATATACACATACGTATTAATACATATATGGAAATGAAAGTGATTCAATTGACGTTTGACTTTATACTTCTCATGAAACACACACTGAAAAAATAATATGTGAAAAATGACTGGAAATCTCGTAGAAAATGAGAAACTGTACAAATATATATTCCACTACTGCTGTCGTGTATCAACTTTAAATTTTTAAATGAAAATCATATGTCTCGTAACAAGCACAAATTTACTGATACCAACGAGCCAATTTTTGTCTATAATCAGTCATTTCGAGCATATAAATTGAAAACATTTGTTTAAGACTTGAAAAAATGTTCATATAAAAATGAGCCTCTTCTCGACGAATATTTCTATGTGTTTTTAGAATTTGTGCGAAAAAACATTTTCGTAAAACTATTTCTGTGCGAGCTGCAAGATTAGAAATTTTTCATTTTTACATATCTGATAAGTCAAAATAACCTTGACGATCATACGTAAGTATAATTCTTACAGTTTTATTCACGTTTCGAGTGTATCTCGGAAGATATATTTCAGCGTACGATTCCCGCTGGCTCATTATTTCGGTGTATAATTAGTCGTACATATTTTATTCAATTGCCTTTCTACACTATTTGTCAAGCTGGATTATCAGTTTCACGGATTTCGTCCGCTGGTAAACATTATTTAAATATTTAGCAAAAGAAAAAAAAGAAAAATAATCGCATCGGTATGGCAAGTAGAAAAAAAGAGCAAAAACATCTAAACTCTACTAACAGACTTAGCTGCATGCACTTATTCGCTATACACGACTCGAAACTGTTCACCAGTTTTCGATTCATTCATAATTGAATGACCATTCATCCAATGAATAGAAATTACCGGACGTAAGTGCGTGTTTAACGTTTAGTTTTTTTTTTTTTTTTTTTTTTCCAGAACTTCGTTAAACCACCAACAGGAACTCAGGGGATTGCAAATCGGCCAAGATATTCCGGTCCGATGAAAAATTTCGTTCACGAAAAGTTTTTATTGCGAGAGGAAAAAAAAAGAACAAAGGAGAGAAATCAGAGAGGGAGAAAGAAAAAGAAAGAGAGAGAGAGACGTTCAGACGTCGTGAATTCTCTATCGCCCGGTGAGAGAAACGGGGGCGTTCGATCGCTCTCCAGCGAACGATTTCATTATTTATACACATATATACATATACATACATACACTACCCGTCAAAAGTTTCCGGACAAAATTGCGAAAAAGTGTCGGAGCCATTTTTGATGTCATTTTTTTAGCAGTATAGATAAACAAATTTAATAAACGGCATTTTGAAGGGAAGGAATTCCTCTTCAGTTTGCTTTTTTTGAAAATGTTGTACGATTTTTTTTACGTCCGCTACATTGTTTTGAACACGACCGTTTTCCACCTTTTTTTTTAAGGTTTGCAGTTGGACCGCGTTTCGAGAAAAAAATTTTTTTCGAGTTCTTTCCGACCGGAACCTTAACGGGGACAGCGAAAACTTCAATTTCGTTTTTTAAAAAGTTCTGTACGATTTTTTTTCATGTAGTTATCTCATTTTTAGCGAAAAAAAGCAAAATTTGGAATATGCCACATAACACGAAAACTAGTGAGTTTTTCAAAAAACCTCAAGAGGGTAAAAATATCAGTTTCGTTTGGCCAAATTCATCAGAATTTTTATTGAATTTTTTCTCAAAATTTTTTTTTCCGACTGATTTCAGTCAAAATTCTGAAAATTTGATCGCGCTTATTTGTTAAATATGGGGTTTTTGATAAAATTTCAAGATAGAAAAAAGTTTTGTTTTTCAATTCTGAAGACATCAGAATTTTTTCAAATTTTTTTTCGAAATTATTTTTTTCAATTTGCGAAAAAAAGTTAGAAACAAAATGTCGAAAAAAAATTTGAAAAAATTCTGATGTCTTCAGAATTGAAAAACAAAACTTTTTTCTATCCTGAAATTTTATCGAAAACCCCATATTTAACAAGTAATCGCTATAAAATTTTCAGAATTTTGAGTGAAATCAGTCGGGAAAAAAAATTTTGAGCAAAAATTCGGAAAAAATTCTGATGAATTTGGCCAAACCAAACTCATTTTTTTACCCTCTTGAGGTTTTTTGAAAAACTCACTAGTTTTCGTGTTATGTGGCATATTCCAAATTTTGCTTTTTTTCGCTAAAAATGAGATAACTACATGAAAAAAAATCGTACAGAACTTTTTAAAAAACGAAATTGAAGTTTTCGCTGTCCCTGTTAAGGTTCTGGTCGCAAAGGAGTCGAAAAAAATTTTTTTCTCAAAACGCGGTCCAACTGTAAATCTTAAAAAAAAAAGTGGAAAACGGTCATGTTCAAAACAATGTAGCGGACGTAAAAAAAATCGTACAATATTTTCAAAAAAAGCATACTAAAGAGGAATTCCTTCCCTTCAAAATGCCGTTTATTAAATTTGTTTATCTGTACTGCTGAAAAAATGACATCAAAAATGGCTCCGACACTTTTTCGCAATTTTGTCCGGAAACTTTTGACGGGTAGTGTATGTATAGAAGTGAGGATGCCACACATTCAAGAGAAGAAAGAGGCTCCCCGTCGATGGTAAAACAATTTGCGAAATCACGACCTGGTCTTCGACTTGAAATAATATATAATTCAAGATAAAGACCAGAAGAAACGAGAGAGAATTTTTATTCCCATTTCGTTGGAATCCGGATTTAGAGTCGGTATCAATCAGGAACGAATTCAGCATCGATAATAATATTTTAGCACGACGTAGCCCGCTCGAAATTCAGGACGAGATCAATCACCAGTCCTTCGGCATTAATTAAAAGAGTCCCGAGAATGTATGGCTCATCAAACCTATCCACATCCTTTCTCAATTCTTCGCTCTTGAGCTTTTACTCTCCGGCAATGAGATACGTTCGCGAGTATCCATGAATAATACATAATTAGATGCACATATAGATATAAAATTTTTCAAAAAATTCATCCATCGATATATTTATATACATCAAATAATATGATCGAAAATGGTAGCGACGTTGAGTCGAGAGCTCATTGTCTCGGGAGAACGCATATTGACTATTATCAGAGATTGAATTTTTATGTATATATATATATTCACTTCGCGCGACAATCGTTTATCCATATCGGTATTTGGTCACGTCCTTATACATAGTTATAACACACCGTAAGGTGTGCGGGTGGTTCGTGCCGCGATCGCGACGAGAGAGCCGTTTGCTCGATGCCGGTCATCATCTTCGCCACCATCACGAGCTACAAGCGGCCTCTCACATACACTCGGCCATACATTAAAATCTGCACGTATATAGATATATATTCACTCAAATATATATACAATCGAAAGATCGCGCCTCCAAGTTTGGTGGTCTCGGAACCACCCAGGAGCGATGCCGGTAGCATTCGTAAAATCCTCTATCGTTGCTCACGCTCGTATCCTTTCCCCCTCCACCGGTGCACCTGTCTTATTCATTTAATTAACTAATTAAAACGAACAAATGTTTTTATATTAATGTTGACAAGATTTACATCGAGTACTACGCAGATTTAACTTTACAATCGTTCGTTGTCAAGTTTATCGTTTCCATGAAGAAATCGTTGATTCTCGTTCCAACGTAGACGACGCTCACGGTCCATTAAACCTGATTTTCATGATTACTGTGTTAACGATAAACTTTGAGATTGACCTGTCGCAGCGGTTAGTCAAGAGATTCTGTAAATGAGCCGTAAATCATTGATTTGGATATCATTTTAATAGAATTACGAATGTTGAAGATTTTTTAAATGAGTGCCATGATCATTTGTGAAATTCAATTCTTCATAGAGTGTTTTATTGTTATTGTGATTTGAGTCACTTTGTCTGATCGATCATCTAAATTTTACCAGGATTTTATTCGTCGGACATATTTCAGGGATATATTTTTTCTTGCATTCAGTATTGAGGAGATTCCTTAGTTTCATTATTTAATGGGAAAAGTCTCGTGAAGAATATATTCGGAGCGATTCCGTTTTATTCGGGTAATACTCCGAGTAATTACTCAACTGAATCGAATATTTTTATTGCAATTGGTCGATAAACCTCATTTTTTTCGATCAAAAATTATCCTTGTCACTTGTTGAACGTTTGAGAATTCTTTTGATAATATATCTATTCGCGAAAGCTACATATTCATGGCTCAAACCTCTGTTTTCAGCGCCAATTTTAAGTGCAATTGGCATGTAGATGAAAAAATTATTTTTAGACTTAAATCGAATCATCCTTTCAGACACCATGAAGTGAACCTTTCTGCGCCTCGGCAGCCGCAGCAGATGCGATTTTTTTTACCTATACTCGAGGCGGCTGCGCTCAAATTTGTTTATCTTCATAAATAATGCTCCGATTCGTCTAAAATTTTTAGCAAATACTTCCAAAACGCTAGACTTTAAGAAAATATAAAAAAGAAAAACGATTTTTTGAAAATGCTGACCACCCCTTGATGTCGTAATCATAATAATTTGACAAACACGATCACAAGCGACGTGGAAATAATTTGCTTGATTACAAGTCATGCAAATGTAGATTTTCCGCTGATGAAAAGCACGAAAATATTGTAATTATCAATGCCATTAATAATAATAATAATAAATAATAATAAACGGAACTTCGAAAAAATCGCTGGACGAAATAGTATCAGAAATTTGTCAGTCCGAGCTAAAAATTTGTCTCGGATAAGAGGTGAAGCTCGCGTGTAATAAAACGAGGAGAGAATCGAGCGGTGATGTGGCGAGACGCAGATGAAGAAATCGATTGGGCCCGCACGGTAGCGAGAGAAACGCGAGACAGAAAGAAATAAAAAAAAAAGAGAGATAAAAAAAAACAAGATGGAGAGACAGAGATAGAAAGAGCGAGTTATAGCGGTAGAAAACGCATACCTTAAACGAACTCTATACAAATATACATTGAAAAGTGCGTAAGAGAACGTAAGAGGGAGAGAGGCATAACGCATGCACTCTTCTTGGACAGTGCAGAGAGCACGCATACAACGTTTGAGCAATACTCGTTGCTACTGACAATATTATGGGGTAGCTATGCTGTATTTTACATCTCCCTCTCCTTCCGTCTCTCTCTCCTCCTTTCTTTCTTTCTTTCTTTCTTTCTGACTAGCTCTTTTTTTCCCCGGCTCCCAAGAAGAGAAGATGTTACGTGCTCGACGATTCGTCGTGATACGAATGCCAAGATTCGAGAGCTGCGGATTATATCGTGGTACATGTATGTAGAGAAGAAAAGGAGGAGATTAAGGAGGTGGAAAAATGATCGCGTGGGAGAATGAACGTCTCTCGTGTACATGTGCTGGAAGCAACGTATCGAGGTGACTTCTTCCTGTCCCTAACTATAGACTCCATTATACGTGGATGATGCTCGTGGAATCAAAAAGACCGAATGAAAACGTTCAACAGCATTGAATACGACTTTTTTTTTCAACAGATTCTTGTGCCGATGTATTTCCATGAGTATTTGCTCGTACATACGACTATAATTATACGTTCGATTGTACTTGGGCCACGAGAGGGGCCAGGAGGAAGAAGGGGTCGCGATGAGGAGTCACTAGCACGCGGAAGCCTCGGTAAAAAGCTCTCTCGATGAGACGATGTGTTTTTCTCCTCCTTAAAGTTCCTACCGATCCGTACAGATCCCCGCGATCGTTGCCTCTTCGAAAGATCTCCCTCTCTCTCTCTCTTGTGCGATGGACATCACGTACTATTCGTGTCCCCGTACACGTACAACAGAGACCCGCCGACTCACGCTCTCTGTACCCACACGCACATTTATTTTCTCTATACATATACAGACATTAACCCAACGATATATCTTATGTGTCTATAGATTTTATTGCTTTATGAGTAACTCATCGTCCAAATGCCGCGAGCGGTTTCCTCTTTGACGAGACCGAAATCCACGAGTATGCATGACGATCACGAGAATTACGATCCTGTCACCTCAATTTGTCGACTGAGTTCGATATGAGAGACCTCGAAGAAGGGAGAAAGAGAAAAGCTACTCGATGACATATATCGGTCATGACAGTCGAAATTTGCAGGAATCTCCTCGTAGAAATTCTGTCAGGGCATTGCGTGAGTCCTGATTAGAATTTCCCAACTCATTCAGGGCCCTTGTGCGGACAGCGATTCTGGCCCCTGAAAGGACAGTCACGATTTCTAAACAAGGGCCTTTAAAGACCAATAAGTTGGGGCCCTTATGGCTAGCCCCGTCAGAACCCCATCAAAATGTCAATAATTTAAAAAATATTGAATCAATTATCAGAATTTTATTTCTGATCGTATTTAGCCTTGAAGGAAAAACATCAATGAGACTTCAGCTCTATTGCCTTATAGAGAATCGGTTATACATGTGAAAAGACTCCTGTAGATTTCCCAAAATATATGTTATAAGTTTATCGTGTATATCATTATTAAATTG
This sequence comes from Campoplex capitator, assembly GCA_037576405.1. NCBI lineage: Eukaryota > Metazoa > Arthropoda > Insecta > Hymenoptera > Ichneumonidae > Campoplex > Campoplex capitator. Next base: position 2,908,946 of record JARBWI010000021.1, read on the forward strand.
TTTTTTTAATGAGCTGGAACTACACGCTTATTATTTTTAACAAATGGAATTCCCATAGCTGCAAAGAGGCCTGACAAGGGTTCCATACTTCAGTCCATAAAGGGTCTAACTTTTAACTAGGTTTCCCCAACGATTTTCTACACGGGTAGCATCGTTGAAACGAGACGGAAGTTATTCATCTTCATCTCCCACTTTCGTTATTTGAATCATTCGGATCCTGGAACATTTTTGTTTTGCAATTCTTCGACAGTCCGAATCTGTAGAATAGCGATGTTAATAAGTACAGAAGAAGAAAAAAAAATCAATTCCAGTTAGACGTAAAAGTCAGCATGGCAGTTTAACAAAGATTGACGAATTCGTTGACATCTGGACCAAAGATCAGCACCAGAAATCTCTAAAACAACACCGATATTTGTATGCAATCGATAAATATTTGAGCCTGTTTCTTTTTTTTTCTGTTTCCTTGAGATTTTCAGGATGCACGAATCGGAGAATGAAGAGATGAGAAAAGGGGGTGGGGGGGGGGGATGTGCCCCGGGCGCGTGCGGCTGACCAGCGCCCGGCAGCTGGACCGTGACTACTTATTTTTATTGTAGCCGTATACAATCTCCTTCTCGCTGCTCTCGACGCGGGGCTGAAAGGAACCGGCTCGATTTTTCTACATATACATATCAGTACATTGGCGCGTGCTGCTGGCTCCCTTCGAGAAAGATCCTTGGACGATTTCGCCTGCGGATCGCCAGCTGTTGATCCGTAACAAGGCGAGAGGAAGAGTGAGCGAGAAATGGATAGTCGAGACCTTAAAATTACGAAAGAAAGAGAAGACGCGGGATGATCTCGTCGTGCCTCGTTGTACCACTCCCAATTTCGAAGAATCAACTTTTCTACCGCTGGGTTTCCCCTTCGCGGAATATAAAAGGATTGTAACTAATAAAGAGTCGATGATCTCGACGTTCAATGTACACGGAACCTTTCACGTCACTTTCAAAAATCTCTAACCCTTTTCATTATTTTCAAATTCTTACATCGTTAAAAAAAAACAATTTTGAATCAAATAAAGTTTATGAAAATATGAATAAATAAATTACTTGTATATTGTCCAGTGATTCTTGATTAGGATAAAGTAAAAAATATGTCTTCGGAGACTGGGTCGCCTGAGGCTACGAAACAAAATGTATTTTTACCTTCAACAAAGAACAACTATTTTTTAAAGCAGAAAAGCTCTATTTAGAACAGAAGAAAGCAACAAATTAACAATTTCGACACATTGCGATAGATCTTTGAAAAAAAACAGCCAAAATAAACGAACGCTCCATGTTTTCGCCTCGTTCGATGACAAAATGCGAACTCGATGTAATGCAAACACAAAAAAAACGGATTAATGGATCCGAGAGAAAAATATATGTACATAATTTTTCATTTGCGATGAGATATCAGATATAATAAATCGTTTAACTTTTATCAAAAATGAAAATGAATCATAATAATAAAAAAAGAGCGATATGGACTGTCGAAAACAACTGTTTTCGTGTTCGTAACTTTCAGTTTTTCCCTCTTTATCATTATATTTCAGTTTCTTTGATCGATTTTTTTTTTTTTTTTTTTTTTTTTCAAAATTTCACCATCGAAATATATCAAACGCTTGATGTCCTGCTCTATTGAGCAGATTCATAGCGATTGCGATTCCTGACGGTTCAAATAATGTATCAAAAGTTCACTCACTTGTTCATTCCGATCTAATACAGCAACGGATGATCGTTTATGAGATTTTTTTTTCAAACTTCATACTCAACCATAAAGTTATTAGAAAATCATAAAAATATCAAGGAAAAAAAAAGTTCTACAAGGCCATTCGAAGGTACAAACAAAGCATATATTATTCGTAACGAATTATAGAAATTGCTGGAGTGATCGAACATCATCATGGGGTAAGTTTCCCAATCAACAAAAAGTATGAATAGACACTAACATTTTGTGCCTAATAATAAATCGAACTTGAGAGAGATCAAAATAAATTAATTTTTATGATCAATAAACAACTGTTAATTGAATAATTTTTAAATCTTAAGAATGGGTAACCATGAGTTTCAAGTACTATGACCTTTTTTTCGCACAATTGCAGAGTGATAGTGCAGTTTTTACAGAACGATTTGGTGCGAGTAAGAAATGGCAAAACTTTCAGCTTCTCTTGTATTAACAGTATCGCAAACCGACTATACTTTTTCAACTGGGAACGTTCATGTATATAGTTATTGTACCTCGAAAAACGAAAAAGAGTGATAGTCCCATACAGGGAACGCTTTTCAACAAAATAAATAAATTGTTCACAAATTTTTTCCGGTATTTTGCTGTGGTAAAATATTTTCCACCATGATTCTTATTACATGTGAGTGAAATTTGAAGAAGATCGATCAAATATCACATAACTGGTTACTTCAATTTTCAAAGTACAGTTCGTATGAGAATTTTTGTCAGAAATCATGATAACTTTGATGCGCGACGTATAAATTTTGTCTGAATATGGAATATTGAGAATTACATCTCAACAACTCGCTCGTGCCAGCTAATTTTTTAAATTTGTGTTCAGAAAATTTGATTGCCATCCGAAGTGTCATTGAAAGTTGGATTCAATTCGATAACAATCTCGAGAGTGTCTTTTACCTTAAATATACGTAAATAAGAAATTCAAATGTGATTAACGTTCACGTAACTTCAAACTCTATTGAATACTTCGGATCTGTTCCAGTAATAAAAACTATTGGAAATCAATAGCCTTGGCCCGTTGGCTGACGGCACTGGGGGTATCCGTATTTCTTCTGTGCAACACTCCCTCCATCGTAGCAGGAAAAACCGTTAGAGATACTTGCAGCGGCTCGAACTGTAGCAAAGGTTTGTGTTAACAAAATCATTTTCTTGTAACGAACGCAAGAATCATATTTGCAATATCAATATCCAAGGAAAAATTGAACTTTGTAACGTCAGATGCCAAGAAAAGCATTTTTTTCTCCTTTTTAAATGGACTCATCCGTTCGCTACGCTAGCACCATGCATTTTCGAATACCTGCAGACTACCATTCATTCTTCACTGACCTCTCAACTTCATTTTCATTTTGTATTGAGATCATATTACCGACGCAGCGACTACCTGTCGACACTACAACATGACAAATCTCTACAATCTTATGGGGTAGGCAAGCTCATCAGATCATTAGGAATCGAGATATCGCTGAAAAAATGATTTTTGCTTCAAGAGCTGATGACTCGGCTTGGAATTGTTGCAGAAAAAAAATCTGGCTGGTTTTTTCATGGCAAGGGATAATTTTTTCGATCCATTATCGCCAAGCGTGTCCATTTTGTCCAGACATTAAGTTTTCGACGACAAAACCACTGGCGCGACTACATATGTGCTTTTTATTTTTTTTTTTATTAAGTTTTCACTGTTCTTACATATTATGCAACAGGAAGTCGATTTTACGAAGATGTAACTGATTAATCGAACATTTTTGCAGCTCCAGACAGTCATGAGGCTTGGTGCGTAACGCCAGGATGCATACATACAGGTACGTGAAAAAATATTTAATTTGGTCAGATCATTGAGTTAAGTTTCATTATCCATGATCCATGATTTCGGAAAAAAGGGGATTGTCATCCGCGAAATATGTTTTTTTGAATTATTGAACCTTCAGCATCCGCACTCCTGGAGAACATGGACCCCAACGTCGACCCTTGCGAAGATTTTTATCGATATGCCTGCGGTGGCTTCATCAACAAAACGATCTTACCCGACCATGAATTTGGAATGGATAACTTCAAAATAATAAAAAAGAAAATACATGAGCAACTGAAAGTCAAAATCCGGAACGAAGAAGAAAATGAACCAAAGCACATCAAACTGATACGAAATTTCTACGTAACCTGTAGGGATGAAAGTGAGAGATAGATTATTTTGGAGGTGTAATTCTGTAAAGGTACAGTGTAAAATACATTAAAAAAAAAAAAAAAACAATTATAGTCGGTACAGAGGAAGCAGAGAATGCAACCGTCCGAGCAAAATTGCATGAGCTTGGTGGATGGCCGGTTCTTTTCGATGATGTTGATCCATGGAACGAAGATGAATATGTTTGGACAGACGTGATTTACAAGTTTCGTGATGCTGGCCTCTTCTACGATGGTCTCATAAACTTCGACGTCAGAGCAGACATCAAAAACTCTACGAAGAATGTCATCTATGTGCGTATATACTATCTCAAAAGGACACTGCCAGCGACGATGAAAATAACTAATATTATTTTCGTATTTTGCATATTCGTCTTTGTGTTTCATAGATTAGTCAAGCGGTATTGGGTATTGGTCAAAAACATCTTTTGCACCATAACGATCCTCAATATTTTGCATATTACCAGAGCATGATCCGAACGGCTGTAATGTTCGGTGCTACGACAAAAAACGCGAGGAGAGATCTTAGAAAATCATTGGCTTTCGAACGGGAACTGGCGAAGGTATAACCTACTTATTTCCATCTCCATAACTTGAAGGGTTATATTTAGGTGTGTTCAAGAGTATGCTTCAGTCACCTAACCTCACCTCGAATTTTCTAAGTTGAAATTTTTTTACACCGTTTCTCCGATCAGGATTAAAATGGACCAGCCCATGCAGAACAATGGCAAAAATGGGCTGATCCATTTTTATTCCGATCGAACGAACGGTGTGGAAAAATATCCCTTTTTAAATTTGCAGCTATGATACTTCCACTTCCATACTCTCAAACAAAAACAGTAATATCATTTTTTTCTTTTTCATCGAACAGATTTCGTTGTCAGCCACGGAATATTTCAACTTATCTCAAACTTATAATCCAATGACATTAAATGTATTGTCAAATACATACAGAAGCATACCCTGGAAAGAATATTTCAACAGATTGTTACCATCGCCACTAACTGTTGAGGAAGACGAAGTCATTATCGTAAGCGAGCCGAGCTACATTGCCAAATTGGAAAAACTGCTCTCCGAAACTCCGAAACGAGTTGTGGCAAACTATTTAGTGTGGAGAGTGATGCAGCTTTTTCTAGATCATTTGGATGACATACCTTGTCAACGAGCAGGGAGCTCAAAATTATCTTCCGTATTTGCCACTTTACGAGCAAGATCTGACTCATGTGCTAAGGCTGCCATCGAAAAATTTCCGCTGATCGCCGGTGCTATATACGTCAAGAATTACTTCAGTAAACGAACAAAGGAAAATGTTTTAGAAATAGCGTCGGACATCAGAAGAGAGTTCGAAAATATATTGATGCAGGTGTGTACTCACTCACTGTCGAAGTTGGGCTAACCCTGAAATGACATGAGCTATGCATTATTTAGAAAATACTGTAGCCATCCAACCGTTTCATAAAAAAGTCGATTCTGTCATAAATTTCTGAATCTGGATACTTACTTTTGGATGTAACTGGCGAAATATCCGTACAACTTTACGTCTCATGGAAATTTGGAATTCTATGAAGTATTGACGCCAAATTCCGGTAGAGAATTTCTCAATTAGTCTCCAGTTCAATTATCAAGACACCGAATGACTCCTGAGCTTCGTAATTGACCGAAATAACATGCCAATTTTACCGCCACCAGCGCCAATCGTTTTATTCAGAAATAATATAGTCTCGGCCGAGCCTCGGGACAGCAGACGACAAAGCTGTCAATGTAGTTGTCCCGAGACTCTACCGAGTCTCTTGATATTTAATCTGGAATTTTTTTTTCCATGACGCCATTCGATAGGCCGACTGGATTGATAATGCAACGCGAATAACGATGCTGGATAAAGCCAAGTCGATGGTCAGTCACATTGGCTACCCTGACGAGTTGTTGGACGACGACAAGCTCGATAAGTTTTACGAAAAACTTAACTTTTCCGGGAATAGTTATTTCGAGGCTAAATTGAAATTAAACAAATTCGAAAAGGACTATAAATTGGGTAAACTGCGTGAACCCGTAAACAAAACGGAATGGATGTCTCATGGAAATTCTGCTGGCGTTGATCCGGCTTTTATACACGCGGAGAATAGTTTTGGTAAGTACATCAACATCGATATTTCATATGGATTCTTACGTTGAGAATATTTTGAAAATCGATGGGGAATCACCCAAACGGCCTTTGCCATTTGAAAACTATCATTCTGGTACTTGGCATCAAGACGTTGCCACCCTCCTAGACAATTACCGCTCAATTGAATTTTCGATATTATATTTTCGACAGAATTCCCAGCTGGCTTTCTACAAGGTGTTTTCTTTAATAATGACCGACCGAACTATATGAACTACGGTAGCATAGGATATAGTATTGGTCATGAAATAACGCATGGCTTCGATGACTTCGGAAAGCAACTTGACAAAGATGGCAATCTCATCAATTGGGCACCTCATACTGAAAAACTGTGGAATTCGAGTCTACAATGCATAAACAAACAGTATGGAAACTATACTGTCCCAGAATTGGGCATAAAGGTTAGTTTTTATCTTTTCGTTACACCTCAAAAAACAAACCTACATGAACATAAGTCATTAAGTGTTTTTTCACACTTCACAATTCTTAAGGAGTGAGAGCTACTTATAACGCCAAAAAAAATGCTTTTTTCGGGATTTTGTTTTCAAACAGATTTCAGTATTTAGTGAAAAATGTTTTCCCATATGAATAATAAATATTTCTAGTATCTACAGTGAAATTTTCATTGAAGAATAATGATAAATAAGCGAGATGCAGTCAGTCTGTGAGGGGTCCTAAAAAAGGAATTATTGATCCAATATTTTTCGTTTTATTTTGTTTGGTAGCTGAACGCTTTGAAGACGCAGGACGAAAATTTTGCAGATAACGGGGGTATAAAAATGGCATATCAGGCATACAACAGTTGGGTGGCGAGAAATGGACCAGAGAAAAAATTACCCGGAATTGATCTGACTTCGAAGCAAATGTTTTGGTTGAGCATTGCCAACGTCTGGTGCGAGAAAGACAACCCGATTGCTTTCCGGTCAAAAGTAATCGCTGCTTCACACAGTCCTGGAGAGTTCCGAATTCTCGGATCACTTTCAAATTCACCGGAATTTTCTGACGATTTTAAATGCTCTCATGATTCAAGAATGAACCCCAGAAAGAGATGTTTGGTTGGGTGAATTGTCAATGAGGATAATAAATAATCCTCAAAACGGACAATTTAATAAACCACTTGTAAAAAACGAATCTGCTAATGTATAAATAAATCGCCTCACCTTAAAATCCTTGATTCCTGGATTTACTATTGAGGGACGTAGTTTGGAACAAGCACACGAATTTTGAAAGCCCGTTACGAAAAACTAATCAAGTTACTCATTTTCTCAAATCATGATGAATCAGCCATGTCTAAAATCTTGAATAAATTTTACAATAAAATAATACTTCCAATGGCGACAACTCGAAGTTGTCTTTTATCTAGTTTTGCATAAAAAGTGGAATGTCAAGAAAGTATTAAACTTCGAAAAAATCCAATATAAAAAAAAATGGGAGAACATCTTTTCTATGGTGTCGCATGAGCTTTCCATCATGATAGTTTCGATAACACGTGTAAACCCAACGTGTAAATAGATTATTGAGAATTTCGAGATAAATCAACTAGCCATATGTAAAGCACCAAGCCGAACATGGAAACATACGGAATGAGGCATAAAAATGAACATTAATCATCAGCTAATGGACAAGTGTATGGTTACCCAATCCCTAAAGAACTGAAAGTACTCAATGCTTTTTACAATAACGTTTGTACGGGCATATTTTAAAACCAATAAAATTGAAGTAAACGTTCGTTTTTGTTAATAATTTCTGATCAACTCACAAGTACTGAGTTTTTTTCAATTATTGTTTTTTTTTTTTCGAAAATTTCTGGAAATAATTGATGAACAAAAAATCCGTCTTGAAGTTGACTATTTGAATTATCGTATTGGATGGACAGGTTTTGATAATAAAAAAAAAAAAAAAATCGAATCATTCGTTATTTGGATGAGACACCATGTATGAAAAATCGCTTGGTTATTTATCACAAAGGAAAACCAATCATACTCAAGAAGCAGCCCAAACGCCTTATCAGTTTTCGAGAACAACAACTATTGTCAGCCATGTATACGTGTTAGCTGCCATTTCGATGGTTCAAATAAGGCCTGAAAAATTTATTTGCTTAATTTATTGCTTATACCAGTAATAACGTGTAGAAGCAACGAATGAACGTTCCCGAGTTCTTTCGAATAACTAGTTCTCGATCAACCACTTCCCTACACAGTTTTGCTCGAAAGTCATAAAAATAAAAAATAAATTTTGCATGGAAAAGTGAATTCTGGGTGCATATAAAGAATATTATTCATAAGAACTTGATAAAGGCATCACTAAAATCAGAGGCCATCATGGGGTAAGTTTTCCGAGCGAGAAAATGAACATGAAGGTTCGAGGGAAAAGTCACCTTTACATTAAAATGAGTCCATGTTTTTTCTAAAAAGGGTTTATTGGTTCTTTCATAAGAATGTAAAAAAAAAGAACATTGCATGAAAAAGCGATTCGAGGGTAAAGATAGAGAATATTATTCATAGATAATTCCTCTGTTGCGTCGATACGACCGACAAGAACAATTTTTTTTTTTTAATTTCCTTTCAAGTATGTTGAGTTAAGTATCAACTAAAATTAGCAAAAAAAGTGATCCATCAAATAGCACGTTTTCAAAAAATAAAGTTAATTAAGAATTAAACTCAGATTTATCTGTTGTTTTACAATAATTTTTCACATTGTACTCAAGCAACTGATAGGTTCATCAAAAACAAAGTGTTGCTATTTAAATGTGTGCGTATCGGCATCTGTCAAGACACAGTTGATTTCATTTGACACTCCACAATAAATCTGTTTCAGAAAAAATGAAAAATGTTGGGCATCAATAGCTTTGGCTCGTTGGATGACGGTATTGGTGATATCCATACTTCTGTCATGTAACACTCCTCACGTCGTAGGAGAGAGAACCGTTAAAGATGCTCCCGGTGATTCAAACTCGTGTAGGGGTCTGTATCAGCAAAATTAGATACCAAAACTGTTTTAGTAATCGGATTAGCCGAAGTCTGGACCGACTTCTATTCAAAAACCCCACCACTACGCTCCCACCACTATGTAGATCAACTGAATAACTCGGATAAATTCATTACATTATAAAATACTTGATAAGGCACGATGACGAAGTCAACAAACATGTGATCACTGGATCGGAATTTTTTTTTCGATTTTCAGGTATTCGTAAGAGTCAGTGTCTAACGCCGGCATGTGTACATAGCGGTATGTAATAAAACCTTAACGAGTGAAATGAAAATTTACAAGTCAAAGCCCATTTTCATTGCATCAGTATTCAGTTCGAGGGTCAAGACTTTGATCATCTTTCGGAGCATTGAATTAACATTTATATAGTAGCCATAGTTCTGGAATGAATGAACCCATGGCCCTAGGACATGAATTGCGTTTTTTCCAGTGTGTTATTCACACAAAACTAATCCGTGTCGGCTCGAGCAAAAATTGTTTATACGTACAATTTAATCTTCAGCATCTGCGTTCCTGAAGAACATGGACTCTGACGTGGATCCTTGCGACAACTTTTATCGGTATGCGTGCGGTGGCTTTATCAATAAATCATTCATACCCGACGATCAGTCTCAAATAGACAACTTGAAGATTTTGGAAAAGAAAATTTATAAGCAGATGAAGCTAAAAATCCAGGCCAAAAGTGAAGCGAATGAACCGAGATACGTCAAGCTGATTAAGGATTTCTATCAAATTTGTATAAACAAACGTGAGTAACCCGTAATGTATTGGAGAATCAAGAGCCATAGCAAGGGTTTTGAATACACACAACTTTGCTGCTTCCAGCCGCAGAGGACCCAATGAATGAACCTTTTCGAGTACAGTTGGATAATCTTGGTGGATGGCCCGTTCTCCTTGGTGAAAAGTGGAAGGAAGATGAATTCGATTGGATAGATGCCATTCACAAATATCGCAATTCTGGCCACTTCTACACTGGCCTAATTGATTTTCGGGTAGAACCAAATTTGAAGAATCCCACACAGAATGTCATCTATGTACGTTTTTATTTCAATTCATCCAAATGATGAAAATCATAACACATTGTTCTTCATACTGTTATCTCCTTTCTTCCATAGATTGATCGTCCGGTGCTAGAATTCGATAAGGAACATCCCGTTGAGGGCATTGACGATCCGAAGATTGTTAAATATTACGAACACATGGCTGGCATAGCTTTACTGCTCGATGCTGACCTAGAATACGCAATAAAGGAACTCGAAAATGTATTGGAATTCGAAATAAAACTAGCAAACGTACGGACTTGATTTTTTAAGAATAATCTTCTTCGCTTGCATCTTCATCAGTTGAGGACCTTGAAACAGAACATTTTTTTATCACACCTGTTCTAACTACCCTACAACATTCTTACTCTTCAATAAAAACAATTTTATCTTCATGATTGAACAGATTTCGTCACCGGCCGAAACACCTCAGAATGGAACTGAATCGTGCAATCCAATGACTCTGGGGGTATTGTTGGAAACGTACCCAAGGATACCATGGAAAGAATATTTCAACGGATTGTTACCATCGTCAATCACGGTTGAAGAGAACGAGGTTATTATCGTATGCGTCCCGAGCTACTTTACCCAATTGGAAAAACTACTGTCCGAAACTCCTAAAAGGGTCCTGGCAAACTACTTGATGTGGAGAGTTATGGAGTCTATGGCGGTTCGTCTGAACGACGCACCTCGCTCGCAAGCAGTGATATCAACTTCAGCTCCCAAAGTTATTGATCCACCGAGAACGGACGAATGCGTTAAAGATGTTTTTAAAGAATTCCCAATTATCGTTGGTGCTATGTTCGTTAAATATCACTTCAGTAAGGAAACAAAGGAAAATGTCATGGAAGTGGCGTCCAACATCAGGAAACAGTTCGAGGATACCGTGATGGAGGTTTGTACTTATTGTCGAAATTAGAAAAATGAATGAAGCTCGGATGTAACTTGCGGAATGTTTCCATCGTCTTAGATCCCATGGGAATGTTGAATCCTTTGAATTAATGGAAAAAATTGGTAAACCATTTGTTGAGTTATGTTCCAAGTTGTTCACATTCAAAAAATGGAATATTATAAAATAGTTTGGCAAGTCCTCAAAGCACTTTCATTTTACCGAATGAATGAATTTTTTAAAATGCTGATTTCAATGATATTCAATAGACTGACTGGGTGGATGAAGCAACCCGAAAAGAGATGCTGGATAAAGTCACAGCGACGGTCGATCACATTGGCTACCCTGACGAGTTGTTGGACGACAACAAGCTGAATATGTTTTACGAAAAACTTAATTTTTCTGGGAATAGTTATTCGGAGTGTAAACTGAAATTAACAAAGTTTGAAAACGACTATAGATTAGGTAAACTACGCGAACCCGTAAATAAAACCGAATGGACGTCTCATGGAGACTCTGCTGGCGTTACGGTGTTTTATTCGGAGACTGAAAATAGTTTTCGTAAGTATATCGAGGTAAAAAATTTCATATCGAAATCTTAGGTTGAGAATATTCGAAAAATATCGAGAAACTGAATCTTCGATATTATATTTTACACAGAGTTGCCGGCTGGCATTCTACAAGGTGTTTTCTTCAACAACGAACGACCGAATTATATGAATTACGGTGCTGTAGGATTCATCATTGGTCATGAAATGATGCACAGCTTCAACGATGGTGTCAAGCAATTTGACAAAGATGGCAATCTCATCAATTGGCCACCTCATACTGAAAAACTGTGGAATTCGAGTGTACAATGCTTAGCCAAACAGTATGAAAAATATGAGGTTCCAGAGTTGGACATAAAAGTTAGTTTTCATCTCTTCGTTACACCTTAAAAAACAAACCTGCATGAACATAAGTTATGAAGTTTCACACTTCACAATTCTTAAGGAATGAAGGCGAGCTTATAGCTGAGAAAATACAAAAAACTTTTCTTTTTTTTTGCTCCGCAGTTAAACGGTTCGAAGACGCAGAACGAAAATTTTGCAGATAACGGTGGTATCAAAATTGCATATCAAGCATACAACAGTTGGGTCGCTAAAAATGGACCGGAAAAAAAATTACCAGGAATCGATCTGACTCCGAAGCAAATGTTTTGGTTGAGCGCTGCAAATGCCTGGTGCACAAAATACAACCCCACTGCTCTCGAATCGGAAGTCTCCGATGAGCACAGTCTTAAGGAGTTCAGAATTCTCGGATCGTTTTCAAATATGCCGGAATTTGCTGACGATTTCAAATGCTCTCATGATTCAAGAATGAACCCCAGAAAGAGGTGTTTGGTTTGGTAAATTATCAACAAGCACAACGCTTTGTGCTTATTGGATTTGTTCGATTTGGTGATTGTCAATAAAGATAGTACATGCATCTTTCACGGAATGAATAAATAATCAATTTGTAAAAAACCAAACTCTTATTCGAATTTTGCATTTACCCGTCAACTAATGATGATCCATAAAAAATATTTGTGCCAAAAATGGTAATTTGTGGGCACTTTGAAAATCGAAGCCGTGGTTCGACGCCGAGCAACCAGGACCCACATTATCTAATAGTACAGTACGTCTAGGATGCTTTCGCAAAGTTTTAAGTGAATCGAAATAAAAGTAGGATTTCAATTGTTCAGCGAGTTCAAGAATGAATCCCCGAAAGAGATGTTTGCTTTGGTGAATAATGAATGAGTACAACGTAGAAAATTGAAAACAAAAAAAAATATGTTTTCAGGAAACACTCATAGTTTTTGCCATTCAATGAAAATCACAGAACCCAGAGGTTAAGAGCTAAACGTAAAAAAATCAGGAAATCAAAAAACCCAGAATCTAAAAACCTCAAATTAACTGTCTGGTAACAGAAATCAGACGAATAGAAAGCGGATCAGAAATCAAACATTTAAAAGTGATATGAAATGCCCTATACATCCATTGTCTGCGCTCTATTCATACCTTTCTGTAATCCATCCACATCGACCTCATCCACACATCAGAATCGAAATGAGCAAAGTGTGAATCAAGAAGGATTTATTAATCATCGTTTTTGGTTGGTCTCCGAGCTGTATTTGTATACAATACACAGAACGATGATTTGTTTTTTGTTCTTTCTTTCTTTTTTCTTTTTTTTTTCATCAACAGAGCGCGTGTTGTCACAAAGGAGAACATATAGACGTAACATTGAAATCGATGAGACCAAAAGTTTTAGATGTGTATAAGGGAAGTGGTCTGCGGCTGAATCGGGCGTCTCGCCCATCCCGTGTATCGTGTATCCGGATGATGATTCGATATGTCCACCGAGACGAGAAGCGTGCCCCTCTCTCGCATGTTAAGCACATGCGAAAGGATCAAAAGGCCTGATTCGAAATAAGCACACCGTTTAATACTTCGAGTGAGACCGATCGAGTCTTTTCTTCGACTCTATACAGAGTAATCCAAAATTGGTATTTATAGACTGTTCGGAAAATCTTGCCTCGAAGTGCGAGACGGTTAGTCGAAAAATTCTGAAGAAGATTGTACGAATGCATTTTTTTCTGCGATGTAGCTACAAGGAACTATCGATCGATTCGTTTTCGACCAATAGAGAGTGCCGATAGAAATAAGTGGGCGTGGTAAACGCACAGCGAGGAAAGTGTGAATATCTCATGAACGGTGCATCCGAGACAAAAATGGGTCAGGACTTTTCTCCTCGGAATAGCAAGTTCTACTTACTCTGATAATTTTCGGAACGACTTCGGAGACCCTCTGTATACGTACAGTATCTTGTTGGTGCTACTGCTCTGCTGCTGTTAGCTCTCTTCTTTCGACTGATTGGCATTCCCGTCAGGTGCACGCTGAATTCTTATGCTAATTCGAGAAAGGAACCGAGAAAACAATACGAAGAGGAGACACTTACTGGGATATACTCGACATATATATACATAGAAAATAAAAAGAGGGAGAAAGAGAGATGAATAAAACGACCAACGTACAGTACATACATACGTGCACCTATATAATATACGTGAATTTGTACAGCGAAGAATTTGAAGAGAGCAGTGAAAAGAAGCGGTGACGATAACAAGTCTCGAGCATCACCGTATTCATCGATCGATGTCTCGATTTCGTATTCTCCATCTATAGAGACAATCCTGATCTATACACCGTACGACAAGAGAAAATCAAGAATAAAAGAAGAAGAAAAATCAGGAAAGAAAGAGGGCCAGAGGTGAGGGATTTCTGAACTTGGTTTTTACCAATCGTCTTGGATCGATCGAATTTTTTCCAAAAACTGATCCACTTATGGGGTTATATATTGATCATTTCCTGATACTCTCGTTTCATGACAATGACCACCAAACTACTCATGAAAGCAGCAAAAAAAACTGTTGTATTCAGGAACAAGAGCCCGAGACTTTCAATGGCAAAAGAGGCTCCTTCAATCGAGTTTAATTGGGAAATAAAATAATTCATCATACACGAGGAGATGGTAAAAAAGAGAACATCACGCAAATTTTTCTCTGCTCAAGATATCTTCTGCTTTGTTCTCTCCCTCGTATAAACCGATGTGTGCAATATATTTTTGTGCGTATGTGTATGTTCTTTACCGCTGGATGCGTGATAATCGCTCGCATCCTCCAAAGAGAATCCAGCAATTACGCCTGCACCTTAATTACGAGTTTATATTCGTGAAAAAAAAAGAAAAAAAGAAGAAAGAACGGAAAAATAACCCTTGAAGGGACTCCGAGGCGGGAAAACGTGACGACATATTGTGACCTCGTTCTTCCCATGGGAATTTCACCCGATAGAATGTAATTGAAAAATAAAGAAACCATTGTAAAGGCATTTAAAGTAAATGAAGGAACGGTATTAATAAGAAAACTTGATAATACCAACATCTGGACTCAATTGAAATTCTCTTCTTTTCAATTCAGCCCCCCAACGAAAGGAAAACAAAAAACCGCAGGATTTTTTTTTTTTTCCATTCGCTTCTGAAGGAATGAATAGAAAATGATTTTTTTTTTTCTTAAATTAAATTTTTCTTTTTTATTGAGAATTGTGCTGATTCGAGAGAAAGGACACATCTATATATGACATACGTAACGTAACGGTCGTCGTCGTCGTTCTGCCTCGCCAGGAAAGATGAGTGTAGCATTTCTCATACTGTCATCGTAATACGGGGCACGAAGGAATAAAAAATGAAGAAAAGAAGAAGAAGAAAAAAACAACACACGAACCAATAGTCCCTCTCGCTCTGGTAGGCGTATAGATATTCCTCAAACCGCTACAGGAATGAAAACGCGAAATTATACACTTCGGATTGGTACGAGAGAGTCGTCATCGTCGTTACCTCGAGAGAAAATAGCAAATCATTCTTTCTCCTTCTCTCTCTCTATCTCTCTTACTCTCGTTCATGAAAAATAGATACGCCATACAAGAGATTGAGGAACAAACTTACTACTGACGTAGTGGAGCGTAAACTTACAGACCATATTCAATTTTGTTACGCTTCTTTTGTCGCCTGGTGAGCAGAAACAAATTCAAGAAAATTCTCTCAATGAAACAAATTATTTTGATTTTTTTTATCATTATTAATTTAGTTCTGTAAAGTTAATCCAATTGATTTTAGTAATCTACGAAAAATCGATACAATTATCAAACCACAATAGATTTGCGTAAGATATTTGAAATACTTTTTTTTTCATTCTCATTCGTTTTAATTGAATTGCGAAGATCACGGCTCTCGCCTATATATTTTCTACACAGAAAAGCTCCGGCCAAGAGCTTATCCGGGCTCACATTAGCGAATAGCAATGTGCACGAGCAGGAGAAGAAAAGAAAAAAAAGAAAAGAAGAGGAAGGCAAAAGGAGAGGAAAGAAGAGAAAAAAAAAAGGGAGAGGAGAGATCGTAATTGGTCGTTGTACCTAGGGACTCTGCGAGTTCCCGAGAGCAGCTTGGGAGTCAACGAGAGGTTTCCCACCTTTTACGGTTTCCCTTCGTATACACGTATATAGTAAATCCCAACCACAGACGCAGCAGCAGTAACAACGTAGCCGAGACTCTATTCTCCTCCGAAGATAATCCTCTCGGTTCTCTATCTTCACACAAGATACAAGTGAACTTGGAAATGTATACGTTTCGATGTGTACTCTGCTTCATATATATTTATATACATAAATACACAATCACCGTATAAATATATGCATATGGATGTGTAAGGAAGAAAAATATGTGTGCGAAGAGAGAGGAGAGAGGATGCACAGTCTGACGATCTCTTCATCCGATTAACTCTCCCACACCGGGAGCTCGTCCGACCGCGCTAGCGAGTTCACTTCTTCTCTCCCGAACCATTTTTTATTTCGTTCCTATCCTCGACGTTTTACCGACCGAGCTCAGCGAGAGATTCGCACCCTGATAACCATACTCGACTCACATCTCTCTTCCTCCATCATTTTCTCCAGATCTTTTGCGAATGTACGAGAAGTCCTAAGTCGAATGGTCAATCTACGAACTTCGAATAAGGACCAAATTTTGAATGAAAAAGCTGCTATTTTGTACGATTGTTTCCAATGATCTGTCAATTATTAAATTTAAGGAATTCGTGCATGCTGTCTAATCGGTTAGACAGTCAAAATGAAAGGTTATCGACACTGATGTTCTGTTGTCAGAAATCTTGATCCCAAGGAAGCTTGAAAAACGACTTGATTTCGAACATTACGAAAAGAGTTGTCAACATCATTTTCCAAACCTCATTGATGACCAAAAAATTGATGACAGAAAAGAGCTTTTAGTGAGTTTATTCTATGAAATTTTTCTATGAAAATTTAGGGGATTGGTCCCATGCATCTTCGCTCTATCCACATAAATTTGACAGCAAATACAACAATACTAAAAAGACATAAATTTTGTCAAAATTAAATATTCAATATCATAAAAATTAATTAAAAACTGATGACCTAGGAAGAAGGATGCCACCGAAAAAACGGCATTGACCTTTTTCGTCCAGAAGTTCGATCCCAACCACAAATTTATACCATTGACCATTTAACCTGGGACATCCTGTATAAGAATTAAGAGAGCCAGCGCTTTTGTAGAAGAGAAACGCTGCACTATTCATGCTCATTACGTCTCCACCTGATAGATATCTGATTAAAGCTGGACGTTCTTTCACAGTCCCTCTCTTTCTCCGCGTGAAACTTTGATCCCTGGCTTCTCCCGAGACGTTATTCTCCCGTCATTTCCTCTCAGTCCCCTCTTTATGAAATTCAGATAGAGAGAGAGAGAGAGAGAGACCACAAAACCATGAAGAATCTCATGAATATTCTCGAGCTGTTTGCTCTCCTCTTGCCGTACATAAAAGAACGAGAATCGTTGACGCCTTTTTCGAGCATCGATTCCGAAGTTTATGCGTCAAATTTGACGTTAGGATCCAGTGCGGACTCGGTCAACGTTGACGCGCCCGGCTGTAAAAAAATGAGACCGGGTGCTGGATATCGCGGGACCGGTGTGTACGTGTAGCAGGTGGCGTACACAATGTGTTCATGTACACATATTGAGAGATACACATACATCTATACATCTATATAATTTATATATATTTACATATATATGTATGTATGTGTGTATTACCATGATGTGGCATCGCAGAACCATAGAGAGTAACACACGCAGGTGATACGGGTAGGGGAAAGAGGGCCTATGGAAGGTGAGAGAGAGATATAGGAGTCAGTCCAGCAACGAGGGCTCTACCCTCATAGAGATAGGGAGCGAGAGATATACGTTAGCGCATATTGCAACGAGAAAAGCGAGAGAAATATATATCTATATGAAGGGCAAGTACGAAATATCTGCGAGAAGAGAGGGAAATGTCGTTAGGCTCGTCTGTAAAGTTCGCGACAAAAGTAGATCTGCTGAGAGAATCATCAATTTTTCATAAAACGTTGACTGTCAATGAGTAAAAGTTTATTTTCTATCCAATTAATGAATCTTTTGACCACTCGGTTCCTGCATCACGATCGCTTCCGCTGATCTTCGAGAAGCGCACACCCACACAAAAAATATACGAACTCGACACAGGCACAGGGATTGGAGAAAAAAAAAAAGGAAGAAAGAAAAAAATACAGCACACGAGCACGTAATCGTATCTCACGATGATCCTGCCGGTCGTCAACAGTCAACACAAACACATCTGTACCTGTATTCTCGTCGGACTTACTCACCCTCGAGGTGTGCGTAAGCGAGGGGTGAAGGCGGAGAGGCAAAGGGGAAGGGAAGGAGACAGAGACCGACAGAGATAAAGAGCACTTCCGGACAAACGCACGGGTTGCGATGTTGGCGGAGAAGGTACGCGAGCAGGCTCTGCGAACCAGCGGAAAACCGAGAACCCTCTTCGAGACTCATATACATATATATATATATATATATATATGTGTGTGTACATGTGGAGCATATCTCTGTCGTTGATGCCGCCGCGATGCCTGGCGCAAAGGGGCACCGAGCAATACCATACAATGGTCGGTACGCACACACGCTCCCTGCACCTATCTTTATAAATACTGGAGGAATATATATTTGAAAAATTACCATTAAAATCATGAGACCAAAAATAAAAAGATGAAATTCTGGACATTATTTTTCAACCAAATGAAAGAATTGACTTGGGCTCTTTAGTGTCCAGTCAAATACATCGAAAATGGTTATTAGCTTTATTGTTGAACTAGATTGCATCAAAATATCTTGTTCAATTTCAATCGATAGATCGGGAATGAACTCAAAAGTAGTGTGAAAATCGTGAGAACAAAAAGAGACAAAATTTTTGATATTATTACTCTTCGTATCCGATGGGCACTTCTGGAAATTTCATTTGGACCGGACGAACAAAATCATCCCTCGGCCTTTATTTTTTTCGCATCTATTAAGAGTTTTCTTAAAATTTTGCATCTCCGAGAGAAATTTGAAAATGTATAAAAATTACCAATTTCATGGAGTTATATACACGGTGGAAACTCTCGATTCAGTATTTCTGGTGTCGACCGAAAAGATTTTATTCCGGCACTTTTTGGATGAACAAAAAAAATTCGTTATTGATAATGGAGATGAGTTTTTTAATTTGAACTAATATTATTTGTGAAATAATGATTCAT
The DNA here is from genome assembly GCA_037576405.1 of Campoplex capitator. NCBI lineage: Eukaryota > Metazoa > Arthropoda > Insecta > Hymenoptera > Ichneumonidae > Campoplex > Campoplex capitator. Next base: position 2,928,170 of record JARBWI010000021.1, read on the forward strand.
TCTGTTGGTAAATTTTTGAGAGACTCCCATAGCATTTTGTGGCGTTTTTGTTTTGATTTATCCTCTTAGGAGGGTAATACTACTTCTAGGGGAGTAAATGTACTTGTCTCAACATCGTTTGCAGCATATTTGTGCTGCTTTTTACGAGAATTATTTTAACTAAAAATTTGAGTGAAAAATGATCTCGATACGTCTTATTTTATTTTGATGTGAAGACGAAAGTGTGAGTGCGTGTAAAATGGCTTGGTTCATATAGCCAGATGTATGTATAGGTTGACGAGAGTAAAAGAGAGCTCCGGGAGGAGAACACCCGCGGGAGAGAGTCACACCTGAGTGCCCACGCTTCCTCTTATCCTCTACACGTAACTTGGGTCGTTCCCTCTGCTCTTTTCTTCTCTATCACTCCCTCGCACTCTTCTCATTCTTTCTTTATCGTGTTGGTGCTCCTGAGATCCTCTCGGTGGAGCCTTATGTCTCTGGACTTTGACTAAATATATATAGATATATAAGAGAATGTCCGAAGGGTTGATGAAACGGATGGTCAAAAGAATGAGCGATAGAGGAAGTGAGAGAGGAAGAGGAGGAGAGAGACGAAAAGAGAGAGAGAGAGAGGGAGAGAGAAAAAGTGTATTCCCTAGTTTCCTTCCGGTACGTAATTAAGCAGAGAAGAAAAAGCTTTTAAGAGTGCTTGTTCCGAAGGGAAGAAAAAAGAAGAGTGCGGTGTATGAGACACGTGTTTTTATTTCTTCCTCAATTGTTTTTATTTTTTTTTTTTCTTACTTTTGTTTTCAGTGGTACTTCACGGACGAAACAATGTGTAAACGAGAAAAAGAGAATTCTCTCTCTCTCGTGAAATTATACGTTCGAATTATAATGGACTATACTCTTTTGTTTACGTTTGAGGATGGACGATGCAAGGAAGAGGACTAAGGAGGACATGATGAAGGATTTTTCCGAAGGGCTCAAGAAACAACTTTGTCTTTCTTCTCCCTCCCTCCCTCTCTCTCTCTCTCTCACTCTCCTTGCCCTTTCTCTCTTTCTCTTTTCGCCATGTAGACTCGGGTGTGTTATGGTTTCATGTGTGTGTTTTTTTTTTTTCTTATTCTGTATGTGTATTTTTGTGTTTGCTCGTATATGTACATCTCCGGACGTAATTCACCTTAATCGAAGGAGGATGTGGAGTCGGTTAAACCGAAGTCAGTCAGTCCAGTCTCATTCGAACGTCAGCTGCCCGGATGTCTCCCCCGTCTGTGGTACCTTCTCGTGCGTCTGTGCTCTGCTGATGCGGCTGCTTCTTCGTCTTCTTCTTCTTCTTCTCCTTCTTCTTATTCGTATTCCGTTGCTGCAGGGAGAGAACTTTTACAGGAGCACCCATGTGAGACACATTCTTTTTTACCAGTTGTCTTTTGCTTCTCCTCTTTCTCCCTGTTCCTCTTGACTTCTCTTTCCCCTGTTTTCTACACCTCTTTTTTCGACTTCCTTATCAGGGCTTCTTCTTTCTTCGTCGCTATACATATTTTTCCTTTAATCCTGCTTTCTCCTCTCCTTCTTTCTTCTCTTTCTTTCGCTTCCTCTTCTGCTTGTTTTCTACGCCGCTCCCTCTTTTCTCCGCTTCTTCCCATCTACCTTTATCTTCTTCTCAATCCTTATATCTTCTTCGTCATTTATTTTTATTTCTCAAACTTTTGTTTTTCTTATTCATTCTCAATCTGCTTCTTCCCTGTACAAAAAAATGTATGCCACACTCATTAAACGTAGCTTCTAAGGCGGGTGTTGCACACTGGAGCGTTACTCCTCCAGAGTCGAAGGAGGAGGAGGAGGAGGAGGAGGAGGAAGGCCTCCATTTCTCCTTGGTCTCCTCGCTGTCTCTACGAAACACACGTCGTTTCTACGGAACACTGACTTCAGGTGGGCTACACGAGGCAAAACGGTTTTTTATTCTTCTTTTTATGCGAGACCGTGTACTAAAATACTGTCACGTCAAAGAAAAAAAAAAAAAAAAAAACACGGAGACACACACAGAGCAGAGAGGAAGGAAGACGATGAAACAGAATTTCTGTCAGCGCGTTGCATGCTCGAATCTTTGGACAGCTCATCCAAAGATTCTTTGCTTTTCTGAAACGTGATAAGTCTTTGCGACCTTGGTCACCGATTACGCGAATCTCTGCTGACCAATGTGCGAGCGAGAGCGAAGCAAAACCTTTTCTTTTCCAACGTTCTCGAGCTCAGATATATTATCAGTGATCCCTCCGAGTCTAGACGTGCCTCATCGCCTTCCTCATTCGTTGCTGGCTGCGTATATATATGTATAAACATAAGGTATCTATATATAAAGACTCGAGATGACAAATCACAAGGTAAAACAATTCAGACTCGTGGATTGATAAAAAACAAAAAAAAAACAGAAACGTGTAAATAAGTAGGACAATTTTCTCTCTCTCTATTCTTCATCTTTTTTTCGCTCATCAATTTTCTCGTCTTTCTATCTCTCTTACCGCATCACGTGCAGAATTGCCAGATTACATGCTGCAGCAAAAATGCTTCCTGAAAGACAAGACGAGACGCGACCTTGCGATTAATAAAAAAAAATGATCCTTCTCGAGGTAATGAGATCTGGATTTCATTTATAATATGTATATATATTTATAGATGACGTATAGCGTCTAGACCACTTCTCGCAAGAGTCATGTGAGATGAACCAAAACAATCGTTTCATAATTCCATGCTGTCTGCAGAATCTTCGGGATCCATTTCACGAGATCGTCTTCGCCGTTCGTAACTTGCTACGTAACAGTATTTATCGTCGTTATTATTTTGTGCTCATCTTAAACAGAGAAAAATATAATTTGGTTCGAAGTTGAATGAAAAAAAAATTGAAAAATGTGTCTTTTAAAATTGATCGGGTATCGATTCGAACGATTATGGATTTGATTTTCACAAAATCATTTATAACTTATTTGATAATTACTTTTTTTTTTTTTGTCAGTCGAAGCTGAATTTATTTCACTTTCGGATCACTCGCAATGTGATTCATCAATTATTTGCATCGTTCCCTTTTTTTTTTCTTTACGAGGAAAGCAAAATTTTGAATAATGCTCTTCGATATGATGATATTGACGTGTTAACACTTGGTGCGCATGTATGTTTGTATGAACGGAAGAACAAGAGGATATGTAGCCACTGTAAATGTATACATGATCGTATGAACAACAGAGGCGAAAGAGAGAGAGAGAGAAAAAAAAAAAGTCGCGAATGCTGTTACCAAAGTCTCTTTATCTGGTTTCTCGGAAGTACTCTCGTATGACGGTGGCACTCGGTGATTGGTACCATGGGAGATCACTACCATCACGATTGCCTCTCACATGTCGCAAATATAAACGTATGTTCTTCAATACAAAAAGAATAGAGTCCGTTACATGAACATTTTTTTTTTTTTTTTCTCAATTTCGCAATCGATTGTCATACGATTTGAAGTTACAGAGTTTGATCCACTGGATTTTTTTTATTCAAAAGCCTAATCCTTCGAAAATTATTCTTTGCTTTCTAATTTTTCGATTAATTTGCATTACGAAAAAGCTTAAACGATTACTAGAACGCTGGGGATGATTTTCAAAATATTAAAAATGCTATGCAACGATAGTTTTTTTAGTTATGTAAGAAATAATTCAAAGAGAAAGATTTTAATAAAAATGAAGAATCTTTTCTATCAATAAGAGACGTGCGATAAGAATGAGAAAAAGAGAGAGAGAGAGAGGGAGAGTTGAGTTTTGGACGCGAGAGTGGGGCCCATTTGCCATAAAGACGGGAGGAGAAAAGACGCGTATACGAATGAGGGGCAAGAGGCAAGGAGGTACGGCAGGGAAGAGGGGCATGTCCTGTCAGCACCATTTCGAGTTCAACGATCTTGGATGCGGTGGGTATCGTCGTATCCGGGCGATCGCGACTAACGATTCATTTCGACAAGAGAGAAAGAACAAAAAAGTAACTAAAAGTCAAATTGAATAATAAAAAAGGGGGCAAAAGCCAGGAACGATTTTCTCAATAATTTTTTTTCACAAAAAAATGTCTCATGCTCGTGGAATCTTTGGAGCAAACGAGAGTAATTGCATATAGTTAAGTGAATACGATAACGAGAATCAGAAGCAGGAGAAGAAATAAGATAGAGGATCTCGAGTCTCGTTGAGAAAAAAATGGTCATTAGAAGAAAAATTGAGAAAACGAGTGAAAACTCTCGAGTTTTTAGGAAATTTTTGTCAGTAATGATTTTGTAATGAGAGATATATCTTTACGTGTGCTTAACGATCTTCGTATCGTTTTAGAACGTTATTAAAAGAGAGTTAAATGTTTCTTATGAGTCTCACCAACACCTCTGAGTGAGTCTACTTGACACTGAATGCATATCTATATATATTTATACATATAATATATATATATATATAAGTATAATTAGAGACGTGGAGTAGGCCAAGGTTGATTGTGACGAGATAATACATAGATAATCCATGACAAGGAGAGAACAGGATGAAACATCATATCGAGGAAGTCGAAGCATACACGAATATCAGAGAAAACAGTCACCAAATTTTCCCGAGAGTTTTATCTCGTCAAAATTCAAACACTTATTCGGTTGGTAATTATCTCAAAAAGTTTGATACATTTCATTTTTGTTCAATTTAGAATCAGGTGAACTATTACATAAGTCGCATCAATTGTTTTATTTCGATAATAATAAAAAAAAAAACAAGAAATGTACAAGCAATACATCGTCGTTGGCTCGATAGCCAGCTCATGTTTGTTCTCTCGGATGACTCAGCCTCACTGACTAATCCGTCGAGCCCCTGAGCTGGATACGTGAAAACAAAAAAAACGTCCAGACACCAAATCGATAATGGTGGGTTCGTGGTGTAATTTTGACGATGAACGGTGGATGAAATTTGCAAGAAATAAAGGCTAAGTCACAACGTGCGATGTACCGATTCCCAGGAAATCGTGCAGGACCTGATGCAGGACTTGAGAGAGGGGGGAGGCAAAAGTCCGCAAGTTACGGAAGATAGGAAATACGTTGCGGTGTATTGAGTATGGGCTGTTGGTCAGGAAGGGGAAGGGAGAATGAGAAACGTGGCGAGAGGAAACTAGAGAACGAGAGAGAGAGAAACGAGGCCTCATCGTTGAGGGAGGAGACGAAGGAAATCCAACCTAACCCCGCCGTTTCTCCGGCTCGCTATGTACATCACAAGGGTAGCTTTCGGGTGGCTTCCAACTCGACAAAAACGTGGAGAGAGGAAAGAGGACGTCGGACGCGACGCCAACGTTGAAATGTACCAAGGGTGAAAAGAGAGAGAGAGAGAGAGAGAGAGAGAGAGAGAGAGAGAGAGAGAGAGAGAGAGAGAGAGAGAGAGAGAGAGAGAGAGAGAGGGAGAGAGAGAGAGAGGGAGAGAAAATGGAGGGTTGTTGAGGGAGGAAAAGAGCAGAAGGAAAGAGAGAGAGAGAGAGAGAGAGAGTTGCGGTTCCGGGAAGCGAGCTGTGTGAGTTCTCCCAGGTCTGATGGCTCGCACGCGGTGGCTGGACGTCGACGACGTCGACAACGACGACTAACACGTGAGCAAGCTGAACAGGCTCTCCGGACGACTGGGCAAGCTAATATCGTCGGCTGTGGGGGTTGCAGAGGGGTTGCTACTGCTGCTGGTTGCTCCGGTGACGTTTTACCTCGGGCTGAGGGAAGAGCTCGCCAAGAGAGAAAGAAAAAAAGGCGGGAGAAAGAGAGAGAGAGAGGGAGAAGCGCATTGGAGTGTGTACCAAGCTCGTCGTGGCCACCCAGGTATTGACCCGTTGGCAGAGCTCCCTCCTGGTAACCTGGCAACGGTTTGCACCCAACACACCTATGAAAACCTTGAGAGATCTGACTCCTAGAGGGAAATGTTCGACCGGTTGAGAAGAAGCGCCCTCTGGACGTTGAATCCCATGTATGAAGCTGTACTACAGAAACTAGAGATTGTCATCAAATTCTCAACAAAAAAAAAATAGAGAAGATCGAAGTTCGTACATTAGCCAGAAGCTTGAAAATATTAGACCAACAATTTGTCATCTCTTTACAATGAAAAAGAGTGACCATAAGGCGCAATGTACATATGCTCGTAAATAAGTGGAGAAGATGATGAAGGTACGAGCTAGATTAGATGATCCGAAAGAGGGGGAAAAACATTATAAAGAAGAGAAGGGAGCGACGATTGACGTTACTATTATTATATGAATAGTAAATTGGCCAATCGAGAGGGGTGCGGTTGCGGCTGGAGTCGTTCGGTCCGCGCTGGTTGCCTGGTTACGAAAACCACCTACACACGCTCTGTGTTCCCTGGATGCGAAGCTCTTCCTCTTTTTCCCTCTCTCTCTCTCTCCCTCTCTCTTTCTGTCATTCGCGAGAGGTCGACACGTGTCTGCAAGCTGGTTTGCTCCCCGCAACTTGGCACACGAACGTCAATTGCAAAAGGGTCGAGACCACGTAGTCTTCAACGTTGAAACAGCCTCGTTTCGCCCTTTTGCTCGGTAGCTCTTGATATATCAAGCGAGTCGAAGAGCAAGGGAGAGAGAAAATGCAAGATATGGTCCTCCTCCGTTCTCACGTACGTCCAGGAGGCGTAAAATCCCCCAGGTAGAACCGGGGGAGAGCAGAGAAAAGAGAGAACTCGGATCAATACCTGTACGAGCCAGAAAACCTCTCTTCTCTCTCTTTCTCTCTCTCTCTTCGTATTCTCTCGTTCCCCTCACTCTCTTTCTGTCTTTCTGTCGTCGCAGCTAGCTCCTCTCCTCATATAAACGGCGCCCATTCACTCTCCCCGATGCCTGCACAACTCTCCCGGCCTGTATATACCTCCTACATTTTGCATATACAGACATATCCACTTGTGTATACCTTGCTCTAGACACAATTCTATATACAACCTCTTTTGCTGCAGCCACTGCAAGGTATCTCTTCCACGAAAAAAACAACGTTACTAGGAGGAGAGCTCTCCTTCTATCTCCTTCACTCCTTTGTTCCAATCCCGTTCTCCTTCTCTCATATTCTCGCCAAAAGTATCCCCATGGCCGGATATCCTGACGCTGGCGCGCCGCCATTGCTTTCTACCCTCCCTCTACTCTCTCCCCAAAAGACTAAAACCATGGGGTGGTTCTTTCCTGGATCTGTGCTAGGGTTCTGCTGCAGGGAACAATAGCCGGGATTTACTTCTTCATTCATCAAAGATTCTAATTACTTTACAACCTTTTAACGACTCTGACATATCCAGGAAATAACCAAAATGGCCGTATTTTGGCCGAATGCCTCCTGAGCCATTCGAAACAGATGGTTTTGGCGGTGAGGAGACCTGTTTGAACGCGTCGAATGCCTTTCTTTCTCAAGAGCATTCGGTCTTTGACTCCATCTTGAAAAGAATTCATTTTACAAAGACATTTGAACAGTCTCTCGAGTAAAATTGCCAATCGGATTCGAAGTGATGATGATCCATTGGGACGAGAGCAAACAACCAAAGCGTCTCTTCATCGAAGAACTTTTCTTGAAAATGAAGAGCACTCTTCTAGATCAGAGACCATCTTCAGGAGTATCCATCTTGGAAAGAAACAGTCTTGGAAAGACTCCTCCTTGGTAGCCCATCGAGAAAGATCATTAAGCAAATTCAGTAAGATAAAGATCTATTTGGATGAGAGGAAACGACCAAGGTCTCTCATGCCGCTGGTGCAAAATAATACCTCGATTTTTTGTTCCCTCTTTACCTTCTGCGTTAACACCAAGAGCATGTTACTTCTTTCCACTCTCAGGGGACACGAGGAGGATTCTGCGGCGAGAAATTGAACGAGATAATAAGAAAGAGTGAGACAGAGAATGAAAGAGGGAGACGAGGCAGCGAGGCGTAACGAAAGCGAGCAACCGCGAGAGTACCATACCAATGGAAACACACAGTCCTTCGCATTGTTCTCCAACCCAGGAATAAATACTAATTCTGCTAAACCCACGCTCTCTCGTTTCCCGGAGAACTCGCTCAAGAACCACACTTTATATGAGCTCTTCTACGTCGATTGAGACACGACTATCGCCCTCAACCTTTGAAGAATAGATGAAAACAGCTATTTTTAATGTTACCACAAAGAAAGGATCTTCTGGATGAATCAATACGAAAATTTTATGGTAATTAGTGTTCTTCTGAAATTTCATTGATAACTCAGAGAGCCAGAAGCCGATCGTGTTCGATTGGAATTTCCTTTGCTCACTGGACGCGCGGTAGCCATCTTCAAAATACGTGCACTTATGTCCCACGAATTGCATGTATAGATACACGAGTTATTATGTACCTTGGGCTAAAACACACTAGAACAGTTCCCACGAACTTGGCCGGCGAGCGAACAAGTCGAGGGAACATGCGAATTCCAGGGCTAACGGTCTTCTTCGTTAGTTTTTTTTTTTTTTTCTTCCATTTAGTCGTTTTTTCTGCTTCAATCGGTTCGCGAATGTACATATGCATGTGCATCTGCATGTATTCGGTAACTATCTTCTTCAGTCCATATTTTTTCCTTGCAAGGTGTCCAAGCTCGAGAACTTTAATGCTGCTGCCCTCTTTGTCCTCATGGGATCTAATTTTTTCGTGCTGATTATGCTTGGTCACGTGAGATACGTAAAAAAACGAAAGAGAAAGAGAGGAAGAAAGCTAAGCTCGAAACTCAAGAATGTATGTGACGAGGAGGCTTTTTTCTTCTTCTTTTTTTTTATGTACACGAACATGTATATTTGAGCTCGATGAGAGCTGTCGGGAGCTGCACTGCCACTCTCATTAGCGACATTCCTCTTCGTTCTTGCAGCTCACCGGGGCTGACTCATCGTTAATACACCTAGCGCGAGCAAACTCCCGCGCGATTCTTTCCAAACTGCCACTGTATACAAATATATATATATATGTTATATATACTTGTATATTTATGAATATAGGACTGCTGATGCATACTTATAATTGGACGTATAAGATATATCAGTTGAACGTGCATGCATCGTACTCAATATTTCAGCCTATCATCAGAAAGCTCCGGCCAAACAAGTGGATTTATTGAATCAATGAAACGTAGACTGGTTCAATCATCGCGATTGATTCGATTCGATGAAAATTCATATTCAGACTTCACCCAAGTCGATTATTCACGCCTCAGAAGAGAGTTACAAAAAAAAATGAATCGGAGATTGAGATAGAATAGGAAAAAAATCCTACAATGTGATTTTTCTGGATGCTGTCATCGGCAATCAAAGTTGAATACGAGAAAAAAAAAGTTAAAAGAAATCGAAAATTCAAAGTTTCGAACTTGGTCATTTTACATGACTGGATTGCGACTCAAGATCTGGAGTTCAAATGCCAGTAAATGCTCATTAAAAAAAAAGTGCTCAAACAACGAGGAAATCGATCGTTCCCAATTCGACATGATGATCAGAGTCTCATTGACGATAAAAAAATCTCCCAGGTTTGTGAACAAAGTTTGGATTTTCATGAACGAAAACAAACTAAAGTTGCAAGATATTTAATCGAACTCCTCATTCTCTCGCTCGCAGTTGTCCCGCTCTTTCTCCCGTTTCACCGGGGATTCGATAATTTCTTTTTACTTTTTATCTCTCTTTAATTTCATCGAGCGCGATCATGTCATCGTATAGTGGCGGTAATAAGCGACCGGGTTCTTCAACATACTGCAGTAGGGCGAATAACAGGATATACGGTGTCCAATGTACATCCTCTTCTCTTTGCTACTTCCCTCTCTCTCCCTCTTACCGTCTTTCTCATTTTGTTTTTTTTTTTTTTCTTCTTTTTGCGCCACACAGAATATACACATATAGGTAAGTTCTGCGTCCGCAAAACGGAGGGTGGCGTCGTCTGTATCTGGCTCTGCTCTTGTTCATATGCATATATAGTCATAAATGAAAATATACATGGATATGGTAGAATACGTGTCCAGATAGTGGCCGTCCGTTATCGACCACTCGGTGGGTCCGCACTGCATACACACGTATTCACATACGTCTATCCATGTATATACATGTACAGCAAAACGCGAAGAGTCGCACAATCGTCGTCAGCAGCGACGAGATAGAGTCGAAGAGTAACGTATCAACGTTCAACAGGCCACAAGACCATCCAACGTATGCTAATATTCGTTCAAGATACGCCCGTTTGTGGCTCAAACTATCGGATATAAAATCGAGCCAAAGAGACACACGCAATGAAACGGACTGACGTACAACTCGAACCTTCTCTCTCTCTCTCTCGCTCTCTGTCATTTTTTTTTCTTCTTTTTTACCCACCATCTATCTTTCTCTCTGATTTTCTGTCTCTTTTGCCGCTATCAGACTCGGAGAGTAATAATACAGAGCACGAATCGCACGCGCGCGAATGCATGCACGCGTTATCTATCTTCTTCTCCGTCTCTCTCTCTCTCTCTCTTTCTCTTTCTTTCTCCCTGTCGTTTTATTATTATTATTATTATTATTGTTATTTTTTTTTTCTTCTTTTCACTTCTCTCGTTCCATCTTTTTCTATCGTATAGCAACTTCCACGTTGGAAACGATGCGCGCGAGCGTGACACTTATGCGAGAACGGTAACGGCTGCGCCTCCACCTCTCGATCCTCTTAACCACCCACCATTCGCTCGTAACTGTGACTCTCCCTACCTCCTCACTCCTTCTCCTTCGTCCTCCGTGTCTCTTTTATCGAACGTATGTGTCTTTCAACGTACACACTTTTCCGCATTTTTCTATATGCATATATATACATAGCTCGAAATACACTCGTGCGTGAGGGAGTACAATCGCTGCCTCAGCATTTGGATCCTCGATCAATCGAAGAAGAAAGTAGCCCTCGCGGTTAAACTCAATCGGTGCTCGCTGTATATACTTTTTTTTTCTTTTCTACATTTGTTCATCGGTATGTATACGCGTGTGTAGGTATTCGTGTATGTGAGAAACTGTATATTGTAATTTTATATAGATCGGCCACGATTTCACGAGCGATCTGGGCCACACGATCCTCGTACTCTTCATCCTTTCATCCGTGTCTCACAAGAGAGAGGGAGAAAGAACAATTGTGCAGTATGCACAGAAGTTTCGAGTGGCGATTTGATGGAAAAATCGTTTTTAAAAGAATCGGTGAAACGACTGAGAAAATCGTTGACTCGAAATACCGTTGAACAGCCAAATTATCTCCGCTATCGGGAGTTTTGTATCGTTCGTGCATAGTTCCTCTTAGAGAAGAGTCCGTTAATAAATTCCCCGAGGAACGTTTAGTGCTCGAACTGTAACGATGGAAATTATCGAAGAAGGCTCCCGGAGTCGTAGAATCAGAGGGTTAAAGAGGGATGAAATGTCAGTCGATCGTCGCATCATCATCCCCAAGCCTGTGGGATTCCCGTCTTTGCCTCAATGTCAAACATTGAGACTTAATTCCCGTGAGAGTTTCATCCGAACTGTCAATTGAGATGAAAATTGTGGAAGGTTAAAAAAACGAGGAGAGAACAAAAAACAAACGGTAATGAGAAAAAACTGAGAGAACATGAGCCATGGGAGAGAGAAAGAAATGAAAAAAACAGAAGAGACATACTTTGTAACTGATCTGTCACGTCATCGCTTTCGTACAACATGGGCGTGTATTTTATGTCGACGATGATTTACCCACCATCCATAATACACTTTGCACAGTGTATATATACTATTAGTAGTTCTTCCGGTGTCCTCTTGAATAGCCAGTACCAGTCTATTAGCCCCGGGGATGCTGTCGTGACATTTAAGTTCAGGGGTTCGTGCGCCACACGCGTTTGGCATTTGACTCCGATCTCCCTTCTCTCATTCAACACTCTCGCCACACAGCCCCCCTCATTTCATCGTTCGACAGACCTCATCCCCCTCCTCCAAACACAATTTCCTATATAGTCCCATTATATGGCGCAGAGAAAAAAAAAAGAATGATCTCTCGCCCTGCTGTTACCCCAGGGAACGTGGAGAGATAAAAAGACAACACTTTTTCCTACGACCCTCGATTCTCTGTGTATGCTCTTCCCACAATTTCATCCATCTCGTCTCAAATATCCTTGTTTTATTAGACAAACGCCGTGACACTTGTAAAGTTCAACGAAACTAATGTTCCCTCTTCAATTCGCGGAATCTCGCGACGTTCAGACTTTTTTTCGAATCTTGCAGACAATCAATATTTATGGTCGGAATATTTTATTCGAACAACCCGAATCAAAATTATTCACGCGAAAAATTTGTAATATTTTTTTTTACTGGAAAAGCCCAACGGATTGGAAACAAGTAATTTACATTTGTTGCATCCAGCGTGTTTCTCTTTGGTACAAAAATAAAAGCATTAATCGAAATAATTGGTCTTTCGATCGGAATAATAGAAATAATAGCGAATTATCTGTGTCAGTACAAACAGTTATTGAGATCGATGAAACAGTTCAATTTATGGAACTTTGTAGTCAAAAGCTTTATCCAATTATTCATTCATTTAACTGAATTAAATCGACTGATTTTTCGTAGTAATTGTGCAATTCGAGCTTTCATGAAAACGTAACATTTTTGCATTAAATAAACTTTATTTGGTTCCAGAAATTTTGTTTCAACAATGAATAACTTCAAAACCGAATGAGAGGCCCAGCAATTCGTTTATAATCTGAAAATATGAAAGTTAAAAGTCACAAAAAGTCTCGAAATTTTACAACATTCATTGAATGATGCACAGTTGTATTTCGGTACTTCGAATCTATGCCTAAAAAAAATATTAAAATTTTTCGAGGCTCGGAATACGACAAAGGATGAAGCTCATTGATTCGGAGCTATCAAGAGCTTAAAAAGTCATCGACGTCGATGCTGACCGAATAAAAAACAAAATCGTGCATATTTATAAAATCGATTGTGAGCAGATAAAGTGTGGCAAACTCGAAAGATAAAAGTGCTGGATAAACAGGGGTTAAAAAAAAGGCGCCATATTTTTTTCCTCCCCCACGAAACGCACCGATATATACCGTTGGTTCGACTGGATGTGGGTGCGCGTCCGTATACGTATACGCGTTGAGAGGTCTATCTTTTCCGTCAGCTGTATCCACTCGGACGATAATAAATATCCATTAATTCGTCTGCATGCGAAAGAGAGAGGAAGAAAGCGGCGTCGTGAGTACGAGGCTGGAAAGTAGGGATGGTTATCAAACGTCACGCTATATGGATCGCGTAGGCACGAGAGTCCGGTAAATTTCGAGCAATCGAGAAAAAAAAAAAGATGAGAAAAGCAGGGAGAAAACGTGGATAAAAAAAAAACGGAATAAAACAAAACGTATAGCGAGTCTGTTGGCAAAGGAGGAAGAGCAGGCAGATGACGACGACTCGAAGCTGCGAGATCCACAGCTGCTTTTCTCAAACTCCTCCACTCTCTCTCTCTCTCTCTCTCTATTCTTAATTCTCTCCCAAACGTCAGTAAGAGCAAGAGAGAGAGAGACAGAAATTGAAGAGGAGAAGTGAAGTTTGTATTACGAGTATAAAGAGATCTCTGGCTCGTGCCACGGAGAGAACGCGCAGCAGGTGCTTTTTTTTCGAAGCAGCAGCATGCAGAAGGAGCAGCACGCGTCCGGGCGTGTGCCTTTGCACGCACCCGGACAACGACGATGATGTCGAGTATATACGACGAGAAACAGGTATTCCTTGGCACACTCGCAAGATGTTGTTCAGACTGAGAAGGAGAAAAAGAAGAAAGAGAGAGGGAGAGGGAGAAAGATCAAAAGAGCCAAGAGATACCGGTCTCTTTTTTCCTCCCCAATAAATATCTATACATATCCTCTCCACGACACCTAAATATATATCTATAGACATAGAAATTACGCGGGTTAAGCGCCTGTACGTCTGCTCGTCTTCAGCGAGTAGAAACCTCCCCGAATGCACCTGCTTCAACGTCGACTCGTTCGTCTCCTCTCACTTTCCCTACATCAGCCTTCTCCTCTCTCAAAATCTGTATTCGGCATCTCGATGCCCTAACGATCCTCCGAACGGATCATCTCAGCAATTAGCTCGAAGCTCGATCAAACAACGATTCCTACAAACGAAACAAGAAACCTTCGGTTTTCTACATCAAAATTCATTTCCCTCGCGCCCAGAATCTCAAGAAAATCATCAAACCCCTGTGTAAAGTCGCATTTAAAAAATTGACATAAGCATCATCGTCGACGAAACTTTTCATCCCGAAATTCCACTGTTTCTCAGGATCGAATCCAAATTATAGAGCAAAAAAATGGGAATAAAAAATTCCCTCTTTTATTCTCATCTCTGAAAGAGCCAGCAACAGAAGGAGTTTTCGTGGCACGCGCTCGAGTCTCTGCGTGGGCACACCTTGTGCCATCGTTTCTGACGTACTCATTTATATATATATATGAAATGTACGACTGTAAATACATGTATAAGAGAAATATTAGAGTGTTGGAGTACAGTAAGTACAGGACTATATATAGCACAGTAGCCACAAACGCGGTTGAGTTGGATGCCGTGGCAAGCACAGTGGCTGCGAGAGCCACCTTTTTGCGTCACGGAGTCACGGATTCTCGGACAGAGAGGCATAAAGAGAAAGAGAGAAGGAAGTGAGACGGAGCTGGATATAAGCAGCTGTTGTGTCGCTGGGAGAGCTCATGGCGCGTGCCATCAGGTATACAACAATAAAAATTACGATCATTATCATTTTTATCGTTATTGTGAATTCGATTATCATTATTATCATTATTTTTTATTAATATTATAGGGATTATTCGTTGAATTGAAGACCAGAGGAACGTCGAATGAACCGCGAGAGAAACATTCATCGGAACTATGATTCCGTTGGAAACTTCCTAAATCGATCTCGTTGCACTGAGAAAAAACAAAAATTTTCTTCATCCAACAAAATCCCATTCAGTTGGACCATATTGCGGTGGATTTAACTGTTCTTTCGAATAGTAGCAATGAATGGAAGTGGGAATAATTCAAGCAGCACACGGGATTTTAAAATCGAAAAGGAACAAGCGAAAAGTCACTGCAAGATCGAGTTGAAATAAAAAAGCGAAAAATCAACAAAAAAAAGTGTAAAAATGTAACGAAAGAATGATAAAAATGCATTTAAAATGAGGTGAACAGGATCCGGAAGCTCACAGGATGCTGAAATCGAAAAGGAGCGAGCAAAGTCACTGAAAGATCGATTTGAAATAAAAAAAGCACAAAATTAACAAAAAAAATGATAAAAATTTAACAAAAGAATGATAAAAATGTATGAAGGGAAAAGGTAAACAGGATCCGGAAGTCGAGGAAAGACAACAGATATAAAACAAACGACAAGGGTGCGGAGAGAAAAAAATCGATAGATTCTTCCGACGTTTCACAGGGGTGAAAAGTTAGGAAGTCGAAAGCCAAAGAGTATACAAAAGTTGGCAGTGTATCTCACTGCGGTGTGATAAATGGCCGGAGAGAACGCTCGTGATTATATCAGGAGATTCTTTCACCACCCTCGATCCGTTCTCCTCCTATTTTCTTCTCCCTCCTTCGCCTCTCTCCAACTTACAACATATCCCCGCAACGTTCACAGATTAATTATCTAATGCGATGGGGAACATCTGTCATCGCTGGTCCGATCTGTTTTTCATAGAGCATAACACGCGAACAGGGGTCGAGAGAGCTTTTGTCTCTTTTTTCTCTCTCTCTCTCTCTCTTCATCTTTCTAAATTCGTGTTATCCTGCACCCTCCGTTATAAAACAGCAGCGAAGTCATCCCTCCTCAAAACCTACTCGGATTCCGATCGAATCTCCTCCGCGGATCAACTCAATTTTGGCTCCAATCCAGAGTTCAATGATTCGTTCAATAATCAATATGAAAAAACAGATTTTATCGAGAAGAATTTCCAAAAAATTTCTAACTTCCTCTGAGCATTCGAATTCCAATAAAAATTACTGTTCGTTTCAACAAGTTCTGTTTTTTTTGGAGAATGAGGCCGCGGGGTCCAGCTCCGTTTCGGAACATCGTTCCAATGCGAGGGCCTCGTACGACCTCAAAAGATTTCGCCTCACGAAATGAGGATAAAAAGAGACGACGAGAGAATAAATGACGAGAGAAAAAGTATTCTCGGTATATATTTATGAGTGAGAGATAGAGAGAAGGAGAGAGACGGATAGATACGAGAGCACGCGTTAGATGAACTAATTTGCAAAATGGTCACGCGCATCCTGTGCGAGAGTCACCTCGATAATGCGGAGGAGTGCGAGAGAGTTGTTCTCTACGGCATGCCACGACGTCTGTGCCATTAGATTGGCTCGCGATCGAAATCGAGAAAGACTAGAAAAGAGAGAAGACGAATCAACAATGCGGGTGTCGAAAGAAAAAATAAACGCGAGGAGGGGAAGGGAAGAGAGCGAGAGAGAGAGAGAGCGAGAGATGGAAAAGATTGGCCTTTAAATCCCGTTACATTAGGGTTTTGGGTTTGTCTCGTAAGAGGCCACCAATACACCGCTATATACCTTCCTGTACAAATATAACTATATCTATAGAAGCGACGACTGGTTGTCTTCGCTTTCGAGAACGAGACACTCGCCGATGACGAGCGTTCTCCCTCGCAACGGCGTTTTTTGCTCCGTCGCGCGCGTGCTACGAGTCTTTATGTGCTTCGATTCTTAACCCGAGAACTTATCGCACCTTTAATGAATTTTAATCGATCAATACCCAATATAAATTCATCATTTTCGTACTCAAATTCACCGAATTCAGGTGCAACGAGATAGTCCTTCTCGATTCCCGCTGATTCGGATCTTTCGACTATCCACTCGATCAATTTTATTTCTCCGAATCAATGAACAATCGATATTACGATTCAACGACACCCAAATTGAATCCGACTCCATTTCGCTCAATGAAAACGTCATTTATGTAGGAAAAATCAGGAGAAAATTCACATTCGAAAATTCACAAATATTTACAAATGTTTGTCTAAAAAAAAAAGAAAAAAAAAACGACTTTTCATCCGACTGATCATGGGTTCTCGAAACGATTAAAATTCTCGACGATCTACGGATTACCCAGGAGCAAGGAAGATCTTGTCAGAGATGCGGAGTCTCGAAGATGGAGAGGGGTGGCGGAGGGAGCGGGGAGGGGAGGTGAAAAAAAATGAAGCGAGCAGGAACGAACGGGGCTATGTCCAGGGCAGGTGCAACCTATAGATGCGTTTCGTTTCTGCCCTGAAACAGCTGTCATCTTGCCCTATCCTCCAGAAGGAAAGAAAGAAAGAGTGAGAGAGAGAGAGGGAAAGAGAGAAAAGTGCAGGCGCACGCGCCACCAACCGCACCCACATTTAAGCGTTACGTTGCACATCGTTTTATCTACCTTTCTCTGCGCCTTGCTCCATTCTGTTGATGCACCAGAGCCGCTCTCTTCGCCACTGCAATCAAGCGCCCATATAACTATGTATACATTTATATAGATATACGCCTATTTCTCTCTCTCTTTTTCTTTCTCTATCATGTGGCTGCGTTTCTCCCTCGTTCACGCCGTAACGGTCAACGATCTCTCCTCGTCAGCGGGCGCGAATGAACGAGTAGACAGGAACAAATAAATTTTAATGTGTGTGTGTGTAAGTTTTTGTTTTTGCGCTCGAATGCAATTGGTAGATAGGCGTAGATCGGATACGATGTTTGTGCAAAAGTTCGATCGATTTAAGAACGTTGATTATGGGTTTCGCGAAGACAGGTTTTGAACGAATTTGACCAACGATTGAGAAACGGTATCGAGGATGAAAAATATTTGAATGTTGATCCATACGTTGGACCGGAGAAAGAAATTTCTCTTGTCCAATCTCCTGAATCGTCTGAGCAATAAATTTTGTACCAAAATTTTAGTATTTCTTGATCATCGGGGTTAACGATTAGGATTCGAAAACTCATTTTTTTATTTCTCAGTGCATATTTTTAAATTTCGGTGTCGAAGTAACGATACTTGTCTACGAGGGATTGAAAAATGGATACGTGATTAGGCTTTTTTTTTTGTAGATTTGAAGAAGGGTTTAGCAGCGTTAAACGGATATTCGAGGGTGTCGATTAAAATGGTCGAGGAGAGGATTGAACCCACAGGATTATACGTATCATCGGCTCAGCGTGAGCCGACCGCGGGGGACCGAAGCAGCAGGGTCGATGATATGATTTCGGAGGGAGAGAGGTTTGAGATAATGCAGCAGACGTGAGAGAAATTGTGCCGAGGAATGGTGTTGTTAGAACGGAGAGTTCGATGCGAGCACACAGTTCGGCGGCGTTACGGAACGAGAAATAAAAAAACGACGGTTATCGGTTCTCCCGATGATTTTGTTCTCTTTCAAAATTTTTTCTTCTTCTCCTCCGCTAAATAGATCGAGCAAAAAAAAATGGGGAATAGAAGTTTATTTTTGAGTAAGACTGATCGCAGCTGTCACTAGCGTCCGAGAAAAAGAAAAAAAACGTTGGGAGTAAAGCGAGTAAACTCGTTTCGAGCGAGTTGAAAAGAAAGAGAGAAAAAAAAAGGGAGGGAGGGAGGGAGGGGCGGGAGAGAACGAGAAGTGTATTAGAATAGCGAAAGAGTAGCGTAAAAGTGGCGAGCATGAGGTTTCGCGATAGCGAGAGCCAGTTATCGTTATCAGCTCGGTGCTGCCTCTTCGCTCTCCCTCTCCTCCTTCCCTCGTACGTACGTGGTAAGCGATGGACGGAACAGCGAACACATTCGTTCGCAAAGTCGTCAAACGAGAATATACATACGTTAAGGACATTAAGGGAATATAGCAGAAAAGTAAAAAAAAAAAAAAAAAACGACGGTGAGAGAAAAAAAAAAGGAAAAAAGCAAAAGAGAGAGAAGGAGAGAAGCTTCTGGTATATTTATCAGGCCATGAACGTCCGGGACACGAAGTTACAGCTCTTCTTATACGACTCGAGTGGAAAAAAAAAAGAAAAAAGAAAAAAAGAAGCGATAACGAATTCGTTGGCGCGAGCGAATCGCCGTAGATGCAATCAGGACGATTTTTCTTTCCCACAGTTTCAGCAGGCCCGGCATAGACACCAAAATTTATAAAATAAACGCGCGAGACACTTTTTTGCTCGTACTCGAGTCCGAGGACTCAGTCTCGCTACGAGAGAGAGAGAGCGAGAGAGAAAGAGTAATTAGTTCCGCGAAACGCTGCTAGCTCGAGCAAGCAAAGTACTATACGCTGCTGTATTACGGCTAGATTCGAGCGAATCGGGCGGGGGCGTTGCGGAGTACGATGCAGCTAGTGAAAGTGCATCAGCAGCAACAGGGAGTGTGCAGGTATTACGATACGCGATAATCGCTTGCCCGAAGAATTCTCCCGAGAGAGAGAGAGAGAGAGGGAAATAGAGAGAGGCCATCGAGAAAACCCGCTAGGATAGCGCGAGCAAAACTGTGTTTTGCGAGAAATGAGCGATCGACGATTCAAGACACACAGGGAGTTAAACGCCATCTGACGATTAATTTATCAACCGAAAAATCAAATGCTCAAAATATTCGATGCCTCTTTAGATAGAATTGAACCGAATTAATCCTGAATCTGCTCCGAAGTGCCTGTCCAAAGTGCTGTCCTCGATGGCTCCGTTAAAGAGAAGAATTAAAAAAAAAAAATCATGTATCTTCTGATCTTCAACTGGAATGGCAATTTCTAAGATTTTAATTGTTCATATACACGTTTTTACAACATTGAATTGTTGGCGAGAAGCTCTGTGCTGGGATTGCAGTTAATTATATTTCTCCATATGATATAAACGACCTTTTACATAGTCTCTTTTTGTTTTCATATTAATTTAGAATCCTTGAGACGAGCAGCAGGAGCTAAAGAAATAAAAAAGATGACAGTTAATTCTGTGTCATACGGCAGTGATCTCGTCGAGTGTTCTATTGTCGCAAGAGGTTCGGTTACGATGAGTCTGGGAGAATCGTATTAAGTAGGAGTGTACTCGTGTTAGTGTAGCACCGGTATAAGATGAAACTGGGAAATTGAGAGTCATCGAGAGCGGTATGTCCGAGGACACTTTATGTCCATGTATAGAAAGAGAGAGAGAGAGAGACGCACGTCATAGCGACATTATACGTTTTATCTCATGGGATACGTACTCTTTGATGCGGAGTCGTGTATCTTTTTTTTTTCTTCTTCCTCCTCTTCTTCTTCTTCTTATTCTTCTGTTCTCAGGCTGAGAACGAGGCATATGCTATTTACATAACAATTGCACGAGCCAGGATCACGTAACTCGCTCCCGTCTAGCTCGCTGTTTCTTCTCTTCGGATATATTCTCTTCTCTCTCGTATCGAGCTTATAAAAGGATCTATAAGAGCAGAAATTTGAAAATTATAATCCATTAAGAGAATGGAAAAAAAGGGGAGAAGAGGGAGCGGACAGAGCAGTAGAGGAGTAACGGAAAAATGGGAGGGCAAAATGAAAGGGTATGAAAAGATCGAAGGGTATGCGAGAGCAAATAGGGTGTATGACGATGTTACAGTGACCAAGGGGTGAGAACAAGGTGGATTGTCTCGTTCATGAGAAACCGAGTTGCCTCCCACATTCATGGACACGAAAGCACAGAAGCGCACACACGGACACGGAGTATACGTGCCCTCGTGAAAATTGATTCTCACGAGGGATGGAGACCCGTTGAACCCTCTCGAACTGTACGAGGGTGGAAATCAGGCAATTTCTGACGAACCTCGAGATATAGAACAAAGAAAATAGAGAAACAGAGCGAGAAAGAGAGAGAGAGAGAGAGAGAGAGGGAGAGGGCCATCGACGGCGCCAAACAAATGGTCAAAGTGATTTGGTGTTGTGGCGTTGAATCGCGATGGCAACCAACCTGGAGGTCGGTGGTCATAGCAACCCAGGGAACTATATGATACCCCTACAGCTCCCTTCCCCTCTCTCTCTCTCTTTTTCTCTCTCTCCGCACTACCGTCCCGTTCTCTTCTCTCCACTTCTCCGCCGTCACTCTTTCACTCCTCCCAAAGCCCGATGATGCCTTTTGTCCCGAATTCAGGAAAAACCCAACCGCTCGCCAACCACCTTATTCCCTTTTATTACCATCCGCGTATATCCCTCATTCAAATTCATCCGTTTTCATTTTCCTCACTTAAATCCCTCACAAAATTCACAGACTCCGAGAGATTTAAAGCCTCTCTTTTCAAACTTTTCTTATTATCCGGAGGAACAAATACATTTATTTTTAAAGCTCTAAACAAAAATTTTGTTTCTTCCCCATTCAATTCGGATGATATTTTATGATACCACCCGAGATTTTTACACTCCCTCGAAATAATATAAAATCCCAGTTACATACTGCTTTAAACTGATTTTTATAGATCAGAATCCAACGAATTGAAACACCACAATGACAGTGGCTCGCATGACGTAACAATTTTTTCTTATTTCCAAAATTGATTTTCACTATACTCCAGTTCATTGAATCAATTAAACGCGTTTTAGCTCATAAAAAAAGAACAATTAGCTAAAAAACAATAAAATACATTCTTCGTAGTGTGTTTACTCGTGAATATACATTTTTTGTTTCTTCATTTTGTTAAAAGGAAATCGCGCAGGCAACGTGAGTTGGTTCATTTTAGCGGATGGGCTTCGAGGAGGGTCGCTCTTCGAGGCCTCCGTATTTTATGGATACGTGTATAGGCGCTCTATATATATATATGTATTCATATCTACCCCCGAAGACCAGCAGCGCACTCGGTACGTCGAGATAGCGCGAGCAGGTGAAAGAGAGACGCAAAAGGGGTTGCTCGTACAACCCTCTGGAGGAGAAAGAGCGAGAGAGAGAGAGAGAGAGAGAGAAGGAAAGAAAGAGAGGAAAGACCAACGGATCGGGAGGAGAAGAACGCGCGAGAGCGATTGCCTCGTGTGTTTCTCCATTCGCGTTTCCATGACTACTTCTACATTGCTGCTCGTCCATTTCTCCTCCCAACGACTCTCTTGCCCCTATATTTACGCTTTTTCGTTTAAGAAACTCGGATATATGTATCGATACCTAAACGGTCAACACTCGTTATACACACGACTCAAAATATTTCTCATTTCTTTTACCTTTCTCCCATATGAATAAATATTTGGTCCCTAATTATCAGAGTTTTATTTTACTCCAACGAGAACGATTTTTTTTTTTCTTTTCCATCTATTCACGAAAATGATGATATTATCTCTCGATTATCGATAAATATCTAAGAAATATTATTTCCACGTTGATTACAGAAGATTTTTTTCTTCGACCTCTGGAACGAAGAACTCTCATGTTTTTCCGATCATTTACGACGTCGACAGTCCATGATAATACGTCATTGGTGACAGGGATTTTTAATTTTTTATAAGAAACTATTTTTATCAACAAAAATTAAGTCAGTAGCGGCATATTTCGTTCGAACAAATATCCTGCAACGTCGATAACGGTGCTATCAATTATTCCAATGGATCGAGCTGCTGCCAGATTTTTCGATAAAAAGCTCACCTTTTCTGGAGGCGAAGGAGGGAGGGGGGGGGGGGGTTCGAAAATTTTGTTATTTATGTACAGACGTTCGTAAAAATGATGCCATAGGCGTTCTCCACCGGCTGCACGAGGGAGAACTCCTCGTCGAAATAAAGAGGGAGTAAATAAGGGGTGGTTGAAAAAAGAAAAAAATAAAAACGGACCAAAAAAAAAAGACGAGGAAAGGGGTGGGTGGGCTCGGAGACCCTCGACCCCGTGTCTCCCACGCTTCGTGCACCCTGCTCACCCTGGACACCTGCTTGGCTGCTGTAACGCTCGCGAGAAATATACGCGGCATTTGTATATACGCAGAAATGGGCTATTTCATTGCCAACGCGACAAAAATCTCTCGATTGATCAATAAAATTCTCGAAATTGTCGCTCTCGACTATTTTTTGTGATTTGAATAAAAATATAAATTTTATCGTTTTATTTTTGCTTGTTCTATTCCGTAAATGGTGATCATGAAACAGGCAATTCGTGGATTTTTGTCTGTTCGTTGAAGCAATGAAATTCACTTGTTTTTTTTTTTTATTTATCCGGAAACCTTTTTTTCGAGGTTAAAATAAAATTCTTCTACTTTACAAAAAGTTTTTTTTTCAATAGATGAAAAATAGGGAAAATAATAATGGAGCAACGAAAGAGTATTTTCGTTCACGTGATTTCAAAATGATCGGATCATCGTTCGGTATTAAATGACGCAAATATCTGGGGTCTCCCGCATCATCATGAATAATATCGACACCAGCGAACGGCTGACACTCCGAATTGATATCATCTAGGCGTCTAATTACGAGCTGTCGTTGCCTCGATTACACTGTTTTTTTTTCTTCTTCTTTCGTTATCCGTTCTTCGACGATCGAGCTACGAAACGGATTACAAAAGATTGGCCTAAAAAGCGAATTATTGCATCGAGAGAAAAGAGATCGTGAAAAGAAGGTGCGAAAAGATCAAAATATATTAAAATCCTGTAGAAAATCTTTTTGAAAAAAATAACAGAATTCGTTAAAACGTTGAAACAGAAAATTTATCGTGACCTGGATATAATTTCGTGTCTGTTATTGAAATTTCACGTTATTTTCTACTTTACGTTACACGTTTAATGTCGCTGAGCACTCCTCCATTTTTCGTCTCGTTAATTTATTTTTTGATGCATTGTAATATCGTGCTCGTGTGTTAGTACATATTTGTATTGTAAGATCGCAAATAAGAGTTCTCGAAGAAACACGCATGACGTTTGTCATTTTCGACACGATTTCGTTCTCTCTCTCTCTCTCTCTCTCTTTCTATCTTCTTGGATATTCTCTCTTTATCTTTCTTTTGCTCTGTCTCTGTCTCGATGCGTCTGTTGAAGAATGGCCTTTCCCACACGTGGGAATTGTTTGCAATGACCCGATGATCCCAGGGATCGTTCGTAAAGTCGTCGTTGCGCGCGGCACAACATCCTCGTCATTTAAGTACAACCTCGAGATCAAAGATTTCGAACAGAATTTAACGATGAAAAGAACGAAAAAAAATCTATCGAACGAGTTGATACGATGGAAAAAAAAAAAAAAAAAAATAACATTTCGTCGAAAATATATATCCCTCGCGAGGAATGACTGGAACGAAATATTCGAGATTATGCACGAGAGATCAAGAAAAAAGGTCAGTCGTGAGATACTTAATGAGATTTAGTCTCGTTTATTTTTATTTTTTTTTCTTTTCTTTTCTTTTCTCTTCCTCTTCTTTTCCGTTACGATATTTCCTCCCCGATTGCGCGCGCGCGCCCGCGCGATACACGACAAAAGCAACTTGACTGAATTTGATGCGCGCCATCAACATCCAACCTGCATGAATATTGATACGAGCTCCGACGTCGTAGCTCGTCGTTCGATCTTTGATCATTCGTTGATCCCGAGAGGTCATGAAAACCAATGAGCTCATAAAGTTTCTTCTCTCTTCGAGCTCTCAACACCGAAATCACTTTTTTTTTCTCTGTTTTCTGAAAAAAAATTTGAAAAATCAACGAGAATCTACCAGAAAAAAAAATCAAATGCTCAAATCGATAGAAAATCTAATAACGAATAAACTCGATGTTGACTGCTACCCAGAAATAACGAAAGTCCACAAAAGCTGAATCGAATCGATGAACAAATTGACCAAGTTCTGCTATCCGATGAACGAAAAGAATTGAAACTGTGATAAACGATAAGTAATAATTCGAATAACGATAAAACAACAATTATTTCTACCGCATAGAAAGACCACGTGATAGCAGAGAGAGCTTCATTGATCTCGGTAACATATATCATCCTCTTTTTAAAAATTTCTATGTAGGACAAAATGCTGTTGCGGGGGGAAAAAAAAAAAAGTGTGACAGCTATGTCGCATGTTGCTGGAGATGCATGTAACTCAGCTTTGAAACGAATATACATATATATATATGCATGTATGTATAAAAATGTCCCTTGTCGTGACACGCGATTTTCTCGGCAGCAATGTCACACAAAACCGATATGTAATTATGATTATAGCGAGTTGATTCGCGATGATTCTTGGGAGGGAACGGTAAAAAAATTAATAAATAAAGAAATAAAAGGCTCCCAATTCATCTTCGTAAAAAGATGATGAGAGAGAGAGAGAGAGACAGAAAGAGGGAGGACAAAAATGCGGAGTAAAAAGGAAATGACATATTTTGCGCTTCAAGAACATTTCCATTATCATTTGTATGTATGTATTCATAAGAGTGTTGAAATACCGGACTGATAGTGCCTGCATTACAAAGAGCTGACAGAGAGCGAGAGAGAGAGAGAAAACAGCATGTTGCTCTTCAGCGGGATTAAAAAAGCGAATGTTAACGAAGGAGTCACGCAGCGGGAATAGGCTGGCCGATTTTGAGGCGAGAGAGTTTCGAGTCCGAGCCGCACAAAACCATACCGGACGTGTTCCGTCCGTCTTAATTTATGCTAATCAAAATTTATCAGTTATCTTCGCGCAACGAATCTCGTTATATGCCTCCGTCCTTTATCGAAGCGGATTTGCGAAAAGACGCTTTCTAGCATATTTCTCTGATCCCTTTACGCCTCTTTCACTCTTACGAAAACTCTCGTATTCTTATCTCAACTCCGGACAACGTTACGAGAGGGAGAACCTGTGACTCCCGAGAAAAACTGGTACATCGTACTCACGTACGAGTTACGTGGTCGTTAGCTGTGATAAAAAGAAATAAAAAATGGCCTTTCCATGAGAAACTGACTGAAAGAGGGGGGAGGGGGGAGGGGGAAAGGGCTTCGTCTTGACACCCAAAGTCCGTAATCTGTACGAGTTCTCGTTTCAACGAAGAGTATAGTTGACGAAGGAGAGGAGAAATCGATTTTAAAAAAGTGTGAGAAGTAGAGTGCGATCTGAATTCAGGAAATAAAGAATCATTGCGTCGAATGAATTTTTGTTTGACAAAATTTTGTAACTCAGCGGCAGTTTAAATTTATATTTCGTTGGATAAACATTTGAAAACACTTATTGAAATTTCATTCGCGGCCTGTTATTTTTGTTCGAACACTTTCATAAATATGGAACAACGAGGAGGGGGGGGGGGGGAGTGGGTGGAGAAATTTCACTCTAACGACGCAATTTTTGAATGCATAATTCGAATGATTAACTTTACGGCGTCGAAATCAGCTCGGGCTTCCAGGAAAAAAAACGTTCTGAAATATCTATGTTTGTCAATTGATTGTCATAAAAATTGGGAAACTATTGTTTCGTCGGTATTTCAATGCTGATTCTTAGACGACTGCAGGCTCGTAAAAGTTTCAAGAATTTTACCGTTAAAAGTTGAAGAATAATCGTAATTCGAGGCAATTCGACGAGTGGTTTCGGCCCTTTGGGCTAGTGTCCGTAGACCAGATCGAGAAACGACCGTTACCGTTTGTTGAAGAGAAAGAAAAAAATGGATCATCGTGTTTACAACGGAAAAATATGAAGCAAGAAAAACGAGAACGAAATTAATAGAAAAAAAGGAGAAAGGGGGGGGGGAGAGAGAGAGAGAGGAGCAATAAAAATTAGACGTCATTGCAAAAGTTTGATTGGCGGATATAGAGCGAAAAAGGGCAGGGCCAAGATAAAGTTTGACCGTTGGTATGACGTTGCTCTGGTTTTAGTTTCTGAAACGGTCAAGCCCGAGTAGAATGAGTGGGGTAAGGAGGATCGACGAGTCTCTTGGCCGTTGCTCTACATATTTTAACGAACGAAAGGCTCCTAAGAATGCGAGAATAGACGATGCGACAGAAAGAGAGAAAGAGAGAGAGAAAAAAAACGAAAAAAAAAACAAAATAGTCCAGGTGAAGGTGAAGTTGGCAGAAGGAGTCAAAAGCTGATTCAATTCCCTTCCGGAATAAGCGCTAAAGACCAGTCATCGGTTTCTCCAAGGGCGTAAAATTTCGTCCGTTACATACGAGCGTGATTTCTCCACCTGATTTTTTCGTCGACCTTCGATTTTTCGAGAGCCCCCATACCTCCGGGACATTCGTTCCCATGCCCGGAGCCAAGAGGGTGGAAGGAAAGACTTCTGGGAGCAGCGACCAAGAGCCAGAGCGAGCTGTCTCTCGTCCGGCCCAAAAGAACCTTCGAGAGATCAATGGTTGCACGAATTAGGCCATCGGCCCATGTCGCAGTGTGTGCATGCTTTATATAACGGATTTTTTCGACCTGATTTAAATGAGTACACCGTTCGGATCGGTTCACCATCCGGAGTCGTGGAGTAAATCGACTAGGAGCTCACTGCCAAAAGGCCCAAACCTCTGTCCCACTTGGCCCCCTTAACGCATGGGAATTCCGCCCTTTAAAGAAGCTACCCACGAGCTTCGAGGTTATAGAAGAGCTCGGACAACGTCCAGGTAAATTTGGGATGACCGCGTGTCCATCGCGGTAATCGGGAGAGGGTGAAATTCGTCCAGGTAGCACGAAAATTTGACCATGGGAAAACATTTTTCGAGATCACGCTCTCCCTCTCGCTCGTTGAATCATTTTTATAAACGTAAAATTAGAATATATGTTCTTCCGAATACCTTCAGGATGGTCAGACTCGGGTCGCGGAAGAAAATAAGGGATGGAAAAAAAAGGGGACATGTACTTATTACAAAGAGTCGTAATCGAAAGGACACCCTCTGCAAATAGCACAGTTCGGTATATGAGAACTATCCGACAGATAATGCTTGCCCTTCTCGACAAATTTTTACCCTTCCTGGGTCCAGTGACCATCGTCCGCAAGATATTCGACAATGCTGATGAGAAAATTCTCTCACGTTGACCCGCTTCTTCTGACCATCGGAGGAGACCTTTTTATCTACTCTCATATTCCCATGCTCGGTATCTCAATGTCCGACTCTATGGTCCCCATGGGAATCATCCAGCGAGGTACTCTTCATATTCAAATTTCACCATTTTCTGGTCCGGAGATCTGTGCCTTCGAAAAAAAAACTCACTGACAATGAATTCTCGATGGAATGATCGAACTGATCGAACCTTGGAGTCCTGCCATCCACTTCGGATGATGAAAATTCCTCCGGAACTGTTCCTGTCCATCAGAACCTGTCAGATGCTTCGACCTACGTTTGAAAAAAGTACGTTGCAATCTCCTGAGGGTGCTCGTGAATCTCCGTACACCTCCAGTCTCACCGAGAGCAACGTAATCCCTAAAAAAAAACAAATGAGAGCCACGAGATCAAAACTGGAGCAATTAATAAAGCTGAGACATGCATATAATTCCTGGACGCGTCCTCGATAAATCATCGAGTATATTTCGTATAAAATATACGGACAACCAAGCATGAGTCCAACGGTCGTTGAACGTTCTTCGGTCAGTGGTGATGAAAAAGCCTTTAATTTTTATTCGTCCCCGTCATTGCTGCTGGTAAAGAAAGAGTGAGATAAAGAGAGGACGAAAAAGGTGAAAAAGAAAGAAAAAAAAACTGAAATGCTCGCATCTTAGGCCACACACACACACGTTGGTGGCACATCGAAGGAGCTTAAACTAAAGGGCATTTAAATGAGGCAGGATATGGCTGAACCTAAAGGGTTCATGTACCTGCGTGACCCATGCCTCGTCACCGATTCACCCGTAGCCTGATCCTGCCCATTATGACCCCAAACTCTCTTCTGGCACAAGACACCACATCCCTACTCTTTTTCTTTCTTTTATTCTCTGATCCTTGTCCCGAACTGGCAATAATCTGAAACAGGTTTTGTTTTTTTCGGGGATTGAAGCACACATGAAAACGGTCCTTTTCCAGGGTGTATGGTTAGACATCGGCGGATCTTTGAATCCGGATATTACAGGGATAAGAACGAAATACTGTAATTCTTATATGATTTAAATACTTTTTACAATTTCTTTTCACCTTTTGTTTTTTGAACGATATTCTCGTTCGCGAGCGAAGGAACAATCAAGCAGTAAAAACCTTTTTTCCCTTCAGGCTAGTAAAAATGATTTTGGGTCCAATCGAGATTCGAGAAAAGCTTCGTGAAATTCATGAATTTCTTTTGTTCGTTCGGATAAAAAGAAAAATTATATCATTATTGCTGTAACTGGTCCGTTTTACCCGATGTTTCTAGCTCGCATACATGCGTGTACGAAACCTGCATAGGAGAAACACGTGCGCAGGTGAGATGGCACCCTTGAAAATGGATGCGAAGTGTGCTGGTATTGGAAGACGCGCGTTCCTTTATTGTACATGCAGCAGGTATAGGACCTTGCGACCCCTTGGGGTCCATCCAGTTGATGACCCCGGTGTGACTGGTCGTCGAAAGATGTCTCCGAATCTCTGTATGCAAATATGCTTATATATTGTTACGAAAAAAAAAAACGAAAGAAAGAAAGGCAAAAAAGCTGGGAATGGAAATTTTATTTCGGAATTTCCTAACGAAACTGATTTCATTTCTTCAGAGATTTTTCGTCCTACCTTTGCGGTCTGAATCGGAAGAAATTTGTTGAAATCTTTATGACCACGGAGATCAGATTTTTCCAGCATTTTCACGCCGTACAAATCGAGCTCATTCGCTCTCTTCTCGTCTGGCGAGAGATATCGATAGGTCGCGGTTCATTCGGAGGCTGTACGAGTCACTTTTCTCGGCTGCACACCATTGGCTCCTCGCAGCCAGCCTATCACGAGACCAGTCTCCCTTCCAACGAAATCCAAACGAAACTCCCCCCTCCCAGAAGACTTGCCAATGGTCCAGCCTCTCCCTCTAGAAAGATTGCCTCGATTTTCACGAGTCTGAGATCGGCGGGCTGCTCCAGATGACGAGATAATTTTGAGAGAAAAAAAATTAAAAGCGACGTTAACGAAATTTTTGTGAAATTCGATTTGAGTCTGAATGAATTAGAGACAAAAATATCGAGTTGAAAGAAACGAAATCGAAGAATAAAATAAGATTTAAAATTCAGAAAACTTTTTATACATGAGCGTAAAATCGTGAATAAATAATGACGTCAAAAGACGACAGTACTTTTATGTTATTCGAAAAAGCAGCCGCTGCTGCTTCTTTTCCTCAAACTAAATAGCTGCTGGTACGACGTTAGATAATTTTCTTCACGGACAACAGGGAGAATCATTAGTCAAGTAAAATTGTTTGTTCTGACGTTGGTTAGGTTTTTTTTTTCTTTCGTGGCTCCAGTTCGCAAACGAGTATTTTCAACGTGAGGAGAGATAGCCGAGGAAAAAAAAAATGAGAAACGCTCTAAATAGGCATGCTAAAAACCGCACAGACACGAGTGTACAACGGATACGAAATATTATAATTGCCCCCCGGAGTCTCGGGATATGCGGGGAGAGTCACGAAGAAGAAAATAAGGCGAGATATATAATAACGAGGCGAAGAATATGTCCGCATTTGCTTATCGCAGCCCACCAATGAAAGAACATCGAAAACGAGACCGGTGAAGACGATATTTTTTTTTTTCAGTTCTTTTTTCTGTTTCACATCTGAACTTTGAACAGGAATAAGCTGATATTTTTTTTTTTCTTCAAACTTTTATTCCTCGTATTCGTTGGAACCCCGAAAACAATTTGGCTGAAAAAAAAAACTCATTTTTGTTAAAAGGAGAAAAATAAGTTCGTTTTGTCATCAAAAAAAAAAATTTCTACGATCGTACGCGATGAGATTCATCGAAAATCTCCGAATGAAAAGAAAAATTTAAGATTTTTCGATTCGCTAGGAAAATACCTTTTCAAACTGTCTCTTTTTCTATTTTTTTTTTTTTTTTTTTCAAATCTTATTGAGAATAGATAAAATTGAGGATCAACTCTATTTTGATCTACTAGGAACAGAACACGATCGTCGATAAACGCATGCAAACATCGTCATTACACGAAACGTTTCGCCTTGGACGATGCACCACACGAGCGATAAAAACATATTACCTTCGAAACTTAACGTATACGCACGATTCGGACACTTCTTTTTACTCCTTCTCGTCAACCCAGCAAAAAAAAAAAAGAAAAAAAGAAAGAGGAGTTGAAAAATAGCTCGTGCATTATTATCGCCCATGGCAAATAATAAACGACTACCGTTCACTATCGCGCAACGTGCTTCGCCCGATGTGCGATGTATATGCTTTAGATTTCAGACTGTTTTCTTAGTTCTCTCGACTCCGCAGAAGAAGAGGCTGAAAACTGGGCCTAAAAAACTCGTAGAAATTGGAGAAAAAAATTTTTTTTAAAATAATTTCTTGATAAATATATAAACAGACTCGTTTCGAATAGATTTTTGAAAGATGCAAAAAGCTATTTGGACTTGAGAAAAGAGTTTTTCTATTTTCATTTTATTTTTTTTTTTTTTTTAATGATTACTCAAAAGTTGTGAGAGGAATAAATAAACGTTTTATTGAAATATTAGAGGCTCGATGGCGTTGAAGGGGGTTGGTACTAACAACCCCTTCGACATCTCGGTCGCGGCCCAGTTTAGAGAAGAAGAACAGAGAGACTAGCGGAGTCTCGAGCGATCTTATTGGCTGCCCAAAACTGGAGCAAGATAAGCTGAAAGGGTGGATCCTAAGGCGGTTGAAAAATAAAACATCCCCTTGGAATTTTGGCACGTTTTTTTTTTTCGAGTTTCTTTTTTCTTTCTCTACCGGCCCCCTTTCTCAGGGAACTTTGATTTCTCGGGAGACGAATTCTCGAGGAAGCATCGTCGCAGATTCATCTCGAACGTGATCGCGCAAACAACGCTCGTTGCTCGACGCGATCGAAACAAGCTTTTTTTAAACTTTGATTGTTTTTGGTTTTTTCGTTTATCGTGGACACCGAATCGTGAGTGTTTCGAATAATCGAGGAACCGGAACAAGAATCATCGCCCAAATGATCGTCGAGACGCTCTCGTCATCTTTCGCTGAAGCTGAAAGTGAGTATTTCTTTCAATTTCGTTTTTCCAAATATCTTGACTCGCTGCGATTTCAAAAAGTTGCATTTTTTTTTTACTTTTTGTTATTCTTCATAACTGATATAAAAAAAATATATTTTATCTCTGATTAAGTTTGTATTTTTGATGCCGAAACTCGTCATATTTTTCATCAGCCTGTCGACATATGTCTGCAGATTGAAATGGGATCTGGAGTCAAAATATTTTGTTCTCACAGCTGGTGCCCGTTGAAATGAGGAAAAAAAATGTATCAATTATGGCGTATGGCTGAGATAAAGTTTTATCACTTCCCTTCAAATACAATATTTCTCTAATTATTCCATTTCTTGCTTCGCGAACTCTTATTTTTTTTTTTTCCAATGAAATTATCACCTTTTTTTCAACACAGATGAGTCACCGGTGAAAAAAATCATCGATAAATATGAATTTGAAATTGAATTGAAAGAACGAAAATTTGGCAGCGAGTGAGTGAGTTTTCGAATCATCGAAACTCTGCTTTTAAAACGTAAGATTAAAGTTTTTATTTGTAAATACGTTAAGGATGAATGCTGTAAATGAAAAACGTGAAAGATTCGGTTTAGATGATCCAGCGAAAAATCTGACGAAATAATTGTTTCGACGGATTTAGCTAAGTATTATTGACCAATAGAGACACATTCTTCTGTGAAATATTTTGTGGAAAAGTCTTGGGAAAAATGGGGTGGGGAGGGGAGCTTAAGTCTCGAAGGGCAATAAAATAATTCCTCAAAACAGCGGATGAGTGAAATCTACTGTTCGAAATTGATTTACAATCACTCGAGTACAATGACGACGGTGAAAGAGAGCTCGAGCCAGAGACACAGAGAGAGAGAGAGAGAGAGAGAGAGAGGAAAATATTCATCGGAATGATTATTGACTCCCCTGGACAATGGGGAAGAAGATAATTGCGACCCTTTGGACGGGCTGGAGTCTGCGAAATTCATGTGAAAAGCATAGAAAAACTCCGGTTAACAATCGCATAATCTGTAGGGAAATGACGTTATATTTCGAGAGTATGAGCGTGTAAGAAACACAATGAAAGGTGAAAAAAGGTTCTATGAATGAGATATGACGAAAACGTGACAAAAGGATTATGGACGAGTTTGGACAGTAAAGACGCGACGAAAGTGGTACTCATGAAAACAGCCCCATTGACGCCGAGAGAGCGATCCCAGAAGAATCCTCATCTCGATGATGAATGCCCCAGGCTCAAAGTGGTCAACCACGCATCCCAGTCACCAGATAAATACACTTTTCTCTCTCTCTCTTCCTCGCTTACTCTGTCTTTTTGCTGCTCTTATGCTTCATGTGTAATAGTACAAGTTTGTAAAGCACCCTTTACAAAAGGGCACATTATACGTGGTGAATCGAGGGGCCCCTGGGTCTCGTACCATTGTATGGTAGTTTACCGTGTCAATGGTCATGATCGAGGGGCTATGAGAATGGTGAACCCTCCCCGTTGTGAGGCAAGAGCGAAAAAGGAGATCGAGATGGCGAAAAGGGCGAGAAAGAGAGAGAAAGAGATAGAGAGAGAGAGAGAGAGAGAGGCCAAAGGGCAGGAACAAGAAAGAGAAAAGCGAGAACGTGCGATCCATTAAAACAGGTAATCAACAGGTAGAAACAAAAACAATTGCGACAGGTAGTCCAACCGCTTTGTTCGGGGATAAACTCATTTTCTCAGACTCTTTCTCCAGTCACGTTTGATTGGCCCTTGAACGAACAAGTTCGATGCGTCAATTGTCTCGATTTTTGAACGATGAAGTGACTTTTTTTGTTCTGAATCTCTCGATTGCTGAAATTATCAGTGAGTAAGAGTTTCATGAGTGTTTTTAGACCTCTTTCGAGCAAGATGTTCGATCGTTTTATAGATCGAGCGACTGGGAATCAGGGAAAGAAATTGTTTCTGTCAATATCTATCGTTTCTGTGATTGAATCTACGTAAAATGCTAAAATCTCGTACTATTTTTATCTCCGACGATGTCACGCGTTGAAAAGACTGATAAATAATGATATTTTTGCATGAAATTGAGACTGTGGATGGTATGAAACGAAAAAATATCTATTCGTTATCCCCAATCTCGGCGAAGTTTGTTATTCTCAGTATCATGAGGCTGCCACGAGAGGAGCGAGGAAGATGGAGAAAAAAAAACGAGAGAGAGAGAGAGAGAGAGAGTGAGAGAAAAAGAATCAGCTCGAAATTGGCACGGATTCCGTGCCAGGAAACACCTAAATCGATATTTATACATTGATAAGATAGGACTCCAATATATTAGAGACGAAGCAAAGATTTTTTTATATTTTTTCTTTCAAAAGTGTCACGTAATCATCAGAGCAAAAGTGATCCATTTCAGAATAAAGAAATTTTTATCTTTTCTCGAAAACAAAATCGTTCAAGAAAATACAGATTTTTCGAACGATCAACGAGAAGCCGCACAATAGATGCAACATTTATCGCCAAGTTGCTCGATCTCCGAACCGGAAATGAAATGTTCTCCGCTTAAAAACCAAATTCAAAGGCTCTCGTGAAAAGAAAAAAAAACTAGAGAGTCTCGACTTTCTGATACACGCCGCTGTTTTATATTGTAACGTTGAATTTTTCATTATTTTTCGTTCCAAACAGCCGTTGTCCAGTTCTGCGCCTCTCCCAGTCGTTCCTTCATAAGATTACGTAAATGCTATGCGCGCCGTCCGCGCGGGTGCGCGAGCATTTATATTGCACAGACGGCCAACTTTTGCTAATTAGCGCGCGAGAGAAAACGCGCCGACGATCAGTAATCTTACATATATAAACGTATATACATATATATATATAAATTCACAGGGAGAGAAAGAAAGAGAAGAAACTACGATGCAAACTCGGTGCTGTTATACACCGATATCATTGAGTATGCAGCTCGCGAGTCTACCGGGATCGGGAGCGAAGAACGATTATAAATCGTGATCGAGACTGGCAGGTGTGTCGGACGAATGTGATCAGCCGGAATTGATTTATCCCAAATGCCGTTTTATCATCAAATTCTCAAAAAAGAAACAAAAAAAAAAAAAAAAA
This sequence comes from Campoplex capitator, assembly GCA_037576405.1. Classification (NCBI taxonomy): domain Eukaryota; kingdom Metazoa; phylum Arthropoda; class Insecta; order Hymenoptera; family Ichneumonidae; genus Campoplex; species Campoplex capitator. Next base: position 2,963,191 of record JARBWI010000021.1, read on the forward strand.
CCACACACATCTCTTTCTCGATTCGATTACAATCTTTTTCCGTACTTTCTTCGTTCGGAGATCAGTTTTTTTTCATCGGAATAAAAACAAAATTTGAAGACCAGAAAATGGCTGAAAAGAAACTGAAATTTCATTTATCTTGTGAGAAGATGAATTTTACTTTTTTAATTTCACGTTTTTTTTCTCTCTCGAAACAGAGCTCAAGATGACACGAAGTACTAATAATGAAAAGTATCGCAAATAAATAACAACGAAAATGACAGTTTCGCCTCATTGTTTTTTGATTTTCGGGCTGTTTTTTTTTATTTTTTTTTTTTTTCTTACCGGAAGAATTAAAAATAAAAAACCAAGAAAAAGCAAAACACAGTGGTGATGCGACGCTGGTGTTTTACGTAAGAAAAAAATAGTTTAAAATCGGCACGAGACGAGAGAGTCGCGGTTCGAGTTCGGTCTCGAGAAACGGCACGCAGGGTAACTCATCAGAGGGGAACTTGGGAAAGTCTGCATCATCGCGAGAAGTTTCTTGTATACACTTATCTATTATACTCCTTTTCGTATATACATATATATATATATATATATATACATTACTGTATATTAATAAAATCTCGTGAATAACAGCCATAATTTTCATTTTCATTGAGATTCACCGCAATATTTTTTCCCCGTACGTTTTGTCGTCCTTGCGAGATATCAAATTCCAAAGGAAAAAAAAAAGGAAATGGGATTCTCCACTTCGAAGATTCAAAGAGATCTCAAGATTCGCTTGAAACAAAAAACGTTTTTTTTTTTATTATCGCGTTGATTTGTATGTTCGTTACGTTTTTATCCGGATTTTTTCTTTTTTTCCAAGTACACCGATCCGGCGAAAAATTAATCTGGAAAGCGAATTTTTCGAAAAGAAAAAAAAATTTTTTTAACTTTGAAAACAATTTTATCCACATTTTTTCAACAACGATCAACCGGAAATACTCTGTTCCGAGCCGAAAAATCGAACGACGCGAAGAAACATTAAAAAAAAAAAAAAGAAATGAAAATAAAGATTAAGGTGTAAAAAAAAAACGAGAACGAAGCCTCGGAGGTGGGTGGGAGTCGTCGCGATGTTTTCGTATCTCGTTAAATTGACGAATATCTTGAAGCAGTACGAGGCTGTTGTATAGAGAGATAATGATCCCCGGTACCGAGCAAACTTCCAAGAATAGCAGACGAGGAACATTAAACCGTGGACCAACATCGCGGTCGATTATCGCGACGATGCCCAACGAGTTAATCGCCCGTTGTATTCGCGGATGAAAACGGAGCGATAGAAGAGGAGAGAAAAGGAGAGAAAGAGAGAGGGAGAGAGATTAGGCTTATCTTAAGGCATTTGCGGATGATGTGTCCTCTCGAAACTCTTTCGAGATATTCCCGGGCGGGAGAGAGAGGGAAAAAAGCATAGAGAGAGAGAGAGAGAGAGAGGAGGAGGAAAAAATATAGTCGCATTATTTTATCTACGCGCGAGTTGCCTTTTTTTTTTATTTCAAATGTTTTATTGAAGCGTGAGGTACGAAGAGACACGTCAAAGCTCGTGTGTATGCACAGATGAGACGATGAAACGAGAGTCAAATTGATACGAGACGGACGGAAAAAAACAAAATAAGAAGAAAAAAACGGTTCCTGCTCCGCACGTATATAACGGGTCCAAAAAGCAAGCCTCATCTCCGACGAATTCACTCTCTTATTTGTTTCTCGTTTTTTTTTTTTTTTTTTTTTTTTTTATTTCGTTATTATTTTTACGAGCTAGATGAAGCTGCGCGATAAGAATGAGCCAGTTTCTTCATCTCTTTCTCGCCTCCGCTAAATCCCTGATTAAACGTGTATGGCTGCACCGCGTTCTCGGGGGGATTCTCACGCTCCAGAATTTGACACTCGCGTCCTCGCCCGAAAGTCAGGTGCCATTCGAGAGTGCAAATTGTCGCGGACAAAATTATTTCGTCCGCAAAAACTAAATTTCGAAAATAAAAAGATTTTTTTAAAATACTTTGTTAAAACGATCAACATTTTGTTGCGGAGACGAGATCATTTTGTTGGATACGTTCAACAAAATATTTCAAGATTTCAACGAAATTTCGTTTTCGGTCTACGCATCCACCGGATCTTTGAAATATTGAAAAATCAGCTGACCTCAGGACGAGGTTCGAAAAATTGCAGAAAAAATCAGAATTTTCGATTCGATCGGAATAAAATCGCATTTTTTTTCTTCCTTGACAAATTTTCCTGATCAAGTTGAACAGCCACGAGCGAGGCCAATACTTGGATGGATGACCGCTTGGCCATGCACCGATCACCGAACGAGAAACTATTTTTCTGAGTTCTGATGGCTCAAACCACCTGAAACTGATCAAAGAATTAAATTTAAAAAAAAAAAACAAAAAACATTTCATTTTATCATAGATTTTACAATAATTTTTTATTTCGATCGATTGTATTATGGTATGCAAGTGATTCCAGGTATTTTGAAATGTTTTGAACAAGCGTTAGTGTAGTTTCTTTTTTAGCGTGTGTGCTTGTGTTTTGTGGGAGAAGAAATGTTTGTTTTCGTATGTGTGTATTTGTGCGTTCGTTTTTGAAAAAAGTTTTAAAAAAACTACATAATTACGGGAATACGATATTTTTGTGAAAAATTATATTTGTTTTTCTTATCATGACGATTAGTCATCATTTTCTCAAGGTATAATCGGTGAAATTATTTTTAATTCGATTAATATCGTTTTAGTTATTTTGACGTTAGTTCTTCGTAAAAATTATTTTGATATTATGTTAGTATGACATGGAACCTTGTCGAAGAAATCGATTATGAGAAAATTTCAACATTTTGGGAATTTCTGATGGTAAGAATCGAGAGTATAATCGATTTAGTCACTTTTGCCTCGCGTATTAAGAGGATTTTTGACGTTTCAGCGCGTGTTGAAAAACACGCGCACTAATATTGTGCAGAGTCAGGTGTATGCATATTTAGATCACAAATGTCCTGTACCGCTTCTAGAAATTGAAGAAAGAGAGCGAGAGAAAATAAAAGAGTCGAAAAAAACGCAATGGAACGCGATAAGTGAGAGAAACGAGTGTCGTTTCGATCTCTTTTTTTTCTCTCTCTCTCTCTCTTTTCTCGGGGTTAATGATCCTAACGATCGATCGCGCACACCTGAGACTATCGTCTACGTCAGCGAGGGGCACATCGATGCTTCGTATTTTTTTATTCGTTCCCTACAGACGCTGCTGCCTCATCAGCTCCCCTTTTCGCTCACATATATATATATATATATATCTATTTGACAACGCATGCAGTATGCTCGAAAATCTAAAAGCATCGGGCATTTAACACTTCGAATATCAGCTCAGTCTCCATCTTTTTTTTTCTACCTCCAACTCATCCGATTGAGGCTACATACGCAACCGGAATTCCTGCCAATTCGGCTTCGTGCTTAAAAATTCAAATCCCCCTCTCCCTTCCCGTTCTCCGGTTCAGTGTCAATGATCTTTATGTATCGAGTTTAAAATACTTTTGAATAACGCGTGCACGGAGGGCACAGTCACAATTTCGGAATCTTCCCAATCATGATATTTATACGTGTTATCGAATTCAAACGTTATCTCAATCATTTTAGAGGAAAATAAGACGCGATGGATAAAGTTTCGGAGGGTGTTGCTGGCAAATTGATGGTTCAAGGCTTCATTTCGATACAAAAATATTTGCTTTTTTCGACAAATATACATATTGCCCATCTGTTTTTCACCGCTATCACTATTTTTCGTTTTTCGCCATCCTCAGAAAAATTAGACTTTGGAGAAGATCTCGGTGAAAAATTCAGGTAGTTCTGCTCCTGCTTTGGGGGCCGCAATGCTGCCAACCTCATTTTTCTATCTCCCTCCCTCTCTCTCTCTCTCTCTCTCTCTCTCTGTTCTCATTCTATCTCTCTTTTGCTCCGTTTAGTTGCCGCGCCAAAGACACGTGCGGCCATATCCCAAGGGATTCGACGAATTCTCATAAGTTAATTCGTTATATCTCATGAAATACGCGGTGAATCGAGTCCATTTTTTTGTCATGGCACCGTGACGTAAAGGTCAGTACTTGATCGAATTTGTGTTGAGCCACCATCTTTTTTACTACATGATATTGAATCATTTCTCAAGTCAAAACAGCAGTAGCCATAAGACTCTGTGCATTTAGAAGGCAACTTTACGACCTTTTATCTCAGAAAGTAGATGGTCAATCTTGTTCAAATTTCACTGGTACACGGGGAATATGTTCAAGAAGATGCTGTTAAAATTTCAAAGACCCGTTATCATTTTGAGATTTGAGCAAAACTTCCATAACTCCGCGATTAGAGAAGTCTCACCGAGCTCTCGTGCTTTTGGTAGCTTTTGAGATTGATCCCGGCCCATTCGGTCGTCATGATTTCCATCAGATCGGCATATTCTACGGTTGTAAAAGAAGAAAAAATACCGTTTGTCGTCCAAGTTTTGATCTCGTGGTTAGCTCCATTCGTTTCTTTTTCATTTTGAATAGTCTGCACTTTTGAGAAAATATTATAATGAAAGAGACCTGTTCGGGGACAATGCCACAGTCGCTCAAGTTCCTACTTCGGTCTCGAAAATACACACGTGCTCTGCTCTTATAAGAACGGGCCTCGTTTAACCGGTCGACTCCGGGCACGAGCTTCGTCAAACTTTGTACAGGTTGACCGGAGGATGAACCCTCGAGAGACAGAAGCTTCGAACACGTTTCCTGTTCCACCGCGATGCGCTCGTACTTTTACTACGCCCTCTTCTCTTCGCCATCCACATTCAAAACTTTTCTGCTTCCTCTTTCCAATCTTTTTTTTAATTTTATTGCCTCTCTCATATCCTCCCTCTTCCTCCTTTTTCTCACTCTCTTCTTCTCGCGCGCGCGCTCGCGCGCCCCTTCCCATAATCAAATGACGGAAATGACGTTCCGTGAATAACTAAACAAGGTGAACGCCGAATCTTTCTTCTCTTCCTGCCCACTCTCTTAATTCATTTCATTTCGAATCGATCTCAAACCCGTTTCTTTTGGAACAAAACTTCTAATCGACCAAACAATGATTTTTACTACTGAATTTTGCTTCAAAATCGAACAATTGGAAAGCAAAAAAGCTCAATCCGCTCCTGTCAAAACTCTTTAATTCTTTCCCTGTACCTTCAGGAAGGTCGAAAAATTCTCAACATTTCCCGGATTCCTGATTGCACCACGAAATTAATCCTGGCAATGATAGTGATGACGTGGTCACGGTGGCACGAGTTTATAACGCGGAATTAGAAACTACGATGTCGCTCTCCTCGAGGACTCTCTCTCTCTCTCCCTCATTCTCTTAAAGTAGACGTAACTAGCTCCGAATCCCGACTCTTTACCGACGAAAAAAAATCATTGAAAAAGCTGCAGCGAAAAGAAGCAACAAAAATTTCGTGGGCGTTTGATCGCATAGGAGGGTTGATTTTCCAGCGACGAATAAGTAACTGAGAAAAGGTAAAACGAAAGAGTCATCTTTCGAGGCCGGAAGTCGAGACCGATAAACGTAATGTTTCCAGTTCACGTATATCCAATACCTTAACACGTGCGTGTCGGTGTGCGTATGTAATTGTTATACGAAATGCTGTTCGTATACAGGCGTCGTGGCACGCGCGATCAGACTCGCGAGTTTAACAGCCCAGCAGCAATAGAGCCCACAGGAGTCCGGGATAAAATAGCGGTAATACTACTCGTATGACATTTTAAAACATCGCCGCGCCACGGCCCTCCGGAAGTCGTAGCTCGTGCAATATATATTTTCAGTACGTTATCTGCCTCTCTCTCTCTCTCTCTTATTTTTTCTCTTTCCTCTTTTTTTTTAATCTCGTTCTCTCTTTTTCTCTGTGCAACTAAATACCCGATGATCATCCGACACGAGAGAAGGACGGGCGGCTCGCGATGAGCCAGCGTAACTTTAGATCTATGTGCACTTTTTCTATATGTATATCGTTCTGTTTACATCGCATGTGTGAATAAAATGAATGTGAAAATCGAAATTTGTCAGGAGGATGAAAAATCGTATTTTTTGAATATAAAATTTAAATTTTGTGTTAATCGATCAATCGATCGGCTCGTTCCGGGGCATTCTTTCGGTTTTCGTAGAGGACGAGAGCTCGAAAAATAATTCAAAGAGAGATCGACTCCGATCGTCTCGCTCTTTTTTTTTCTGTTTTTTTTTTTTTTCTTTCTATCTTCCACCCGCCTCGGAGTGTCGGATTAAAAGAGCGCGATATAAAAATAGAATGAGAAATAAAAGATGGGAGAAAAATGGTATCGCGTTTATTGCAACGCTTGCAAGGTAACGAGACGGACCCGTGGAATTCAACTCGAGCTCGTCCTCCGATCTTTCTGTGGAATCAACGCTTTTTTTTCTCTCTCTCTCTCTCTCTTCTCTTTTCTATTTTGTTTGCCATGCGAATTTTATTCGATGGATCCTTCCACGTGAACGGAGTTCGCCCCGATCTCGTGTATCGCTACGTTTTTTTTATAAGGAAACTTTGCGAATTGAATCGACGAGAAGTCAAGGAATTCCAAAGAAATTTTATCGATGATGGGAAATTAATTAATTTCAGATTAGAAAAAAAAAACTTTTTCATCAAATCACCTGCATCGTGTGAGAACGAGTGTTAAAATTTTTTGGACATTTTTCACCTTTTTTATCAGGAAAAAAAAAAAGAATTTTCGATTTCTTGGACATTTCTTCAACTCGAAACTATCGGTTGCCAACGTTTTTTTTTTCACTCGAGAGAAATAGAATGTGGAGAGGAAAAAGTGTGTGTGTGTGTGAGTGTGTGGTCGTGGATCGTGAAAATTGGCGTGACGCGTGTGAGCATCTAACAGGAAGAGAAGAGACGCGGTTTTCCGGCATCAACGACGCAACACTCTCTCTATATACGATCCATGCATGCTGAGAGCATTTCCTCGGTGCTCGGACAACGTGAAAATGCCCACAGAGAGAAAGAATAAGAGAGAGAGAGAGAGAGAGAGAGAGAGTACTCTCTCTCGGAATAATTATATTGCATCTTCGCGGTCTGATGATTGCGCGAGCAGCAAGAAAAAAAAAGTAATAATAATTTCTACCTAACAATCCTTTCCCTCGCTATTTCCCAAAGGCTGTTACAAAGCTTGGCCACTTTTCTTTCAATATCTGATTGCCAAAAAAAATGTTTGAAAAAACGTTATTTCTTCCCGGACTGATTTATATCATCAAAACTGTGTTTCTTATCGAATCAATGAGAAATCAGAACGAAACATCGTTTCGTTTGTATTCAAAAATGAATTTGACAATTTTTCGTTGATCAACAGCTGTTTCTTTTTTTTTTCCTCGAAGTATCTTGAAATTTGTTCAAAAGATCTTTTATTTGAAGAATTTTTATTGTCAATCGTTCATTATTTCCATTATTATTTATTGGAAAAAAAATGACAAAATTCAAGAGGTTCAGGTGTGGACATAAAAAAAATTTCGAAATAATTCGAAATAGAAAGACGAACGATGAGAGATGTGTCAGAGACAAAAAGTAAATAAGAAGGAGAGCGAGATAAGGCGGCCCCTGTACATGCTCAAACTATGGAGCATTTTGAACTCATTCATCTCGCTCCCTTTCTCTCTTTCTCTCCTCCAGATCCCAGCGAAAAAGAGAGGGGGAGGGAAGGAGCGAGAAAAAGAGAGAGAGAGAGAGAGAGAACGTCGCGGAGACGACGATGCTGGCGCAGCATCTGCGTGGCCTCTCTTCGAGCACCTGTGTACACTCTCTCGCTCTCTTTCTCCGTCTCGTCGCGCTATTATCTTCTCGCGTGCGAAGGAACTCGTTGGCCTTTGTCATCGAGCTCGAGACAAAAATTCCGATATCTCAAAAGATCTCGATTTTACGAGAAACAAAAAAAAAACATTCTTTATTCCTCTCAGTTTTTTCCAGAACTATAAAAAATATTGATAAAAGAGAAAAGCAAAAACCAAAAAAAAAGTAAAAATTCGAGCATCAAAACCAGTGAAAATCCAGATGAATAATCGCGCCTATTTAAAATCCTCGATGAAATAGCAATAAAAAAAAAAAAAACTTTTTACGATCGATATAATTACCGTAATGCAATGTTGACACCGAAATAATCTATCGCACATAAATTTTATTCGTTTCGATACACGTCGAGATAAATCGTTTTTCCTCAAGGTGCTGTTCGGGCTTTCTCGATCATTTTTTTATTTTTTTTTTTTTTTATACCTCGTCGAGGCATGGATGTTTGAATAAAATGATTAGCGAGAACGCGATCGAGCGAGCAATTCGATATTTCATGCTATTTTTTCTATTTAAAAAACTTTTTTTTTTTTTTAAATTATTTTTTACACATTTTTAGATAGCTGTTTTCTCGGTATCGAGTTTCTCTTCAAGAAGGCACAGAAAAGGATGCGATAAGATATGTATTAGGTACATATTATATGTACGGAGACACACGAGCACAAACATCGATACGCAGGAAGATGTGTTTTGAGTCTGGCGAGACGCGGACCAAAAAATGCTGAGAATAAATTTCGTTTTTTTTTTTCTTCTTCTTTTTTTTCTTATTCTTTTCAACAAGAAAAACCGATGACGAACTCTCCGGATATGACATCCGTAGCTCTCGCCGATCGGTCTAAGCGAGGAAAAGAAAGAATATAACTTCGTTTTTTTCCTCACTTCCTCAATGGCCATTGAACCGACAGGGATCTGCTCTCTCGCGAGATAAAAGGTGGAAGTCAGACTCTCCCTTCGTCTCTCTCCCTCTCTCTTTCTCTCAGTCTCTCGTCTCGAGAGCAGCGCATTGTGTGCCACCTGTTTCCTCTACTCCTTCTGCCACAAGAACACACCGATTCACCTCGAAAACTTACACACACACACACACTCCCGCGAGATTAAGGGGATGCGAGAGTCTCCGCGAGCCTCGAATCTCCGAATAGGCAAAACCGTTGATAAATATTCCATCGATCCGAGATCCAGGAATGGCGAGCCTGCTGGACCATTTCCGATATCATCGCTAGAAAATTCTACTAAAAAAGAGCAGCCTCCGAGAATAATTCTCAGCCAAATAGTCTCGACCGATTACATTCCTGCGGAGCAGTGAAAATCAGCAAAAAAAAAAGAATATGCGGCTCCTATCTCGAGCCGTAAATTCGATTACGAAGATTTGAGCGTCTCCCGGATGATGAGGGACAGAAAGTGAGCGAAGCCTCCCAAGATAAAACTTTTTTTTTCTCACATAACATCGCAAATACAGGGAGAGGGGGTGAGGGAGACGAACGAGAAATATCATCGTGTCTGCTCGTGGGATAAGAGATTTTCAAAGACTTCTTCTCGAGGCGAAGAAGCAGAGCGGATAGAGAAGCCACTCGCGTCGCTGCTGCTCTGCATGCTGAAACTCTCACGGCTGGATGTTCCCGCTGTACCGAAGCTCCGCTCTAAATATAGATATATACGTGTTTCGGTAGTCGGTGGCTGCTGGCACAACGCGAAAGAGCAATGCAGCCAGCAGCAGGTACTAAAACGAGCGTATGTATTCCGTGAGTATATCAAACGTGTTTTGCCTGCTTCGTGACGTCGTGGCTTCTCTTCATTCAACAGAGACACACACACACACACACGTATTCAGGCGTCTATACGGATACTGAATACAATGGAGTATCGCTGCTCGCTCGACCGGAAGTGAGCTACCTGTCTCCCACGTCCGCAGCCTCCCGCGCGCCTGTGCACGACGCGCCTGATACGAGCGACGCTCTCTCTCTCTCGCAGCCCTTTTCCCCGTCATTCTCGATATCTCGCTTCTCGGATACTTTTCAATTATGAAACTGTCAGTATTTTGTGCGATTGACCTGTCAACGGTTAATGGCAGGCATCGGTTCCTCCGGGATTTGAAATCTCCGGCGTTTTCGCGACGAAAAACGGGCGAATTCGAGGGCCAACGTTTTTTTTGGCGTTTTGAATCGCGGGGCAGTGGGCTAGAGAGGTGGGAAAAGTGGGAAGAAAAATTTGGAGAGGAGATGAAGGAGGAAAGAAGTGATTCAGGGCGAGAGAGACGCGAGGCGCTGCTAAGAGTTGGGAAAGAGTTTTTGAGGCTTGGATATTTGGACGGGCGCGTAAATCATATGATGAAGAAAAAAAAACATGATTTATCGATTTTATTTCAGCTCGCGGGAAGGTCAATAGATCAGAAGAATCGGGAGGTGTCGCGTGCATGTTTGTCGCGATCATTCGACTTACGGCACGTGCCTGTATATACCTCTCGGAGCTTCGAATGTGGAAACATAAAAAAGATGTTTTTTATCTTGTTTTTTTTGTCTGTACGAACCTCTACGAGATGCAGACTTGATATACTTTTTTTTCTCGTTAATAAAAGAGAAAAAAGAACCTCGTAACGGATCGGCCAGTCTCGCGCAACGAGAGATCTCTCGGAGGAGAAAACTTCGGGGAAGATAAAAAAAAATGTTTGAAACAAACGAATATTCTTCTCTCGTGGATCTCTTCGGGTGTACGACCGATGAGATTTTCTCTTCTCTTCATCTCACGACCAGGAAAGAGAGAGAAGAATGGCGTCAGAGTCCGAAAACGTGAACGGATTACAGAATGAGCTTAGGCGCCCGTAAAAACGCGAGATACTCCCCCCTCCCTCCCTCCCTCAACATTTTAAAATCTCTTGAACGTCACACGAGAGAAGTGAGTCTGCGACGAGTCCCGAAGAGAAAGAATGAGAAGAGCGCCCGGACAGGAAAATTAAACGGGAGAACGCGAGGTAAACGCTCGAGACTCAAAAAACAATCGATCTTTCTTGCTCTCGCATCTTTTGAGAATCATTGAAAAATGAAAAATAAAATAAAAATAAAAAAAAAAATATCAGAACTGAATGGAGCTTGCGTCGAACAAAAAATATGAATTACTATCGATTAACATTGATGATAAAATGATTTTAAACAAAAATGAAAAATAATGATAAAGATTACTCGATAACAATCACTGAAATATGAAAAAAAAATCACGAAAATTCTATTCGAACCACCGAAAAGTGCGTTTTTCCGAAATCTTTTTGAACGCCGCGTGTCATATATTATATTCCACGTCTCCTCGAATAAGGACGCGTTAATAAATGAAAGCTCGCAGGAGCCAAAAGTGCGTTAACGACAAGGCGCACTAACCAAAAGTACGATGGAAAGAGTCGAACATCTTGGGAGCCAGCAATTTAGGGATCGTTGATGAGTATATAATGGTTTTTCGCTCTCTTTTTCTTTATCGTTGACAAGGGATGGAAAGTATGAAGTTGGACAGAGAGGGAGAGCGAGAGAGAGAGAGAGAATGTAAGGAATGAGAGGGGTTGGAATAAAGAGCATCGACGACCTTCCAGTCCCGTCGAAGCTTTTTACCTGGAGGAACAGAGCAAAGAGAGAGAGAGAGAGAGAGAGGCGCACCGGTAAATTTATTAACACGTGCCCAGCTCGCAAGCTCCCTCTCCTTCCCTGCCAGACATCTGTTATTACCGATTCGTGGTTCACGCGGTACAAAAAGCATCGAGAGAATCAAGCAGGAGATAGAGAAGCATAAAAGGGGAGAAATAAAATATTCGGTAAAAAAAAGAAAAGAAAAAAAAAAAAAAAAAGAGTTCTGAAACGCGATCGAACCATCGCCAAGACACGCGTTAATAATTCCTGCATACAGTAGAAACTCGATTATACGCAGTCTCGTACAGTCACAGAATCGAGGTGACTCGACCATTGATTCAAAAATAACATAAATTTTCAGCGATCCTCATCAATTTTTTCATCGATCGCGATCTATACCGATATCGATCGATTTCATCCAACGTTCTCGCTCGAAAATCGATGAGAAATCTGCATGAAAATAGAGTAATTCGTTATCTCCACTGATCCAAGATAATATCCACGTAATTATAGCAGAAAAATGATTTTATTGTTTTCAATATGATAATTTAATGGTAAATATACATTTATATATTTCATCGTATAGATATATACATACAGGTGCATTTTATTTGATGATATACTGTTGTAACGGCTAACCTACATACGATGATGACTACGACGAATGCTTGTATGGAGCAGAGGAAAGAGGGGTGGGGGAGGGGAGGAGAGGGAGAGGGAGGGGGAGAATAAGAGGTATAGTATTAGCAGCACACGACGAGTATATCGAGGTACCACGGTATTTTAGTATCTTATAGGACGGAAAGAGCCATACAACCCATCATTTCTCTCGTAGTTTTTTCTTCTCTCTCTCTCTCTCTCTCTCTTTTGCCTCTCTTTTCTGTCGAGGCACATGTCAAGAGTAGTGTCGAAAGATTTTGACAGATCGAGCTGAATTTTTTTGATGAATTTTACACGTTTTTGTCACGATTTCGATATCGAAGCTGAAAGCAGCTTTCCAAGAAAGAAAAAAACAACATTTTTCTAGTTTTTCGGGGCTCTTGAATCTCCGAGCTTCGAGAAGCACATTTAGATCCGTCACGTACGCCAAGAATTACATAAAATTCGTAATGTTACTGAAAAGCTATACCGGATATGGACCATCGGTTAGGGCTCGCTGACATCATCACTTGTTCAAATATGGGCGAGGATGAGTCTCGAAGAAAAGAAAAGAAAAAAAAACATTATAAGAGATAGAAAGAGAAGGCAATAATTCGAAGCAAACAAAAACTCGATCTAATCGCGAGCGCGCTCTCGTCGCACTTTATCAGTAACGCTTCCCGCGGGCGTCTCGACTTTTACCAACTTGTCGCCGCGTTCGTTCGGTGTATGTGTAGTTTGTCGAGGTGAGATAATGAGATATTATTGTCAATAATACTTCGCCCGGGGATATTGACACTGCAGCATCACTTTCGGTAGTCTAGTTATGTTCGAGAGATGAAAGAATATCATCCTTGAATACTAAAATCATGAATTTCTTTTAGGTTTTTGTTTTTCGATTGATAAACAAAAATTGTTGAACGAAAGACTCAGAAGTTTGGTGCAAATCTTTCCAACTGATTTGACACGATTTAAATTCAAATGTTGTCTTCGTCTGTTCATCGATTCACCTTTTGATTGATCTGCTATTGATCGCCATTGAACGATCGATCGTTTCAGTTTGGAAATTTCAATTTACCTACGACCCTTATCTCGCTCCGAATGACCATCACGAGACAATTGTTGACTAATGTCTCCCGGGACAAAACGAGTCTCGAACGATAATGGGTTTTTCGCATTTTGCCGATTGTTACGCACGATAATTGTCGTTCGCAACACGACAGATAAATTTTGTACCTAAATAGCCGAATTTTCTCGGGTCTCGTGTCAACCGCGCGGGCGATAGCTTATCGGTCCGCGAAAGCAGAATAAAAAAGCGTCTAATTTCTTCTATTCCTCTCTCGTTTTGCAACGTCAAAATTCTTCTTTTTTATCATTCGAAAAATAGCGACAAAAAAACGATTTTTTCTCAAGGTTTCTCACCTGACACGGAAAAAACTGGAGGAAAACTTATCGGCTTAGAAGATATAGAAGCGTGGAAAAGAATGAGGCGGAGAAAAACTGGCGACGAAAGGGAGAAGAAATTTTCGCGAGAAACGTATTAAGAAAGGTAGAATCTCGGGAGGTCATTTACGATGACGAATTATCTAATTGGGAGCTCTCTGATTAGGCTCGTCTCCCTCGTAGGGACTCGTTAAAATATTTTGAGACGAGGAGTTTGTCGCACCGGCGCGTCGCCTCGCTTAATTGCATTTTCTTCGAAGTCTATAATCTTCGAACTCGAGTAACGTATCCGCGCTCGGTTTGGCTCGTTATTTCGTCGTTTTGGAGAACGATCATTTCGAGAAAAGAAAAAAAAATGATGTTTTAAAAAGTTTTGTGAAAGATTCGATAGTCCGGAACGCGAGAGACAAAATCAGCCAAGATTTCAATCGAAATTATGGATTATTCCTGGGGATTGTAACGGTACGGAATCATTCTATAGATAAATCAAATGATCACGAAACTTGGTGATTTATCGAAAATAATGAATCATCGTCTAAAGATACATTTTTACGAAGCTTTTTTTTCATTTGATTAAGAGATGACGCCGTACTTCACAGAGACATAGTTCAGCTACGAAATAGGATGAGTTTGCTCGCTGAAGGATAAGCAGCAATTCTCTCTTATCCGAGCTCCCTCCTTATCGATCTTTTCTATCATGCCCTACCACCGTATATTTATGCTCTCGTACACACGTATAAAAAAAATTTTTTTTTAAATCATACTTATACACAGATGAAAGAGTGATCAGGAGTCTACATTCCTATCACGTCTCTCTCATAGGTCAGGAACGTGCTGAAACTAAAAGAGAAATATACAAACGCACGATAACTGCGAGAAAACTCGCGATAAGGAGTCGTCAATGATGAACGAGACATTGATCTAAATTACTGGCTGTTGACTCGCCATCTCGGACGATCGAGATCGCGCGATAACATTCACTTCCGTCACAGATCAAAACTATTATCTCGCCTCTGTAGCTATCGGTGGAGTTGGCGAAAAAAAGGGCTTAACCCTGCTAATATTGCTGGCAGCAATTTTATTGCTGGGATCTTTAGGAAGGGTGACTGGAAGTCTAAATTCTGGATGGTGACCAAATTCCGTTGGTGGGTTAGCCGCCATTTTGGGTTGAGGCTAAAATCGTTTTTGCCTTATAACTCCGTAATTTTCAGTTTTTTCGAGAATAATGTAGATGGCAAAGTTTTTGGAAATTTAATTCTCTACAATTTCTTTCTCGTGATTTTTTCTGTGTGATCGATATTTTTCGAGTTGAATGGCTAACACTGCAGCGGAGTTTGGTCGCCGTTTTGAATTTAGACTTTCAGTGATCCCCTCTGTAAAGATTCCAGCTATAAAACTGCTGCCGGAAATTTTTGCAGGGTGTAATGCTGACCCTACTCACCATTCGGATCTGCATCCATTTTCATCAACGTTTATTATCGGAGGAGAGAGAAAAAAAAAGTGAAAACGTTGAAACAATGCAATCGACGATCGTTGACGACGAGAAATAGGATTCAATTGGATCATTTTACGTGCAGATTTTTCAATTTTTATTTCCGAACGAGAGCAGCGTCGTAAAGCAACGTTATTGAAGGTAAAAACGATCGTATAATTGTCTGGAGAAGGAATACAATGAAGATGGGTTGAATAGAAAGGAATGGGGAGTGTGAGCGACTGAGGATTTTTGTTTTCAAGTTATTTTTCAATGGATGCGAGTAGAAAAAATAGAGAGAAGAAAGCAAATGGTCGAGCTTATGCGTATACTCGAAATACGAAATTCTTTTGAAGCATCCATATTTTATCTGTATACACGTGTACGTTTATGTGCATTGTGCATGGACTTAATTTTCATCTGTCATTGTATGTGGACGTAGTTGAAAAGTATTTCCGAGGAATGGAAAAATCTGCTCTTGCAGCCTCGTGTCGTAAAACAATTGTTTCGTTGGCTCGAAGAGATGTTGTTGGTGTAATAAAAGAGGGATTAACGGGATGGTTTTCCGATGAAGAACGAGTCATTCCGGTCAATAAGTGTGTGTGTGTGTGTGTGTGTAAGCGTATAATGGCGACATTTGGCCACAAAGGTATTTCGCTAATCCGCAATCGGGGCACTTTCGTGGTGAACTGAGGATACACCGAGTAGCCCAATGAATTGAGGATAAAGCAGGTCATAAACGAGAGATATTGCTCGAAAAAAGAAAAGGAAGAAAGAAAAGAGAGATTCTCTGCTTCATTATTTTCCTCCGTTTTCTTCTCTATCGTTTCTTCGATGGGTTTTTACTCGCCAAAACTTTCGCCTTAATTGTCCCGGAGTCGGGACGTTTTCTATTGTCAATATCATCTTTGAAACATGATTCACTTTCTCCCTCTCTCTGCTGCTGCTTACGCGAACTTTTGACCGTTGATACAAAACTGGGCCCTTTGAATAGCGAACGCTTGGTCCCAGTGCAATTATGATCAGGACCTTTTTTGCAGGAAATGAAATTCTCTACGACTTTTGTTCGAAACTTTTTTCTCTGACAACAATATTTATCGAGTTATAGTCGCTGGAAATTTGTGAAAAATGATTTTAGCAAATTTTTTTTTTTCGCTGTTCACTGCAACCGAAAATACTTATCTCTGTTTCTGCGAAGATTCCAATTTTTCAGTAATAATGTTACAAATAGTTTTTTTCAACGGAATATGACAAGTTATAATGTTCGGGCATGCAGATGTCGAACGAGTTCGCAGGTAAATTTTGAACCCCTGCGCCGAATGACCGTTGGCAAGAGTCGACTTTCATCATTCCAATTCTCCTTTTATTTTTGGTCCTTTCTTCTCGAGCTTAATGACACCAAACAAGCCCCCACTTCGGCATTGAATTGACTTTTTCGCGTGGAATAAATGGGCGGAGGGGTCGTTTCTCCAGCGTTTTGCAGGGACAATCTCCACGAGGAGAAGAAACAAAAAAAAATCTTTTTTCTCTCAATGGCTAAAGACACCCGGATCTGCTCTCGACCTCCCCGGGGTCCATTCACCTCTCGGTGAAAGGGTGAAGCAGGTAAATTTCTATGAAATCTCAGGACCAAAGTCCATCCTATTTTTTCCTCGTTGGATTCGTGCCCGAAAAAAAAAACGACTTTAGAGATTGACCCTTTTTCGTCCTGCGGCTCCTCCACGAGATGACTCTTCGAGCCCTTATTTTTTACACGTTTGAGTCTTGTGCCCGGATGAACGGTCAGAAGGATTTTTATCAGGTAGAGAACCTTCCTCTCGATGATAAATCGCCTTCGAGCTGCTTTTTTCCTCCCTTATTTTGCGAAGTCACGCCGGACATCGCTCGCGGTCAATGAAATCTCAACGGAAATTCAGTCTTCCTCGGATCCTTCGATCTTTTTGCAACTTTTCCGAAGATTTTGCAATCCGAGAAAGAATCTTTGATCTTCATCGATCCTTAATACGACGTGATAGCTCTCGAGGGTTCGCCACCAAAGTCAAAGTCTTTCGACCCCTTTCTCCTCGCCCCTGAAGCTCGCGTTAAGCAGAGCGAACTCGAGAGTGTCTAAAGGAACGCGGTCAATAAACATTTTCCATTGAATTCTAAACTCCGGGAAAGCGTCAAAAGAGAGCACGCGGGAAAGAAGAAAAGAAGAGCGACGAGAAAGGTAATAAAATTTGTCGAAAGGGATAATCGCTGCTGATGGCTCGCTACACGTTTAACGACCACACTCATCCTTTCGTGGAAAATCTATCGCACCGCAGACTCTATGAGATCGTCGAGTATTTGTTCTCTCTTTATTCATTTCAAATTGGGGAAAAACCAATGTTTCGTGTAAAAGAATATCTCATTCGAGACGCTTCTAACGAGAATAGTCCGTGTAAATCTGGGCGTTATGAATCGTCATTATCGAATCGCGCCATTCCGGATTCTAGAAAGCTTCCAATATTCTTAAGATTTCACGAAGGAGAACGCCAGGAATGAGATTAGAGAAAAGGAGAAAGAAAAGTTCGGACATAACGAATCACGCTCTTCCGTCTCTCTTATCTCCATTGATCAATAATTATCTCGACGTTACATGAGCTCTGGCGAGTTCTCCGAGCGGAGAGAGCGAGCTAACGATGTTACATTCACATAACCGCGTTAATGCGAGCGAATGAAAAGCGTGGGCGTTGATATTGCAACGGGAGAAGCTTTTCGATCGTTAAAATTCGAAAACGAAAAATGTCTAGAAGCGTAAGGAGCGAGAGCTACCTGTAACGCCGAAAAAAAAAAAAACGCTTTTTTCGGATTTTTTTTTCTCCAAACAGGTTTCATCGTTCGGTGAAAAATGTTTTCCCGTATGAATAATCAATATTTCTGGTAGGTACAGTAAAATTTTCATTGAAAAATAATGATAAATAAGCGAGATTCAGTCAGTCTGCGAGGGATCCAAAAAAAAGGTATTTCGCTGTGATCACCGCTGCTCATCACTGGATCACTGAAACAATAAAAATTGACGGGGATCATTGGCAAATCACATCGGGCCCAGGATGGACCGAAGGGTTAACGAAAATTTCGAATTTTTACAAAATGGCGGATGTTCAAAGTCAAAAACTTGTTTTTCGACCAAAAATTCACTCATATTTTCAGTTATAAAAAAAAAACTATTCACCGCCGATAAAAATCCTTCGTCCATCCAGGAGACAATGATGTACAGAATAAGTGATACAAATTTCAAAACGATCGGTCAAGCCGTTCTCCAGTTACAGTGATCACCGACTTTGAAAGCGTGATTTCGAGAAAAATGCGTTTAAAGTTTGAAGTACAATTGACATGTAGATAAAATAATTATTTTTACACTTACATCGAATCATCCTTGCCGGCACCATAAAGTCAATCTTCCTGCGTCTCAGGAGCCGAAGCAAAAGCGATTTTTTCCGTATCGTCGAGCTACTCGCTACTCAAATTTGTTAATCTTCATAAATAATGCTCCGATTTGTCTGCAATTTTCAGAAAATACTTAAAAATTACTGTTCTTTGAGAAAATGCAACAAAAAACGATTTTTTAAAAATGCTGACTAGCCCACCCGTTAAAAAATGAAGAAATTGGGGATCCGAACGATCCCATCGAGGGTCAACGATCCCCTGCAAACGATTCCCTCTCCTTGGTCCTCCGATCCAACAAAACTCATTCCCAATCCCCTTTATTTATGCGAGTAACAAAGTAATTCCATGATTGCTTACAATCGAAACTTGTTCATTTATCTTTAACGCGTTAAGTGCATGCAGAGAATTGCTCAATCGAGCGAATCGCGAGGGGAAAACGAATGAAAAAGGTAAACTCCTCGTGATGTTGTTTTTTTATTTCTTCTTCTCCTTCTTCGTTTTTTCTCTTTTTTCTTTTCATTTCTGCATCATCTCTCCTGCATATTTCATGAGTAACCGCGTGTCAACGTTACATGTTCACGTGTCCGTAATCCATACACAGCGAAACTTTGTGCTACAAAATATTCATCGGGGCGAGAAATAGGCGATCGATGCACGAGAGGGGCCTTCGATTCTCACGTGCAAAAAAAAATTTACCTACAAACTCAATAACAACCACAATTTTCATTTCACCTCTCTCCGTCAATCTCGATGGAAAAAAAAAAAAAAAAAAAAACAATTGAAACCATGAGCGAAGGGAACGAAGCCGCGAACGACGAGAAACCAAGTAAAAAATGACAGAAATACACCAAATAAAAATAGCAAAGACTGTCGAGCTTAAGAAAAAGAGCAAAAAAATGAGGATCGAGAAAATGAAAGGCGAAATAAAAAAATTTTACTGGCCAATCTCCCAGTTTTGGGAGCAATTATTACAAAAATTGTAATCGATCCGCGAGGAATAGACGAGTGGATCAGAATCGAATGAATTTTTTTCTTTATCTCATGGCCTAATAGAGTCCTGTTCAACTCCAAGAAATGATTTTCTTCGATTTGAATATTCCTACATTTAGAATCAATGAAAAATATATTTTTGACAATTTCAATTTCAAATAGTTTTCACAAATTTAACGAGCATGTTGTTCAGCTGCAATAAGCATAAATTTACATTTCCCTACTTTGGTCCCCTCCAACAAATTTGTAATTGAAAAGAGTTTTTCTTCAGCATAAATTAAATTCAAACAACATTGACCGATTTCCGTTTGAATCAAAAAAATCTTGAACCAGATATACGAGAAACCGGAAGTTCAACGTGGCTGGGGCTTGTTCTGTTCTCGATCTTCGACGAAGGCCCCAAGTCCTCCATCAAAGTCGCAGCCTCGACTAATGTCCAAAGATTTCTGGTCGATCAAAACCACCAACGATACGTAGTACAATCGGTACGTTAAACTTGGCCCAAGAGCTTTGTAAAAATGTAATGAATTATTTTTTTTATCCAAATACAGCTTTTTAGTCGAGGCAAATAGAAATATTTCTGATTAAATTTTTTTTTTTTTTTTTCAAAAATCAAACAAATGATCCTGGTAGATTGAAATAGATCTTTTTTCCGGATGAGACGAGTGCATTTTCCTGCTAATTCGAAGTGAAGTCGAGGAGCTTCGTAGATGGATATTGAATTGAGAGGAGTAGACGAAAAGTCGAAGAGAGAGAGAGAGAGAGAGGGAGAGAGAAAAGAGACGAGAGTAAAGGATCGTTGAATGAAAAATAGACGAGAAGGAAGACGAATGAGATGAGAAGGGGGCGTAGGAGGGGGAGGGGGTAGAAGGGATTCGGCGTAGTAGTGAAATCCTCGCTGGTTTAGAGGTGCGAGGAAAAGATCGTTCGGGGAGGGGTAGAATAATTGTGGGAGTGGAAGGGGGGGGGGGGGGGGGGGAGTGTTTTCTCGGCCGACAATGCGGCGCTGTAGCCAGCAGCATCGTCGAAGAGAAATATCCCCAAGAAAAAGAAAGAGGCAAAGAGAATAGAGAATGAAACAAAAAAAAAGGAGAAAACTAAATGAGGTAGAGAGAGAAAAAAGAAAGAAAGGGAGCGAGATACAAAGCGAGAAAAGTGAAGGAAGAGAAACGGGAGAGAGAAAATGAAATAAAGAGAACGCGGAGGATAGCGGAGGAGACAGCGGCAGCAGCAGCAGCACGTGAAGCATTAAGAATTGAGCGAGCGGTAGGGATAAGCTTCGCCGAGTAGTAGGGAGACACGAAGTTTAGGGAGGGGGAAACGGAGCGTGGTGGGGAGAGATGAGGGCCACAGGCACACCTTTCTCTCTCGCTCTACCTTTTTCTTTCTCTCTTCTTCTCACGAGCACGCTCCGCATCCCCCTCTCCTCTTGCTCACCTTACCGCGCCGGGCCTTGCTCCCCCCCCCCCTGTCTCCTCCGCTGCCGCCCGCCCGCGCGCTCACCCTGTGTGTCGATGTGTGCGCCGCGTGAGCCACTACGAGACCAGGTTGATAGAAATTTTCAGAAGCCCAACAGAGTCACTTCTCCGCGGTCATCCGTGCCGTTGAGAACGCTCTCGTTCGTCATCTCGAACACGAATTTTGACTCGGTCTTTATTAGTTTTTTTTTTTTCTTCTTCTTTCCTTCGATCTCGAGTCCGGGAATATAAATATTTTCTCGAGAGATTACGAATTTGGGCCTGACTACCGTGTAGACTTTTGAAAAGGATTGTATATATGTGCTGTGCATGTGCGTGTTCGTACGAGTGTAAATAACAGTGTGAGACTACTTGAATATATGTGTATACGTGTGTATATATTAGATTTATTATATATACGCTTGTATATACGGATTTAATAGTACGCCTTTATTAAAATCCGTCGAGATACGTGATCCACGAGATAAACGTTCGAAAAGAGCCATTTTTTTTTTTTCTCGAAAACTCAAACACGTTTTACTTTTTGTTTTGTTTTGATTTTTTTTTCTCGTAACTCGATTATCCTACGAATCGTGCGCGAAAAAAAACATCGGCGAAACAGTGACATTTGGCGTGAGGGTAAAGAAAAGTCGGTTAAAAAAAAAAGAAACCGCCGCGTGTGTACTCGCCGTGTGTTCATGTGTCAAAGTGCCTTTGAATATTTGAGCGATAAACAAACGAAAAAAAAAAGTGACAGTTTCGCGATGAGAACAAGTGGACTCTAGTTCGTATTATTTTCTTCTTTCGTTTCGTTATCTCTTCGGAGATTCAGGACGAAATGATTCAGTTGAAGCGCGAACGTATCTCGAGCCGGCTGTACAATCGTCGCGAGTATCAAACTGCCCATTTTCTCACGGTTTTTCGGTGAAATTTTGTTCCGAGGGGTTAGCCAAGGGCGCGCGCGCCAGCGCGTATGTGTGCGCGAAAAATTTTTGACAGGAGCGACACCTGTCCATCCATCGATAAATAGAGAAAAAACAAAACGCGAACATCGCAACGATCAGATTTTCGTTTGATTTTCATTTTCTTTCTCATCTCGGAGATTCGCGACGTTTCGCTATTTTTGTTTTTCTCTCTCCATCCTTTTTTTTTCTTCGCACAAAACTCCGCAACCGGCTATTCGTTTTTCAATAATAAAAAAAACGAAATTTCGTGAACTGTCGTTTTTTTTTTCTGTTTGTAAACGAGCATCTCTGGGCCCAAAGCGAGAGGCGGGAATGACCCGAGAGTTATAACGATTGCTCGAAGAGGTCGCACCGGCATGGATTACTCGACGAAAGGTACGCAAAAAACAATTTTCGCTTTTTTCATTGTTTTTCCACTACGACCGAGCAGGTCGAGAGGGCAGAAGGAGGGGGGGGGGGGGGGGGAGGGATCGTAATTTTCATAACGCCACCACGAGATGGCGATTTTCGATTGATCTCCCAAGAAGATGGACGCGCGATCCGATAAAGCGAATCGATGATTCAGGAAAATAAAATCTTATGCAGAAATTACACTGACCCAATTGTCAACGTCGAGATCGTTCCGGATAACGAGACATGATCCAAGTGTTTTTTTTTTTTTTTTTTTTTCGCCATTTTAATTTGGATCGCGGGAGATGCGACGAGGTTAAAGAGACTTCTCGTGTTTAATATTATTTTCTCTCGAATACGTGAGCGATAAAACGCCCAGAAATGATTCTCTCGGTTATACGCTCTCACTTGCACGAAACAGTATAGATATTTCTTCGTCATGTTTTGACGTGATAGATGTGTGTGTATATATATATATACATACATTTATATAAATGTATAATACGACTAATCGATCTCTCTTCTCTCGAGCTCACCAGAGGGGCTTCTTTCCCTGCTATCTCTCCTCTTTCTTTCTCTCTCTCTCTCTCTCTCTCGGATGCCTTGTGCACATAATAACGCTCTGAATCTTCGTCTCTCGAGCTCTCGACCTTGGGCCGTACAAAGACGACGAAGCAAAGAATATCGCTTATATAATACCGACGATCAGCGACGTCCTTTTCGGGAGAATAAGAAAAAAAAACAACTTACGATAGATCATGAGAAAATATGAATTCAGGACGAGTACATTGGGCGGATAAAAATCTCGAAATTAAGAAAAAAGATGTAACAAAACCTTGGAATATTACGTACAGAATAAATTCAAATTCTTGTTCGAGCTGCTGACTACATTTTTTTTTTCTCGTTTAAAATTTCTAAACGAGATCGGAAGAGGCTGCGAAACGTACGATAAGAAAAAAAAAAAAAAAAATACAAACCCGAGAGCAACATCGAGCATCCGTATCTTCTGGGAGATGTTGGCGGAAGATAAAAATATAAAAATGCCCGAGAGCGTGACGTGTTTCTTTAGTCATTGTAATCTTTCTCGCGCTCTGTACGGTCATTTGAAACGGTATAAATAAGAATGGGGGGGGGGGGAGGGGGGAAACCAAACCAGGAAAAACCTTTACGAAAAATTTTTTTTGAACGTTCTCGCCATTTTTTTTTCGGCGCCTTCGTCGAAAATAATGAAAATGTCATTTCGGCTGAAATATTTTGACATTCGAAAACTCATGGGAGGGGGGGGGGGGACTGAAAGTACGAGAATAGAAAGAACGTGAATCAGTTGGGACGAAATAATGGCGTCTGTCGTTGAGAGATGCGAGCAGACTCTCCGGCGCCATGTCGTCTCGACGCTGGTGGAACCGAAATAGGGGGTGGCTTTTTGCTCCGGCGCCGTGGGTTCGTCGAGAGACTCGTTTCACCGAGAGAAAGAGAGAGAGAGAGAGGGTGTTTTTGTCTCGACCCTCTGGTAAAAGCGGAGAATCAGGGCGTGGCGTCGTATCTCCCCCGAGAAAATTTCGTTTCCTCAATCTTTTTTTTTCTCTTTTCCTCCTCTTTCTCCGCCATATTTGATTATTGTGCTTCTCAATAAATCGGAAAGTTTGAACTTCCGGTAGCGTTGTAAGAATGCGCACGGAAGTCACGAAAATAGTTGTCATCATTTTCCGCCAGATCGCGCCTTTTTTCGAATCGATAAAATTAATTGAATAACGAAAAAAAAAAAAACTTCGTTCTTATTTAATTTTTAGACACAGATTCAAAATTACTTACACACCGATATAAAATAGTTGACAGAAAAAACGAGAATATGAAAAAAAATATTAGAAAAAACTCGAGCTAAACAGTCCATTGATTGTCACAGTCTATCGGGGACAGAAGAAAAAAAAAAAAGCACGCGATCAATTATAAACACGTGTTTGTTCAATTTCCAACTTTTCATTAAATCCGGTATATTTATATATACGTGATTGAACAACCTTCCACGTAATTCGTCGCGATTGAGGGGCGGGAAACGAGGAGGGGTGTGGATTGTAAAAAGGGTCGGAGAGAGAAAGAAAGAAGTGAAGAGACACGTATTATGGATCAAAAGTAGTTTTCTATAGGCCAGTATAGAGTCGCGAGAAAAAGCTTTGGCACGTACTCACGAGATATATATATATATATATATATTCGTATCTATTCGTAGGTATATTTGCAAGAAGGAACACTTACGAGCTGCTTTTTTCATGTCCCCTTAAAGAGGGAGGTTGCGAGCTATCTATAGTACAAAATCGTAATACGTATGCGGAGAAACTCGGTTGGGCCACGTACATCGGATTATTATTATTTTTTTTTCATTCTTCGTCTTTTCTTTTTCTCCCTATTCTTCGTTGTGTTTTTCTTCTTCTTCTTTTTTTCCCCATTTTTATACATTTTCCTCACGCGCTTATTTTATCTATCAGGCTGTATAGTTAACCGCGACGATGTGACGCGCGGCTACCTTCAAAAGAAACCGGCACACTCGCAGCTAATCGAACCAGGCAACACTTAAATAATGCCGAAACCCAGCCAAATTCGTTCGAATCTCGATTCGTCTTGCATTCGTTACTGAAAAAAAAGGTGTGGAAAAACGTACTTACGCTTTTAATGAAACCGAGTCGTGAGGGAAATTTCGGGGAAAATAATACACGCGAATTAAGAGAGTTTACGCGAAGCTCGATATTTTCTGGCTGAGAGCTTCTGTACGCGCGGTTCGTGGAACACGAGTCAAGGGCGTCACTTCGGATGAAAAACAAAGCAGAAGATTCGTTCGTTCGTAGAATATTGCTCGGAAACATCGATTTTCCAAGAATTCACAATAATTCGTTGAAACCGAGCGTCTTCGTTGTTCTCGTTTGACGAGATCAATCGTCAAAGCTCTCGGTCGAAGAGGTTCTCGATCGTTGCGCGTCTGGCGGCGAGTCAGAGAAGTATAAAAACAGGACGAACGAAGCGAGCAAAATTATTCGTTTTAATTGCGCCTCTCGAGGCACCACTCAGACTCGATATTCGGAGATCCCCTTTCGAGGGTAGTCTCGTTGGCTCCTCTACCGTAATTCAAGGGGGTGACGAACAACGAATAACAAAGAAGGAGGTTAAAAAAAAACGGCTTTTTGTGGGACCTCGAAAATTGTGACCGAGGTTGTTACGCGGAATGTAAAAAAAAAAAGGAGGAGGGGGAGGGAGGGAGGATGGAGAAGACTTTGTTGGCTGTGAAACACGCGATGCGTGCGTTACGCACCCGCGAGTGCGTGCCATCTCGAACGGGCGAGCGTGTTTTTATTTTTTTTTTTTTTTTATATTTTTTTTTGTTTTCTTCTCTTTTTACCAAAGACACCTTATATATAATAAACAAATATATATATATACATACCAGTGTGTATACACAAACGCATATATTCGTTTTTACGAGGGGCGCACGAGGGTGGATGATATGGTTACGGGTGGGTGAGTCCAAGGTTGTCAGGGTTACAGCTCTCGAAACACATTTGCTTGGACGGTTGCTGGATATATATCTACGTATATATAGAGGCGAGAGTCGTAAGAATAAAAAAAAGAGGAGGATGGGAGACAGCAGTGCTGTGGTGTAGTTTAACGTATCCAACAGCTTGGGCACGATACATATAACCGCCATTTTTCTTTCTCTCCCTCGTGCCCGGAGCGTTCGAACGTAGAGAGAGAGAGAGAGAGAGAAAGAAAAAAAAAAGGAAACGTCGAGTCGTGGGTGTAACGGAGCGAGAAGAGCGGAGAAGGCGAGGGCGAGAACCAAGGACCCGAGAGGAGTCGTGTGGAGACCTCGAGGAGAGAAATCGAGTCTGAAACGAGAAATTTGTAGGTGGAACGATTGAGGAGGAGGAGAGGAGAGAAGGGGGGGGGGGTTGAGTGAAGCTGCGAGGTCGTTTCTCCAACGATTCGAGAAAGAAGAGAAAAAAAAAAAAAGAAGAAGAGAGAAAGAGAGCGAGGGAGATGAAAACGTCGTGATTGCCGGAAACTGATTGGCGCGGGAGCTCGAAGCGCGCGCTCCGCTGCGGCCGCGGCGAGAAGGGGAACTGCGCAGAGCGAGATAAAAGCTCGAGAGATGACGCTCCGCCAATTGCCGACCGGGGCAACGCCCCCGCTCGCTTCTTTACCCCCACCTTAGTCACTGTTCACCGAGAGCGCAGCATCCAACGATATACATGTACTAATACCCTTTGCGCATATATATACTAACGTTTTATTTTCTCACGGGAAACTCCCCCCTCCCCTTCCAACCTCTCCTTCGACCTCTTCTCCCCTCTTTCTATCTGCGCATGTACCAGCATCGCGATCTACACGCTTTTTCGCTTCGCTTACCTCAGGAATTTCAAGCGAAATGATAACTCCCCTGAAATATTATTGATCCTTTGGATACTATTTTTTCTCTCTCGTACCTTCGAAACACTCGTTAATAAACCAGAATTTTTCGATAATTACAACGAACAACGAATTCTAACCTCAAAGTGACCTTTTCAAGCATTCGGACTATTAATTTTCGCTCTTTCTCCCTGTTCACTGACAAATATCAGGCGAAATGACGGCTCCGATGAATTTTTCGTTGTTCCTACATTCCGGAGACTCTGAAACACGAGATTATTCGAGCGATTTTTTTCGAAATACGATGAAAAAAAACGGTTCGTGACCTCGGTGTGACCTCTAATCGCACTCGACGATTAATCTTCGTAGTTTTCATCAATTCTTTGTCATCGACGTACATTTTTTTTGTCGAAAAATCACAAAACCGACTGTTTATATATATTTTTTTATTTTTTTTTTCTCGGAAATTCAACGGCAATACGATTGCTAACCTCAAAACGACCTCAAATCGATCGGAATCTTGGTGTATCGTGACGATCGTGACAATTGCGCTAAACGGTCTCGTGTGTAAAAAAAATGACATCCACCGGATATCGATATATGCGTGTGTGTGTGTGTGTGTGTTATGGTTACGAGAGAAATAAGTTAATAGGAGCAGCAGAAAAATCGATAGCTGAGCGAAATTTCTTTCTTTCTCTCCATCCTGAGTGTCCCCGGGTTCGTAAATTATTCAATACCGAAGCATTATAATGAAGTGGTTCGTGTTTGTCGAACTTCTTCGTGTACGTATGTATATGTATATATATATTCGTACAATGTAAATATATATATGTATATAAAACGATCGTTATAACCACTCGTCGCGATCTCTGGGCGCTCGTGCCACGATTTTTCTGCTGGTTTACACTTGGCTCGTGGTGTTATGTACACATGAAATTCGAGCGATTTTGTTTTTCTTCGTTTTTTTTTTCTCTCTCGTCGACATCGATACCCTGTCCTGGTGTAGTTTTTTTTATGATTTTTCGTCCTCGCTTCTGGATCTGAACGTTTCGGAATCGTTCGTTAGGGAAAAAAAAAAATACTTTTTTTTGAGGTTATTTGAGGGTCAAAATCGTTTCTTTATGGAATTGAATCGGAAGACCGATAAAATTGAGGAAAAAAATCGAAACTCAAGAGATTTTAAAGCGACTTTTTCGACGTTCTTTTCGAAACTATTTTCGGAAAATCTCTTTTTTTTTTTCGTAACGAAAATCTGAGATGAAAAAGAAAAAGGACAGAAAGGTTAGCGTCAAAAACAATGACGAAATCGACGAGGATGTACGATTGGCAATAACGAAGAGATTGCATCATTCAAGGCTGAGACGAGGGCAAATTTTTATCTCGTGGAATCTGACGCTCTCGGGAGTTGTAACGAACTCGCGAGAGAGACCGGGACGATCGGATGAGTCTCGTATTATGATGCGATAAGAACAAACATCTCTCGATCGATTCGATCGATTTTTTTTTTTCCGTTTCCCTTTTTCGCGCATTCTCTTTCCTATCGATTTTCGTTTCGATATCGAGACTTTTTCAATCAGTTTGCAGATGAAAATTTTTGATCTTCCACTCGACGGATTTATCTCGAATAAATCTGTCAGAAAAATATTTTTTTTTTTTTCCACCAATAAAATCGAACTTTCGACAATTTTTATCAAAAAGAAAAAAATTCTGTCATCAGCACAGTGCAAAAAAAAAAAAGAAGTGAGAATAAAAATAAAATAAAAAAGTCAAAGTTTGTACGCGATCGAACGAGAAATTCGAGCGAGTTGAAAAACTAGAACTGCGGTTAAAACCCACGAGGTCACCGATAAATGTTATTGTCCCGACGGCCATCTCCGCGGTCTTCGACGCACCGCTGTACACCACTTGGCACATAAAGCCTCTCTGTAACGTCTCACTCGCCTATATAGGTTCACGACTTCCGGCACACGTCAGATATACGTTCTTCTTTTCGCGTTGCTGCAACATTTTTCGGGTTTTTTCTTCCCACCGCCCACGAGTGTGTATTTACACGAGCGATGTGACGCTTCATTTCTAGGATTTATAATCTAATGGAATTTCTTTCGAGTACTCTTCTCCTCTGGTTACTGCAATTTTTGGCTATTAGACTGCCCACACGAGTTGATCGATATACCAACGATTTGATGCGAATTTTTAAGAATTTTTTTTATCAAAATTAATTGATGATCGTCGAATTTTTTTTTTTTTTTTTTTTTTTTTTTTTTTTTTTTTTTTTTTTAATTCACTCGTTTTGAATTCGAAATTTATTCATAACGTTTGCTCGTGTCTTTCAACCATCGGGAATTGAGATAAAAATCGTTTCCAGTCTTTTTCTTCATCAAATTCTTAAATTTATGATTTTAGAAAATGAACAAAATTTTTAGAAAAATATTTCGAGAAATTTCAAGAAAACGCAGTTTTTGGAAATCAAAATCAGAAAATGAAACATTTGGAAAAAAAATTTTGAGAAAAAACATTCATTTCCCCCTCCCCCCCCCCCCCAAATCATGAATTTAAGAATTTGATAAGAAAAGAACTAAAATGATTTTCTTATCGACACTTACTTTACCGGAGAAAAATCGTTCCGATCTGATAAAAATTTCCGGTACATACTTCAGTCGCGTGAAAAATATTACGTTTCCGCTGAAAAGTTATATAATTATTCCGAATGAAAAGAATTCCATTTAATTACCATTAAATTTTGGAACGTTATAAGGAACGATGAAAAAATGGTAGGAAATGAGCAAGAGATGTTCCAGAAAGTTCGAGAGACCACGGGACATCCTCTGCGTATTATTTTTTCCTCTTCTATTCCGAGATGAAAGAGTGTCGTATTAGTATTTATAAGAGCGGCACAGCGGAGCGAAAGAAAAAAAAGAAAAAAAAAAAAAAAAAAAAAGATCGTGTGGTTTTGTGTATTCGGAATCTCGACAAGTGGATATGGTCAGTGGTTACGGCTCGGTATACGTATTTAATCATTATCTCCGCCGTTAGGAAGCCTAACGTTTCGAGTCTGTACAATATACGTGTGAATATATATATTTATGTCTTTCCATCTCGGTATGTGTGAAGCGTTACAAATATTGAGAGCACAGATCACCGAGAAACCGGGGGAAAAAAAAAAAAAAAATAATAAAAACAAAAATTCGAGAGAATCAGAGGAGAGGAAATAAAGAAACTCGGCAATAATAGCAGCTTCGTAATTCTTATGATTTCAGTGAAGAATACAACGACAACAGCACCAGCAGGGGCGACAGGAACCGAACAATCGGAAAGCAAAATTAATCATCGTCACAGCAGCGATACACCTACAGATGCAGCTTCATCGCCATTGGTGAATAATCATCATTTTTTTTTCTTATTTTTTTTTTCGAATTCAGCTTAACGACAAATTTAGAATTTAACTGAATTTTTGTTTTTTTTTTTTCTACTGATTCGTTGCTTTATGAAATTTTATTTTTTCGTGGATTGAACATCGATTCATTCGTGTAAACTGATTATTCAGTGAATAACCATCTTCGAGGTGCTCGTTATTAACATCAAAAGTTTATTCGTTTGAAAATTTTTCTTCGATAATTGTGGCACTGGTCGTGAAACGAAGAAACGAAAATTTCTAATTTACTCGACTTTATTCGTATCTCAAAATATTTATTCCCAAGTTTTTTGAATGGAAAAAAAAAAAAAACACCCAAGAAACGAAATTGTAGAATTTTCGAAAAAGTAAATTTCTTTCGAAAACGAAAAGCCTGAATCCGAAAAATTTTTAATCGTTTTTATATTTCATAAAATAGTTTAAGAAATTGTGAGAATTTGACATTTTATTGCGAAATTAAAGAGAAAAAAATTGAGAAAAATCTTTATTAAATATTGTTGATTTTTTATTTTCAAAATAGACATCGGACCAACAAGAGGGAGGAACAACGTACGCTTGTCCAGCGTGTCCAACAGTGGTGACAACATCGCGAGACTTGACGAATCATTTGAGAGGTCACAATTCACCGCGTAGTACAGATTACAGCGGCGAGGACGATTATTCTTGCGGGGTTTGTCACAAGGTGCTGAGTTCAGCGAGTTCTTTGGATCGGCACGTGCTGGTGCATTCGGGAGAGCGTCCGTTCAAGTGTAAATATTGCGACATGGCATTTACGACTAACGGTAACATGAACAGACATCTGAGAACAGCTCACGGTTCGTCGCCGCGTGATACGAACGGATACACGGATTCGGAGGGTAGCAGCGATTCCGAAAAGTCAGGAACAAAGCGTCGGCATCGTCACGTCGTCGAGCAGGAGTACAATAACAACGAAATTGGAAAAAGAGGTTCACCGGATTTGTTGAATCCATTGGAATCACCGACGAGATACGTCGCCAAGAGAAAACGTTCGGACATTATCGAGGATACGGAAAATTCATCGAGAAAGCATAAAATAATGTTGGGTAATTCCCGTACCGAGATACTAAACGGTGAGATAAAAACTGAGTCCCGTACGGTCATTCACAATTGTCCGGTTTGCGGTAGACTCGATTTCTCGACGAGCGCTCTATTGGAATCCCATTTGGAACGTCACCATCCTGACTTTCCGGCAAAATGCGATCCGTGCAATCTCTCGTTCAAAAATCATCGAGTTCTCAATCTTCACAAGTACATGAAGCACATAGAAAACGAGAATTCTTCGATGGGCAACAACGGCAGAAATTTGAGAAATTCGGTGGTCGGTTTCAACGATTTGACATTCGTTGATTTTTCGTCGGTCAAATTTCCGGCGATAGCCCGAGCAGTTTGCGAGCAATCGTTGCACCGTCCGGCTTCCGGTGAAATCGCGAGATTTCAATGCGACAAATGTCTCAGAGCGTTTCCCTGTCGATCGGCACTGGACGCTCACGAGATGGACTGCGGCAGCACGACGAATCAAACGCCGGTATGTTTTTTGGAGGATCGTACCTCCAGGAGAGACGATTTTTTCGCTGGTTTAGATCTCCAGAACAGAGCTGCTCTGAACGAGGCTAAAGAAGGCAAAGATTTGGCTGACATACAGAGCATTATATCGGTAACTTCCGGTCCGATATTGCAGAATTTTCCACGATCGGATGCTAGCACTCCGGAACATCATCACCAGGTAAAACCGAATCCGAGCATCGCCGGCTCATCCGGATCTTCCGGAACACCATCTTCCTCGGATTATCATCAGGAAGAGGAAGCACAGGACGCTTTCGCCGCGGAGTTTCGTCGTATGAAGCTCAAAGGTGAATTTCCCTGTCGCTTGTGCGACGCCGTATTCCCGAACCTGCGGGCGCTCAAAGGTCACAACCGTTCGCACATGGGAGTAGGACCAGGAATCCCGTATCCTTGCAACATGTGTCCGTACACGAGCAACGACAAAGGGACCCTCGTGCGCCACCTGAGATCCCACAACGGCGATCGTCCCTTCGAATGTTCACTGTGCAATTTTGCATTCACGACAAAAGCTAATTGCGAGAGGCACGTGAGAAATCGTCACGGTAAAGTATCCCGGGAAGAGATAAAAAGCGTGATAATATATCATCCGAGCGAGGACAGTACCAATGATTCAGGATCGCTCGATAGAACGGAATCGCGTAGGGAAGATGCTCGCAAGTCACTCGTTTATCCGCCGTCATCGATGGACGGAAAAGACGAGAACAGCCAGCGTCGCAAAGACTTTTATCTCGGTTTGCAGTTTGGAAACAAACAGAACAATTCCCTCGTCTCCGAGGACGCGAGCCCGATATCTCTAGCGCAATCTTTGCATTACGATAAGAATGAAATGTTGGGGAGATCTCGAGGCTTTTCACAGGACAACAGCCGAAGAAATATCGACGAAGAGGCTGACGACGATGAGGACGATTACGACGAGTACGATTACGAGGAAAACGAGAACGATTACGCCGTTAAATCTGACAACAGCGTTAAGCAGCTCGGTTACAACGTTAATTCGAGATCCTCGGAGGATGACGGCACGGTTTCTCTAGTCAGCGATACCAAAACGGTGGGAGGAGGATTGCACCAAAGAGTAGTAGTTCAAGCTAGTCCGATCGACTTGAAAAAAAGCAGCGCAAGATCGTCCGTCGCCGCTTCTACCGGAGACGGAAGTCTAAACGGCGAACAAACCAGAGATAATTCAGGCTTCGCAACCGGCGAAGACGCGCCTCTCGATCTCTCAATGGATGTTCTCGATTTGAGCAAAAAATCAAACGGGAATCGTGCCCATTCGCCATCCTCGCCGGTAACCACAACGATGTCGAACAACGAGGCTGAATTTGGCCGGAATCAGAAAGAATTTTATGACGCTACGAATCAATTTTTACTGACTCAAGCTTTGCTGAAAGCTGGACAAGCCGGAAATCCGACAGCGTCACTGGAAGCTCTCTACGCCAACGCCCACATGATGTATCGTAATTTCAGTGGTTTTACCGCGGCAGGAGTCGGGGCTGGTATTCTGCCTCCTTATCTCTTAAATCCCCACATGTTCGGTCAAGATTTTGCGATAAAGGATCGTCTCCAGAAGGAATTGGTTCGAGGATTGCAGTTGACCAGCGGCGGAAATTTGGTCGAGCCACTGATAGGAAATACCGCCTTCGCCGGAGCTTATCCGCCCGGTAGAGACGTCACGATTTCACGCGCCGAGCTACAAAACGATTACGGTAAAATAAGCGCCGCTAAATTATCACCGAAAATGGTAACGAGTACGGCGATGAGAGAGCCCAAAATTGAGACGAATTCTCAGTCATCGAATTCCGTTAAAATGGTCATTAAAAACGGAGTTCTTATGCCAAAGCAAAAACAACGAAGATACCGTACCGAACGACCTTTCACCTGCGAACATTGCTCCGCGAGATTCACCCTCCGGAGCAACATGGAAAGACACATAAAGCAACAGCATCCTCAGCATTGGAGCCAAAGACCACGAGGCGGACATTCCACGAGGGGAAGACCGCCCGCGAATCCTCCGAGTATCTTATCGAGCTCGAGCAATCATTCGATCAATCATGTCTCCCTGTCCCAACAGGGCTGCAACATTTTGCCGAAAATTGGAGGTTCCCCGGGAGGATTAAATTACGAGAAACATTCCATTTCGGATCAGGTTAAGTACGCGATTCTTGCTCAGCAGCTCAAAGGCAGTAAAACAGAGGAGAACGACACCGAAGAAGAGTTGATAATCGACGAGGGTGCTCAGGAGAATCGGGAGTCGATGGAGGGGGAAGCGCAGCCCCACGCGACCAGTCTTCTTCGAGGAAAGCTCGAGGGTATGAGCGATTTGTACAAGGATAATTCGCGATCGCAGCTCCAGCGAAAAGCTTCCGAAGTTGGCAAGCGAATGGCATTGAAAGAGGAGGAAGAAAGACGACGAGCGGAGGAGCATCCGGAGCCGATGGAAACTGAGGATTTTAGCAAAGTGGAGATAAAATCAGAGCCGAAAGACGACGAGGAGCGGGAGATCGAAGGAAAGGACGAAGCTCGGGAGCCCAGTCAGTCGGAGACTTCGGAATCGGCAGGAAAAGTCGAGCAATCAACGTCGCGGGATTGTCCGTCGAGCGAGAGGAACGAGGACCTCGCAAGTGTTTCCGAATTATTGGACAACGCTTCTCAGCAGTATCAACAATTTCAACCTCAGTACATGAGCGACGAGGAAGGCCTCGTAGCTTCGACCAGCGATTGCAACAACTCCGGAAGCGACGAAAAATCCGATTCCGTCAATTCCGCTAATTCTAACAATTCTCAAACATCATCAAAGCGTAAAAAAAAGAAAAAGAAGAAGATGAAGAAAAAAAAATCAGCATATTCCATGGCACCTAACAGGGTCATTTGCCCCTACTGCGAAAGACCCTTCCCCTGGACTTCCTCCTTGAGGAGACACATTCTTACTCACACCGGACAAAAACCTTATCAATGTATGTACTGCTCCCTCCTCTTCACCACTAAATCCAACTGCGATCGTCATTTGTTGCGAAAGCACAAGAACGCCGCAAACAAAATTCGTCGCCTGAGGAATTCCTCGTCCCCGGAAACTCTCGAGCAACCCTCGAACAACAATACGACCAACAGCAACAACAACAACATAACAAGCAACAACAACAACAGCTCGAGCAGCGCTTTCGCCATGAGAAACGTTCCGGAAAGGCCCTACAAATGCAATCTTTGTCCCAGTTCCACGTTCTCAAC
Source organism: Campoplex capitator (assembly GCA_037576405.1). Classification (NCBI taxonomy): domain Eukaryota; kingdom Metazoa; phylum Arthropoda; class Insecta; order Hymenoptera; family Ichneumonidae; genus Campoplex; species Campoplex capitator. Next base: position 2,998,035 of record JARBWI010000021.1, read on the forward strand.
TCTGGGCAACCTTAAAAAGCACAAATCCTCAAAACACTCGAGAAACACGGGCCAAAAATCCCGTGCCGAATCACCCGCGACCAGCGAGCCTCGCAACAGTCCTATCACCACGTGCAGCAAACAGAATGACAACAGCGGTTACGAGAGCCAATCCTCAACAAACTCCGAGAACATGGACCACATCGAGAGAATGGAAAATTTGGAAAATCCTCGCTCAAACGAACCCGCTAATCAGGACGAACCAATCCCTGAACCGGAAGCCCCGGAAACCCAGCAACAAATGCCGGAAACTATCAACGAATCTCCCGACATCACCAACGAAGACAATCCGGACAACAATGGTCAGGAAGCTCCCGAACAATCTTCCAATCCCTCGGAACAACAGATCTCGAAGAATACCGATAACAATTCAACAGCCAACAACAACGATACCGCTAAATCTCGTAGATTGTCACCGAGATCCTCCCCCGGACCTACCGACGCTCCCTTCAAGTGTCACCTCTGCGACAGCGGTTTCTCCGAACGTCAGGATTGCCTCGAACACATCAGAATCAATCACACACGATCCTACGAAGTTCTCGTCGCCAAAGGCGCCCTCGATATGGACATCGAAACTCCGGAAGAACAACAACAATTGCCACAACCACCGCCCAACTCAACGACTCAACACACCAGCGATGGGGAAGAAAAACGCGGCAGATTTCCCGACTACAGCAATAGAAAGGTGAGCTTGACCTTGGAACTGTTAAATCTGACATTTTTATACGATTTCATTGGACCTTTGCGAATCATTCGATTGAAAAATAATCTTTAAGCAACAAAATTGCTGATAAGTTTTCATAAATAAAATTGATTTATTCAAATTTTATTTTTAATTTAATGAAAAATCAAAAGAAACTAAACGAAAGTATTTGTAAAAAAATTGTTTCAGGTCGTTTGCGCTTTCTGCATGCGTCGTTTTTGGTCAGCTGAGGATTTGCGTCGTCACATGAGAACGCACACAGGTGAGAGGCCATTTTCGTGCGACATATGCTGTCGCCGTTTTACTCTGAAGCACAGTATGCTGCGACATCGTAAGAAGCACGAATCGGTTGATTCGATGATGTACGTGGGTACCAGCGGCGACGAGGAATCCGCTCCGTCCCAACCACCTACGATAACACCACGTACTCAGCAACAACAGCAGCAGCAGCAACAGAGCATCAACACAACAAGCTGCGACTCCAGGACACAGGAAAGAATGTCGTTGCCAACGGTGGCAACGGTCGCGACAGGCGATGCCGCACCGAGCGGCTTAATGAGGTTCAATCCTTATGAAAAACTAACGACTCTCACTGGCAAAATGGCCAATGCTCAACAAGCCTTCAGCGAATATCCTGCTGACACGGAAAACGATCTCATTTCGAATCTTCTTGGCATTCGCGATAAGAGCATTATCGATAAAGTTCTGCAAGCATCAGCCGATGACGCCGCCAAATTACTCGGTGTTAACAGACATCACGATTGAATTTTTTTTCCTAAAAGAATAAGAGAGCGAGAGAGAGAGAGAAAGAGAGAAAGAGAGAAAAAGATTTCATTCCCTTCGAGAGCGATGTACAAAAATTGAGGAAATTATTAAGTAAAGTAATTACACATTTATCTCGTAAGATGTCGAATATTTCGCTAAAAAATTGCTGTTATCATTCGACTCCCGAATTTCGTTCACGATCGTGCCTTACAGATTCTATTATAACCTCGGCTCGCGGTGTTTCATTGAAGAATAATGTCGTATCAACACGTATTATCGACTCACGCGACCAGGTGCATTTCCCACGATTCAATATTTGCGTAGAAAGAAAAAAAGAGAGAGAGAGAGAAATATATATTTATCGAACTGTCCCCTCTCGATGCCAGCGAATTGCGGATTATAGATTCTTCGATATTTGTTTTTATTGCTTCATTTCCGCGTTCGAAATATCGTGCTGAAAGATTAATATTTCATTGCACCGTCTCCAAGCATCAAACCCCTTTATTTCTGCTTTGCAATCCGAAAAAAAAAAAAACTTTTATCCCATAAAAATCGGCTGTCAATTAACGGCGTCGAATCACATTATTTTTTTAGTCGCTCCGTTCTATCGGGAACAATCGCATTTTTTTTGTTCAAATAAGAAAATTAAAATCTCGTCTTATCCGGAAATTCAAAAATCCAAAACTTCGACGTCCTATTAAAAAAAAAAAATAAAATGGAAAATGATCTTTCCAACACGATCTTTGAAAATTGACGAAATCCGGGAAAGAGGAAAAAAAAAAAAGAAACATTTCGAAAAAATTGACCTTCGCCTATTCACGAGCACGTGTGTCCTCGTCGCTGCGCATCACGAGAACGAGAGAATAAACATCGATGATTTATATCTGATTTTATTTTTTTTCTTTTCTTCTCTTTGTCGATTGTGCCTATATTTCATTTATCATCGTACGGCTCGCTGTGTGTGTCCGCGTGTGTGTATGTGTGTGTAGATTTTTTGAGTGAAACGATAGAAGCAAAAGTGTGTATGCAATAGTGTCTATATGTAAATATTTCGAATAGTGATAAATAATCAGAACAGTATATATTGTTTAAGATAAAGTAGCGTACTATAAAAGACAAAAAAAAAAAAAAATACGAAAAAAAAAACGAAAAAAAAAAAAACATTGAGGAGCAATAGTGTTGTAGGCACGTTGAAGATTTGAGTGAAAAGAGGGAGAAACAGAGTACATTCGAGTGTGTGATAAATCGATGCAGTTTTTGTGTCGAAATAAGAAAAAGACGATGATAAAAAAAAAAAAAAAATGGCTAAAAGGCTGAGGAACGCTTTGGAGAGCGAGGAGAGTTCGATGCTGATAAGCAATTGTTGAATATTTCTTTTCAACGGCCGAAAAAAAAAAACCGTATCGAAAAAAAATCGAACTGCGCAACTTTTCGACTAAGAATTTATTCATGGACTATAATACACGATAAATGGTTGACTTTTCAATACCTCAGTCGCACTCTATTTTCGATACGATTTTTATTTATTCCGGCTGTTGTAACAGGAAAGTGTCAAGCTCTTGTCTCGATCAGAGAAACGGAAGAAACTTACTCGAAACCGATTTTTCGAGGCTTTCTTCATCCTTCTCGTTTCATCGAACGGTAGAAAAAGTGCATAACCGAAAAAAACATGAATATATATAAATATATGAGACATTTTACGCCACTTCGTGCCCCCGGGACTCCGATCATTTTTAAATGTTCTGAATTTTTTTTTATAAAATAGTACACAACAGGATTTTTTGCAAAAATCGTAAACTCATGAAAGACGTGAGATAAAAATCTTAAAATTGGTTTAAATATTCCTATCGTTGAGTACTATTTTATAAAAAAATTGAAAAAAAATTCAGGAAAATTTGAACAGTCGGGTTCCAAGGCCATGCGAAATGACGTGGAATGTCACATATATAAATTAGTTTCTACTTATAGCGTCGCCGGAGGGAGTAAGCTGTAAAAGAATTAATCTAAATACCGCGTGATGCGCTTATTAATTAGGTTGTACTTGAATCCAAAGAGAAACGTTTTAAAAGCAACGATTTCAAAGAGAAGAGAGAAGAAAAGAGAGGAAAAACAAAAATAAGCGAATTTAATAGCCACAGCCATACACGTGTGTTGGTACTATATTTATTGACTCTCCACGTTACTTTTTCCTTTATCTCATCGAGTGCTTTTACTTTTTTTCTTTCTACGTTTGCAATTATAAAAAAAGGTGCGTTTAGTCTTTAAGTTTATTCTTCTTCTCTCGTCCCTTTTTTTTTTTTTTATATATTTTTTTTTCCTTCTTCTCAAATGATAATTAATAATAATTACTAGATACACACATACACACTTATATATATATACATATATTTATATATAAACGCTACTCGCCGACGATTTAATTATAAAAATATGTGGAGCAATAATACAGAACGAAATAAAGAAATAATAGCAAAGAGTCTATAGTATTTAATCGATCTATATACATATATATATATTTTATGGTTCAACAGAAAAAAAGAAAAAAAAAAAAAAACTCGTGTCGTATTGTACATATTTACGAAATGATCCATAACTAGATTATTATGATTATTGTAATTTCGGTACGGTCCCGATGAAATAATGATATTTAAACGAAAAATGCAATTGTACCAAATATTTGCTCGACTTCATACAGCACCGATATGTATATTTACTTAAATATGCATATATATATATATATATATACATATCGAGCTTCGATTTCAAATAATTGATAATCGTGTACCGAGACAAGTGAAGAAACATTTAAACTTGATCATTCGTTTTCTCTCTCTCTCTCTCTTCTATATTCATATATATATATACACACGTGTACTATTTTCCTCGGCTTATGATTTATTTATTGTTTTATATTGAAAAAAAATAATACGTATTACGTTTATACGTTTGATACGTATCAAATTAAGCACGATTGCTCATCGAGACTTTTATGCCGCTATAAATCAGGATTTAGGAGAATGGCCAACTGTAGCGATGAACGCGATCGCAAAAATTGTACTCGTCAACAAAACCGTAACGAAATTCGTCTTTGTTCTAGTTCGCTCGCGATTTTCCATATTTGTGTGTACACCAATGGTTCGTGCGACGTATCACATTACGCTGGACTGTAGCGTTCTCTTCTACGATCATATTATATACCGTGGTGTTACCTTAATGGAAAACAGTGAGAAAAAAAAAAAAAGTAACGAATTATTTATCGAAAGACGAAAATGTCACCGGATTAAACAGACTCTCGAAAACGAACCACCATTTTTCTCTCCCCCAACCAACATGCTGACCCCCCCCCCCCCCCCAATCTCCCTCCTCTCGCTCCTCCTCGTTTATTTACAAACAAAGCTATCGACGAAAATCATACAGCCTTGTAAGACGAAGGAAAATTATAATCATTGTAACACTTTAAACGACTGCGGTGTATTCTCGTTTGACTTTTACTTCGTAAATAATAATAATAAGATAGAACATGTAAAAATTGACAAGTTTTACTGGTTTTTTTTTTTCATTCTGATCCCCTCTCCTGCACACTCACTCAGCTTCCGGAGACAAATGTAAGGAGGTGGCGGCGCCGCCGCCGGTGGCGGTTTTTGTTGTCGTAGAAGATCGAGACAAAAAAATAACAAGCAATCGATTCTTGTTCCGTCTGACGTTGGCGCAAAAGAAAGATGGAGTCGTGGCCCATTTAGGCTTTCTAAATCATCGAGTAGAGTCAGCTGAGTTTGACAGAAGAAAAAAAAAAAGCTCGTTGAGTCGAGGAATTGTTGGTGAAATATTGAAATTTTGAAGTCTCGTCGTACATAAAAAAGTTGAGGAAAAAAAAATGAAATATTCCTATTGATCTTGGGACTCGTAGATTTTTTTTTTTTCTGTGATTTTCATCTCGGTGCTTTAAACGGAATTTGGGCTTTTGAGAAATCTACCGAAAAAATCGAGCCTAGATAAACGAATATTTGGAATATAAAAATTGAATTTCACAAAATGGAAGCAGCAGGTGATTTTTGTTCTCTCAATTAGTTTTAATACCTACGCTCGTGTGTAAGAAATGTTCAGATTTGCGCGATATTTCTCTCAAGGATCGAGCCTCGTTCACAATCATCCGGACATCAACTGTGTCGTCGAATGCATTAAAAATAAATTTTATTTCGCTACCCTCAACAACGACAGACGCGAACCCAAAAATACTTCGGACATCCATATCTTCAACGTCGATAACGAACTCGTCTACAATAATTTCTACAACGACTTCGGGCCTCTCAATCTCGCATGTCTATACAAGTACCCCTTCATTTTTTTTTTGTTTCCTCCAAAAATTTTCATATTTCTAGACTTTTTCGATACTTTTCTTTTTTCTTCAATATTTCGAATCCATTCTCAAAAATTCACACATCAATCATCTCTTCGTACAATTAATTTTCAGCAAATTTCGAAATTCTTTTTTTTTTTTTTAACCCAAAGTTCTTTCAATCGTTTGCCCCACTTTTTATTTCGTTTGACTTAAAAAAAAAGCAGAAAACAATAGACAATAATTTATTTCGATCTTTTCTCTTAATTCTCTGGATTAAAATTAAAAGAATAATAAAAAAAACGCAGGTATTGCTGCAAGGTGAACAAAAAACTTCGAAATCCAGGCAACAAGCACAAGCAAATAGTTCATTGCACGTCAGGACAGAATCATCAGAAAAAAGCGAACGCTGCTTATCTCTTTACCTCCTACGCTGTTATTTATCTAAAGAGAAATCCTAGAGACGTTTATGCCAATCTCATCGAGGCTATCAAACAACCACTCAAACCGTTTCAAGATGCTTCCATGGGGGTTTCCATGTACAACATTCGCTTACAAGGTCAAATTTTCATTCAATTTTTTTCTTAATATTAAAAGAATATTAATACATTAAGTTGTAAGTTCGACCGCGATGGGTGTGCGGTCGGTGTACGGCTTTGACGATCTCACGAGTTAAGCAACTTTCGTCAAGGCCAATACTTGGATGGGTGACCGCTCAGCCATCCCGGCTTCGCGCACCAATCACTGAGCACAGAAGGGCAGTTTTTTCTGAATTTCTGATTCTCCTCCAACTACTTGAAACCCCGTGAAAAAAATAATATTTCATTTAACCATCAGACAATTAAATTGTCTGTCTGAAAAAAAATATAAAAAAATAAAAAATAGAAAACGAAAAAAATTAAATACAAAAAAAAATTGAATAAAAAATAGAAAAATTTATACAAAAAAAAAAAAAAAAAATTAAAAATTCAAGATAAATAAATGAAAAAAAAAAAAAAAAATTCCGATACTAATAGTGTTAAAAATTTGTCAGATTGTCTCAATGCGATTCACAAAGCAGCGGCTTTCGGATTCTTCAATTTCGATGATTTCGATTTGGCTGAATACGAGAAATACGAGAGAATGAGATACGGTGACATAAATTGGATGTTACCGCAAAAATTTCTTGCGTTCACGGGCCCGAGTACGGAGATCGGTACGGCGTATCATCCGCCGGAGCATTACATTGATTATTTCATGAAAAACGACGTAATCGCGGTCGTTAGATTGAATAGAAAATCTTACGAGTCGTCGAGATTTACGAGAGCCGGAATCGCTCATTACGAGATGTTCATGCCCGACGGTAGTGCACCACCGAGAAATATACTCAATCAATTTTTACATTTGGCCGAAACTACGACTGGCCCGATCGCTGTTCATTGCAAAGCTGGTCTCGGTAGAACCGGCTCTCTCATCGCTGCTTACATCGTCAAACACTATAGAATGACCGCGAGAGAAGCGATCGCTTGGCTTAGAATTTGTCGACCGGGATCTGTCATCGGACATCAACAAACCTGGCTCGAAACCATGGAAAATGAACTTTGGAAAACTGGACAACAATACAGGTTCGCTTTACTTTCTCAAAACCACTTTTTTTTTTTCTTCTTTATTTATTCTTTTCTTTCATCGTTTCAAAAATTAAAAATCACTCCTGGAATTAAACAATCTCTTACTTAAATCTATTTACAAGTAATTAACGATATCGAAATAGTATTCTGGTACCCGTAATGAAATATTTCGACGGACCCAGCCATCGAGAACAATTCTATTTAAGAAAAAAAAAAAAAAAAAAAAAAACAAGAAAAAATCTATTTTTTTTCAACTTTTGTTTGTTTAAGGCAGTTTCCATTATCAGATATTCACCGAATACATCTTTATCACGGACCGTTCTCTTCGTTATGAAAAAACGAAGAGAATGGTGTATGATTGAAGCTTATTATCGCGAAAAAGGAACATTTTATGCTGGATGAAAGACCGGGTCTTTTCCTTGTTACGAGCTCGATTCGTTCCGAACATTTCACACTTAAAATTAATGATACATCATTTGTCTCAAATTTTGCTGTTTTGAAGATAAATTTTACAAACGTTTTCTGAGCATCGTCATTGAAAATGTCGGAAAACGTTTAATATTTCAAAAAAAAAAATAAAATAAAATGATTTTTGTTTGGAACAAAGGAATTGTGAAATTAATTTTTAACACTCAAAATCACACACAGTATCAGAACCACTCTAAATTAATTCTTTATCTAAGAACCAATGACAAATGTCTGGAAGAAATGACGTTTTTGATTTTTTTCTCAAATTCAAAAACTTTATGAAAAATAAAAATAAATTCAGGAGCTTTTGGATTGAAAAATGGATAAAAACGAATTTCGATGGAAGAGCCGAAAATAGAAAAAGTGAAAAATGCTTCGACATATATTTTTGAGGAATCACATTTTTTTTTTTCATTTTCATTTCAGACTGAAACATCACGGCGATGGTGATATAATTCTACGTCACAAGCGCGGCATTTATTCGATTGCTGAGAAATTTGAGAGGCGAGAAAAGAAGCTCTACGAAAAAGACTCAGGCAACTTGAATTCCATTATTAGTAACCCTTGGACCCTACAGAGCCATGTAAACTGTTGATCGTGTTAGGAGGGGGGAGTGTACAGAGTAGATTTACCAAAATATGTGTGTCAAAAATTTTTTCATTTAAGTAAAAAAAATCGTAAATTTTGTTCCCAATTTTTTGGTTTAATTTCATTTTTCACTGCAAATAAATAATGTTAGACTGTTTTCCAATTTTCTATTCGATTTTTCAGAATCAGAAGGTTGAAATTGTCTTTATACATTTAGTGTAGGGTCCTAGGGTTAACAATTGACAAGTATAATCGAAAGAACGTTTTTCTATTTCAAATTGATCGGCTCTGTTTTGAAAATATGCAGGAAAAAAGGAGTACAAAGTTTGTAATGTCGGAACAGACGTGATGAGCGATGAAGTTGATTCGAAATGGGACAAAACAAAGAAAATAACAAGCAAACCAGGATTTGCGAGTATTTTTACAGGTAATTCAAACAATCACAGCCGAAAATAACATTATTATAGAATTTCAGCCCTTTGGCTATTCGTAAATGTTTGGAAAAAACATGAGAAATTTTAAAAATTTTACGTAACATCGATTTTCACTCAGCATTTGTATAAAATATCTTTAAACGCGTATTTTCATAAATTTTCTCTCGAATTTTTCACTCCTATTCGTGTTTAGGAAAATTTCGCACGTCGAGAGGACCATGCAGGGAATCGATGGAGTCACGGCCTCCGGGGTTATTGACAAATAAACGAATAATGCATTCAAATGCACTGAGGCACGGGATCAGTGACAGCAACAACAACAACAAAACCCAGGGAGATCGATTGAACGAGATCAAAGCAGGCAGAAGTAAATTCGTTAGAGTATAACGTTAAAAACGAGTGAGATCACTCGTCGAATAAATAAATCGTCAAAGATTTGATTTATTTGGCTTAAAACGAGGAATGTCTAGTAGCGTTAGATTTTGAGACTCAATGATTTTTCTCGCTCGTACCGAGGCTAAATATTGCGAGCAAAAAAAAAATCATTACCAATTGCATCCAACTGAATAAAATCGATCATGAAAATATGGAAATTTGATTTACTAAACTTGGTAATGGCTAGTGTAATGTTTCGAGAATCCCCGGATTTTTTTTCATTTTTTTGACAAGTTCTCGCACCCTTGACTGTTCGGCGTCTAATAACCGTTCCTGAAGTCGTATCGTCGATAAAGAAGTTCTGAAAAATACAATTTCAAAGATTATTCTCTGCGCGATCAAAGAAAAAACTTTTTTTTTTTATTTCTATAACAATTTGAAGACTTACAGATGAGAACACAGCTCTTTAAGATTATGCGATATCAGGTAACGTGTGTGAGGCGATAAATCTTCAAAAGGATCCTGCTGTCTGCTGATGTCGTTATCAAGGTTCTCCAATCTGTAAAACACGAGTTTTGATATTCAATTTGCTTTTTTTTTATCGAAAAAAAAACTAACTCATTGACAGAAATTTTCTTATTTATAATATTTCAAAGTATGTCGATAAATTTAGTTGATATTAATTTGCACTTTAGCGCAGAAGTAAAGAAAATTCAAATTGACATTTTTTGAATTCGTTTATTTCAGTCAATTCTTCAATCTCTTACCGCACAACAAAATGTTTGTTGTACTCTAGCGAAGTGACGTTTCTCTTGGCCGTATCGAGAACAGTCGGCAAAGCTGCGTCCCGAAAGTCACTTATAGCTTCATCTGTTTGGTTACTCCATAAAGTTCTCGAATTTCCTAAATAATTATTTCTCCATTGCGGGTCTAGGATTTTCCGTGCTCTCGGCGTATCGATCCACAAAGCGCGATACTCTCCTCTCAATAAATCTGCTACCCAAGCCGATGGACCGATCCTGGCTACTTCGTCCCATTCGTTCGGATCGTACCAATCTCGAACCTAAAAATTCGATATTATGGCATTAAAAAACCAGAGCAAATGAGAATTTTTCATAAAACACAATCGAACAATCAGTTTTTCGAATAAAATCTACTTTTCGTGATTTTTACGTTCAATAATTCGTAACGAATACAAAATAATTATGAAGATTTGAAAATCATATTAGCACTACTCTTGATAATAAAAAAAAAAACATGCACGATTTCAGTTTTTTCTTTTGACGTTTGTTAATAGAAGAAAAATTGATCAATTCAAAAACGTTCGGAAAAATATTTACACGACAGCCGCAATGTGTTTCCAGAATTTGTCGTAAATCCTCCATGAGATTCATAAACAGATTGGTGCCTCGAGCATATAGCAAAACGATTGGTTCATTTTTATCCTTTTCCTGGTTCATAACAGTAGATTTTTGCAATATTTCATTGTCGTTCGTTTCGACGCTTTCCAGATCACAATTGTTACTCTCGGCTTTGAATAATTTGAGGTTCGCATTGACGTAAATCGGTTTGGTAAAATTTTTCAAATAGGTATGACAAACGTAGAGTATTGTGGTTGTGAGAACGAGCATTATAATGACAACGGTGACAGCAATTGGAACGAGTAAAGTATTTTCGTCGTCAGTTGAATCCGTTCCGTTGCTGCCGCGTAATAAACCGTTGTGCTCGACGATCGATGCGTCCTTCGGAATCCGTGTACATTTTTGAAGCCACGTGCACGCTGGTTTTCCACCTCGTCTATCAGGAGGAGGGTCCCACAACGTTTGTCTACTGCAACGATCGTCCTCGATTTCAATCTCTAAACAGTAACTCAAATTTCGAGAAATTCGGAGATCGAACTTGCACTCGGTGTCACGCGTTGACGTTCCGTTGTCCCACTCGGCCTGAAAATTGTTTTTTTTTTTCTCAGATATCGAGTAATACATTAAATGTGAATTTTTATTTGGAACTCAAATCCAAATTTACCGTTGTCAGCCTACAATTCTTTCCAGCAACGTTCCGAACCACTGATTCATCCTGAAATAACAATAAAAAAATGAATTATCAACTCACTGCATCTCGAATTTCAATATCGATGCTCCCCTCGTTTGAAAAATTGATCAATTTATAAAATATTTGTACAATCTATAAAATACTACATGTTTACACTCAACTCCAAAACGCCTCCAATTTCATCATTTAAAAAAAATATTTTTACCGATACTTTTTCGGTTCATAGAGTTTTCATCATTGAATATTTACCGAATTTTTTTACTGTAGACTTTACGTTAAAAGAAAAAAAAAAATTCTCAATTTCTAGGATTAAAAAGTACACAGTGCTACGATAAACAATTACATGGTGTCTAGCCTAATAGAGAAACAAAATTAAAGAACTTTTCAAGGATTTTTCACTGATTTTGATATGATTTTCAAGGTAGTTCATTCACAAATTAGAAAAGAACAAAAATATATTTTCTATAGTTAATCCGAGTCGCTGTGAATTCGATTGATTCTATTTATCTCATTCCAAAGAGAATAAAAAAGAAAAACGAAAAAAAATCAATGTTGTGTAGAAAAATCTTTGATACCAGCATATTTCAAAGAGAATGATAAAAAAAAATCAAGAATTATCGCAACATTCAAGAACTTTTCAAGGACTTCAAGATTCTCAAAGACTGCTAGACACCATGAATTACGAGTAAAATTTCGGTAATGCATTACCGTGCCAATTTGCCACGTATAGAGAGGATCTTCGCCGTACTGAACACAAGCATTGTCTTTAGCATCTTCCTGATACGACATTGGGGTCAGTGTTAGAATCATGCCTGCTGTGCCAGCATGTACTGAAATGCTCACTGCGAAAGTCACCAGTTCCTGCTTACTGTAAGCACAACATTCGTCATTCCCACGTTTATCAAAACTTCTCTATTTTTTTTCTATTTTATTATTTTTATTCCTCAATACATGAAATTTCAGCCTAATTTTTCTCCTTGTATCTTCACTGATCGGAGCTATTCAAGAGTGATTTTTTTTTTTCGATTATGGAATGAATCGAGCAACAGTAAGCAGTTTTTTTATTCAATATTTTACATTTCCGACTCCACAGAACAATTTCCCATTTTTTTTTTTAATTTATTCAACATCAAAAAAGCATGCAAATGAAGGATGCAAAAATTGAAAAATGTGTAAAACCCTCATGCACGCACACGTGTGTACTTACAAGAGTATCCATCGAATTGAAATCGAAACGACTTAGGCCTGCACCGAGGAATGAAACGAAACCCAGAAATTGAACAAATGAATTTTCAGAATTAATGAAAACTAATGATTCTTGTTAATTGAGTGAAATAGCGTTAATTGTTAGCGATGCATTTTTTCGTACGTAACAATCACGTTCGTGTATTTGGTTTTGTATGATTACGAAAACTATTGACATTTGCGTCATTTGAATTGTCGTTTGAAAAACAAATTGAATACTGTTCAATACCTAGGATCTGCGTCTATCGGATCATCGTAATGACATCGAAATTTAGGCTCTGCCACTTCCTTGCGATTATAATTCGTCATTATGAACTGTTTACCCAGTACAGCATAGTTGTAACCGTCGACTGTGAAACGCAGCGCATAACATCCTGTGAAAACATGACGATACCACATCGAAAATTGGTCTTCCTGTGGAATAATTAATCATGTTGATTGAGCAATTAATTTCATCCGATTAGAATATAATTCCTTGGGAGGAATGTCGATAAAAATTCTTTAAATTCAAAGAGCTTTTCAAAAAATTCAATACCATTGGTTTTTGAGTTATAAAAGTTTATCGAAAATTCGAACTACCAATAATTGATTATGACTCATTTATTTTCAGTTTTCATCTTTCTGTGTATTTAAAGAAAATTTTTTTTCTCTTTTCTTCGCATAACGGATACCCCAAATTGAAAAATTTGTTATTTTTTTCTGATAACTTTGAAAGATCAAATCGATGGCAGAAATCGTTTACCGTGCAATTACGTTCGTTAGTTCCATTGAAAAGTGACGCAACGCAGACAGTTTTTTCCTCCGAATGTACTTCCAGCTCGTCGTAAGCATTGGTCTTGTGAAATTCATGATTTTTGCAATTCTCGTCATTGCTTATCGAAGAATTGACGAGTAAAGCGACTTCGTAGTTGCACTTAGCGCTCGGCAGGCTAAATTTTACTTCGAGCAATCCTGTGGATGAAATTTGTCGAGCATCATTGAAATAATGATAATAATTGTTAAAAAGTTATTGAGAAAATATTAGTTCCAAATAAATATCATGGCTGGAAATTGTATTGAAAAAATTGTTGTTTCACAATCGTGTAAATTATGTTTATTCTTTTGTGTAATTTCAAATTTTTTAAAAAACCATTATGTTTATGCTAATCTGTTTTAGAGATTATGTACTGACCTGTCGACCTTGAGCTATGCTTCGATAGTTTTAATGTATATTTTATGTCATCTTTGAGATTTTCAATGGAACAAAATTCGTGATCGTTCAGAGTTTCGTTCACTACTCCAGCAATAGCATTATAATTAGGGTAACATCCGGAATTATACACGAGCTGCGATTTAAAATAAAAATAACAAACTTAAAGTCATAATATTATATTTAAAGATCCAGTCAAAATAAATAGGGCGTTATTACAACTTTGAATGGATAAATAATGAGATTCGTACCATGATAATGAACAAACTATATGAAATGAAAAGTTGGAATAAAATTCATTAAATAACAATTATTTATAAGCAATGTTCTGGTAATATGACAAATTGGGAATTTTTGTACAGTAATCGTAATGATATTTTTGATGAATTTTAGCAGTTGAATTTTCGAATAAAATTGTGGTTCGGACAGTTATACAAATTGAAAAGTTCAATTATAACGGTTTGCGATTTCAAAGATAATTGCGATCTATAGAATTCTTTCTTATTTAAGAAAGAATTCTTATTTAGATAGATTTAATAGAGTTGTTTTGTTAAGAATTTTTCAGGGGAGACGCCTTTTTGATAAGGAATTTTTGACAACTACCGTTTCCTTAAATTTAAAGCTTTTTAAAAATATTTTTGAATGTACGAAGTTCTATGTATTGCATTGAATCGAATAAAAAAACAAAAAAATATCAGACCTACATCACAATCATGGTGATGGAGCGCCGAAAATCCAATAGAGCAGGTGAATGTCAAGGCAAAAAATACTCTGTGCATTGTGCATGCATAGGTTGAGAGTTCACGAAAATTTTAGCACAAACATAACAAAGAGAGAAAGTCCACGAACTGAAAGTTCACTTTGCACGAAACATGAATAGTCCTCATGTTTTTCTTCCTACATATGCCACGTGGGGATGAAACTTTGATTTTTCATTGTTATTATTGCGCGGTAGAAAAAAGATGAACGTAAATATTTTATAGGTGGGCTATCTGGGTCATAAAATTGTTATCGAAGACGAGCCATCATCTTCCATATGCCGAATTGCGCTTTAACACACACACGCACGCACATAAACACACACATGTTGTGTACAAATCATGATTAGTTGCGCGTGTTGCGTCGTTTATATACAAAATGACGAGCAAGGTCGAGAGGCGGCGGCGATCGAACATCGAACTACTTTATTGACCGAGCAGAATATGGAACATCGTGCGATGCGGAGAGAAGATCCAGGAGCTTCACAATTTGATCGTAAGGAAAAAGCGCCCTGTGCAAAAACCACGAACTACATGGACGTGAACTTGGCCCCCCGACATGAACTTTTCAAATTTTTTCTGATTTCAATCGTTTGTGTGTCGTTTGTAGAGTATTGTGAGAACAAAATAAACGCTTGTGAGATGAGTTTATCGCGAAAAAATCAAAAATAAAAATTAGCGTGAAGTTAGCCCGCCCATTCTACTTTTTAAATTATATATGAGTCTAATTGTACGTAAATCAATGCGAAATCGTTTGTAGAACACTAATATTACAATAAAAATGTTTTTAGGACGCATATTTTTATGAAAAAGCAAAAACAAAAATTGCATAAATTTTTCCGAACCAGGCAGGGAGACTGGTGTGTAACATACGGGTGAACTGATTAGAAATGAATGAATCTTGAAGGTTTTGACATGCTAAAAACGATAAGACTGATTCATAAATGCGAAATTATATGGATAGTCTGTTGAACTGATTCAGATGTTACCACTGCTGCTGATCTATTCCTAAATTCTAACTTTATGAAAAAATTATATAAAAATATTTTGGAATGTTTAAATGGAAAAATTCTACCGACCAAAAAAAATACAGTATTCATTCCTCATTTCATCAATCAATCCACGGTCAGTAAGAGAAAAAACGTTTTATCCTTCAAAGATTAACGATTGAAATGGAAATCGAATTCTTTAAAAAATAATAGTTAAAATCAAAGAAAGCCCAACAGTTTGATGCTGAAAATCGCTATGCACAGAAATGAAACCAATAAAAATGATGGAATTATGTACTCACTCGTCGATGTCTTGTTCCCCTCCTCAATAACGAACCTACCTTTGGCAAAACCGAAAAGTCCGCAATTCCGAAATAGTCCGCACAGTTAATATCCACTGCTTCCGTTGCAGGACACTCATTGCAGTTGATTATTTTCCACTCGATTTTTTCCAGATCCTGCATGATTTTGAATTCAGACGAGCAGCAGCAGCAGCAGCAGCGTCGTTTTTCCAACGTTGGAAACGATAGTTCATCGTAGTTCAAAATTCAAATGCACTAATTCACACAACACCAATATTAACTTTTTACACTTCCGAGATAGTCAACGCGTGATTAAGACGTCAACATTTTTTTTAATTTCCACGTCAACAAACTCTTGCACGGAATAAAAAAATCTATTCAATATTTCTTTGTTCCGCTAACTCAAAAAATGTATTTTTCTTGTGGCAATAAATTTTCTTTTCGCAATTGAATACGGTCGGTGACGAGTGACAGAAAGTGTAATGGCAACTGGTGTCACAGTTTCGTGGAAAATCGTGCGTGCTCACGTGGATGCACGCGTGCACGGGCGCTTGCGTTCTATTGTACTATAGCAATTGCGATAGTAAAAACTATTCGCAATGCTGTACAATAGCTGCGGTTATACAAGCCTTGCGTGCATTGCGTTGCGTTGCACCGTTTGCAGCATCCGGGTTATATGCTGTGACGGAAATTTTATTCTCATTCAACCAACAACGCCACAAAAGTCGTTCTCTCTCTTTTTCGTCGATTTTTCCCGTGGGCGCCAGTCGCAGAGCGACTCGACGACGAAGAGAGAGAAAGACGGGTAGCCGGCTAATTTTCAGCGGGATGGGCGGGGTGACACCGAAAATAATCGTAGAACACTTCTTTCCAACTTCTTTCTCACAATCATTCAATTATTATTTTTTTATATTGTCTTTTCTATTATACAGAGAATGCGCGGAATAATATTATATTAAATAGAATTAAATCTTAATCGCTCGGGATAAATGAAAACGAACAAAAAGACGTTAATCGCGTGTCTCTAAGAACCGCGGAGGGAAGAACACGAAACCACTCACTCGAATATCACTCTCTCTCTCTCTCTCACACTGATCGGGACCCTGCACTTCCACACAATTCTAACGCGAGCTCGTAGTCGTATTGGCCGTGGGTCTACTCATCGGCGAAACGAAAAATAATCTATCGACGGTTGTTGAAGGATAGATTGATGCAACAGTATCTTGAATTTATTTCCGAGCCCCCGATATTCGGTTACTCGGCCGAGCTTATTTTTGTTATAACGCGTTACCGTCCCGATCCACTCGCACAGATTCACACGCACACTTTCACTCGATTTCACACTTTTTCGCGATCTTACCTCCGGGCTACAACCTACGTTAACCGGAGACAATTATAGGCGACAATACAATGGAGATCTTCACATACGGCCACGCTTTGATTTTTCGATAAATTAATTTTATTCGCGATCTGTCTCACTAGGGCCGAGGATACGCGAGAATTTATTGGCGATACTTTTACACGAGGAAAAGTCGCGGCGGCGACCGAGTTTCTCGAGATTTTATTCGAACGACGTTTTATTTACTAAATTTTTCCCGCGACACAAATTTTATGTTATTTTAATTAACGGGATAAAACTTTAAATACAATAGAAGCTCAGCGACCAAATCGGAAAGCGAAAAGGAGACGACTTACGAATTTCTCGGTTTGTGACAACGGAACGTCCGTCCTGCTCGATACTCAGCGAAAATCTCCCGAAATCGGGAATCGTCGGTAGGACCGTGGGCTCTCACTCCTTCCCCTACTCTCGTACGAATATTCTCGAAGTGATTGACAGGTCCGTCGCGTGAAAAATTTATGCGAGCGTGAGACGGGGCCCCGAAAGATTTCGATTATCGGGCACTTTACTAACTGTAATTATTTTTACATTTTTACCCCTAGCTCGACTATTACATCGATGAAAAATATGACGGAACCTGGATTCTTTATCTTCGATTATTAAATGCGGGAAAAATCCCAGCGACGATAGTTCGAACAAGAAAAATTCTACAGAATGCGGATTTTTGGTGTGACGATGAGATATCGAAAATCGCCTTAATTACTACCGCCCTGATTTTTCAAATCGGGATTGTCCAACGATGTTAACTGGCAATCAGTTCTCGAACTTTCTCGAATATTCCGTGATTCGAATTCCTTCCGATATCTCCCGTCCTTCATCGACGAAATTTCTTTGAACGAGCCCGTCTTCGTAATTTTGAGAAGCATAGGAGGTGACCATACGTATGAGCCCCGCTCGAAATACGTGTTATACGACGATGATTGGCCGGTACCTCACTTCTCGTCTCTTTAGAATAATTAACGGAGAATTGATTCGACGATTCATTAGATCTTTCCGTTGGATCATCCGTTGTCCTTCCGCTCTCCGAAATAGCTCGACATGAAAAAAATATTATAATATTCGGGACGCCAATTAATATTAAATTCCAATTAAAAATTATCGCTCTAGATAAGCCCTGTGAGATCGTTGCGTGGCCGGAGTACCGAGCAAGAGGAACGAGCGCGAGTTTTTCGCTCGTATTATTTTGAAGGGACGGTGTCAATAAAAAAAACCGTCACAACACTCCCCCCCAAGACTCTGACCGACCCGGTCAGTGAGCTTTCGTTTCTCCCGTTTTCAAAAAAAAACAAAATAATTAATTAATAGTCGCAGCCACAACTTTCTCTCACAGCGCTTACTTGGGCAAATGTAAAATGAATGATTTATTTGATGGATTTTCTTATTGCTCCCTTAGACAACGACAACACCGACAGACACAAGACGTACCATTCCGTCACCTCTCTTACACCATTTTTCGTACTTGGATCGAAGTATTCCGGAAAAGGACAAGAAATAACAGAAAAACTTGCCAAATTAATTGCTTAGCGGAATGAGATCATTTTAATTATTATTAATTATCGTGACATAAATTGAAGAAGGCAAGAATATATAAAGAAAAGAAAAATCTTAAATTTTGTGCTTTTCAAGCGTTTTTCGGGACTGGTTTTGGGCAACGAGTCGGCGCTAGTGGTCCTCCTTCTGCCAACCACTTGGGACGACAGAATCGGCAAGTTCTCATAGTAACTTGGCGTCTCCCGCAACCAAAACAATATGTCTCGCCGCTTTTTGGCGCACGACATTCAGAGCGATTGTGTCCTATTTTCCCACAGTTCCAGCAAGCCTGTGGATCCGGATATTCGGGAAAAAATGGAGCCATCGGAGATTCTTCAACTTCCTGATTTTGTTCTTTCTTCTTCGCCTTCTCTTCCGATTCTCTCCCGTTTCCACCATTTTTCTCCGAATCTTCGAAATCTCCCGATCCGACCTGTTCCGGCTCTGGTTCTGGTTCGAAACTTTCCGGCTCTGGTTCGAACAAAATATCCTCGGGATCGTTTTGTTCTACGTCCAAGCTCTGTGTCGGGGCTGATATTGGCGCATCGTCTTCGGGATCCATTATTATTTCACCGTTTCGGAAGTCCTCCACCAAACGTAATAGTTCCAGCTCTGATCTGATGATTCCTTCCGTGGCCGATTCTATCTGGAAGATTTTCCTCCAGCTATCGATCAATCTGCGAGCATCCCGCTGATGACCCTCATCTGACTCGACTCTCCGAACTCGCTCCATAGTCAACTCAAACTCTCCAAGTATGGTCCTGGCCAGAAGTTGGGACAGTGGAGCCTCACGGTATTCTTCTCGGACGTTAAATACCCGAGTGAGTATTGCCGACAATCTCGTCGCGTATTCTTTTGGATCACTCATTTTCGGGATCTGGATCAACGAGAGGTACAGGATAGTAATATCGTTTTAAGTCTTCAACAGCTACTTTTGGAATAATATTCCCGTCTCGATCGACAAGCTCAACAACTACAGGCGAAAGGATTTTGCTGACCTGATAGGGGCCTTGATAACGGGAAGCAAGCTTCGCAGCTACATGTTGCGCGGATGACGATAAGATACGTTGTCTCTTTAGCACCGAATCTCCGACCTTAAGAGATATAATATGGCGATGTTTATTATATTGTTCTGCTTGCTTTTGATACGCTTCTTCTAAATTATATTGAACTCGCTCTCGTAGCTCTTTCAGTCCCTGCATATGTTGAGACCATTGGTCAACAGGAAGCGGAATTATCTCTTCTACCTCTCCTGTTTTGTGGCGGTAAAAATTATGTGGCCTTGGTATTCGACCAAAATTCAAATATGCCGGACTACAATCTATTGCCGAATGATAAGCGGTATTATATGCGAATCGGAATTCCGCGAGATGTTCGTCCCATGCGCGATGATCTTCTTCCAGGAATGACACAATCATAGTCTTAAGTACCCTATTCACTCTTTCAACGGGATTAGCTTGTGGATGGTATGGGGGTGTTGTGGTATGGAAGATTCCAATATCCTCCGCCCAAGTCCGAAGGTAACGATTTACAAATTCCGTACCATTATCTGTTAGAATAACTTCCGGTGTTCCAAATCGAGATAATACGAGCTCATTGAGTTTTTCCTGAATCGACTTTCCCGTTGCTTTTCGTAAAGGACAACATTCAATCCACTTAGTGAACAAGTCTTGAATAACTAACACGTAAGCAAATCCCGACCGACTCGGTGGAAATGGGCCCATTATATCTGCTGCTATCACTAACCAGGGACCTTCAATTACTCTTCGACCTAATAATCCGTTCGGAGGAGCTTGGACTACCTTGGTGCGTTGACAAGTGTCACATCTCCGAACGTATCTAGCAACATCCTTGAAAAGCCTCGGCCAAAAGTACGAAAGTGCTACACGTTTATAAGTTTTATCTATTCCCAGATGTCCCGCTTGCGGTACATCATGACATTCCCGAAGAACTTCGTCTCGTGACGAACTAGGGACTACTAATTTCCATTCTAACTCCCCCTCTTCTTCGCTAACCATTCTTTTAATGCGACGTTTAATATAGAGTCGATCCTCGACTATTTTCCAATCAGGACAGCGTTCTGGGTTTGAGAATACCTCTAACCACCATCTAGAATACCACCTATCCTCTGCAAACGGCAACTGTGGACCGATTTCGGGTATTTCTTCGACATTAATTATCGGTAAAACTGTTTCTGGAAATTCATCTTCTAAGGTATTGCTCGGAATTTCGGGTTTTTCAGTCTCGTACATTCTAGACAAGGCATCAGGAACATGATGGAGTGCTCCCTTCCGATGTTCAATTGTAAAATTGTATTGCATCATTTGCAATGCCCATCGAGCAAGCCTGCCCTGTGGATCTTTAAGAGACTGCAGCCACTTCAAGCTGTTATGATCCGTAATCACGACAAAAGGGTAACCCTCTAAATATCCCCGGAACTTTTTAATCGCCCATAAAATCGCTAAACATTCCTGTTCGGTCACAGTATAATTTCGCTCCGCGTCTGATAACGTGCGACTGGCATAAGCGATTGGATGTTCGACACCTTCTTCCTTTTGAGTTAAGACTGCTCCTATCCCAAATGAACTTGCGTCTGTTTGAAGCGTGAATTGTTTATTAAAGTCAGGACGAGCCAGCGTGGGTGGTTTACTCAAAGCATTTTTGAGGTAATCCATGGCTTTTTGTTGTTCTACTCCCCATTTCCAAGGACACTTTTTCTTTAAAAGCCGAGTAAGAGGCTCTACTATTGTTGCGAATGCGGGAATAAAGCGTCGATACCAAGACGTCATTCCAAGAAATCTCCGGAGTTGAGAAATATTAATCGGTGCAGGGAAAACACAGATTGGCTCAGTTTTAGCTGGGTCAACTTGTAATCCTTCGCGATTTATCTTAAATCCCAAATACTTAACTTCCGAACAGCAAAACTCGCATTTTGCGGGGTTAATAAGAAGACCGGCATCCCGAATCGTAACTAATATCTTTCTAAGCCACGGTAAATGGTCTTCGAATGTCTCAGTAAGGATGATAATATCGTCCAGGTAGGCGAACGCATGTGGCTCCATTTCTGGACCAATTAACTTATCCAAGAGTCTTTGAAAAGTTGCCGGAGCATTGGTAAGTCCGTAAGGCATTCTCTTAAATTGGAATAGTCCTCTACCAGGAACTGTGAAAGCAGTAATTTCTCGTGAAGCTTGTTCAAGCGGTATCTGATGAAAAGCTTGGCTGAGATCTATGGTGGAAATATATCTAGCTAAACGCAATTTGTCGAGAATATCGTCCATATGCGGAAGTGGATAAGCATCCTTCTTCGTCACATTATTTACTCGTCGAAAATCAAGACAGAATCGGTACGTGTTGTTGGGTTTCTTCACCATTACGATAGGTGTACTCCAATCGCTATTAGAGACCTCAATAACATCGGCTTCGAGCATCCGATCTACTTCCTCATAGATCGCATCTCTTACCACCGGTGTCACAGGATAATAACGTTGTTTTATTGGAGCATTGGTACCCACGTCTATTTTATGTTCGACTAATGATGTTTTACCAGGAGCTATTGTCATTAACGGAATCTCAACGGCCAAGAACTCTTCTAACTGCTTAGACTCTACAGCTGAAAGATCGAAAAGTGCGGCACAAAAATCTATTCGATCCGGTCCCTCGAACGGTTCAAATTCATATCTTATACTCGAGTAACCCGAAAAATTCCAAGTACGTAGTCGATGATCTACTACAATTTCAAGGATATCTAGCGAATCTAATCCCAGTAATAATGGAAC
Source organism: Campoplex capitator (assembly GCA_037576405.1). NCBI lineage: Eukaryota > Metazoa > Arthropoda > Insecta > Hymenoptera > Ichneumonidae > Campoplex > Campoplex capitator. The sequence goes on from JARBWI010000021.1 coordinate 3,020,593, forward strand.
GGGAAGATCTGGAAATACCCGAGCAACAATTACTCGCTCCCGATCTTTAAGTTCAACCGAGAAGACTATCTCTTCATCACAAAAAACTTGATCTCCGTTAGCTATTGTGCTTGTTTTTCTCGGGATTTTTATTCGAACAAATCCTACTTGAGCAGCTAAAAGGACTCCTTCAGGGCCAATATAGGTGTAAGTCGATCCACTATCAATCATAGCCGGAAGAGTACGTTTACGAACCTTCAACAAGATGATTAACATTGGCCAGGTTCGACTATTAATCGGCCGTGCACAGAAATCTGAGAGTGGTCTACGTTCTGTTCGACAGAAAAGAAGAGGGCTCAAGGTAGAGGGTACAGGAGTCACGATGGCCCTCAGCGGCGACCCCGATTCCCGTTTCCCGGACACTGATGTTCATATCTAGTTGTTACACCCGGTTTTCCACACTTATAGCAATGTAAATTATGAGGTTCGGTACATTCCCGAGAAATATGCCCAGTCTTACGACAATTCCAACAGAGTGGCTGTGGCGTATTATTACTTGAATTACCCGACTCCGTACTCGAACCTGAGGATGCTCGATCTTCTGCAGAAACGACGGTATTGTTACTATTATTATTCGCGGGAGGATTCGGTTTCGCTGCTCCCGGATTGGCAAAATGTCGTCTATTATTATTCGATTGCCCAGGTAAAAACGCGAAATTCACGGTTCTTCGGCTATACGCAGGACGAGAAGGAGGTCTATATGCTAAATCCGGAAAAACAAATTTCTCTGGTGGAATCGGCTCTCGATCTCCCCTCTCATAACTACGCTCCAGTTCCACAGCAATTTCCTCTATCTCATCTACTGTCTTTAGATCTTTTCGCAGAATTAGGACTCTGAGTCGAGACAACAAATTATGATGGGCGTAACTCACCCGTTCTTGTTCTCCCATTGGAGGCTCTACCCGATCAAACATGGTACGCATGCAGGTCAGGAAATTGGCTACCGATTCGTGCTCTCCTTGACAACGTCTTGTAATCTGTTCGCGTAACGTGAACTGAAAATTCGGATCTCCGAATCGAACGCGTAAGGCCGTAACACACTCGCGCCAGGATGTTAATAAATTTCGCTTGTTACGGAACCAATGGATCGCAAACCCTCTCAAAAACGTGGGGAAGCAATTTAATAGATCATAATCGGTAACCGTTACCATTGCACGACGTTCTTCAATCTGAACAAGAAAAGTTTCGATATCTTCTCCTGGCAATCCCGAAAATTTTAGCGGCCATTTACGAATGATATCATATGCGGAACGAGACGAAATTGATAGCTGTTGTGTAAAATCGGTAATTCCCACTGGAGTAGACTGATGTACCGGAATTGGTTCGTTTGTAACTGGGAGAGGTCTCGACCAATAGTTATTCTCTCTGTGCGAAGCGCTTTCTGACACACTGTTTAGAGGTAAACCACAAGACATTGTAGCGCCGGTAGACTGTGTTGTATATAATTGGTGAGAAGACAACGCATTCACGTACATTCCACTAGAAACGTTACTTGTGAATATCGGAACTGAACTGACACTAGGCGCTAACATTTCAACACCTGAATCTCGAATTCTTGCTTCATCGGACTCAATCGGGATGTTTACGCTTTCCGAAACCGGTTTTACCTGATGATTAGGTTGCGTTTCGTTAATCGAAGCGGGTGGAAAAGCAAAGCTAACTCGATAACAAGAAGTCGTAGGATTTTCTAAACTTCTATTTGTTATATTCGCCACTGTAGACGGAAGACTTGAACGAGCTACAGGATCTAAGCTGTCACTATGACGCCGCTGTATAAATCCCGTATCATCATGTTCCGGACTGTAAGGTCGTCGGAGAATATAATGTAACCGACCCAAAATTTCTTCCCGGGTTCCCGTATTAATGACATTTCGTCGGGCTAACTCTTCCCGAATAAATTCGTCTGGTAAATTTTCTAAGGGTCGTACAGAATAGACTCCCTCGCGATTTGACATTTTTTTAAATTCAATTGACGAACAATTTCGATTTTCCGTACTTATTTAAATAATTTATCCCGAAAAGCTAATACGGTAGTATCATAAGCAATCGAAATTACTAATTATTCGCCTCGAGTTGTGAGCTGTTGTCGATCGAGACACAATGAAATATTGCAAAAATATTCAGTGAAATAATTTTCCAATAACAAATTTAAACAAGAAAAAAAAATGAGATAAAATAATTCAATCAAATTAAATTAAGCTAGATTACATCAATTTAATACATTAATTAAACCATGGAAATTTGGGAAAGGAAGCTCCTAGGCAGCAGAGAACGTGCTCGCGCCACACGGAGTTTATTGCTTATAGCAAATAACGTTTAAAATAAAAGGAGAAATTAAATGAAATTAAATCCCTATCACTATCCAACTAACTATCCTAAATGATTATTCTACCAGGGATTGATCAGATCCCGGATAATTTTCCTTTGTATAGGCCTTTTACCGGCTAAATTTTCAATTAAAGAAATGAAACAAGAAATAATAAAATAAAAATAAAAAAAATAAATAAGCGCTCAACCCAAAATAATTGGAATCAACTTTGGATCCACTATTCCCACTCAAATACTGGCCAGTTTTTATATAATTACTCCCCTGAGTTAACTTCTTTATATCATCCCGACGCCGCGATTTTTCTTTTTGTTCGATATCTTTATTTTAATTCAGAAAATTATTCTTCAACACCAGCAAAAATTCTCGTAGAATTATTTCAAATCCCAAGTAAGATTTACAAAACAATGACAAAAAAAAAAACATAGAAAGTGTGATTATGTCATAAAATAAAAAAATATAGATTTCTAGTGAAGTCCAGATTTATGATTTTATTCCCGATTGTCGATTTCCGATCAAAATTTAGATGAAATATGTTCTTTAAATCGCTGAACTAGTCCCTAGCTAATATCTAGTATAAGACAAGTCAGTTAATAAAAGAAAATTAATAAAAAAAATTAATAAATGAATTTTTAATTGTCCAAGGTCAAGATGTTCACTCAGAACTGTATGAAAATCTAATTAAAGTTTAAAGTTGGAATGTATAAAAAAAAAAATAAAAAAAACTGAAGTTTTCCGGAGGTCTAATTGACGATCAGACAAAATTCGACTAAGTCGAGTAATAATTCAAACACTTACCAAAAATCCAAAAATGTAATCAAAATGATAAATGTGTCGGGAATAATTGGCGGGATTAGCCAACTCTCTCCTCTTCTACTTTTTCTCTATGTAAAGCGTCTTTCTGCTTCTTCCTCCTCTTGCCTCTCAAGTTCAATTTTTCTCTATAGATTTTTCTAGGGATATTTTAATTGAAGAAAATCAATAATTAGTAAACAATACAGCACAAACAAAAAAATAAATCTCGAAAATTTTCCCGTATTTCCTATTAAATGAAAGTGTCAAACAGGAATAAATAAAAATTGTCAAAAAGACGATACGAAACAAAAAACATAAAACACTCAACATAAATAGAGTTTCCGAAAAATAAAAAAAATAAAAAAAAAAAAAAAAATAATTAATAATAAAAAAAAATAAATAAATAATTAATTAACAAAGTTGACACGGGAGATTTGATAATTGAAATTCGAAAGATCTGGAATATCAAAATTGTCCTCAAACCGCAGACTCACTCTGTAGTCACCCGGTATATCACGTAGGACACCAAGATCGCACTAACGAAATTTCGAAATAATAATATTCCAATCGGAAATAAATTCGATCAAATATTATTCACTCGAATAATTTTATTTTATTTCCCGTGTTAAAATTTTAGGACTCTTAAAGTTGACAAGATTTACGAAAATGCGAGTACACAACACGTAAACAGATCTATAGAGCAAGAAGAAAAGAGAAAAGAAACGTAAACACCGGTTGGACAACGCGTACGCTCGGCCCCGCGAAGCAAGACCGCTCGACGTCAACAAAGCGTTTGGCGAGCGAGAAGAAGCAAACAACAAAAAAAACTATTTTTCTCTTCTCGGGCCGCAACGAAAACTCTCGAACTTTGAATTTAATTTCGCGAACGATATTGAAATGATGTAAAATTTTATTACACTAGCATTCTCCGCACTTATATCAAAATTTTATTTACGAAATTCGATTATTTTCGGGACGATTAGAATTATGAAATTTTGCAACGTGGCCCCACGTTGGGCGCCAAATTTGTGACGGAAATTTTATTCTCATTCAACCAACAACGCCACAAAAGTCGTTCTCTCTCTTTTTCGTCGATTTTTCCCGTGGGCGCCAGTCGCAGAGCGACTCGACGACGAAGAGAGAGAAAGACGGGTAGCCGGCTAATTTTCAGCGGGATGGGCGGGGTGACACCGAAAATAATCGTAGAACACTTCTTTCCAACTTCTTTCTCACAATCATTCAATTATTATTTTTTTATATTGTCTTTTCTATTATACAGAGAATGCGCGGAATAATATTATATTAAATAGAATTAAATCTTAATCGCTCGGGATAAATGAAAACGAACAAAAAGACGTTAATCGCGTGTCTCTAAGAACCGCGGAGGGAAGAACACGAAACCACTCACTCGAATATCACTCTCTCTCTCTCTCTCACACTGATCGGGACCCTGCACTTCCACACAATTCTAACGCGAGCTCGTAGTCGTATTGGCCGTGGGTCTACTCATCGGCGAAACGAAAAATAATCTATCGACGGTTGTTGAAGGATAGATTGATGCAACAGTATCTTGAATTTATTTCCGAGCCCCCGATATTCGGTTACTCGGCCGAGCTTATTTTTGTTATAACGCGTTACCGTCCCGATCCACTCGCACAGATTCACACGCACACTTTCACTCGATTTCACACTTTTTCGCGATCTTACCTCCGGGCTACAACCTACGTTAACCGGAGACAATTATAGGCGACAATACAATGGAGATCTTCACATACGGCCACGCTTTGATTTTTCGATAAATTAATTTTATTCGCGATCTGTCTCACTAGGGCCGAGGATACGCGAGAATTTATTGGCGATACTTTTACACGAGGAAAAGTCGCGGCGGCGACCGAGTTTCTCGAGATTTTATTCGAACGACGTTTTATTTACTAAATTTTTCCCGCGACACAAATTTTATGTTATTTTAATTAACGGGATAAAACTTTAAATACAATAGAAGCTCAGCGACCAAATCGGAAAGCGAAAAGGAGACGACTTACGAATTTCTCGGTTTGTGACAACGGAACGTCCGTCCTGCTCGATACTCAGCGAAAATCTCCCGAAATCGGGAATCGTCGGTAGGACCGTGGGCTCTCACTCCTTCCCCTACTCTCGTACGAATATTCTCGAAGTGATTGACAGGTCCGTCGCGTGAAAAATTTATGCGAGCGTGAGACGGGGCCCCGAAAGATTTCGATTATCGGGCACTTTACTAACTGTAATTATTTTTACATTTTTACCCCTAGCTCGACTATTACATCGATGAAAAATATGACGGAACCTGGATTCTTTATCTTCGATTATTAAATGCGGGAAAAATCCCAGCGACGATAGTTCGAACAAGAAAAATTCTACAGAATGCGGATTTTTGGTGTGACGATGAGATATCGAAAATCGCCTTAATTACTACCGCCCTGATTTTTCAAATCGGGATTGTCCAACGATGTTAACTGGCAATCAGTTCTCGAACTTTCTCGAATATTCCGTGATTCGAATTCCTTCCGATATCTCCCGTCCTTCATCGACGAAATTTCTTTGAACGAGCCCGTCTTCGTAATTTTGAGAAGCATAGGAGGTGACCATACGTATGAGCCCCGCTCGAAATACGTGTTATACGACGATGATTGGCCGGTACCTCACTTCTCGTCTCTTTAGAATAATTAACGGAGAATTGATTCGACGATTCATTAGATCTTTCCGTTGGATCATCCGTTGTCCTTCCGCTCTCCGAAATAGCTCGACATGAAAAAAATATTATAATATTCGGGACGCCAATTAATATTAAATTCCAATTAAAAATTATCGCTCTAGATAAGCCCTGTGAGATCGTTGCGTGGCCGGAGTACCGAGCAAGAGGAACGAGCGCGAGTTTTTCGCTCGTATTATTTTGAAGGGACGGTGTCAATAAAAAAAACCGTCACAATGCATGGACCTTGCCTGCGCGACTTCGATATACGATACAGAAACTGTATCGCGTTCGGAAACAGCAAACTACAGAGTAGATTTATAGCTTTCGTTCCGTTATTCTTGCCGACAATCCCATGGCTTTACGGCCTGCGTGCATTTGGTGCTTTGCGTTGCGTTGCTCGACTCGCATGTATGGTTGCATCTTAGCTCCGCTTACGAACACGCGTGCGTGCGAGCATACACACGATTTTCGAAGCTATAACACAGCCGACACTAGACTGTCTGTCACTCAAGACCCTTGCTCACGCTGCCATTTATCGTGATTCGGTCAAATATTTAAAGTAATTCGTCCTCTAATTTAGCACGAAAAATAATATCGTGGGCAAGAGGCTTCCCTACCGGCTTATCGCTTATCACGTTGCGAGAAAAAAAACTCGTTGATGGAAGAAAAAAAATTGAAAATTCATTACGATTGACAAACGAAAGAAACAGAAAAATCGTGTTTTCCGACTCTAATATTCGTTTCATAGTTTGTTCGTGCATTGTTTGTTTTCGAGAAATCGCGCATTTTTTTAACCTCCAATTAACGGAAATCGTAATAAAGAATTATGTGAAGTTTATAGGTTTGGATATTTTTAATTTTTTTAAACATGATGGAATAATGAATTGTCCATCTTCGACGTGTGGCAAAATCGTTCGAGAAATTGGCAGACTGACACTAGATTTTTTTCACCAAATGAGTTTAAATACATATTGCACTCGCGACGCGCACTATTACTCAGAATTCAATAGCACTGATTTTAAATCAATATTATTGTTCACATTTTCGAAATAGTCAGCACAGTTAATATCCACTTCCGTTACAGGACACTCATTGCAGTTGATTACTTTCCACTCGATTTTTTCCAGATCCATGATTTCGAATTCAGACGAGCAGCAGCAGCGTCGTTTTTCTAACGTTGAAAACGATAGTTCATCGTAGTTCAAAATTCAAATGCACTAATTTAAAACCAATATTAACCTTTTATATTCCCGAGATAGTAAACGAGTGATTAAGACGTCGAGATTTTTTTTATTTTCGCGTCAACGAACCCTTGCACGAAATAAAAAAATCCATTCAATGTTTCTTTGTTCCGCTAACTCAAAAAATGTTTTTCTCTTGTGTCAATAAATTGTCTTTTAGCAATTGAATAAGGTTGACGACGAGTGACAGAAAGTGTAATGGCAACTTGTGCCATAGTTTCGTGGAAAATCGTGCGTGCTCACGTGGGTGCACGCGTGCACGGGCGCTAGCGTTCTATTGTACTTTAGCAATTGCGATAGTAAAAACTATTCGCAATGCTGTACAATAGCTGCGGTTATACAAGCCTTGCGTGCATTGCGTTGCGTTGACCGTTTGCAGCATCCGGGTTATATGCATGGACCTTGCCTGCGCGATTTCGATATGCGATACAGAAACTGTATCGCGTTCGGAAACAGCAAACTACAGAGTAGATTTATAGCTTTCGTTCCGTTATTCTTGCCGACAATCCCATGGCTTTACGGCCTGCGTGCATTTGGTGCTTTGCGTTGCGTTGCGCGACTCGCATGTATGGTTGCATCTTAGCTCCGCTTGCGAACACGCGTGCGTGCGAGCATACGCACGATTTTCGAAACTGTAACACAGCCGTCACTAGGCTGTCTGTCACTCAAAGCCCTTACTTACGATGTCATTAATCGTGATTCGCTCAAATATTCAAAATAATTCATCCTATAATTTAGCACGAAAAATAATATCGTGGGCAAGAGGCTTTCCTATCGACTTGTCGAATATCGCTTGCGAGAAGAAAACTCATTGACAAAAGACAAAAAAAATTTTTAATTCATTACGATTGACAAACGAGCGAATTGTGTTTTACGACCCTAATATTCTTTTCATAGCGTTTTCGTGCATGGTTCGTTTTCGAGAAATCGCGCATATTTTTAAGCTCTTATTTTCGTGCATTTTTTATTTTCGAAAAATCGCGCATATTTTCAAGCTCTAATTAACGGAAATTGCGATAAAAAATTATGTAAAAATTATAGATTTGGATGGTTTTAATAATAAAAAATTTTATCATGATTTTCCGTTTTTTTATTATCCATCGTTGTATTTTTATTGGCTATTTGGCTTAACGACAATTCAGACCGTTTAAAGTATTTTATATAAAGATTTTCGTCATTTATTTATTTCCGCATTATTATATTAATTATTTTTTTATATTAATTATATTATTTATATTCCGCACTCTGTTCTATCAATTTCGTTGCAATTAACGAACGATAATGCGCGGTATTGCACTAGCCGACCGATGCTAATGCAACTCTCTCCGCGCGCGCTACTTGCCGCCCCGCCCCGCCCCGCGGCCCGCGGGCGACTGAATGAACGCGAGTCCCTCGCTCGCCTCGCTCCCTCGTTGCCCCGCGCATGATCCAGTTCTCGCTCCTGCCCCTTCCAGTCGCCCCGGCGTGAGCTCTCCCCACCATCCCCGCTACGGAACGGCTTAGCAGGCCAAGCGCGAGAGCGCGTAAACGTAAACACAGAGTCGAGTCTCCACGAATGTAAACAAACCAAACAAGCTAGGAACATTCATTCGCCAATATTTAGCGATCACATTTTTGTTACCGTATGAATATTCGTTCAGTAATATTTTATAAAAATTCAACAACGTTTTATTCTTTCGTTTTCTCAATGCATGAAAATGCCGGTAGCAAAAAAAAGACCGTCAATCGAATTCCATTCAGTTTTTTTGAATCTAGGAAGATCCGTTCCCAGAAAAGTCCGCACCGGAACTTTTAAAGTGCCCAGAACCTATGCCCGTGTCTCAGCATATCATGGTAGGAAAGTTAAAAATTTATTAAATCGAAGATTAAACTCGAAAAAATTTTTGAATCACATCTTGGGACCTAGAACTATCCAGGTTCGTAAAGATCAACATTCGAACGATATGTTGAAACAGTAAAACCTGTTTAGTAAAAAAAATTAATTTCGATTAATGAAAAAAAGAAAATTCATAAAACTGGACGATCCCAAAACTGGCAATCGTACTGCGCAAGCGTGGATCAGTCACTTTCACCGATTCCATACATGTAGGGTTTCCAATTCCGGTGGCAGATCTAAGAACTAATTCAAGACGGGATTTTTAAGATTTCGACTATTTATTTTCCTGTGTCCACTCCTTAAAAATTTCTGCAAATTTTGTTTTTTCTTTTTCATAAAAATATGCGTACTACAAACATTTTTATTGTAATATTCGTGTTCTACAAACGATTCCGCATTGATTTACGTGCAATTAGACTCATATATAATTTAAAAAGTAGAATGGGCGGGCTAACTTCACGCTAATTTTTATTTTTTATTTTTTTGCGATAAACTCATCTCACAAGCGTTATTTTGTTCTCACAATACTCTACAAACGACACACAAACGATTGAAATCAGAAACCTTTCGAAAAATTCATGGCAGGGAGCCAAATTTACACCGCCACGAACTACTCAATTGAAGAACAACATACATTTTTAATTATCACCAATCATCATCCTTATCAACCAATAACATAAATAAAAAATGTATGTTCACAATACTGTAAAATGTTTTTCAAATTTCCTCCAAAATGTGGATTCCGTTGGCCAGTTTTTTATTTAAAAAAAAAAAAAATAATAATAATAATAAAAAAAAATCAATACTCGAATATTGGCAGCACTGTTGCGCTTGGCGCAAAGTAAAAATAAAATGCTGACAGCTTTGTAGCCTCTCCTGTTGTTGAAAAACTGTATTCCGTAACATCAAAAGTAACAGAATGAGGAAATATGTTGAAGACAGCCTCTAATCCTGCTTTTCTTGTCATTTCCACAACGTCTTTCGTTGCTTACAAAAATCCACATTTTTTTTAAAGATCCCAGTCAGTGCTGCACTCAAATGGTCGCTCAAAGAACTATTATCGACCGTCATTCGTGTACTTCGTAGAGGCAGCGTTCTGTCCGTCCTCTCTGTTCTTTTCTCTGACCTTTCTGCTTTTTCGACTGTGCGGCTTAGACTCATTGCACTAATAGCGTAAACTTTAATGACAAATAGTAATAGTTGAATAAATTTTTTACTTCGATTAGTGAATTTCAAGTGCTTTTTTCTACGGAGTCTATAACGGAAGGGTTGAAATACGAAAGAAATTAACGAAAAATCTTGTTAAAAGGTACGTCATTTATCTTCGTTTTTTGCTACAGTAAACTCCATTACCCCATACACATATATCGAATCGAAGCGAGCCCATTGCGACGCTCGTAATTGAAGATTTCCCATTCATTGTTGCGAATATATTGCGCGTTCCAATAACAAGCCTTGCACGCTATTTTGGTGAGAAAAATTCAGATTTTCATAATTTTCTTCATCGAAGTATATTTTACTGATTACGACGTTCTCACACGTACTTGAATATGAAGATTTTTTTTGTGTGATACCCGAACCGGCATCATGTCGACATGAAAGAGCGTCACACGCCATTTCAGATGTATTGTGAGCGTCGCTATTTTTGACTCGTGCTCGTTATTTACCGGAAAACTGTTAATTGACGATAAATCCACATTAGTTTTCGCTTTTGATGCTTCTTTATATTCTATTTTAACCTCGGTGAATTTTCGTCATCCGGGGATATATATCTTTTAACCATATATTTTTTCAGCAAATCTTTATAGCCAAGTGCATATTCCTAATTTCATTTTTAATGGGTGTTTAATATCTATTTATCATGGTGAAATGATCAATTGTTGGAAATATTTCAACGATTTTTAAGAAATTTATATTCTACGAATGATTTCTGTACCTCCAACAATTGTTTTTTTGTTTTTCTTAATAATTGAAGGAAGCTCAGTGTAATTTGGTTAGTTAACATTTTTGTGTAGCATTTTTCCTCTAATTGCATCAGCGATATTCAAACAAAAGTTTATACGCTATATATTTTTGTAATTAATGACTCTAATGACTATTAATTCTTACCAAATAATAACACGCCATAATTTATGAATTTTGTAGCAACAATGTCGTTCAACCGTGGAGCCAAGAGAAATTCATTCGGAGGTAGAAATTTTAATCGAAATAGCGGCGGAGGTGGAAATCCATCGGGACACAACAATATAGGAGGGAGTTTAATGGGTAATTTGGGCGGTTCTTCGGGTGGGTCCGGCGGAGGTGGAGTCAATCCTTGGGAAAGCGGAATAATGCCAGGCCGAGGATTGCTTCCGACGCCGAACAACAATCTCTCCTTGAGTTCTCCTCAAGCCCAGCTCGTAATAGCGAGCAATCTTCTGAGCAATCTTTTGCGAACTCAACAAGAAGTCCAGCCGCAGGTAACTAGTTAATTTTCAATGTAGCCCCCGAATTTTTTTTAGCTATTTCACCGTTTTGATAATGTCAACAAAAGTTGTCTTCCAAAAAGGTACCGTCGTTGCTGAGTTTGGGCAACACCCTCAACGGTCCGGGGCCCAATTTTGGCGGACAACAGAATTTTGGTGGACCAGGACGATTCAACGACAGGCCGATGAGACATCCCATGAAAAATCAACGTGCGCAGCCCTACAACAAGGTACGCTTTTGTTTTTGAGAGGCCGACGACTTATTTCGGTAGAGGCATCCAGATATTTTTTTTGTTCTCCGTACATGAGGACCTATTTATAAAATAAAGTTGATCGATCGGTGCTTAGTAATCGGGCAAATTATTCTGAGTTTTGGAACAGGATTATTCGATGGCGAAACATTTTAGTCCTCGTGCTGTTGTTGTTCTCGTGTTTACGATAATTCGATCTTACCCTACATGGAACGAATATTGTTTCGTTCATCAGGCCTGTGTACAACCGCATTAATCTCGTGACGCATCCGCGTCTCTGCTCGTGTTAGTCACGATAACGGGAGCGATATAAAAGAAGCAAAACAAAAAAAAAACAGAACGGAACGAAAGCTTTTTGATACAATGAAATATGAAGCACTTTCAATATCTAAATCGACGTTAATTCTCGTCGTTTCTGCAATTATCAACCCCCGTTTTAGTGGTTGGCTGAACCACGTTTCCTTCTTTCTCCAACTGTCTCACCCTCGCAAACAATGAATCTCTCGTTTACGCTCGAATCGATGGATTCACGACTCAAAGTATTTGCTTGCGAGTATTAAAGGGAAAAAAAAAAAAAAAACAAAAAAACAACGTTCGAGTGTTTATTATTCTTATCCATTGCCCAATGATATCTTATAACTGTGATTGGCAGGATCTCCTTCGATCCGTAATGGCAACTCACAGTAATACATAATCAATATTGTAAAGAAAAAAAAAGAAACAAAAAAAGAACGTATTTAACAAAAAGGAACTATTTCATCGAGCAACAAGTATCGAAACATTTTTTTCATGAGAAATTGGTCGTAAATTTTGACCTACATGATTAGATGGGCAATCGAGCCCGTGACGGTGCCGCCGGGCGACGTGGCCCATCCGCACAACAATCTCGTGCGCCCCAGTCCGCCAACCAGCGTAGCAATGGAAACCAAAATCAGCATCGCAACGATAAATCTTCTAAAGCAAATCCTGCCTCTAAACAAAATCAGACCGGCAAAAAGGAACAACAGGAAGTTAAGGCCTCTGATAAAGAGAAGGCAGAAACACACGTCGCGAAAAGGTAAGCTCTCTCTCTCGCCTGGTGAATTTCGCATATTTGCGACAATATTCGCAACTTATATTAACGAAAAAAAAAAAAACCAATCAAATATTTCTGATTATTCAAAATAAAATACACGATATATTTCATTCAAAGTTTTCAAGTTAAACTCGATCTGTTATTTCGTTCGTAAAGTAGTATCGTATCGATACGATCAAACGGAATGACAGTCCTTATTATTATTCATCTTGGTGGAATTCCACGCTTTATCGATTATTGAGAAATATTGAGGTGACTAATAGAAAATATGCAAATTTACACATCTCGTACCAATTTTCTCATCCTCGAATGAGACAGTTTGGTTTTAACGAGTCACCGATTAAAATCCTAAAACTTGGTAAGTTTATTGCCATGTTTTCATTGATTATTTATTGAATGAAATGAAATTTTGTTTAAAATATACGCATCTTCGCGTAAATCCCACGGTATGAATTGTCCATTCGTATCGTATCTTCATCGAAATTCTATTCGCATTTGCGAATGATTGTTGGTAACGATCGAGATTTCTTGAATCTCTCCCACTTTGCCCGCTCAACGGAAAAATAAAACACACACACACACACACACACGTACACATTTTACCTATTTCGCACTGATCTTCGTTTAACAGACGAGTTTCTCTCTATCGCGTTAGAATTTTTTTTCGGTTTCCAAAAGATCAAGCTTTTTCGATCTTTCCCCAATCTTTCTGTTTCCCTCGCCCCCTACCCCCCGCCCCGGCGACTGTCAACGATCTCACAGGTACAGAACGTCTTCGTCCACGTTCTCACGTTCGCAGGCTTGGATTTTAAATTCGGTTAAATATATTCGAAGAGATTAGGAAATTATCGAACGATCCATCGGAGTTTATTTAATGAATTATCGTATTACGAGCGAGTCTCGAGCGGGAATCTCGAGAGCATGAAAAAAAAAAAAAATACATAGCTCAATTTAACATTTCATGAATCGTCTCAATCACAAAAACAACAACATGAACTTGTTCGAACAGCGATGAGAGCGAAGCAGGAGAAGAGAAAAAACGGGACTGGAAGGACGAGAAAAAAGAGGGCGAAGTCAAAGAGATGGAAAGCACCGAAACGGAGGAGGAGCAACCGTCGAAGGAGTCAGCCGCCGGGGATACTGAAAACTCAGCGACTACCGATAAAAAAAGTGACGATAATCAAGGAGGTGGCAAAAAGTCGGCTACGAGACACGCCGAGAGTCGTTATGCTGCTGTTCCCATGAACCAAATGTTTTGTCACGTTTGCAATAAGCACATGTGGGACGGATTCGTAAGTTTTACTAAAGTCTTTGTTTTTTTTTTCAGCACAAATTTCCTTTTGTCCGATCCTCAAACTCACTAAAACTTTGAATATTCTCAGTCCTTCGAAAATCATCTGCGCGGTCGTGCTCATCAAATGATGATGGAAAAATTGGACGAATCGTATAAGCTCAAAGTCGATCTCATGAGACACGAGCTCAGAGTCGTCGAGGAACAGCGTCAGCTCAGTTTGACCAACTCCAAGCGTCGTGGCAAGAAGGTGAGATCATTAAATTTATCATCTCATTGAAGTGTTTCAATTGTGAAAGTTTGTTTTTCGACTAAGAAAATTCGTACCCTTGGTTTTCCAAGCGGTTTAGTGGCTTCGGGTATCCGATTCGAAATCAATCGAAAGCCTGTGTTTTTGCCCAATACTCCAATCCCTCAAGAAAAAACATATTCCTAAAAATGTGAAAATACGTCGACAGGTATCGGTTGATCTTAACGTTCGTGAATACTGCCCGATGTGCGATCTCAACTTCTTCGGTACTCTGTCGAGTCACAGAAAGAGCGACAAGCATCAGCAGCTCAAGATTTTCCTTCATCCCCGTTGTTTCCCGTGCATGAAAGAGTTCCCTTCGAGAATCGAGTACGACGAGCATTGCCTTACGCCCGGTCACATGAAGAGTAACGCTCAGAGCGAGGAGCAACGTAAAAACAAGAAAAAAGGTATCGACGAAAGTCCTTTAAAAGGAACAAATTATTTTTACAATTCGATAACATTGAAATACACGTCAAGCTCTTTTACGAAGAATTACAAGAAAATATTTTAATTTTTTTCTTTCTTTCTGTTAGACAAACTACCGAAAGGAGAATCAGAAGTACGGACTGCCGAAGACGAAGAAAAAGACGTTGGTCCTGAGACTAAATCCACCGACAAGGAAGAAGAATTGCCAGAAAATACTGAATACATAACCGATTTTACCGAGGATATGGTACTCTCGAATTATCGAGCCCCGTCGCTCAAATATTGCCGTCAAAATCAAATATCGATCGGTGAGCGAATTATCATTATTTTTATTTCAGCCAAAGTACAAAAATG
This sequence comes from Campoplex capitator, assembly GCA_037576405.1. Taxonomy (NCBI): domain Eukaryota; kingdom Metazoa; phylum Arthropoda; class Insecta; order Hymenoptera; family Ichneumonidae; genus Campoplex; species Campoplex capitator. Next base: position 3,035,755 of record JARBWI010000021.1, read on the forward strand.
TTTTTCATGTTTTTTATTGAATTTTTTTTCGCCCCCCCCCACTTCAACAGGCAAATCAATGGTGAAGGAAGTCCAAGGCTGGCATTGCGAAAAATGTCGTCGTTTCATGCTCAACGAAGCGGACATGGCGGCGCATCTACGCAGTGCTACGCATCACCGAAACTTCGTGCAAGAATTCAAATCTTTGACAGCTGCAGCTGAAGCTGCGACCAAGGCCGCATCCGAAGAAGCAGTAAATTATTTTTGACAACTATTTCAAATTCGATTGGGAACATAAAAAAATGTTCAAATTTTATTTTTTCAATGACGTTTTACTAAAAATCGATTGAATCAATATTAAATTTGAATTAAATACAAAATAATCATTTCCTCTTTTTATCCCACAGTCAGGTGTGAAAGAAGAGACGAAAGAAGACGAGGACGATGATTACGAGGGTGACTGGAAGCGTCGCAAGGTCGATCACTCCAAGGACGAAGACGAATCTGTAAAAGAAGAGTTAACGGGGGCGGACAACGATACTTCGGTAGCGTCTAAAAAAGAGGATGGTGAAGACAAGTACGATCCGTTGGAGGCGGACGCTGATTCGCACGACGAACCTGAGGATCTCGAAAAAACGGTAGAAACCGCAGAGGACAGCGCTGTCGCCGATAACACGGAGAAGGGAACGCCGGTCGAGAAAATGTGGGCAGATATCGACAACGACAACGATCCGGAAATCGGTAATTTGATCGACGACGATATGGAGGATAAGGAAGAAATGGAAGAAACGGAAGTGCAAAAACCAGAGCCAGAAAAGAAAGTTGAGGCGGTTGTGCCGGTCGTGGAAGTGACACCGATCGTTGAAAAATCGCCTGCACCCCAAACGAAGTCGCCGCCGCCAGCTACGACGCCCGTGGTCGTTAACACCCCCACCACGAATAATTCGTCGGCGAATAACACACCGCAATCGAAATCGCCACGAGGAGGTGGTCGTGGCTACAATCGCGGTCGAGGTTCCCAACGCGCCCGAAGATCCAGACGATAAACAAAAAAAAAATAATAAAATAACAAAATTCAAATTCACCGTTCACAATGCATCAAAAATGGTGTGTTTTCCACGTACTTTCACAGCCAAACGATTTATTCTATCAGAATTTCGGTATATCTCGATTCGGCAGAAATATTAGAAGATTCAGACACTCTGAGATGTCACGAACCATGGTATTTGATAACGCCAAAAATTCACTTCAAATTATTGTACATTCGGACTATTTTTGTCGAATTTTACCAAAATTTTGATCGACTCAATACTTTTGGCCGAGGACATGCATCTTAAGGATTAATCATTGACTTATATCGACTGATTTGTGGAATTGACCCTAATATATACAGCTTTGAATCGTTGGAATGCAAGAAAATTTATTATTTTCTAATATCCAAAATTTGCTGCTATTTGGGCCATGCGAATTGGTTGACCTGTAATGAAATTTTTTTTTTTTTTTTTTTTTTTTTCAATGTACGAACTTGCAATGAAAATGTTGGCGATAAAATCACGAAAATGTGAACAAGAAAAAACGTTGCATTCCATCGATGCAAACTTGAATCGAATTCACGAACGAGATAAATATTCTTATTAATCGTATCAATGAAATATTGATAAAAATCGTTAAACTCCTTAGCCTGGAATTTTGTCAGTTTATATTTTATTATTTCGTGACGAAGTCAATTCCACATGACGAATACTTATGATCGGATATTCGTGAAATTACAATCCCCAAAAAAATATTTTTAAATCAATTGTTTATATCGTTGAAAGACGAGGCAGCGTTCAGTCCAATTTTCATTCAGCATTATCAATGAACCATTAAATAAACGAACAAAAATAATAGACTTTTGTTACCGATTAACGCGCGCACGCATATTCATTTATTACTGATCAATTGATGCGTCGACGTGAATAATCCATGAAACTTTTGTAGACCTTAAGATTTTCATTCCAGTAAATAAAAAAAATAAATGAATAAAAACCATGTTGTAAAGAAAATGTTTTATTATTGTTTTTTTCTTGTCACACTCTGTAACAATGAGTAACAATGAAACAGTAGAGAGTCAATTTTCGATGGAATTATCGATACTCATCAGCTTCTCTAGTCTAGGACTAAATGCGTGTGCAGAAATTCATCCACCGAATCTGTGTTCCATTTGTGAATGTCCAATTCGTCCTGGAGCTTGTTGTCTGCGTCGTATAACTTTATTATCGGATCTAGACCGCGTACGTATTTTATCTGAAGGTTTTTATATTTTGTCCGTTTTTCGCTTTTGATGAATGCTGTAACAAATTTTCAAATATTACTTCGCGAGTCTGAAAGCCAACAGGATAATTTGGCGAATGGATTATGGATAATGGAATTTCAATTCTTAAAAACTTTGAAACCATAGTACTTTCAGATGGAAATCTAATAAATAATTCGATGAATTTGAATCCGAGAACTGCTGAATATTCGAAACAAACTTAATTACATTTTAATTGGAAAAATGAAAATTTATTTATCTCGGAGGTATGATTTTGGGTCTGAGGGATTCCAGAGTAGCTCAAAACTTCGTGATTCTCTTAGCAGTACATTCAAATCGGTAGAAACTTGACTGAACTTTAGTCGAAGCATCGAGGAGTAGTGAACCATAAAAAATTGCAAATTAACGTCAAATTTTTCTCGAATCAATTTTGTTTCGCTTCTACTTGCTGGTTTTTCTCAGAAAAAAAATGACCTACGTGAAAGTTGACGATTAGAATAGGAATTAGATTGACAGATTCGACATCAGATCGAATTTACTTTTTATTCGAAATATTATTCGATCAATAAATCTAAAAACTAATGAATTGAAAATTACCTTGAATTTGAGGATAAGCAGGAAATTTACAGGTGCAAACTTCAAGAACGGCTTTGGGGTAACGCGTTGAGCCGGAAGCATCATCGTCGTCCTTCACACAGCATTCCCGACAATGGTCACTGAACACAAACGTCAATAAGTTTCACTATTACATGGAAAGTCAATTTCGAACAAAATAATATCTCTAGACCAAGCGGAGAAGAAATCAGCAAAGAAAACAAGAAAAGATCAGTGGAAAAATAACGATGATAACTTACTAAAGATCTTCCAGTTTAAATTTGTTCAACTTTTCACAAGTTGAGCAGAGCAAATTAGCGCTATTATATCCAAGACGTTTGCAATCATCCACGGAGAAATGTGCCTCTGTAAGAACGATCTGTTTGACAGAAAAAAAAATACGTGAAAAGAGGTTATGTTCGCCGCGCACGTATATGAGATTTCTGAACGAGCCAACTCACCATTCCACTGAGAAAAACCATCCCGATCAGTCTTGTAATCCCAAGGGTCGTCATTTCGATATTTTCCAAAAAAAAAAGCTGTACACTGTTTGAATTTAAAAAAAAATGATATTGTTTGATAATTAATTGAAAAATTGCAACTATTTTCCCATTGTAGCGTCAGTCGTGACGCGCGGTGTCGACGTCGAACCACTCAAGATTTTGCCATCGCGTTTCTCATTGGTGCTTCTTTGGTGTCTGAACCAATGAAATTATTCATTGTCGTCGAGTCCATGAAAATTTGATTACGCGAGATTGAAAAAAAATTCCTAAAAACGAATGATCGCTATCCACGCATCATTTTGTCACTATTATAATACTTTTGTATCTAAAATATGGGAAACATGAGAATAAATAAGAATCCAACGATTTTTAAAAAACTGTAATTATTATTGATCGTAATTATATGATTATTGACAATGACGCGGCTATGTGCACATTAAAACACCTTACCTTTATCTTACAAGACCAGCTTTTCTTGTATACAATATGTACAATTATCTAAAGACCATATGTTACTTATTCGCAATAATATGCGTATATATACATATATATATTTATGGATATATATGTATATATAATAATAATGATCATAATAATAATAGTAATAATAATAAAACTATCTATTTATATGCAATAATGTTCAATCCATATCGCCGTCATCGAAAATTTCTTTATCGTTATTGTAATATACTATAGTATTTACCCACAAATTAAATTATTAAAAATCAACGAAAATTCTTTATCTTTCATTGAAAACTGTACAACGTGTGGTGTATAGGCTCTTGAGAATTTTTCTTATCACTGGCATATTAATTTTATATACATTTTTCAATGTAGGGCATTTTTCGTATAATTAAGGGATGTTTTTTGTAGGTTATTTTTATTTAGAAAAAAAAAAAAAAGAAAATGTACGATTGTTTGTGTTTTGTTTTGTTATAAGTATAACGGTTGTGAAAAAGAAAAGGCGAACAATGTTGAAATAAAATTGTATTTTATATCGTAGTCAACAATTGATATTTTTTTTCAGTGTGAATTCTCTAAAACGAATTTCGCTTCAATCTGTTATACGATATTTCTTCAAAAATATTGTATACAGATTTAGTCCCTTAAATTATTTACGTAGTATGTACAAAGCTATGGCTTTTTTTCTTAATTTTTCTTTTCTGTTCTTGCACGTGCACTATTCTTATTACTTGGGGTAATTTAAATCGATTATATTTCATAATTTTTCTCTGTTACAAGGGGCAATTTTTTACGGGTGTTTTTTTTTTCTTCTTTTTTTCGAATAATAATCATTAAAAAATTATTTTAAAAAATCAACGAGTTGTGGTCATTTGTGTTTCGTCTTTTCATCGTGGTATTTTATCTCGACAAATTCATTGGTTTTGTGCTACTCAGCGAAAAATGTATATTGTTCGCGAGACAATAAAAATTTCAAAATCTCCGTTCGTGGACTGTCATTTTTCAACCACATTTTCGGCCTGTAACGCCAAGATCTCGAGTCTTTTATACCATTTTCGATATGCCACCGGGTCAGTTGTTTTTGTTTTTCTTCTTCTTCTTTTTTTTTATCTTTGTTTGTTGTTTCATAATCATCGAACTTTCGAATAAATTGGCCTAGGCACTACATTTAATAATATTGTGTGAGGGCTTTGATACTTATGCCAGGAAATTTACTCAGCTATGTCGTCACTAACGTTTCTCTTTTCCTTCTTCCTCTTCTCCCCCCTTTTTTTTTTGATCGAATTTTATTATTGCCGTCGAGATAGATCGCGAACTCATTTGTGGGCGCCGTAAATAGCACGCAATTTCAAAATGAAAATCAATCTTTTATGCAAATATGGCGTCTACAAGTGACTTGACTTTCATATCCCTTCAATTTTATATACTTATAATGCTGGATCTGACAAACAAGAAAACTCGAACAAAAAAATGTCTCCGCATTCCTAAAAATGACACCGGCAGTCGATTTTTATAAAACTGTCAGTGAAAAATTGCTGTGTCTTTAAAAAACGTCATTAATAAAATTAACGAGCAAAATATTTAGCAAAAACGACGTGTTTGAAAAAGTTGTAAAAATGATTATTCTTGTTGTTTTTTTTTTTTTTTTCTTTCTTTCTTTCGTATTGAAAAATTCAGTGAGATTTAAGCATCGGAGACGTTGAACATAAAAAATTTGTTGCATTTTTGAAGCTTTCCGGTGTCATTTGAAGGGAATTTAATTTTGGAATAAAAATGCCAATAGCGTTTTTTCCATCGACAAAAAAAAAAAAAAAAAATTTTTCCCCACTTGCCATCGGACACACGTTTTGAGGTTATTTCACGAATTGCATATATGCACAGACACAAACAGAAACACGCACGCAGCAGACATCCATCAACCGAGAAACTCGTGGATTGACACAGGCGTGATTTTAAATGTTTTTTCAAATGAATAATCATCGTAAATATATATATTTTTAATATATATATATATATATATATGTTCATAATGTTTTTATTAAAATTTTTGTTTCATTTGATAATAGCTAGTGTTTAAAAATCACGATTCGAAGCAGTGATTCATGAAGAATATTTTGTACAAGGATAATTTCAAAGTTTATGGCTCCTGCTAATGTATCAATCGTTACTTTGAGCAGATTTATTTGTTTTTCATTATATTTTAATTGTTGTTTTGTTTTGTATTTTTTTTTTCTCTCTTTTTCTTCCATTATTTTAATAACCTTACGGGCGTCCGACCTTTATACACGAGCTTTGTATTTTGTATTATTATAGATACAAGTGTTTTCAGTGATTGCTGCTGTTTTTATTAAATTTCTTTTTTATTTATTTATTTATTTATTTATTTTTTTTTTCATTTCTTTCGTAACGCGCACTAATATACTTTGTTTACATTAATAAAACTCGTGGATGGATCGCAGATGATTCGGCCTCGACGCTATACAAACACACGGCCATCGACGCAGCGCGATCCCAATACGCGGAGGTAAATAATAATAATAAAAAGGGAGCGAGGGAGAAGGGGATGACAAAGATTTGTTTTGCTTCTTTTCGATTACACACAAGTTCTTTCTAATAAATAAACGTAAAAAAATAATGGTAATTTTTCTAGCTAAAAATTCTCTCTTGCACGAAATAAGTATCGAGTGTACTTATATAAATGTACATATACATTTATATATATATATATATATAATATATAAAAAAAAAAGAAAACAAAAAAGACTTAATATATTTGCACTGAGTATGCCCGATATTGTATTTCGCTGCCTGTGTCAGACGACCTGTCGCTTGGCGGTTTCATCTTTTTTTCTTTTTGATTTTTTTTTTTTTTTTCTTCAATGTTTCTCACGCGGGTGTTACAAGAATCGAGGCCTTTTCTTTATCCTCGTATCTTCTTTCTCACAAAATCCAAAAGAGACGTCAAAAAAAAATTAAAAAATAAAAAAAAAATTGAGTTACAAGAAAAATAGAAACATTCGCGTCTGTACAAAACCGTGCAGCACATCCAATCGATTTCTCTCACAATTCATTTCCACGATTTTTTCATTCTCAAATTTATATCTCTCTCTCTCTCTCTCTCCCTCTCTCTCACATAGTACTTAGTTACCGTGGCGATACGAAAAGTGTCGTACGTTCTCATATTTACACAAAGAAGAATAACAAAAAAAACATGACCGAACGAGATCCGAATGGCGGCTGCGAGGGAGGATAAAAAAAAAAAAAAAAAAAAAAAGATTTGAGGAAATCCCTCCAGGATGAAAAGACGGGACGAAACATAATATAATTCGAATGTACGAAAGACACCTTAACTTTTTTTTTTGCCTTCCATGTGTGTCTCACGCCTCGAAATCCACATGCTGAATAATTACGATGAATTTTCATATTATTTATGTTGTTGTTTCCTTTCGTCTTTATATATCTGGGCACTTTGTGACATTTCACTTAACCCTTTCAGATCGATTTACATGTACAATGAAAGTTAATAATTTATATTACACGGATAAAAGTAAACGTTTCTAAACGGGGAGAAGAAGAGGGGCGGGGGGGGGGCAAGGGGCTGATCGTTCAACGCGATCGTCGAAATTCTTTATCATACATATATGAAATATTAATAATAATGTATTTACATTTCGCGTGAAATAAAGAGTTATAGAGAGGGAGAGAGATAGAGCGTTTTATATATATATATATACACACATATGAGAGTATACATATATACTTTTTAGATATATATATGAATACGTATATATGAATATATAAATCGCAATTCGTTTGTATTTTAAAATTCTATTCAAGTAAGAACCGTTATTGTTTACTGTATTTATACAATTATCATTAATTATCACCTAACTTGGCATCCTTGTGGGAGCGGTGCAGGCGGACAGCCTGGTGTGTTGTGTGTCGTCGATTGTTTCAGGATAGCTAACTTGTCCTCTTTGGAAGATTTATTGTCCGATTTATTATCGGACGCGGTATCAGTCCTGGGTGATATCGTGCTCGTCGTAGTAGTTGTTCCTGCGCCAGTCGACGGGCCGCTGCTCGTGCTCGTAGTCGTAGTTGCGGTTGTTGTTAAGGTTGTAAGGAGATTCGTCGGTGTCGAGGTTGGTGCGGTTGTAGTAGCAGGGTTACTAGTTCCCGTGTACGACGAGGACGGGTTGGAAGTGTCGTTGAATTTCGTATGATCGAGATTAGTCTCCGGGTCAACGGAGTTCGTAATGGTCGTAGCACAAACGTCGTCACTCGCACTACTTGCCACTGGTGCTTTGAGTTCGTAACCCTCCTGACATCTCGTTAATTTTAATCTAATAGGTGTGACCTTGGAAGATCTGACGTTTCTCAATGACGCGGCTACGCTGCTGGCGTTACGATCGCTCGGTGATGATGATGATGATTGCTGATGGTGTTGCTGGTTTTGTTGCTTCTTCGAGTCCTTCGTAGTCTCGGTATTGGAACGAGACTCGTCATTTGTATTTTTATTATCACCGATCGAGGCTTGTTGTCCGCCGAGCCGAGATTCGACGCTTTCGCGATTCTCGGTCGTCGAAGACTTCTTAATTCTCGTCTCGTTCGTAACGGACGATGAAGATTCGTTGAGGCAATCGTTGCTCGTCGCGCTCGAGGTTCCCTTGCCCAAACGTATTATTAATTTCGGTGTCGCCGGATCACCACCGTCCAATATCTGCACTCTACCCTCTTTGTTCTTATTCGATTGTCTCTTTTTTCTCTTACTGTTTTTATCCTTCTTACTCTTTCCTTTAGTTTTTTCGTCGTTATCAAAACCGGCCATAATCATTCTACGGAATTTCATAGATTCTCGCTTGAGCTCCTCTATACTCGGCTTGCTCTGCATACTGCTCAAACGCTTTTTAGGCGGTCGGATTCTACTGTCCTGAACACTCGTCATTTCTTGACCGATTATACTATTACCTATTTTGATCTTTAACTTTGGCGGACCACCGGTTACGCCGAGGCCGCCAACACCGCTGCTGGGAATTCCACCGAAACCGGGACTTCCGAGCGTCATCGATGCACCGCTGTTCGTCAACGATGGCAACGGTGGCCTCGTCTGTCGTCCTCTTCTGCGATCAACGTTACCGCCCACCACTCCCCCGCCTCTTCGCCTCTCGCTGACTCCGTCCTCGTCCTGAACGTCCATAAAACCGCCTCTCTCTTTTCTTCTCTTTTTCTCCATATTCGCGTCGACCACCGCCTTGTAATCCTCTCTCGTCGGTATACTCGTCATCGAGGCAACTGCTTTTGGTATCGTAATGACAGTTCTATTGAGCGGCGGTATCGTTATCGGTGCCGTTATCACGTTACCGTAACTAGGATCATCCGTGTTCATATCCTGCGAGCAATACTGTCTCAACAATTCTTTCTTTCTCATACGACGAAGATTCGAAGTTCCGGAGGCGCTGGTAGCGGTCGGTGTTATTACGACCGGGGCTTGTTGCGCGAGAGGAGGTACCGATGACGCTGGAACGTAATTGGCGTCCATTACGGGTCCCTTGATTTTGACTTTGAGCTGATTCCTCGAATCCGTCAGAGAAACTTTGGTAGCTTCGGTGACCGATGGCAGAGGCAATTCCAATACCGGATTGCAGGGATCGACTTTGGCGGAAACTTCCGATTGAGATTTACTCGCAATCAGGGCTGAATGGAGACTCAATTCCTTCTCGAGGTCCTCGTCGATGTCGGGGATCGAAGGGTCAGCGGTTACGCCGCCGAACGAGTTCAACAAGTGGTTGGTGTACGAGGGCGCGTGAAGCGATGAGGTCTGAGCGTCGATCGTCGAATTGTAAGTCCTCATGTCAACCGGACCTGGCAGAAGCGGCATAACCGTGTCGGTGAAGGATTGACCGGTGTTGCCAACCGATTCTGCGATACTCGTAGTATCTCGCAGATCCGGAGATCCGATCATTTTCTCGTCCATGTATTTTTTGTGGACCCCCGGACTGGAGAGTCTCGATTGTATGTTATCTTTAGCTAGACTCGAAATTTCACGCTTTTCACCGACGTCCGTAGACTTTTTGCGCTCTCTCATTGTTCTTAGATCAGCTATATTGGTCTCGTTGGTTGAATCCTCGTCGGAGTCGAAATCGTAGACGGTACCGATCAATTTATTCTGTATCGAATCATCGAGGTGCATGGTGTTCAATAAAGAGGGTAAAATAGGATGAGCAACGCTCTGATTGTTTCTACCTCGTCCTCGTCCTCGGCCACGACCACGTCCCCGTTGGCCGGCTTGTTGGGCCCCTTTGGCTCCTCGGCCTCGTGCCCTCGAGCTCGGTACAGTTTTCGGGGCTTCCTGGCGAGGAGATTTGCCCGGTGATTTACCCTGCAAAGACGTCACTCTCGTTGATGTTCTCGTTGGTTTTGACGGTGATTTTTTGCCCGTTTGCGATAGTGATAGTGATGGAATGGGTGGTGTTGGGGGTGTGGTTGTCGCCGTGACTGAAATTCCAGTTTCTTTAGCATCGCTCGTTATGGGATTTTGAATATTTTCATCTACGGTGCCACAGCTTTCGTTTATTCTCGTCTCGTTCATGCTGTTATTGCCGTAAGTGATATCCAGTGCTTGAGAATTAGTATTGTGGCTCGAAAGTTCTTGAACGGTTTGTTGCTGTTGTTGCTGTTGTTGTTGTTGTTGCTGCTGCTGTTGCTGTTGCTGCTGGCTTTCGGCCTCGTTGGTCATGGTCGATTGTGGCGGAGGTGTTGGAATTTTGGTCGGTGATACGATCGCGGCGGTGAGTGCCATGTTGTGCGAGGACGATGTGAAAGCAGCGGTACACGGTGAAGCTTGCATGTTGAGAGATTCCTCGAGAGGTTTACTAACGTGTTGCATGAGGCCTTGTGACGTTGGGAAAGGAGCGCCGAATACATTAGGTGGAAACATCGCGGTACCTGGTGACGGATAAGGCAGAGGTGCGGTGCAAGATTGTGGGGGAAACAGTGATACGGGTCCGGCGTAGTTCGCCTCGGGATAAGGATGATAAGCTCCTGCCTCCATAGTGCAAGGCTGAAAGGGTATCTGTTGAATATTTTTGTAAGGTGGCATTGCCGCGTGATCCTCGTTCGAAGATGCCGACGTTATGGAGGAGGAGGTTGATCTACGTGACGGTAATACCTGAGACTCGGCCCATCGGGTATCCTGACGCGAATTGTTTACATCGTAAGGCGAACCCGAGGTTTGATAATCTTGCCTCAATTCGGAAGCTACATCGTCCTTTTCGATTTGACGCTCCATCGGGTTAACGTGATCCTCTTCGGTGCCGGCGAGGCCCATGAAGTGGCGATTCATCATTTCCATGGGTTGCATGTCTTCTACGAGGGAATTCGACATGTTGGCAACTTGTTGTGACTGCTGCTGCTGCTGCTGTTGTTGCTGTTGCTGGTGTTCCATCATGTTAATCGGTTGAACCCGAGATTCGTGAGGATCTAGATGTTGCATGGGGCGAACCATGACGTGCTGGGCTTGCTGTTGGTGTTCTTGATGGTGACGTTGTTGCTGTTGATGATGATGTTGCATCAACTGATACTGATCTTGAAGATTGAGATTAAGCTGAGCGTGAACCAGAGCTTCGGCGTTGCTGCCGGCAATGACAGCTGCTATGTCGTTCGGGAAGCCATGAGTGGCGTACCGATGATTCTGGCTCTCGATAAGTTGATTCAAATGTACATCGTTCGGGTTGAAATTCTCCATACCGCTCGGAGGGACCCAACGCTCGTCGGCCTCCGCTCTATCCAATTTAGCTCTTTCGGCAATCGCTACTTTAGCCGAATCGAGATCTTCGCTGACGTATGGCACGTAATTATCGCTGTTGTTCGAGTAACATGATTTACGCTTTTCCTCGATCGTCTGAGACTTTGCGGAGGTTGTTTCGTCGCATAACGATATTACTTCAGGCGACGTTCTCTCGGTCGAGTGATGAACTACCTCCGGCTCTGGCTCCCGGTGCTTCGGAGTCTTTTCCATCGTCACCCGTTCCGGAATTTTATCGGGCAACGTTATCGGCGCTTGGGGACTTTCTTCTTTCTTTATTTCCTCCGTATTTTCAACGGCGATAGTCGGCTCGAGCTCGAACTGACCGGAATTTGATTTTTTCGATAATTCCATTCGCAGCTTTTCGACTAGATGAAGAGTCTCACGAGCGCTGTCCTCTTTCGAATCTTCCTTGAACCACAATTCGTTGTTGAAGGAGAAAGACAATGGGGCTGCTCGTTCCTCCGCGTCCCGGGGTATGCTGAACCCGTCGTCGTTCACCATATCGTCGGTCAAGATGTCCTGATCGAAGTCGAAAAGCTCCGAAACACTGGGATCTTTGCTGCCATGCTGAGGCGAGAATATCGAACGGTTCAACGATCTTCGACGCTTGTTATTCGTTTCCTTCAAATCTCCGGCCTCGTGGCCGACCGTATTCGTTGTCGTCGTCGATGGAATCGTCGCTGTAGTAACTGCGGACGTTGACGTACTTATTATTCTATCCGTAATCGGTTTCGCGAATGCATTGCTTTCGTCACTGGTATCCTTGGCTGGAATTTGAGCGAGACTGTCAGGAGCCTCGACGACAACGTCCATTTCCGGTGTTTTAACTCGTTCGCTCTTTCCCTCCGTTCTGCGCTTCCTCTCGCTGCTCGTTCTCTCGTAATCCGTCAGATCTTCAACCTGTTCTTTCACGATATTTTCCATCTCGCTGAGAGACTTTTCTCTCGAGAGATTCTCCTTCTCGTTACTTGAATAATTACACCGCTCATCGACCACTGGAACTCTCGTCCGATCTTCCCGTTTCAAAATATCTTCGTGGAATATTTTACTCGTCGATTTAATGATCTCAACGTTTGTTTCCTCGTTGCTGCTCTTTATCGTCGCGCTCAACGGCTCTTCGTTCTCGTTTTTAACATCGATCGATTTTGCTTTCGACAATTTATCGAGATGTTCTCTCTTCTCGAGCAGCTTGTCCAAACCTCGCGACGACTTTTTCGGGCTGTCCCGCTCGGCGCGACGCTGCTTCATTTCCTCCTCGAGAGTATTTATCGTACTTTTGTTGGAACTCTTTTTCGTTCTCCTGTCCTCGATTTTGGGGGATTCTTGCCTCGTTGTTGTGAGCGTTGTCGTAGCCCCCGTCGTTGTTGTTGTTGTCGTCGCCGTTGTCGTCGTCGCCGCCGTCATCGTCGTCGTCGTCGTCGTCAACGTCGTCGTTGTCGTCGCCGTTTCGGTGCTCGGGACTGTCAAGTTTTCGCACGTTGCTTTCTCGTAATCGCTCTCGCGTCTCTCCTCGGACTCGCGCTCTTTATCCTTGGCTTGTCTCTCGCTCAGCCTCTTTTCCACTTTCTTGATCGCAGACACATTTTTACTGTTTCTGTCATCTTTTTGCGGGGCCTCAGTTGATTTTCGTTTTCTAGCTTCGGGCTTGCTGCGCGGAGTTTGCACGCTATCTTCTTTGCTCTTCGAGCTCGACTGTTGCTGTTGATGATGATGATGTTGTTGTTGTTGTTGTTGTTGTTGTGGTGGCTGCTGCTGGGAGGATTGCTGTTTGACTGTCGCAGAAACCTTTTTGCTTGATTTTCCCCCAGACAAATTTCGTGGCCCATCATTATCTCGAGGCCCACCGAGCACACTTTGGTCAGCGGATTTTTCTTTTCGCATGTGTACCAAGACCCACTCTTTGCATTGTTCTGAATTTCTTGTGTCGCCTTTTTTACCGCTTGATGATGAAGATGATGAAGATGATGCGGCGGATGAGGATTGTTGTTTGCGCGATTGTTGTTGTTGTTTTTGTGATTGCTGTTGTTGTTGTTGTTCGTCTTTAACGACGGTTCCACCTGATTCTTCTCTCTCAACAGTCGGCGGCTGAAACTCAAGTCCATGCCGCCCGTCGGAAGTTTTAAGCTTCTTATCGGGCAGCTTCTTGAGTTTCCGCCCTGACAATGTTGTCGATGATGTAGTTGTGGTTGTCGTTGCTGTCGCCATCGTCAAAGGTGTTATCGTCGTCATGGGTAATTTCTTATCCACGACTTCGGCGGCGTTGTCGTCGCTCGTTGCAATTGTTGTTGTTGTTCTATTTATTTGACGTTTCTTCAGGTTTTTCCTCTTCGATCTATTGCTCGTATCGCTCTCGGACGAGGTCGTCGATGATATCGCTTGTTCTTTCTTCACGGGGGACGGACCGCGCAAAACCGTGCTCTTTTCCTCCTCGGAATCGCTGCTACTTTCCGTCGTACTGCTGCTGCAACTGCTACTGCTCGAATCGCTGTTGCTCGTCGAGGCTGATTGAGTCTTGATCTCGGTTGTCGGTTTTTTCGTCGGTTTCGGTGACGTTTCTTCCTTCTTCGGTGTAACTTCTTCCTTTTTAAGTGGTTTCTTCGGTATCTCCGATATTTCTTTCTTCGGTTTAATATCCGGCGGAATCTCTACTTCCGCCGATTGCTGCGAGGTTTTACTACCGAGACCGCTCTTTATATGCTCCGCTGCTTTCTTCGCCGCTTGCCTCTGAGGCACATAAGCGAGAATCTCCGAACCATCGCCGAATTCCTTATCAAAATCGTAAATGTCGTTGCTCTTCGGATCTTTCGAGCTTGTTTTCCCATCTTTTTGCTTTTTCACTCTTTCTTTCGTGATTTTCGGAGGTTTGTTGTCTTCGACAGGAGGCGATTTGACGCTTTCCAATTGTTCGATCGGCGCAGCGTTCGTAATCGCGGTAGCAACGGCTTCTTTCTTGTTCTGTGAACGTTGCATTATCTCGGAGGCTTTTTTCGCCGCTTGTCTCTGCGGGACTATCAACGCCGAAGGTATGTATTCTTTCTTTTTCGTCGTTTTAGCATTTTCCTTGTTGTTCGCTGTTTCGAGGCTACTACGCTCGTTGATGCGCGCCTGTTCCTTGTGAGCGTTCCGTTGCGAATTCTTCGCAATGTCCGCCGCCGAGAACTGTTTTACCGCGGCTTTCGTTATGAAAGGAGCCGAATGCGAGGTACCGTGTTCCTGGGAATCGGAATCCGTGTCGGAATAAATAGCCGCTAACGCGGACGGACCCAGGTGCGAGGTGACTGCGTTCAACGGCAATAATTCGTCGCTGTCGCTACCAGTGCCGCTGCCCAATTCTTTCTCCATGTGTTGCAGCGTCGTGCGAGATCTCGCGCTGTCAGGCTTGTCGCTCGAGCTGCTGTCCCCGCGCTGAGGCCGGTCCGGAGCACTCGATTTCTTCGTCTTTCGTCTCGCTGATACTTTCGTTTTCGGCGATATATTTTCCTCCTCCGTACTCGAATCCGTCTCGAGTTTTATACTCTTTGATTTAC
Source organism: Campoplex capitator (assembly GCA_037576405.1). Classification (NCBI taxonomy): domain Eukaryota; kingdom Metazoa; phylum Arthropoda; class Insecta; order Hymenoptera; family Ichneumonidae; genus Campoplex; species Campoplex capitator. The sequence continues at coordinate 3,050,920 of JARBWI010000021.1, forward strand.
TCGTAGATTTTGTGCTCGGTGATATCATTGTCGTCGCACTCGACGACAACGTCGACGTCGTCGTAAGCGTCGTCGTCGTCGTCGTCGCTGTTGTTGTCGACAACGACGTTATCGTCGTCGACGTCGTCCCCGTTTTTATCGTAGGTTTCGCCGTGTCAGTTTCGCTACTGCTCAACGACGAAATATCGCTACCGTACAACCCTTTCCTTCTTACCGTACCGTTGAAATACAACTTTTTATTCGACGCACCGTTGAAATCAGTCGGCGGTTTTTTCTCGTCGCTCGATACCGGCGACGGTGATTTAATTCCCGCAATTCGCGCCACTATCGTCTCAAAATCGCGCGTATGATCCTCCGCGTCGGCATGAGAATACAAACGATCGTATATCGACGGACCGTGATTCGCCTCGGCGACAGCCGCCGCTGCCGCCGCCGGCAACGAACCGCACGATAATACCGCAGTTTGCTTGTGAAACGTTTGCTCACGAAAACGCAAATACGTACGACACAATTTCTCCCGCCTACCAACCATGTAACAAAGGTTACGAACACGCTCCAAATCCTGACGCAACTGCACGAACGTTCGCATCTTCTCCAAATCCGCCGCTTGACCCTGGGCACGCGCACCCGCACCCGATAACTCACCGCAACGCGGTGCCAGTAGAGGCTTGTTGTGACCCGCCTGCAAACATTTCAATCGTACCAGTTTTTCTCTAGATTTTTTTACCTGACAAATTTCCTATGTTTAAAGACCAAAATACAGTTTTTTCTATCCTTCGCAAAATTATTCTTCTTCGTATTCAATCACGTTTGAAATATTACGAAGAATCGAAGCCGTTCTGAATAAAGCAAAACTTTGAATGAAGAAAACTATTTTTTACGAATTATTTTTGTCGATTCTCTGATCGATTCTTCTGTCAAATTATCTTTCTCGATTGCTACGCATTTTTGCTGAATCATCGAGAAATTCGGATGCATCAAAGATTGAAATAATGACAGATCAATATTTGTTGTAACGAATAAATGCAACGAAAGTTCGTTAGCTCGATAGGAGAAATGGAAAAATAGGAAAAGCTGGACAGAAGTACAATTTTTCAAACGTGTGCTATGAAAAAAGTGAAGTAAATTTTCAATCGCACGAAGATTCTTTTCGTCAACCAACGAAAACGGCAAGTTGATAATCAAAAATTGATTATTCTCATAACTTACCCGTCTCTTTAGTTTCCAATAGTTGTAAATGTACACAATGCCATCGGGATCAACGTCCAATTTTTGCGATGTTATGTCTTTGAGACTAACATGCTTATCGAACTCTGCTTCGATCTCTTGCAACCTGATGATTCGAAAGAGAGATTAATAGTAGAAAAAATCACGCAATTAACTCTGTTAACCCGTCAGCGGCCGGACTATGAGACTTTTTTTCACGCTTTTATTAAAACGATTTGAAATTTTTTCTATCCGCGTCAAATTCATTTTTCTGTATGAGAAACATGAAAATTTTTTTTTTTTCATTATTTTTTATTTATTTATTCGATCGGAGTGTCAGTAATCATTGGATTGATGGTTTCCAACAAAGAAACATGTTCCAAAATCATAATCAATGCAGTGGAATTATTTTCAAGCTTCTATTTGTCGAATTAAGCAGTTCAATCTACATACCGATGAGAAAATCTCTCATCGCGCGACCAATGTTTAGGATACAAGTAGCGCGACCGCTGACGGGTTAATGTTGTCAAGATTGGAGCGTAAGTCGTGATAAATTGAAAGTACGTACTTTGCTGCGCGTGCTTGATTCTTTTCTTCCGACGTCATGTCCTTACGTTTTCGTGGCCTGGGCTCGCCGTCCTCAGAATCCGAACCTCCTTTGCCAGAGTTTCCGCCCCCGGACCCTCCGACACCGACTTTGTCTTTCGTGTTCGTTCTACTGTGCTTTTGACAGTACGACTGCAACGAAAATACAATGAGAATGCTACAGTTTTCGAAAATAAATATTAAATACAATTCAGATCCTGAACTTTTTTTGGTGAAAAGCACCGTTTTTTTTTGCTATTTTTATCATCGAATTTTGATCAAATTTAACTTTATCATACGTCATTTTCTTTTGTTATCAAAAAACGAATAAAACGATGTATAAATAAACCTCGTTGCTGCATACGAGGAACGTTTTATTCTCATGAGATGATTGGAATCGTTTTCGATCCTGTTGCAAGGGTTGCATTCGGAAAAAAATGAATTATCGATAGATATGGAATCAATTATTTATAATCAGTTGTTGACGTATAAACAGAAGCAATAAAATCAAGTTTTATAGCGCAGTTAAAAATGTTATATTTGCGAAAGTTCTCAGGGGTGAAATATTGAATGATTCAACTTTCATTAGGTTTTGAATGATTAACGTAGCGTTACATAAATTCAAGTATGGCGCACAATAAAAGATTCAGTGGAGCTGTTTCTGTGCGAAAGTAGTGGAGTATTGTCATATGTGAAACTGAAAGGAGCTTTTTAAATAAATACAATTTTGAATCGTATGAGTCCTCGTTTCATTGTATCACTGTTATTTTCACATGGAATTTGAACGTAAAATAGACAAAGGTTTTTTTTTTCACGGACGTTAAAATTCATTATTCTTACCCTCAATTTAACACCGTCGTCCGCCATTTCATCTTCGATAATCGCTTTCATTTCGAGACCGTATTTAAAAGCGCACGTAACATGATACGCTGTTTTGCACGTCTTTATACTGCATTGGATGCAGGCACCGACGCGCTCACGACAAAGCACGCAAATGAGAGCCCATCGGCTTTGCTGTAATCATGGTAAAAATTTCATAATTTTTATTCCCGTTAAGAATTTTTTAAACACGTTCTTTTCCGAGAGTTAATTGAAGTTAAATTTAAAAAAAAAATGAATTATTTACCGGAATACTGGAGATTTTAGTGATCGGCTCCATTCTTTCGACACAGCCGATGCTTACTTCGGGGATCCATAGAGCGCAAGAAACGTGTGCCCACTTTTGTCCGCTTCTCGTGCACTTCATAGCACCACCTTTGTTCGGGCACAATACGCAATCGGGACGCTGACTCAGAGAGCAAGTTCGGCATAGCCAGGAACCCTCGGGTATCGACGTTATTCCATAACACGCCTGGTGAACGCAAATGTTGCAACAGTCGCAAAACACCATCTCGTTACCTTCCTCCGAATCGGGCTGTTTGGAATTAATGTTTTATTCAAATTATCCGTTTTTAAGATACATTTCTTGTGACACTAAATATAATGAACATTTCTAAACGCATTAACAAATCTGGCAAACTATTCAAACAAACCAAAACCGGAAATAATCCCGTTAGAACAACTTATAAATAACTAAAACTAAATACTAAAAGTAATCGAAAAAATTTTCATGTAAATTATGTGTATAATTTCATTAACGGATATAATTTCGTCAGTGTATTGTAATACGAATAGAATAAATGAATTTTGATCGGAGATATTCTGTATCTTACGAAATTATATCCGTTTATCTTAATTACTGTCAAACTGCTCAAAATCAAAACAAATTTTTGTATTAAATGTCTATGTTTAATATTTAAACGATAATTTGTTGCTGGTCCTGATTTTGGAGTTCTTGAACAGAGTATTAAGACATGAAACGATAATAAACTAATTAAAATAAAATAATAGAAAAAAAAGCATAATTTACTTGACTCACCGATCTGCAAACGTCACAAATGACGTTCTCATCGTACTCGATACCCAGGCCTTCTTCATTTTTTACGATTGTCTGAATTCTCTCCCAACATCGAACCTCTAATTCCTCTATCACACGCTCGAGCTGAGACTCGGTGACCGAGGGTTGACCAGCCTGATGAACAAAAAAACACTTGTTAGAGTCGAGTCCTCCACGATTTTTCGCATTGTTTTTTTTTTTCTCAATTTTTCTGAAGTTTGAGTACTTGGAGAAAAATGTCGATTTACCTGAGCTCTCTCGCCGTTAAGAACGTCGAGCCAGGCGATATCCACGTCATCGAGATCATAAGCGCAAGCTTTTTCCGCCCTAGACGGTGTAGTACTAAGATGATGATCCTCCGGATTAAAATAATCGTCACGTGATATCCGTAGGAATTTTTTCGGTCTGAAAGAGAGTTAATTCGTTGATTAGGCTCCAATTTACTACTACGATTCTCCTTCGATGAACCACGTGAGCAAATTGATCATTATTTTGATAATTTTATTGGAGTAACAACAAAGTTTGAAACTTCAACGACTTCAATGAACTGCCAGTAAAATATCCAAATAAATAAAATTCCAAACTCAGAAAACCCTCCAATTTCACGATTTCATCGAAGTATCTTTGAATAATCCGTCTTTAATTAAATGCCATACAAAAAGTATAAACAATATTTCCAAGATGAATTTCGTACTACGAGGAATGGCTCAGTTTCGAGAAATACTTTTGACCTCAAAATGTCGTTTCAGCTACAATTCCCCAACTAATTTTAATGTAACGAAAGTATAGAATGAACGATTCGTTACAAATGAACTATGAATCGATAGCATACTCGAAAAAAATCTCAATTTCAAAACAAAATGAATATTATTTGATGAATTATTATTACTTACAGTTTGAATTCTCCATGATGCTTATTGGCAGGCAAAGTTTGAGTGATTGCAACCATGGGTTCAGGCAACGAGTCCGGATTAACCGGTACTTGTACACCCCTCTCCCACTCCTGTTTCCATTGATCAGTGATGACCCAATATTCATTAGGACTAAGGGGCTCGCTATCCGGGAGCTTCATCGCACTTATAAGATCTTTACGAAACAATTCAGCAGGCGCTTCGGCTGCCGAACGATTATAAATGCTCGATATTTTGATGTCGCTGAGGGGTCTAGGTGTCCACGAAGCACCGCCCTGACTCGAAGACGCCATCGTTTCTTCTTCCTCGGAGGGACCAAGGGCAACCGCTGACGCTGATAAACCCGCGGCGGCCGGGCCCAATCTACATTTTCGCCTCTTGATCGCCCCCGGATAAGAACCCAAGTCATTGTCGTTCTTGTTTATTCGCTTGCCCCGTTGTGCCATTCTACTATGCCCGGTTTAGCTAGTCCTTACGTGGCGCATGCAAGTGAGCTGCTTCGCGCACCCTGCCGAACCAACCAAACAATCGACAGAATAAAATCATCAGAAATATTATAGCACGAAAGTTTGCATCGTCGAAACGCAGAAAAAAATCTGCTTTTCGAATATCCACATCTCATCTTCTCTAATTATCCATGATTTTGGAGCAAAGTTTTCCAAGTTCAGGAAACAACCGAACTATTGCTGTAATTGAAACTATTAATTGCTAAAATTGCCAATTATCATGGGTTCCAACAAAGCAAACGTCGATATTACTAGATTGTTGTGAAATATTGAAAATTCATCATATTTTCGAATGTAAAACAGATTTCTGACAAGAATTCATTTGACCAAACTGCAATTGGTAAATCAAAATGGATCAACTATTCTCTTCATCTGTATATTCTAGCATTGACTTATTGAAATATGAACTGTGATTTTAATGGAGCTCAGCCACTCTGAGAAGAATTATCAAAAAAATTGACACGATCTATCGACCTGATAATCTCAATAAGAAGTTAATGAATGAATAATCAAATAAAGTGTGTCAATTGGAAAAAAATCACATAGAAATAAGAAATATAATTGTAAATATACTCACTACATAGCTGTCCATATAGTTATTTATTCGGAAATGAAATTCCTCTCGAAACTGAAAGAAGAAAGAAAAAAAGTACTTATTAGGCGAACGATGCAAGAGATTTCATCATTTTCAATATCAGTACATAATACTACACAGACAGAAATCAGCAAATATCAAAAAGAGTATAAACATAGATTTATCGCTGATAAAACTAAAATTTTGGTTCTCACGTTCAAGCGCATCTACGATTTGATAAAAATAAAGAGATGTCAAAGTTTTTTTGAAATATTTACAATTTCATTAATTTTCAGTAAAAAAACTGTTGAAATTTTTTAAAACTTCCGACGGTTTTGTTGCTCCGGAGCTTAGATGTCCGTCGCCGCATAAAACTTTTCTCGCGCTCGAACTAGTCAGAGCTACGTATCGGTTTTCATGATCAAAACAAATGTGACGACACCGATCGAGGAAGAGCAGCATTTTGACACAATTCTCTGCGCTTAGCGTTGTAAACGATAAGAACGAAGCGGAAAGATAGATGAAAAGATATAAAATAGAGATAAACGAGACGAAAGAATTTACCTTCTAGTGGAAAATTGATGATCCGCGTTGAGCATCTGTGCTGTCGTAGATATAATAGCCCGGATAAATTGGTCGATAGTTTTGTATAATACAGAGGTAAGAATAAAGCGCGATAAACTCCTTGTTGACAAGGGTGTATGTAATAATTGACGTATATCGGGATTGCGATAGGAGGGCACAGCAGGTCTCGTAGAAACGTCGAAGAACGACGATACTGATAGATTGGGAGAAGTGATGAGTACGATCCGCTGTTCGGGCCGTGTAACGCACCTGTCCTCAGCTGAGGGTGATAACATAATATAGGTTATACGAGAAGGTAGTTTTAACGAGGGTGATTTAAACGTTGTACGGGTGAGAGTGTCGTGTTGGTCGTAACGGTAGTTGTCACATTATAATCGGGGGTAAAGAGAGTTAAAAGCGGGGGCCGTGTTACATTCGGAGATACACAAACACGCGACGTCGGGTACAGTCGAAAAACAGTGGGGTAAAAAAATAAAAAACTAAAGGGGGATAAATAAAATGAAAATAAGAAAAGGGAAATGAGATAAAAAAACGAAGGGAAAAAAAAAGAGAGCGATGTTCTTGGTAACCGTGGTTGAGATATACGGGAGAACAGGGAACACGGGTTGTACGAACGGTTTTGCGCTCTCTCTTCGTTTTCCCCCGTACCAAGAGAGTTAAAGTTGGGGGTTTCATGTAAACATTGTCGTCGAATAAAAGCTTGTTACACTACGAAACTCTCACGTTTTTTGGGCTTGTTTAACTTTTGGACTCACTGGGCCGCGCGTAGATGTAATTGGCCCCGTACACGACGGAGCTTCATCTTAAACGCTCAAACACTTTTTTAAAACGTTTCGTCTATCAGCACGAACAAAATGCCTCACGGCTCCATTACGCTGCTGCTGCTGCTGCCTGCTGCCCAACAACATTGACAATACAGATGGCAGCACCGACACCTCGAGAGATCGCAGCAATGGCGGCCAAACACACATACAACATCTCGGGACTCACACGAGAGAGCTCACAACACTGTACACTCGTTATAAAACACATACACGCGCACATACTACCTTCTTTCAATAGCGAAACACACCGACTGACTGAGGATATACTCTCTCGCTCGCTACTCTGACTCTAACGCTATATAACCCGAGGAGAGCTCGAAGCATTAAATACCTTATTATTGATCTATTAGCCGCGAAATATATTTTCGCGCGCGCACTTGTACACGTGATTTTACAATGCGAGGAAAAACCGCGAGTCCTCGTGTGGACATTCGACGAGAACGTACACGATACCGGACCTCTCGAGCTCTCTTCGTTTTTTTTTTCCCCCGTTTTTTTTCTCGCTTATTCTTTCTCTCGTTCCGCTTTTTTCGCTTCTTTTAATTCTCGCGCTTTTTTTTCCGTCGTATTCCTTCGAATAAATTTATTCTCTTCGTATATTATATTCCTCTCTTTTATGCATATACGAATTTCTGTGTCGTGTGTGTATATATCGATATATTGATATCGTCGTATATATACGTATATTAGGATAACGACGACGACGGTGTATGCAGCAAGTGCGTATATGCGAATCTCGCTCTTTCTCTCTTTATCACAGGGGGTGCCTAACCAACATGTCCTCATTAGCGATTCCAGTAACGTATAGCCTGTTCGTACTCACTCCGGTACGCGGCGACGAAAGAGGATCGCTTTTTCGATCCGCGATCGTTTTCTCTTCGACTTGTCCACCCACCCTCAACCCCCTCCCTACTTTACTATACCGACCGATTCGTCTCGTGCGTTATTTACTTCGCGTTAAAATTGTTTTTTTTCTTTTTCAAATTTTCACACGTTTTTTTTCTCTCGTTTCACCGGAAGATAATTCGGTTTTTATTTTTTCTCTCTCTCGTTTCTTTCGAGCTCGAGACTCACGGCGCCAACGTGCGAACCACGCACCCACGGATCTCGTTGACCAATCGATAAAGTATATATACATATATATACTTTATACAACTAACATTTGCGTGCATACAGACGCTCTCACACGTGTGTATATCTTATATTTTTACATTAATGCGAATATGTGTTTGGCGCCATGATGCTTTCATCTACATATATATATGTATATTTCCTATATTCGCGTGTGCGTATTTTATTCTTTACACGCGAAGGTATGCAATAAAATATGTGGGTTGTGGGTTGCCTCTCTCTGCTTCTTTACGAGAGAGAGAGTCCAAGGGAAAAGTCACGTGACCGAACCGAGCTCTCGCACAGATACATCTCGCGGATTCGTCCTCACAATTTATGGGATCACGAGTATGAAATTCTTAGGGGTCAACAGGTACACGCGCCAGAGGTCTACAATGGGTTAAAAAAAATTTTTCTTGTTTGTTTGTATTTTGTTTTTTGTTTTTTTTTTTTTTTGCAACAGCGAAAAACAGGCGCTTCTTCCACGCGAATCGCGTGTGCGCCGGTGAACGGCTGAGGCTGACAGACTCTCCCGCATCCACACGCAGGTCGAATTTTGACGGAAGATTTCACGGGATTGAGGAGCCAGGAGGAGGGGGAGAGGGGGGGGGAATACACTTGATCGCTTGACCGAATGCAGCATCCATGAAATTTTGTTTCAAACTTAGCGATGTAGCTTTTCATCACAGCGAAGAATTTACGAATGAAAAAATGTGATGGAAACTTTTTTTTAACCATTTATTCAATCAAGTATGTTAATTTTTAGACGATTTTATTTATCGAGTATGATATATGCGCTTGTTTTGTATTTTCTTTTTTATTACGCCGTAACAGTGTTCGTGCGTGTGAGATTGACAGTCGAACGCTCGGAGCGCCGAACTTGTCTCGATAGCGTTGACAAATTTAACTATCGCGAAAAGCTTTTGATAAATTGTGACAGGTGTCGCTTAAGGTTAAATGACACAAACTAACTCGGTTGATAAAAACGAAATTTACATCGTGGAACGCAATGATAAACCTTTTTCACTCATCCCAACAAAGTAGTTTGTTTTATAAAAATTAAATGCAAAAGAATGAATACGCAAAAATCAATCCGCATTGTTATGTTTTTCATTTATACATTGTAGGAATAAGGATTAAGGAAACGCGCGTTTCTAGTAAAAAAAAATCTCTGTTCAAATTATTGGTTTTTTTTTTAAATAGAAATTTTGACATTCTTTTATGCACCGCTACCGACATTTCACGACCCTGCATATCGGGTGTAAATACGATACCGGCGCTGCGGCGAAATGATCGTAACTCGTACGAATTTTGAGTACGATTATCCCTCTCCACTGTCAGTAGTAACAATATTTTCAGCTTTATTCCACTCTAGTCTGTACGGAACCAAGAAAAACGACAGCAAGCTAGAAAGAGAGAGGGCTCGAGAAAGAAGGAGAGAAGGGGGATTGAGACAGAAAGAGGGTGAAGAAGAGAACGAGAGATTCAGGGGGGCTGGACTTGCTTATAATACTTATACCGATGAAACGTTTTTCGTGTTTATTCGCCACTTGTCTATTATTTTTTTTGTTTCTTCGTTTGTGCTAGGCTAGAAAATTATATGATACCCATTATAAATTTGGAACTTTGGTTTAAAAGAGATAAAAAAGGAGGAAAAAAATTAAGAAAAAAAAAGGAAGTTATAACCTGGTTTAAAAGAAGTCCCATACGCGATATACCCCAGAATCCATGCCATGCTTATTTTGATATAATAAAAGATTTTTCAGTAGGGCTACAAATTTTTTTAAATCGGGTAAAGAAAAATAATAGCACCTACGAAATCGGCGTACTACGAGGAAGCTGCGAACATTCCAATATTTAAGTACGAAATATACATATTTTTTTTACTCATTCGAACAATAAATTTTACTCGCAAATGTCTCTTGTCCACGTCGATTCGGGAATTCGCGAGTTCCGCGATGCAACGGGAGAGTAAGGGAAATTCTGAAAAAAAAAGGCAAAATATTTTTAGTTTTCATTATTTTGCACAGCATAAAGAAAACTGAGTAAAAAGTTTTATCATGTATTGTTCAATGGATTTCAATGAAGAGAGGTTATGATTCCCGATCTCTAAAACTAGTCCGTGAAATTGTGTGCTCTCCCACAAATGTGACAAAGTGTATTTTTTTTTTTTTTGTTTTTTTTGTTTTTCGAGTTTATAAAAAATCGTGAAATTGAAGTGATTTGTTTATGACGCATTCGAAAAAATGAGAATTGTGTGTTTTATAGTGAAAAAAAAAAAAGTGTTGCGGGGATGATTGTTCGAGGTTCGATTTTCATACAATTGAAATATAGCGAAGCTTTTTTTCTTTTTAATCCTATCAGAGCTCGACAGCTGGCCAGTAATGTCCGTACCTTCGTCGTCGTCGTCATCCTCATCGTCGTCCAAAGGGATAGAAGGAGAAAAACCAGGCGGCACTAGTCCAAGTCCTGTTGAAGGCGTCGAAGTCGGAATTGCAGGTCCGAGCACTTTGGAACATCCCGTTTGTCCTTTGCCCCAAGACGGCGAGTCCGAAGATTATGGAAACGAAGCCGACGAGGAAGAGGAAGACAGTAGCGAAGAGGAAAGCGAGGTAATCAACGTATTACTATAATTGTTAATCAATTGCGTTATGGAAAAATACAAAATTTAATAAGAAAAGTCATTTATTTTCATGCTCCGATATATAAATGAATTCGCACAAATATTGATCACACAAATGTGTGTTTGGACTCGAGTAGGTTTACATTCATTATTATAACATTATTATATATTGTTGGAAATCGAATTACTGAACAATTCTTCTCTATGCACGGTGCTTGAAATTAACATGATTGGAAATTTTCTTAAGTTATCCTGTTTTTTTTTTTCAAATATTCTAAAAAAAACAAATCAGATTTTTCCTTTACAATGATTCGAAGAAAATGTACGGATCAAAACTGCCAGGATTGGACTGAGAAATGTTTGAACTGTCACTATAAAAGCAACAATTTTGATGAAAACGAGTCACTTTTTGAGGTATTGATTCGGGTGTCATTTATTTTATCCCACCAAACTGACCGAAACTGTTGTTAATTTACAATTACACAATTCGATATTGAATTTGGTTGATTATGAGTGACTAGTTTCTGAGTGCACAACTTAAAAAGCACATTTATCATTTACTGAATAATGAAAGGCAATAAATTTGTTTGTGGGATGAAAAAGGAAGCCGAGTGCGTCAAGTAAATTGATGATTGAATAATTTTAGATTAGCGATAGCGGGCTGTACTGCGACGCGGAGTGTGAGGAAGAAATTGAGAACGAAGATTGCAGACCCGCCGAGCCAGAACAACCTCAAGCTCCTGTCGAACAACGTGTTCAAAGTCCCATTTTGCACACTTGTGTACCCCTCAATGTTGTACAGCCTCAAAGAAAAAGAAAGTGCGAAGTGGAGCCTATTTTACCTTGCAAGAAACTCAATCCAGAGGACAAAAATCATACCTTGTGAGTTTTTGTTGTTAATTATTGTGAAAACTTAACACAGCAGGATGCAATTGTTTAAATCCTTTTCTTCTCATTTTCAGAATTGTTAAAAAATTGGAGGAGAAATTGAAACACGTGAGGTTCGTTATCCCCACGAGAGACAATCCTCCACCTGAAATGAGCAGTTGGCTTCTCCAGTTTCAGGTATATTCTTCTCAATTATCAAACTTAATACGTACAACAGCAACCTTTTTTGTATCTCAGTAGTGCATCGGTTATATCTCGTCGCATTTGCCTCAGAAGCAACGAGAATCCATATTTTTTCTCAACAACATTTATAAAAAGATTACAAAACAAAAATTTGAGGATAGCCTCAAATTTTTCATCACTGTAATATAATATATTTCGTAACTACTCTATAATTTAAAAATCGAAAGTGTTACATAATATTCCTGAACCAGTCTCCTTACGAAGTCGCTCAATGATACTCTTCCCAAGCTCAGAACATTCTTTAACCGAAGTATCATTTTATGTTGAATAACACTTTCTTAAATGTAATTCCAGTAAATCCTCGTAAAAGCAGTCGTTTATTTCTCAGTTAAGAGCTTCTTTATGTATTTTGCATTGTGTACAAACGTTTTATCCATCGTACGTGTTCGTTTACGCTTTTTTCCCATTATATTTATGATTTTGAAATATTATCTTAATAACGAATAAATAATAATTATCATTAATTATATTCATGCATATTTATCGCTGTAATTTGTGAATTCAACAGAGGTGGTCAAACGCAGAGAGAATGCTGGCGATAGACGAACTAATCGAGAGATGTGAGCCTACCCAAGTGCGTCACATGATGCAAGTAATAGAGCCCCAATTTCAACGAGATTTTATATCTTTATTACCAAAGGAACTGGCCTTATCAGTTTTGGCATTTCTCGAACCCCGGGATTTATTGAGAGCCGCACAGACCTGTAGAAATTGGCGTTTTCTCGTCGATGACAATCTCCTTTGGAAAGAAAAATGTCGTGTCGCGGGTATCGACGGTCTCAAAGATTTTTCAATAAACAAACGGAAAAATTGTCGAACTCATTCCGGCAACTGCGGATCGCCCTGGAAACAGGCTTACATGAGACAGCACAATATCAAAATGAACTGGAGAACTCAACCCATTAGACCACCCAAAGTATTGAAGGGTCACGACGATCATGTTATCACGTGTTTACAGTTCTCTGGTAATAGAATAGTCAGCGGCTCCGATGATAATACGCTCAAGGTGTGGTCGGCAGTTACGGGAAAGGTACATTTCAGTTTTTATTTATTTTTTTCATTTTCACATTTCACGTTTTTACCTTAAACGAAATTTAATACTATTTTACGTAATCAAACATTGATTCGATACAACAATTGTTTAATGTACCGAGTTCTTACTGTTCGAGACTTGAAAAAATTCTATTTTCAACGACGAATACAATTTTCCTTGTACAATAACAAGGCTGATTGCAAAAAACAGGAAAAATTCGTGCACGAAGAGAAATTCGACTATTTTCTGAAAGATTTTTCTTGTTCAACAGTGTTTGCGAACTCTGGTTGGTCACACGGGAGGTGTTTGGTCGTCGCAAATGTCGGGTACGACGGTGATAAGTGGAAGTACGGACCGTACGTTAAAAGTATGGAACGCCGAGACGGGACAGTGCATTCATACGCTTTATGGTCATACGTCGACCGTGAGATGTATGCACCTGCATGGGAACAAAGTAGTTAGCGGTAGCAGGGACGCTACGTTGAGAGTTTGGCAAGTAGACACGGGAGAGTGTCTACACGTTCTCGTTGGACATTTGGCAGCTGTAAGATGCGTGCAATATGATGGAAAATTAGTAGTTAGCGGAGCCTACGATTTTATGGTTAAGGTATGGAACCCCGAACGCGAAGAGTGCCTTCACACGCTTCAAGGACACACGAATCGCGTTTATTCTCTCCAGGTACAAATTTTATCACAAATTCCATTTATTTTATCTCGTTAATGAAGAACTCTGAAATCTGTTTTTCCGAACGTAAATCTTTTTCCTCAGCACAAAATGTTTCCTACACGAGATGAAGTTTAATTCTCAAGCGTTTTTCTGTATTGAAGAGAACTGAGTACGATAAATTACTTCATGGCGTCAAAAAGTTATCTGACGTTTCCAAATTAGTTTGAAACTCGTAACAGCAAATTCGAAAGGAAATATTTTAACAGATGAAATAGCAAAATTTACTAAGGATAATGGAATGGACATTTGAAGAAAAAAAAGCATAGAAAAAGATTCATTTATGCATCCTTCTCTCCGTTTGTTTATAACAAAGAGAATGGTGCATGTCAAAATCGTTTTAGGGGAAGATTTGATGCTGAGGACTCTGTAAACGAAAAAATGCAAAAAAGAAGTTTTTTTCACTTAAAAATTTGAGTCTTTTTTGACACTGTCATGGAGATCTAGAGCAGTTACGGATTTCAAGAGTTTTGGAGTGAAAAAATTGAAATTTTCCAATAAATAAAATCACTTCGCTAATAACTCAAAATATTGTTTATAAATAAAAATTTATTTTTTTCATGATATAAATAGTTCGATGGTGTTCACGTGGTGAGTGGTTCACTCGACACGAGTATAAGGGTGTGGGAAGTCGAGACCGGTGCCTGCAGGCACACTCTCATGGGACATCAGTCTCTTACTTCGGGTATGGAACTTCGTAATAATATTTTAGTATCGGGTAATGCCGATTCAACGGTCAAAGTTTGGGACATCGTCAGCGGTCACTGCCTACAAACACTTTCCGGCCCTAACAAGCATCAGTCAGCCGTAACTTGCCTACAATTTAACAGTCATTTCGTCATAACGTCCTCGGACGACGGTACCGTTAAGCTCTGGGACGTCAAAACAGGTAAAATCGAGTTTTTATTTTCAAAAAGTTTGATATTTTTTAAAATTTTTATATGAATGTGAAGAAAAAATGCCTGAAATATAAAATCTTTTTCTCTAATTCCAAAAAGGCAATATTTCTTAAAATGTTTCACGTGTTATGAAAGTCAAGACATTTATATAAGAAACCAAGTTGTGCGACTAATTCGTAAAAAATTCGTTCGTTTGAACGATCGGTGAATGACTTTTTGGGTTTATTTGAATTAATAATCCTGTCCAACATCTCAAATGGTTTGACACTTTAACCGAGTCGACACGAGTCCAGATAAATCAAATAAAATTATTCGAAGGGAGCAGCATGAGGCCAAAATTATTTCGAGAGTCATAAAAATCGATAATTTTTGTAATAAATAATTTGAGTAAAACAATTAAAACAATATTTGCTAAACGGAAGATTTGATGTAATACGAAATTTCAGGTGATTTTATAAGGAATCTCGTAGCACTTGAGAGTGGTGGAAGCGGCGGTGTAGTTTGGAGGATCCGCGCGAGCGATACGAAGCTCGTTTGTGCGGTGGGAAGTCGCAACGGTACTGAGGAAACGAAGCTTCTCGTCCTCGACTTTGATGTTGAGGTCAAATAGTCCAATTCCTCGTGGTCGTTGTCGTCGTCGTGCCTCGGATAGCTCCGCTATGTGACTTCTGTACATATTTTCATTAGGTAGCGTAACCAATCTACTGTACAATGTTTCATGTATTACATGGTTCGATTGTGATAAGACTGCGCGTGAACGAATGCTTAGTAATCAAGAGGGGCCGGGGGAGATGATTCATTAGCAAGAAAAAAAAAAAAAAAGTAAACAAAGCAAATGAAAAATCGTGAAACAAAACAAAGAACAAAATGTATGAGGAAAGATACTAACGATGATGAGAGGTTTCGAAATAGGGCGCAGAAATAACGATCGAACGATCGCTCGTTCGACGACGAAGCCATGGGCAATTATTATCGCCAACCAAGACTGAAATCGACGTTAAAAATAAGCTTTTTTTTTTATCTTCCTTAAACTTTTTTTATGACGCAAGAAACTTTATATTTTCCAGCCAGGTCATTGAGAGTGAATGTGAAAAAAAAAAAATTTTCTTCGTCTTCACTCGATCGGAATACGAGTTGTGTACGTCGCGACGAGTGAGACGTAGAAAAGGAAAAATCAAGGAATTTTCACACAAACGTTGACAGCTGAATTTTGTTTCTTTCGAATTTGGGTACAATTCGAAACTAATATTTGACTAAATTCAATCGATCGTGTCTCAAAAATCAATTTTGATAATAGTAATGCCTAAAAATTGCCAACGAATAATTTGATCGAACAATTTTTCAAATAAAAACTCAATATAATTTTTTTCAATCATCGGTAAACCTAAATAATCACTTTTGAAAATCTTCCGAAATCAGGAATTTTTCACAATTTTTTATCTAAAAATGTGGCAACTTTCTCCAAAAGTTTCCGAAACATTTAGCGGTATTCATAGTCGGTAGCATAACTTGCATCTTAAGGAGTTTCGATACAAGTGATAAAATGTTACCATTCAGTTGAAATTTACACAGTATATTCTTTGACGTGTACTGGATCTTCCATCCAAATTTTAAATCGATCGTCTACACCGTTTTTGTGAAATTAAATATATAAAAAACACTTTTCAACATGGCAAGATAGAATAGTGAGAAAAAAATGTTGGAAACTTGTTGAAAAACCGGCATACCACAAATTACATGATCGCAATTACGGTTCCTAAAAATTAAATAATTCGTCTGCAGATGTTTATTAATTATCCACTTATTCATCAACGAAAACGGTGAGTTTTCACCGATCGACCGAAAGAACAGTTTCTTTTTCGTTTGTTTTCGACGAAATACTGTTATGTGAAATTGGCGGTTCGCTTAGAAACACTAAAAGTGTACCGAAACTTCTTAACGTAAAGGCAAATAGGGGTGGAAAAGGGACTGTGAATACTGGTCATTGAACGAACAGTTTTAAAAATTTTTTTTTGCTGTATGCATAAAAACAAAATGAGCTCGATTCCGACAGTAAACAAATTCATTTGAGAATAATAAAAACAAAGATGATCTGACACATTCAAACGAAATAAAATACACAGTTGCCAACGTCTGTGTAAAAAATCCTGAAACAGTCGTCGATTTCGGATCTCGTTGACGACGATAATCCATTGAGAAAAAAATTGGATGTACCTACCGCCGTGTACAAACAAAAAAACAAAAAAAAAAAGAGATTCAAAAGACTCGATACAATACTATGAAGAATAAGGAGCTTATACTATATATTGTTTTATTTTATATTAATATTATTATTATTTTTCAATTAGTACGGAATTAATTTTCTGTTATGTTCGATTTGAAATGCGGTATCGTTACTCGTTGGTAGTTTTGTATTACGGGATAATCACGATCGATCGACGCTCGTTCTTCCTCGTTGGCATTTTGTTTTTTTTTTTTCTTCTTTTTTTTCGTCGTTTTTTTTTTCACACTTTATATGACGACTTATGTGGGCCGATCGTTCTTCGCGCACAGATGTTCGCGGGAAAAAAAAACAGTTGCAATCGGTGTTGTTCCTTTAATTATTATTCTTATTATTATTACTATTATTATTATTATTATTATTATTAATCGTCAACGTGCCGTGATGCAACTTATCGGACAGCGGAAAGAAATGAAAAAAAAAAAAAAAAAAAAAGAAATAAAAGAAAATTGTCCCGATAACCGCGAAGCACTTGACGCGAAGAACACGAATGTGCATATATTTACA
The DNA here is from genome assembly GCA_037576405.1 of Campoplex capitator. Lineage (NCBI taxonomy): Eukaryota > Metazoa > Arthropoda > Insecta > Hymenoptera > Ichneumonidae > Campoplex > Campoplex capitator. The sequence continues at coordinate 3,068,355 of JARBWI010000021.1, forward strand.
TCCAATTGTGATTTCAGAATAATAATTCAATTAATAGTAATGAAAATATTTCGGCCGCGTTACCCCGAGCCTCGTTGAGCCGTCCGACAATTGTACTAATTTTATATTTTTAAATCGCGTTTGTAACGTTTAATGAATTTCAACGATTAGGGCATTATTTTTAATTTTATTATTCTACGAAGATCTATCGAATTCTTTAAATTCTTTTTTTTTTTTTTTTTTTTTTGTCTTCTCGCTTATTTATTAATAAAAAAGGAAAAAAATATAAAGGATTTCGGAGGATTCTTTCAAACCGATGACTCGTGGATTATTGTACGAGATAATCTCGTCACGTTCGTTATTTCTTGGAAGAAAAATCAAACTTTTCGAAACGAAAACTATTTCCTTACGAAATATTTCGATATTTAATCTTTTTTTTTTTCTTTTTTAGATCCGATCATTATGAGCATTTTTTTTTTGTTTTCTCAATACGAATAAACGTATTTTTGCGCAAATTTTTCGTCTGGTTTACCCTTCATTAGCCCGCATAAGGACCGTTATAAGTTGAAAAAAAAAAAAAAACGAGATACTAAGATAAACAAATTGTCGCTCTTTAGTCCGTATTGAAATTTGGACTCCGTGACGATACCGCATTTATTTGCGTTATTGAGAGTCGCAGAGTAAAGAATTCGTAGAGATTTGTTTTTTGACGTTAAAACGACGGGGAGATAAAGTCGAAGAGGAAGAACGAAAAACGAAACATGTCACACGTGTGGAGCATTTTCGGATGTGCCATAAAAAAAATCGAAGAATTCTCTTCCAAACTCGACCAACGAGGACGTCATTTAGCCGAGATAAATGAAAAAAAAAAAAAAAAACGTTAATGAAATTCTCTTTTCGCGAAGATATAATAAACGCGATGGAAATATAGTCTGTGATCTGAGAATATTTTGATATACTTCTCGAACGATATTACGATCGATTTCTCGATCTGAAAAACAAAAACAAACAATGAATATTGGTACGCGATGATAATTTTATTTTTTTCGAAAATTTAATTTTCTTTTGTCCATTTTTGAATTCTTGCAAATGCAGCATTGGGGCACGTTCAGACTACTTTTCTTCTCCTTGTAAAGTGTACATTTTGACAAGTCACGTACTCTCCGTACGAACGTTTTGACTTTTTGATTTTTTTTTTAATTCCATTTCTCCGGCTGAATTTTGAGGAGAAAAATAAAACTGAGATAAATAAATTTGCGTAAAGGCGAGATTTGTATATAGTCGTTCAGTATTTTTTGCATTGTCCTCTGGTTCAAATGTATAAAGATTCAGGCAATATATAGATGTCCATGTCCAATGAGATGAAAAAAAAAAATTTAAAAAAAAAAAAAAAAAAAAAGAGTTCATTAAAAGCAACGTGGCTCTCACAAGTGTGGCATGGTGTCATTTACGTACGTTTATTTATGAAGAAATGAGAAGAAATGGAAAAATCGTGTTTTACCAATTAAGCTCCGAGGTAAATTAAGTATAATATTTTATCAAACGAAACGAATAACTCGATGCAACGATTGAATGGAGAATAGTAGCTTGACGCGATACAAGCTCTAAGCATTATTTCCCGAGTACCGTTTTTCAATCCAACGTCATTTCGCTAAAAACAAAAAAAAAAAAAAGAAACATGTAAGGAAAATTAATCTCGCAATTGGAGCCCGGCTTCGCCACGAGACAATAATGAAGCTCGCTAATCGAGAACTTATGCTCTACGATCATATTCTCCAACGTGCAATACAACTTCGAATTGAAAAAATAAAACTCCTCGATCAGAGATTGATCGTACAATCAGATTCATGGAGAAATCATGTCATGAAATTGAAAAACAAAAAAGATGTTAATTATATTCGTAATTGTCTACGAATCATCGAGGAACAGAGAAGAAATCACGATCATGTAGAGTCGAGAAAATCAATGACGAAGTTTGCTTCTTTGGAATACAACGAAACTGTGTTCTTTTTAATTTTTTTTTAATTTTGCTTTTTCGCAGTCTTGGGCATCACAACTTTGTTTAATTAAACATATTAACTCGTAAAATATTTCAATTGGAACACCGTTAAAAGAATCTTTATATTCCAAAGTTGTGAACTTTCGAAGCACGAAATTCGTTCGACTCGTGAAAAGTGCAGCTTTTATTATTGGACTCCTGGTAATTCCAAGGAATCGGGGAATTAATATTATTTGACTTTTTTCCTCTTTTTAATTTGTATATTGCTCAATAGTTTATATTAACTATAATGTGTTATCTGTTGTATCATTTTTTTTATAAGGAAAAATAGAAAATGTTGCTGCATTTTATTTCATCTTTCTCCTTTTATTTTTTTATATATTTTTATTTCTATTTATAATTAATGAATATATTACAACGGAGTAGTGGTTTATTATTATTGAGGTTTTGTGGCTTAAATAATTATTTTACATTTTGTGTTTAAAATGAATTTTTTGACTTTACGTCTGAACGATCAGGACAAAAGTACACTCCTGACAAGGAATGTGGAGGCTGCAATTTCTCTTCAATAAATCTTCTCTGTTGACCAAATAATAACTGCCGCATCTGCATTGATAACTCAGCGTATCATCGTCCACAGTTACTTCCATCTCGTCCTCCGTAATTGTTGCAAATACTAGAACGCTTTGCATTTCCAATTGAGCTTGACGACATTCTGAATCATATTTTTTTCTTGTCTCAGGATCTCTCAAGATTTGCCATGCTTCTTCGATTTGTCGAAATTTTTCGGTGTTCCGATTATTCGACGAATCTGTTTTGTCCGGATGATATCGCAGCACCAATTTTCTATAATTTTTCTTCACTTCCTCGTACGAGGATTCTTTGTTACATTCTAAAACTTTATAGTACTCGTAACCGCTCATAATATCGATTTTATGATTGCATTGATCTTCCACTTTCGATCGTAGAATCAAAGATTTTACGAAATTTGATCGTTGGTTTTGATTTCATGGAGTTTCAGTATGTTTTCGTCAAGGTGAGTAACGAAATTTTCGTGAGGTAATGAACACTCATTGTTGACTGTAATTCTAACCTAAAAATATAGGCTCAATTCATTAAAAGGCGATGTTGCATTAAAACGAACACTACTTGAATCCCAAATAACTTACCGAAAGTTTCTTAGAGCTTAATGAAGGTTTTATTTGATGATTGGAAAGATTTTTTTTTAAATAAAAATAATATTCCAGATTCCAGTTCAATACAAATCTACGTCAATAGTGGCGCGAGTGAAAGTGTTGTTTCTTCCGATTGCGACCGCAAACACGTGTAGTGGCGCTGTTTGACCTTACGAAGAAAATTGTGAAACGAATTTTTCGACCGGTGTTTCGGTTGGGGAGAAATTTCCAAAAAAAATTGATAAGCAACGCGCGGAGACACGCACGTGTTACATCTTTTGTCTTTCATTTTGGAAAAGTGTCGAAAAAAATAGTGTGTCATTAAATTTGTGTACGCGCGAGAAGAAGGTAAAGAGTAATGATTGATAAATGACTGAAACGAGCTGAAAACAATATGCATGCACCAATTTATAGATCTCGTATGACTGAAGTAAGAAAGTAGATGCTCGAAAAAAAATCCAGCTTCCTGGTGGTTAGGTTTTTTGGGTTGGTCCTGTTTTTGCATATTTTTATTATTTTTTTTTTTTTTCCGATTTATAGGAAACTTTTCAAATTCTGCTTGATGTTATGGAAAGACATTTTGCGGCATTGAGTTTACCGGACCCGGCTAGCGATCCGAAAATTACGAGAGCTATTAGTTTTTCCGAACTTCCTTCAACTCGCAGGATTCTCATCGAACAGTGTTATCAGGCTGATGACAGCAGCTCCCTTGTCAGACAGTACAGCTGTGAACAGGTTTTCGACAAACGCTCAAATTCTAGGTAAATATCTTTTTACATTTTATAAGAATCATTAAGTATTAATTTTTCAAATACTAATTTTGTTAATGTTTTGGAAAATTGTTCCATGTTCAAATAGAATTGGAAGGAATTTTTGAAATTTACAGAATATATTCTCGAGTACTTTTAATTTGTTCTAATAAATTGCACTTTTTCTACAAAGTTTTGGAACAATATAGTAAATTTCGTGAGATTTTGTAACATTATTTCAAACGTTAAATTTTCCACTAGATTTAAAAATGATATAATAAAATTATCTTTAAAATATTTGTCGTAATGAAAATATTTATTCAGGGAGGTGAAAGTTTCCGAGATCGTGAGAACCGGAAGCGACAGGTGTTTGTCAAATACGTGGACAACGAAGCTTCCTATACCGATATCCAAAGGAAATGTGAATTGGCACAGAAGCAATTTCAATCGGAAGAAGGCTCTAGAAGCTGAGGAGAACAGTAGAAAAATGGAACCAATGGAAGTGGTAGAAATGAATGCGCAAACGCCTGAAAAGGGAACACCAAAAAAGTCAAAAAAGTTGCCAACAATGGAGTTGAACGGGATGAGATTTCAAGAAATAGAAGATTCGAGACCGTTGATCAGAGCGTCGACTCTGGGAAGTCCGCAGATGGCGGAATCGAGCAATTTCTATAAAACACCGGTGAGATCGAGATCGGCATCGCCAAAAAGAATGGCCAGTCATCCGATCAAAGTCGAGCCGCAGTATTTCGATCGCCCAAAAACGGCGGAAGCTGCGCGCTGCGATTACAACGAGAGTAAAAAGAGAATGCGTTCTTTGGTGCCGAGCACTGCGACGAATCCGGAAAATTCTTCTGCCGGCTGTTACAAATATGTATTTTTCTTCTTGTTATCAATTTCCGCAGCGATACTGGCGATATGTTTCTGCGCGGAGGATTTTAAGAGGGCGGATCAACTGAAAAACATAAACGTTCAAAATATGAGCGTAGAATTGCGGGAGCGTATTTATGGTCAAGAAATCGCGATAGATCGATTGGTAAACGAATTCAAAAAAAGTTCAACGGGCAAAAATCTCATAACTCTGGTCGGTGGAACAGGCGTTGGAAAATCTTACGCGGTTGGTATCGTCGCCAAATATTTTTCATCCCACGGCTACGTTTTCGAGTACTTTTCTCCGATAAAAAAAACTATTCACGAAGTATTTACGAATCTTTCACGGGGACAATGTAATTTGGTGATATTAGAAAATTTACAAAAAAATGATTTTACCGATGTCGTAAAATTCGTCAAATTTTTACGTGAGTACACGAAAAATCTATGCGTTTATACCATTGCTGTTTTCAACCCTCAAGAAACTGGCGATGATTTACATCAAAATAGCTTCGATTTGAGGGAAACCGTTCGCGAGATTTCATCATTCTTACACGACAACGAGCTTTGGGACGCAACTGTCGTCGCCTTTGAACAACTTGGAGAAAAAAGTCTGGAGGCTTGCATTAAGCGAGCTGTCGATGAAAAAAATATTTATTTGCCCGATGAACGATTAAGGGAAATTCGTGACTATTTGTTGACAAGCGGAAGCGGATGCAAAGGAGCTTTCGCCAAAGTTCAGCTGCTCATTGAATCGTAGATTCTTTCGAGTTTCTTATTTTATCCGTAAATTCATCGTCAAATGTATACTCCAATTATAAACAGTTTTTTCGTTGTACCAATTATTTGAATCTTCTTGAGAAAAAAGAAAATCGAAGTCAAGTACAACGGTAAGAAACTCAGAGTCGTTGAAAAGTAGCAAAAAAGCATTTATTTTTTTTCTCAATTTTTAAATCGTCCATTTTTTTCTCCTTCACTCGGTTTTTGCTCGTTTTACGTCATGCAGGACGAAATTTTTTGCTTTTTTTTTCGAGATGAAATTTCGTCGACTTCCAACAATGCCGAAATCTCATCGTGCCAATCCAATTTATTATTTTTTTTCACATAAAATGTATATTTTGCTTTTCTGTCAAAATTTTTGACCCTGAGATTCGTTTAATCTGAGATCTGTCGCTGCCATGAAGAATTTGGACCAAAAAAAAAGATTAAACGAAATGATTCGACGTCAGGAAAAATATAGTTGATTCAGACTGTGATTAAATTAAGTTAGAATAAGGAAAAACAAAAATTGCTCAATTCTATCATCAAGTGATGAAAGTGATTATTCAAAACAGTGCCTCGTTTGCACAGAATTTCTATTCATTAGCTTTAAGTACACTTCTTTTCATTGAAAAAAAACATGAAGTAATCGACAAAATTCCATGCAACAAGAAATTTTCGAACGTGTCTCATTGTGAATAACTTTTTCTTTTTTTTTCAAATAAAAGAATATTTTTTCATATACCCATGAAACACCTTGACCTTTACTCTGATCGTGCTCCGAAAGGAACAATAAATATTGCGTATCGTTACAATGCAACGAGATTTTTTTTTTTTTTTTTTTTTTTTTTTTCAATTTTTCTAAATAAAATATGCGAACGAAATTATAGCTTAGGAAATCTTGTGAGACTTTTCATCGATCTTTTTTATGAAACCGGAAACAAATGATGAAATGAAATTTTAAAAAATCTTATTGAATCGAATAAAATTTTCAATACACTAAACATAAATCGAAATTCGAATTGGAACGTAATGAAATCGTGCAAATGAAATTTTCGAGTGCCAAATAAAACTGGGATAAACTTGTTTTTCGCAGAAAATGAAAGTTGAAACGCAATGACAATAAAAATGATAAATAAGCAATATCGAATTTTAAAAGGAAAAAATAAATGGTTTTGTACGTCAGACATTTGACAGGTGATAGAAAGCCACATGTCAGTGCCTGTGTCAGTTGGGATTCCGTTCGCACTTCGCTGGGAGCGACCTACTGACCCAGTGATCGCTGATCGACGCGCTGCTGCATAGGGCGCCACGTAGGGAGCAGTAGACGAACTATATTATTATTTTTTTTTCGAATTATGCAATTTAACAGATCGGAGCATAATTTTTCTGTAAGTGATAAATGAATGCAAAGAAAACACGGAAAGTATTGAATCGATTGAATAATTGAGGAAAATCGTCATTTCTTCGACAACAAGGAATGATAAATCGTCAACAAAACTGCATTACCTTTTATGGGATAAAGAATTGTTGGAACGTTTCGAAGACTCGTGCTCATAATGCAAGAGCTAAAAATAACGTGAAAAGAGCGAAGCGGTTATGTGTATCGATGATACAAGTTTTCTTGCTTTTCGTTTTCTTCGTAACTGGCAAAAAAGCGGAAGGGGGACGAAAAAGAGGGGATTAAAAACTCTCTCGGTGTAACTGGCCGCACATATACACATTCCATGGCAACAGGCGGATACAACCTTAGACCGTAATATTTATATGTTGGGATGTGTGAGTATTCCGTTTCGCCCGTTTCCTTGCGGTATAATATACCATTTCACTTTTCTGATTATTATGAGAAACGTCCCGTCGCGTTTTCGCGATATTTTTTTCCCCTATATAACAAACGAACATAGAGGGTGTCCCGAAATTCGTTCGCTGAGCATTGGGTCCGCTGGATCATGAAATTTCAAGAAAAAAAGTCCTCGGCCTTTTTACCCTACGACGTACCGTTCCCGAGATATCAGTGAATTACTGTTAGCCCCGCCCACTTCTTGGGTTCGGCGCACCGGATTGGCTGTCACTTGTACTTTCGATATCTCAGCAACGCTGCGTCGTACAGGAAAATGGCCAAGGACTTTTTTCTTCAGAATCCCTTGATCCATCGATCCTGATAACTTCCAACCTCATTTTGAGGACAGCCTATGTGCAAATAAGCAAACTTCTCGTATTACGAGGCGAGTACGAACGCAAAGGAAATCCTAATGACTCAGGAAAGTTTTTCTTTCATACATTCGGATTTTCGAGCCACTGAGCTCCGTAATATTTACTTATGCATTTGATTTATAGTACGTACTTAGACATCGCGAATATAAATACATATATCTCTTACAAATTCATTAGTGCATTATGCTATGCAGACCGGAAAAAAAAACTTGATGAAAGTGCACCATCAACTCCGATCGTTCACGACAACTGTCATTTCTCCTTACTTATATTGAATTTTCCACAGGATTATAATTTGTTTTTTTTTTTTCTAATATTACTTTAGCTAATATACGTCGTTTGATTTCCGGTTTTCATATTTTCGTATTATTGGCATTGAACACCAGGATATCGACGCGCATCGATGAATGTTATTTCCTTCATTTACGGATCAAAATATCGATCTGAATTCGATGGAAAAGTAATAGTTGTTCAAAAATTTTATTTATCTTAATTCCACTCGTCGAGAATTTCATAAATTCGTAACGAAATTTATACATACACACGTACAATAATTGCCTAATGTCGAAAAGTTACGCATGCAAAAGTGACGTAATTCGTAACGAGTTACGCTACAACGTTCCCGACGTCCAGAAGGTACACTGCGATGAAAACGTCAAGGTGTTCCTTTTTTTTTTTTTTTTTTTTTTTATATCAATCCTCGATCCTTTTTTCCTCTTTCTCGGATCGTCGAATAATAGCCGAAAAAAAGATTTCGAATGGCGAAAGTTTGACGCGAAGTACTTTCGGGAGACTCTTTTATTTACGAATTCGAGCACTTTTACGAGAAAGAAGAAATGAGTTTTCGTGAGATACAACGAAAAAAAACGAAATTAACAAATGCGAAACGTCCAGTTGTACAAAGAACTTGCCTTTCACTCGATCAATTTTGACTACCTGCACTATTAATAAACGCATTTTTTAAACGTCAAAATGGTAATGCGATTTTCTTTCGTTTTTTTTTTACATCATTAAAATCGTTAATCCCGGTTCACTCAGACTGTAATTTGCATCGATCGTTTTTTTTTCTTCTTTTTTTTTTTAGAAATTTTCATATTCTTGTTTTTACATCAAAGTTTCTTCCTCCCGATCGATTCAAGTGCCCGCAAGATCTCACGATTTCTCGGTACTTTTTTTTTTCTCTAGTCCCCGGTTGAAAGAAATTCATCTACGATGTAATCGATCAGCCGGCCCGGATTCACGTAATTTTTCATTCCACCACGGAACTTCGACGATCTTTCGTTCGTTTTTTTTTTTTCAATAAATGTTTTATTAACTCTATGATTCATCAATGAGTCTGAATACTTTCGCTCTCTTTGGAACATTCACTCTTAAGAACAATCGGACAGATCGGTTGTTTTTTTTTTTTTTTTTTTTTCTCATTGCGGTGTACCAAAATGATTCAAACGATTGCTGCATGAAGCTGAGGTTCTCGGTGACGATTTTCTTTTTTTTTTCTTCCATATATTTGCGGTGTCGTAAAAATTTCTACTGAATTTCATTTCACACACGAAGTTTCTATTCATTTGTTTTTGCATCACGTTCTTCGCAAAAAGAATTTTCAATATTTTCCTTTTGCAACATTATTCGAAGAAACGAATCGTTTGACAAGAAAATTGAATATAATTCCGGGCAAATAATTGGAAAAAATCTGAAACGATGAACACGGAATCGGTTCCTCCTTGACGGTTTGTCATCATCTTGTCTCGAGACGCGATGTTGCGCGATTTTACGAATACGATTGGCCTTGTATCATCGGAACTCGATGAAAAAAAAAAAAAAAAAAAAAAAAAAAAAATCCTAGAATAGGTCAATCGAAAAAATGTCGATAAAAATATTCCACGGAAGATTTATATGGTGGAAAACATGAATTCACCATAAAAGAACCCAAATACTCCACACCCAAATCCGCAGACTTGAGGCAGGACTCTACTTTGGACAGTCGAAAAAAAAATAATTTTAGTGGTTTAGAAAAAAACGCGTTTGAAGTTATTTTAAATGAGAAATCACAAAAAAATTAACTCACGCTTGAAGGGCTGTACCAGTGTGAATGCGAAAAATTTGGGTAATTTTCAGGAATTTTTTTTGGAGGAAAAGTACTCAATTAAATGTTAAAAATGTTGAAAATGAAAAGCTGTAAAAAAAACTTCATTCCCATAAGCAATAGTACGAACAGAAGGTTCGCGTTATAAAATGTGATTTTTTTTCTTGCAGCAATGAAGGGCCACTGAAAGAAAAGAAATAATCTTTGAAAATTTCCGTAAAAAATAAAATTCTCTAAAGAGAAATTCTTTTTGCCAAAAAATAAAATTCGAAAAAAGAATGAAAAAAAAAAAAAAAAATAAAAATTGTATTATTTTCTGCAATTAAGAAAAGGACTCGGATCTCGGTTGAATAACTGGTTGGTTTATGAGTTGGAGCGTCCGGCTGATAACAAATAAACGAAAGTATATGTAAAAAACGCGAGAAGAATGAGATCCGAGCGATTAGGTCAGTTTTGAGATAATCTTGCGCGAGCTTCGTGTCACGATGTTGCGACGTGGGAGCGGAGAATGATCGGTCAGGTTGAGATCCAGCAGGAAGAAAGGTGCTCCGATGGAAATTATAAAAGAGCGCGCGGGCACCGGTACGGGGGCAGTCGTTTCCAAGTGTGCCGCACGGACGCAACTGCGGTTTAGGGTACGTCCTCGCCATTGTCCATCATTCGTTTCATCTGAAACATTCGAGAATTAAGATAATTGTCACCTAAAATCCGATTTTTAGAAAACTCCAGTCAATTCGTTGACGCGTCGATAATAATTCATTTTTTTTCAGACAATTTCCTAGTAGTGCTTTAATAATAAAATTAAAAAAATTAAATAAATAAATAAGTGGATCTCCAATTCTCGTGATATACAAAAACACTTGGGTGAGTAAAAACCGTTTAATTAGCTCGACGATTGTTCATGGGAGAAGGAAAATCATGAAAATTCATTGTCCAAAAAAAAAGATCGAAATCTGCACAATGATTTGATGTATTTGAATAAACGTTTTCTTAATTCTCAGCACATTTTAGCTGATAAAAAAACGTAAAAACAAAAAAAAGAAAAAATGAATGTGGTGAAAAATTCGATGCAGAGAATGTGTCTAATTGCGATTGGAGAATAAATTTTAATATCTCGTCACCATTAAAAAATAATATAAAAGTTAAACATCTGTATTCGAGCTAGTTTTTCACGAGGTTTCATAACGAGTCAGGCATTACGAACTCGTTTATTTATAATTCTCGTAATAAATTGTTCAGCAGTTGGGGAAGAAAAAAAAAAAAAAAAAAAAAAGAAGAAAAATGTGAAACTTTCTTCGTAATAGTTGTAAGAGATCCTTCGATCCGTTGGATATCGCGTACAAATGAGACAGGCGGATGTTACGGGGATAAAAACGATCGAAGACATAATCGTAATAGGTTTGGTCTGGCGATGAGGTTTCACGGGTTGCGGCGAGCAGGAATATGACGATTGCGGCACTTTCTACGCGGAAAAGTCACCGATACAAAGTTTTTTTTTTTTTTTGCACACCGCAAACTGGTATAATTTGTCCTTTTTTTTTTCTTCCTCCCTTCGATCTCATTTCTTCATCATCGAGGCATTATTATTCTGGTTGAAAATCGGTGAAACGTGAAAGATGATAATTACGCACTCGCTCGTCTAAATTATCCTCGTACGAGCTCATAATCCTGTCAAAAAAAAAAAAAAAAAGCAATTGAATGACCGGGAATGAAGTATTTCGAATAGGTTTTGTTGCAATCGCGGGAATGTGGCGTCATATCGCACCCGTAATTCACGTAATATCTCTTTGATAATCAACGGTAAACGCGTGTATTACGATTCCCATGCAATCGTAACCGAGAACCGAGGAGAGTGATTTTTCATCGTGGCAATTAAGTTGGAATGAAAATTTTACTTTCTACGCGGAAGACACACGCGGCTCTAAGTTTTTCCAATCTTTCGTCTTATTCTTCCAGTTTTCTGCATTTTTAATACGAAATTCAAATCGCGCGATTGGGGAAGCCTCGAAATTATTTGACGGAGAACCGAAAACCAATGAATTTTAAAAAATTTTAATGACCAAAGGTCATCGTAGAAAATTGTTGAAATGCCACACCGATTTTACGATTAAAAATTCCGATATTTTTTCCTCAATGAAATAAGTAACAATGACGAATGGCCATGGAAGAATGAAGAAAAAAAAAAGATTTTTCTTCAATTATTTAATAATTATTTGAATATTAAATAATTATTAAAAACTGCAAAAAAAATTTTTTTAAAATAATTATTAAATACTGCATTTTTCAAAATATTCATTTAAAAAACATTGGAGTTTCGAAAAAAAAAACGTTTTCGTGACGTGCCAAGGATCTTTGAAGATCAAACAGAGTCAGGGTCTCTTCCTGTTAAGAATTTTGATAGAACGTTAACCGGTTCGTTGCACCTTCTGATATTTTACTGGAAAATGGGATTTGAATATAAATCAACGACCTTCATCCTCGAGGCAAATTGTTTGACCTCCCGAAATATTATTCAATAGTCAAAGTCCTACTTCGAGAGTCCTTCTTGATCATTGTACTTGTGACTCCAGTCACGAGTGCTTTTTATGAATTCACGATCGAATCGTTGATAAGCGATTTTCGCACAACTCTCAATCGTGCGTTTTTTTTTTCATCTAATGAATATTTTGATAATTTAATTTAATTTAATTTAATAAAATAATTGAATAAGTCTTGAAACAAAAGTCCTTAATATGCGGTTTTCAATTTCATCAATTTCTCCTTCGATTTTATTATTTTATTATATTTCTCATCCGCGATCAATGAATCGTCGAAGAAGAACGAACACGCGAATTTCCAAGGACGAATGACAAAAGAATTTTTGATTTTTTTTTTTTTTTTTCTTCAATTTGCATGAATATGAATGAATGACAAGTGCAAAAATTACTCAACTCGAAATACGATGCGTCGTTAATGACCAATCGAGATACGCGTCTGTACATTTGTATTTACCCTGTCACACTTGAATTTTCTTTGTCGAGGGACTCTTGAAAATTTTTTGAACATCACTCAGAGTTCTTCAAACTCGAGGACAATCGTGGCAAGTGCACAAGTTCGTCGCTGCATTAAACTCGCCTTCGATAATTCCTCGAGAACATTTTTTTTTTCTCACTTCCAATCGTTCGTTGACAAGAACATTGGAAATTTTGTTCTTTCGGTATTCGCAGCAAGAAATACGATTATTGAGGAAAGTCTGTTTGAAAGACTGATGAAAAATTTTAAAAAAATTTATCGAATAAGAAAAAAAAATCAAAATCTGTACAAAAAAATATAAAATCAAGGGATCCAGGGAAAAGTAGAATTAAAAAAAAAAAAAATCATAAAAAATGACGAGCCATGACGAGAAAATGATCGAGGAAAATTCACCCACGAAATTCGTAAAATAAAAAAAAAAAAACGTTTAAAACCGAATGAAAATAGAATAAAATTATTTATAGATCGAAAAAGAAATAATGGAAAATCGTAAAGAAAAGAAAAGAAGGACAAAAATAATGAAATGGAAAAGATGAAGAAAAAAAAAAGTGGATCAGAGATACAGTTAATTTTTCACTAACTCATGCTCATGAGACATTTCGTCTCGCGTGACTCAGTGAAGACGGAGCCCGAAGAGAGTTGGGTTAACAACCCAGCTGCCTCAACATGTTACGTAACGGGAGAAAGCTGTTTCGAAACATACGAGAAGTTATAACACACAGGCGAATATAAAAAAAGAATAAAAAGAAAAAAAAAACAGAACGATAATATTACCACGTACGTACATGAGAATACACACGTTTAACGCACAATCTCACAAAATAGCAATTCGAATTGCCAAACCTATTACGTATGGCCCTCTGGCGTGTATTACGACTCGACTTTTTTTTTCTTTTTTTTTTTTTCTTATTCTGCCTCTTCGTTATATCATCGTATTTGAACGATCCGGAACGATCTCCCGATGCAGAAATTGATACGGTTTTAAATGAACAACGAATGACAAGCATTTCTTAGACACATCGTCTTTGGCTAATTACGAATCTACTCTCGAAACAATGCTCTTCATTTGGACAGAAGAGAAATCGAAATCGAATTATTGGCAAGAGATTAAACGAATATCGATTAAATATAATTTTTATTTTTTCATCGTCCTTCGAACGATTCTCGATGCACCAATCAATACGATTCATAATGAGTACAGAAATCAGATCTTTTTTTTTTTACAAATTCAAACCACTTTGGAATACTTAGGAATTTTTTCAGACGGATAAATTTTGTTTTGAGGTAATCGAAGGAAAAAAATTTTTCTAAATTGTTGAAATAATGATGATTGAGGTAATTATTGATGAATATTCATCATTTACGATTATATTTTACTACAAAATTATTGTCAATGGAATAAAAAAAATATTTATATATATTTCTTGATGAAATAAGAAATTTCTCGTGTTACCGATTCCGAGATTTTGACAAGGTCGTCGAAGAGAGACGAGTCCCGAAATCTTCGAAATGAAGGAGGAGAATTTAGCGCGAGTCTTGAGAACGAATGTGAAAGTTTCGATTTCGTTTGGCACAGAATCGAGACGAGAGAAAAATTACATTTGAATTCTCCGAAACGATCTTTTTTTTTTTCTCTCGCTTTATTCTTCATGCCATTCGCTTTTCAAAGTTGCAAGGAAATAACATAAGTATCGATATCGATCGGAGAATAATTTATTCGTTTTTTTTCTTCTTCAGATCATTCCGAAAGGTAAGTATTAAGCAAGGAAAAACAAACTAAAACGAAAAGACAAAAAAATGGGCGCTGTCGAATGGGTAACCGAACCGGACGTTTACGAGTGTAAATTGAGCGAAGACACTCAAAAACTGGCCAAGGAAGAACTTCGCGAAGACAAAAGCACGCGCGATCAGGCGATCGAGCAATTGCGCAGCTGGATCAAGCTCAATCCTCGAATTAAAAATTCTCGATTAGGTAAAATATTTCATCTCCTTCATTAATAAACAATCAAAATGGTTTTTCGTTTGGCGATTATTTTTTCAAATCTTTAAACATTTTCACTGTTTTTTTTTTTTTTTTTAACAAAGAAAATGCCAAAAGGTTGTCAATAAATTATTAGAACGAAAAATTCTCAAAAATCGATGTCATTTTTCTCAACACAACGAATTCTTTGGGTTTATTTCAAAATTTTTTAATTCATCTAGAATCTGTACTCAACATTTTTTTTTATTTCAAATAAAAATGAATAATACATAATAATAAAAAATAAAGAAAATGGATCTGGAGTTGTCGATTTTTTTTTTTTTCAATGACAAATCGACACGAATGGTCAAATCTCCGAATAAGGAAATTCAAATCACGACAAACGTTGTACTGAATTTTAAAAAATTGTTCATTTCTTCGAATTGATGATAAAAAAAAAAAAAAAATAGAATTAAACAAAAATGTTTCATTTTAGATGCTCAATTTTTGTTGAGATTTTTACGATGCAAGAAGTTCAATGTTCCAATGGCTCAGGAAGCGATGGAGAGATATCTGTTACTGAGACAAGTGTATCATCCGGCATTTCACAGTTTGGACATCGAGGAGCAAACGATGAACGAGCTTTTGACGCTCGGGTAAATTTGTATTTTCATATATTAGCGAAAAAGTCGATTTTTAATTTAAAAAAAAAAAAAAATCTTTTGGTCGTTGTATTTTTTAGGTATCTTTTCGCTGTTCCTGGTCGAGACAGTCAAGGTCGTCGAGTTATTGTCGCCAGACCTGGTAAACGACGAGATATACGGAATCTCTAAATTACATTTTTTTTTTTCTTTATTATCCTTCGAATTACCCGATTAATTTTTTTTTCCACTTTTCCCAAAATGTTAATTCGTATTTTTTTTTCTCTTCTTCTTCTTCTTCTTTTCGCGTATTTAAAACACAGGCGTTTTCGATCCCTACAAATACACGAACGCTGACATGTGCAAAATACACGCGATTACTTACGAGGCTCTGATGGAAGACGAAGAGAGTCAAATTCGTGGATTCGTACACTTTGCTGATGGAGCTGGAGTCAGCTTTCCTCATCTCACACTTTTCACACCCCGAGAAGCTGTCCGCATCGTTAAAAATGGCGAGGTAAACATAAAAATGAAAAAAATTAATTAATTTTCTTGAAAAAAAAAATCAAAATTATTTTTTTTCTCGTAAGTATTGATCCAAGATTCTTATTATCTTATTAAGATTATTCTAAATCTCTGTTCTTTTTAAAATCTAATTATTTGGGTATTTGGATTCTTTTTTTAACATTTGAAAAAATGTGCTTTTTGGTTACTCGAGAATATTTGATTTTCTATTTTGAAATCATATTCGACGACGTTTTCTCAAAAAAACAAAAAACAAAAAAAAAAACAGGAGAAACGTTAGATTTTCTGTAAAAATTATTCAGAATTTTTCACTTTTTTGTTTTTTTTAACATTAATTCGAGACTTTCCATCGTTTTTCCAACTCAATGTTGACAGAATTAGGCCCTTAGTTACTGGAGGAGACTCAAATTTTTCTCAAATCATTAGCTCTCCAAATTATTTTGACGACGTTAAATTCCATTTAAAATTCAAGTAGACGTTTGCAAAACGTCTACTTGACTCTCGGTCGAATTCAAGTAGACGTTTATTATTAATGAATAAACGGAATATTCAGTGGCCCGAAACGAGAGAAAAAAAAGGCGTCTCGATTCGTGAAGGCCCACTCACCTCTGGTATCGAGTTCCAAGGACGTTAACGTAATGTCGTTTTGTAATCGATTACGGAGCATGACTGAGATATACGGAACGGGTTTCCTTTCATCGTGCGTCGTTGATGCTGCCGGCTCCAAAAATATAACGCGTCATCTTAAAGCGCCGAACAATTCCCCACGCGTATATTCAACGAATAATACTCGTTTTTATTTCTCCTGCGACCGTGAGCTTATTCGCGATAATGAAAACATAATAGTGGCTATTCTGACCAATCGATCATTCCTTTTCTCCGGTTGAATAATCCTCTGACTGATGAAATCGGTGAAGAAAAAAAATCCTTTATGAAAATCCATCAAAAAATCCGATGTTGATCGACTGAAAAACTTCAAACCGTTTTTTTTTTTTTATTAATACAAATGAAAAAAAAAAACGATATAAAAATGTCAATGTTGCTACGAATTACTGTTTATTTTTTCAATATTTGACTGAATACGAGAATTTCTTATTGAGAAATTGTTAAAAACTGTGAGTTTTCAACGTTTTTTTTTTTTTTTTGTAATTCTCAATGCAATTTTTAAAGAATAATTTCATGAAAATAATTGAATGATTGTTTTTTTTTGCAGCGTACCGTACCGATGCGTCACAAAGAAGTTCACGCTATAAATGCTCATCCCTCGCTCAAATTCGCTCTTGACTTTGGCATGTCCCTCATATCTGAGAAAATAAAAAAACGTATTAAAATATATACGAGTTTGGATGACGCTCTTAAAAATAAAATGGATCCGTGCATGTTGCCGAAGGAATACGGCGGTACAATGCCCATGAAGGAAATGATTGGTAATTCGATTGATTATCCAAATTTTTCATCGTTTTTTTTACAACTTTTCAAACATTTTTTTTTTTTTCTACGAATAATCGCTCTGCAGCTCTGAGAATCAAAAAACGGCGTTCCATCGATTTTGGTTGTCCAAGGATGGAAAAATATCAAAGAAATACCAGATTTGTCATTTTTTTAAATGAACTTTAGAGAGGAAAAAAATAATTGAAAATTGGAGATACTGAATCAAAAATGATTTTTCAGATTGAAAAAAAAATTTGAAGATTTGCCAACGTTTTTGCTTTACAGTTTTCATTTCAATTATTCGTTCATTCGATAAAATTTTCTTTTTTTGCAGATTTGTGGAGACAGGAACTTTTGGAAATAAGACCAACGTTGCTGAGTCACGATAAAATGCGAGTTTCCCTGGAGCTTTATTCCGACAAAGCTCGAGAAGGCGCAGTCTCCGCTCTGAAACAAGGATTTGGCTGTTCGAACGTCGGTGCGAGCGATTCGAACATACACGGGATTACTGGTTCGTTCAGAAAATTAGAAGTCGATTGAAGTCTCAAAGTATAACGAGAGAATTTGATAATTAGAGAATGGAGAGAGAAGAGAAAAATTGTACAAAAGAACGCTGTTGAAATTTTCATTGTTGAAATCAATCGAAAATTCATTTCGAATATACTTTTTGATAGTCAAATTCATAAAACTGTGAAAAAGTGCTGACAGCTCATGGAGCTCGTCGTAAGGAACAATAAATTTTTCGTTCTATTCGAACAATGAAAAATTTCAGCATGAAACGTAAAAAAAATGAAAATGTACAAAAAATTTCGGATTTACTACCGAGAAGTAATTCTTACGATAAAAAAAAAAAACAATTCTTTGGCTATTAATTTCCGAAGGGAATAGCAGAATTACAATTGAGAGAAAAAATTATTCAGAAAGAATCAGACCGTACGATAATTAAATGAAATTCGTTCGAACAAATCGAACGAGATTCGACAGCAGAGTATTCGAGAATCGATTAGTACAATAATTTTTAAAACTTTGTAAAGAGAAGTCCACGACAAACTTTGTTTCAAATTCCAATTTCGAATGGAATGGACGGAAATTTTTTTTTTTTTGTATCTACACTTACCCTATAGATATATATATTTTTATAATAAATATCTCAACGATTTCAAACACCGAGATTTGCGGAGCTTTACGTACGTAGATTTAGTTTTTTTCTGACGTCGAAATTCATATCGTCAAACAGTAACGAGAATTTTTCGTCTCATCTTTTGCATTATCTAGATTTTCTTTATACAAGAAAATCATTTTCTCGTAATACAAATGATAATTTCCTGAAATTCGCAACAAAGATCCAAAATAAAAGATCCACGATTTTAAAAACTTTGAGTAAAATTGTAAACTGAAAAAAAAAAAAATTATTTCGTTGCTCTTCAACGAAATTCAACTTCGACGTCATGATTATTTTAAGCATTGCCCGTTGGGCGCTGTATTAATGCACTAGAAATATGTTTGAAATAAAATTGGATAAAAAACACTCGTATCAGAAATCATAATTGAAAACCCAAGGAAAAAATTTAGAAAAAGGATACAAATTATTGGGAAAAATATTTATTTTGTTGAGTATTTCTCTGTTTTTTTTTTAACTCTTAATTTCAACATTAAAAATTTATTCTGAATCTGTCGTGTTCCACTCATTATCACTCACAGACGATGATTTGACGAGCTGAAGTATCGGAGACTGTGAATTTGGATCGATTTGTTTATTCGTTGTTTTTTCCTCGTTTTTAATTTTTTCAAACTGATTACTCACGCTTTTGAGTGAATCGTTCGAGTTCGTGTCGACATTTTCGTTGCATACTTTTCTCTCGTTTTTCGTTTTGTGCCTTGATTTCTCTCGGCACTTTTCGTCCCGACGATTCTCATCAGTTTTTCGAGAACTCTTCGACTTTTTTGATTTTCTCACGTCCGAATGTCTTCGCGTTATTTCTTCGTCGCTCGCTGAACTCTTGTGTCTTTTTCGCGATGAAGTTTCACGGTCTTTCGAATGCTCCTCTCGACTCGAAGAATCTTCTCTTCGACTCGACCTTCTCGATGATGTTTCACGTTTATGGGGCTCGCGTCTCGAACTTCGGGAACTCGATCTCTCATCGAAATCGTCCCGTTTTCGATCGTGTCTCGATATGTGCCGATTTCGTTCATCGTTTCCACTTTGACGCGATTTTTCATTCTTCGAACGATTTTCCGTTTCCGGCTCAGGTGACTCGGACCATCGCCAATTTCTGCTGTCGTCGGTGTTTCCATGTTCCCAGTCGTCCCACTTTGATTTTGGTCTGAAAAAACATACAATTATGTTTACATCGTGTCAGAGAATCGTAATTTAAAGAAGATTTTTGTATTTCAATGAAAAAAGCAGAGTTCAATGGTAAAATGATTTTAAAAAATCGAGCATTTACCTGTGTTCGTTTCTTCTGCTAGAAGAATTTTCAAAATCGTTGTTTTTCTTGGCCCATCGTGGAGGAGATTTGACATCATATTCGTCGTTAGGATTTCTGAAAGTGTGAAGAAAATTGCAAGCTCTACCTTTCGGGCACTTCGCCATACCGCAAACGGCGTTTCTCCACGAGGGCAAATTCACGAATTCGCAATTTAATTGTCTCTGAGCGTAATAACGGCCTTTCAATTTTCTCCATGCTCGAGCAGCTTCTCTTTCGCTGTAATATTCGACGTAGAGATTTCCCCGGAGATGAATTTCTGTGTTGCAGCAAACTTTTAGTGTTTTTATTCGTCCGAAAGTCTCGAGTTCGGGAACAACGGATTCGTAGAATTCGCGAAAATCTTTGCGAGTTTCAGAGCCCTCGAATTCGAGGGCAACGTCAGTGTCGTATTCGGCCGAATTTTTTTGCAATGAAAAATGCGTGTAAAAACCAGGTACGAGAATTATTTTACTCAGAGCTAAACGTCGATGATTTCTCGAGCAAATATCACCGTAACGACAAGCACCGGTTTTTGTGAAAAAAGGACACGGATCTTTGCCCGATTGACTCTCAGAAACGACTCGAAGAAATTCCGGTGTCTCAGACCCGTTGTCGATGTAATCGTCTATTCCTTTCTGAATGTCTTGATGCTTTTTCAATTCTTCCTCGTGCTGACGTTGAGTCTCTTCTTTTTTCATTCTCAATGCTGTCTGTTTTTCTTCCCATTCTTTACGGATTATCTCTTCCTGCATCAATTGCTCCTGACGTAATTTTGCTCTCCGTTCTTGACCACTACGCCACTCTTTTTGGGCTCGTACCTGCGAAAAAGTCATTTGCAATGAATATGTCTGTTTTAGGAGTCAATTACAACTGATTATTAGTGCTTTGGAGAAATCTTCTTTGTTCCGTATAAAATCTCTGACAAATTAAGTCAATTCCAAAATCTTCCAACTTTTCTATAGAAAATTTCTTCAAAATTTGAATCATTCAGGCAAAAATCAAACAATTTCTTGATCGCTAACTTCTGCCGAATTATATTCTTATAATTTTCGTTTTTATGCCAATATTTTTTGCTAATTCAGCTACTGCACAGACCGTGGACTTGGTGAAACTAATTAATACTATTAACAAATAGTTTTTAAGAAATAGCCGCAATGAAAAACTGTTTGAATGGATAATTTGAGACAAAGATTCTTATTATTCAATTTTTTTTAACCTCACATTCTCGACCAATCAAAGAAGGAATCAGAGTCAAGAGTTACTTCATTTTCATTATTAATTTATTTTCATCGACAACAAAATTGTGGAAACTAAATAGGAAGAAAAGACTAATAATATAAAAAACGATATTTAAATGTTCGGGATCGTGAAATTGAAAACAAATGTTTGATAAGTAACGTCGGTGTAAAAAATCTCAATTCAATATTTGTTTACCTCTTCTTCGAGCCACAATTTTTCCCTTTCATCGTGTTCCTGTTGTTCGGCAATTTCTCGTTCTCTTTTTTCTTTCAATTGCTCAGCAATCCAGTTCGTATATTCCGCGGTGCTTTCAAGTGTCGCCCTCAAGCGTTCCTCGTCCAAATCACGATCTTGAGCGGTTTTGCGTCGTATGCGTCTACGACGTTCCCGCTTGGCGATTCGTCTCCACTCTTTGTGACTGAGGCGCGTCGAATCATGATTTTGTTCCATTTTCATCAATAATTTTTCACCACGTCACTATAATCTCATTGCAATCGAAGCACGAAAAAACGTTCTCTCGACGTAACGTGAACACGAAGTAACGCTTGTTTGACAGTTGCTTGTATTTTGTTCCGAAGTTCCGAGCAGACGACATGCCATCCTCGGTGCAAACTCCGCCATCTTGATTTTATTACGAACTGATTTTGAAGATAAATTAATCGATGAATTCATTAATTATCTAATAAAACGTTACCAACTATGACAATTTCAACTTTTTTTTCTGTTTACAAATTTTCTTTCTTCTTCATCGTCATGACTCGAATGATAATTAAACAGCAACGCCATCGTTTGGACCCTCATTTCACTATGGAAAAACGGAACCGTTGGTAATGTAGGAAACTAACAAAATGTCCTTGAAAGCAGACGATTGAAGAAGCTCGACAGATGTACTTGCAGAAAACCACATTTACGTTGTCGTTTCATTTACCAGATTTACATATTATATTTTAGAGCCTCAATGCTTTGATTTAGTTCCAATTATATCTTCATGTGTGAACGATTATTTATCGAACATATCCGTGCAACCGATTGATGTATGTTTTGTTTATTTTGATATTCATAACACGGATCGTTTCGTCATCCGATGAGACGATACAGTGACAGATTGGTTTATCGGTTCCTGTGGAGTCCCTTCCACAGGAAAGTGTATGTCAATGACGTGTTGCTTTCACGGCCACGCGTCAAGGTCCTTATTTTACATTTCTTATTTTATTTCAAGATCAAAGCTCGAAAAAGTCGAAATCATTTGTTTGGAAAACAGAAAAAAAAAGCATCGTGAACGCGTTCAAAGATTCGATTCGCCACGATCGCGGTAGACGATCTTTCGACGATTATTTTTATTCGTTGACACTGTAAACAAATCGTCCTCGCGTTCTCAGATCGTAAAATGAAATCGTCGAAAAATAAGCATCAATTTCTTTATTTTGTGAAGAAAAAGACAATTTCCAATGAGGCTTTTCGACAAATTCGTCGAGGCGTTGATTCATCTGTTCGACGTTTATACTTTTCACCGATCCAGATGTTACGCATGGTAAAATGTTGGTTTTTCGAGGTCAAGATCGTAGCCGCGAGGAGGGGGGGGGGAGGAGGTAGAGAGAGGGGGGAGAGGCTCGAATAATTTGTGATAAAGACCCCCTCTTCTCTCGACGACTTGGACGTACCTGGAGGGTACCGTTATATCCGGCGGAGCGTTGAACCACCGTACTCTGAAAATGTGTGGTATTCGATATAGAACCGCACTGGTAAAATTTCTTAGCTGTACACGAAATTCTGTTACCTTGCGGTCTTCGTCGTAGTCGTTGCTGCTACCGTTGTCGATCTTCGTGTTTGTTCTTCCGCGATACTACTACGTGTACATTTTTTTCTCTCACTTTAAAAACCGACAGTTTGATATTTCGTTAAGTACGAGTGAGTTTTTTTTTTCAGTAATTATCAAAATTTTGTCGCGTTGTCAAGCCGTGACAGTGAATCACGAAAATTACAGTGTCCTTTTGATAAATTTGCTACAATTCTTCGATGATATTTCGTGATAATAAAAGTATTTAGAAAACACCTAATTCGTGGTGTAAAATGTGGAAAAATCTTGAAAACTTTTTTTATTCTCGAATTTTATCTTCATCAACGTATCGCGAACGTTCGACGAAGGTGCTACTCGATCTGTGACGTTTGTTCGATAAGTTACACTTGTTTCTTCTCTTATCCGCACTTATTTCGATCTCGTACGTGCCTATTTTCATTATTTCGTCTCTAATATCGAGTGGGATCTATAAACTGGACGAGTTGAGAAGAGAAAATAATTGTTTTGAAAGAATTCATAAATATTGGTTAAAACAATAGTGATTGAAACATAAAAAGATCGAAAAATGGAACGAACAGGTGATAAATGGAGGATGATGACGGATGCCGCGGTAACGAATAACATCGGACGATCGAATGGCGTTAAGCGTGTTGTCGAAACGAAGAAATTGAAGAGTAAATTTTGGGCTTATTTTTTTTGGCTTTTCGGGGGGTGGCTCGGTGCCCATTATATTTATCTTGAGAGGGACGAGCATGCTTTCGTTTGGCTTTCCACTTTTGGGGGTTATTTTGGCATCGGATGGTTCAGGGATTTGTGGAGGATACCGACGTACGTCGCGGATGCAAACGATCAACACGAATACATCGAATGGTGGAAGTTTCAGATGAGGACCAACAGAAAGGTTAAGTTGATACTTTTTTTTCTTCTTTTTTTTTCATACAATCAACGAAACACAATTTTTTTTTTTAATTATTTTCATTCGTACAAAAATGCCGATACATCGAGACGAGCGATTTCTTTCTTACAAATTAAGTCGATTATTACGCTAAACTTATCGTAATTGGCAAAATGGCCAAAAAAAAAAAAAAATTCTACTTCGAGAGACGCGAGTACGGTTCGACGCCCGGTATTAAAAAAATGTGAAAAATAGTCAAATAAAAGTCACCGTTCGAAATGTTCGATTGAAAATTTTTTCACGTTTCTTCCGTGTTCGAATTCTGAATATTCACAAAAATAAAAAAAAAAAAATAAAAACTCAAGAATACATTTATCGGGCAATGGCCGCGTTTTGCGATTTTCATTAACGTGGTTTAAACGGAATTCGATTTGTTTAAAAATAGTTTTGACATAGATCAGCCCGAGGAATCACTATCAACGTCGAAAAATACGGACTTAACATTTTTACGCTAAAATTCACGGTTAAAATAACCATGAGGAATTAGAACGCAGGTGAACAAGTGAGAACTTCGTTATTGATTAGTAATTACACGTTTTCTCTTTAGTTTCGTTCATATGAAAAAATCGATCGCAATATGGAATTTTTATTGTTCGAATAACAATAACATTATCGACATTTTTACCGGCGAGTAGCATTGTATTTGCGAGACTTTTAAACATTTTTAAACTCCTATTTAAACGTAACTTAAAACTACGTATTACCGAGATCTTAAATATTCTTTTTCACAACGTAAATGTTTGCGTTTCACGTTTCGATTTTTCTTTTTCACTGGAGATCGTATGACATCGCTCGATGACTCTTAAGGCCCTTAAAAGGCACCAATTAAACGTAGATTCGATTCAGTACATTTGTATCCTATAATCTGTTATCAACGTAAAAAAAAATAGGAAAAACGATAAATTTGCTAAACCATCGACCGATGAAGGCTCCGTGATGCAATATTTTCATTAGGATTTATCAAAGAATAGAGGACAGGGAGTCAGCCCCGGCCAGTACGTAAGCTCGCCATGATGTTTACTGTCAATATTTTCATTTTATGGTGTTTCGTTTATCGTTATTACTGAACACCTGGAAATAAAACATTGATAGTGAATACACGGCGAGCTTATGTTTTAGTGATGCCCGAGGCTTCCGCATTATTTATTTTGCGGGAAAAAAACTTGTCGATAAACAAATTGACATAATTTCCAAAAAACAAATGAATTTTTAGAGAAAATCTGCCTGGTGGATTCGTAGACGATTAAGCCAGCTGCACAGGACGCTTGTTCTCGTGCTGGATTTCGTGAGTGATATGATTTTGTATATTTATATATATATATAAATATACAGAAGTACATCAGGCACGAAATCCAGGAAGAAAACAAGCGTTGTGTGCAGCGAGGTTTATTTGAGCAACGGGGATAAGACGTGGATTAAAATCGGTTAAAAAATACAGATTATTCTTTGGGTGATCCCAATGAAAATACGAAAATTTTGGAAATTTTTGTCTACAGAGTGTCTAATTTTGACAAGAATAAAAATTTCATGACTCTGAAGGATTTATAAGGCAAGAAGCGTGATTTTTTTTTCATGGTATTATGGATGACTCGCTGGTATGAAAATACGAAAATTTTCAGAATTTTAATATCTCCATTTTGCTCTTTGTAAAAAGTATGTATTTTATGCACTAACAAAAAAAAAACGAATATCAAGAAATTGTGGAAGAAAAAGCAGTTCGAGAACAATGAGATTTAGAATGATCTGTAGAAGTGAAAAAATGTATTTCGTTATTGTGTTTTCACGCAAATTACAAAATTATGAAAGCAAAAATGATCATGAAAGCTGCGGAGACCTCGTCAAAATTAGGTTCAACTGTCATTTTTCATAATATTTCATTACTTTTTCGAAGGGTTAACGTAATTTAATGACATTTAAGGTTTTTCACATGACTTTTCAGATCGTTAGATACCCTGTTGTTGATGGTTTCACAAATTTATCGTTATTTGTATTTTTCTAGGTTGAGAAGGCATTTTATATCACAAATTCACCTTCACCGTGTTCAAATAGTACATCTAACTGGATATAAAATTATTGTGAAAATTAAGCAATTATTTTACTAGCACGCAGTACAGGTCGATAGAACTTGAATTTATTCAGTTCAATTATTTTATTATCATCATTCAGTATTTGCATCTTACTATTTTGGCACACTGGGGTTTCACGAAGACCGCTTCCGATAGCGCATAAATGCATTTTCCTCGCAAAAAAAAATGAAAATTAGATTTGTTAGAATTACGTGTACAAATGATTGTTTGTACTTGTTCTTGGATAATAAGAAAAAAAAAAAAAAATGTCATCTTCATCGCGACTGCTCAAATAAAACGATTTCTACAGCGACAAACAGTGATTATGGAAAATCGGATTTTCAGACTTATTTTTGAACAGCCCATCAACGCAACAAAAAAAAAAATATACTAACTGGAAAGGAGACATGAAACTTAGACATCAGCGGTTCGATTAATTCTCTGGATAGTTTCCTCGGACGACGCAGAGTTTAAAATTATCGATTATCTTTTGCCCTCGAACTTACCGATCGCCGAGAATTTCGTTGGCAAAAGACAATATCATCGTCATTGAAGTTGTCAATTAAATATTTGCGGGCTCGAACTACGTTCACTTTGCCTACGTGCTCAACGGTGTAATCGGTCTCAGGATTCGTGGCTGTCTTTTGACGATAATAGAAATCAGGATCCTCAGAATCACGAATGATGTGAGACACGTTGCTGTGGGATTTGTATTTAGAGTTTTCGTTTTCCACCGGCTTATCCAATTTATCTTCATTTTTTGCTTGTTCTCGCCGTTGTTTCAGTAGCCAACTGAAGAGAACGTTTTTCTTGTATTTTTCTTCTTCGCCGTCGTTGCTCGATAACTCGGATTTGCTTTTATCGCAATCGCTAGACATCGACGATTCTAAACTTCTATCGTTTCCACCCCACAAACGTTCCAGTCTTTGATTCGAATGACTCACTCCCGCGTTTGTGGTCCTTATGTCCGCAATGATTTCATGATCATCCGCGTACTCTTCAAGCGGGATCGATCTCCTTTTCATATTTCTCGAACAATCATCCGTGTAGAGATCAATGTTTTTCATCCTGCGAATCACGGTTCTGTTCCACTCTGGCTCCGCCTCCTTTTTTTTTCTCTCGTTAAATTCCTGCGGCTCTATGGTCAATCCAGAAACCGTAGTTAAACTATCTATTTGGCTTCTTATGTTCTTCAAAGCTTTTGATTCCATTTCTGAATTTTGGGGATGCCCTCTTTGCCTCCGGCTTCTATGACTCTTCTTATGTTCCATTTAAAAATGGTACAATCTTTGGCAAAATAAAAATACAATAATTAAAAACAATTCTCATGATTCTGACCCTGACGCGCTAAATCGAGTCTGTTGGATCCAAATCCGTTGGATCTCTGGCACCGAACATAGAAATGGCATGCCACAGTTAATTCTCAAATATTAATTTGTTTGCAGTGTCAAAATGTTGAAATCAAAAGAAGTGTCAAAGTCAAAGTATCAAGATGAAATGAAACAAATAACTGAATAAATTACAATGCGCCGTAATATTTTTAGAAATTCGAACATTTTGAAACATTTATAAAAAAATACTTGGGTCGCCGTAATGAACACAGAAAAGCTCAATTTTTTTCGCAATTTTCGTATTAAAAAAACAAAAACGTACTTGTTTTTATCGATATTCAGATTTTTTTGAGGTTATATCCGTAAAATCGGTAGACGACATATCACTTACGAACGATTTGGTATAATATTTACGCGAAATTAGAATTTTTCTTGACGTAATGGTCACCGAAAGTCATGAAAATATGTTTTCATAATGTTTTTTTAAATATTTTTTCAACACTCGGGAAGCGATCACAAAGATTTCCGGTAGAATCATACACGATTTTTCGTACGCTGTTTTTCACACGTGTTCAATATTATAGAAATTTCTTTGATTTATAATCGCATTTTACCGTAGTTCTGATTACAGATAATATATTTATTTTTATCAAAAGAAAATTTTTAAACAAACTCGACGTCATCGCTCAACGCGGACACGACCGATCGTACTGCCGAAGATTTTCTTTCTGCTCTCCGCTGCTTCACGCTCACAATGTTTTGTTGTTTCTCTGTGTACGAGTATACGCGTGACGTTGAATTTTTTTTACTTGACGTTGTAAATACCTCATTGTTGCTCGCTCGGAAATAAAACTCGGAACCCCGCTTCGTTTGTCTCGAATTTCGCTATTATTTCGAAGTTATATACCGAGAAATGAAATTTACGACGAAAAATGTATTCAAATGAAATTTAACAAAGACAAACCCCGTGCGTCGTCCCGAAAATACTGTGAAATCTCGCTGCGGCTTTTTTTTTTTGACGTCGAGCCGCTGCCGCGTGTCTCCATATATTTTCAATCATCTTTACCGTAATCATTTATTTCTAGCCAGCTTTTTCGACCGTACGTTTCCTCGGCGCTATTGCAGTCGGACATTTTTGGGCCGAATTGTTCTACCGAGCTATACCGGAGGACGAAATTGGCGGAATTAATTTTCGGCATCTCATTATTTTGCTGCCGGGAATTGCGACTTTGGGTAAGAGAAACTATTATCATCGTTTTGTCTACATTTTGTGTGAGGTAGCATTTTTTTTTTTTGAGGCAACGTTCTATAAAAGAAACGTCTTCGAGTTCTTGTTTATCCTTCGAAGTTTTATCTTCGCGTAACAAAAGTCCTCGAACGTACATATATGCGGAGCGATAAGCTGCGTTCGAACTACGCAAGCTACCTGACGCTGCTACAATTTACTTGGCTTTTTGTATTACGCGCATTCCTTCCGTAATTATATCCACAATAATTTATGAAAATTCATGCGTTTTAATAATTATTCAACAAAAATCACTCATCACAACACTAATTATTGAGGCAAAAAGCACTCATAATCATAAATATTAATAAAACAATAAATTACTCAACTCAACCAATGACAGTTCTTCGAGTGAGCTCTCCCCTCACTTTTTCAAGTGGTCCGACGAAAGAACCATTCGAGTCTCACGACGTCGCGTTACCTTTTTTTTTGTTCGTCAGTTCGCTCCGCTCGGCCGAGAGCAGCCCTACGAGACCACTTGCTGAATGTAACGAAAGACACAAACGTCAACAAAACTGTTATTCCAAAATTATTTCTCCGAAGATGGACGTCGTTCGGCGAAATTTCGCGACAACATTAGCTCCGAAAATGAAACGAAAATAACATTCTTCGAAATTTTCAATGACGAAGAATTCATGACGAGTCAGTATTCAATTCTTGTAATAACGAGAATTTTTTAAAAGACAGAAACTAAAAAAGTACTTCGAACATTTCGTAGAAATCGATTTTTAACGGATTGTTCAAGTAACACTAAAACGGAAAAATGACAACAAAAAAATGCAAAATAATAATTACAATAAGAAAAATAAAACTTACGAAAAGTGACGAACGTTCCCCTTCCCTTTATTACGTTGCGTTCGTACGAAAGAGACAACGGAAAAGCAGATTCACATTTTTCTCGACACCTCAACTGCGTTTGACCGCTAGATCCCTCGACCGGAGAGACGAGCAGTCAGTTTATACCCTGATAGCCAGTTTGCGGCACAGCCAGACTGCACGCCACAGTATTCTTAATGAAGATTGCACGAATTTCTATCATTCTATCTGGGTAGGAAGCGACGATTTTTGGACGATGCGTAATCAAACCTCGTCCGTTACTTTCGAAAATGATACTGGTTGTAATTGATGGCTTATAGGTTATGGGTAATCGACACTCTCGCATATCGCGCCCCCCACCTTTTCGCATCGTTACACCTCTCACGCGTTCAATGGCCACCGGCGAAAAAATCTTCCGTCTCACCCGGTCCTTCGTACTTCATATTCCTCGTTGCGATAATTCCAACAGTCAAAAGGAGGCTTATGAAATCGAGCCGAAAACAAATAGATTGAAAAAAAATTTAATTAAAACTTTTTGGAGAATTAAATTTTCTAGAAAAAACGTTCCTGAATAAAATTCTCTCGACTTGGCAGTTTTTTCTTGACCGGCGAACTTATGGGAGACTCAATTGGGGGTCTCACTTGTCCACAAGTGCCGAGTCCCAATGGGGACTTTCTAGGAATTTTTTTAAGGACTCGCTGATCCGTAAGAGAGAGAGAGACACGAAAAAATTATTTTTGTTTTATTTTTTGTTTAATCCAGGTGTTTGGGTAATTGGAAACATTGGGAGAGAACAAGGCTCGATATGGATTCCATTGATTTGTACTTACACGCTCTATCCAACGCTTTATTATATCGGGGATGAAAGTACGTGGATGTCTCTTTTGGCAGTAACAGCAGCCCTGAGTTTTGATACTTTCAGTAAACAATGGCGTTTGAAACCGCGATCAAAAAGATCGAAGAAACGAAGATTTGTATTGTTGACTTTTGCAATTGTCATATACGCTTGCATTTGGACGAGTTTTCTATACTGGAACGCTTCTATCACCGGTACTGATGGAGAAGAAATCAAATTATCGGAAGCCATTCGCCATCTTTTCACGTCACCGATTTGGCTCGATCTCAAGGTAACCGCTAATGCGATCGAAAACATTTTTTTTTTTTTCAGAAATCTATTCACGAATTTTGTGTACCAAACTATCTTCGTGATTCGTGGTTCTAGGGTTAAAAAAGAAAAATTTATTTTTTCAGACGAGTTTGTGGGCAACCTGGGAACAGACGAAACATCAAGGCTTTTGGGAAACGTGGAGAAATTTGGTTGATCTGGCTGATCCGAAAGGAGAGATCAACGCTTATTCGGTATTTGAAATAGTTTCCGACGAAAAACAAAAAAAAACATAGTCCGGGTAAGGAAAAATTGAAACTACAATTTTTCTTGTTCCCAGGTTCTCGGCCTGTCGCAAACGGCATCGCAGAGTGAAATTTCTGCGAGATGGAGAGCATTATCGAAGGAGCATCATCCTGACAAGGTGAAAGGCACTGACGAGGAGCGTCGAGCGGCTCAGGAAAAGTTCATGGAAATTCAGCAGGCGTTTGAGATATTGTCGAGCAAAAAGCATCGTCGTCAGCAAAAGAATCGACGAGCCGCTGGTTGAAAAATAAAAACAAAACATTCAACGAAAGACGTAATCGAAAATCGTTGAGAATTTCCCATCCGAATTGTTGAATAGTATTCTAGGCAAATATTTAATGCACGTTGGGCCGAATCTCGTGATCGATATTTCAATAATGACAAAAAGTTAGTTATTAATAAATAAATAATAATTATGATTTATAATCGTAAGAACATTATTGATAATATACAATTTTGTGACAGAAGTAAAGAGTTTATACAAAATTGCTTGTTACAAGTCTTTGTTCAATTTTGGATAGTTACAGCAAAAAAAAACTACGAATGCTCGAGGGCTGAATTGTTGTTTGTTAAATGATGCGAAATGACTCGAAGGCAGTGAAAGGAGCGGGTTAAAACGATTATTTTGATTTATTGTACGAGAATTATTTTTCTTCAAAAATAATTGAAAAGCTGCTGCGTTTGTGAATGTAATATTGACGAAGAATTTGTACGATATTATTTAATAAATAACATTCGACTACAGTTTTACGCGCGATTTAAATTGTTTTTTTTTTCTCTCTTACTTTTCGTAAGATTAATTTTTTATAATTCTGCACGTACTCGGAGTAAAAAATTGTACAATTTTTTTTAGTGACGTCATAACACGTCCGTCGATTTCACGGGTTTCAAAGCTTCGGATATTACACTATCTCCAAAAATAAACTAATTCTCCGTTAACTCTGAGCTTTCGAAGCTCAAATCAATGTTGAGAGAGAGAGAGAGGGAGAAAAAATAAAATGTGTGGCTACGTCATCGATGTAACTTTGGATTCGGAGCGAAACTTTCCAGCGGATTCTCCGACACTTCTTTCGTATTTTTCTTCCTTATTTTTTCTCTCTTTCGGACGGAAAAAACTCAAATCGCCTTTGTCTCTCTTATTTGGGGTCTTGAATCGTGTTCCTCATTATTGTTTCTTCAATTCTGACAAAATTTGTCTGTTTTTCGTTTCAAAGTTTGCCCCAAGGCCTTCGAATGTTTAGTGTCGAATTGCGTAATCGTTGATCCAAAAATGAGACGAAATATCCACCGTTTTGAAAAAGCTTTCCAAACCATCATTCTTCCCCTTGGTTTTGCAATTTTTGATAATTTGCATTACCGTGAATACACGGCGAAAATTAAATCGATTTAACGAAAACAACAGTCAATTACGATAGAGGA
This sequence comes from Campoplex capitator, assembly GCA_037576405.1. Classification (NCBI taxonomy): domain Eukaryota; kingdom Metazoa; phylum Arthropoda; class Insecta; order Hymenoptera; family Ichneumonidae; genus Campoplex; species Campoplex capitator. The sequence continues at coordinate 3,100,541 of JARBWI010000021.1, forward strand.
TCTGTGCGGACGATGCTACTTGTTTTTTTTTTTCGATCTTGGCGGCTTTTCTATCGAGCTTTCGAACTTTTCGCTGAAATTTGTGCCACATTTGTCCATCGCTTTGTCGATCAGCTCCTGTGATCCTACGAGCGTTACCCTGAGAAAGAATTTTATCATAAAAAAAAACGGGAAATTCTCCTACCCGAATTGATATAAAATAAATTTCGAATCGCCTTGAAATTTCCGCCGACAATTACAGAATAAATTCCCATCGATTCACCACATATTTTCTTCAGCAAAATAAAGTTAAATTTATAAATTTAGAAAAAAATGTTCAAAGTACCTTAATTGTGGAACGCTCAAAGGTCTGACGAGGCTTTTAACGTTGGGCAAAGATTCACCAGGTTTGGGTAACGCTGGAGTGCTCGCGCATAACGCAGCGCTTGTCAGTTGTGACACGAGAGAAAAGCTCCGATCGGGTCCGGAAGTCGTACGAAAAACGCGTTTTATTTTCGACCGGAAACCCGTCGAAGGTGGTGGCATCGGATTGACTGGTACAGGAACAACCTGGAGAAATGAATCGTCTTAAAAAAAAAGTTCCACTATTCATTGGATTAAAAATTCATTTTTTTCCCTCGAGATATACCGATTTTTTTTCAATTTCATAGAAAAATGCCAGTTCGAAGGATATGAAAAACGAATTTTATGCGGCTGAATAGAAAAACGAAATTTGAGGGTTTCTCGAGTATTTTCATACAGTTTTCCAGGTAATGAATTCAGTTTAGAAAAGAATAAAAATAGATTACAATTAAAGAAAGTGAAAAAATGAAAAAAAAATCAAAGTTAAGTAAAAAGTCTTCACAATCATTGTATTTCAAAGGGAATAAACAAAAATCGAAAAAATCAAAGGTTTACAAAAAGCTTGAGCAGATTTTCAGAAATTTTCAAGGACAACTGAAATTTAAGGACTTTTCAAGAATTGCTAGACAGCACGGTACAAGTTATTTACCTTTCCCTGAAGCACTTTGGTCGCGAGTTCGGGTTCGCTGCCCCATCGACACGAAATATTTTTTTCGAGTAATTTGTGTCTGGCAAATCTCTCGATAATGTCAGCGCAAACGTATCTTCCGCAGTATCTCGCCCACTGTTCGGCCCTGAGTCCTCGCCCGTGATCCCTCATCGTGGGATTAGCACCTGAATCAATTGTTCATTATTTTTTAATATTTTTTTTTTTTTTTTATTCCAAAGAGATGAAAAAAAAAATTAAAAAGCAAGTGAAATGGAACTGACCAGCAAAAAGCAGTATTTTTGCACATTTTGTACGACCCTGAAGAGCGGCTTTCATCAGGGGTGTAAAGCCAAGAATATTTCTCGCGTCGATCTCGATCCCCGGGCATCTTTGCAATAAAAGGTTTAGACATTCGGCCTGTCCTGCGAATAATTCATCGATTAAAAAACCCCATCGAGGTTCGTACGAAAAAAAAAAAAAAAAAAAAAAAAAAAAAAAAAACACGAAAGAAAATGTTTGTCTGTGAATTTCAATGAATTTTTCGTAAGTTATGAAGAAATGGAAGAAACACTCAAGTCTTGGGGCGTTAAAAACGTTTCCTCGTTGAAAATACACGATGAAAAAAAAAAGGATCGAATTGGGAAAAAAAAAAAACAAAATGAAAATCCATTATCTTAAACGTCAAACAATTGGTCAATTTTTGATAGCATCAAAATGATATTAAATGATTTTTTAATTACCGGCTTGTGCTGCAAAATGCAGGGGTGTGTTACCCTCATTATCGGGTAAGTTTGGGTCACATCCGGTGAAGGAGAGAGTGGCCTCGAGCATGGTCGGTGAACCATTTCCGGCCATGTAACTTATCGCGGTCTGTTGAAAAAACAAACATATAAATTTCTTTCTACAAACTCCATACGACTTTTCAACAAAACAGATATATCCTTTATTTCCTCTACAACGCACAAACAAATAGCCTCGATGCATTAGCGCCCGATATATCATGTCACTGAATCTGCGTGGTTATAAATTTTTCAATCATTCAACGATCCTTGAGTTATTTATTTTATCGTTCGATTTAAAAAATGAAAAACACTAAATCGTTTTCGTCTTCTATAATTTTTACCATCGATCAATCATTCATTTGATCAATCGATAAAAAATGAAAAAAATCGCAACCACTACCATTCGTTTTCTCTTAATCTCCTCGATTTTTTTTTTGATGTCAAGATAATTTTGACGAGTGTAACTGAAAATACGAGTACAGAGTAGAGTCATTTATCAGGAATCAATTTATCAAGAGTCTTCTCCCTCTGCAGCACACATTTGTTCCATGATCTATAGCGGAGCTCATTACTTTATATACGTGCGTCATATCCACGAAGCCAGACACGCGGTAAACGTTTTTATTACACTAATAACGTAATATACGTCGTGGCTAACTATTTATAGTGCATATCCGAAGGGTCGCGGAGAACGTTGTAGCATCGAGAAATAATATTTCTCCGATCCCAGCGATTTTTCAAGTGCTACTGCCCGAGAAAAACGAAGACAAAAAATTATCTGATTGCATGTTTTTTTTTTTCTTCATTTCAGGCTCGATGACGAAACAAAAGTCGGGTCAACGCCATTCGTCACAATTATCCTCTTTTCTTTTGCCATTTAATCCATGCCACGCGTTGAGAATGGTCTTGAAATTACACAAATGCAAACTCGATGTACACTGACCTCAATGCCGTTCGTGGATTCAACGAAGGTCGATCGCGTTCTAAATAACTACGAAGCGGAGTCTTATTTTCTTGATCTTTGTTTTTTTTCATTTTTTTTAACGCATATAAACGACAGTTTTACATCGTTCACGTACAATTTGACTGTAATTGTAGGACACATCGCTCGCGATGTACAACGTCATTCGAGAATGCTGCCGTCCGTGATTCTTCTTTTGTATTTTTCCGCCAAGGTAAGATTCTTCCTTTCCGTAAAAATTTGCATCCTCCATATTATTCTCTCTCGTTAAACTGTGCAATCGGCGTTAAAAACAAAACGAGGATTGGTCGACTGGCAATAAACTAATTGAAAATCGATTTAGCTCTCTGTCATCTCACCCGTGTAAAGTGACCCTTTTATTCTCGAGGGCATACTCGCTCTCTTCGCCTCTTATCTTCTTTCATTTTTATTAGCATGATTCATTTAATTCGTTACTTTGTGCCGTTTCGATTCGTGTTATCAACTTTATTAATTTTTTTTATTTTCCATCCATTTCTTCATTAATGTCGTTATCGCCAGTTTCATTTTATTCATTCTTCGTGCTTGTTGGCACGGTTGACTTTATTCGTTACTTTCTGCTACGAACGTTCGATTGTTCGAAATTAATTATTCCGAAGGAATTCATTCGAGGCAATTGTCATCCAACGTTATTTTCCATTTTTTGTTTTTGTCGTTGTTGTTGTTTTTTTTCTATTTTGATGCTTCGCGACAAGGCATTGCGTGGCGTCTTTTCATAAAAGTACAAAATCATCTAAATTTTGATTCTTTCAGCACTTTTTTCTCAACGAATTACGTAACTTTTGGTTTTTTTTGTTTTAGAAGGACTCGGGACTCGAATAGAAATCCTTGATGAATAGGGACGGTTATAACCATTCTTCAAGAACCCTCTATTATACTCTGCTTTTTTTTTTTCTATTCGCATTTCTGGGTGCTCGGGTAAACGGGATATCCAATCATCCGGCACACGAAAGCCACTCTTGGTCTAATCAACTTTCGTTCTACCATACGATCGATCCCGAGTGTTGTTTTTTTTTTTTTACTTTTCACTCACGCCTCTCTTTGCGAAGCTCGTTCAACGGATTTAACCCTTTTTAGACGTTTTCAATCTCGGTCAGTGAATTTTTTCGTCAGTGTCAAGCTTTCGTAACGGAAAAAAGCGTTTGAAAAATGAGCGAAAAGCGGGAATCTTTTTCATACGCGATTCGCTATTTATCGACGTTGTTTTTGCACATAATTAAAAGTATTTCATACATTTTTCGACAATATTTCGTGAAATATAACGCTTTCACTACTGACCCGGCCGCTCGAATCCGTCGCGTTGACGTCCATCTGCCCCAGGCCTGATCTTCGTATCCTCGAGACGAGATCTTTGAGGTCGTGGTCATCAGCCTCCCGGGAAGCCCTCAGCAGGGCTTTTGGATCCCCGGAAGGCGGATCCCACGTTCCTGGCACTTTTTTCGTCGCCTTCTCAATCGCGTTGAGATCTTTAAATCAAAAAACTCTTTTTTATTACTGCCACAAGAAATATTAAACGAGGAACAAAAATTAGTTAGAAACGTACGAAAAAAAAGTGATGAACTGTCAAATATGCAGGCGAAAAATGACAAAATATTTTTAAAAAATGCAAAAACCAATGAAATTTAAAAAAAGAATGAACCTGGAGAGGATTTCGTGATGTTTTTTTGAAAAATTGTTAATTACGTTTGTTGAAAACGACGATTTATCTTCGAAAATCAATTAAATGTGTAAAAAGAAATGAAAAAAAGGTAAAAAGAGATGAAAATGTTGGTATTTTCGACAAATCTGTAATGATCATTTGAAAAACAAAGAATAATTGATGAAAAAAAATTGAAAATAAACGTACCCCGAAGGACTCCCTTCCTGTAAACTTTAGCCTCGTGGACCGCCGTTTTTCTGAATGGCGCTCTTTTTTCCTCGAAGCTGGTATCGGAGCTGAATGATACTGATTTTTTGACTCCGCGATTTGAGTTTTTTTTCTTTCCGTTATTGCTGAGATTTTGGCAGCTCGGTGATCTCCGTAAACCATGAGAATCTTCGTCCCTCAGGCGGCTCGTCACTAGTTGTGCGTTTCTTTTGAGCAGTGAGAAACGTGGCTTTTCCCTTTCACTCGCTTCGAGTAAATTTCCTTTATGATCGTTGCATTTTTTCAGACCCGAGTGCGTAAGGCTCGCGAGAAAAGCTGATGATTTACGGAGGATTCCGTTTGCCGAATTTTTTCCATTCACTTTTCTGACGTTTCCGCTGCCGTTCAAGCCCCCGGAGCTCCCTGAAACTACAATTATTATTTTCAAATTTCATTAACGACGAGTTGTATACAAATTTTTCTAAAATTAGGAGAAAATTAATTTTCTTACGAACGTAAAAACAAAAAAGTCATTGAACCATCGATTTCTTTGCTCGACCTACAAAAATTTCAATATCAAAAGAAAATTACTGAAATTTTTGTCTCCTCTTGGGCTCGAAATTCATCGAAATTGGGTGTTGAAAGAAATAGTTCTGACGTGGTCAAAAGAGAAATGGTACCGTGGGGTGACGAACCGTACCGAGAGTTGGTAAGAAACCTCGAGAGATTGGACGTGGTCAAAAACTGGCACTCGAGCCAAATGTGCAGTTTCTAATAATAAAGTTGTAACTGAATATTTATAGACGAGTAACAATACTAGTGTTTTTTTTTTTTTTTTTTTCGTTGTAAATATCTCAAAACGAATATATGTTTCCAAGAAAATGTGGTTACAAAATAATAAAATTTTACGTATACGTTATGAGCGTAGAAAAAGATTTAACGAGAAAGTGTTGAAAGAGCAAAGACTGACGAAATAAAATCTTGAATCGTTCGATTTCTGTTGTTCAATTAATAATTCTTTATGATTTCATTCGTGATAAAAATTTCGCTCTGTAATACATCTCCGTTGGCAATTATCACGGAACGTCTCGTCTACTCTAATTATTGTTTCAAAGTTGAGACATCACGAGCTCGAGCGAACCAACGTCGTATACACGTGTGTACAATTTCACACACATATGTATATATATATATATATTTATATTCGCGTTATAACAGCGAAAATTTGGTTGCCTGCCAAGCACACCGAGTGTCATTAACTTTATCGTGCAGTTCCTCCCGAGTCAGCGACTTTTGAGAATCTTATCACGAAAAAGTCATGCATGAATGCACTATTTTTCATCTTGTCCTCTTTCGTGTTTTTCTTCTATAGAGAAAAAAAAAAAAATAAAATAAGCGGACAAGTGCGAGTTAAACTCAGGCTTTCTCGTACGATTAATTAAGACCGTAAACTTCTTGCATGTTTTTCTATAATCTATAAGTAAAGAACTATTTTTTGTATTTTTTTTTTTTCCAAAATTATAGGCTCATCAGTTTCGGAAAAAACTTTAAAAGTATCACGAGATTAAAGATCATGATTGAAACTGTGTTTTTGATTTTACGAAATTTCGCTATCATGATTTTTACAGAAATGCAAAAAAAAGTTTGAAATTCAAAGTTCAATTATAAGTATGAGCGAGAGTATAAGAGTGTAAAAAGTTTTGATAGGTTTTTTGACGTTTGATGAAACATTTTTGTGGTAATGCGCGTTGAATGGGTTTGCAACAGTTTATTTTGAATTTGTTTCTATGAAATTAATCATCGAAATCGGAACTTATTTTGAACTCGTTCAATCGAGGTGGCTCGATTTGGGTTTCGCTAGATTTTACTTGTAAGAAAAAAAGAAAAAAATAAATAAAATTGTTGAATCAAGAAAATAGAGGTTGTCAGAGGAAATTTAATTAGAAAAATGAAAAAAAATAAATAAAAAATACGATCCAACGACGTTGATCGTAAAAACGTCAGACTTATTTACCAGATTTGAGATTGGCTGGAACGGAGGAAGACTTGGGCAAAGTGCCATCAGCGATGATAGCACAGTTCCGTGAATTTTTCCAACTGGAAGCTTCGTAATCGCGATTTGCTGCGCGTTTTTCCCAATTCGAGGGTGAGTGCTGTTGTTGGTGAGATCTCGATCGAGAACTGTCACGGGAGTTAACGAAAAGACCGTTTCTCTCGATATCGTTTCGTGACTTTCTCGGGACGTTGCTAGCAGCTGTCAACGAAGCAGTTTCGCGCACCGAAAAACTTGCTCGTGCTAATTCACCGCGGGATGCGACGATGTTGTAATTACCAGGAAATCCTCCCGAGTTGTTCGGTGAATTCGTCGAAGTGGTATTCGAATTTCCACGAGATCTCGACAATTGACGCTCGTTGTAAGCACGCTCCTGCCAAATCGCGTGCTCTTCGAGAATCCTTCGTACTTTCTGCAATTTTTGATCAATTTTTAAGACTCGATTACCAGCAGAAAATTTCTTCCAACGATTCTATCATTTTTACAATTTATTTCAAAATTCATTCAAATTATTCTGCAAATCTCAGAAACACTGGAAAATTCTCAAAATTTCGGTAATTTTATGTTTTTAAACGACTCTCAGCAAAAAAAAATCGATTCAGACAGCAATATTTTGATTTTTGTTTACAATTTTTACCGATCAACGCGTCAAGCTCGTCGCGTTTTACCGAGAAATTTATACATTTCACGAGAATTCGTACGCCTTTGACAAAAAAACACACGATAAAAAGCAGTGAATACAATTTTTACACTCGTCCCCACGTTTCGAACTCGTTTTACCATTTTTATATTCAAAACAAAATTTCAAATTCGTAAATTATTTGGCGTATCACTATTTTTATTGAAAAAAAAAAAAAATTTTTTTCTCCATAACAACACAATTCGTGAAATAGAATTAACGAACGAATTACCAATGACGAAGTTTCGATATTGTATACGAATTCACTGAGAAAAACAATGGAACGGAGACTCGCGGGCACACAGTGTACACAATTCAAGGTGAAAACAACGGTTAGGACGAACGAACGATCCTCGTTCGCGTTACACGAGAGAGTCTTCTTACCGCGTCGTGTGTATCTCACAAATGAAACGTCGCTATTTATAAGACGCGTTTAAAGTCCCTCCCTTCCTTTTCGAGGGAAGAATATCTATGTATATAACGAACGACACAAAAGTCTGGGTGAAGCATTTACGTATGATCTCAGTGGCGGGCTTTTCGCCTCTCTTCTTTATCACCATCATGCTTCATCCAATCTTTTTTTCTCCTCCACGTGCTCGCTTGTACACTTTCTACTTCGTTCGAAGCCTATTTTTTTCGAAAATAAAATCATTACTAAAACGAAAATCGATTCGAAAATAAATAATAAAAAATTTATTCTTTTTTCACAAACAAAATCGTAATTATGAAAATAATAAAATGGACAACGAAAAAAATTAATAATCGATCGTGTTAATTTCGATTCGACGAGTGAAAATAAAAAAATGATACAAATAAAAATAAAATTCATTTATAGGGAAAATTTTTTGGAAAATGTGAATAATCGTAGTTGTATTTCGCGAAATAAAAATTTGAATATCTCGAGATCGAGAAAATAAGAAAAATAGGAGTTCGACGTTGATCGGTGATAATATTGTCGGAATGAAACGTAAGTGGAAAGATATTAAAGCTCACTTGGTGAGTGGTCGGCTGCTGAGCCGAGGTGACAGAAGGAACAGTCATGCCGTTGCTTTTGCCAGTGGCGGTGTTACTGAGAACGATGGCAGCTGCGTCTGCGGCATTGACGATCGTACCGAGGGCACCAGGGGCGGGGGTGTCGCTTGTCCCGACACCACCGAGTTTCCACCTCTTTCCCGCGTTTTTATTGTTCCTCGATAATGGAACCGACCCCGAAACGGTCTCCATCAGCGGCTATAAAAATCGCATCGATCTTTTTGTACCACAAAGTTTATTACAAATTTGACGTTTTATATTTACCAGTGAAAATTCGCGTGATTCTAATGGAACGTGTATAAAAGTGTGAAAAATTGCTCGCTTTTTTTCATTCCCACAGTTTTTGTTTTCCTCATTCGGTAAATTGAAAAATGGCGGCGGAAATTTTTTCGTCGATTCGGGTGTACAGGTTAGACGTCGTATTCGAATGAATTTTTTGTTTGTTTTCTACTCTAGTGAAATTACGTTTTTCAGTGTACGTTTTTCGACGAATTGTGGGTAAGAAAAAAAAAATTATCTAGAAAATTGGCACGAGAGAAAGGACGACGACGACGACGACGACGATCGTGGGGCTTTTGCCAATCGGTTTCTCGGACCACGTGTTCGCGTAGTACGACAAAAATGTACCTCGCTGACATTTTGTCAATCTCTCTTTCGTACGCGTTTGTTTACTTCCCTATGATTATCTTTAGCACAGCAAGAAAAATATTCTCGTCTCTCTTTCGATCGTCGGAGAATAATCTAAACACGAGGAAGACACCGAGAGTTTTGGCCAAATCTTTAACCCGCCAATTTGGCTTCGATCACTCAGCATCACGAGTACGCGCATTCTAAATACATCTTTTGCAAATTCGTATACGCGAATTAACGACCCCGAGGACAACCACGATTCTTTCACGCGATTACGTCATAGATGTCGACAAATACGTTACGTCAAACTCGGGCAATTTACGCAAAGTCAAAAAGCCTCGATATCAAAAATCTCTGATTCGATATTTTTGGGGAGAAGGGGGGGGGGGGGTGTCAATTCTCGGCATCATTTTCGAATGATGTATTTGGACAAATGCATTTTTCATAAAATGTGCATTCGTGATGCTCGATCTATTCCGGTGAGATCGCTTTAAGAGGCTCGAAACTGAACGGTCTGAATTCGTGCGAGCGTTTCGCTTGTCAACGTCGATTCTGGACAGGTTCCAATATTTAACTCAGTCACACATGCATGTGCGTTACCGTTCGAGCAAAATTTCCGGCCGTCTCCGTCCCAATTTTAGTAAATCCCGCGCGATGTACTATAACACATTTGGTGAAGAAATTTATAGCGAGGAATGAAGAAAAAAAAATGTAGGGGGCGTTTACCTCGGCGGAGAGTTTCATTTTTGTCTGAGCTGAAACCCCGAACGTTTGACGGGCCACTAATAGTTGACACTCGAGAAAAATATCGTCTAAAATAAGGAATCGATCATTCTTAACCATTTCGAGTCACGTTTCGAGCACACCGAATGGCATTTGTTACTGTTATTTGTCAAAAACTTTAAAGTGACGAATTTGGTAGGGAAAAAAAGATTTCTGGGTTTATAAGAGACATCGAAACTCATTTTTTGTTTGCTAATGCTCTTTCACCGTGACAGAAGTGCTGCGGGTATTGTTGAAAGAAAAAGAGTGATTTTCGAAGGAAATCTTAGCTACGATATCAGGCAATGACATCACTGAGAAAAAAAATTTGAAATTGTGGCGAACAAATTAAATTTGTTGATTCAACAAAACTTTTATTGATTCAACGATATTTTTGTCGTGGTGAAAAATTAAATATTTGAATGAACCAAATTTCGTTTGGGTCAACAAATTTCATTTTGTTCGCCACGATTCGTTGAACCAACAAAAAATTTGTTGAATTTACAAATTCATTTTTCTCAGTGATCATTAGAATATAATTATCGTAATAAAATAGATATTGGATGAAGAAAAATTGTGATACGCTTAGAAAATTATAGTGCTACCGTTGAAGGAGGAGGGGAAAAATAAAAATCGATGGATCGATCGAGGTGCGAGGTTCTCGTTCGAGTCAGTGAGTCGTTTAGGTCGGAGGATAAACCGATTTTCTCTCATTCCAGAGCTTCGGGGGCTCTTCCAACCGTCCGGAAGCTTCGGCTGATTAGCTTTCGCGAGCGTGCGTGCTTTCTGACGTTGATTGAGCTCGCGGGCTCTGCGAATTCATGTACGAGAGGCTGTCTACATTTTTTTTTCGCCTCGTAACTCGCCGCCCTGTCTTTAGGCATCACGACGAACTTCGTCGTATGATCGTGTTTGATCGAATTCGGACATTCTCATTTGCGTCAAGCTTTCATTATATCGCGGAAGTCCCAATTTATTATTTCATATTCCGTGAATCAATTTTTTGTTAAACTTCATCGTTTCTACTTCAGTTTTATTCAAATTTATCGTTTTCAAGTTAAAAATCGCAACTCTCGATTGATCTATCGAAACGAGGGTGAAAATTGATTTGAGGAAGTTTTGCTCCTACTTTGAGAGACGGCCGGGGTGCCAGAGGTCCCTGTGCTTATACATGGACTAGCCGCAGGCTCGTGCGGCCACATCCCAAGGGAGTCGATGAATTTTCATCGTTAATTCGTTATATCTCAGGAAATACGTGGTGAATCGAGTCCATTTTTTTGTCATGGCACTGTGACGTAAAGGTCAATACTTGATCGAATTTGTGTTGAGCCACCATTATTTTTACTACATGGTATTGAATAATTTCTCCCGCCAAAACAGTCATAGCCATAAGACTCTGTGCAATTTAGAGGTAACTTTGCGATTTTTTATCTCAGAAAGTAGATGGTCGATCTTGTCCAAATTTCACTGGTACACGGGGAATATGTTCAAGAAGATGCTATTAAAATTTCAAAGACCTGCCAGCTTTTTGAAATTCGAGCAGAACTTCCTTGAAGGTAAGAATCTCGTAACAGTCGCGTTCGAAAGTTCCGGCCAAAATTCGAAAATTTGAATACAACTCGTGGCATAACCTAATAATGACAATTGTCACACCATACAGGAACCTAAAAACATAAACTTTCAGGAAAATTGTTCAAGGGATTAAATACAGTCAGGATTTTAAAAAAATCAATTTTTTTTTTAATTTTGTTTTATTAGAAGCTGCCAAGGAAGCGGAGGTTTTATCATAAAACGGTCAATCCTCCACAAATTTTGCACATTACATCGGAATAGAGTTCTGAATAAGTTTTCGAAATTTAGAAAACTTCTGTTTAGAAAAACGCTTTGGCGAGACTACAACCTCGATACTCGAATTGTATTCACTAAACCGAGTGGTCGATGCGAGGAAAAAATGACAACCATAATTATTCAGAATAAAATAAAAATGCTACAAGAATAATTCGAAATTATTTGACTCGATTGCTTCGTATTAAAGGAGCACCAAACATTCGTCAAACCTCGTGGAAGGTTTCGAGAGAAAAAAGTGTACTTTATTGAATTTAAAAAAAAACCACAAACTTTAATACCTGAGGAAGAGGGAAGGGGCGCAGGAGGCCGAGGATGAAAAGTAACTCGGTTATTAAGTGCCACATCGTGTATGTAGTTCGCGGAGTGTCTTAGGGTGGAGTGCGAGATAAGAGGGTCGATGAGGTGACACCGGTTTGCAGGGCGAGGGACACGCGAGCCTTCGTTTTGTCTCTCTCTCGTCTCTCTCGGTATTCGCGAAACTCGAGAAGACAAAAATGAAAAGAGCGATGAATATAGATCGTTCTTTTCTTATACAAAAAAAAAAACAAAAAGTATGAAGGGTGGAAGGAAGATTCAAGGTCGACAGCCCCGGAGAGCTCAAGATCGTTGGCGTGACGAGTTTCGCCCGCTGAAACAATACTCGAAATATTATTGCATGTTCTCCGTAACGAAATACTCTTTTTCTCAGCAATAAACTCTCGCTCTACTTGAAGCGATTTATTCGTACAATAATGACACTCATTTTTATCCTTTTTATTCCTCAATAGAAGTTTCCTTCGTTTTTCGACTGCAATAATCCTGAAAATTCATCGACCATCCTAAACGGCAATGGTCCCGATACAGCACAAGGGAGTGCCTCGATTCGGATCGCTTTACAGCCATTTTTCACTCACTTGTCTCCCGGCAAGACTTTGCCACCGTTTTAATTTACATTTATCAAGGTTCAAGCACGTTCAGAAACAGTTACGGAGCAACGTGCCTCCCCCCCCCCTCCCCCTTTTCGTTCAGTCTATATGTCTCGATTAATCGCCCCTTCTACACACCTATTATACCGTTTATGATTTAATAGACTTCATTCTGATTTCCTCTCGACTCGAAGGTCAAGGTTCGAAGTATTTACAAGTCCCCCACGTCGCCCTGTCCTTATCGAATCATCGAGATTTCTTCTTCGACTTTTATTACGTCAGTTTTTATTTTATATTGACAATTTCATTGTTGTTTCTCAACATTTTTGTTATTTGTATTTTTTTTTTCACCGTTCTATTGAATTATCCGTCGGTACATGGATTGCTAGTTCGATTTTTTGGCTTTTTTTTTTCAATTCCTTGGCTATTAGAGATTTCCACGTTTTCTTCACGTTTTAATTGAATTGATCTTCAGCCATTTTGAAAATGGCATTAATTAAAGATAATTCGAGTTATTTCTCATAAAGCAATGTAATTTTTTTCAGTTCCTGATAAATTGCTTGTTCGTAACCCAAGGGACGACCCAGCCCTACAATTACTCACGACGAATTGAATCGGTTCCCTCTTCCCACCATATTTTTCATTAATTAAAATGTAAATTGAGTAAAAAAAAATGATTATTGTGGTCGTGGAACGGTTCGATCTTGTTGAACGAAAAACTGTGGATTCAACCATTTTTTTTTTTCGTTGCATCCCGAATAATTTTATTCGTTCGATCGAAAATGATGAGTCGAAGAGATTTTAAAATATGTCAGATCGTACCTGTTTTATTTTGAATCGTGGTCTCGCTAGCAGGCTCGAATCTCTTATTCTCCGATTGAGTACCATGACACTTCCGGTCTCCGGAATGATTCGCTTCTTCGGAGCGTCACTGCAACACGTTTATATATTGTTTTCTTTCCTTCTTTTTGAATTTTCGTAACTCGTTTAATCTTTTCTGCGGTTAATTGTCTCTAGAATATATAAGCTTCATTTCTTAATTGATTTTTTTTTCTTTTCGTTCATTATTTCACCAAACATTTTTGATTCGATTTTTTTTAAACATTTTTGAAATTCGGTTTCCGCGTTTCTCGCTGTTGAACATTTTGACTGAGGAATTTTTGGCAATTTTTTCTTCATTCTCTTGACAGATTTTTCATAGGGAAGAAAAAAAACAAATTCGACGAGTTTTTTGACCGAATGAAAAACGACAATTAAATACTCGGTTTCGTGCTCGAATGAAATAAAGCCGTATCAAACTTTTCAACCCTTCGATCATGCATCTCACTAATTTCGGGGTTGCACCACCAATGAGTGCTCTGGGTCAGGGTCTCCCCCTTTTTCACCCTCATTTCTCTCTCTCAGAGAGAGACAATTAAACGATATCAAGATTGTACATCGAATAAAAATGGGTTAAAATTCGTATACGTACGAGAATTCTGGATTTGAAAAACGATTGGAGGTTGAAAAAAATTGGAGCGGATCAGATTGAGTTTTGGTTCGAAGATTCGAGTCGATTTTCCATCGATCAAAGTCGATGGAATTTGTGATAATAAAAAATTTTTTAAAATTAAAAAAAAAAACGGTAAAATTTCGTAAAATTATTAATCGATCGATGAAATTGAATAAATGAACAAAACGAAAAGTTTTGATGCTTTGCAAGTTGGAAAATAATTCACTCAAAACGAAATTCGTGAACGAAAATGTTTGTGCTGTCAAATAAAAACACGTCACGGTTGTCAAAGCCGAGAAAACGAGCCACGTGTCTAAAAAGATTGTAAGTGAACACACGCGAGAAGCCGTGATTGCTTACTGACGGAGTGTTAAGTACGAATCGTGAAGCAACCCTTAGAAAAGTCTCTTCCTTCGTGCTGGAATTTTACCGAGAATGAATTGACGCAGGCGCGAATCCTGGCCAGGTGTAAGATCGTGATACATAGGATTCAGGCGAGTTGCTCTATGAATAATTAGAAAAAATTACTTTTCTTCCTCACCTTTCGTTCCCTTATCGAAACTTTTGTGGAATTCAAACTCTCTCGCTATACGCAAGTCTCGACACTTGGCGTACTTTGATAAGACTTTTTTAAAGTTTCAACGAAATTATGCTCGACGAAGTTTCCAGTAATTTGTAACTGTTCGGAGAACAATTTTATGATTTTTTTTGCATTCCTTAGGGCAGCGTCGAAAATGGTGTGATTTATTTTCAATTCAGTTTTGTAACGATTAGAAAAATCATTCATTTTACCAGTTTTCATCGAAATATCGAAACTTTCGTCAGCGTATATTAAAATTCCTGGATTTTTAACAAAAAAAAGTTGGTAAACGTTTGCGAAAACGTTTTGTTAAAATATAAGAGAAATAAGTTGATCGATGTACAAATATTCAGCAAGATTTTTACAAGTGAATAGTCACTTGGCCACAAATGCATTTCTCGTAATTAGTCAAAGTGACAGTGACCACTTTATGATCGATCAATGACGTCGAGCACCGGATTAAAGAAATTACTATAAAAACTCGAATAATTTGAGTTTAGGTTGGCTTGACAACCACTTTGGTGTTTGTCACATTTTTAATTGTCTCGAACCACTCGTATATATGCTCATCCGGAGGACGCACCTCTTACGAGAAAGATCTCAACACTCTGCGCCACGCGGTGGCCAGAATGCGAAGCTCTGCTGGGAGCTTAAGAAATTTCCACGCTTGTGTACTAATTATCTATCAAAAGAGGTTATTTCAATGCATGAATGCAAAATTTTCACATTTTATTTCAATATTCAATGTTGTGTATATTAAAAACACGCAGTTTGTAAATTTCATGCGTTTTTAAACGATTTGTTTGATATTTTGTAGTTAAAAATGTTTCTCGTTATTTTCGTGTTTTGTTGTCGATCGTCTTCGTCTCGTTTTTAGTCAAATATTCCGTAATTTTTGTTGTTTTCGTTTAATAAATCGCTCTAAAGTTTTTCCAGACTTCGAAAAAGAGTGTTTAAAATGTAAAATGAAAAGTTGAAGGTCAAGGTTGACGCATCGGGACGAAAGGCGACGCAGAAATCGCGAAGGTATCGACGAAACGTTTGAGCGATAATAAAGAGCGAGAGCGGGGCGATCTCATTCGACACGGATATCGTGTGTGGGGAGAATGCTCTACAAAGCTCCCCTTAAAATTCTCATTTCTCTGTGTATCCGTTGCTCGTGGCGATTCTCTCCGCTTTAAAACTATTTTCGTATCGTTTCTGCCTTCATCGCCTTACAAAATTGCTCGTTAATGGCGCGGACGAACACATTCGACACATTCTATTCGATCCGAGTCGAACACAGCAAACTCGATAAACATACGTCAAACTGAATAATACACGCCATGAAGCGTGTGACCGAAAAATTCAATGTTTTCGTTTCACTTCTCGTCGGTTATACGATTTTCGATCGTAAGAAAATTCATCTTCGATCGTTTCTCACAAAAATCCACGTCGCTTTCAACTTACC
This sequence comes from Campoplex capitator, assembly GCA_037576405.1. Classification (NCBI taxonomy): domain Eukaryota; kingdom Metazoa; phylum Arthropoda; class Insecta; order Hymenoptera; family Ichneumonidae; genus Campoplex; species Campoplex capitator. The sequence goes on from JARBWI010000021.1 coordinate 3,116,591, forward strand.
TTTTGAAAGATCGAAATTTTGGCAAATTTTCATTTTCCCATCGAATAATAACGTTTTCTCATTTGAATTTGCTCAGGAACAAAAAAAATTTTGATTTTTTTTTTTTTTTTACATCGAAATAAAACGATAGAAAACTGTGAATTCTCGACATTTTTCTGGGAAACGAAATAATTGAACGAACGTTTTGTGGAATTACGTTTAATTTGGAAAAAAAAAAAAAAAAAAAAAAAAATTCGATCAAATAATATTTTGTGCCGAGCACGTTTAGCATCCTCCCGAAATAAAGCTCGAAAATGTATCGTGACACCAAACGGAATAACATATTCACATTAATAATCCATGACCTCCTAGCGGTGAAAACTATTTGCGAACGAGATTTGGTCAAGCATTTGGCGTGATCGTTTTTATAAAGTTCCGCGATAAGAACGAACGTGTCCTTCAATGAGGGTAGCGACCCTCTCGATATAACGGGGGCTGAGAGAGAATCACGTGATCGATGTAACCGAGCATATTTGTCGATTAAGGTGAGAATGAATGGGCATGAGATTTTATCGCGACAATAATGTTTGACTCTTTTTTTTTTTTTCTTATCATGGGTCTGAAATTAATCTTAGATGGCGAGTTTAAAGGGAAAAAATTAAGTCACTATCGTTGATCAGGGTTGTTCGAGTCTTTCAAAATAACTTTCAATTTCAATCAATGTATAAGAGTATCTGAAAAAAAAAACTTACCGAAGCTCCGGAGACGATAAAAGTGATTAAACGAAAAAAAAACCTGAAGGAACTCGCGAAGTAAAAAAAGAAAAAAACAAAAATCACTGACTCGCAGGTTAAAAATGAAAAAAAAAAAAAAACAGAATCTTCAAAAGTTTCGTTCGAAATTTTCTTACGTAAGAAAACTGTTTATGGAACACTCAAAAAATGGTTGAGCGAAAATAAACCATATTGTACTACGCGAAACAAGAAAACGCATGTTGTCATTCTTTGTTTTTCAACTTGAATAGAATCTTTTAAAAGTATTACGTACTCTCTGGAAAATTTTGAGGATGGCGGGTGTTTCCCAAAAATATACACAATCACGGTGTGCGAAGAAACGAATATATATCATACACATTTATACACATCTGCACGCCACAAACTTTTCTCTCTATTTATTCACATTGCTTACGCGTTCGACTGACCCTTTCGACGGTCGAATAAAATACACTCTTCGATACACACAGCGACACTTTTAACTCGATTCTCGAAATCAGGGATGCTTAACTTTAGAAAACTTTGTTTCGTCGATTTTTTCGAAGAATTATTCCGATTTAATTTTCATTTAGTTTGAAAATCGCACGGAACGATCACTCAAGAGTCCTTTCGCGATGAAATATCGAAATGAATAGGTTCATCGACGAAATTTTGACACCGAACATGGATTCGAAACACCGCACTCTTCAAACTCATTTCGAAGTTAAATTGTACTGATTTTCGACTGGAATTGTATTTCGGTTTCAAATTGAGAAAGAGTTTGTGTATTTTTGGTTAATACGCGACATGAAAATTGGGTGTGAGTCAAATTCGCAGATTTATGCAAGTTTTGTAAACATTTGTCGTGTACTTTTGCGACGAAAGATCGAAATTAGTGAGAAATTGAATAACTTTTATCGAACAATGCCACAACAATTTTTTTGAGACTGAATTATCGCGAACGTCGTTTGTTTACGTTTTTTTTTTTCTGTACACTTAACCGTCTCTCCCTTTGTCGTGGCCACTTCCACTCATGTGTTTTTAAAATACCACAATCCTGCCTGAAAAAAAAAGAAACACGACGAAAATCACTGTAAAATTGTCTGTTTTATTTCTGTGTTTTGTCGTCTCGGGGAAAACTTATGTACAACTGATCGAATATATAAAACGTGGGACGACGACTCCGAGCAGTGTGTCGAAAGGTACTGAGAGAAGCTACGACACTGCACTGTGACAGTATAATATGGCGGGAACGCTTCACGTGTCTCCCGATGGTGTGACAAAATATCGTTTCAGTCGCGTGCTGCACTATTTTTATCGGCTTCGGTGAATAAATTTGCGTTCAATTCAATTATTTTTAGTGTACGTAACGCGTTTTCTTGTTCGTTATTTTTTTTTTTTCAACGAATCGATGAAAAACAATTCCGGAAGAATTTCGCATGAGAGTGAATAAGTAAAAATTCCTGCGTCATTAAAAAAAAAAAGAACTTTTCCAATAAATTGTGAAGATACAGAATTCATAAAATACTTGGTATGTCAGTGAAAAAAAATGTGACTTCGTGCGAATATCTGGATTTCCAGATAAATGAACCTGATTGGCTGAAATAAAATAAGATCGAGCGTCGAGTCAGTGAAATCTCCGAAAGACCGAAAATTCAACGAAAATGTTTAAAACTCTATCAGAAATCGTGTTAAAAGTCGTCTTGCATAATAAATTATTATCGACCATCTAAAAATATTGGAACTACGTAAAACCTTGTTTACCAAACAATAAAAAATTATGGAGCCATAATGATTTATGTAAATATTATTGCAGCGTGAAATCCACTCGAGCGTAAAACCGATTTTATTACTTCGTTAGTGCTAAACTGGCAGTCAAATTTTTTTCATTTTTCTTGTAACCAAGGAAAAGGAAAAATTGTTTCAGGACGAAACAATTTTTCAACTTTATACTTTGCTCCAAATGATAAGAAAACATTTCTCGAATAATAAATCGAGAAAATAGTGATGGATTTTCCTCGTTCAGTGATTTCGCAAACGCAAAGAAAAAGCTGTGTCAAATTACATCGAGAACATAACCTCGCATTACGAAATATTTGGGATCATTGTTTACTTTTTTTTTCGATAGGTCTCTAGATTTTTTTTTCTTTTTTTTTTGTAAATACTGAATTTATTCTAGAAATGCTAGTTTGGATAACCGGGTCAGTCTGTCCGGGCAGGTCCGTCGATGATGGCCAAGTGTGCCTAGGTCGTTTATTTATATCTCGTGCGGACGCGAACCATTGGACTCTTCGGTAAATCTTGTGCACGATTTCAATCGGAGGAGTAACGTACTTTTTCGGAAAAGGAAATAGAAATACTGCAAAATTGTTTTCATTTTCTCGGGAAGACTGAAAATTTTGAAAAAGAGTTGAAACAATTGGTTGAAAAATAAAATAAACAACGCGCTGTCAAAGTGTAATGCTATATATTTGTTTCTTTTTTTTTTTCTCTCTTCTTTTCTTTTCTCGATAACACAGAGAGTTTTACATCAATGATGAGCTCTATTTGATGCAACGAATACTCGATAATAACACGTAAATCTTTCATTTTTTTTTTTTAGTTTTTATTTCTCCTCGGAATTCACGCGAAATTGGAAAATAGCGTGGCATTGAAATTCTTCCCCCCCCCCCCTCCCCTCCCCTCCAGGACGTTTCGCTAAAATCGTAAATTTATTATCGTTTTTATTTATTTTTATTCACTCAGTTATAATTTAGTCTGGCTTTTTCATTTATTTTGGCAACAATAAACAACAATCGGGATTTTTAGTCGTTGACGTAATGGAATCGTGAGAAATATATCGGTTTATTGAAAATTCAACGACGATCAATTTTAGCTATGCACAATCTTTTCTTACCATAATAAAGTATTTATATCTATTTTTTTTTTTTTTCATTTTTTTTTATCGATCCAGGCTCAATCATTTGTTCCTCAACACTGAATATCTTTACTTCTCTCTTAAAATTTACGAGAAAATATTCTCAACTCCAAGACCCTACGGTATATGTATGAAGACGAATAGCCTACACACTGGGGTTACACGCATATCCCAGCACATGAAATCGATGCAGCTGATTCATTGTTTGTCGTGGAGCTTCCTTTTTTTAAATTTAAAACGTTCGAATTGTGAAAAATGAAATGTCAATGTTGGAAAAAAAGTCTAATATTATTTTTATCCGGTAAAAAATGCAAAACAATTGGGAAGAAAATTTTAAAAAGAATGTATGGAGCACGCTTGAAAAAATTACAAACGACAGATTCATTATACAGTCGATTGAGTAAGCGTGGAAGAAAATAGAGGAATAATTGTGGGGTTACGCTAACCCCGGGCTCTCGATTAAATGTACTCTCTGTCACGCCCAGGCCGGAACTTACGTTTTACCCGGCACGAATCTACTCCGTACACTCCCCCCTTCTAATACGACCAGCATGACTACCTGAACTGTCGAAAAGTCAGGGCCTCAAAAATTTGGTAGAGTTTTGGGGAACTTTTGTGTAGGGTCTTAGGGTCAATGAACTGCTGCTTTTCTAACGGTAATTTTCACATTTTGAATGTCAAATTTTTTTTTTTTGATTCTTCCAGCGCTAATTGTTATTCGGTTGTTTCTAAAAAAAACAAAATTTCTGTCAATAGAAGAATTCGAAATTCGATAACGAAAATTTTCATAAATTTCAAATGTTTGAATCATTTTATTTTCTATTCTGAAATTCAAATCTTTTTTTTTTATTTCTTCCTTTATCCATAACTCTCGAGTTTTTATTATTCATTTATTTTCTTTCAATTTTTATTTCGTATTTAGGGTTTTTATCGGTTTTTTTCAAACTTCTTTGTCAAATTATGGGAATAAATGGAACACGTTGATTGATTTTTTAACAGCATTAAATTTGATGGGTTTAAAGATATTTTCAGTGTTGAGAATCTTTGACTCGGCCTGCATATTTTATTTTTCTTCAAATTTTAGGATTTTTTTTGCGATATAGACAGGGGAATGGCTCAACTCTCGTGTGATTTTCGGCACGTTTGAGGTACGTCAAAAAACTGGGCAAGACGGATTTCGAAATAACGATAACACGAATCAACAATTTCTAAAATCCTTAAAACATTTACATTTGCACAAGGAATTCAAGTTCACTCTTATCTTCGCGATATCTTCAGAATATATAGTAAATTCTTTCAATTTTGTTTTCTTTAAATCCGAGCTTTCGGGGCAACAGGCGAGTTTTGGCAGTGTGGGGATATTTCGGGATAAATATTGAAAAATGAGAAAAAGTTGCGAGCTGTTTCCTTTTTCTCCTTTTTCTATGCTCGTTAGAAATAATATTTGTTGCCCTCCTTTGAATTGTCCTAAGAACGAAGAATTATCTAACGAACAATAATGCGAAGAAGTTGTGGAAACGAAGGAACCGACAGTCTGAAGCTTCTCGCCATTATTTTTCCTCATCATTTTTTTTTTTTTTTTTTAATTTTATTGAACCCATGAAGCTGGCACCCAGAGAGGCTCCGATTCGACCCTGTGAATCGCTGCCACTAATTGCTCGAATGCCATTGAGAGATCGGCGTTTACGATCACCTCGTCAAAGAGGTGGGAATAAAGGAACTCTATTCTTGATGCGCTGTGAAGAATCGCGTTAAACTCCTCGTCCTGTGAATAATTAAAAAAATTAATCAATTTTTATGTATTTTACTGTCATCCCCATAACATAAATACTTTTGACACAATAAAATAACGAAAATTCGATTCTTTTATAAATTCTTAATAAGAAACAGGCATGAAAACGTTTTTGCAAAAATTAAAAAAAAGCAAGCAAAACCAAAATCTTTAAGATTTCGAATGAAGAAGAAAAAAAATAGTTTATCAATTGAATATTGAAAAAGAGAATTGTGTGGATTGAATGGCGCAATAAAAATATAGAAATACCGTGAATCCTCGTGAATTCGTCTCGTCGTAGGTCGAGCGAGCTCTCGCTTCGTTTCTCGTCTCCTTAAGGATCTCAAATCTCGGTGGTTTGATGTAGATAACGTAGGGCTTCGACTGAGGTGTCCGGAGCATTTTAAGAGCTTGATAATGAGGATTTAGGAGACACACGTAACCGGCATTGACGAGAGAACTCACACCCTCGGCGCTCGTACCGTACAAATTCCCTTTGTACTCGCCAAACTCGATAAATTTGCCGGCCTGGATTTCTTCCTCCATTTTTTCGCAGCTCACGAAGTGATACTCTTTGCCATTGACCTCACCTGGTCGCGGCGGTCTGGAGGTGTCTGTTATTTTGGGAGAAAACAAAAAAAAACAAAAAGAAATCAGCAAAAAATTTCAAACCGAAACGAAAAATCGTTTGACGACTGCTCGAAGCGATTTTTGCTCGTTAATTTTTTTTTTTAATACTTACAGGGAACCGGCGTTTTGTATTTATCAGGATCAGTCGCCATCAAACGTCTCTTGAGTTCGTTTCTACCGACTCCCGGTGGACCGATAAGGACCACCGGCCGGTAGAGTCCTGGTCTAGGATAGAGTTTAGCGACTTCCTCGTACGTGGGTATTTCTTCACGATCAAAGTCGTCGTTCTCTGCAGCGTCATACATTATTTTTTTAGTTTTTATTCCCTGCAAGTTGCACTTTGTGGGCGAAGCGTGTAAAGAAGAGGTACTGGGACGGGGGCACAATGCGGGCAAAGGCACTGGAACAGAACACAAGCCTAACCGCGCACGCACGGGTTAGGTCGGACGACATTTTTTTGTTATTGAGAAAAACATCGTTAGCTCGGCGAATCTGGAGAAACAAAATCATTAATACATTCCTTAATTTTGTTAAAAAAAATACAGAAAAAAAAAAAACGTTATTTTTGTATAAAATTTTTTTACAACGTTTTTTTCCATTTATTTTTCTAAAAAATACAACAAAAAAACGTTATTTTTTGTATTTTTGTAGAAAAAAAAAAATCTAAACAAAGTTCTCGCATTTTTGCAAGCGACAAAAACGTTTGTTCGTCAAGCCACAAACATAAGTTATTTTAAGAAAAGCAAAAGCAAAGAGATTACTGAAAGGTTTTGCGTTATTAAAGTAAATAGATAAAAGTTTAAGTAACTTCTGGAAAGTTGCTAGAAGTCCAAAAATAGTTGGAGTGCTTCTATTTTAATAAAACGCAATAAAATTCATGCTCAAGATTCCGTTGGAACAAAAAAACATATTTTTTCGCACTCACTCAAATTGTCGGATTGATCGTCGTCGTTTTTATCCTTCATTTGTCTCTCCAATATTATTCTGCGTTCCTGGAGGGCTCGACTAGGGATCAAACCAGCTCTCATGTTTCTGTCACCCTCCCGTCTCGCTTGCCACCTGTATAGGGATAAAAAAAAAAGGGTACGATTATTCACGAGAATTATTGAGATCGATAGCGATGGGTGTTCGGTCGGTATAGAATAATTGAAAATCGTTTTTTGTTTTACCAGTAAGCGTCGTCCTGGCTGACTATGTGTAGGACATCGCCCTTGCAGAAATCGAGACCGGCTTCTTTGCAAGGGATGTAAGGATCGTCCTCGGCTTTGTAAGCAAAATGTGCTCGAACTCGAACCTACATTCGTTCAATTTTTTTCACTCATGTTTCGTTTTCGTTACAAAAACGTTTTACCATTGAAATTTATTTTAAGAAATTAATTTAGTGATCGTTACCTTGCTCTCCCTTATTCCGCCTTTGCTATCCGCAGGAACGATTTTAAAGGTGATTGTTCCCTCAGAATTTTGCTGAAAATAAAGCCAAAAAAATGTTAATTTTTTCTCATTATTTTTGGAATCATCATTCTGGTTGAAAAAAAAATCTAAAAATTGAAAATTTTTAGCTGTTGTCAGAATTCGGTTTGATAGAGTTATTCAAAAAATCAGGCCAATTAATAATTCGTTTACCAAAATCTTGAGAACGCAATTGGGAGTTTTTCCCTCGACGCTGATGCCATTGACTTCGATGACTTCGTCACCGACGTGAATGAGGCCGGACCGATCAGCGGCACCACCGTGCATGATCCGAGCAATGACGATTTTCCCGGTGATTTCGCAGGTTTTAATGGTGGCGCCCTATTTTTCAACGTTTTACATCTAATTTTCCACTTTTCTTTAGCTCATTTTTCTTCCAACAATTAAACATAATGTCTAAACACTTTTCTCTCGCGTTTTCTTTCTTTTTTTTTTTTTTTTCGCTTTTCCGTCCTGATCAAGACGCGATTCTTCATTGAAAACGGAGAATACTGAATTCCAAAAAAAAAAAGAAATACAATTTACACTAACCGATAAGCACACACGATCGTTAGGCGTTTTCTCTGTTTATTTATATTTTTTTTTTTTTTTTTTTTTACGAAAAATAAATATAATACATGCGGGAAAACACAATCACGTATTACACACGCTATTTTAGTTGAAGTGCTTTATTTACAGCGAAAAAAAAAAAGTACATGAAGAAAAAATAGAAAGATTCGCTTTCATGCAGTTGGACAAATAAATAAACGAATAAATAAATAAAAATAAATGGATTAATTTCTCAATTCGAATCTCAGTAGCATAAATAATAACAAATATCTTACAAACGTAAAAAATAAAGTTTTTAAAAAGCATTTTCGTGCAACCAAATTCGTTGCTCAGTCTCATGGGTTTCGTTTTTTTTGTTTTTTTTTTTTCCATTCTTTGGCTTCGCTCCCATCAAACGTTTCGACAAATTTATTTTCATTTTTTTCGAGTGCATTTACGGTCTAGAGGGAGGAAAAACTTACCACGATCGGTTCAACCCCGTCGCCGCACTTCGAGGCAAGTTTTTTTAATGGGACAAAAACACACACTTGATTACTCAAATCAATTTTCACGAAAATAAAGAAAAATACCGAAAAAAAGGAAAAAATTGTAGTCGTGAAGGAATGTTTTTTCATCGTTGTACATTTTTTCGATCTCTCGCTAATTTTCAGCCAGGAATTGCGCTCGTTAAGTCGATCAAAATATTTTTTTACTCAAAAAATCCAAACTCATGCACGATTTGGAAAAAAAAAAACAAAAAAAAAATCATAGTTGTTGCTGCAATTTTTCCAAAAGTCGAAATTCTTCGACTCCCCATTTTCTTTAGAACTTATTTACATTGTTTTCGTACCAAACCACACATCCTAATTAAATCGCGAAAGGAAAATACGTGCGTATACAATTTTGATGCACCGAAAGAATTCAATATGAAAAATCAACGAAAAATAACAGAATTTTGTTGAAATTATCAAATTAAATCCAAATTATACGAAAGAAGATAAATTTCTTCTTACGATAAATTTTACTCTTTTTTTTTTCACTAAAATACCCAAAGCAATCAGCAACTTGATAATTGAAATTAATCGATCGACAGATCGAGCAAAAGGATCAATTGCATACGCACACGTGGTTCGAATATACAAAAATAGAAAAAGTTGTCGATTTTTTTTTCTCTCCCCGCTTTAAGCTCGATTTTTCAGACGTACCAATGGCTCATCCGATTTGACTAGTTGGACGATCTTGACAGTTTGTTCGTCCTCGTCGACTTCCAATGGAATTTCCGATAGCCGAGGATAATAGTCTTTTTGTGCGACTGCGTCGTGCGTGCACAACAAGCCCTGCAACGAAAAAACACACATAAATCCAAATTTCGTTTTTCTTTTCATTTTTTTATTGAGAAATCGTTTTTTGGGGCTTTCAGCAGTGATTTACCAGGAAAAATCGATTTTATTCGATAGAAAAATTTCGTAGTTTCTTTCAATTCGTTTGCAACTGATTTTGCTGAAGACGTTAATACTAAAAAATAAACAAATAATTAAATAATAATAGTCACCTGTATATGAGGCCTTTGTAGGAGATAAAAGAGTTCTTTGCACTCGTCGGAGATGTGAGTTTTCGTCGAAAGCATGTCCAAAACTTCAACGTCGATGTCCATAGCGTTCGAGAGAACCGGGAAGAATTTGTCGTCCTTCACATTACTCAATATTTTATTGTGAACCGTAACGAGGGCATTGAGCTCTTTGGATCGTAAAAGATCGCTCAGAAAGCCAAACTCCTCGTCGGTACAGCTCGGAATTTCGGTCTTGTTTTCCTCCAGGGAATTGAGAAGTTTGGTGAGTGCTGTTCGAATTCATAATCAAGTTTATTGATGCTCGATTTTAGATTCTTAAATTCTAATACTGAAAAAAAAATTGATAGAACATGAAATATTCCTAAAGAATAAACATATTTTGGTGGATCAAGTATTTTCAATTTTCGGTCCTTTCCAACGAATACGGTTCATCAAAAATTTCACCAACTCTCGACATTTTTTTTTCCAGCAAACTTGGCTCTTTCATGGTTTGTCACAGGAAAGGAGAAGTCCCGAAAGTGCCCCTTACGGTTCAACGTTTGCAGGGGTGAAATCAATAAATTAATTTCCGTATGATCGCGGAGTTTCTCTTTGGCCGAGTTTCGCGTCAATTCAAAAGATTATTCATTTATACAAAGCTATGGAAATATATTCATTGAATTCAAGATTCTTTGGAGCCAGAAAAATATCTTAATTAATCATTCATTTTTCTCTGTCGAATGAGAAAAAATACTTTTTGTTGAGAAAAAAGAGAAAAAAAAACTTCAGTTATCGTTCAAACAAAGATAAAGTACATTCCTAAAATAATTGGATCAAATTGAAAATTAAAAATTACATTCGGTCCTGGAAAAGTAATGAAAAATGACCGTTAGACTTGATTTCTACAAGGTCTCCGCAGTTTTCATCATCATTTTTCTGTTTTCATAATTTTGTATAGAAATATCGAAAAAATTCCAATCTCTTCAAAATAAAAAACAGGTTTGTTTTTTCTTCTGATTTTCATTTCTCTGTGGAAACTTCATAATTTCCTAATTATATCAATAAATCGACGAGACATCAATTTATGTCGACTAGAAATACCTATCTATGAAAAAAAAAGGAAAAAAAATATCTAAAAAATTCAAGAGAATACAAAAAAAACTCTTCACTCCTTACGTATTGTTCTAAATCTCATAGTTCAAGAACCGTGTTCTTTTTTCTAAAAATCTCTTAATATTCGTATATTTTTTTAATAGTGTACAACATTTTTTCAAAGAGCAGAACAAAAATATTAGAATTCAGAAAATTTTTGTACTTTATACCAGCGACTCGTCAATAATTTCATGAAAAAAATCCATATTCTATGGCCTAAAAATCCTTAAGACGTGAAATTTTAGTCCTCGTCAAAATAAGACAAGAAAAAGTCGTGTACAAATGTAAATAATAATGATGGAAAAAAATTGACATAATATTTCGAAAATGATAAACCATGGAAACAATTAAAATAAAATATTCACCAGGATCCCAATTAGCATTCTCCATGATGAGCGCCGCTGTCATAGCTTTTTGCTGGAACTGAACTAAACGCTTGCTCGGATTCAACGAGATCGGTGTAGAGTTTCAGTAGATATTTTTTCTGTCTGTAATAACAAGAAACGCAGCATCTTTGTTATCTTTCATTTTTTTTTCTCCACTTTCAATGGAAATATTATGAAAGTAAGCGGGTTCTGAAGATGGGAAAAAAGGTATCGAATGAAGTTAAAAATGAAAAATAAAAATTGTAAGAATTTTTGACAACGCAATGACAATCGAAAATGTTGTATTTACGATGATAAAATCAACGTGATTTGAATATTCAAATTCCAAGTTTTTTTATTCACTTATTTTAACTCCGATTTTTATTCGCCGAATACAAGAATGTATTTTTCGAGGAGAAAAAGAGAAAAAATAAAAAAAATGAATGAAAAAAATGAGGGTGAAATGAGGAAATCGGGTCAACGCGCGTACTACGAGTGAGAAAAGTCGTATCATAGGGAGAACGAAAATCGGGCGTTATCGTAGCTAAAATAATATCGTTACGTAAGCAGTGTTGTCCGAAGAGACGAAATAAAATAATTCTGGGAAAATGAGTGCGCGAAATTTACACACGTGAAATACGAGGGTTTGTTTTTTTTTTGTATCCCGAACGCGAAATTCACTTCAGAAAGGGAAAAAATAAAAAAAACGACAGATGACAAATGACACCTTGCGCGGGGAGAGAAATTTTTCATTGAATTCTAACAAAGCTTCAATTATTTTTTGCCAAGAGGATAAAAATATTGTCAATTTTTGACACTATCGTTTATTTTGTACCTGGCACTTTTTCCACGAAGCCGTAAACCGTGAAATATTCATTCTTCAAGCTGAGCGCGAGAACGCGCGTACACAATAATCGCCATCTTAAAAGGCACTCGACAGCGACGTTCGCGGTCATGCGCCAAACTGACTACCGCTGCAAAACGGCAAAAACCCTTTGAGCCACCGCGGCGGCTCTAGCGGTCGTCAGTAGCAGGGGAGGAGAGACAGACTACAAATAGTGCTGGTGGTTGGGGGAACGAGGAATGAACGCTAGCGTCGCGGCGGCGGCATCGAATGTGTTTTGATTTTTTTTGTCAAATGGGGGGTAGAGACGACGTCAAAAAAAAAAAAAATAGAAATCGTACAATATCCGGAAAGCGAAAAGCGCGAATGAATATTTTTTTAATATCGAGTGTTTCACAATCAATGGAAAATCGGATTTCAGGTTAGAATCTCGAATCTAAACGTTTGATAATTAGTTTTCAAAACGAGTCTTGACATTGCGCATATATTGCCGAAACGGTTAAACGTAAAGCGAAAAACCATGGGGACCAATAAAAAAAACTGCTTATTCGTAGAGCCATATGCGTAGGAGGAACGGTTATCAGTTTTTTTTTTTGCGTAAAAAGTTTCAAAGCGATTTTATAGCAAGGACTTTATCAATAATTGTAAACTCTTTAAATATAGCCACTGTCAGCTTTGTGGAAGTTTTTATTTTAGAAGAAAAAGTTATATCTTTTTCGTTTGTTCGCAGTTTTTTCTTTTGCTTAATTCTTTCCTAATAACCGAAAGCATTATTCGATCAACGTTTGCATTGTCAATATTCAAATTGTCTCGAAGTAACCGTTATGAAATCAAAGTTCTCTCTACGCGCTCGCCTGTACTGCAAAAAATTCCTGAAAATCGCGCAAGTATAAATGACCGACGGTCGATAAAATTGAGTAAAAGCTTAGCGCATTTACCGTCAGGCGTAAAGCGGCGCTACGATCGTCATATGCAACGCCCCCCGCGATACCGTCTCGGCGTCACCGCCGCAAATGTTATACATGCAGTTGTCTGCCAGCACAAACATGTCGTACTAAAGACGATCCCGAGATTCATTTTCTTTGAGATACCCGTCGCGATATTATTCATTCCCACGTGTCATTTCTATTGTACATTTAATTGTACGTGAAGATAAATAAAACGATAAGCGTTAGTGTCCTCTGGATTTCCCTCGACATACAAAACCCCTGGCCAACTTTCCCGTTCGGTAAGAATCCCTCCGCCTCTTTCCGCGTTTCTTGCGCACTCTCATACGTATTTGCAACGACGCGCGGGCGCGCGCCCGCGCCCGGCCAAATTTAATATGGCGTTTCGTATAAAATTAACAAATAAAGGAAATACGATTTCATAGAGACGTTTAAATAAAATTGCAAATGCATCAACGTTTCGTCGAAAATTGACATTTTTGTCGATTCACTTCTTTTTTTCACGCTATTCCGAAAAAAGTTGCGTGATTTTTTTAACGAAAAAATATAACGACGTCGTGACGCTTATCGTCTAGTAGCGACAAAGGCCGGCCGAGTCGCGTGTCTCCATAGATATGTATAGATATATATACGTTACCAGCACGAACCTGTTCGCTCAACCTTCGACAACGGTTGTCAAATAAGGACTTTTTATTTACGGTCAAATCTAGTCACTTGGATTTCGACGAAACTCTTTTCACTGTAGTCATATTGGAACGAATAAATTTTTCAAAATTAACACAAATACGATCAATCCACGAAATCAGCATGAAAAAAAAAATTGGCTGTCTCGTTTCTTCGTCGATCTTATTAAAATTGCTGATCACAATAAAACACACGAATAATAGGAATTTAACGGGAATTCTGAAATGAAATACCGAAATATCGCTAATATTGAGGTTTGGTTCGTCGAAATTATTTTTATTAAGAAAATCGTCAAAATACGATCAAGATTAAATCGACGAAAAATACAAAACACTGAAATATGATCGAAGTCTGAGAAAAGAAGCAGAAAGACCCAAGTGTCGTAAAATTTGACGTCAAATCTCTGAAAATTGTTCTGACAAAGAGAGGGAAGCCTCGAAATTTTATTGATACGACTAAATTGATAGAATATAGGTTAAAATGCGAAAATACAGTAAAACGGGTTGTTTCGACTGTCAAATTGCAATGTACCGAGAAAAAAAAAAAAAAAATTTGCTGTACAAGATTTCGAGTCCGAAAAATAGATGTAGGAGTAAGTACGGGGAAGAAAATAGGAAAAACGTGCGGCTCACGTAGGATAATCCACAAGTGGTTGCGCACTCGTGTCTCGTCGCGTACGTTTTGACGCGACGTCCGAACAATCTTGGCCATTATGACACGAGCTCTACGAAAACTGGAAAAACTGCTGAATAATTTTCAATGTTTTTTTTTCTAACGAAAAAAGTGATCACCAATTATTTTGTTTTTAATTTCCTCGCTTTTTCGTTTCTCGAGGATTCTTTCATCAAATACAGACAATCATTTTTCGGCTCCAGTGTTTATTGGAAAAATTCGAAAAAAAGTTGATTTGGGTACTCAAATTTTTTTTTCTGTATAAGTAGAAATGGATTTGAAAAAATTTTACGAATTTTTACTTTTCGCAGCATTTTTGACGTTTATTCAAGCTGTTTTCCATCGATGAAAATTTTTGTTTGGCTTTTGTTTACGTATTTACGATGACTATAATTGCAAAGTATAATTTTGTGGCTCCGGTAGTAAAGTAAAAAAAAAGCGTTTGAAAATGAATATGATTTTTTTTGCAGGCAATCCTGCACCGTTTTCGGCCGTTTCTTTGTTTCGTTATCGTGATTCTTTTTTTTGGTAAGTCCCCAATATTTTTTCTTCATTTTATATATTTTTTTTTTTTTTCGTATTCGTTTGATCGACGTTGCAGCTTTAAAGTTATTCTATTTATAAATGTGCTTGCGCGTGTCCAGATTCGGGCCGGTCGAACGGAAACCCGTTATATTTTTCCGCGCGATATACCTGCGTGAATTTCGTTTCATTATTTTTTGTTCATTTTCTAAAAACAATGAAATACGTTGAACGTCGAATTTCCGAATTTCGCCGTGAGATGGCGTTGCTCGGATAATATTTTCGCGCTCAACCCTGTTTTACCCGCAGGATTATTGCCATTAAGTTCGCGCTCGTCGAAACGCAAAAGCGAATAAACGTTGAACAATCGCTTGGGTCGGAAAACAAAATTCAATCCTCCGCGAAAACTTTCGTAACGTAACCGTTTTAATTTACGTCTAATTTTCTGCGAGTACAAAAAATTATACGATTTCGGGAAATTAGCGGGTAACGGCGTCGAGCGAGTTGCCAACTTTTTCGGCAAGTGAACGCAACATTTTTTAACCTCGGAAAACATTGATATTTCGTATCGAGAATATTTGTTTCGTCGCGCGAAGGGCAAAGGGGGATGATAAAAATTCGTCGTTACCACCGCGGTTTCACGTCACTCGAGTGTTTT
Source organism: Campoplex capitator (assembly GCA_037576405.1). Classification (NCBI taxonomy): domain Eukaryota; kingdom Metazoa; phylum Arthropoda; class Insecta; order Hymenoptera; family Ichneumonidae; genus Campoplex; species Campoplex capitator. The sequence continues at coordinate 3,132,031 of JARBWI010000021.1, forward strand.
ACTAGCCTTAATTTCGTGTGTTTTCTCGCAGCCAATATGTTCGGGCAGTAAATCCTAAAACTTTTCGTGCTTCTCTCTCTCTCTTCGCTCTCGTGACCAGCACGACACCCCCCCCCCCCCCCCCTCCAGTCGTTTTTTTTAACGCGTTAGCCACGGGGATTCGATTCGACGTGCGCCCAAGGTGCTCGAGAGGTTCGACCGAAAAATACTTCGTGCCAAATCTCTCAGGATATTAATATTGTAAATAACGAAGGGGTTTTGCTCGGTCGCTGTACCGAAGCTCGTTTCATTTTTTGTCTCGATTCAGCCAGGCGAGCACCGACGAAACTTTTCTATATTCGTGAGCTACGTGTAGACAAAAAAATAAAAATAAAATATCGCTGTAATATACACATATTTTTATGAAAAATGGCCCGAGCTAGCCGAATCAACGTTTTCTTAATTAAAAAAGGTTCGGCGGTGATGGAAAAAAATTTCTGCCTGACGGAAACCTCTTCGTGATATAATACTGAGCGAAAAAAAAAAAATGAATTCTCAGAGCCTTTATTTCAAACGAAATTAAAAGTTTTTACATTTTCTTATAATTGGAATTTTAATAACGAGAAGGAATAGAAAAATGAAAGGAAGAATTTTAATTGGCTAATTGGGCGGATTTTTCATTAACGAGATCAACGAAATTTGCGCGATTCTTGTACAATTTGTTTGTTCATTTTCATCGAAGCTCTTCGGCATCCAAGGATCCATCGGAAAAAAGTCTCTAAAGACACGTTTTCAAGGAAATATCCTCGGTGAATCAATTGACAAACAGAAAATTTGCAGAAAACCTTTCTAAAAATGAGAAACAGTCAAAATGGTGTAACCTTTGGTTGACTTTGAAAGAAGATATTGTAACGTTGGGACGAAATAAATAAATAAATAAATCGATTTCCTTTTTGATAAAGACTGGGGCGGTTTATTGTTTTACAATATGACATGTGACTCGTTCGAGGTTCGCACGTAGAATCAATCTTCGATGTTGTTTACTTCCAAAAGACGATCATTTCCAAGGGACCGCAGATGTTCATTTGAGTCATTACAAATACATGTATGTTTAGAAGGGGAAAATCGTAACAATATTAATGATTTCGTTTTGAAGCAGTTGACATGGAATATTTTATGGGAATCTGTGATTTGAATGCACTTTATCTTTTATTACGTTGGAGTTAACGAACAGATTTTAATCGAATTTTCAGAAGATATAAACGAATATCCAATGAACATTTTCCTTGTCCAAAAACATGTAAAGCTTGCTTGTGTAATAAGAAATAACTAAAACAAAAGACAACATTTTTGATGCAGTTTTAAAACCGTTGGAACACGTGTAAATTGAATAAAAGCATTCCAAAGAACGATTGTAGATTCGTAACGAATATTTTGTGTGTATGACGCATCAATGATTTTCGTAAACAAGAAATAAAAAATATAACAACAAGGGCACATATGAAAACAAAAATACAAAAACAATGACTGTTCGTATAAAAACTGGCTGTTCGTTCAATGTCCACACTCCTATACGCGATAATAAGTATTATACTTGTACGCGAGTGTATGTACACTGAATCAAGAGATGCGGTGTTGCCGAATTATAATAAATCATTGATTTAGATATCATTTTAATAGAATTACGAACTTCGACGATTTTTTAAATGTCTGCCATGATCATTTGTGGAACTTTATCACTTTCAAAACATTTCAGAATTCTTTTTGATTATATATTTAATCGCGAACGCTACAAATTCGTGGCTCAAATCTTTGTTGGAGCTTCCATCGGTTAAATTTCTAAATTTTATCAATTATTTATTGTTCCAATTAGTCGGTGATGTGCTCTCAAAATTTTAAGACTTTTCTCCCTACGCTTCAACTATCGAATAAAAAAATATCCAATTTGTCTCTAATAATGAGGTTCGCGACAGTGGAATCATTGAAAAACCGATTTTTTTTTTTTTCATCCTCATTCGATTTCAAGCTATTGAAGATGGAGAACCAGCGCCGATAACTTTTTTGTAGAAAATTTCATGCTCTACCAAATGGTACTTAGTAGGGCAGCTGGTGTAAAACAGTCCGCCAATTTTACAATATTCATTGTTGAAGCACTTTTTTTTTCATATAAAAATTGACATAGATGATGGATTGTGTAAAGAAGGTTAGAAAACTTGGATCTTTAGCCTCGTAATCGAATCTTCGAAGATTTCAGTTTGCTTTCCTGTCGATAGGGATTCATACTTCCATCGAATACTTAAATGATTAATAACCTGGACTCGTACCTCGTTCCTGAACACAAGTTTACATGATTGGCTCTTCAGCCTCTGAATCCTGGATATTGGGATAGTTCGGTTCCTGATAAGTTTGTACAAGCCCAGATTGGTTGATTCAGCCTTTTTTTATCTCCTCGAGATTTGCACGATTTTAATTGTGTTGATTTAAGTTACATGGTAATATTTGGCAACTTCAGACTCGGTTGGCTACCACCATGATCGATGGCGATTCAATTCGTTCAGATTTTTCTTCACTCCCAAACGAATGTCTGTTCCCCGCCAAAAAAAAAAAAAACTGTGCAGAAATTAGGTAAAAAGTGTACAGCCTCGATGTTGTTTGCATCGTTGAAAAACTGGATCGCTTCGAAGAATCGGTTCGAACGAAAAATTGTAGAAAAAAAAAAATCCCTGAAAAACACAATTTTTCTTTGTTCTCGTAAGATCGAAACTTCATCGACATTGAAAACTTGGACCGGGGCACAGTTATCGAACGAAGCAAACACAATGAATCTTGTAAACTGGTCACGAAGATGTTGAGCTTGAATCGAATATATTTTCATAGCAGAATCGGACTTGATGCTGGAGCATCGAAGCTGGCCTTTGCTGCTGGATAGATGTAACACACAGACTCGGGGTACACGTCATATCGTACCTTGGCTCGTGTACATTATTCATCGACATCGGTGAAAAGGGCGCTGTTCTACCGTGTATTACGTATGCCCCGGGTTATTATGCCCTTTAAATCTTTAATGTGTTTGCCTTCCTTCGCTATTCCCCACCGCGCCTGTTCGAGCCTCCTCCGCTTGGTGGAAAGACCGACGAATACGTTCGTATACGGACTTACACACGTTAATATCAATGTATACGTATTTGTGGGCGAGAGCTTTATGTTTTACTAAGTAAATTACTGTTTTTTTTTTTTGTTCCTCAACGTTAATGTTGGCACAATCGATTCGCCCTCTTTCGCCTCGCCCCGAGACTCCCCTTTTCTTTCCGTCTATTACTCGCTCTTATTTATATTAATTCGTATATATCTATATGTATATATTTGCATACTTCATATTTTATAGCCGTCTTATTCGCTCCCTAACGGAGTCCCTCAAACCATATTTTTGTTACTTTTTCTCTCAGAATATCAAAAACTCGTTATTCGTCCCCAATTCTCGCAATTTTTGAAAAAAAATTTGCAGAGATCCGTTTTTTTTCGGCTTTAATCAAAACTTTGAACGTTATTGACAAAAAAAATTGTTTTTGAAAAAAAATCTTTGTAGAAACAGCAATTTATTTCCTGCTCAATAAAAGTTTGTTTTTTTTTTTTTTTTTTAATTATGTCGCGTTGAAACGGTATTGAGAGATAGATTGGGAAAAAAAGTTGTGCAGCTTTCGTATCTGTTATCTCTCTTGAAATTACGATCGCAGGGTAAAAATTCGTCATTTTTTTTTTATTCGTTATTTCCTTGGTATTTTTTTTTAGTTCGAACGAACTAGTTACGCGATCATTCATAGTTAGATCGAACGAATCGTAGATAACGATAAATAACGCGCGCGCGCGCGCGCGTTTGCTTTAGCACGGACAAAACTTTTCGTACGGCAATCAACGGGAAAAAATTTATTCGAGCTTCGCACCGTGTGATGAAATATTTTTCAACGAATCTCGGGAGAGTAAGAGTGGGAGAGAGAAAAATATCCGGGAGAGGCTCGAAACATGTTTTTTTTTTTTTTTTTTTCCTTTTCTTCCCTCGAACGCCTCGGACAATGGCAGAAATTCTTCAGAGTCCAAACAACCGCTCGATTATTATTTTTCAAAAGAAAAAGAAGAAAAGAAGCAGAAAAAAGAAAAAAAAAAAGAAAAACGTTTGCGAGAAATCCGAGGTTTACCAAATAAAAGCTGTGTGTCTGTGTTCCCGCTTACAACGTGACGTTTGTATATTCGCTCGGTTTTAAAGCGCGTATTAATTATACGCCACGAGGGTATATACACGCGTCGAATAAACCGCGGAAAGCGATAAGAAACCCGAGAAACAATGAGAAATAAAAATCCTACGAATTATATATAATCTTTGGTTTACCTCGAGCGACTGATCGTTCCAGGCACCGATCGATTATAAATTAATAATAAAAGTAATAATAACAATAATAACCAATAGTATTAAATTCTTCGAATCGCGTGATCGATCGAGGGAACGAGCATAATTTATATTTTTGTTGTTAAAATAATTCAACCGACACACCGACGCGCATAAAAAAAAGTCCGATAATGTCGAGCTGATTATTTAACTCGTCGTAAGTATTTTTTAAATCACGAAACACAGTCGTATTCGTCGTTTGAAACGTTGAAAAGCCGAGAGAAATCCAAAAGTTCATGTGATTATTACGATAAAATTGATTCGATTATCAGCTGAATTTTTTTGTAGAACACGAAACAACTAATTAATAGACTCACCGAAGGGGAAAAAAAAAACAATCGATGCAAGTTGAATAAATTAACCGATTTCGAAGAGGAAACTGGGCGTAAAAAAAGTCGAATTGAAAAATTATCGTGCGGCGATAGAAACGATGGTCAATCTCGTCGTGTTATCGTTGCCAATCGAAATGCAAATTCTCACGAAAATTAAACAAAATTTCCTACAATATGCAATAGATGTTTTGTCATTTTCATGAAAATAAGCATCCCCCTTAATGATCCTAAAAAAAACTCAATTGTTTCCCGTTCAAAGACAATAGAAATGTAAACGAAAAAAATCGGTCCTTTTAGTTCGGGAATCTTTGGAGAGTAAAAAAAAAAAAAATGAACAAACTCATTAAATTGTTGATGAAATAAAAAAAAAAAAAAAAAAAAAACAATTGGTCGGAGTCAAATAAATTAGGACTCGTGTCGATTTTTCGAAAAGCTCCCATTCTTCTATGCTTTTATCACTCTCTTTTTAACCCTCATTCGTACAAAATAGGATCACGAAAAGGTGTACGAACGCGCCCGATGCCGCCGCTACAGGGGTTTGGGGGCCCGGTTGATTGTGTATTGGCGCGTTGGGTATGCCACTGGCGACAAAACAAAAGCTATATCAGAGGTGACAATCCACGGGCGACAAATCAGTGTGTATATTTAATGCCCGTAGTGCATCGACTGGTTCGTCGTCCCATTCGCTCCCGCACACACGTTTCATCCACCTTTCATTTTCCACCCCCCTGACGCATCCCCTCCCTTCCTTCTTCCACCAATTTTCATCCCTCGTACTCTCGCGACTCGTGTCACCGCGTGAACGTGTCCCGGCTGTTCGAGCATCATTGGCTCGTGCGAGCCACCAACATTCATTGCCCATATCGCCACATTTTCTTTCTCCCTTCATCGATGAAACCTTTCACTTTTTCAAGCTCCAATCAAGTATTTGTAACAAATGTCTATTGCCATTTTTTTACTTTCGTTGTATCAGCCACGATCACCTTCCCATTGCTTTTCGACGTACCAAGTTTTTTTACATTTATTTTTAATTCATTTTTATATATTTTGAATTATTTATATTTTGAAATTATTTGGGTTCGAAGACACGAATAAATGAAGAGAAGAGACACGAGACTCTTTCGATGGATTAGAAATTGAATTTTATAGCAAATGAAACATTTATTTCATTTTCAACCAATTTCAGTTCTTTGAGAAATTCTTTACGAATTAACGACATATATAGTTTTCATCTGAACTCATCAATATAAGAATTGCAGCAATTGCTTTATAAACATACTTTTGAGCCAATCAACCAAGTGGCTGCCCCACTTGTGCGCGATGAAGCTCAGTACAAAACTTCATGAGGTGAATTCGTAAAAGATTGCTTAGGGAAGAAAATAAATCGTGATGCAATAATACAGGCTAAAAAATCTCGATGAATATATTACGTCGTACCTTGACCGTGAAAATTAATTCTCTATTAAATCAATAAATGGAATTATGCTGATGTTTTAAAAAAAATTGTGTTCGACGTCATTCGTGTTCGGTATTCTCTTATTCACATTTACAGAATTTATTTATTCATTCATGATTTCTCATTATAATTCATTTTGATTGATTACGAAAACGATTGATCGACAACTAAATTTGTGTTATGCATCGAGGCAATAAAAAGTGCAAAATTGGCAATGCCAATTCGTGAATCGAGATAGAAGTAAAGAGAAAAATAAGAATTTGTCATTGGAGAAAAAGCAGATGACATCGAAAGCTGCAAGTGGTTGTGTACAGACTCTTATGACTAAACACGCGTATGTATAGCGGACTATAGATTTTTCCAAATGAACAAACAATAAAAGTAAAAGTGGCCGGCCCAATGAAATTATCAATGGAGCGTAAACGCTCGTCTAACGTGTTAAAAGTCACCGCATAAAATGCTTTTTAATGGATGAACACTCGAGTGTGGTTAAATTGACCACGCGTGACATTTAATATCTCTTGTATTTTGTTCTTTATTCCCTGCTCGCGTGACTAGCTCATGACGTGCTCTCATCGAAGTTTAAAAAAGGAAAGCCAATTATTTGAAACTAGATCCGATGATTTATATTTTTGTACCCAAAGTCAATGTGGAAATGTCGTGGATATTTCGGATGCTGTTTCTCTATAAATATTCATGGGAGCCTTTTATCCTGCTGCTCGTTTTTCCTTCACATTCCGGGTCGAGAAATATATATATATTAACGGAGAATTGAATTTCACTCTTTTATACGTCATATAATACAAAAAAAGATATTTCGGTAAAAATAAATGTTAACCGTGCTTCGCGATATCGCGCGTTTTATCGACTACTAGAAATAATTTAAATCCTTGCTCCATATTTCTGATGGCTCACTATTCCTTAATTAAAGTCCAAAGTCTGGCTAATTTTCTATTAATTCGTTGCATGTCTTTTCAAATGTATCGAATCATTGTTCATTCGACCTTTATGGCGGTTCGATTATTATTCCTGTATTTTTTGTTTTTTTTTTTTCAAATCATTTATTTACTCTTCGAAATTTTTCTCCATCGCTCCAAGTGCGCTGAAAATGTTGATAGGAAATCTGGTTCAATTTGGTGGAGCGTTAAAAAAAAAAGGATCCTTCATTTTACGAGGCTGAAGGGTGTTTTACTCGATTCATGGCTGATTAAACTTGGTTCGAGGTGGCGACGGTAAAAAACGATGGAAAAACGTCCCCCGATTTACCCTACTTTTTAGAAGTGATGCCTCGTCGTCCGTTTTTTTGAACCAACGAGCCGCGAAACCATGAAAACCCAACGAACATGTACCATTTTTTCAAACCTCCCCTTAGAACTCCGTAGAATAAAAAATAACAAAAAACATCGTAAATCATCGTTTCCACTTGCATAACAGTTGCGAATAATTCGCCAATTTTGGAATATTCTCAGAATTATCATGATTAAAAAAATAAAGAAAAAGAAATGATCGATTGTTGGCTAATTTTGTTTTTAACTATGAAATTTTATGATTCTTCAAAGGGTTCTTTATTTTTCGACCGATTAAATTTTGTTGAAATAGGGTCGGCTATTGACTTTCGAAGTATATTTTACAAAAGAAAAACGGTTGCGGTATTTTAGAGGTTATTTGGAAAAGGGGAGAAAAGGATTTTGTGGGGCAAAGGGTTTTGCTTTCCGTGTTTATTTTTCCTTTTTTTTTGTAAATTCACAATCGATTAGCTATCGCTAAAAGAGGGTCCTTCAACTCGAAGTTGCGACAAGAGCTTACAAAAACTTTGGTTCCCCTTCTTTAACCCAGTTTTTTTTTTTTTTTTCTTTCGTCGAGTTTAATCAGGCCTGCGTTGATGAAAATAAACTTGTGCGAGCGTTGAGCCTCGGGATATTGCTCACAAAAAGAATATCGAAAGCTTTTCCACACGAATTTTTTCGCGCGTCCACCACTAAATTCGACTGTTTAAAAATCGCATCGATACTTGATAATTGCGTCGAATAAAAAATGAGTTTGAAAATTGTATTAAATCGATTTGGGCCAACGGACCGACCCCTGCATATTAAAATGATCGAATTTATTTAATTCATTCTCAATCGTCTAGTCGATCCTTCCGCAAAACTGAGAGCGTCATCGATACTCCGTAAAAGACATGAATAGAGCCGCCCCACGAGGGGTCCAGAAAATCAAGTTTAGTTTTTCCTCCACGAAGAGCATGCGTCGAAAAAAAAAACGACAGATGCGAATATGTCGAGTGCCCAATTTGGATCGGGCACTCGAATATCTCGATTATCAAATCTCCATTTTTCAGACTTTCTCGCCTCTTCTCTCCCTCGTCCATTTTGTATCCCTCGAGTTTCGGGACTCCCTCATTCCTGCTTAAGTATATACACCTCTCAATTTGAATTCCCCTTCGTTCATTTGACGTCGAAATATACAGTCAAACGGTTATCGCAGTTACGTTCTTAACCCTCTTGTATCCCGTTTTCCATCAGAGCCACCACCCTCTCGAGGCCTTACACCTTTTTTTTCCATTATTCAAATAACGAATAAGTCCGAAAGAACCAAAATTTTCAACAATTACGTTTTTTTCAAATAGCATTCCGTTTCGCAATACTGTTTTGAAATTTCTAGTGCACTGTTAGAAAAAATAAAACACACACATAAACGTGAAGTAGTTTTCGCTATGGGGAAGCCAGCCGGGGGCAAAAACCACCCTCGAGAGCCACGTTTTCCATAACAGAAGCGTACAGAGACGAGAACCACGTGACTACCTGCTGCGTTTTTGTCCATCGAACAATATTACCACGTCCTGAAGCGTCTGAATTTGAAGGAGCGTTCGAAAACAAAAATAAAAATAAAAAAAAACGAGAATAACGCGGAGGTGAAGTAAATAAATGTTTATACATGTGTGTATATCTATTTTAAACAAAATTCAACTCGATGACCCAGCAGCCGAGGAGCGGCTGGTAGCGAATATGAGATCCGTAGCCTCAAGATATTTTGTTCAGCCCTCGATAAAAGCTCGAGGGACCAGCGTCGGAATAATGAAACATTTTTTCCTTCCTTTGTACGGGGAGGGAGGGAGGGGGTGGTGGTGAGTTTTTTTCTTCTTCTACATTTGCATTCGTTCGGTTAGTGTTGTATTGTTAGGTAAAAAAGAGCGATCGTTGAGTTCACAAAGTTCTGGGCCAAAAATCCTTCATTGTCGTTTCATCGAATTTCAATTTTCGCGATTTTACAACTTTGTTTTTTGTTTTACCCCCGGACACAATAAAAGTCTCCGAGTGAAACATTGTTCTACACGATTCGCGATGTTGAAAAAAAAAAAAAATACGTATACGGTTTTACATTCACAAATTCCATGAGCAAACGATACACATTTGTTAGAGGCTGAAATCGTGAGAGCCGTGCCGGAGAACTCGAGAATCTCATCCCCCCTGGTAGAGAGAGAGAGAGAGAGAGCCAACGGCACGGAGCAAAGTCACCTGTCTTGATCGATGGACGAACTCCTCGCAAAGATCTTTCTTTCTCGCTGGACTCGTGCAAATAAAACGGGGATCCGTTCTCTCATATCGTGACTCTCTTCGTTGCTCCTTCATTTTTATCTTTCTGCCTCCAATCGAATTTAATAAAACCGCGAGCGTCCATTATTCTATCTCCCGCGAATCTTTTTTCCCTCAAATTCACTCTTTTTCTCTCGTCTCCCATCCCAATAATGTGCAGCTTTCAAAGGAAGAGAGAGAGAGAGAGAGAGAGAGAGAAAAAAAACTCCATCCCACGATCGAAGCCTAAATAATTTAAACCTCCTTTTGTTCGTGCTTGATCCCTATATTCGTGTATCGAGATCGGAGAGGAAATTTTATCAAATTTGTAATTGCAGTCCCAGGATGGAAAAGCGCGGCATGGTGCCGAATTTGGGAATTGCAGGTTAGATTTCCCAGTTGCGTGACGAGGCTCTCTTGTCAATCAAAATTTCATTTCCGATCGCGCGCGAATTGGTCGACGGGTATGACATGGGTTTTAGGGGGGTGAAAGAGTGGCAAGAGGGAGAGGCAGATCGCCATCCATATGCGATCTCTGCGTGTGTTTCGAGCTTCAAACTGATGCGCTACGTTTCCTCCTTCCACCTTTCAACCCCTACTCGAGTCATACGTGGGACACGAGTCTCTAATCCATTACGTGCCAATTATCTCGCCACGTGGTACGAACCTTCTCTCCGCATCTATTTCTATTTCTCTTTCCCTCTGTTTTCCGCTCTTCTCCTCCTCCCTCTATATATTCGTTAATACATATATACATATATATATATATATATAGAATTATAAACCTCCTGCCTCAATCTCTCTGTATGAACATTTACACACATGTGAATATAGCCAAACGAACGCACGTACCAGAGCTGTTTACAGTATTTATTCGTTCGTCTCTCACCCTCGTCCTCTGATATATTGCCCGAGAATCGAACGAATTGAAACTTTCGCTTTTATCCATTCGCCGCGTTTTCCCCCGCCGCGAGAGAGTTCGTGACGGGAAGCAACTTTGACGATTTATTCTCTATGACGATCTAATATCGGAGAATTATCGTTCCGTACACTCGTCGATACGTATTTCGTTCGTCGAATGATGAATCTATCCACGCGTACCTCTTTTTTTTTTATTTTTCTATTTAAATAACGAAATATTTTGTATTTACGAGACTGGTATTTACGAGTCTCGTTTGCATGGTCTTTCGCGAAAACAAAATGCTGGTCGGGAATAGTTTTTACCCGGGTCGCGGGTACTTTGGATGCTGGTAAAAGAAGCTTTTGATTTTTATCCATCTCTATCTACGATCTACTACGATAAAATTTCGGTTTCAAAAAAAATAAATAAATTGTGTTTGCTTATTAATATTATTAATCTCTGGCATCATATTTCGACTCGTTGTGCTCATCTTTTCGTTCATAAAGTTTGAAACGAAAAAAAGGTCTGTCGTGTTTCGACTAAATTCATACGATTCCAAACAAGAAATTTCTGTGCATTGTGACTAAGACCGTGAACAACGATTGAGCTTTTTTTTTTGCTACGTAAATTCGATAATTCATGTCGCGGAGGGTAAAGAGTCTCGTGTATTGACGCAAAATCGATGATTTCATGATTCCGATATTCGCAGTAAGGTAAAACGGATAAAACAAGCATCGCGAGGTGCTCCTGCAACGAGAATATCGTTGGGGGCAACCGAGATGAGTAGCCAGCGTGCCCATAATACAATGGTATAGATATAGATACTTAAATATACATGAATAAGGAGTGAGAGGGTTGGGAAAGGAGAGAAACGTATATCCTCACGTTAACGAGCCGATCGTGACTCTCCGCTTTGTACGGTAGCTTATTCGCGAGTTGTTGCTCGATCTGGCGCGTTTTCTACCGATCCGAGAGCTCTGATTGGACCGGCCGATCCTTCATCTCGTCTCGAATCCTAACTGCAATAGACTCTACAACGAGAATATCCTACTGGTATTTTCACATGCATGGATATATGCGGACATTTATATACGTGCAAAGTGTGTTTGCTTCTATGGATACGTGCATACATCGACGTTAATGCGGTTTGTACACCACTTTACCCGTACTTACCTTACCCTCGGCTTCCTCCGAAGTGCATTTCATAGGCTCAGCTCTAAATCGTCTAAACGATGTACACGAGATCGCTACCGACCTATCCATCGCCTAGGCACACTCTCTGCGTTCCACTCTTCTCTGGTTATCGTCATTTTCAATGAATACCGCAGCAGGAAACTCTGATCTGAGCTCATTTCATCGGATCCTTCATTTTCGACTGACCATGGTCGCGATCTCAATCAAGACTCTGATCTAGTTTAGATCGTTGAAGCAGGCAGTTCTCGGAATTTTTTTTTTTTTTTCAAGTCCCAAGAATGATCCATCTTCCTGAACCGAATCTATGTAAATATTTTACTTCATATTTCAACGATTGATGAATCAAATTTCATTGTAATATAACAGACGAATTATGGGCTTGAAGTTATATGAACAAAGGACTTTTCTACGCAGTCCGTAATTCTTGGTCTGAAATAATAAAATCAAGAAGATTCAGGCACTCATTTCCAGTCAATGAACAAAGAAAATTCAAAGGAACAGCCTGAGAAAGTAAAAAAAATTGGAGTTGGAAAGTAGAAGCTTTAATAATTTCGTGTATCTTTGGGTCTATCATTCGCATTGTTACAAAATTGGATACAGATTAAATCGATAAATTTTTAATCCAGACGCCAAGTATTAAAAAGAAATTTGAACAGGCAAGAGATACTCGAGATTGGTCGATCATTCCCCTCACTTCTGAACTTGAAGTCGTCGCCATTGGTACATAATTCGACTGACGGAAAAAATGAAACTCCCATCATACAATGGGACCAATGCGCTTCAGATGATGTAATTTTTTTTTCTCTGTGATCCCTGTAAAAATGTGAATTCGTAATTGTAAAAATTAGGTGCCTCGATTTCATTATAGAAAATTTTTTTCCACAATATATATATGTCTACTTTCTGAACCCATTCCATGGGAGGATCTACTCTCCTCCCGTGGAAGTAATGGAACGAGACCAAGAACCACACATATACAATTCAAACCCGGGCTACGGTCGCAGGGGGCGAAGCTATCGAATAGAGCAAAATAAACCATTTTTTGATCCTCTGAACTAGATCGCTGGTTTACAATTTTTATGATTTTAATAAACTGGCATTTTTTTCCACCATGTTTTGCCGTTACTGCTCTGAAATTATTGATATTTTGATATTCAAAGAGAGTTGATTCATTAAACCGCTGTTTCGCCATTTGATCGCAAAGTAGAAAGTACCAAGTCGAAGGGAACGACGTGTTACGCAAGTTTTCGTGGAGTTTAGTAACCCAGTCAAATATCAACTTACGTTCCATTGTTGTCAACCTCCGAAGGCGCCTCTATTTTATAGATTTTTCATTTTGCTTCACATTTACCTCCCGGACAAACAGCGTTTCTGAATTGATCGATGGATTCTATGGCGAAGTATATAATCAGAATTTCGCGAGGTTACACATCGGGAATATGCATCGAGACTTCATATTTTCTCCTGGTTTTTGACCGGAGAAAGGTCAAAGATTCAGGGTAGTTCATCAGTCTGGTAAATGCTTTTAAAACTAAATGAATATTCGAACAAAATTCTTGGAAAAAAATGTATGAAACCTAAATTGAGCCAAAGAGCTTCCGCGCCATTTGCATCTTACGAACTTTAACGAATCAGTCCAATGCAGAACTTGGAATAACAAAAATGGATTGTGACGTTGCTGTAATTTTTTTTTCAAAATTCGTGATTTTTCAGGTTTTTTTTTCAAAACCTTGATTGACCGCGAATGGATCCAAGAAAAATATTCAGACGGTAAATAGTTTTTTTTGTTTTCGTTTTAAACGGTTAGTGGATATGACTTGCGGCAAAGCTCGAAAGTTATTGGGCGATGTTGTAGGATGTTTGTGAGATTGGTATCGGGTGCTGGATCGAAAGGATAATAGGGATTGAAGCGGTAGCTTCTGGTAGGTAAACGGTAGCACTTTCACGAATCAGGAGAGAGCTCCTTCGCGGTACCCTCCTCCTATACTTATTCCTATATTCTCCTTTGTATCCTTCTTCGCTTCTTTTTCATCATAATCTTTTTCTTCTCTCTTTTTCTCACTTATTTACTTTCTTTTTCACTCCTGCACATCTTCTCCCTATTGGTAGATTTTTTTTCCCCTCGTCTATATAAACCATCATTTTATTCTTATAAAATCCCTTTGAAAGTTTCCCCAGCCGTTTCTTCTTCTCACATTTTGCGCCCCTTTGGTCTTCTCAAGAGTGAACGAGCCTTCGCCGATAATAAATTGTTTCTTATAGAGCCGTGCTGCTGACGATGATGATACGTTGGATGAAATCGGGATCGCATGTCTGCCTCGAATTTCTCCGCCATCTTTCCTCCCGATTTTTCAACCGTTGTCTTCTTTTTTTTTTTTACCTTTATTATCTTTATTTCGCATTGCCCTCCCTCTTAATCCGCCTCCGTCTCTACTCTTCTTTTTTTTCTTCTTCATTCTCTCGATCTCCCCTTTTGGTTGCTCGCGATGATGACCAACAGAAAATCGAGAACGGCGAAAAATCGACTCTGCGATTATAGATTCCCTTATAAATATGCAAATACAACGTATATATTGCTTTTAAATATAAAAATAAAAAAAATTGAAGAAACAAGGCTAGGGAACGCGAAGCGATGGAAGAAGGAGAAACTGGAAAAGGCGTGAAGAATAAAACTCGCAGAGTTACAAATTTTATCAGTTGTATAACCGGCCGAAAAGGGTTCCGATGGAAAATAAGTTTGATAACGTCACGAGTCGTGTCAAAAATCTTTTTTCTATAATAAATTTATGTGTCAATAGTGAATTTGCAGTAAACTGAACAAGAAAATCGAATCGTCGTGCTGTCACTTTTGTTTTAGGGCGAGGGGACAATTACTTTAATTTTCTTAACCTCAATACCCGAATACATACGCGGCCGTTCTCAGGAATATTGATTTTCGATCAACTCGTGAAGTTTTAACGATAAAACATTCATTTTTTTCACGAAGAAATTGCACGAAAGCAGCTGTGAGCCGAAAACTTTTCAACAAACATAATCGTTCCCATTATTTCAATTTTTACATGTCAATTTTAATCAGGCGTTATTCCATCCAGATTGTCGTATTTTGTTATTGGCGAAAAAAGATGAAATTCCTAACTTTTCATTTTCAATTATGTTTGATTAAAATATCGCATCGATGATTCAATAAATCGTGGTAGCTTTTATCGAAGTTCAAAAGTAACCGAAAAGAATCCATTAGAATCACGACGAATCTTGACTCGCACCTTACAATTTTTCTATTCAATTCCTGGCGTCGAGAGTCTGCCGCGTCTCTATAAAAATAACAATGTCGAGTATATATATGTATAAAATCAGAGGAAAACATTGGTGCCGAGAAAAATCGAGAATGAAAGGGGGGGGGGGGGGGATACGTTATGAAGGATGGAATGAGAGCAGCGTCGAAGAGAGCCACAAGCAAAAATAGAGTGTAGAGCGCTAATAATTAATCATTAGATATTCGTGACCGAGTATATACGCGATTTTCAACTGGCAGTGCGAGAGTGAGATGGCGCTAAGAGTCTCGAGGGAATTCCCTCGTTCTCGGCTATTTCAACGCGATTCTCTGCTCCTTTATCTCTCTATTTCTCTCTTTCCTGCTCTTTACCCTTCCGCCTTGCTCTCTATCTCTCAGCGTAACCCCTTTGGGGCGATGCCGAATGTCTCGTGAATTTATCGACCTCTGATCGACATTTCTGTATAACTCTTGACTGATCGTTGATAGTGATTTTCAATACTGCACAAACACAGTTGAGAAACACCATTAATATTGGGAAACTTCTCTCTTCTTTTTTTCCTCATTTTGCTCGCTTTATTATTGTTTTTTTTACGAAAAAATTATGTTTTAACAGAGATAATCTCAAAATAGGTATCGATTATTTTAAGGGGGTTCTCTTATCCAGAGCGATTGTTGGGCAAAAATCTAAAAACGAAATATGCCATCGATCAGGCAGCGAACTATATATTTCCTGGGGCCAACGTAGTAGTGGAGATATTGAAAATCAAAGGTCATCTCAATTGACATTAGCTTCAAGGGAATTAAAATTTTTCGATCTTTCGTGATTCGTTCTAAAATCGTGTCAACTTCTCAATAATTCTTTAGCTCGAAATAAAACTTTTCCTCCGCTCTTCAGTTCACATTCTGGTATATTTTTTTCCTTTTAATAGAAAAGTGACCAACTTTTGTTGTTTATGTTTTGTAATATAAATGGTTATGTTTGCGGACGATCATACGAATTAATTGAATGATATTAGTCGACTAATCAAGTCTATAAATCCTAATTAAATCAAACAGGGTAGAAATAGTGAAACAATCCTCATACGAGAGTTGATTAAACCACAGAGTTCGGTATCTCCAAATACAATTTCAGTGTACTTGTTTAACCAGCTAGGTGAAACGAGAGAGGAGTATCGTATAACCCAGGAAATAATGTTAAATCCTATACAGGCGAGCATTGAGTTGTAGACAAATATACGATAGGTGCTGGTTTATTACGTAGGAATCCTATAGATTTATCAACGAGATACACGAAAATATTTAATTATTTATGTGAAATCATAATGTGCGTATTTAGGATTGAATTTAAACAAATTCAATTTGAATTAGCTGAAATTTAATCGAAATCGTTGATGTTCGAAAATCTCATGCAATGCAGAGTGAAAATCAAGTTTATTTTGCCAATTCGATCATAATTACCGGCTGTATCAAAGTTATCGTTGCTATATATAAATTTGATATATCGCTTAAAATCGATTATTCGTATTCGTCGATGTAAAAAATGTTAGAAAGCAACGATTTTTTTTTTGTTATCGAACCCGAGGCTATGTAAAAGTGAATATAACGAGAAAAGAGAGTGAGAAAGAGAATTCTCAGGGGTTATTCAGATAATTCTGGGTTTTGTAGAATCGGGAGTGGGAGGGGGGAAGCATTCTCCATGGCTCACTCGGCAACATCGGCTACCCGTCTTTTTAACCGGGATGAGGATTATTCGCGCCAATTTTATTACGGCTCCTGAACAACATTTATACGCGTGTGTGCATTATTATAGCACTGTATACACGTCCATATATGCATCAGGGTCGCCTCGAGATACACGTGAGATTCTTTTCTCGATCGACTCGGAAACGATCGCGTGCCTCTCGAGGGGTTCATTTTTTTTCACGTATATATTATACTCGCGCAATCTCACCCCTCGTTTATACCACCGTTTTTTATTCTTCTCCTCTTCCTCTTCTTCTTCTTCTTCGTATTCTTCCACATCGCCTCGTAATTCGAATGATTTTGACATTTTTTTCGTCCTTTCAAAGTTGAAAATAAAAATTCTTCAATTCTCCAAGGAGTTTCGGTACAAAAGGCATTTAAGAAATTAATGAAATTTGGTGATAATGTTCTTCAACATCAAGTACGAAAAGACAAATTTTTTCAAAATTTTCTTCCACTCAGTTATCGAATAATTATGCATTAAAGCAGATTTCTTATGCCCTAAGTGTATACCTATATATATCGAAACGCTATGCTTATACACGTGAACTTTAGTCTTCAAATACTCGATAACTGTGTAGAAAAAAAATCTGAAAAAATTTTTATCGTCAAATTTGGCACTAAACGAATATGTTCACCAAATTTTATAAAATTCTTAACTTTTTGACAATTTTTTGTGTTTTTAACATGGTTTAGCATGGCAACATTGTATCACCTGTACCGAAACTTCTTAAGCCTAATTTTCTGAACTAGAAAAATACTTGACTATTTTCAGTAGAGTTCTCACGATTATCCGAAACTGATTATGAACAAAATTCGATTTTTTTTTTCAAATATTTATCAATTTATCCGAACAGAGTCCAGTCTCTATTCGGGAAGCAAAAAAAAAAATTATTAACCAGCGAAATTATGAATTTTCATCAACAACTGAAAGCTAAAAATATCCATAAAATTGGTTGCGAAACAATTTGATCATTTTGATGCGATATTAAAGTTCGAAAAATGTTGAAATATAGCGAGAAAATGTTTATTACTCAAGAGATACCTTAAATAATGAATTTTTGTAGGAAAAAATAAAAAGTAATCGCGACTACTTTTCGCATCGATTCACGCACATTTTATCATGCCTCGAGCAATATGCGGGGAATACAAATAAATGTAAATTAAATCGGACACGGGAGAGAGTGAGGCGCGAGGATCGATAGTGTAATCGAGTCGATCGATAGTACATGCCGGAGAGTTCAATGGGCCCTGATACACGAAGGAAAACGCAAGAGTGCGCGCCTGCACAGCTTATACCCCCGTAGAATAAACACCCGGCGTTCGATTCTCAAAACAATATAGCGGCCGTGCGAATATTATTGCTTTGCCCTCTATTTATTTCTCTCTTTCTCTCTCTCTCTCTCTCTCTCGGTAGGGAGCCCCCGGTTACGAGAGTCTCTATCGTCGCTGAAAACACAGACTTCGTTTCGACTCCGTCAAGTATTCTTTTTCATGCAGAATACTTGACGTTTTTTTAGAATCATTCTTTTTCTTTCAATCCATCCTCAAAGTATTTGTTATTTGACAAAATTAATTTAATAAACTCCTCCTGAAATGGTTGGTTTCAATTTTTAAAATCGACCATCTCATTTTACTGTCCCTGAATTCGTATATTTTGTATTTGTACTGAATCGTAGTTATTTTTATTTTATCGAAAAAAAAAATAGGCAAAGATCTGACGTCGAGTGTCCATCCGTACAACGTGCCTCGGCTTTGTGCACCAAGTTTTATTCGCTATGAATTTTATTACAATTGAGTCATACAAGAGAGGCGGTGGGACTAAAGCAAACACAACGGTAAATCATTCGGTATCACCCCTTTCCCCTCACCCCTGCCTGCGCTCCTCTTCTTAGCTCGTCCACTCCAGCGTTTAATTTAATTTACGTTCGTATTTGCATGTGACTCAATATTTCCCATTAGCGGTATAAACTGACCTAATTCGCTCGTACATACCACGAGGGATTCATGTTTCTCAGCTACTTTTGAATTATACCTTTGGTGCATTTAGCTAAGCGACCCTACAACATCATTCTCAAGTTTTCCATCGCATTCTTTTCATCCTTGACCAATGAATATGCGCGGTTATTTTCCTCGCTTCATTCGTCCTTTCGTCAAATTAAAACACGGATAAGAGACTAAGATTTTAATGCGGAATTCGAATTTTTTCGTCGGTCATCGATTGATACGTCCATTTTGTTCTGGACACGTTCGAATCTGGCCCCTTGTTCCGTTGTATGTATCAAAGCGAAATAATAGACTCGTTTAACGAGAAATTTTATCAAGACACATGGAAGAAAACGAAAAAACGAAGGTAACTTGGCTCCAGGTTACGATACTGAAATCATTCGCGATTTTGCTCCAGTTTTTCTGCTCTCCATCTTAATTGTCTTTCATATGGCGGATGAGATGGAAAAAAAAATCTGTTTCAACAATTTTTATGTTGCAAATTTCGTTTCCAATGATTATTAAGTTTTTCGTTAAATTGCTTTTTTCGTCGAATTCTAATTTTTCTCGTATTTGTTGTGATAATTACGAAGAGCTGTAAAAAGATTTTAACGCCTCGTTGTGCAAAGATTTTTTATTGTGCTCGATGTTGAAAACCGCAGTAAAATAATTTTCTCAAATGATTATTTATTTATTTAATTCAATTACGATAATTACGATTTTCTTATCAGAAACGAAAACTTATGAAATGTTTTTTTCTTTTTCGAACGCGCATAAACGTAGAAATATTTAAAAAATTGATTTGAAAAATTTACGTGGGTGGCGGAGAAAATGTACAAGTGATTTTTCAGCAAAGTTTAACGCGAAGTATATGCATGCGCGCGCGAGATATCCAATCAGACATAGTACTTCTTGGAACGTATCTGCCTATCAATCAGCGAGGTTATAAATTTTACCTTGGACGATGAACGAGCGCGTTTCGATCTCGTGAGCAAAAATACTCATCTCTCTCTTCGTCCGAAGAGCATCAAATGGACTGTTTTATTTTTCGATTTACTCGATGCATTTCGTCCTGAGATATAATTCTTTAAAAAAAAAGGAGGATATTAAAGAGAGCAATAAAAACCACAAAATTCATTTATCGGCGACTAACCGAAAGCTCGAAATATTGCGTTCGTATACAAAAAAATAATCTTCGAGTCGGCGCGTTCGGGAGGATAAGAAAGCTCCAAAGATACCAAAAAATATTCGAAAAACAGTTGAAAATTTGACCGAAATTTCATGACGATTGAATCGAACGAAACACGCTTGGAAATTTCGGCGTCGCATATTATAAAATAAAATTTTCTCGAATCCGCGATCGAAGGAGACTGCAAACTTGTTCATATCTCGTGCTGGCATAAACAAAGCGCCAAACCGCCAATTCCGAAGATGAAATATTATAAGTAATAACATATATCTATAGAGCTCCGAGATCGCGGTTTGCCCCGTTTCGCGTACCGCGAGAGAGGGATAATAACACGGCACTAAACTATACGCCCGATACACGAAGAGTGGGGGAGCCACAGAGAGAGAGAGAGAGAGAGGAAGAGGAAAAATGAGGGAGGGAGGGAGGGAAGGAAGCAAAGAAACGCGCACGTATCTACCTATATATAATTGTATAATTATTATTAATGATATCGAAACCCTTATGCGCGCTTAAGCGGAGCCAAATCGTCTTTTCTGCTTCATATATATATGTATATACGCGGATTTATAAATCTATATATGCATATATATATATATATATATATATATATTAGCGTACCAGTACGTACCGGTGCAACGTCTATAAAAGCTCGTCGTTTCAGCCGCGTGTGTTGCGCTTATTCCACATTCACTCAGACCCACTATTATTTTCATCCCATATCAGTGCTGTACCACGTTGTGGGAATTTATTTCATTCCCCATTCTCCCCCCGAGTAATGAGAAATATTATCGAATTTTTATTTTACATTTTTGTTGTTGGTTCTTTTTTTTTTTTTTTTTTTTTAATTTAAAAATCACAATAATTCATGCACGGTTCTCATTTATCGTGTACAATTTTTATTTTCATGGGGCAAATTACACGAAGTTGTGATCGACTCCATTTTTTATTGGTTCTAAAAATTTCTGAGGCGAAAATTACACGATTTTGGGGTTTTCGGACCTTTCGGTATGTTTTTTTTTCATTGTCATTGATTCTTGTTATTTTTATACAAATTCCAGGCATTATTTTTTTCAATTTTTCATTCGTTAACGAAATCACCGGGGACTGTTTAATTTTTTGGAATTTTCTTGCATTTTTATTTGAAAAAATGTAAATGAATCTGGCAATTGTAAAACAGAATGTAAATTGTAGATGAATTTATCAATTGAATTTCGTGAATTCTTTATCAGTGTTTATTTTCTCCTGAATCGATAAATTTTTCATTTCTTTACATCCATTCCAATGTTACAAAAATATTTACATTTGTTTTTTTTTTTCACGTGTAACGAGTGTCCGTTTCCACCGGCTGACACGTCGTTTTTATTTTTGAAAATAGAGTCAACTCATCGGTACAGTTCTCCTATATTTCAACATAAAACAAATGAAAACTTTGAGAGAAAAAAATGAATGAATTTAAATTTACGGATTTGAATTCATTTGATTCTTTTTGACTTTGAAAAAAAAAAAAAAATGTGAAAAAATAAAGCATCTTGTATACCGGAGCCATTCATCAACTCGTATACGTCCGTACAATGATGTTCTCTCCTATATTAATATACGTTACCTCGCAAATAACGCGCGTAGGATATAAACCCGAGATCTTGTTACAAACGAACTGGGGGATGCTGGATTCCGCGTTCGGTAATCATCCGGATTATTTATTGCAACAGGAGATAACTTTTGCCTCCTTTTTCTTATCTATTTTTTTCGTTTCTCAGGGCGTGGATATCTGTCATAATTTTTTATTTTTTTTTTTCTTCATACAATAAACAGCGTAAATCCGAATTTTTATGTCGAAGATCGAAGTTTACTAGAAGGAGATTCAAAAAC
Source organism: Campoplex capitator (assembly GCA_037576405.1). Classification (NCBI taxonomy): domain Eukaryota; kingdom Metazoa; phylum Arthropoda; class Insecta; order Hymenoptera; family Ichneumonidae; genus Campoplex; species Campoplex capitator. Next base: position 3,153,967 of record JARBWI010000021.1, read on the forward strand.
GAACGAGGGAAAAATTGGATTTAGAAACGAACAACGAAAATTGTTTTTCCAAATCTTCGGGATTGCAGACCCGGCATAAATTTGATGATAATAAAATTTGAAAAGCCTGAAAATAAATTGACATTAGAAAAACTTTGGATATACTCACTCTCATAAAAATATTTTCACAAGCATCCGCGAACGTAGCGGAGCAAATGTAAAAACAGACACGAAAGAATAAACAGAACAAGTTTACTTTAGCTCGATAGTTATGCATACACACGCGGACACATTGAACATTGAAAAATGTAACAGTATGGGAATAGAGGGGATGAAAAAAAAAGGCGCGTTTAGAGCGGAGAGTAGCAGCGATTGGTCTCAGACAGGGCCATGCACGGTTGCATTACGTATATAGAGGGATAGTGGCATTCAACTAATTCCAGGCTTCGAAGCGTTCCATTAAAGATTCAGCATGTAATTGCGCGAGGCGATCGTGGAGGCCCGGCGTCTTGGTTCGTTCGTTCTCGCTTATTCATATTTCTCTATACATCTGTATATATATATATATATATATCATTGGAGAATATATGTGTATGGAGAAAATGTATTGTATATAGTAGCGAAATATGCAGACTCCGTTGATTCGTCGTCTCTCGAGTTCTATGCCTGTAAAATCATCGAGATCTCGATTGAGCATCCCCTTATACATTATACACATATGTAGGAAGCTTCGCTATCACAAAGCCTCAACTACACTTATTTTTTCCTACATAAATTTCATCGCAGCAGCCCTTTTCATTCTACGATTCATCTCATCCGTTGTATATACATGTAGATAGGAAGGTACGGGCGCGTACGTGAGGCAATCACCGCGCGAGACACCGGCCTTCTGGCCCACCACTCCGCACCGGAAAATCACCAATTCTGTATACTAATGTACTCCGTGTACTCTGGATAGAACCGGGATTGCGCTTACAGGTCAGCCCAAAAGTTACTAACGGATTAATCCGATTTTCGATCATATATTTTCGGGAGATAAAACGTCGAGTGAAAACTTCGATGGCAATTGTGTTGTCAGAGATTGGTTTATCGAATCATTGATTGTAAGGAATTTATAATCGCTTCGATCGAGCGTATAAAAAAAGTTTTTTCTCAGCGATGAAAGCAACTAATTATACTGATTTTGGGCTCAAACGAAAGAACATCTCTGAATTAGTTAACAGTTGACTTTGTAAGCTGCTAAATGCTTTTTCGGCTTTGCAATTAGCCGAAACGTCAAAAAGTAATTATCCTCTCTCTCGAACGTGAATCCCTTTGTTGGGAGCAAGTATAGACGGTATGGACTCGGCGAGCCTTGAACCAGCAGATGACAGAGCTGAGACTCTACCGAGTCTCTTTATTTCAGAAGGGTGACACGTTGAAATAAGTCGAAATAACTCTCGACAACATAACACGAAAAAAAATTGACAAAGAGCAAAAACAACACAGAATATACAGAACAATAATAATAATAATTTGAATGAAAAAAAAAAACATTCGGATGTAAATATATTTCATGAATCAGATGTAAATAATTGTATCTTCGATTTTGATGGATTATTCAACGTGATCACTTTCAAACGTACCACAATTATGCGTGTGAAGTTGGCCCCCCAATGTGGAGATAAAAAATAAATAAAATGAGTTCTAGTTGCCCCCCACATAGTTCCGGAGTTCTTTATACTTTTTGCAAATAGTTCTATCGTTTATACAGCCTAAAAATGATTTCGAAAACAAAGGGGGGCTAACTTCTCAATTTCTATTTTTTGGGATCTTGCAACGTGAAAAGTATTCACCAGATCGAGAAATGTTCAATGGGTAATGTGTAGAACTCTTTGGGGGGCAACTAGAACTCTTACCAAAAATAACAATTTTCAAAAACATTTACACTTTTTATTGTTTATTGATTTTCATCTTGGCCTGGTGGCTTAATTTTTGACCGTATCAAAATGAGTTCTATAGATAAATTGCAGAACTCTTTGGGGGGCGACTAGAACTCTTGCCAGAAATTGGATTTTTCAAAAATATTTATGCGTGTGAAGTTGGCCCCCCAATGTGGAGATAAAAAACAAATAAAATGAGTTCTAGTTGCCCTCGACATAGTTCCGGAGTTCTTTATACTTTTTGCAAATAGTTCTATCGTTTATACAGCCTAAAAATGATTTCGAAAACAAAGGGGGTCTAACTTCTCAATTTCTATTTTTTATAAAACTAACAATTTTCGAAAATCGAATTCGAAACATGAGACAAGTTTGTCCGATCTCACCCGAAATTGTGAGAATGCGTTGGAATGTCATGGCGCAGTACATGAAAGAGAGGGCAAGGAAAAAAAATGGACCTCAAGTGGATGAAAGAAACCTCAAAAACATGATTATTTAAAAACTAAAGAACATAAAAAATGACTCGATTTTGCCAAACACGAAATACAGAGGAATATAGTCAAAGTTCCTAAGCAAGGAGAAGACGACTTGAAAAATGGGTTTAAAAAAACTATTGATCAACGACGAATATTTATTTGGAAGGAAGCTCAGAGACTAATAGAATTTTTTCAATAGACCAGTGACCGCCCGATCCACTTTAACGCATACTGTACGAGAATAGAATATCCTGCCGCTAGAACAATCGAGTCGGCTTCGCATCAATCGATGCAAATTTCGACCTTGCCACATTCATGGGCCTGAGCACGGAGGTTTACCAAGCCAATACAACAGAGACGTCCGACCACACAGCATCACAAGACCTCGAGGAAAACATCTTCGATACAAACTCGGAAAACATATCGAAACTTGTATTGGGATACGACATAGAGGCGTGGCCAAACTGAAAATGGCGTCAATAGGGTGCAGATATACATGCATTTGTTGCATCTACAAGCAACGCGCGAGTGTGTCAGTCGTCCGTATCCAGCCTATGTTTAGTTCAAAATCTAACACCGGATGTCATATCAACTTTTGTCAGATCCCAATATCAAGGAATCTTATTTTAGAACATTCACAAAAGCGAGATGCGCAAAGAAAACACCATCATTCAGATACAATGACAATGAGTTGGAAATCGTTGACAAATACAATTATCTGGGAGCTCCTTTCGCACGATCTGGCCTTCACGAAGAAGCTTACAAACAAGCTATAACAATAGCGAGGACAGCGCTGGGAGCGATATATTAGGGCTTATGATTGCGACCAGAATAAATGATCGAGAAACAAGAAGAAAACTACTTAGCGCTTTAATATCGAATAAAGAATAGATCGACTAGAAATTACATCTCAATCGTTGTTTCTTTGTTTTGTTTACACTTGTAAGAATACAAGTGTAAATAGGGTATAACAATAAAATCTTTGTTCCGGAGCAAAACGCATTTTTGTCGATCCTAACCTAAAAGAGAGCTAGAACGGAATAGCATTATAGCTACAAGCAAGAGGATTGCCAGACACGTCTAGCATGCAATAAGCAAGAGTCAGATACACTAAAACATTTTTTCGTGTTATGATCCACTCCGCAGACAGTGTACCTCGGAGTTCCGCAATTTCCAGATATCTTGGCAGATTTAGACATTGGAAATGCGCAAAAATTGGCATATTACTTATTGGCAGCACGTGAGCTGAGAGCTTTGGTGCAGCTGAGAGCAAGTGCAAAGATTTTTGATAAGTTTTAAAAAATTCAATGACTGCTACACGAATATAAATCATTGGTTGATCGATGATTAATTAATGATATAAAATGAAGTAAATTTGATTGACTGATCTTGAGTAGAGCGTTATTTGGGTTGCTCGTTTCATGGATTTCACTGGTCTACATATAATCAGCAACTTTTGCAAGGATGAGAGTAGAATTGCTGAGATTATTCCGAGCTAGTGAACGTGTTTGTACTCCGCAACCCCTTTAAAGCTTGAACGCCCCAACAAAGCTGCTCCACGCACTTGCGGTCTGCTCTCTCGCGTTGCCTCGTCCATTCGTCATGAAAATACCTCACTCCGAATTCGAAGCTCTGCGAAATTCAGCCTCTCTCTCCCTCGCTCTCGTCCGTTGTTCAGAACGTCAGGACACGAACAACTCTCCTCCTCCCCCCCCCCCTCTCCTCCTTCCTTTTAGCCTTCCGAGTGAATTCGAGGGGTTGCAGAACCAACACCCTCCCCTTCCACCCTCGCCTCTCTCCCTTCTGCCCCCAGCTGCCATCGTGTGTCCGTGTCTTTGCGGTTAGCCGCACCGATCGCTCCCGAAGAGAATTTCACTAACGAGAATCCCTCGAATCGCGCTTTCCAATTGACGCTTATTTATCGATACTAATCTCTTTGTCGAACAGTTACATCTTCATCCGCGCATTCGAATTATGTTTTAGCCAAAGATTTTCATTATTTCGGCGCATCAAGCTTCTTCTTGACATCGCCTTTTCATTTTTCACACTCGGACCGAAATATTTCAAACTCTTTTCTGAATTTTTGCTGCAAACCCAAACAATTTGAGATGTTGAACAAATTATGACAATATTGAAACTAAGAAAAGCTTTTCAGCTTTTTTTTCGTATCACAAATATTGAAATTAACGTTTTGATGGTTTTTACTTTACGCGCTGAGAAAAGAATTTTGTTCAATGAACCGGAGTTTTGTCGAGTCACTTTTTCCGAAACGACAACTATTTTTTTCATTGCAAATAAATTTTGGTTCTACTGATTTCGATTTTTTTTAACGGAAATGGAGATTAAAAAACGTCTCGTTAAAAAATTGTTCATTAAAGTTAATTAGAACTTTCGAAATGTCAAGAAAATGTAACCGAATCACAAGCCAGTAATCTGTTATCAGTGTTTTTATTTTTTTGTATTTTTTTATGGTCACTCCTTACTCGCAATTTTGTATGCGATGGTTATATCTTTCTTCTTCATATAAACCCAGAAAAAATAAACTAGGACAGGGCCCTGTTTTACGCTCTACAATTTATACTAGATCGTGACATTAAATACATCGTTTTTTATTTTTATTTTCCTATATTTTTTTTTTTTCTTCTTTTCTCTGACTATCGCTGCACTCTCTCGCGGAGCCCGGAAACGCGATAGAATCTTTACGCTCGAGGCACACGCGTCGTACTTCTTTCTTGTTCTTTCCTCTTCTTTTTCTTCTTCTTCTTCTTTCGTCGTCATTCTTAATGGATGCTCGCAATGCGTTTTATGCTATGACGCGTGTTACAGGATATTGTTACAAACAATACCTCACACACATTCGTAAACATTTATGTATGCGCGGTTATTAATATATATTTATAAGCACGAGGTCGAAGTACATGTGGTCAAAGCCTCGCAATATCCACGCGGTATTTCAAGACGAGAGAATGAGAAGGTCTCGCGGATATATAATGATACGGTATTTTCTAGCATTCGGATAATTCCGGACGATAAATCAAACTCTAAGTGGGGATAGTCCGGAGATCGCGTAAATACACCTTACGGACTTGACCCTACTAAATAATATACTATATTTCTTGCTATATATATATATATATATACATATATAATGCACAATATGTGCAATGCATATATGATCGATTCCATTTTCATCATTTACCACTGGCATTTCATTTTTTTTTCTTCTTCAAATCAATGTATCTCATTTATACCGCGATTCACCGTCTTATCAGTCTACTATAAATATATTTTCTCGAGTTCAATTTATTTTTCACGTTTATTACGTAATTAATGTAATTTGTTAATCGAACAATAGAGCTGTGCAGGAACTTTGAAAACAGTGAAAAATGAATGAAACTTTATTGGGATAAGATTGGTGGTGGCTGCATGATCTTTGTTGTTTATTTTAGACTGAGGTTTCCATTTACGAAAAAAAAAAAAACTAGAAAATTATGATGAAAACTAGAAAATGTAATTTTCTAAATTGATTTTCTCACATTCGTTGTTCCGATTATTTAATTTCAGAAACAAGACATTACGAATTATTTCGGAACTGTGATTGACTCTCAAACATCTTTATTTCTTGAAAACAATCAGAACGACGATAATAAAAAAAAAAAAAAGAAAAGAAAACTCAATTGCAAGTAGTTGGAGAAAATTTCAAATCTTATGTCACTTGAAAACTTCGAATTATCAATAAAGAAAAAGTCTCAGCTCAAATCAATATTATTTCAGCGATCCATTTACATTTGTTGAACTCTTTACAGATCAACGATATTTCTCAATAAACTTTATTTGAATCAGAAACCGGTTGTTTTTCGACTTGATCATATTTCAAGGAAATGATTGACTATTAAAATATATTCGGAGAGACAAGCCGCTTTGAAGTATCGTACAAATGAATTTTATTACCGAAAATCATAGTATTTTAATCTGCTCCAGCTAAAATTAATTTTTTACACGAGTTTCATCGTATACGAAAACGAGTCCGAACTAATATTTCCCCTGAGAAGAAAAAATTCGTTGACTTTTTTCGGCTGAAAAATATCTTATGCATATAGACGTATGATTTGCTTTGGACATTCGTACCGCGTATATAATGTATATATATGTATTAAATATAGTACATCGGTATATCGAATCGATTCGTAGCCGCAGGTGAGAGACCGATGATTACATCGATCGAGTCTCTCATATTCGCGATTCCAGGGGCACACGCGAAAAAAAAACAAAATAGGGGGGTAATTTTCGGTATCCGTTACTCTCTTTCTCTCTCGCGGACTCTTGAAACCGGTAGCATTTTATATTTCTCTCCCGATGTATACACGAGGCGAAAAAATAAAAAATCAACTATAATCATTCCTCCCTTGTGCACAATCCTTTTAGAACACGTGAAACAAACACGCGGGCGTTGATACGAGCATGTGTGCAGGCCGCCATGCATCCGGAAATTCCTCGCGAACATTCTTTTTGTCAACTTACACCACCGAGAATATTCAAGATGGCATTGAACCGATTAAAAAACAAATATCGACTGTAAACGCAAGTTGGTTAACTGTCGCTAATTTTCTTGTTAAATATTCACCAATTTTTCTATCAAACGCGATCAATTTTGCATAGAACTCTTCCGGTGGAGTGACGCATTGATATTTATTAATATTTTCCTCGTATACATGCACGTATGACGTTACGCGGGATTATATTGTGGCGAGTATCAGGAGGGTTGGTGGGGTGGTTAGCTACCACATAAGGGGTTTTCTTGCTCGCTTATTCCGCGGATGATGTTTTTTTTTTTTTTTTTTTTTTTTTTTCCACCCGAACGAGAAAAAGGGCTCCCGCACTTGCCTACGGGGCACTGGCATTACCCCGTGATCACTGCTATCGAAAAAATCACGGTTCTTCTCTCTCTCTCTCTCTCTCTCTCTCGCTCCATCTTGCTCCTTTTCTTATTCACGAAAGTTCCGACGTTTTTTGCGTCTAGCCGAGCAGTAAGTGCAGGTTTTCGTATAAGCCACGCACAAAAATACAATATATGAGTATATACGTATATATATTGCGTCAAATGTGCATGTGAATCGTGCACCTTTTGGTAAAAAAAAATAAAAAAATAAAAATAAAAATAGTGAGACGGTTATAGAACGAGCTGATGAATTATACAAAAATATACGAAAAGTGGGGTGAAAGACACAGTGAAAACAGAGTGGGATAGAGGAAGAAAAAAAAAGAAAGAATTTTCGAATATATCCTGAAAGTTCATGAATAAGTCTGCAAATTGCAAGGAGTCGATGCAAATCTCTTAAATATCGCGCGAAACCCTTAGTTCGAAGGCTCCCAGCTTAAAAGCGGAGAGACTTTCCAGCACGATTAGAAAGCTTATTAGATTTTTTTTTCTTCGATATGCTCGCTGGTATGGAATTTTTTTTTGTTTTAATGCCAGACTCATTCTGCTCCTGTTAATTATGCTCGAGAATTTCGAGTCCGGGATGCAACCGTATAGTTCTCCACGAATTTCTATAATTTTGCAAAATTCACCTTTATTTTTTTTTTTTTTCATCTGTTCTTTCGCACGAGATCGTTACAGGGAATTCGGAGGTTGCGGAATGTTATTACATCGAGGGAAAATAGGGTTTGAATAATGTTGTACGATAATGGTTAATATCGAAATGAAAATATTTCGAATATTCTGATACACCCGGCATTATTGGCCAGAAATAAAGCAGAGTCCGCGTTGCTTAAAGTTATAAAATCGCGCGGTACGATTATGTCAGTTTGATAAAAAATTCAACTTATTCGTTAGTCAGTGTGTGCAACGATTTCGGTGTGTCAAATGGGGCGCGGAGAAATAATTGAAAATTCCCGATGCATCGAGAGCAATTAGCTTGACCGATGTAAATTCCACGAGGAAAAGAGGCAAGAGAGAGAGGGGGGGGGGGGAGAGAGCGAAGTGCGACTATAGTTATCGGTAGCGTGCCTCGCGAGCGAACCGCGCGTTTTCGAGAGGTGTGAATTTCTGTACTATTTAAATGAAAATGTAGAAACAAGGGGAGTTTGTAGAACGAGTGTGGTAAATATGTGTTCATGTACGCACGCCAGAGCTTTATAATATCGCTATATCGTGGTATATACGAATGAAGAGGGTTTGCAGGGGGCGGGTGGTTTTGCACAGGGGTGTGAGAGAAACGACGACGAGAGAGCCGGAGTAAATTCGTGTAGTGGAATCGGAGCTGCTGCCGCTGCTGCTGCAGGGTGTAACGCGCAACAAGTGGCGGTTTTCACGGCTTTTCCGCGAGGGATGAAAAGAAGAGGAGAAGGGAGAGGGGGGGATTTGACGCTGTGGCCGACCGCTCGTTGCCACGACCCACCCCAATCCACCCTCGTTCCACCTGACGTTATTCCAGCGTGCTGCGCTGTTCAATCCCCCCTTTCCGCTTCTCTCTCTCTCTCTCTCTCTTTCTCGTTCCGTCACCACCCTCCTTCGCCCCCTAAACGCTACAAAGCTCTCCCTGTCCGGAATTTAAGTGTGGCGAGGCCAAAGATACTCTTTGCCAACTTTCATCCCTTGTACAAACTACACACAAACATCCCATTCGTCTCTCTTCTCTTTCCTCAGCTGAAAATCTCTCATAGACTCTTTCTCCCCTTTCGAAACCTCGCCCTCGGTTCATCCCTCTACGCGTCCTTCCCCAATTGAGCGAATAGACGGCGAACTTCGATCCATGCCGGGCTCGGTGTTCGTGCCCGGCAAGGATATTGGGATAGGTCGAGAACACCTTTTGCTCAACTTCCATATCCCTCGATCGCGCCCCCGCGTCTACCTTTTTTTCATCCTGCAGAGAGAGAAAAAAAATGGTTGATTCAACAGAAATTGATGTTGTCGCGGAAGAGTTTTGTCAATTGAAATTCGCATCTCCTTGGCAGAATGAACACGTGTGCAGTCTGATGAAAAATTCATTTCTTCGTTCAATGATTCGTGACATTACGATCATCGTATATTTCATTGGCACTCCGTAATGAGAGATTTTCTTGTTCCAATAACTTTCTTTTTTTTTCTCACTCTTCTATTGAACCTCACTTCTGCTTATCGACTTATTTTCATCGGTTTTGTTGTGAAAATTTTTTCGTTACCCCTGATTCTCGTACGCAGCTACAATTTTTTAACTTTACTATAGAAAGTTCAGCCGTCTCAAAAGAATTTGGTTTTCGATTGAAAAGGACATGAAAATGATCCCAAATCACATGACCTCCAGGAATTAATTCATTTAAACCTAATGTCAGCTTTTTTATCCACGTTGTCGAAACAAAATTATTGTTTTGTAGAAAAGCCGAGTGTTTCCTCGATGTAGAGCCATTATCGAAAGGTCGAAGCCCGATTGGCCGTGTGGCACTCTTGCACATATACTTGTATACGCGTAAATAGGTACACACAGGCAAACGTGCCTCTCTCGTGATTAAGATGATCCAATGATTCCTTCTCTATAATGATAGGCTGCGAGTGGCTGAGATCACCGCGTCGCGGCCTACCCTCCTCCTATCCTTGATCCAGGGTGGAGTGGTAACGGCGGAGATATTCCATGCTGCTCTTCACCCCTGTCGCCCTTTCCCCTCGTCCCCTGTTGCGCTCAGATTCCTTTTTTCATTTTCCTTCTTTCCTTTTTTCATATTTTCTCGATTTTTTTTCTTTCACTAATTCGAAGCGAGAACCTTTCGTCAATATTGTACGAAAATTAAATTTTTTTTTAAATACACAAGCACCGAAAAATCCTGTTGCTTTCGAATAGTATTTTTTAATTGTCATGAAATAATGATTGAAAAAAAAATTGAAGTAAAAAGGAATCGGTTGAACTATAATCAGAATACAATATGGCGTGAGATTGAGAAAAAGAAATACGAAAAATTTGCCGAGGGATCTCAGACCACAGGAGTGTGTTGGCTCGGATAAATTCTTCCTTATTATTCTCATTACGACGTTTGTAATGAAGTATTAGCGTGGATTATACGTATAGTTTGTTGGTACTGAGGAGAGAAGGATCGAGAGTAACGTGTGAGCAAAAAGGAAAAGAGAGAAGAGAGAGAGAATAAAAAGGGCAAAGAGAAAGAAAAGGAGGAAGAAAAAAAAACGATGGGTGAAAGAGAGTGGTCCGGATCGCTTTGTACCAATGAGACGACGACGACGACGACGACAACGAAGAAGACGACGTCGGAATGGCAACAGAAGAATTGAAAAAAAACCATTTAGCAACTGGCCATTATAATAATACGTGATTCGTTTATCCTGGTACAGTCAATTTTACCTACTGACATATCTCAGCGCTGCAATATATACCTTCGCTTCGACGTTCATTATCCAGAAGAGGAAAAAAAAAAATCAAAACGATTCTCATGATTACAATTATTATTATTTTTTTTCTTCAACAATGTTCGAAATTGCATTCAAATTATTCCAACATATTAAACTCGTTCCCGAGACAAATATAATTGCGGTACGATAAATTTTCTTAAATTAATCACGTTTCGAGTAACAACGTTCGTATCAATTACTTAATCAACAAATATTCATCGCGATTCAATATATTTTCATAAAAATTCTTTATTATTTTTTCATTCAAACAAAATTGTCTTTCCGTTACTATATTCTTCGGAAAAACGATTCAATAAAACTGTGGCGATTTTAATAAAAGTGTAATCGAATCGTACGATTTTAATCCAGAAATGAATCTTCCATCGCCATTGATTAAATTTTTGAAAAAATGAAAAAAACCACTGAAGAAATTTATTATCAGGAAATTTGATGATTCGAACATTATCATTTTTCCAGTTGTAGCCTCGCGGTGTTCTATAAAAATATAAAACGATGATGCAATCGTGAAACGATTGAGTGCAACGTGGAAATAAATATTGTCCGAGTAGACAGGTCCCAAGAAAAGCGTAATTAAAAGAAGGATGGATAAAGTAGTAGAAACTGCTTGTGGTCTGACACTCACGGCGGAAGTTGGTTGCGGAAGGGACTGTACGATATATAATACGAGCGAGGTTGGAACAGAAGAAGCACGGGGCCATATTACAATATGAACTCTCTCCCTCTCTCTCTCTTTCTCGTGGACTGCCTCGGTCACGTTCCCTCGATGTGTGTGTGTGTGGTCCAACTCTACGTCACTCTCTTTCTTTTTATTATTATTTTGTATTTCTTTTGAGTTTCTCGTCGTTTTTCTTTTGCTTCATTTTGCCATCTCCGCGGCGCTTCCACGTCTTCCCCACTTCGTGCTTGTGCCTCTCGTATAATTTTTTTTTCTCTCTCTCTCTCTCTCTCTCTCTCTCTCTCTCTCTCTACACGCTCATATACATGTATGCATGTGTCTTTTCATCTTCTGCAAAACGTAACGACTCCTCTAGCATATATGCATTATCATCTTTCTCGTTTTCTTTTATTTATTTCCTCTCTCCCCCCCCCCCCCCCTCTCTCTCTCTCTCTGTTTCTCCTTCCATTTCTCGTTCTCTCCCTCGCGTTCGTTCTCCATATCGTGAGTCTCTCTATTTTTCCGCAGACGTAAACTCATTACTCCCCGGAGTCCGTGGACCACCGAGAGGGCCACTCGCTGACATGTTGCTTCGACGATGAATACACTCGTTCGAAAACCTCTTACCGAATGAGACGTGACGGAAAATTGATTATTCGCGTACATTTTTTTTTTTTTTTTCTCAACTTATTGGAACCGAACAATTTTATTTCCTCTTCTCATTATTCGACACTGGTCCCAGTCATTTTTTCGCAGTCTTACATTTTTTTCTGTTTCGCAAACCACGACACTTATTTACAGGAGAAAAAAAGAAAAAAAAAAAAATTTTCGGAGTAAAAAAAATCATTTTAAAAATCACATAAAAATTATTCAATGTAAAAAAAGAGTGATTCGATCTCAGAAGCATTTTTTAAATGCTAATAAAATTAGCTGGAATGCCCAACGAAAATTATGGGTCGTACAATAAATAGTTGTTGTGAAAAGAAAAAAAAAGAAATTATTAGCGCATATTTCTTATGAATGCAAAGGAAAATGTGAGCGAGAACAAACGCCATAGAAGAATAGCATTTGCGAGCTGATGAAGAGACCGCGAGAGAGAGAGAGAGAGAGAGATAGAAGGGCGAGGGAGCGGTGGAGAGAAAGAGAATATGAATCGAGCGCGACAGGCGTACATTTTTCTAGCCGTGTCGCGCGGTGTGCCTTGAAATTTACATAAGCCAGACACGGCTCTCTCGTTGCCGTTATATGCCGTATTATTGTCGTCGTCGTCGTCGTCGTCGTGAACTAGCCTACACGTTCTTGTATACAATATGCATCACTCTTAATGCCAGTGCGTACAACGATATTTATCTTAATATTATATGTGGAATCTCTCCAGGGTGGTGGTGGGGGAGGAGCGACGGGGGTTGAACCGTTGTAAGAAGTTGCACCGAGGAATGAAATAAAAAAGGCGACTGGAATAAGATCAAGCAAAGATTGAGGAAAAAAAAAAAGGAGAAAGAGAATGAAACAAATAAAATAAATAGTACGGAAACGTCAACTGGCACGGTCTAAATAATAGAAAAATATACGCGCGAAAGGACGCGTCGTGCGTATTATTTGCATTTTATAAACGGTAGACATTTGCTTTTAACAGACGATGGATATCGTTGATTCTCGTTATGCACGTTTAACGTGGGAGTATACAGAAACACCGAAGTATCCGTATAAATTTTTCTTTTTTTCAATCATTCTCCCCGGCAAGTTCGAGGTCAATGACCTTCCGGCTTTTCTATACTTCTCCGATAAAAATGCGAGTTATAAATTGCTCTCGTTATTATTTAATCCACCGTATCGATCCCCCCCTTTTTTTTTTTCTTTTTTCGTCTTGCCGAAATCAAACCTTTACACGATATTCACGGACGAAATCTAATCGTCGAGAGTACAATTAATTCATAAGAAATGGGAAATATTGATCAGTACGAGAAAGCTGCAGAACACAGGCAAACTGAAACATATCGCGCGGGCTCTCGTGATTACATTCGCGACGAAGATACGTGTAATCGGGACTTTAACGGTGCATGATTACACGAACGCGAGAGCCAAGCGTGCCCATTTGCGTAACTACAAACACATTTATATATGTATTTCTCTATAGTTATACGTTTATGTATTAGTTTTTTTTGCTTTTTTTTTTCTTCTTGCTTTATCGATTGCCTCGTCTTACTGCCGATCGGAAGGATTTAATTTCCTTTGCTTTCGCAGCCTTGTACTCCGTGAATTACATCCTTTTGCTTGTTATTTCACGACTCACCGAGACACGGACCTTTCCGAGAATCGTACAAGGGATTAAATTAAGAGTGAGACACGCGAGAGCAGGGCGGTTTCCTCCCTCTTTCAACCTCGACCATATTCTTCTTTTTTTTCTTTCCCTCAACCCTTCCCTTACCTCTCTTTCTCTTTTTTACCCCTCTCATTAACCTTTTATATTTCATCGTTTTATTCATCACTGCGCGCGTCATTGCCTCGATTCTGCCCTCGAATAATTGTGATTGCGGAGAGATACAATATTCTTGCGCGTTAATGGCAATTATTTACGAGTAGGGCTCCTCCACCTCGAAGCAGTTGCCGATTTTTGAAATTTTTTTTACCAATTTCGTGAACGTGAAAAAGTTTGAAAACATAATTTTAATAAAAATTTCGATCTTCAGTCACATTTTCTTAAATTCCACAATGAACATATTAATACGAAAGAAGGCGACTCGGTGCAGTAGCTCTGAATATATCGAATGGGAATAAATCATAAATTCGTCGTGCACGATCGTTCTTTATTTGGATTTGTTTCTTTTTTTTGTTTAGTGATAGAAAAGAAGAAAAAAAAAAAAAAAGGTAAAGTCGAATGAGCGTTGAGCTCGGATATTAATATTCGAATATTCATTCGAAGACAATCGAGAATTGCGTCGACGCTGACACATCAACTGACACGAGGGATATAGATTATTAAATATGAATACATTTTAATTCGAAACTATCGGCTCATGTCGTTGGGAAGAATATAAGAAACAATAGAAAAAAAACTTAAAAAAAAACGAGAAATAGGTTTGAAAAAAAAAAATAGAAGGGAAAACAGTCGTAACCCCGTGAGAGAGGTCGGCGATTAGGTAGAAAATATTCTATTATATACGCTTACGAAAAGCGCTGACTGCTGCAACTTCCTGTACACGATATCATATTTTTTCATATTGTCAAGCTAGTACGTATTATATTTCCATATCGAGAATAACCATTGCTGCCTCGATTTTTAATCAGACGCGAGTGCGTAGCCGTGACCTTTTTTTTTTTCACTACTTCTTCGTGGAACGTCATTCGATATGCAATTCGCGCACCAAACACAAAATCAATATTCATCGGAAAAACGATCGGAATTAGCAACAAATATAGCAGCGAAATATTTCGCAATTGATCTCACCGTTTTGTTAACGAAAGGAAACGATGGCGCGTCGTTTAGCGTCGACACAATTCGTCGATCAGTCGCAATCTATCGTGTTGGAAAAAAAATCTATATATGCATGCGAGACTCCCCCTTGTGGCTCCGCAAAAACGAGACGCCAAAAGTGTCGAGACCGATCACCGCGCCCCTCATCTTTTTGTTTTCAAGCGACGGATGTTTCGTCCCGCTTCAGGCGGATTCGATCAGTCTGAAGGAGCGAAGAAACGCGGAAAGCACCGATGACGCACAGGGGTGCTGGACACACGGCTTTGCCAGAATTTTCAGGGACTGAATTGAGTTATCGATCACTCGAGAGTCACCGTGACGCGTTTCTCGTCAAAAACGACCCTCCAAATTTACACATATACGTATATGTCTTTTATCGATGTATATTCATATGCAAAACGGGGGGAGGGGGAGATGCATGCTCAACGTGATCGAGATATGTGGGTCTGGACGAAAATCTAATCGACTAATGACTGCCAATCCCTATCCGGCGAATATTTCACGTTCTACACGACGGCTGACGAATGTGAGCTGACGGTTCCGTCTGCATTATTCTTCAAAAATCTGAGTGTCGCTACGATGAAGCTTGAATTTTCGGCAACCAGGGCCCCAGGGGTATCTTTCGATGCGAGCAACTTGTTTTTCTCGATATTTCAAAAGTATCGGTGATTTTTCGGAATATCGAGTCATCGGCGTAAACGATAAATTAAGTTCTTTATGTTTTCATCAGCGAAATGTACTACTTTTAAAAATTATCAACGATATATAAAAATATACGCATCTTCCCGGTGAGGGCTTGAGTCAAAGGTTAATTGCTACAAAAAAGCATATTTACGACAGTTTTTTTTTGATGACACTATTGATATATATTTATTTATACAATTAGTATATAAAAAAGAGACATTTGAAGAATATTCTGTAATATTTTCATGAATAATTATGCAGGAATGAGCCATTGGCGCCTCAAAAAAACGTTACATTACGGTGAACCGCCTAACTCATCATTGGACCATCTGAAATTGAAAAAAAATAACCAAAAAGATTTCCTCAGTCGACAAGTTCCGTAACGCTGTCGAGTTTTTTTGAATATTTTTTTTTTTTTAATTTTTGGTTAGACTCGGAAGTCAAAATACCGATTTTTCATTTAAAAAATCAGAAATTTGTCATTGTCCAATGAATCAAAATGATAAAAGCCTCGTAATTTATGTTCAGAAAGAGTGAAAAAGCTGATTTTGAAAAAGCTGAATGTGAGACAAACGCGTTTATAAGTTTCAAAGATTTCTACACTAGAAAATAAAAAATTAAACATCGGTAAACAAGTGTTTTTCTCCCATATAGCAGACACAAAATGCCAGGCTCATAGAGCAGAGGATTCTCAGCTATAAGGCAAAAAATACCTTAGCCCGCCCTTCCCCAAGTTGCCCTTCTTTATAAATGTCTAATGCGCCGCATTACCATCTAGCAAATTTTTAATAATCCGATAGTCAAGTTCCATGAATTTTTTTCTTTTTTTTTACTAATCAAATGTCTGCCAGACTGATTTTCCATTTTCACAGAAAAGCCAGGCGACTGCTCTTTTATTGAGTTTTATTATGATGTTAACTAGCTTAAAACGAGTTTCCCTTATGCAAAACCATGTTCCGGGGCATCTATAAATAAGCCCGGTTTCGTAAATCAAAAAACCTTTGCGAGAAAATTTTCCGACTTGAGAAGTCAGCCAGACTAGCACGATTCACGGAGTCTTAGGGTATTAGTAACCGGTACAAATTTCATCCTTGTTAAAATGAGTTGCATCAATTTTTAATTTTGTCTCACCGAGATTCCATGAGAAAATCATAGCCAGACTGTCTATTTGTTGGAAAACGTTATCAGAGTGACTGAAACTTTTGTACGTAGGATGTGCTAAAATGGATTTGAAAAAATGTTCACTGACCTACGGACCATAAAATATATTGACAGAAGAATATCTTGATGTGCCAAATGTGTGGGTTTCAGTTGCTGTAACGAACGTACAATTATGCTAAAAATGGTGAATCAAACTTTGTAATTCGTTGGCACAGTGTCATAATATGAAGAAATAATTCAAAATTTTATCACGAAGATATTCTGAATGATTCGAGATCATAAAGGTATAATAATATCGCTGAGTAGAATGTATATGTCGCTTAATATGTTTCGAGCAACCCCGTGAAACGTTCTTTGCCTCGTCTCCCTTCAGTCTCCATCGCATATGTATAACCAGCTTGATGATTAACTCGTGACATTTCCTCTTTGGTGTTATTCGATTCAATGAATGAATGAAGTTTCCTCGAGAGCCGGATAACGCTCATGTTTCAATGATTTCAACCGTTAATTATGCTCCGTTCATTTTTCCCCATTGGATTTCGGTATGAATCGTTTCTACACAAGTAATCGTTATGAATTTTTTATGTAAAACGATCGTTAAGCGACGCTGCCTATTATCGTATAACCGTTGATCCTGGAAAAACTGATTAAATTTAAAAGACGAAGTTGATGAGGTTCATTATTTTTTTTTTTTTTTTTTCATACATCGACGTAAACGTATGACAAAGTCGTTCATGCGTTTGTCCAAAACATACATCGCGCAACCGGTATCAAGATTTTCCAACTCCCCTCCTCGTGTTCCTTCCACCAAATTCCATCATTGTGCCTGAAAATTATAATAATTATTTGACTTTACCATGTTAATTGATACCGTGAAAACAAGCCTGAATTCGATATCGCCCAACCACTCTGATAGGCCCAGAATCGTAACGGAAAACAGAATATACTCAACCATCCAACCCCCCTCGCCTTCTTTCCCCGCCCCGACACATACGCTAATCACCCAGGGCTCAAACATGTTCGTGTATAGTACCTTCACTATTCCTGGATATTGCATACACACAGAACTTTATATATATTCGTTGTAGCATATATTATGTGTTCATATATACGATGAAATATATATTTGTACACATATATTCATGTATACATATTTATACATCTCGGTAGAGGATATTCTACGTGGATTGAGTCGATTTGAGAATGTAACATGATTGTAAAATATGAGAAAAGTAATGGTTCGATAAAATCAGCTAAAATCGACAAGGTTCTGTGTCATTTTTAGAAACGATGTTTTCGCTAAACTTCTCGCTATATAAATTTATAATCGATGGTACGCGGGGTACCAGTTTCCTACGAGGTTTGAAACGCACTCAACGATTTGTTCAAGTCATCGTTGGTGTTTACTTAGATCCCAGTTTCAATATTATCCCCAGCGGTATTAATTAATATCGACCCTCGGCTCAAGCCCAACGAGTATATTTTGTTTGTTTGTTGAAAAACAAAAGTTATTGCTTGGCCCGTATCAGCGAAAAATTGAAGCGAATGCGATGGGAATGTTTTTTTTTTGTATAGAAGTTAGGTTTTGTACATGATTGAAGTTGAACAACGTTTGGACGTCGATGACAATAAAACTCGTTCTTTGTGTTCGAAAACACAAGACTTGTATTTTTCAACATTGTGTTTTTTCAACATTGGTTGGTGCATCAACATTTTCATTTCTCTCTCGCGAAACTACTCCATTTTTATAGATTTCTTTATTCACCCCTTCCATTATTCTCCATCTTTGTTTTGTTCCAACGTTGATAAATGTATTATTTATCTCGGGTGTATATACCGTGAAAAATTTTGCAGAGAATTGCTCTCGTCTATGGTGTTAAGGTCTTTGGCTCTATATACACTCACCCGTGCGTAAATAATTTCTTATATGATATGTTTAAAAATTTCGTAGTTTAATATTAAATAATTCATTTTAATACGAGAGCGCAGCGGCGTTTGCCTGCGCGGAGAAGGAGCAAGACAGAATCAGGAGTAATATGGTCGGTACCAGCGAGAAAACCCGAACGCGTGTTCCGTCCTTTCTACACAGAGGGAAAGAGCGAGGAGAGAGAGAGAGAGAGAGAGAACATGGCCAACGCCATCCAGGAGGCGTCTATAAATTTGTAAAGTTAATAAATATGTAATGGCCGACGTTGCTTTGTAGCCGGTTCTCTGTGTGGGTTTTACTTGGACTCTCGAACCCTACCACCCCCACACAACCCTCTTCCTCTCTTTTCCCTCACCCTTTCATCCTCCTCTTTCTTCACCCCTTTCGCGTCGTTCCCCACGCAAAGAAAAGCCTTCCTCGCCTTATTTTTCTTTAAATTTCATCGTTGGGATAACTTTCATATTAAAATATTGAACGCTTCGAATTTCGAGCAACAACAAGCATTTCAAGTTCTTTTATTATATTTTTTTCATTCAACTTTTTCTTCTTCAAGCTTGAATAAAAGTTCGGTGTTAATAAACAATGTGTTCCTTGCATTTAACAGCCTTTATGATTATTTCTGTGCTCCAAATGCTCTGATATCCTCAAAAGTCTTGAACATTTTATGAATGAACGACGATAAATCGCCAAAAAAAAAATGGGTCATCGTCGAGACCCATTGATGTCGAGACGGTAATTGGGAATTTGGAAAATCTCAAGAAAGAAGTTGAATGAAATTAATGTGAGCTTAACGTTCGCGAATTCTAATTCTAAACCTTTGTTGGTCGAAAATACGATAATCATTTTGAAGTTTACTAAAGAAATAAAAGTCCGAGCGCATTAAAATAGTCATCGACAGTTCGGTCGAAAAATTCTACAGAGAATAGTATTTGGAAATTTTTTTCTGTGACGCACCGTTCGACGGATTTTTAGTCTCAAAGTTTCAGCTAATCGAGTGCAGCGCCAACTCAGTATGGGCGTGTCCACTACGTTTCTCCCACTCTGCGCCCTTATCTTTGGCGCACTGGATAGGTTGCCACTGATCATTCAATATCTATCGAACGGTACATCGGAGAGAAAAACACCTAAGGACTTTTCTCTCTAGAATTACCTCATCTATTTGCCCGCGTACTTTGAGCATGAGTTTCGCGTTGTTATCTATATTATACAATGAAAACAGCCAGGAATCGAAGCCCGTATTTACTTCCGTTCGTATATATAACGGCGTAATCTGTTAGAGTATCGCCCGAGACTCGTGAATTCATGCACGCTCACTCTCGCACAATATGCGTACAGATTCCCACGTGTGCGTGAATATTTATACGCGCACAGGTAAACGGGCCTCGTTGGCGTTGCTCTCTCTGGCCTCCGGTCAGAGATATCGTTGGCATGCCTTGTTAATCACGGACTCGATAATAATACCGTGATTGATAGAACGAACCTCCGCAATCCCCTTCCTCTCCCGTTCTTTCACGCACACCCAGCCTTCCTCGAACCCACCGTATTTATATATAAATATATACACGTGTATTCATTAAATATATAAAGCATACAGATAGTATTGCAACATATTCGCGAGCTCTTATCGGTCGAATCAAACTTCTATGAAATTAACTTATGCCAAAAGTTAGGATTCATTTCAAGATAATAATAAAATATAAAAAAATAATAATAAATATTGATGCTTTTGAAGTTTGTATTAGTTTGAGAGGTGGGGGCTAGTCAGCATTTTCAAAAAAATCGTTTTTTTTTTCATTTCCTTAAAGTACAACCTTTCAAAAGTATTTTCTGAAAATTTTAATAAATCATCATTGATGAAGATAACCAAATTTGAGCGCAGCTGCCTCGCGTTGATAAAAGTAAATAGGTAGCGGCAGCTATACGCTTGACGATACGAAAAAAAATCGCTTCTGCTGCGGCTGCTGAGGCGCAGAAAGGTTCACTTTATAGTGCCGGGAAGGATGCCTCAAAGTAAGTCTAAAAATATTTTTTTTATCTACATATATGTCAATTGTACTGAAATATTTCTCGAAATCACGTTTTCAAAGTCGGTGATCACTGTAACTTCAGAGCGGCTTGACCGATCGTTTTGAAATTTGTATCACTTATTCTGTACATAATTGTCCCCTGGATGGATGAAGGGTTTTTATCGGCGGTGAATAGTTTTTTTTTATAACTGAAAATATAAGTGAATTTTTGGTCGAAAAACAAGTCTTGTCTTAGAACATCCGCCATTTTGTAAAAATTCGAAATTTTCATTAACCCTTCGTTCATCCTGGGCCCAATGTGATTTACTAATGATCCCCGTTAATTTTTTTGCTTTCAGATGATCCAGTGATGAGCAACGGTGATCACCGCGAAACACCTTTTTTGAACCCCTCGCAGACTGACTGCATCTCGCTTATTTATCATTATTTTTCAATGAAAATTTTACTGTAGCTACTAGAAACATTGATTATTCATATGGGAAAACATTTTTCACCGAATAATAAAACCTGTTTGAAAAAAAAATTCCGAAAAAGTGTTTTTGTCGGCGTTTCAAGTAACCCTCACTCCTTGATGACTCGAAGGGAGTCAATGTACTTGTCTCATCCTTTTTTATAGCATCTTTGCTGTTTTTTTGCGAGTCATTTACGTGCCCACGTGTAAAACATTCCGAATGATTATTTCTGGAATCGTTATAAATTTTTAGCCCTTCACCTGCTCTGTATTCAGACGTTTAATATACAAAATAGTACGGAAAGACAATCCAACACACGCGGAATAAATGCGTGTGCAATACATATAAAAATTTGTGATATATATATTGTCTACGCTCAGTGCACGAGAAATACATAAAGTGGTACTTTCTGGCGTCTAGGAGAGCGCGAGTGCCACGATCCATAAAAATGTCGAGAGTCCTGAGTGACGGCCGGAAGTCAGCGGATGGACAAGGCCAATTGTTTATATTACCAAGCCGGTTTTACTAACAATGGAAATCCCCCCGTGGCACTCGCGTATCGTAACCTACCGACTCGTTACACGCACGTATACATAATTGTATATTATATCCGACAAACTAATTCCATTCGCGCAATAATATATACCGAGCAATATATATTTTAGCCAAATTACGTACGAATTCTAACAGTAGATACAATCATTACTTCTATTTTTTCGCAAATACTGTAGCAAAGGAAACTCATTAAACGTTTCGAGTGAATCATTTGAAAAAAAAAAAAAAAAAAAAAAAAAAAAAAAATAACTAAAGCAATGAAGCATGGAAAAAAACAGTTTTTAACGAAACAATTTTGTTATCGAATTCATTCGTAAGTTTATTCGGAATCGAATTTAAAAAAAAAATCTAAAAATCGATTAATTCGCTAATGAATATAGAAACAATTGAATTGATGTTGGAAACACTGCGAAATTGTTTCTTAACCTGTAGAATTTAACTATTTGTATCAATATTGAATAATTGTTTGTGCATGTACTATTTCGGAAGTTTTTTTTGATTAATCGACTGGAAATAAAACTTTTGTCCGAATGTTTTCTATATTTCGTTTTCATCTTCGTCTCGCTCGGCATTCTCAGTCTGATGTTCTTCCTCGTTCTCGTTTCCTATTTATCCGGACGTTGTGGTGGCACGAGTCTCTTACGGTATAGAGCGTCGCGACGCATGTAGGTACGGCGGGATCATATACAATATACACACACGTGTTTGCACTAGACGCGAAGTTAGGGCATTCGGTTGAGTCAGGTGTGCAACAGCGAGTCTCCTCGACGCGTGTTCGAGGCCGCGTATGCAATTTCTCTATACTTTAATTAAACACACTCGTACACGGGAAAATTATCAATAATTCTATTATGTTTGTGGCATTGATTGCTCCGTATTCAACCTGGAATATAATCAATCTTATTTCCCGCCGATATCGCCAATTATTTTATTTATCGGATTTCGTATTTTGACGGAAATAATTTTCAATACATCTTATTCCAATGAAATTCGATATTTGTGGCTGTCCTGAGAGTTTCAATTGTATTTACTCGAAGAATATCGATTTTTATTTATCGAGAATGTAATTGACTTCATCAAAAAACTTACATTGGTGACATTTTTTTTAACACACTTGAAATTAGATGAGAAAAATTCACGATACAGCTATGAAGAATCTACCGATTCGTAAAAATAGTCACGTTTACCCAGCTATTTTTCTTATCCAAGTTTTTCAACATTTTTGTACCCCGAAGGTAACAACGTTTCGTACAGAAGAGCGCTGACAACTAACTCGTTTGTTTCATGTATGCTTTTTTTAGATTATCCGTTGAGATACTTCATTTAGCGTGGATCCTTAAATTTAGACGAGTTCAATACCATTTTCCCTTTTTTAATTACCTTAACGAAGTTTTATGACTTTAAAATGTCGATCGCTCTTCGTCCTTGATTATTTTCATCAAACGTATATCTATAAATACGTTTGTCTGTGTATGTGGTTTCCACGAATATAGGAAGAGCGAAGCGACTATAGGGTATCAATAAACACGAGAATTTCACTATATCCAAAAACAAGCAACAATCGAAAAGCTATATTTGGTTGTTGCGACCCCATCGAACTCGACAAAATGAATTCCAACTGAGTTTCGTTCCCTTCCTCCCTCCACCATTTCGTCTACGTTCATGTCATGCTTCTCGGTGAATCTCTCCACCCCGTTGACTCGCTCGCTCGCTCGCTCGCTCGCGCGCGCACACGCGAAACCGATCGTTCGAGCATCCCAAATTATCGGCTACATTTTATTCGAGTTATACACGCGGATCGCTGGCAATGCGATTTCGCGGCTAAACTCGTTACGCGAAAACGTAATTCGCAGTGCCGCCGGGTCGTGTTGCATAACTCGAATCTTCTCCACCCCCCCCCCTCTCTCTCTTGTTCTCTTGCTCTTTCTGCATACGGATTTACGCGTAAAACACCGATGCGTCGTGACACGCATCCGTCCCCTTTATCAAGCCGCGGCCTCTCCTCCTCGTTCCATCACCAAATTCGTAAATAGAAATGCAACTCTATATAAATATCCATGAGCTTGTACCAAATCACATCTCGGCTTCCGCCCCTCCCTCGTCCCTCATTTCCCCCGAAGGCTAACGATATTTCGCGCCCATTATGAAATATTCGAAATTATTTCGCTGCTGGGATTGTGCATTTTGCGATCTGACGTTCCGCATCGCGAGGGACCGCGGGGAGAAACATTGAAACCCGCTTTCAACTGCAGGTACGCGCGGGGCTCGATCATCGCGGTGAAATCCAACATCGAACAGCGCTAATATGTATATTCCTAATATACATATATTTTGTACCGACCGGACGAGAATCCGGCTTTCGTTCGTTGAGCATCGGCGAACCAATTTCCAGCCTCCAGCGATTGTCCCTTCGATCACCACTTCTCTTTATAATTTGTCAACCATCCCCCCTCTGCCCTGGTGTGTCACTTTGTCGATTCTTGTTTTTCTCCCAAAATGAAAATATTGTTTTTTCCTAAAATTATCGATCAACAAACAAATTTTCTCTGTTGGGAATCCGGCTCGGGTCTTTGCATGCTGGTTCTGCAACTCGAAAAGCTACAAAAAATACTAATTATACTTTGAAATTCTACTTTTTTGTTCTCCTTACTGAATTTCGGATTTGCTGCCATTCTTCAAGGCTTCAAATGTGTATTTTCCTTTTCAGAGAAGTGACAAACATGAAGTTACAAGTAGTATTAAAAAAAAAAAAGAGTGAACGAGCGTACACTTTGTCAAAGAACTCGGACGTCTATGGAAGAAGCAGCTTCCCTGGTGGTTCTGCGTCAATGTCAAGACCAATATAACGAAAGCATGATATTCAGGAATCACGAAATCAAATTTCTTTAGGCAAAACCGTAATTTTCTGTTTCAAAAACCTAAAATCCATAAGAAAAAATCATCCTCCACGTGGACTCCGGGTTTACCAGGATTTATTATTAAATTTTGTGCGTCAATTGACATTTATTTCCATTGTCCATCGACTTGATCTATCGATCGACCATTTCTTATGCTCCGGACTCCTTCGCGTCGGACTCTCAGTAACGCAGAGTTCGAAAATTGCGTGGGGGATCGCTAGGGAGAAAAAGAGCAAGGGTTGGCTCGAATTCTCTACTGTCGCCGCAAACATTCATAATGCAGCCACGCGACGCATGTAAACGAGGTTGTGCGCCCTGTTCTGGACGATAACAGCCAGAGAGAAAGAGAACTAGATAAATCTATCGTGCGCGTAACATTAGCTGCTGTTTCATATGATGAGGGGGAGAAAAGAGAAAGAGCGGGAAAACGGATGCTCCGAAACCGCTAAATACAAAAATCCCCAACCACCTGTACATCGTCGAAGTGAAAGAGAGTGAGCGAGGAATAGACAGCGACAGAACTATTTCCCATATAGAGAACAAGGGTTCGACAGAGCTCGAACCCTTTTCGCGTTTCTATATATACATGACATAGACAAGGTTCTCGCCCGTCGTCGATCGGTGTTTCCATTATTCGAGTATTTCCAGTTAATCACGAGATAATTGGTGTCACTATTTTGTTGTCCCGTGTACCAAATTTCGAACAGTGATTCTACGTAAATCTCCGAGCAATATCACATGAGATTTTTACTTTGTCACGAAAATTCCAGTCCCAGATTCGATCCAAATCCTCAATCGACGATCCTCGAACGATCGGGTATTAGCAAAATGAATATTACATTCCATACGGTTGAAAAGAATTTCAATAAACTTGAACGAATATGTAAAATCATATATTTGGGTATTGAAAATGAGAATTACAGTCGTTCGGTATTTGTTGAGCAGTTTCAACGGAATTTAGTTACCGTCAAATATATATTGCTACATATTTATATGTACAAGTATCATGTACCTGTGTACAGAGACAAATGTACTTTGATACATAGCCATGTACTCGCCACATATAAGGCCATTTCTACATTTATTACACATATAAATCGTGAGAATGTTCTCCACTTCTCTCTCTCTCTCTCTCTCTCTTGCTTTTCCTTTACACGGCGAAGGTCTTTTGTATTAGTAAAGCATAATACGTGTCCACCAATACTCGTAATACAGCCAACCCCGTTCCATCTCGCCTTTCCCCTCTTTCCACAATTTCTCCTCTCTCCCTTTCTCTCTTTCTATCTCTCCTATAGAACACAATTAAGTAAATGAGCACGGGCTGCCTCGTTCGCTACAGATACCCTCTATTATGTATATTGATCTCTAGCTCGGACTCTCCGGTTACACGTAATACGTGTTTTGTCGTTTATGCATTCGTACTTGGGTGCATCCGCGAGTCGGTGTGCGCTCGGGGAACCGTTCCATTGGATCACCAACGATGCGCACCGAACTCTATCTCTCCTTTCTCTCTTACTCTTTCTCTTGCTTTGTACCACTGATCTCTAGCACACAGACCCTTTCGATAGCTTTCTCTCTCGTTCGCAATATTCAATGGAGGCGGCATAATTATAGAAGCTCGTTCAAGTATTCACGGAGATGACTGGTTATTCGATATAATTTTATGTGCACATACGTATGTGGATTTTTGTTTTTTTTTCTTTCTCTTTTTTATCCAATGGTCGAAAACTGCTGTTAATAAATAATCGGAAAAAAATGGTGGTGCATCCGTTTTTATTGACTCGATCGACTCGGTTATGAAGGTCAAAATGTCAGTCGTCATATGTATTGCGAAAAATTCTTTTCGAAAAATGAGGTTTTTTCAAAATTTTGAATGAAATAAAGATATTTTAGTGATGGGATTTCTTTTTCTTTGTTCGATTGATAATAATTCGAGAACGAACCCATCACGAATATATGTAAGTTTCGAGCAAAAGTTAAATCACGAAGAAACATATTTGTCCAAGGTTTTCATATTTTGAGGGACGATTTTAGTGAGATTCTAGTTTACATGTTCAAAGGTCGATTTTACTCGATATATATGCGATGTCTAAACGTCAAGGGGCGCGGTGGGGTCGAATCGATATAACTCTCGCTTCTGCTGTAGAACACACAACGAGGCGGTGTACAATTCGAGATTACACGTATTTTCTCCCGTGGGAAAGACGCTGCTCGTTCTCATAGACGTGCCTCGTTTTCTTTTCCCTTTTTAACTCTCTTTCGTTTCATATTTCTTTTTCATCTCTTTCTTGAGATGCACCACGATCCCGGAACGATTATTTATTTTTTTTTCCGTCGAATTCCTCCTGCTTTACCAACAATTCGTTTTGACATTCTTGACAAAATGGGCTATTTCATCTCGATTTGCGAAATTGTGGATAAACTATTGCTCGTGTCAACAACTATTTTCATCGACTGCGTGTGCCTTCGGTAACCACGTGTTTATAATATTATTCGCGTCGTTTTATCGCTTCTGACCCGATCACGATGTTTACTATTCAAAATTGAACATGGATTATTTGACCGAGCTCCGATAGTCTCTATGTCTCGACGATTAATTCGCGGTATAAACCGACTTGAAATGCCCCACATATCATGTACAACTTTCCGGGCGCTATTTTCTTGCGCTTTCGGTTGTTTTCTTACGATTACTCATCCCTCGAATTACAAACATCCGCGAAAATCATTTTACGTAGTAAATTTCACGCTTAAATTCAGAGAAACGGATTGAATCGAACGAATGATCTTACGATTCGTAATAAATAAAAAGTTTTTTTTTTCTCACCTTCCTCAAAGTGAAAATTGGGAAGGGAAAAATGATTTTTCCATTCGAGAGTTTTGTTGATTGGCGATAATTCGTGACTTAGTAGAAATCTAGCCAATTCGCTAGTTTTTTCCGATCGAAACCTTCAATGGATTATTTATTACGAGGAAGCCTTTTGAGACGAAACGTCTTGTGTAATTAGATATGCGAGTGCAGAGTGTACAGTTGAAACAGGAAATTGTCGAGCGAGTTGAGAGAATACGTTGGGGAAAGGAAACAAACGAAAGCAACAAGATCCGAATCTCTCGTTGTGTTCCACAAATACAAATCCTTAAGAGACGCCACACTTATTTATTTTTCTCTCTTTATTCCTCGGTTTTCCTCATTACAATATTACGCAATATACGCGCGGGTTAGATCGAGAATACTCGGTGGTCTCGTCTCTCTTTCGAATGGACTCGTAACACTCGAGCAAAATAACGCTACTCATTTCATGAAGAATTCATTTTATTCATTGCCCAGCGAACTCGAACGAAAGTTGCAGAATTTTATCATTTTGTTTTCTAAAAATCTTTCTTAGATTTTCTCATTCGTTTTGCAGGTCGGAGCCGCGGATAAAATTTATTTCATAATCAAATAATTTATTTGATTGGAAAACGTGCGTTTAGTCAATTCGATTTAAATGTAATTACGTACGTGACGATGAACTTTTTCTTACCTTTTCGTTTCGCAACTTTGACATAATTGTGGAGGTCAATGACTCCTGGCAGTGTTTACGAACGTCTATATCACTGTATTTCTGTCTGGATCCTTAAAAAACGTTTCGTGCCTCTGTTTATAATAAAACTGATGCCAAAAGTCCCGAAGAAGCTACGCAGCGTAATATTTCTTTTCGATCTTCCGTTAACAGGAGTTCAGTTTCGATTTTCCGCATCGTTGCTACTGCATTTGCGTGATTAACACACAGTCCATCCACTCGACCCTCTTTTATCGCTTGTATCAACAATACGAGCCTTCTATTGCTCTAAGCCTGTAAATAAAATGCTTAATTGTGATAAAATTGTTTATTCGATCCGTTTTAAAATGGGTTGAAAATTGAATGAGGTTTGAGTCCGACCGTGGAAAAAACGGTATCAACGGAGAAAAGCTGTGCAGACGCCATTTTTTTTATTGATCCCAGAGTTTTTTTTTTCAGTTCAATAATAATTCAATGGAGGACTGTCCACGTAATTGTAATTGATTGCATAATTTGGCCAAAAATTTTAAAGTACATCGATTTTTTCTTGCTCTAGAGTGACCTAACCTCTTAAGGTATGAGGGCTAGTCAGCATGTTCAAAAACTCGTTTATCTTTTTCATTTGCCTGATGTACAGCATTTCAAACGTATTTTCTCGTAAACTTGAATACTTTTGAATTTCAAAATTCGTTCGATGTTGTTAGGTCGTCGATAGAAAAACAGAGCTTTAGCCCAAACAACAGATGCTTGAAAACACAAAGAAAAAAGATTAAGTCTTCAGAAAAAGGAATTCGAAAATTAGAAACTTAATTTTTATATTTCCGAACCATTTTCTTACAAAAAAATGGAATCATTCAAAACCCCTAGATTTCAAAGTCTCTATTGTTTAAAAGACTATAGAAAAAGAAAAAAATGGTGGTCAGAAGCAATAAAAAAGTGAAAGTTGCGTAGAAAGATCAGAAACGTTGCTTTTGCTTCAGCTGTTCCTTGAATAAGTTCGTAATAATATTTTCACAATATCTCTATCTTCATTCCCCGCATCCCTATCGCGGATTCAATGTTATGTTTTATTATATTTTATTGCGTCTTACCATTATTTCTGGCCCTCCGCGCGCATCGAGTATCTCGTCGTTTTATTATTCGAGGCTCAATTCACTCGAGAAACTCATCATCGAGAGGTTTATTCTACTTTAACCGCATCGCTAACGTTTCTTGGCTGTTTTCACCGTCGAGCTTTCGAAAAGCAACGTATATGAATATCCCTTAACCTCTCCTCTACTTTTGCAACTTTTCCAACGCTTCCTTTTCATCGACCAAGTTTTTTTTTCTTTTTCAAACTTTCCATCCGATCCATCGTGCTCCCTGAATTTGTAATTTTTATTGCTTATGTATTTTTCATTCAAATACCAACGCTGAGAAAATGAAATAAACTATTCGTCGATTGTTTCAGAATTCAAAGAATTCCCGCGCGGGTATACTCAGAGCAAATGGACTCGTTCCATCAGTTTCGGAACGTCCTCGCACTAAGAAAACACTTGGATTCACGATTCAACGAACCAGGAGCTTGCATATCGGAATGCAACGTTGAGGTAAGATTTTTCATTCAACTTTTATCCACCTTGAAATAATTACGTTCTTAAAAATACCAGCACGATAATCGTGCGAATAAAGTTAAAATTATGTTTTTAATCTCAAAACGATGAAAATTGGGTACAATTTTTTGGTTTTTTTGTAAGAAAAGTTTCTTCGATCGTTTGGCCAATTTTTTCGTTCCTGTATCACGGTATTTTCGATCGAAAATGAATTTTGCAATGACGTTAAATTGACGCATATCGATTTCATGTTGAAACGAATATAAATAGGAATTCAAAGGTCTCGGGAAAAATATTGTGCAAATTTTTCAATGCGGAATAAAAGTATATGAAAATCGGAGAGAAGAGCGCGAGAGAATAACAGAGTTGAGGTAACTTGAGGTATCATTGAAAAATCGATGCGCTACCGATCAATCCCACGGAAATGTGGGTTTGACTTTATTCTTTTTTTTTCTTCCTTTTTTCATCGCCCCTTTCTTTGTTTTTTTTTCTTCTTTTTTCATATTTTTTTTTTTTATTACTCTTCCTCGCTCCCTTTTGCATCTCGCGAAACGCCCTTTTTCACGGATAAAACTTCGTGCAGCGCAACGGCAGTCGATATTGCACGTTGCACATAGGGAGGGAAATAAGCGAATGAGAGAGAGAAAGAAACGAACGTTAAGGGCGTTTGCGAAGGGGGCAATAAAAAAAATAAAAAAGAAAACGAAAGGAAAAAAATAGCAAAGAGAACTCTACAATTTGTACAGTCGGACGCTCGGACCGCGTTCTCTCTTACACTGTCTTTTTCTCTGTAATCGAGACTTCATTCGCGATGATAACTCTTCCACTGAACTGAACGCGATCATCGAACACCCTGCTAGACCCAAGTTCTTCCCAGTTTACCACTCATGAATACTTTATACTCTCGAATAAAAAGAATAAGATAGAGGACAAGAGGAATAACGAAGGAGAAAAAAATATTTATGGAAGGAAGAAAAACAATGGCAAATTACGAGGCTTCCTGCTTCCAGCGGCCAACGCGAATTATTCCCGCAACGAATTCTTCGATCTTTTCTTTCGTTTTATCCAAAGTTTCGATACAAGTTTTTCAGCTCCTGTTGGTATAAGCTCGATTGCAGGAATTTGATTTACCGTGACTCGAAAGTTTGCACGATTTTTTCTTTATAAAAAATTGTGTGCGCACGCTCAAAATTAAAGAAATGGAAAAAATTTCGGCAAATTTCTTTCAACAATATTCGTGAAAATTTGATTTATTGGACACTAAATGTAAGTGATAAAAAATAAAAGGCGAAGGAAAGATTGCGGGAATAGGAGTGAATATTCTACGACAGCGGCCAAGAGAACTTTATTAATATAAACTGGGGATGACTAATACAACAATTTGTCGGTTCATGTCGCGTATTAAGTAGTTGTACGTGTATACATAAACGTAACATCGTCAAAGAGGCATGAGCAGAGCGAGGATTTAAATAGTTATGACCTAGTGCGGCGATCGCGTTCTCGCACTATGTTCTCTGCCATTTTTTGCGACGTCTTTTTCCGCGAGTCGATGCAGAATCCTTAGGAAGCAGAGAGCTCGTCGTTTTTGCGCTTGGAAACCGAGCTGACGAAACGATTTCGTCACTCTTCATAACTCGCTCGAATTAAATTCGTTTCATACAAATTCTCGGTCTCTTTCTCTCTTATTCACGTATCTGCTCTCATCGCCCACCAGATCTTGGGATATATATTCTCGACAGAGCTATAAACTAATATTTCAAAGCTACGGATACGATTCCGTAACGTCCTAATATCGTAAAACTCGTATTCTTAGAAATCATTTTATTTAATATATTAACATATTCTTTCAAAAATTACTGACGAATGAGAGCGAATTTTCGTGAATTTTAGTCGGGAACGAACATCGCGATCAGTCACAAGTAGAAAGAAATGAATAAAGATGAATAATGGGAAGAATCTTATAAAAATTCGTCCAGTAAAAACGTATTCGTTAGAAAAATCGTTGACATACCGGATTTTCGCGATCTTTCCGAAGATCGAGAACCGTACGATGAAAATTGTACTGAGAAACTAATGATTTTAGAAATTCGAGGAATCCTCCAGACTGAGCTACTTGAAATTCTAGTAATTGTAAATATTCCGGCCATACATATATATATATATATATATATATATATATATATATATATGCGATGAAGCTCTGGAGATCGAAATTAGCCGATTTCCAATGCACATAGAGAATGCGGAGAATAAGCTCTTTGCAGTGAGTAGACACTCGATACACGTCGAAAAGGCAGAGTTGAACAGGTGGAAAGAGCGAGTATCGTAGATAATGAGAAAGACAGAGAAAGGGAGAAAGGGAGTGAGGAGAGAGAGAAAGAGAGGGGTAGATCGACCGGATAACACGTTGAACGTGTGTTAAGAGAGATAGATCATGGCGAAGCGCAGAGGTAGAGCCGGATAACTCGTCGGAGTGCCGGGAGGAATGGCGAGAGGGTTTGAAAGCGTACACGAGGGGATGATGTCGAGAGTATATATAGTTACGTTCGAGGGCAACTTCGTGAATGAGGGGTTATGGTTCGAGCCTCGAATATTGGACAACTAATGACCTAATCACTCATTATCTACCGCAGAGTCGCGCTGTAGATTGGTGAGTTCGGTATACGCCGTTCCATGTATACAACATACACAAAGGCTCTTTAGTCTGGAACGGGGAGGGAGCGAGAGGGACAAGACGAGTGATATTATGCGTTTAAAGTGAGAAGATTATGAGTTTGTTCGCGTAGTAGTGTCAAACGTTTTTAGAACGAGTTACGAATCAATGGATTTGCTGGTTGCACTCAAATTCTACTGGTAATTATGGAAACTTTCATTTTTTCATTGTCGAGTCCTAATCTTGCGCAGGAAATTCTTTATGTTACTATTCGAAGGTCATTGAATGAATTTCCCCTCGAACTGATCGCGAGTTCTTCCGAATAAATTCGTAGTCCATTGGGAGAGTTAATGAAATTTGTGGAATTTAGAGATGGTGTTTAGAAGCGTGGATGAAAAAATAGTGATGAAGGACCGAATGGAGCTCGATGTGTCCGCGGGAGTCTCGGCTTTCAGATGGCTGAACGAAGGGTCGATTTTGCCCGAGGCTCCTGACGAGGAGAGTTGTTTCTCTGTCGCTCTCTCTCTCTCTCCCTCTCTCTGTCGATCAACACCTAACTCCGATCCTTCGATCTCTGCCATCATTGGTATACGCGCGTGTACTCACGACGAAATACGGTTTGGAACGATGATATTCACACGTGTCAGGAGTACACGAATATCGATGTTGATAGGGCGAAATATATATAGGTGTATGCGAGAGACACTAATACCTCGGATGATTACACGAACAACGTACATGACTTACACATTACCTACACATCCATTCTTGCAAGGATCGTCTCCATTCGCAGCGATAGAGCGAGGCCCGATCGAGCAGTTACCGTCCGAATCTCTTGGTAACGGACTATGGTAACATAACCGAGTCACACATTGTGTGTAACAGGAGGAGGAAAAGCAGGTAGGTATATATGAAGGGAGAAGGGGAATTCAGATCAGCAGACTGTACTAACTGTAATCAGAGACGGTCGTTGTAGCGTGTATCGTCGACATATAACGGACATCGATGACGACGATCGGCCCAGAGACGTAGGCAACGAATATCAAACGCGGAGAAGGATCGCCTCTAGGTGCTTACTCGTAAATATTGAAGCGAGACGAAGTAACTGCGAGAGAGAGAGAGAGAGAGAGAGAGAGAGAGAGGTGGAGAAGTGTGAAGTGGAGGTAAGAGGGATCGAGGAACCCCTTGACGAACTCGAAGCTACATAATATCAAACCTTGTATATATCCGGGCTCGTCGAGACCCTGTCCAATGTCCATACGCAACACTAAACCCTATACTGGTCTATTTCCCTGGGATTTCCTGAGGTGGGTTAACCACGGGGTTGCCGGGCCTAGGATATACAACCCCTTCGAGTCTGCGACCCTACATGGTTACAAACCGGTGCACCGAGGCCCCTCGCCTCCCTTTCCTCCCCGATTCCCTCATTTATCGTACCTTCTACCGCGTTGGTTAATCCTCTTAAGCGTTAAGTGGCGCGAGTAAATATCAATCAGGTTTTATACGGATACGTGTTATAACTTTGAGAGAACAGGCGCAGGATGATGGATGTAAATACGTCGGGACTTTTAATGTCTTGGGGACTTGCGTCATTCGTAGAAGAATTTTTAACATCGAAGCTCGTGTCTGTACTTACTCGGCACAAGTGAACATGAGTTTTTTCCGGCTCTCGCCAAACGGATAGATGGATATATATAAAAGTGTTGAGAGAAACAGGGGGAGCGAAAAAAAAGGCTTGTTGGAGACGGGAAAAGGGGGCTGTTCAGGGTTTGGATGACATGTACTAAAAAATTGACGAAGCCAGTCGCGATATCATGAAGGAAATAAAGGACCGCGTCGAGGTATTCTTACGATCGCCAACTTTTTTCCCCTTTTTATTTGTAACCCCCTTTTTGCTTTAACCCTTCCTCCCTTCGTCGTATCCCATTCACCACCCTCCAACTTCGCCAATAGACACGGGCCAGCTCTTTCTCTTTTATATGTATGTATGTATGTATACAGTCCGAAAATCATCAATTATTCAAACACGCTGCTTGAACATTTTCCTTAGGGATATATTTTCCGATTGCATATATGAAAACTATATGCGAGAGAACGAGAACACGAAAATACTAGGGATGATAGTCCGCTCTGAAGCGTTGTGCAGAAACGCCGCCGATCGTAGTTGGCGCCGGTTAGCCTTGCTCAGCTCGCACCGACGTTTTTCATACGCCTCTCTCTCAACCGGTCTTTTTCTATCTCCCTGTCTTTATCAACTTTGTCATTTCACTTTGCCATCTACTTTCATACACCTATATAGAGTTATATATCCAAATAAATACAGAGGAAAAAAATTCATCGTGTCTTTCCTACTGTTTTTCGATATTTTTTATTCACCAGTTTCGAGCTGTGACATCATATTGTGCTGAAATAATGAATTGAATTGGATCAAAGAGCCTTCCATCCGTATCAAAATTTGCTGCTACCTGTTTCAACGACGATAATAATTTGATTCATTTTTCTCAATCATTCATTTTTCGCCAAAGTTTCGAATTAACCACTCCCAATCATTTATCCATCATCAGTTTCGTATATACGGCAATGAAATCGCGTATAATACAAATATGATGCAGACCTGGTCCGGGGAACAAGGGAGACATAGGATGTAACGGTGGCTCGATAGCCGGTGTGGAAACAAAAGCTCAAGTTACAGAATCGAGACTGTCAACAAGAGAGGAAGAGAAATTGAGATTGTGATTGATTTATTTATGTCCCAGAAATCTATGCGCCAAATTCTGGTGAGAATCTGTACGCGATGTCATTTACAGGAAAAGAATAAGAATATGAATTTTTCGACATTGCTTCAGCTATTTGATTCTGATGAGAGAAAGAGGAAGACGGAAAGAATATTAGAAATAGAAACAGTGTGATGCCCGAGTTCTTTATGGCAAATCAAAACCACTAGAATGAGAAAAAAACGAAAGAGAATTGTAAAAATGGTAAAAACAATGATAAACCGCGATGACATTAGATTCCAGCCGAAGAATCTTGAATTCTGTCCATGTGCGGTGACGAAACATTAATCGATTAAAGTTGCACGAAGAAATTTTGTTACTAGAATGGGGACAAAAGGGTTGCAGGAACACAAATGGTTTTATTTGTATGTCCTTTCGTCCGATTGGCCCGTATTCTCCTTAATGCTCGTATGGGAATAGATCGAATATAGACGAAGCTATGAGGCGCAGAATTTCCGTGGGAGTGAGAGTAACGAAGCTATCGAGAGAGAGAGTATCGTGGCGACGAATAGAGAGAAAGAGAGAGATGAATAGATGGACCGCTCCGTCGGAGCAGTCGCGGTAGCGTATTGTCGTCGGTTACAAATCAAATACCCGATATCATTGTTCGCTACAGCTAGAAACCTCGTTGTTCCCTCTGGCCTCTCTACTCCTACTGCTGCTGCTGTTGCTGCTGCTACTAACCTCTCTCTCTCTCTCTCTCCCTCTCTCTTCCCTTGTCTCTCTCCTCTTATTCGCAGCCTCCAGTCCATTTGGTTGTTCCCTTTTCCCCTTGCAACGTTAACCCCCTCTCAAGCCTCGGGCTTCTGTTACCCTTGCGAATGCGACTAATAACTATCGTTGCTATCGTGGCTGCAGTTATACGCTCGTTGTATATATACATACATATATGTATACACTTGTATCTATACATATCTATACCCGGTGGGGAATTTATAGTTTGGCCATTTTTTGGATACCGAACGAGATATCAAAAAACGTTTTCGACATTAGCTGCAGGCTCTTAAAGGGGATGGAAGACACTTTCCTTCTTCAATCCAAGTATTGATGTCGTTCGAAGTCTTCTTCTGGTTTTTCTTTTTCTTCATGGGATGGTGCATTGCTTTTTTCGGATATTCGAAGCATTTTCGATTCTTAGTTCGAGCTGAATCAAAATCGGAATTTGATTAGCTTTCACGAATGAACTTGGCCGCTGTCGATAACGAATTACTGATGGAGACAAAATGAGTGAATCTTCTGTCGAAATTCTACAACTTCGAGTTACTGAATGTTGACCCAAAGGAATTACGATGTCGTGATGTTCACAACGAAGAAGCGATGATGATGTTCTTCTGTCAAATCTATCAAACGAATTCCATTCATTTGAATGGAACCCTCTAAAAAAAGTATCCTCGTGGTGGTCAGGATAACTCATGATACCTTTATTTATTATTAAAAAAACCATTTTTTTCTGCTAGTAGATAAGTATAGCTAGAATTATATGCAAAACAGTACAATTTACACTACTTAGAGTCTTGTGAAATTAGCTGTATAATCGAGAAAAGAACTTTCGTCCCATCACTAGTCAATCTTATTTTGGAGAAGTGTGCAAAATTTCAATACATTGGTTCTTGAGTTGGTTGATTGGTTTTTTTTCTAAACTTTTACTTCGATTGAATCAAACCTTTGGGAAAGTATTCTAGACATATTGTAGTATCAGATAAAAACTTTTTTTTTTTTTAATGTCTTTTTTGAAATTTTCAAACTCATGTAACTCCTCAATTCCACGAATTTCGTTAATTTCATTTTCATTTATCATAGACGTTGATTCTGTACGATTTTTTACTCAAGTATTTTTGATGAAATATTGAGTTTTCCTGCAAGAATGTTAGTGTTCCCCTATCGCGAAACGTGTCAGGGATTTATCTGCCATATCGACTCCTCTACTCCTCAGTTTCAATTCTATTCTTCGCTCCTTGTTTCTCTATCTATTTTTCTTTCTCTTTTAGTACCTCTCTTGACGCATATTGTAACGAGAACAATGAGCAAAGAGAAATATTAATGAACTCCGGCGTGTTTCAAGCCCACCTACGTCAGGAACGAGCCGTGTGGCGCATTCGTAACACGTCTTTATATGTATCCGCGTATATTTGTACATACCTGGAACGCTTCTGAGTAACGCTTCTGCCGAATTATACAATTTTCAATAACAAATGATTGCACTTTGTTGAATAAAAAGCTTCGGAGTCGGAATGTGCGTCGTTTCGATACATATTTTCAAATATTTTGCCGAAGGGTTTTAAAAATATGAAAACTTCGTTTCGAGATTCTTAAGAAAAAAAAAAAAAAAAATTTGTATGAGGAAAAAGCTGAAATCGGGGATAAGGTTCAACCGAGGAGTAAGGAACAGGAAGAGAATTCGAAAAAGGGAGGAAAGATCTCGTGAACTGGAATTCCCGGTTTTAGGCCCCAGGTTGAGACGAACTTGGGTTTCGCGATGTTTAATATTTCACGATCGTGAAATTCAGCCGTTGAATGATTTATCAATTTCTCCTGTACTTTCGTCCCGTACCACATAGTTTCTCCTTTGTCAGTCCCTCTCTCTCTCTCTCTCTCCCTGGCACATTCTCTTTCTTCGAATATACACACGAGAGAAACTTCTCGTTGCTGCACACTAGTATACTCGTATTTAAATAATATACTCATTTTCCAATAAATTTTAAGCACTCTACGAGACTGAAATAGACTATTCTTGATTCATAATAAAAGGAACGAGCGCGCGTTACAACGCGAGATGAACCCCAAGACGTGTGAAACGTCGAGACCTCGTCTGCCCACGAATATTTTTATGCTCTTCCACGAAACTCGTGTCAGTGTTTGAACAGTCACATCTTCGTTCCGCAGTCCCATCAGGCTTCGGATAGTTAAAGAGAGAAAGAAATCAAAGAGACTCTTCGTGGATTAATATTAATTGCTCCGAGTTTCATTGTCTCAGGGATCTCGTCTGACCAGCGAGACTAGACTGAACGACCGTTCTGCCAATTTTATATTTATGTGACAATTCCGTCGCCCTCTCTCTCTCTCTCTCTCTCTCTCTCTCTGCCTTTTGCATACGTAAACTCAATTTATCTCTCCAGACGAAATCTACGCGAAATATTTCCTTCTCTTATCGAGCGTTGAAGTCTTTCGGACTCTTCTCTCCAGCTAGAAGTCCGAAAGAATATTCGATATTCGATAGAACTGGAAAGGTGGAGTTGGCGATCATTGTTCCAACGTGAAGTGTCAAGTACAACTTCGTGGGTACAATTTTCACTGAATCCCACTGACAACCAAGCTTTCTTCAGTCCATATTTGAATTTTTATTAAAAATACTAACTCGACAAAAATTTGATCTGCGATTGTACGATAGAATTCCGTCCTTTGGATTTGTACCCAGGTCTGAAGTGGTCAGACCTGGAATATCGTTTATTGTGAACACGGAATTTCACATTTGCTGCAAAAGCAGTCGAGTCTCGTATCATCCGTCGTTTCTACAATATTTAAAACGAACAATCGACCTTTTTTCAGGGAACATCTTTTTTGAGATAATTGACACAATTGTGTCCCGGATGTCTGAAGAAATAGAAAAAATAGAGCTTCGAATGAGGAGTTTCTGTCAAATTTGTGATCCATCACTGCTCAAATAAACACTCGAAATCCATAAGCTACGAGACACCCGATTTCAGAAATATTTTCATACACTTTTTCTTGAGTTGAGCCAAGAGGAAAATATTTTATTTTGCCTCGCCGCATTGAGAGTTATTTTTGGTATCAATTACGACGAGAAAACACACGGTATTCGCTTTATGTACGAGGCGAGGCTGCTCTGGTTCATGGTTTCTGTACAACGCTGCCTCTCGTCTGCTACGGAGATGTGCTACGTTCTTAATATTTTAGCAACGCGAAATTCCGCCCTTGAATCATTAAACAAACCTGCTCCTCGCTTCTTCCCTCCTCTTTGGCCTCACGCTTCCCCCCCCCCCCCCCTTTCCCCACCTTTCTTCGTTAACCCCTCTCTTTCAACCACGTTTCCTATCCACCATACCTCGATGTACCAAATTCATCTCCCATCCCTCTCACGTTCCCTAAAACCCACTTAAATACACTTCCTATTTTCTCTATCAAAGTCTCTGTTTATTTATCACATTCGGCTGGAAAATCGAACGAAAAACATGTCCTCGAGATGGGGTTCGAAAAAAGAGAATGAAATTTCCTTTCGTCAATTTTCTGACAAACTTCTAATCTCGCTAAACTTTAACAATTATTTCGCTAGCATTTCTAGAAGATTGATGACATCAACGTTCACATCAAATTTTTCATTTATTTTAATTATTCAATGTTTCGGTCAAGTTTGCTCGAAATTCGTTTGATTGCACGAAAACTTGAATCAATTTTTTAAAAAAATGAGGATCGCAATAAAATTTCGCTTATTTTGAACAATTATTGAATTTATTTTCGAAATGAAATTTAATCGGACATAAAAATTAACGAATTATTGTCGTTTTCAGAAAAATTGAAAATCATTTCGATAGTATAGACATAATAATTAGTCAGTGGCTCATTAATTTCTTAAAATTTGTACGATAATCGTTTGGAATGCAAATTATTGAGTGTAAATATTACATTTGGATGTCTTTCCCATTGAATATTGGAACCGTGTCTATTTTGCACAGTCTAGAGTAGAATTAAGGGTGATGCTAGACCGGTTAATTCGTTCCAGTGTTCCCGATTTACGAGCCATACATCGATTGTTGTATGTTTTAGTCTCAAGACTTTCCCTCGTTCTCTTACGTTTATCCGCGTTCATATCTCGCAACGTCATAATTATAGAAACCCGATTTTCCAGACGGATTTATAATTATTGTCTGGTCGAAAAATATCTCGTTGTCATTCAAAACTGAGACGATTTTAAATAGAATTACAGACTTATTATTATAATACACACATTTGGATGTGGTAACGCGCGAGATCGAATCAAATTGTTTGTAATCGAATGAGAGAGAGCATCGTCGCTATACGCGAATTGAGTTCTTGAATTATTCCACCTCCGTCAATGATCCAGCGTATATGCTCCGTCTTTCTTGCTACGAGATTTTCGAGAGACGATAATTGTTTACATGATAAAATCGACTGGAAAAAATATGTTTTACTCCGCGATCATCGGATCGAGGAATCTTCGTTTTTTTTTCGCATCAACAGAATTATTGAGAGAAGAAATTCGATGAGAAAAGTCCAGGGGTTTGAATTTTGACTTTGTCCAACGTTAAAATACGGAAAAATGTGTCTCTTATGGGTACGAAATAAAAAAAATGTTATTTCGCGTTTAACGCTCTTGAGGCTAACACGGTTCATCGCTGGTGAATCCTATATATACATTTTTTATTCGAAACCTTTTTCATAGGACCTTTCGGTTACGCAGTTAAGCAATATCACGTAGTAACAATTTACGAGAGATTCTCTCTCTCTCTCTCTCTTTATCTTTCTCACTCGCTCCTTTTCGTTGCGTATTATCGTGTATATTCGTCGTACTGCCGCAAGTCCGTTGATGGTAGAGGAGTAGCTGCAAAAAAGGAGAAAAAAAAAAACCGAAGCACGAGGAATAAAACGAAATATGAAACTGGCAGATATGAGAAACATGCAACCGCCGGGCGTTTATGCGACCACGAGAGTTGTGAAAATCTCATGCTCGGAAAATCGTGACTCGCGATGGGAAATATCATTTTCATTATTCGAAAAATAAAAAAAAAAAAACGACATACGAAAGGCTGTTTGGCGTGATAAGGAAAGCGGAGACAATATTTTTCTCGTAAAAAAACTAATTATGAAGGGAAAGTCGACTCTCGATTGATGACATCGATAACGCTTTTGATTTATCGATATTTTGAATTTTCAAATTCAAAATAGAGGAGAAGAATTTATGAAATAATGTTCATTCGAACACGAATTTTGTTGAATAAATAAATATTATTCAATTCAAAATCGAATTTATGGAATTTACTAAAGAAATTCGCGCGATATTTTGAAGATCGAATGCGCCCAAGATGAAAGTCCGAAGGAAAATTTCAGTAGAAATTGCCCGCAATAACTAATAATCGATTTACGAGCAATTTGCCTAAAGCAAAATTTACGATCGGGGCATAAATATCATTAAATTTTACAACAAACTTCCATAAATTGAAGTCCGGAAGTAATATGCGTAATAATTAACAGGGCACCGTGTTCGTAAACTATATGAAAAAGAGTAAGATTAAGCGGATAACGGGGGAGGAGGATGAGTTAGACAGCGATAATTTTCAACCCTCTCTGATTCTTTATTTTTGTTAAAGCAAGAGTAATCTCGGCTGATCTCGCGTGGCTTGCGGAGATTCAATGAATTTCTCGTGTGTTGTAGTTTTTTTTTTTTTTCTTTTTCTCTCTTTTTTTCCATTTCTTTACTTCGACGAGCCATGTTGGCGGGTGTTGCAGAGGGAAGAAAAACAAGAAGAAGAACACAGAGAAACATCGCTCTACAACGCGCCTTTTTACCTCTATTTATCATTATTATTATTATTATCATTGTTATTACTTTTATGGTGAGCTGTACAGGGGAGTTCATCCCTGGTGGTGTGCCCATATTCGCGATGTTGATGTAGAATGGATGGAGAAAGGTGGTTGGTGTTGCGTTAAAAAAGAAGAAAAGTAAAAAAAACAACAACAAGAGTAGAGCAATATTCTTTCATCAGCAGAGACGAGAGAAAGAGAGAGGGAGAGAGAGAGGCTGCGGGGGTCGTTATACAGCTCGCGAAAGGTGAAACTCGCTCGCGGTGTGTATATAAAAAAAAAAAAAGGAAGAAAAAGAGAGAGAGAAAATGGAGAAACACCGTGAGACTCATTCGTCGTTTGCCATCAACGTTACAACGGAGTTAGCGCCCTCTGTCGGTGCTTTTCTCGCCCTCTTATACACTCGTTTTTTTTTTTTTTTTCCCTCCCAGCATCCCGACACTCGTTCGCCCCCTTTTTTACGCTTCTAATATCCCACGCGCTCGACTCCCTTTCTACCATTCGTGCAGTAAACAAAAACGATAAAGAAACGTTTCGCCATAGGCCGTGCGTCGTATATGCGTTAAAAGAAATAGTGTCGCTAGAAAAACCCGGAGCTGAATATCAATTTCTCTTCTTAAGGGCCACACATTTTTCTTTTTCAACGTTTTTCACTGTATTGCAATTTTAAATCTTTCTTTCATCCATTCAAATACACCATTTTTCAACTAACTCTCGTTATCACAGTCCTCAAAAAAAATACCTCTTTTTCATTGCCATTTTGAATCCAGTCTCTTAGTCTCTGT
Source organism: Campoplex capitator (assembly GCA_037576405.1). Taxonomy (NCBI): domain Eukaryota; kingdom Metazoa; phylum Arthropoda; class Insecta; order Hymenoptera; family Ichneumonidae; genus Campoplex; species Campoplex capitator. Next base: position 3,196,473 of record JARBWI010000021.1, read on the forward strand.
ATATATCACAAGAATCGTAACGTTACGTTTTCCGTTTTAATCCGCGGAGAATATTAACGTGTTACACCCTGAAACACGAGAAAAAGATTAAAAATTCTATTCATTACCAGACTAGCCTCGATTTTGTGTGTTTAATTTTCATTTTGCATTAAAAAGCAACTCTGCTCATAGCGTTCATTTTATAAACGGAGAACAATGGATTGCGCCTGGTTTATTAGCACTGCGCAAGCTGAAATGAGCCAAATGATCAACTGGACTTCTGAATCGTTCATTCTGTCCTGGATGAACTTGAATAATCGACAAAGAATTTCATTCTGTTTTCATCGAAGTTTGAAATAAGTTTATAAAATATCGAAATTTTTGTTTATCCGGAGACGTGACAGCGTCTTGACGCCAAGTATGAAGAAAATAGTTTTCAAACGTCAGAAGCAAGTTCTATCTTTCTATACTCGAGATTGGACGATTTCCCCTCACTTTTGAACCTCAAAAGTCGTCGCCAGTCGCCATTAGAAGTTCTAACAATGATCTCAGAAATTCGTGGAACTTCGATGATTTTTATGACAATTCTTCTGTTTTAGTATGATGAATGGTGGAACTTTCAACATAGCATGTTTCTCGGTTTGTTTCCAAGATGCTTCGGCATATGTTTTTTTTTTAGAGAAATAAAATCAAAATATATAAAAGTCCCATTAGCGTTGTCGGATAGCGAGTTAGGGACACGTGTATGTCACTGTATATTTATATACGGTTTGATGTAGTCTGTCCAGCATCCTTTGCGACTTTCCATCTCTGTTGAACGAGACGAGATGAGAGTGGAAGGGAAAGGACCAGCCGTTGCTTGGGCGAGGGTCTCTTTGTACCTTAAATTTAATTATACGTCGACTATCTTCATTCTCCGACCTCGAAATAGAGAAAGCAAGAGAGAGAGAGAGAGAGAGGGACAGGGAAACAGCACGGTTAACCAAATTATCGTGAAACGTGCCTCGCTAAATAACGTCACTAAAATCTGAGCTTTGGTCGAGGATGGGTCGAAAAAGCATGGCGTCTGAGAGCGCACTTCCCGTCCACGTCGGACTCAAGTTGTCAACCTTCTGAAAAACTTCATTTTATTACTTTTCAAGCTACTTTCACAGTTATCAGTAAGTGCGAGAACAGAATAACCTCGAAGAGCCATTAAGTCGAGAGGACATAGAGTCCTGCAACAATCCTGCAAGTTCGCGTTAGATCTCAAAGCCAGAATTCCCTAGGATTCACAGGAGAACACGATAAGGGTCAAGTTGATTCTTTGATTCCTTGCAGATACTCCACAGCAGATTCTGCATCATTGATAAGTCAGCCAAAAGATCGATTATCCGAGGCTGTAGAAAACCGAAAAATCGAAACGAAAAGAGTTCAAGGTTAATCAGAAGTCAGACTGAAATTTCTCCCTTCGATAACGAAGCTGAATTGCTCCATTCTTATCAGACTCTGATACCGGATCGATGATCCAAGTTCCGAGTGCCAAATGGATGGATTTTCGGCTGGATCTTCGTAGCTCATATTTGGACAAGAGAGCTGTTTTTATTCTCTTTCGGGTCCGGAGTCGTCTCGTGGAGGACGATCGAGGCGTCTGGGGGCGTTATCAATGAGGGGGGTGGGGCGGAGCCTCGATGGTTGAGAATGGACGGTGGAGGGAGCAGCACGATTTCGTAGCGCGGTTTATACAACGTGTATAACGCGGATCGCGAGTGTCCGCGAGGAGTTTGGTGGGGGCTGGGGGAAAAGCCAGCTTTACAGAGAGTCGAGCCTTGTGGGCTGGGGTTGGGGAAGGGGGGATATTGGACGGCCCCAACCCCGCCACTCTCATCCGGCTGTTCCCTCTCTATGCTCCGACTCCCGCGCGTGAAACGCCTTGGCCCCCTTCTCCCCCTTTTTCGAGCCCCCTCGTCCGCGCTCTCTCACTCTCAATCCCTCTCTCTCTCTCAGCCCCACTCTCTCATGGACACCGCGCGCACCGCGATATCGCGGATACGCGGATAACCACGCGCCCGGCACCTCTCAGTCGCGACGCGCTCGTCACGCGGTGCACATCGTTACGTACGCGCGCTCGTCGCTTTCGTCGTGGTTTCCTATTTAACGTCGTTCTCGATTATATATTTTATATATATACACACGTACATGTATACATCTATATATATATATATATGCATTATTCATTTGTATAAATATATATATATATATATGTGTAATCTGTATTATTAATTAACTGGATATTCCTCTTGTTTTATCCCGCGTCGCGAGTTAATCGTATCTCTCGTTCTCTTTCGGTTCCCTCGATATCCGCTCGGTTCATCTCCGTTTAACGCGTGTGTGCAACCAACATCAAGCCGCAAATAACGTCAGGCTCGCCACCAGGCTCCTGTCAAAACAAACCTTTTCAACGTGATTCCCGTTTTGCCGGAACAAGTACTTTGCGTTGATAAATCCCACTACCCTGCCCGCGCCCTCGCCCCCGTGTCCGCGATCATCATTGAGAGGTTCAAAGGAATAGAGACAATTGTTGCTCGGATCTCGGTGCAAGGATTTTTTGATCCAGTGATATTACTTTGGTGGTGTGCTAGACTTGACGATTGAGAAAAAAGAACAAGTTTTTGTTACCATGGTATATTGGTACGAGAGTTTTGTTGGTTAAACAAGTTTTTTTGTTGGTTGTTGTTTATCTATTTATCGCCAGTGCGATGTGAACAAGTTGTTTTGGTTATTTTTTTTTAATTTTCGTTCGACGAACGAAATCCTCGGGATAATCCGAGCGCTACGAACTTTGGCGGGAACATTCCGATCTGCCGGAAATATCGCGGCCAGATAACAATGACTTTTGTGTTCTGAATGGGGCTTTTCCTCGTGACCAAAGTTTGTGCCGCGGTGCGAATAAAAATCTTGTATCTTCCCTCGTTTCGAACTCTTATTGTCGTCGTATGAATGATCATCCATTTGGACGAAGATACGTTGACAAGGAACGAATAACAATGCGCTGCGTTTATTGTTTCTTCGTTGTCGCTGGTAATTGAGATTAATTATTGCGCGATCGAAGGCCGACCGAGGCGAATGAGAAAGAAACACAGATTTTCGTGACGAGTTAAAGATTTTTTAAGTTACTTTTCGTTCATTAACGAAAGCCGAATCTCAACTGTGCTTGCAGATGACGGCGTTGCTCCGATGAGTGCGGGGAATACCGAGCAGATAAACAAAGACAGCATCACCGAGCGAGCTAAAGAACATCAGGACAGACAATAAAAGACGGGAGAGAAAGGGAAAGAGGGATTATTGAGGAGACAAATTGCATTAAAATGACACAACAGAGCGGGGCAGGTTCGCCTCAGCAGTTTTGCCTGCGATGGAACAATTATCAGACGAATCTGACAAACGTATTCGACCAATTGCTACAGAGCGAGAGTTTCGTCGACGTGACATTAGCATGTGACGGTCATTCGGTGAAAGCCCACAAGATGGTACTGTCGGCATGCAGCCCCTATTTTCAAACACTTTTCTTCGACAATCCATGCCATCATCCAATCGTGATAATGAAGGATATCAAATGGCCCGAATTAAAGGCAGCGATAGAATTCATGTACAAGGGAGAAATAAACGTGTCGCAGGACCAAATAGGTCCTCTCTTGAAAGTTGCCGAGTGCCTCAAGATTCGTGGTCTCGCGGACGTGAATAACGAGCACGAGCTCACCTCCAGATCGATGTCCCTTCATCAGGATAACTCATCGGCCGGAACATCGAGCTCCGTTTCATCCACCGGACCTTCCGGCTCCGTTGCATCGGTCGCTGCTATTCCTAGTGTACCGCAATTGCACAATCGTAAAAAACGGCGCAGATTGACCAACGAACGTTCACCCTCCGTACCAAGCCCCGATCACAATAATCCTTGCATGCTTGGCATCGTTGATCACGAGATCGCCGGCAGCCTCATGTTACCAGAAATGCATCCGCTCGGTGGCCAACAAACACCTTCCTCCACACCACGATCAATTGGCTCACCCAACGTACCCAGCATCTCCGTAACACCCCAAATCAATCTTCAAGAACTTCCTCTACCCCTCGTACTTCCACTCCCACCCCCGAGCTCAACGAATCAGAGCTTACACGGCCTCGTATCTCATCCTCACCACGTGCCAGGCCACGTGCCTTCCTCTGGACACGTTCCCTCCATCAACCATCTTGCCGCTCATGTTCAACAACAACAACAACAGCACCAACAGCAGCAGCAGCAGCAACAACAACAACAACAGGAACAACAACGCCAAGAACAACAACACAGACACGAACAGCAACACCGTCAAGAACACGAGAGACGCCATGAACATCACAGACAACAACAGGCTCATGCTCTCAGCGCACAACAGGCTCATCAGCAACAGGCCCAACTTCTTCATCATCAACAACAGCTTGGCAACGCTCTCGGTGTCATGGACGATCTTGAAATCAAACCTGGCATCGCTGAGATGATTCGCGAGGAGGAAAGGGTAAGTCCACTTTTTCATACTCGTTTTTTTTCCCATTTTCTTCTCCTTCAACGTTGGACCAGTTGTTCAACGATCTTATATCCTCAAAGACTGTCCATTCGAGCAGATTTTTGTTACTTGGGAACTTTATGCGAATTTTCCAAGTTTCCACATTCCAGAATGTTGGTTTTCAAAGTTTTTTAACGTTGTTGATAAATTTTTCTAAAAATCTCTGGTCGGTGGATGAGGAAAATGCTCTTTTCGGAATAAAACAAAATTTTTAATTTTTCTCAATTGAAATTCAATTGTTATTGGTTTTTGGTGTCGTTGTGACTGAAAGTCGATCACTGACACGTTCCATGAATCAATCATTAAACATTATTCCGACGTACACCGAAATATCATGGTTATTTTTTTTCCCCAATTGTTTCGACGCATTTTGACGAGCGATGATAAAGAAAAATGCATTTTATATCGAGATCGAAATTGTGCAACATTCATCCAGGAATTTCTCTGCATTCGGATAATATTAATTAATATCCCATCGCATTAAAATGATAAATTGTAAGGTTATATTATGTTCGTATCCATATTTGCCGCTGTTTCGAAATAATTAATTCGACAGGGTTGGAAACAATTATTTATTTATATATAGCTATACCGATGCAGCCTCTGTCGAAGCCATAGATAATATTTTGTATCTTGCAATAATTAATTTAATAATGACACGCATAAATTTGATTTTATATACACAAATTATTGCTCATTAGTTCCCCAGCAGTTTGTAGCCTATGATATTTTTTTTATTTTTCATCAAAATCAACGATGAAACAGCGTCAGAAACGAATGCCTAAATCATCGAATTTTGTGCTACCATTCTGCTTTGTTTTACCAAATTATTTTTATGTTTTTTTTATTTTTTATTCCTTTTCCTGGAGCATTTTGTACCGTTCGAGAGTGGATGGGAATGGGAATACTTCCTGTAATTTTTCAAAAATTTGGTCCCAAAACTCCGGAACATTATTGGCAAAAAAAAAAAATATTTTCCTCCTTTGTGATGTGCTTTTTTTTTGTTTTTTCTTCGCAATTGGTCAAGACACGCGTTGGCGATTAGATTTTTGGATGAAGTCCTTGAAAAAATGTTGTTCAAACTAGCGATACTAAAACGCCTCGTAGCGTGCAAAAAGCGTAAATTTTTTGGTCGTTCCTCCCCGCTTTTTATTATGTTGTTGCGTGTTTTCGAGGGGCACACGGTTATTTTGGTGACGTAAGAGAGTTTTGGGCTATCGGGGAGGAGGACGAAACCGAAAAATTGGTACCTCCGAACGTTGTTTCGGGAAAGAGACCGAATTCCATCGCTCCCTCGATTCTTAAGTACCTTTGCCAAGAACTGGGATTTCTTTCCGGCCATTTATTGAGACTCCCTGACCACCAACAATTTTTTTCTTGTCTCTCCTTTCCTCATCGTCTCCCTTCTCTCTCTCTCTCTCTCATTCTTTCACAATGAACTCCGAAAGAAAACGACTGCCCGAACAAGAGCTCATTTTAATAAGACACTATTTCGGTTTACTCGCAAATTGTATGTATTTTAGATATTTCGAAAATTACCTTTACCAGGAAACACGAGAAGCGCGTGATATAACCAGTCAATAGTTGGAATATAATGGTAGACCGTGCAGTAATTGGAATGTTGCCCCACTCTCGAATATTATACCTTTGACCTTTTTGTTACGATGGACAAATACATTTAACGATTTTTCATCATTCGCGTTATTGTTGTTATTATTATTATGAATGAATTACGAATAGAAAAATAATTGAATTGCAATTAATCATCATTATTTTTGATTACAAAAGAATTTAATCACCAAAAAAAAAAATGGCTTCTCGTGAAATAATATTAACATTCCTTTCGCCATGAAATAAATGAAATATTTAACGAATTACAATATCTAAACAGGAACACACGTTCAGCTGTATGTTCCTGTGTCTATATATGTGTAATAAAAGTCAGCTAACCGAAAAGTCGATACGCGAGAGCCGCGGTGAATTCCGCGCGAATATATTTTCTATATGATTGCCCAAAGCCATCGCGAGTAAACACGCACACGAATCAACACACAACACACACCGGTGTCTTGGCTCGTAAAACTTGACCCACTTTTATCAAGACCGTATGCGAAGATGATTTCTCGGGCCTTTTGACTCGTGGAGAAAAAATTTTCGACGTTTATTGTCACATGTTTCTCGAATAGTGTTTTTTCAATTTTCATTTTTACTCGATCTCTCATAGCTCGTGCGTCGCAATTGTTTTTCGCGACTACTCGTTCCATCTGTTTTCAATACTTATTTTTTGCTGGAAGCGACGTTACTCGAACGAGGCTGGTTCGAAATTTGAGAAAATTCATAAAATTTGATGAATTGGTGTGGAAATTTAATTTTGAGGATCCCAATGAAAATTGTTGGGTCGACAAAGTAAGAAAATCCGATGAGGAAATTAATTTAAGAATATTCAATTTCTTTGGCAATTGACATTAATTGCGGACTAATAAACCAATGAGTTTGAGAGACCGAGCTCGTTTTTATTAATTGAAGACAAATTCGTAAAATCAATCGAACGCTTAAAATATTAACAAAAAGTTTTATATAAATGTTAATAATCGTCTAGAATCGTTCGAAAAACGATACGAAAATGGACTTATTTGTGAGGGAATTAATAAAGTTTAATTCATTTGGTAATACACATTAATTGGAAACGAATCAATGAACGAGCTTCGAAGTAAGAAAAGTGGAAGGATAAGTTTGGAAGATTGTGTTTTTACGTGGTTGAGACCGTGGAGAGAAACTCCGAGATTGCTCGAGTATAGTTTTATTTTATTCTTTTTTTTTTACATTTCTCTTTTTCCCTGATTCGCCCTCTCGCAGTAGACACGAAGGGCCACGACCCTTCAAAGGTCCGAGGTAAGAAATCTCTTTTGCTGTCTCTCGAAACAGAGAACAGGAGAGAAAATCTTGTGGAAGGTCCAGCCAGATGGCGTACCAGGGGTTGGAAAAGTAGACCCTCTTCTCTCTCTCTCTCTCTCTCATTCGTTTCCTCCCTCCTCCCCCGCACTTTTTTCGACCCGATGGAAAAAGCAAATGCGGTGGAAGTGGCGTCGCCAACGGAGTGAGGAGGCGCCCCCCCCTTTTTCTCTCTTTGTCTCTCAGTAACTCGTGAAAAATTTAGTAAACGGCAGTCAAAAGAACTTTTGATCGGGGGCGACCCTTCCTCGTCTCACTATTCACCTCTTCTCGGCGCAAAGACGCGTTCGTAAAAAAAAAAGCTTATCCTCGTGGATGAAAATTTAAAAAAATACATTTGTCACCAATAAATTATTCCATGGGAAATGCGAAAAAAAAAAATAAAAATTGAACTCTCTGAGCCGAGAACCTTGTAATCGAAAGGTTAGATATTGAATGATAATCGTTTCGAGCTTTTGCTCCAGAAAAAAAAAATCGATTCTCCTCGATAATATAATAAATCTTCAATTCACTAATTTCATGAAAAAGAAAAGAAAAAAATCTGAATCCCCTCCAATCAGGCAATGATTAACGATATTCTCGTTGAGTACAGTTGCACTTTTGATTGCGAGTTTTCTCCCCCTCAAAATAATAGACACGCAATATGGGAGATGGGAGAATAAAAATGAATGTATATGGCACGAATCTCGAGGGAGGGAGAGAGAGAAGGGTCGACGATGGTCGAGGTCAGTATCCACTTGACCACGAGACATACCTGGCTACCTTTTGCCTCTGTCGAACACGCAACGACGTTGACTTTTCGCCTCCTTTTATCACATGTATTTTCTCCCACTTGTTTCTTCATCTGATATTTTTACATATAATATTCCTCGCTTTTTCTCTGCATTCTTCATGCCCTCTTCTTATACTATTGGCAAATAACAATCGATATTATTTCAGCAAAGACACGTATACGTCTCGATCAACTTATTTCGCATCTAATCCATACATACGAGCATTATTTTTATATACTTTTAGTACGAATGCTCGTGGCCTCTATTCTAATATAAATAAATCCATTCCCAACACATATATCGAGGAAACAATAACATATCCGTTTTGCACAGTACATAAAAACGAAGTTTCATGCATTACTGAATTATTTAATAGTACCTGTGTCACATTAGTTATTGATAGAAAAAGCGAACAAAAAATGTCACTTTGAATCGATATTTTATTCTTACGCTTCTTTGCTTTTAATCGGTGACCTTTTTTTCGTCAGTAAACTCGGTTCAATCACGTTTTATTTTATTTTTTTTTCTTGTACTCTGAAGATAAACAGAAATATAATCAGGTCAGCTTCGTCGGTATCACTCTCTTGATTTACACTCTTTCTGATACGTTTCTTCGACGCAAGATTGCAAAGAGTATTGAGCTTTTGCATCCGCTCGTGGCAAATGCGATACAATAATTCCCCTTAATTGATCTTTCTCCCGTCGTATCTCGAAGCCTGCTCCACCAGTGCGAGCTTTTCGAACGACTCGCTTTATCCATTGATTTATGAAGCAACCCTTACGTATGATTTGTACCTGTCAGATGACGAAAAATAGAGATTTTCGTGGACTCGCTAAATGAGAAGCGCTCGCATTTTCCTTTTTTCTTTTACGAATGATTTTCTTTTCGTTTTTCCCTTTTTTTCATTCCTGCACATCGAACCCGTAATGCCTCGTTCTTCTTCGTCCATTTCTCTTGCTTTTGAACTATCGACGAATCTCATTGTTCGGGCTTGCTCCGTTTTTCCCTTTGCGCTCTCTCCCTCGAACGCGTGTCCACAGAAACGTTGAAGAAAACGAAAAAAAAAAGCAAGAAAGAAAAGAGACAAACGAAATAGCAACGGGAGGAGGAACGGGGCACAAAATGTCCATTTCGGAAATGGCAAAATGGCATCGCTCGCGAGAGTATACACGACGAATGTTCTGACCCCGATGCGGCCGCCACTCTCACACTATTTTCCTTCCCTCAAAATCCCTCGTCGCATGCAACGTGTGTCCCCTTCGCTTATACCCGCCGCGGCGCCTAGCTCGACGGTAAATCAGAAATTATCTTGTGTCGCGTTCGAGACTATACCTCTGCCTTTTCCCATCGAAACTCGCATAAATACCGCCCCCGAGTGAGCCAAAGCTCTCTTCACCCCTTTTGCTTTCTGTATGTCCATTGATTCTAACCGAGTCCCCCCTCATCCAGCAGCTTTCTCGACTCAATCTCGTTTCTCTTCTCCTCGAAACATCAATCATTAATCCTTTTTCACTGTTTACCATTTCTCTCCCCCCCCCCCCCCCCCCCCCCCCCCCCTCCTCGCCTCACTTTCCGATTGATTCTATCGAAGAATTCTTCGCTCTCGAAGCGAGAGCCATATTTTCTTAGCTCCGTAACAACGAAACTTTTCGATCGACACTCGCAACGTTGCTTTATTGCTCGAAAACAAAATGCAATCGTAAATTTGCTGATACCGAATTATTGTTGTTTTTTTTTTTTCATATTTAGAAACAAATAAAAACCTTCTTTCCATCGTGAAATTTTCATGCTGTAAATTAACACGAGAGAGACTCAAACTCTTCGGACTAGTGTAAAATCGCATTCGTTACTAATTATACAGTCGCCTTTGTTTTTTCAGTTTTATCCCCATGAAAGAATTCATGTTTGCAGTATGATTTTTATTGTTGGCACGGAGTAATATGTATGAGAAGTTTTTACCAAGCGGCACGATAAAATTTATATTGCTCTCCGTGAAAATTTTCATTACGAATTCAAAGTATTTTTTTTTTTTTCCAAAACTATTTTAGACAGAAAAATGCGGAATAATCAGTGAAATTTTACTTTTCATGCGACGTTACGAACATGTGTATTTGAAATATTTTATTCTACTGAACTTAATTCTGTGGTTACCACACTAGTGCGGATTCGTAATTTATAAGGAAGTTAAATATTTCTTGACGTTTTGGTACATTTTTCAATGCTGAACAGTAATTTTATTTTTATTTTTGTTTCTGATGAATTATAGTTTAATCTTGAAGTAAAATCTCAAGAATTTTGGATTCTGGTTCAACGTTTCAACGATTTTTATAACGTTAATCGTTAAAATGTATTTTTCGTCTCGAAGCAATTTAGTTTAATTGATTTTCATAAATTCATATAATCTCTACACCCCTCTCTATTGTTTGAGAATTAATCCATACACATGCGTCGAACATAAGAGCGAGAGAGAGAGAGAGAAATGTACGGTAGTTGGTCGTGAGAGAACGTGACGTTCTCGGGCGCAGACTTGATGGACGGATGACCGGACCATTCCGCAGATTGCCTCGCTCCCGATCCGGCCGGAAGAAGATTTATACTGCCGCCCGCGTCGTTATCTGTCGAGTTGTGCCGCGCCGTAGTTCGGACGTCCGCGCGAGATGCAGCTCTAGCTCGTCCACGCGGTCGACCACTCGCGCCATGCGTTTCCCTGCTCTCTCTCTCTCTCTCTCTCTTTTTTTTTCTCTTTCATACTTGAACTCTCTTTACTCAGTCGCGGTTACATCTCCTCGGCATTTACGACAGACGCGCCCCCAGGCGGTTTCGATCCCGCGAAACCCCTTCGGACACGACATCGATCTATCGAATTTCCAAAAGAGAAAAAAACACTCGGGGAAGCACGAACGAAGAAAATTAAACGAAAAAAATCGTTCAATGAAAAATTGTCAACATTTTTTTTACCGTTCATTCTCATTTGTTATCGAGATATTAAATAAATATTTGAAAACACTGGAAAAATCGTGAGGAATTTTTCATATCTCGAAACTCGAAGACTCTCGTTTTGTTTAATTCGTGTGCGTTTGTGTTTCGTTCGTGTAACATTTTTTAAATTCAGAATTGAAATACGATACATTTGTTTTTTTTTTTTTTTTTTTTTTTTTTTTTCTGACGAAAATGCTGATACGAAAAGAATTTTAGTAACTCGTGCGTGAGTATAATAATAAAAATATCATATTCGCGTATATGAGAGTGCGGCAGGGCTCGCTCTGGCTTTCTTTTTTCTTTTTTTTTTATTTCTTTTCAATTTAATACTTTGGCGTCGAGCCGTTATACAGCGATTCTTAAATAAATATATTCGTTTGGAATTTCATATCTACGTGTAATAACGCACGCGTTTGTATTTTCGGGGTCAAAAGAATTTGTTTTTTTTTCTTCTTTTTTTTTTTCTTTCTGTACGTTCGTCCGGTCTGTCGGCGATGCAAAATATTTGATATTTTTATTTTTGCGTACTCGTTACGCACGCACTTTTCATTTAGATCGGAATCAATCGCGGCCTGCTCGCGCGCGAATATAATTGTCAAATTCCATTCGCGCACGCATTTCGAAATCGAGTTTAAATAAATACAGATAAACGAAACTCTCAATCGATATCAAGTCTCTCAATCTCTCTCTTATCGTATCTTTTTTTTTTTTCTATCTTTTTTATAACAACCTCAATACCAACAATAATTGAAATCAGCCAGAGGGAATCGAGTCTTAATTTTCCTATCGTACTCGAGAGTACGTTTAATGCGGTGGCATTAGTCGGCGTTGAAAATGCCGAGGGTTATAAAGTCTCGAATCCGGCGGTGGTACATTACGTATTATCGTATGCGTTTATTTACTAGAAAAAAAAAAAAAAAATAATAATAATAATAATAAAAAAAACTAAAACAAGAAAAAAAGAGAGAGAAAAACGCTCACATGGAAGTGCATCTGTGCGAGGTACGTGCTTCGTTCGTGTGCTCGATTCACCTGTGCACCGAGTGAACCTCTCTCTCACACACACACACATGCAAAAACATAAAAATACACGCACACGCGCGTCATGAACGCTGGCGCGGTGTATTAAAAAAAATTCTATAAACAATTACAGTCGGCGAGATTATACGACTCGATACGCCAAAGTGGCGTATATATGACGAAAGAGGTATACGAATGAAACTCTCGATCCAAACCTATCTCGCTCTCCCTCTTTCTCTCTCTATCTTGGTGGTCCTCTCCCCCCCATTTCTCCGCTTTTGCCGGAGCATAATAATCTCCGGACGAGAGAGGCACCCTCTCTTTACCACCCTCTATTATACGTATATCTACGTATATTTATTACATTCGCTCTCCTCCTCTCTCTTGCTCGCGCGGGTGCGGGCACGAGAGACGAACGAAAATTAAATTATCCCAAAAAATTAAATTCAACTCTTTCATCCGTCACTCGCTCTCCATTCTCTCTCGTCTTAATGAACTCATTAGAATACGAATTTCGAGCGAATATTTTCAACTTTTATTTCTCTTATACGTTCAACGACCGAGCAACAATTGAAGCTAAAAAAAATAATATTTCGTACTAAAGAAAATCGTCGAATGCTTGAATCATTGTTTATTTATTTTTCTCCTATATCCGTTAATTCTTTTCTTCCTTTTTTCTTCTTCTACCTTCCGTACTAAAGTTTAAAGATAAAAATATATACGTTCATGAATTATTTTGATCCAAGTGAACTGAGCAAAAGTTGAAAATGTTATATTAGTGTGGATATAAGCAGTTAAACGCGCGCGCCCGCACGCTTCCAACTGCTTATTCGTTTCTTGCGCAAAGTTGATTGAACGCCTCGAAGCTCGCGTCATGCATTTTATATACGGTAAAACTGTACCAAGTTACATGGGAACGAGAGTGCAAGTCGGCTACGTACCTGGCACGCGATTTTACTCCCGTTTTGTGCCGCTTCTCCGCGCTTTGCTTTTGTACGGGCGTGGCGTTTTCTCAATACTGCGAAAAGGGGGGGGGGGAAGAGAGAGAAAAAGCTGCACATTTACGATACAACGTATACGCGTGCGGATATATACTCGTATCGAACCCGAAGGGTCGTCGAATCGAAAGGGGTAAGTCGCATGATAACGGCTAACGCGTGAGTGTCATTCCGATCCCCTCCGGTACAATTCCAAAACCTGAAAATAAACTTCCAAAACTTCGGTCTTACTCAATAATAAATCGAAAAAAAAAAAATGAACTTTTACAATCGTCGTCTCGGAGGATGACGACCGGAGGAGGCAGAACACAAAATCATTGACTAAAAATCATAATTCTCAATCAACCTCTGATGATTCAACGATTTGCCAAATCATTTCGAGTCCTTCTTTCCGAACGAAAAACTCGAAGATTCCGCTTTGATAAGAACAATCATTGTTTCGGGAATAATATTTAAAAAAACCTGTCGAATGTTTGTTTTCGTCGAGAAATCTGAATTTCTCATTCGAAACGATGAAAAGTAGGGTTGAAAAGGCGAGCTTGAGGTAGGAAAAGGCTGCGGGTCGCGACTCGATCGGAAGAGAGTGTTTGGTTACAAAGTGGGGTAAACGTACAAGAAGATGAAACAATGTTACATTACGTCCGGCGTATCATCAAGTCGTCGTCGACGACGACGACGACGACGACGAGGGGATGAGGAAAGAGAAGAGGGGGATGGGAAAAGAGGGAATGGCGGCCCATTGTCTGGACTACAAATTAATCTGGGGATCGATACTCCGCGGGCTACACGTTCGCTCCCAACGCAGTTAATATATGTATACAAATATATATATATATATATATACATACATTTTATATTATATGGACGTATATTTATATTACAAAGTTCCCGGGGGTAGAGGGGGCGAGGGGCATAAAGCGTACGTATAAAAGTAGAAGAAGGAAGAAGAATCGAAACGCGTACCGGCTAAATTGTTGAAGGGTGAATGTTTACACAGTGTGTGTCCCTGTTTGTGTGTGTGACTCGTCGAGAAATAAAACGAGAGAAGGACGAGGCGACTCGGGGTGAAGCGATGAGTTTAGGGGCTCAAGGGTTTTACATTTATACATATATATATGAGCATCAAATTCTTATCTGTAAATGTCTCTCTGGAACTATGAAATTGGTCGGGTTAAACAAAAAATATAGTTGGAACATTAGTTGGTTTTCGGTATCGTGAAAAATGAATATACGATCTGAGATATTACGACTTTTTCTTTCATTAAATTGATACGCGATTCATTCGTATGTACGCTTGTAATGCTTGAGTAGAGAGCAGCTTCGTATATACCGTGTTTCTCGATGTGGTCAAATGCGTCTGCGACCGTGAGTCGTCGCGTCATCTTAATTCAATCTTGGCGCATCGTTAGCTCCGCGGCAGCTTTTTTTACTCGACTATTTTTTTTTTTTTCCTCGGCTCTTCGCCTCAATTTCCATTTAGTTGAGATATATATATTTTTTTTTGTTCCTTTTTCGCTCTTGCCTCCTGTCTGGGAGACGCGAATTTTCGTTGTCTCCCGATGATACGCCGCGGGAACGGACCAAAAGTGTGAGAAACTGGGGAAGACGAAGAAGAAGGAATATCGGGAGTTGAAAAAGATATAAAGAAAAAAGAGGAAAAAAGAAAATAGATATGAAAGAAGAAGAAGAAAAAAAACAGCGTAAAATAAAAACTCGAGTTGGAAAAAGTGATTCGAGTCGACAGGCTTCGTTAACACGATAAAATATTTAAATTAAAAATAAAAAGGGTTTTTACCGTAAAGGGCGATGGACTGTGGAACCAGGTGAGACGAGAGCGGGGGGGCTTCGGGGGGATAATAATGGGAGCGGGAAAAGTTGGGAAGACCGCCCCGCGATGGGGAGGAGAGAGAGAGAGAGAGAGCAGGGTGTTACGGGCGTTGAGAGAAAGAACGAGAAGTTTTAGCTCGGAAAATGGCTGAGAGAAAGAGAACGAGAGAGAGAGAGAGAGTGAGATTGCATTAACCAAGATTGCTGACGATAAAATGAAAATAATTCGAAATGACGCGAGCGCTCTCTCCATTTTGACGACGTCAATATACGTATATAGATATAATAAATATATATATACATGTATAAAAGCTCGAAGGGTGAAACTCGTTCTTTTTTGCTTTTTTTTTTTTTGTTTTATTCGCCGGAGCGTTTGATAATGAACGAAATAATGAAAATGGGAGCATTGAGAAAATACCAGAAATATAATTCTCAATTCAAGCTCGTATTACCCTTCTCGATAATAAAAAGAAGAAAACAAAAAACGTATGATTAATATTTACAATGAAATCCAGCTATTCCTGGCGGTATTCGAAATTTCATCGGATAATTTATGAAATTCCAGTCGAAATAAAGAAACGGATGGATCGTTTCGAAAATATTTAATAATTTTCATATCTCAATCGTTCTCGTAATAGTTTTTTTTTTTTTTTTCTCTCTTGACCGATATCAATCTTCGAGAAAAATGTAACTTTCAGTCAAGAAAGCAAAGGAATAACGAAAGTAAAGAGGATGAGTAAGGAAAAAAGCAGTTTTATCGAAACAGCCGACGAGAAGGTCCGCGAGAATAAAGCAGAGCGAGCGAGAGAGAGAGAGAGAAAAAAAAGCGCGAGATAAATAGGTTGTACATAGGTAGAATGGCGCCAGGAGTCGTTCGTAATTGCATTAAAACTTCCTCAGAGCAAAAACACTTCTGAAACGTGATGTCTCCCCTTCCCTTCCGCCACTACTTTCTTCCTTTCTTACCCACTCTCCAACGACGTCGAGCAGGACGAGATGTAGTCGCGAACGAGGAAGCGACCCAAGGGGGATGATGCTTCTATATTCGAGAGCGCGTTTCTCCCACACCGCAGCACACCTTTATACTTTGTCGAAATATAGATTTTCTGATTTCAAAGATTCACATTTTAATCTTTCAAATGTTTATTATCTTCGTTACGATCAACGATGGAGAATCATCGAATTCCGTCGATTCGATGAATCATTCAAATTATTTTGCGATGTTAAAGAAATGAGGGAAAAAAAATGAACGAACAACGAAGCTGCAAGTGGTTTTAATCGATCGCGGCGCGATCGATTATGTCTCGAAGGCTCCGAATCCCATCTCGAATTTCAGCATCGTTATTATTGTTTTTTCTTTTCTTTCTCTGTGTTTGCTTTATTGCACGAATGTTTCACATTGGCGTAACGTAAAACGTAACATTAGACGTGCGCGACGAGAAACTACACGGAGCCATACGTAACGTGTATTTATATGAGTATGGCTCTCGGTGTAATCGATCGTGGCAAAAGCTAAACTCGCATATATTTTCTTGATGATAAAATAACTGTTCGACTCTATACCGCGTTAATGCGGGGGAAAGGAAGAAGCAGAAGAAGAAAAAAAAGAAATTATTCGTTGGTTCTATGACGCTCTCGATCAATTTTATAAAACGAGAGGAAAGAAAGAAAAAAATGGATTTGATACGAGGAGGAATTGGGAGTTTTAGGGAACGAGGCCAAATCAAAGGAAAAATAGACGAATAGACTGAGAGAGAAAGAGAGAGAGAGAGAGAGAGAGAGAGAGAGGAAAATGAAAAGAAAAAAAGCAGAGAACGAGACTAGTGTGGAGTGTACTTCGTCCAGTTTCGTGATAGAAAAAAAGAGTGTGAGCGCGAGTGAGTGAGTCGACTGAGAAGAGGAGGAGAAACGAGGTGCAGCGGCAACAGCAGCCAGGGAGGGGTCGCGGGGTGCAAAAGAAACGGAGTAAAAGTGGCATAGATGCATAGAATGTACGAAAGCTCGGATAGTGGCGGGGGAGATACGGAGGAGAAAGAGAGAAAGAGATAATAGAAACGACGAGAGAAAGGGAGTCAGCGAGTGGGAGAGAGAAGGGAGTAGGAGGATGGAGGAGAGTAAGTTGACTCTGCATTATTTAAACGGCGTCCTAGCACCCGTAACACGTGTTCTTTTGAAGTCTCGCACCCTTCAAATATTCAGGCTCACGTCACCGCCGTCATATTCCTCCCCCTTATTTCCCTTACTCCTCCTCTATACTTCCCTCCCGCCCTTCTCTCACCACTCTACTCTTTTCCCATTCTTATTCTCTTCGTTCTGTCTCTCGTTTGCTCGCTTTTCCAACTCTCTCTCTCTCTCTCTCTTGCTCATACTGAGCGCGGAAAATAAACCTGAAAATACACGCGACGAAAGATAACCCGTGCTTCTATCTCACTTATGCATTACTTTCATATATATTTATATGTGTTTTGTACATGTTTTCATACACGGTGCAATTTATCTTCATTTTTTTTTTTTTTTTTCGTCGTTTTCTCACGACCTACGACTATACTTCGTTGTCTAATCATGTTTTCCTCTAATTTTCTCGCACTCCACACTGCTCGTGTTAATTTTTTTTTTTTTTCAGATTTTCCCTCCCATTCGTTCAATCACGAAACCATTATCTCGTACGATCGCGCGTACAGTAGTTCGGAAATAATTCGAGGCGTGTAAGAAATCACGAATAACTACATATGAGAAGTGAATTTTTCAAAAAATCTTGTAACGATTAATCGTTTAGAAAATGTTACATCGCAATGAACATGCTATCGGTTATAAAATCCATTCAAAGTTTCTAGATTCAATGAGACATTGAAAGAAAACGAAATTTTCGAAGCAAAGAAGGTATTGGAAGTGAGCGTCGAATCGAGAAAAAAATGTAAGGAAAAAATACTTTGATGTAATCGACGATTAACTCACGACTGTTCAAAAATATTAGTCAGCTGTGTCACATCCATGATCGATCGAATATTATTGGAGCCTTTTCACCAATATCGCTGCTATCACTGAGCAGCGACTGCGAAAAAAACGATTGAATTTAAAAAAAAAGCGAGAAAATGCCGAATTTTTTTGAAACATTCACATTTTCAATAGTTTTTAAGCTACTGGAGACTTTCGTTCGTTGCGATGGGATGGAAAAAAAAAGTCGAAAATACATGAATCGGTTTATATCGAAGATACAATTTTCGTATTCAAGTTTATTTCAAGGAAACGGTCCTTCTGGTTAGAGTATCTTGTCCGCCTCGCTTCGTAAATTGCACAAGTCTCGAGTCGCTACCGCGTCTCTCAATGTGCAGTTTATGAAAGAACGACAGAGTGTGTGTGTATGAGAGAGAGAGAGGGAGAGATAGAGAGAGAGATAAAAGCGTAAAACTTGCGTTACTTCATGGTGGCGAAGTCGGAAACGCGAGTTCACTATAGGCAGAGAGTCGAGGCCTCTTCTTTATTATTTAACACTCGAGAGCCTCGAACGAACGTCTCGTCTTGAATAGGCCATTCAGCGAGATCTTTCTAAGGAGAGAGAGAGAGAGAGAGAGACAGAGAGGTCCGTTAAGTTATTCCATGTATATAATTGACACGCGGTACTGACTGTGAACACGTACACACACAGACACACATTTGTAGGTTCTAATATACATATAATAAATGCTATTCCTAACGTTGAAGTTCTCCTTATCTTCGTACAATTTTCTATCGCCGTTTCGTCGTTGCGGAACACGATCGCGTTTATATACGTAGTCCGGGTACTTATTACACACGAAGACTTTGTCCGTGCGACAATAGAACTCGTTTGTTGTTGTTTTTTTTCTTTTTTTTTTTTAATTTTTTTTCTTTACCTTTTTCCTCGATCCTCGTACTCTCGTCTCGTTTTGTTACACTTTTTTACTTTTTATTTTATTTTTTTTTCTTTATTGCTTTTTTTATTCAACCGACGAACGCTTGTCATTTGTTTTCTCTTTTGTTTGTTTTATTCTTAGCTCTTTCATTATCATTTTTTTTTGTTTTTTTTTTTTCAAATTCATTTTCTCTCGTTTTTGCACCGTTCATTTTTTACCTTTGACGCCCAACGAGAGAAATACAAATGAGAGAAAAGCAGGATGAAGGTGGAAGAAAAAATAAAAACACAGGAGACACGTTCTTTAAGGGGACTCTCGAAAGAGTGGACCTCTCGAGAAACGCCCTCTGAAGAATTCAGATGAGCGTGTGTACTCGTTTGCTCAACCCGTTACAAACGCTCCGCGTGTTTCGCACTCTCACCCCCACCCCCCCCCCCCCCCCTCCATTTATATATATATATACGTATTTATATACTTTTATATACACGTGCATCCTTTAGTTATTTCTTTCGTTCTCTCTCTCTCTCTCTCTCTCTCTTCTCTTGCTCTCGGTTCTTTATTTAGTTTTCTCTCATTTTTTCCCGCACACTCTTCGTTCGTTTCTCTCGCACATTTTTTCATGTTTGACGAACGCAGAGACACGCCGAGACTCTGCTCCTTTTTTCTTTTTTTTTTTTATTCTTAACGTTGAGGAGTACCTCCTTGCCCTCCTCCTCCTCCTCCTCCTCCTCCTCTTCTCACCTCACAAAGCACATGCACCTGACACATAGCTGCAATAATTTAAGAATGGACCCTAGTCGTACGCAAACTCGCGAACATTCTCTCATTTTCGCACGGCTTAACAATGTTTTTTTTTTTTATATTTCTTCGCACTTTTCTCATTTTTTCGAGATATTCTTCTAACAAAAAAAATGTTGGCCTTCGGACGGGAAAATTGATGACTCGCGCGTTTTGATGACGCGTTTGAATTTGACGAAACTCGATAGATCGAAAAATCGATGAAAAATCATTCGATCGAAATGGCGATCATGCTGGAGAGCGACTCGTCGATAATCGTGACCATTGAAAGTCGTTTCATTTATTAATCCATCGAGCAATTATTATTTATTGCTTCAAAAGTTTTTTTTTCTCATTATTGATTCAATTCGTGGAAAAAATGCTCTTGTATCTCGATGCTGATAGTACAATGAAGTTCTTTCCTGTTTACAGTTCGACGTTGTTTTTTTTTTTTAATTTATTTTTTATTCTGGACACTTGACATGTTTTTGTTTCCTTTTCCTGTAACGTATCACGTTTTAGTTGTCGAAGAACACGACTTACACGATTCACAACTCGTGTTCTTAAAGTCTCTCGTAAAGGAACAGCAGCAGCCATGATAAAATGAGAGAAAGAGAAAAGGAGAGCAGGGATATAAATCAAAACGTGCTGATTCGCAATAAATAATACAGCGATCCACGGTCTAACGTCGAAAAGTTTTAATGCCGAGGGCCCTAGCCAGCACGCCGCTCCCGACTTGAACATTTCCCATAGACTTTTGTGACAATATATACACGCGTGTATACATATATATATGCCACCTTGAAACGAGCGATGAGGAGGAACGGTCAGCTGCATTGCTTCTCGACTATAAAAATCGAATCAATAAATCAATTGAGAAATAAAAATGTATGAGACCGAGGGGGAGGTGAACGGTTGAAAAGAAAGAAAAAAAAAGAAAAAA
Source organism: Campoplex capitator (assembly GCA_037576405.1). NCBI lineage: Eukaryota > Metazoa > Arthropoda > Insecta > Hymenoptera > Ichneumonidae > Campoplex > Campoplex capitator. The sequence goes on from JARBWI010000021.1 coordinate 3,217,174, forward strand.
GTTGACGCAGGAAAAATACGGTGTTTCAAGCAATGACGTTTTCGTACTTTCTGGAATGAATTGAATCATCGTCGTCGTTCAATGTATATATTTTAACAACGATCAACTTTTATGTCTACATTTTTCTTACGAATCACAGTAATAAAAAAGATGCCTAATGTTGATGTTCGAAACGAAAATGTTGTAACAAGGAAAAAATGACGTTTTGCCGCTTCGTATCGTCGTCCTTTGCCTCGTCGCGAGTCGTAGCTTCATTGCGTTATGAAAAATTAAAAATTTCCTCCTTTTTTCTCCTCCTACACGCTCACGGTATATTTTTTGGTGCTAAGTTTTTCTTTTTTTTTCCCCGAGCAAATGAGAACCCTTTCAATGTCTCTGTGTGTCCGTGTCCGTTATCCGTTAGCATTGTTGGTCGAGGGTCGCACGTGCAATGCACCGAAAGAGAGGGTGCGCTAAAAATGTCATAAAACAAAAATGAGGGCCCTCCTACCGAATGAGATACGCAGAAGGGATGAAAAATTATTTTTTCATAAACCTGCTTTTCATTTATTTATTTTTTTTTTATCTTTCCTCTTTCTCCGACTCGAGTATATACGACTGCGTTTACATCTAAGCATAAATAATCGGAAAAAAAAAAAATTCAATACTTTTCGCGTCCCACTTGTACCCCCATCCGAATAACTTTTTTTTGCCAAATTTTCAACCACTTGGCGTTAAAGAACCCGTGATTATGCATATTAATACGAAGACCCCTCGTACTTGTAAGTTTCTACATAGACCACCGGCTTTCATATGTTGGTTCGAGCCTCAAAATATATGTACACAAACACATATATGCATATGTAAGTGGATACATGATGCGAAGGGGAGAGGTACAGCTCGAGGCCCTTTGTCGAGGCTCACGACCGCGACGCTTAGTTCGCCGCGGCTGTGCTCCTTAAATATTAACGACTTAATTATCCGGTGGTCATTAATAATTCGGTGGTCGCGCGGGGCGTCCTGTTGAGGTGTGTGAGTTCTGTTATATATATATATATATATATATAAATATATGAATACATATTATGCTACGTGAATAGTATCACATACCGCGGACACTATTGCAAAACCAACTTTTGTCGCGTTCGCTGATTTCGTGTTCATCCTCTACAGGACGCTAGAAAAGAGAGATTGATATTTGGACTGCTCCACAAAATCCCGGATATTTTTTTAATTGATGGACCTTCGATGCGAAGACTAGTCGAGACCTTACGATTTTTTTACTTATTTTTTAGGATATTGATGAAAAAATTAATCTCGGAGTTATGACGTAGCATTCAGCACTCTGAAGTTATGAAACACAGGGGCCGTGACTTTGGGCCGTTTATTTGACAATGTTATTGAGTAAGAAAAAGTCTGAAAAAATTCATGGAACTTCGTTGGACTCTTAACTAGGCGATAGATCAATTGGCATCTTCAAAATTTCTATTTGGAATAAATATTTTTATCGAAATTCGGAAGGATGTAGGCTGTTTGGGCAGAAATGTACGAACACGAGAACGACTCATGCTCACAACTGGAGGGGTTAAAAAATTGAAAAAAAAAGTAGTGAATTGACGAATCAACGGAAAATATTAAATATTATTCGTGTTGAGAGCTTTTTGAATTGTACCGGTTTTCAAAAATGCCTTTACGCTGTGAAACTCAGTTTGAATAATCGCACGCATTAATTTTGTCGACTAACCCAAATAGAACATTTTAAACGGAATAATTTGTTGAGTTCTTTCTTCTTTCGAAGGTTTCATTTGGCCGCAACTTGAAACATATACGAATACGATAATTGTATGCAGAAATCGGGTGGGTGTAGATTGTACTGCTGAAATAAAAGGTGACTCTTGGTAAAGATAAGAGAAGGGAAAGTGCCGCAATTATATATAATTTGCTTGTTTTATCTGAGGCTCTTTTGCACCAACGTACCATTTAATATTCGTACAACATCATTCTCAATTGATTTTAAGCCGCTTTCCAGTCGAGAAATAGTTGCTTGGCTACATTGTTGCTAAATACGTTTAAGTATAACAAGTCCATTGAATTGACTTTGCCTCTTTGTTATCAACGGGAACAACAATTTTCCATGTATTTATGTGATCAACGCGGGGCTAATTTACGAAATGAAGTCTTACGGTAAAGAAGTGATAAAACGGAAGCACGAAGAAGCCTCTTTCAAAAATAAAACATTTACGATCGAAAAATACGTTTGCGCACTTCCTTTTTAATTGCTTGGCAATTTGATCGTTGTCGGTGAACTTCAATAATTGGGCTTTTCAGCATTGATCGCATTTCCGGCTACTTTTTCTTAAATTGCCTCGAATTTTGAATGACCAAAGTCAACAAGTCGATTAGTTTCGTTTTTCGTCTATTTTTTACCTGATTATTATTGAATTCTTTTTTCAAAAATTCTCCGTCTCGCAACTTTTGTAAACTCTTTTTTTTTTTTTCATTTATATCCTTTAAGTATTATTTCTCGCACCTGGTGGCAAAATTGGTTCGTAAAATCCGAGAGTTTCGTACTCTCGCCCGTCGGGCATTTTGGTATTGGATTACCCATTATAAAAGGTAACGGCGTCACGCTCGCGCAGAGCTTTACGCTCAATATTTTATAAAGGCCAGTCGATGATCGTTCCCTTTACGCTATGTTTTTTTATATTATAGCGTAAGGTGGATAAATTGGCGCAACTTTATACAGGGTGACTCATCGCATATGCTCAACACCGTAAGTTTGAGTTCGCGATTGAATTCAGAATCGAAATCATGAAACGATTGAACTGATCGTTTACTTTCACGACGGATGCTGCCAAAACGGTCAGATATAGAGAAAAAATGCACAGGACCAATGTTGTAGAGCCTGAAATTTTCTACAGAAAAGTCATCAGTGACTTTTTTCCTATCTTTAAAACTTTACTCCTGACAGCCCTTCGAAAACAGCCAATGCCAAGAGGCTCATGACTTAGCCCTCGAAACTGAATTCAATTTCCAAAGTGCTCTCAAGACTAAACCATTAACGATACAAACACGATGTCAGGAACTTTTTTACAGGAAATTTCATGCTCTACAAAATCGGTCCTAAGCATTTTTACGCTATCTACGATGGCTTAGAAACTGTGAGCCGTGGAGATGTTAGTCAACGTCAAAATAAATCTGGACCTCAAATTAGCGACATTGATGACTTATGGCCGAGACACCCGGTACATAGGAAAAGAGAGCGACGTTGATAGCAGGAGGTTCGAGGCGGGGAATCCGGAAAAACCGAGAGCAAAAGACGCGCCTCTACCGATTCTCTCCTTACATTTGATTCGCGATCTTTGTGATTATGCGACGAAGCCGCATTCGAGCGCACGTCTCCGGCGCGTAACAACGTGTCTATCGATGAAAACGAAGAAAAATAAAAATGAGAATAAAGTACTCACCCACATAAACGCGAATCGGCAAACCGGCAGGAAAAAAAACAACAACAACGCGAAGGAATTTCACTCGGGGGGCTTCATAAATCTGTTACAATTTTCCGCTCACTTTTGACTTGACCCCATACGTAACGTGAATATCTGCCACGTTTGGCAATGACGCGTGCTCGCCAGAAATTTGCGATTAACACACAAAATCCATTAATGATCGGCCTGAAATCTCGATTTTTAATAGGCGTGTCGAGGTGTAAATTTCGCGCAAAAGCTTTGATCACAAAATGCTGCACAGCTTCACACCATTGTTATATCGTACCACCAAATATCTATATCCACATATATTAATATGCATTTACCTGTTTAAATATATCTATATGTTTTATCTAGTGTCGCATTAATACACACCACTGAGGTTTCGACCGCTCGCTTCCGCATAATTTGCGAAACGTTTATTCAATATTTTACCCCGGTGTAACCGTTGCCCTGGACCCTGTATACACACACACACACATATAAATGCTATATATAAAATTGTATGTACATATAACAGGTTCACGAGCAGCACCCTTCATTGTCACGAGTCCATACGCGCTTGCTGGCTCGCTCGCACGAGTGTGCATGGCTTTCCTTTTTCGCTCGTTCCCTTTCAATCTCTATTCCCGTTTCTACACTACCCCCGTGCCGGGCTTTGCACTACTTTGGCATATGAAATTCGAGAGGGTTAATCGGGCATTCGTGTATCGAACCATTACATATTATAAAATATATATAGACGGGTCTTATAGATATACATCGATCGGCCAGCCGAAACTTGCACGTATACAAACGCCGATATTACAACGAACCTGCTCTCTCTCTCTCTCTCTCTCTCTTACTCTCAACCGATAGTTGCGCGGGAGAAAATAGAGAGAGAGAGAGAAAAAGATAAAAATTCGTATAAATATGCAGGGTTGAATTGTAAAAATAGGCACCTCGATGTTTCCCGCATTGAGCCGTTAAAAAGTCTGCGTTAAATAAGTATATTACTGCGTTTGGGTCTGTGTGCGAGGGCTATAAAATGGCCAGCAACGCTTCAGCACTCTCATCATCGGCGACTCTTTTTATCCCTATGTTATTTTCACACACGTTTAAAAAAAAAAAAAAAGAGAAAAAGAATCTCGACGCGCCCTATAGAATATGTATATTCGAAAATGGAAATCCAAATAATCATGGAAGCGCGCTGTTCGATTCGAAAACGAGAGAATGCGAGGATGAGAGAAAGGGAAAGATGAGAGACTCGAAACCGATTCGTTTGCACGCACGTTTCGATGCCCACGATGCTTCCTGGCAGTTCAGGATCAAACCACCAGATGGCCTTCGTCTCGGTACTGCACGTATTCCTACAGCGTTCTCCACACACGTCCCTCTCCTCGTACTCTCTCACCCGCTGTTCTCGCGTGCATCCCCACGAGGGATGGATTAGCGTAATAAAAGTGGTGCAACCACCCACATGTCTATATTTCATACGTTGCTGGTTAACGAATCCTGTTGGCCGGAAAAGCTGTATTGACCAAATCCCACATATAAATATATAGTATGTGTCCGGATAACACATAATTTCACTTACACGAGCACACAGACGCGTGCCATTCGCGGATACCTCATGCGGAAGTAAATATATATAAATAGTACTAACGTATGTCTATCGAGCCGCGTAACTCCACCTGTCAGAGGGCGCGAGATAATATCCACGGGATGACCCCATCGGGCCAAGTTATGATTCTCTAATTGAAGCCGCGCATTGCGAACGGGTGCATTCATTCGATGAGAGCCAACGGCCCAGCAAAAACCTACCGAGTTTACCTTTTCCTGCCTCGCTCCTTTCTCCGATCCCAATCCGCTCTTTAACGTTTGCTCGCTCCTCTGCCCAACGCTCTTTTTGTTTTCTCTCTCTATTTTGACTTCTACTTTTATCCCTTGCTCTCCATTCGTTCAATATGATTTACACATATATACTTTCGGAGCCGAAAGTTTTGTTAGATCCGAATTTTAATGCCTGCCAGTTCGATCGTAACGCTATATAGAGTACTGCCATCTTTGACATCTTTTTAGAATTCTCTTTTGATCATAATAAGTGAAAATAGTTGGTAACAAACTCGTGAAAGGAATGACTGTTTCATCGCTCTTTGTTCCTCTCTACTGTGTGCTTTTCTTACACCTTACATAAGTCAGCATCCGTCTACGTCTTTCCTCTTATTCAACGACAATGTTATGTTGTGCAAAACATATAACGTATTCGGCGTAAGCGCTAAGTAGCGTTAAGTGGGTCGAATTTGCTCTTTGCTCGACTTGACTCGCGTTATAACTGCTTTATATTCCAGCTGGTGATGCACTCGAGAGTTGCCCGCACGTGTATTTAGCCTATTTTCGTGTTCATTAAACGCGGATCCTCTTCGACGTTGCTACGTCGCTTTCTGCAAGTCTTAACCTTTTGGTGTTATTTTCATAACATCATTTATTATGAATTTTGTACTCTACTTTTCATTGATTATAACGTGATTTTACGGCACGAGGATTTTCAATTTTTCCCAACTTTTTTTCAATTGTAAAGCTTTTCGATACCTGCAACGTGTGCTAGAGATCATTCGGTTCAAGTCCTTTCGATACGAAGTCGTTGGTACACCGGAATGTACGTGCCCTGCGCTTCGTAGGATGTGGCTTATTGGAGCAAATCTGAGTTATATTATTCATGTCTGTATAGGAAGTCCGAACCATACGAGTAGGCTGAAGCTTTATGCTATTCACAGGGTGTACCGTTGCGTACGTTCGTTATCACCCAAACTTTCATCAAAATCGAATTTCACTCGTGAACTCGTGATTGAATCGTCTACTGATGAGGCACTCATCGAAGTTGTCCATTTCGTCAATCGCTTATACCGGCTAAACGGCTAAAGATAGGGCAAATATGCGTGAGACCTTTTTTGTAGAGTATAAAATTTCCTGAAAAAAAGTTGTTGACAACTTTTCTCTGTTGTTAGTAGTTCGGCCGCTAGAGCAGTTCGATGAAGAATTTCGTTTGTGAGCGATCCTTTTTTGATCCGCTGTCGAGGATTGAAGTAAGGGAAGACAAAGAACATAGTCTGGAACTTTTTTGTAGGAAATTTTGTGCTCTGTAAGATTGGTCTCATGTATTTTTGCTCCATCTCTAACCGCTCCGACGAGGTGAGCTGGAAAAGTTGGAAGCTTCCTCAAAATTAAGGAATAATGATCACCCATAGGTAGAAGACATGTGAGAAAAATAACGATTATGGGACACCCTGTAGATTCATGTCTATATATAATGCACCTCCACAGTTGTCTCTTTACAAATGCGATTCTATGCTCCCGCCGGTAGAATAAGCACCGGCACACGTAAAATTAGTACGTACACTCGAGTGTCGAGAGTCTATGAGCATCAACAGCGATTCTCTTTCTTCCTATAGGAACTTGCGTGAATTTGCTCTGCCTTCTGGACCACCATCTACACCTCTGATATTCCACATGCGATTTTACCTCGGGAAACGAATCTCTCACTCGATAATCCACAGCTCGTGATCGTTGATTGAATCATTGAAGTTCGAAGCCATTGACCCTTCGATGCTTGGATCCATTCACTTTTTATTGTTGCCGCTATTTCATTTACACGGTACTTCTTTCTGCGTCAACTCTCGAAAAACCTTTCGCCTTCTGATTTTATTTTCATCGACTCTCTCCCCTCCCCTCCCCTCCCTCGTTTCTCTCATTCACTCTATCTCTTTCTGTGGACGGTTTTATTTGAAGGGATCGTTCATCATCGATTAATTAAAATAGAAAGAGGCTTTAAGTAACGGCTTTTTACGAAATTATTTTTGAATCAATGCTAATATTGGACACCACATCGCCGTACCATCGATGACATTGAAACATTGAATTAGTCGGGTTTGATAAATATAATTAATTCTCGAACGAGTTTTCGACACCTGCCCCCTCTCCCTAGCCACATATCCTATCATTTCTCCAAAACGTATCTCTACATATATTCAACCAGAATAATTCCTATCTGTCTCTCTATTTTACCCAATGTATTTAAACGAACGTATTAATGAATGCAGCAAATCATTATAATTGTACGAGAGAAACGACTAATTCATTGTCCATCCGGGCTCATCCTTCAACGCCTGTAATTGCTGTTCCATTCTCGTATTATCACCCCCTAGTTGATCTACTATTTCTTTGCTTCATACAAAATTCCGTTGGCAAACTTTAATTCCAGCTGGTTCTGCATCCAGCGAATAGCCGAGGCTCCGTTTACACCTTTCCGCATCTCTCTTTTCCATTTCTTATTCATCATCCATCGCAATGATTCGAGTTTATTAAAATTTCCTAAAAACCTAAATCATGAAACTATCCGTCTCTCTCCTACGTTACGTTGTTTTTCCACGAAAGTACACGAACCTTCAAAAATTGAGATCACAAAGAAAATCGCCATCGTCCTTGACTAGCTCGGTCTCACTTTCGCGTTGTACCGCTTTCTTCCACAATTCTTTTTTTTTTCTTCTTCGTTTCCGCTACACAAATACGTCACACGCGTATGTATAAGAGTATGTGCAAACAACGGGGACAAGCGATCGTACAAACGTGCGAAAAAAAAGTCATACTTTTTCTACTTATATGCCGTAGCCGTGTGCATGTACGAATATACATATATATATATATATACATATGTATATATATGTATATAAAAATATATATGTGTCAACAGAGGGAAAGAGTACAGCAGGGGGAAGCAACCGGCAAACATACGTACGGTATGGAGGCGCGTTCATTATGATTCGTGTATTTATATAAGGTCTAAAAATATGCCGCTATGCCAGCGGGCCCCACCCGGTATTTCATCTGAGAATAATATTTTAATGTATACATACATATCCAAACATATAAATATATGTACGCGTATAGAAAATTCTGTCTTTTGCTTCCCCCACGTCTCTCTGTGTTATATTTTTATTCTTTTTTTTTCTCTCTCTTCCTTCCTCATTTCTACTTGTCTCTCTTTAAATTTGGTTCCTCTTTATTCAGTTTCTCACTCACCTTAAAAAACGTGTCCTCCCGGTTTCCTCCCTCCTCGGTGTTATGGTCTCGCGCACCTAAAACTGGCGAAACAAAGAGAGAGAGAGCGAGAGAGACGAAGGAAACCCTTCTAGTAGGCGCAATCGTGTTGTGTCCTTCAGTTTTTCAACATTTGCTTTTTTTTTCTCATTTTCTCTGCACTCTCTTCCTCCTCTCATGCTCTCTCTCCCTCTCTCGCTTGTTCGACATGCACGTACGACGCTTTTGTGTCAGTCACGCGTTTTTTGATGTTTCATAGTACAGCAGAATCTAAGAGAAGAAGAGAAAGAGGTTGGGGGTGGAAAGAGGTTGCACAAATATATAATACATATATGCATCGTTTGTTTACTGAAAAAATTGTACCGCGAGTGCGAGAGATGAGATCCTGGCCTCTTTTCTTGGCCCGGCAATGTTTCACCGGCATACTAATGCATACGTGCTCCATTGCTGCATGCACATACATGATTCTTTTGCTCTCTTCGTTTTTTCTTTCAACATTTTCAAAGCTGAGCTTTACGTCCAGTATATACGGAGCTAAGAAGTAACCGGAGGGGAGGGGGGCTCGGCAGTTCGTGCGATTCGGACATTTTTTTTTTTTTCATAAATTTCAATTTCCATTTTTCTTCCTCCGGATGTTTCCACTCTCTTTCGAATCACTTCTCCCGACCTCTCGTTGGCCCAGGGACTTGTGAAGAATTTTCTTATTTTAATCACAATTGTTATTTAATCGAATTTTAATGCAAATTATTTTGCATTCATCCGTCGCGTTTTTTTCGTCGTTATAATGCCGCCGTACAGCAGCCACCTTGTGATGATAAACTGTATTCGCAGGGGCTCGCGCAGCAAAGTGCCTGCGAGTTTAGCGCGACAAGTAATGTTTTATACGAGCCTACTCGATGTAGAAGTAAATCTCGCAGGGGCCGAGGGGGATGCATTCCCCCGTGTGCCTTTTTCTTCCTTTTTTTTTTTGCTTTTCTTTTCTCTTCAACCTCTTTCTCTCCCTCTCTCTCTCTCTCTCTCTCCTATACGTTCCCGTATACAAAAGTCGACTTTGCTAATGTACAAACCCGACTCTGTATTAATATATTTATTCATGTGTATGTTTATACACGCATGTATGTAACATGTGTGCAGCTTAATACATATTATATGGCTCGAGATATGCCTCCATGTATATATTATATGACTATAATATAACTGCTTATGCCTACGCGCCTGAGACTTAGCCGCCGGCCGACTTGGTTCAAACGTCTTTAAATAAACTTTTATTTATACGACGAAGAAAAGAGATGAAGCGAGTAAGAACTATATAGAGAGAGTGAGAGAGAGAAAGAGAGTAGCGAGAGATGGATATGTTCGCTCTCGACGAACTCGGCAGATGCTTGATGGATACGGATTGCTTCTCTATATTATATATACATTCATATATGTTTCTCATGTTTTCATGTTCTTTTCTTCCTTTCTTACCAATCCCGCTCTCGAAATGCCCTCGTATAATCTTGTACCGAACGAAGGAGAGAAAGAGAAAGAGGAAGAAAGAGTGATGGACGATCTATAGCCACGAAGAAAGAGGCGTGGATTGTACGGATACCGAGTACAATTTATTATCGTTCTTAAATCGTGGAAATGTGAAAAAAAAAATAAATAAATAAATTTGAAAAAAAAAAAAAAAAAAAAAAAAACGAAAGACGTATGAAGGATCGAACGTTTCGAGCATGATCTTCACTTACGTTCGTTTTTTTTTTAATCGTTCGTATTAAATCGTCATCGTTTATGATATTGATGAAGATTGATCCTCGGTACAGAGGCAGATAGGTCGGAAAATACCTTTGATTTTTAATATTGAAATAGTATCTCATTGTCGACGGGAAATGACTATTTTTTATGAATCCTGAAGAATAAATTGAAGGATCAATCGTTTCGGTATGAAAAAATGGAAAATCTTACCGATTTTTCGACGATTCTTTTTTCTCGAACGTTTAGTGACTTCAGGATCATTTTGTTTTGACGAATAATCGGTTTAGCTTCTACACCCTTTTTGAAAAGGCTCCGACGAGCTCATGAAGTTAGTTGAATGCTCGAGAGGAATAAGAAAAGAGAAAGAAACAGATATACGAGTCGTCCGAGGCGAAACGCCTCGCGAGAAAAGTGACAACGACGACGACGATGTCGTCTCTCGACGCCATTGTATATGCCACATTGCAGAATAAATAACGTGAAAGGTAAAGAATGCCGCGGGAAGAGATATTATACTATACAACGAGTACGACGACGACGACAACGACGAGGAGGAACGAACGAAACCAGCAAGTGAGCCACACACGCCCGGCGTCACACTCGTGGAAGTAGGCCACCATTACAATATTTTATTACAAGGCACTAACGTACAATCTAACGTGCTCTCGTATGCATTCGTAATGAGCGTATATGAATCGTGTCGAATCCCTTTTTCCCTCCGTTTCTCCTCTCTACTCCCCCCCCCCCCCCTCCTAACAAACTCCCCCGCTCGTTCACGGTTCTCTACGCCCCCTTCCGTCTTTTCCGCGATACTTTCACAATTTTAACATCTTTTTCTCACCCCCACCCCTCCCTGCGTGTTACACAGCATCGCGATCTTATCGATGCCCCGATCAGACTTTGCGTCTCTCTTCGTTTATGCGTTTCTACTAAATTATTACTTTGGACTCTCGTTCTTACACTTTTTCGTTCCCTTCTGTGCGCAACTATATGAATGTAGATAGAGCCAAAAGCCTCCTTCGGATAGAGCCAAAAGTGACAGCTCAAAATCAAAATAAAAAAAAACAGCTTTGTATTTCAGCAAGAAATTTCTTCATCTCCTTCTGCTGAATCCTTCTCACAAATTCTCTCAGTCTCTTCAACATCGAGATTCAAAAATTTGCGAACCATCGAATCGTCTTATCGGATCCCATTGGTGGGAAGACGAAGAAAGAAAAAAAATCACAAAAAATTCTCCTCGACTGGAGGCTGGTATCGAAATTTTGAGAATGAATTTCATAACCCAATGGAGACGCGGTTTGCAAATCGGAATCAACAAAGATTCATTCACCGATCGCAGCATCACTGTTCCGTTCTTTTTTCGTATCTCTGCTTCAAAATATTTTCATTTTTTTTTCTCCTACCATTTGATCAAAGTTTTTCTTTTCAATTTGATGATTTATCTTGGTTTCATATATGTCGTTGGATACATATAGGAGATTTTTATGAAAATATATTTGCATACGCGAAATGTTTATACGGTCTCGACTGTCGTTCCCCGCACTATTCTACGTTTCGCTAACTCATGGACTCGAACTCGGTATGTCGGATATATTTTATTTGTATATCATTACGACTGCTCTCTTTCTTTCGTTCTTGATATTTCTACGCATGTATATAGAATTCATATGGAAATATACATATTTATATATCTATATAAATCGTCGCAGCGCCCGTTTTTCCGTTTTCCCTCGCGTCGCCCGAGCATATCGTCCGACTCGCATCGCTCCTCGCTCTCTATATTTATTTTATTTTATTATTTTATCCCCCCCCCCCCTCCCCACCCCGCTGCCGCGACGACTGTCCCAGACTCTCGCCCCTCTCCGTCTCGTCTCTTGGTCCCTCGCATACACACTACCACGCTTTTTATACGTATTTTACTCCGAGCGAACGGAGTATCGCCTCAGACTCGCGACCAACTCTCTTTTTTCTTTTTCTTCATTTTTCGTGTATATTGTATTACAGAATATAATAATAATAATATAATAATAAACTGTCTGCATCGAATTGAACATATTTCAGTCGGCGAAATGGAGCAGCGGAAAGTCTGGTTTTTCTTTCTCTTTTCAATAGCTCTCGCAGAGTAAATATCTACGTTTACGAATTCGTCTACTTTTTTTTTTTTGTTTATTAAATTTACTCAATTTTTTGAGTCACTTGGTGGTTTTACGTTTTTTTCGAACGGTTCGAATGTTTTTTGGTAGTTTATATTCATTTTTTAAAGTGCGCCGAATGATTTTAACACATTTATTTCTCAGTCTGGCTGGGAAAAAAAAGCAAATAGAAGATAAGATTTTGTAAGAATCTGAAATAAAAGAATTTCGGTGGATTTTAACGATGTTGGCTCGAAGATCGTTATTTCTTCATTTTTTTTTATTTGTTATTTCGGTTGGTCGCGTGTTTACTCTGCTGATTGCAGCGCACTTTTCTTCAGCCTACGCGTTATTTTTATTTTTTGTTACGATTTTTATCGTTTCCTTTTTTTTTTCACACTCTTTTCACCTATTTTCTCGTTCTTTTTCGTTTCGTCTGCAGATAGAAAGAGAGAGGGAGATGGAGAGATGCAAAAAGAATCGAATGCGCGAGATACTTCACGCTCCCGAATTTCTGACACGCTTCTTATTCTCTCGGATCTTCGCTCCTTCTTTTCTCTCCCTCTCTCCCCCCCGCCCTCTCTCTCTCTCTCGCTCTTTCTTCCTCTCTTCTTTTTTCGCTTCCTTTTTTTTTCATCATACGTCCTTCTTCTCGCTTGGACTGTGAGAAGTTGAGGACATCGCTCTTCTTGTCTCATACTTATTACAATTTGCTATATATATAGCATTTTATACCCACATACATTCTCATTTTTATATACTTATCATGTAAAAAAAAAATAAAAATAAAAAACGCGCGTACGTGTATTTTATTGTATGCTTGAGAATGAAACTAAAACTTCTCGAGTTTCCCCTCACCGAAAGCTCAGGCCCCAGAGGAAATTGAAGAACGCCTACATATATATATGCGAAGAAAATGAATACATAAAATGTCATTTTATGTATTTCGTATATTTTATTTCTTTTATTATTTATTTAGTAAGGAAGAAAAATAATTCGAGCTGAATATTTCGTAGCGACGATATATACCCTCGACTATTTCTCTCAGAACTTTAAACGCGGTTTCTCACGACTATGAGAAAAATATGATTCATAAATATATATGAAGATTCGAATATATAGTTTCGAATGAAAAAGATGGAGTGAAATTTGAATTTGTTGCATTGTTATTGGCATTTTTGTTTTTGTTTTATTATTTTTTCTTCGAATTCTCTCGTTTCTTGACAAAAGCTTCAGTTCGTATCGATTACAAACTATGTATATAGATGGATATTGAAACTGCTACGACAGCGAGATATAAAAAAATATATGTATATATGTATATAACAAAGAAAAATCGTGCGCTAATACACGCGGTGAATTCGATTTCCCGAGGGTCTCATTATAACGTTTAATTTCGATGAGTCAACGGAGCTTCCATCATTTCTTCTCTCGTTCCCTCTGCCTCTCTTCTCTTCCTCTTCATACTTTCTCGCTCTCTCTCTCTCTCTCTCTCTCTCTCTCTCGATACTTTTCGTTTCATTGCTCCGCTCGGTCCACAATCCCGCGGCAACCTCAGCAACATATAAAAATAATAATTCGCGATCAATCACGATTCCACAATGCTCAATCACTCGTCAACTCGTGTAATTTCATATTTACGTAATTGAATGCGCGGCTCGGTAAAATAAAAAAATAAAAAAAATAATAATCGTAAAATAGAATGTTCGAAGTCAGAGAATCTCTGAACGAATTAACATTCATCAGGCCAACGTTCTCCTCTCTAAAGCCAATTGAAAATGAGATCAAATTTTCTTACTGCATTTCGCCAAAACAAAACCAAAATATCTTCTCAATTTTGTTTCTATTCAAATGAAAAATTTCACGCATTCCTTCCTCATTTTCCCACTCGAGAGATTTGCTCCCTTGTCCGCATGTGTTTTGTCACACGATCATTCGCACTTGACCACGTGTTTTTTCTTTTTTTTTTTTGCTTCCAATAAGAAACCCGATATTTCGGATGTCGGAAAATGTCCGAGGTAAAGAGAACATTTAGCAAGGAGCACAATCATCTTTTTGCCTGCATGCTCACCTGCGTGCCTGCCTGCCTGCCTGCGTGCGTCTTTTTGCGAAAAAAAAAAGAAAATAAATAAAAAAAAACGCCAGTGAAAAAAGAAACGAGTGAGAGCTACAGGCAGAGTCAGGGAAAATGGTGGAGGAAAGACAGAGACGGAGGAGTTAAGAGAGAGAGAGAGAGAGAGAGAGAGATGGAATGTGCGAGACACGGTGCGTTATGAGAAATCCCCGAGTGCGTTAGGCATTAAAGGCCTGTTCACTCGTCTCTGTCTATGTTTGTGTCCACACGAATATATATTCATGTGTGTTTATGAATATATATATATATATAAAGATAAATGTATATATAATTTACGTACGTTTTGTTGGGCTGGTTCTCTGGTTCACGTTTGTTTCGCGGCGCGGGTTAGTCTGGTCGTGGCCACGGCCCGAGAGGGCCCCCCGACGTATTTGTGAGGCCAATGCACCCTGGAATGCAACGCTGCAGCAGCCACCAGCCGCAATACGATGTAATATTATATTTTATCGCTTTATTTATTCTACCCTCCCTTATACACCCGTATCTCTCTCGCTCTCTGTCGCTCGCTCATTCTGCCGTTTCTTCTCTTTCCTTTTCCTTCTCGCATCCCCACTATCGAAGCTGTAGCAGCACGCGTTCATATATCCAGCGCCACTTTCGCTGTCTCTTTTCTCTTTCTCTTCCTGCTTCTCTTTTTATATTCACGATTATCCTCGTCCCCCTCTGGTCTGACTCGCACTTTCCATTTCTCCTGTACCTCGATTTTTCTTTTTCTTATTCTTCTACGCCTTCTTTTACTTCGTCTTCTTCTTCTTCTTCTTCTTCTCGGTCTCTCTTTCCTCTGCTTCGACTAGCCATTTCTCATAAACGGGGAGGGGGCCGCCCACGATGATTATAAAATTCATTAATTTACACATTTGACGCGATGTCGATGGTTGATTTTTTTGTATTTCGATATTTTTACTTTACATGCGGAAAAAAATTAGAATTATTCGACGTTTTATTATATCGACCTACGAAATACTCGGTGGCGTTGAATTTTCGTAGCGCCGAAATATGCTCCCCCGTTTTGATCGAAAAAAAAAAAAAAAACGAGAGGTTAATTGTACTGCTATATTTTCTTTAAATTCTCGGTGCAATAACCGCGCGCCCGATGACTCTCGTTATTATGACTACTTGTTTTACATCTGTTCTGTTTTTTTTTTTTTTTTTTTAATTCGTTTTTGTTTGTTTTTTTTTTTTTCTGTCGGAGACAAAACACCAATGGCTTTCAAGCGGTGAACGGGCGGAATTCGTTTTTCATTTCTTTACACACCGTATATACCGACGTATATCGAAAGCTCGAAGCAGCATCACTTTTATTTTCTTGCTTTTTTCAAAGTTTTATTTATTATTTTCTCCCTCAGTCTCATTTCATCCCCCCATACACCGTCGAGCACGAGACCAAAAGGGAGAACTCTCGCGAGCATTCGAACCTGACGCTGCCACTGCTGCTGCTGCTGCTGCTGCTGCTTGATTCGATCCTCCGAACATAATAACTATGCACACAGACCAAAACGCCTGTATAAATATTTCGACGAGTATATATTAATAACTATGGACTCACACATTGAAAAAAAAAAAAATGAAAAATAAAAAAAAAAGCAATTTCCTCTCTTCGATTCGACGTATCACCATTTTTGCCGGAAACACACATTTCGGAGGGTGTACAAAAATCGCTCCTCGTCATTATTCTCATCCTTATTCTTTCATTTTCAATTTAAAATTAAATATAAAAAATTTAATACAGCAATTTCGTGACTCCGCGCCGAGCATATATACTCCTCCCCGTATAAAAATAAACATAAGCTCCGTTTCTGTATTATTTATTTTTTAATTTTACTCTCCCGTTCACCCACGTTTTTTTTTTATTTTTTGTTCCAAATTCTTTTTCATTTGCCTCCTCTCGACCGCCACTTTCCCTCGACCCGCGTAACACGCGAAATAGTGGTGCTCGCGCGCGGGCGAAAACGCTAAAAAGCGGCAACTGAATAAATAAACAGTTTTTAATTGCAGCCCAACCCGCCGCCGCAGTCCAGCGTGTATCGCAGCTGGGCAAAAACAATAATTATTGGCTCGCTCCGGACTTATTTTTCCCGTGTTATTATATACATATATATATTTATAAATATCAGTTGTACTCTTATTTCCAAGACTTTTTTGTCTCATTGCAATATATTATTGTGACGTAATTTACAATTTTTATTTTCTTACAGTATTTAGAACGCTTGGTACTCGCGCTCGAAGAGAAAAAAAAACATTTAAAAAACATCCGCGAATATGTTTGTCTCGCTATTCAGTGAAATTGACGTTCGACACATGTACGATTCGTATTTCGATCTATCCTTAGTTTAATATATATATATATATATATATATTATCGCACGTTTCATTCTTCAATTTATGTGTAATATGTACTGGATATGATATAAATCGCATATATATATATATATATATGCGATAGATTCTCGTGACTCCCACATGGCCGTGACCATATCCCAATAAAAAAGATATAAAATAGTCGGAGCAAACGTGCTCGAGTCTCTCTCTCTCTCTCTCTTTCTTTCTCTCCTGATCCATTTCTCAGTCTTTTCATTGTACGTCAGAGACGACATTTTATTCGTATAAGAAAAAAAGTCTATAAGAATAAACTAAATTCGAATGTAAGAAATGAATTGGAAACAACGCTGTTTTATTATCTGATAATTTCGTTGTTTTATACGACTGTCAAATGAGCTGCTCTCGCGGATACAAAAAAAGGAGCAGAAAAAAAAAAATGTATAAATGAGAGTAAAAAATTGAATGGCTCCGATGAAATCGAATCGCCCACACTCAAGATGGATACAAGTTTTTTGATTATTCGAATTTTTTTATCAACGAAATAAAGCTATTTTGTAACAAGTATAATTTGAATCATGAGTCTCTCGCCTCTCGCGGAAGCTCACAATGTCGCTTAACGTTTCATTCTAAAACGTCTTGATTACGCTTGGAAAAGCTTGTGCACACGTGTTTTATACGTACATGTGTATATTTATATTGCATCGGCACCCGTGCTCTATTACGAGATACAACAAGAGATAAGGAAACACCGAGCAGATAACGATATACATATACATATGGGTGAATGCTCCTTCGTCAAGTCGTTGTAACACACGCTCACGGGCGTCCCAGAGACTTTACTAACCGCATTAACCATCGTATATGTACTTGTGCTTTGCACAGCTGTAGAAAACGAGGAGAGAGAGAGAGAGAGAGAGAGTACGAGAGAAACAGTTAAGAAGAAAGTTTCCAGCATTGTTGCTAAAAATCGTCGTAAAAATCTCAAAATGCAAATGAATTATTAATCAGAGGGGGGAGGGGGGGGGGGCGATGATATTATATTTCTTCCAACGAAATAAGCGAATCATTTCGACGAATATATATTTGCGAATGATGATCAAATTTTTTTTTCTCTTCTGCTTTCGTTATGCGAAAAATGTGAAGAACACTCCGGTCTGCTCCTTTTTTTATTTTACGGCGCAAAATATGAGGGAGAGAGGAAAAAAAAAAAATTATTTAACCACGGGAGAGAAGGTAAAAAGGAAATTGGAAACAACCCCCGCGAGTTTACGATTTTAAATATTGCGGTCGTTTCGAAATCGAGTCTACTCCCTCTACCCTCCTCCTCGCTCCCCCCCCCCCCCCTCTCCCCTTTCGTACCCCCTCAACACTATCCTGCTTCTCCGTTTGCTATCGCGGGGGAGGGAGTATAATAATCGTTTCAGAAATCGCCATTTCTGTGCTCTATAAAATATAATGTTACCCGGAGAAGATTTACATGTTATTGCATCGCCACGCTTGTACCTATACGAAATGATAATATTAATATCGATTTGCCATTCAAATGGGTTGCAAGATGCTCGGGAAAATATATATACATTTGGAACAACGAACCAAACAAACACGTTTATTTTTATTTCTTTTTTTTTCTTCTCTCTTTAAACAATTTCGCTAGAGCTGGAAGCTGGTTGGTGCAGAGACAATTTTGAATCGTTCTATAATTCACTTCGTCAATCGCTATAGATCGTTGTAAAAGTAGTTTTTCATTTTTTCTGACGTCATACACAGTATTTTTGTTTTTATTCATTTTTCGTCCATCCGTTTTCATTACTTTTCTATAAATACGATTTATTTTAATTCCCATGAAAATCCCATGGAGGAATAGATTTATAAAAAAAGTGAACGTTGGACTGATGGACAGGAATACATTTTTTTTTCGATTTCAGTACGAATTGCAAAATTGATAGTAAATATGAGAGGAATGATTAATCGAAACGCTCCTATATCCTTCCGTGGTCTCTCTCGATCCATTCGATGGATTTGACATTTTTTTTATTCAATCGCCCCTTTGTTTTTTTTTTGTTTTTTTTTTTGCAACTTAAACGCTCATAAATATTTCGAGGATCAAATGGCTTTTTGGCGCTGAGATTCAGAGTTTGCCCAATGAGCGCTAGGAAGCACTCTGACTTCTCGCATATTCGTTTTTTTTTTTTCTATTTTTTTTTCAAAAGGCATATCAAATCGTACAGAGACACGCGAAGCTCTCGTGATACCTCGACGCAAGAGAAAAACGCAGAATCTCTAAGGTGCTATAAAAAAAAAAAAATAAAAAAGTTGAGCTTCAACCAGTTGGACGACGATTTTCTTTACCATTATTTTTTTTTTCGGTTTTCAACTCACCCTCAACCCTTTCTTTCGCCCTTCCTCGTCAGGCTCATTTCCTGTAGCTCACTGTATAGAGTTCAACGAATCTCTAATTCTTTATATTTACACTTTTATCGCAGAGTCTTCACTCTTTTTTTCTACAAAAAAAAAACAATTTTTCTCGAACAGTAATAAAACAACGTATTTCGTTGTTTCCTTTTGTTTTTAAGTGAAAGGAAAGTTCAGAGGATAAGGGCGGGGGAGAGGGCTGCGCAGGGGTTGGTTTTCTCGTTGAATTTTGTTGTGGTTCACCCCCGCAGGACTATACCGATGTCTCGACCGCCAAGCGTGCAGCAAACATATTTCTTTATTATTACTTCGTTCGAGCTTATTTTTCTTCGCTACTGTCTACTCGCCCTGTTGGATTTTACCCATTTATTTTATAAATATATATATGTATATATATATATTTATATAACACATATCGCCGTTTCCGCCAACCCTTCCTCTCGTTCTCCTTTCTCTCACTACTTTCGTCCTTTTCCTGACCTCACTTTCCCGACGCAACCGCACCTATAACCACCCAGCAACATCCCCTTGGGGATATAGAAATTTATATGTTTCAAGTCGTTACGCTTTTTATGCACTCTACGATATGCTCGGAGAAATATTATTTCGAGAAATATATTCTTCATGCCTGTGCATCTATCTATTTTCCTGCTTTACCTTTGCGATAAATATATTTGAAAAAAAAAAAAAAATAAATAAAATAAATAAACGTAAAATTAAGAAAAATTGAATTCCGATTTAACGCGATGGGATCGGTCAAAAAAAAAACATTCCGGATAACTCTTTCGACCTAATGTTCTCGTAATAACGTATTTTTCTACCTTTTTTTTTTGCATCGATATTTCAAAGCTTTGTTAATAGGATTGAAAAAACATGAAATTTTCTTTCTTTTTTTTCTCTACGTTCTCTCGTGTTCATATCGCATTTATTTCTCGAGGCGACTGTACTGGCGTCAGTCTGCCGTTGTGGCTGTTATTATTTGTATATTATAATTTAGATACAATTATATTGGCGTCCTTGTCGCTCGTATATACGTAGGCGTGGTGGGGAACCGAGCAGTTCAACCTCGGAACTCCTGCCACTTTTTTTTCTCCCACTCTTTCTCATTTCTCTATGCTCAGTCCTTTGCCTTTTTCCTCTCTCTCTCTCTCTCTCTCTCTCTCTCTCTCTCTCTCTCTCTCTCTGCGCCTTTCTCTCATTCTCTCTTATTCAACGTTTGTCGTGCAATTTTACATTTCTCATTCTCTAACTCATCCCCAGTCGGGCACGACGAAAAGGGGAAAAAAAAAAACGAGTTTGTACAACGGTGAGAGCAGTACGAGAGATAAAGAGACGTTGAACGAAACGATAGTGAATGAGGAAGAAGAGCGAATAATCGTCAGATAAAATTCGATTCAAAAAGGGAAAATGCGAGGGGTGAAAGGGCGGGAGGGGGGGGGGGGGAGTGGAAAAGAGTCAGAAAGGAGCATTCGAAAGAAGCTTTTCGCCATGATTCTCCCTTACTTCTATTCACGTTTATCAACATATATTTATTCATCATTCAAACAGTCATTCCTTTCATCTCCTTCATCATCGAAGAATAATTTCATCGTTTGAGAGTCAACATTATTTTTTTTTTACTTTTTCACATATGCTCGTGCGTACGAGACCTCAACGTGATTACGTATCCGCTTACCGGAAGTGCCAGCTACGTTCGTTAATTCATTTCTCTCCACTTGTGATCTTTTACTTTTACTTTTTTTTTTTTTTTTTCATTTCTCATTTTTCTTCAAACTTTGTTTTCGTCTTTCTACTCCGATTTCTCGCTCTTTCACGTTTTTTTTCTCCCCCCCTCGCCATTTCTATTCTCTATACACTCTCAACTCGAGCCTCCATTTTTTGTGTTGCGCATGAATTGTATCAATGTCGGTAGAAGAGAGATCGAGGAACGGCGGGGTGGAAAAAAGGACCAAAGGGAAAAAGTTAGAGAGGAAAGGCTGCTGTGTTTTTGGCACAGGAATCTCCCTTTCCACGGGGAAACGGAAAATGAGAAAAAGGCAAAAGTGCTGTCGGGTTTTAACCGCGCACTGCCCGGTTGACTCTCGTATTCCCGCGGTGACTCGCTTCCAAAGGTGCTGGATTAAAAAAGAAAATGAAAGAAAAAAAAATTAAAGAGAAACAAAACAACGAGGAATGAATGGAAAAAACAAAAAAATAAAAATAAAAAATAAAGTGAAATAAAAATAATAATGATAAATAAAATAACAGAAAGACCAGAAACGAATAGAGAGGTCCGCTCGCGTTTTATAATTCCTATAATTTAAAGTCCCCGGCAGCTGGTGGTGGTGGTGGTGGTGGTGGCTCGTAATTACTTTAACCAGAAGACCCGAGCTGCTTTGGCTTCTCATGCTATAAAACTTTATAATATATATTTTTGTGTATACGAGCGTACGTGTGTTGTGAACGAGAGTATATACATATATATATTTTTTACTCGCAGCTTCTTTCCTCACAATTTCTTCATTCTCTCCTTCTTTCTTCGTCCATCTCCCTGGCTCGCCTTTTCTCTCGGTGTTTACCTTTGAATTCGCGAGTTCCTGTGACTTTTCACAATTTACACGCGTGCAGTATCAAACGCGTTTGCTCTTTTGCTCCTTCTCTCTCTCTCTTTCTCTCTTTCGCACTTTCCTCATCGCGGACGAAAAATTCGAGCGGAATTTCGACGCGGATTTACGAGGAAAAAGAAAACGAAAAATTCACCTTTTCTTCAAGAGCGTAGAATCGGAAAATTACGAGGTTCAATCGTAAAATTATTACGAATCACTTTTTCGCGAAACGAGAGTGACTTTGCAAAATTTCGTTTCAGATCTTCAGCTACGTTAGATGCTGCTAATTCAACCGAGTCGATTTTTGTTTCTATAAAATTTCTTACGTATCCGCCTATTTAGGGCACGTACGTGTGCGCCTTCTTTTATTTGAGTCAATTTTCCCCAATCACATGTGACAATGCAAATATAATGGAATCGACGAAAAAGTCTTTACACAAAACGTTTTTATATATGTATATATATACAAATGTTTCTTTATAGCGTAACGACGACGAAGTTTCGTGGCACGCTTTATTTTTTTTTTTCATTTTTTTTCCTCAACATAAATATATGTGTATATAGAAAAAAGTGGGGGATACGCGTCTCTCCGCTGAGGATAAAGAGTCGTCGTAAACGAGAACAGCCGGTTTTATTGTTCCTCAGTTGGACAATGCCTCGAGAATATTATTAGAAAAAAAAAGAGGAGAAATATTAAAATTAAAATCAAAGAAAAGAATAAATAATAAAGTAAGAGAAAGGAAAACAAAAAACGAACTTTTTAACGGAATACATTAATGTTAACTCGTCGTTTTACCGTTAAGCAAACTTTTCAGTCTCGACGACAACTCAACTCGAGCGTCCGTGCGCATCTTTCGACTTTTTTTTTTTTTTTTTCTCTCTTTTCATCCCCTATTTATATATATATTCTCTCACCCTCTTTTATATATTCCCCAATCCTGTTCTCGCTCTCCCGCGACCACAACTTTTTCTCTCTTTCAGCTTTCTTCGTCGTTTCTTCTCCGCTTTTACTTCGTCGGTCCTCCTTCTCCTTATACTTTTCATTCCTCCTTTTTCGTCCATTCCGCACGAGTTTTCCGCACACACTTTGCAAAGTCCGCCGAAACTTTGTTCCTTGACGCTCCGATATTCGGCCCTTCGTTTCCTTCTTGATCCGCAAAGCTTCGTACACACAATTTTCTACTTTTTCTTCTTCTAGCTATTTTTTTCTTTCTTTTTTTCAAATCGAAATCTTCGTTCGAGTTTCCTAACGGAAGTGGTTGATCAATTATTCCGAAGTCTCCAGCTCTCATCTTTTTTCCGATCTAACAGAGGCCATCCCGTGCATCGATTCATTTGAGGCTACGAAAAGGGCCCAATTACATGTCCCTAACTTACTTGGAGCCCTGATATGGGAAAACCGATTTGGGAGCCTGAAAGGACTATCACGCTTTTTAAACAAGGCCCTTCAGAGGCAAATATGTCGGGGCCTCGATGGCTAATCTTATCGGAGCCCTGTCAAAAATCAGTTATTTTATTAAATAATTATTCTGTAATAGAGGCTGCATTCCGGAATCTTTTCACAAACAAAATACGGAATTCGAAGTTTTACATCGAAGCAAAAAAGTTGGAAAAACACATCAACAAGAGCATTGAAATGAAGAAAATTCGATTAAAATAATAATCATTATTATTTATTACTGAATGTTTATTTTGAAATATTGATATCTAGAAAAAAAAAACCATCCAAATTCTTAGTAGAAAACGAAATATAAGGGTCGTCGCTAATTTTTCAATTTTCCGTCCAAATGAGGCTCCCATTTCTCTGGCCCAGTGGAGCCTGACTGGGTTATCAATAGGCGACCCTGAAGCTGGCATCTTCAAAGCGTTGATGCTCTGATACTTTCGCCTTATCAGGACCCGACTTGGTTTCGGTATTTTCATTGAATCGCTCGTACACCAGTGAAGCTTGGTTAGGTCCTCAACGGGTTGCCTTATGAGAGAGCCATCTTTCGAATAATCTGGGCAAACCTGCCGTAACAATCATGCCCCAACGGCGTAACAAAACGGCTCAGCCTTGACTTTTTTATTCTATTTATTATAATTGAATACGAATAAATATATAGTGTAAAAATGATTGGTTCTTTTTATTATATTTTCAGGTAATTTATATTCTTCGAACGCTTATTTCGTATTCATTTAAATTCGGCTTCGTTCCCATTTTCATGATTATTCTATTTTTGCCGAGATGAAGAAAAAATAAGTAGAAACGAAGAGAGCTTGAGGAGAGAATAAAAGAGAAAAAAAAAAAAAGATAATTAAAAAGTATATGCGCAGACACATTCGTATATAATATCTATATACGTATACAAATAAATGAGAAAAGTGTGCTTGGTTGCACAGAACGATAAACTTTAATGTATTCCGAAATATTAAAATATATTCCCGCTGCGGCGATATATTTTAACGAGTCTGGGGAGCGGTTTTTTTCCTCCTCCCTCCTTCTCCCCCTGCCCCCCCCCCTCTCTCTCTCTCTCTTTTCCTCTTATTTCCATCGTATTTTTTTATATCGCCTACATTTTTTTAAAAACTAAATCTGGCTCAACTTCTCTGTCTCTCGTCTCCTCGTCCTCCCCCGATTTTATCTTTATCGGTTCGCTCACTTTTTTTTTCTTCAACCGCTTGATCTCGATTTCAGTCTAGTTAGGAGCTCGCGAAAAGGATCGATCGATACCTCGCAGGACAGAAGCGAGAAAGAAAATTTGCGAGATAAAAAAACTACCCCGCTCCACAGTCGTATACTCAAATAGATAAAAAGCACACACGACATATTTGCAAGCTCATTTTCTCACTTTTCCTCTCCCCCCCCCCCTGCCCCCCCTGCCCCTCCCTCCTCTCTCTTTCCGTTTCTATGAAGGCACAAAATGGCAACAGGGGGGTGACACGATCGATTGATAAACGACAAGGTTACCGGCGATTAAACTATTTAATCAATTATGTGGCATCTGGCGCGTAGGTGAAGCCTCCAACACACGCAAAAATATATACGTACACGAAATTGCGTTGGTTTTGTTGTACGTACGTGCGTTATGTAGTCGCGATCATCTGCGAGCTCGACGTTTACGTGACACGCCAATATATCCGTATATCTATATATCCTTATATTTTCGTGCATAGATGTAAGTACATGAAAAAAGAGTATTTCTCGCTTACGTATATGTACGCCCGGAATGTATGTTTATATATGTATATAGAAGAGGAGGCGGTGTTCCAGATAGCGTAGGAGACGCGCGTGACGAGCGAGTTACGATGATAAATTGTTTCAATACGAAGAAGAGAAAAATATAAAAATGAATTGAAAAAAAAAAAAAAAGAATAAAAAAATATTTACACGGAACGAAAGAACAAGAGCGAAGAAATGAGAGAGAGAGAGAGAGAGAAAAACGTAATATTCTTGGTGAATTACAGCTAGCGACATTGGCTCCTCGCTCAAGACGCGCGATATCATTTTATATGATTAATTATTATTTGTCTTCTCGAACAAATAATTCATAATGTTTTTTTTGCCCCGCGAGACGCATCAGCCATTTCGTGTTTATCCGCACGATAATACGTATGAATTTCTTATTGTTATTATTATTAATTAAAGACTCTTAAACCGCAAAGGTAAAGAACGCGGAGACTCGAAAGAATTTCGTATCTGAAAATTGAGTCAATTAACGAGAATCACTTGCGTGATAACCATACAACTATGTGGAATAAGCTATTGGTGTAAATAGTTGAAAATTCGAGTGGCTTTATGTGTATATGAAAGTTCGGGCGCGATTCTCGTTCGCGGGATAAGCTATCGTGATAATTTTACTTTCAATAATACTAAAATACTCGAAACAACGATATGTTGAATCGTTGATTGTTTGTCGGTGTGTACGGATCCGTATACACGCACATACGCTGGAAAATAAAACAATAATTCTATAATTTATTCGGCCAGGAGAGAGGGGCAGGGGGGAGGAGAGAGAGAGAGAGAGAGAGAGGACTGGGAGGATCTGAGGCTGGAAGGGGCCGGAGGGAATGAGAGCACAGAGTGCACAGTTGGCGTTAATATATCATCGGGCGCATCTGCCTATCGAAAAACGAACGAATAAACGAGATGCGTTTCAATATGTTACTAGTCTCTATATAATAAATGTATATGCCAGCTCAACACAGACTCGCGCACCTTTTCATACAGAGGTGGGCTCCGCAGCCTCCTCCTCCTCCTCCTCCTCCTCCTCCCTCTCTTCATTTTCTGTATAAATATTCGTGTCGGACTAAATTCTGTCGCACTCGCCACCAAATCCCTCTGCTATTTTCCTCCTCTTCCTCAATTCCCTCATACCCTATCAACCAGCAGCACGCGTTAACGCCGCCAGATATATAAACACCGCGACCCCCTGATCTCCTCTTCTCTCTCCAGCCCCCACCCCCCCCTTCTTCGACGCTCCGCTACGTGTTCACGTGCGAATTTTGCCTCCGTGTTATACATACCAAATGCACAGGGTGATCCACCGTAAAAGCTTCCAATTGAGCTTTTCATCGATCCGAATTACTACACCTCTTCAACGCACGTGTTAACGAAATATTTTTGAATTTTCAACTCTTCGCATCGAATCCCGACGATCCTCTCAAGACGGCGATCACATTTTTTGTTTTTTTTTTTTTTCAGAGGCTCTCGCGTTCGACCCTCTGCTACGTACTCGCTGAAATCCAGCTTTTTTGGTCTTTTTGTTAAAAATTAAAAAAAAATATGTATTTCTGGGCCTGATCGGTCATCGGGTGTCAGCGGACGAATTCACAGTGACGTTTAAAGTCGTTGAAAAGTAGTAGGAAATAGATGAGCACGGAAAAAGAGATTTCTTCGAGATATTTTGAATGATAAATGCTCTTTTTATATTGACATTCCTCGTGGTAATTTCGAATCGTAATTTCCAGAAGCGAATTATGGAATTTTCAGCTAAATATAGAAGCGAATTAATTGCAAAAAATATAAAATCCCCTCATCGTTGCATTCAAGATAGTTCGAGCGTACGATATATAACTACTGGATTATTTATTCATGAATTCATAATTCATGAAGTATAGAGGAAAAAAAAAAGTTGAGAGTAATTAAATATGGAGGATTCTGGTACGCGTGTCTGAATCTAGGGCGTCGATATCGACTTAAGATCATTCTCGATTATTCATTCATTTTCTTCTTGCATGTGTCGACAGACGTGAAATTATGATGGTATTGTCCCAACACCCTATACGTGAATATTCGTATACACATCGATGTATATTTCGAGTTCGAAGGTTCAAAAGAGCATACGATAGTCGGAAGAAATATCGTGACAGAGAAATTGGAGGACATATTATGTTGTATTTTCCTGCTGAATTCAACCACCCCGTTAACAAACATATTTATATGTGCGAGCGTATATATTTCTTTATTTATATTTATGGTTCGTTTATACACAAAGTCTGTATGCGTGCAACGATAATTTGCCAGAATCGTTCAACTTTACATTTTCATCGTAAAACCGATCAGTCCTCGATTAAATGGATATTATATATCTCACCGATTCGACCACAATAAAGACCGCTTAAACGTTATTTCGTTTTACCTACTATTTGTGCTTGAGCTTTAATCTTTTTTTTTCTGCTTCGCATTTCCTCTAGTCGCGTCAAGAATCACGAGCTTGATGGAAGGAAATTTTTTTTCTTCTCCTTCTTCACAGCATCCATAATCACTGTCATATCGAACTAAACATTTTATAAGACTCAATCGAATTCCATTTTAATGGATTTATACCCATTTTTCTCGAGGAAATTTCGATTTTTTTTTTTTTTTTTCTTCAAGTATTCATATTTATTTTTATTTTTTTTTGTTTCCCTTCGTGTTTATCGCATACGAGTCTCTCGTGGAACATGGCAATCGTAATTTCGTATCCACCATTAGCACGTCCGACTTGTGGTCTGATGTAAATTTACGACTGCCACTTGATTGGGTTCAACGTACCACGGTTTATTTCATCCTCCTCCTTGGAGTCATCGCTTTGCTCGGTATTGCTCGAGACCGAGACGGGGGATGGCGTTTTCCTCGTCAATGAACCCCTCGAAACGCAATCGCGAAATTTAATATGATTTTTATTGAAATTTTTGTCTCGATTTTTCCCTGCTCGTTTTAAGCCTTGTAGAAGATAATTGCATCGTGATTTTTTCAATGAATCTTTTGGTCACCAAATTGAAAAGATTTCTATGTCGATTCTCGATCGGGGCAGCGAAAAATTCATCGTTGAAATTTTTATTGGAATTTTCAACTCGAATTCGAAATATTTCAAGTTCTCTGATCTACTGGTCTACCGTACTGCATGCTGGTCGAGTGAGTGCTAAATTTTCACAAAGCTTTCAAGCCAAGTTCAACGTATCAATTGAACTTATTTTTTTCCGTTTTTTTTTTCTGCAAAATTTTCAATGACTAATTACCGAAATTCCAATCGACCGAAATAGTCGCTCGTGTGTTCGCCCATGCGGAATTAATGTTTGAAAGAAAGCGTTAAAAACTCGAACGAAAAACGAGAAACGACCGGCTTAAATTTGAAAATTAATGGATTAGCCCGTCAATATATCGCGAGGTTTGAAATCGACACGACAAAATCCTATATGCATATCATATCCACAGTCTCGTGTTATATACGTGGGCACAGAAACAAAAAAAAAATGCTCATCCGGAATGTCGATACGAGTGAGAGTTCGAAGGGTTTTTTGCACATCAGCGAGAAAGGCACGCAACTCTTTCTCCTCCTCCTCCTCCTCCTCACAATCCTCTCGAACTCTTCATTCAGGCATACCTATATATACGACACACAAACACATACGAGCCAACAGATTCTCCGGTTCCAGACATTGGTGCTAATGGACTACGTTCGTGGCAAATAATTTTTGTTTTACGTTCACCATCCCTCCCCCCCCCTCTCTTTTTCCCCTCGCGCAGTAGGTCCAGACCCACACGGTACTGCATCTTTTTCGTTGGAGCTCTTCGAACCTCCCCCTTTTGGGATATCACCCTTATCGGAGTTGCCGAACGACAGGAGCCCACTTTTATAGTTATTATTTTTTCGTGTCTTCGTCGAATATACGATAATTTTAGTCTTTTTTTTTCTCTCTCGTTTTGTAACTCCTCTTTCGTACGTTGTCCGTCGTGAAAAAAAAAAAATATGATTTTTCCAATGTTCACCGAATTCCCATCCAGAAATGCAACTTTTATTTCAATCCCCGTTGATATATTAGAGAAAAATAAAAATAGTATCGTTAATAAAACGAGTCAAAATAATTCAACGACCCGATATTGAATTATACCGAAAAGAATTTTTGCTTAAAAATATAAGCAGTCGGATGAAATAAACAATTGAATGATTGTTCGAGTTTGAAAAGTATGTCGGAATGAAGGAAAAAAAAAAAAAATGTGCATAAATAAAAATGTGTCGAGATCGGGTGTTCGATGAGCGCGGATAAAAAGCGATGATTAAAATTCTATACGGTCTGTGTGTGCAATCGTGTGCGTGTGTGTATCTTTGCCCAAGAAATGCATAGTCGTCGTCATCATCGTCATCGGACGAGCCCTCGGGCACCGCGAACACAGTATGCTAAAACAACGGAGCGCGGGAAATAGAAAGAGGGGAAAAATGGTAAAAAAAAAAGCAGGAGGAAGAAACGAACTGAAACAAAGAGACCAAGAATGTTGGATGAAGAATATGCACAGAGAAAGAGAGATGGAGAGAGAAAGAGGGAGGAGAGTGTACGCACAAATCCATATGGTATATCGAAGGGAAAGAATAAAAAAAAAAAAAAAAATGGAGAATGGCGAAAAGTGTCAGTGCGTGCGTTGCTACGTACGTCAACACGTACATATGTACAGTCAGGAGAATTCTGGTTAAACGAGAGAAGAAATGTATGTGTATTTTGTGAAGAAAAAAAAAGGCAGAGTACAACTACGAGAAGGAGGGAAAAAGAAGAGAGAGAGAGAGAGAGAGGGCCTGAAGGTTTGCGTGCCGTGGGGCAAGAGTGAAAAACCGGAAAAATATGTCATCGTTTCATCGACAGTCATCAACAAAGAACACGAGAACATTGAACGAGAACGAGAAATGGTGAAGGCAAACAAAAAGGCACAGTCTCGATACACCTCTACATACATATTATACAGAAGTAGAAGGGAAACGGAAGAACCAGTGAAAATATACAAGCACGACGAATAAGAGAGAAGAGAAAGAATGAAATGAAAGAAGAAGAGAACGAAAATGAACGAGAACGAGTGTGTTCACTCGTTTTCTTCGAGTCTCTCTCTCTCCATGCCGCGTTACGTTGTTGAATGATTTTTATGGCTTCGTCTTTATAGGTTAGCGAGAACGGTAGTAGCGCCATCCGGCGAATCGCGGTGGCGTCATATAACTACAGCGTGCTTTATACTTTCTCCTTTTTTGCTTAGCGATTGAAACACACTTTACTGGGTTAAAATAGAATTCGAGTGAAAATTATAACATTTCCATCCGGCGAGAGCTTACCGAAACAAAAAGAGATCGATTTTTCAAACTTTATTCTCAATTATTTGAATTTTAACGAACTAAATAATGTTATATTAGAAAAATAGATGAAAACGATCACAATTTCGTAATTATGAATTCTCTATTTACATTCCTTTCCACGACTCAGTCTACCATGATTATTTTAATCGTAAATATCTTAGCATACAAGTTTATTATCTCATCCGCTATGGATATTGCGAAATATGCTCAGCTATAGTTCTGCTTTTTTTCTTTTGCTTCTTCTTGTCGCACATTTAATCTCAGATTACGTAGATGATGATATAATAAAAAAAAAAAAAAAATAATAATTTCCTCATTGAGTGTGGCATTGCCACAATCGTGCGTGGCTCCGGCTGTAAATGTACCCACGAGCCATCCACCCCTTTTTCTCATCCCCTTGTTCAGCAAACCTCTTTTCTCTCTCTCTCTCTCTCTTCCTCTTATTTCTCATATTCATGGACGACTCTGCCGATCCACGTAACATGCGGAGTCATTGTGCGTTGCTCATCCCGGTGTATTGTCATTCGAAACAATGATTTCATAAAAATACATGATGGGGGAGGATGAGTACTTCGACTACGCGTTTTTGCTCGATGCTTTCGATGACAGAGATCGCATATATATATATATATGTGTGTATATTTATATGTATATATAAAAAGCGGCGAACGATGCTCCGGGCGCTTTTTTTCCTCTGAGCTTTGCGACTCCGCGCGATTGGAAACGAGGCCTGAATGCCCAAGTAAAAAATGCACGGGAATGACGATCGAGCAGCCAGTTATCCGCGAAAAAAAGGGATGAAAAAAAAAAAAAAGAAAAAAGAAAACAGCAGGAACAGAGAGCGAAGAGAAGAAAAAGTAAAACGAAGAAAGCAAGAAAAAAAAGAGTTAGAGAGAGAGAGAGAGAGATAGAACTGAAAATATTCATATGTGGGTATGTGCTGCGTCCATCGTCATTTTTTCATCCCTTTTTCTTCCGCTCTTTCACCGTTTCGATTTTTTTCCGTTTTTCTTCGTGTTTTTTTATTTTTTATTTTTTTTTTTTTCACCTATTCGCTGACTATGTTTTCAATGGTTGTTTTTTCTTCCTTTTCATTCTCCTTTTTTTTTCCCGACCATTCGCCATTTTTCTTTTTTTCTTCTCTCTCGCTCTTCTTTTTTTCTCACTCTTTTTATTACGAGCGGGGAAGAGGACGATGAGGACGATTGTTTTCTGGGGACGTACGGGTTTTTTTGTTTGTTTTGTTTTTTGTTTTGCACGCTCGGTGCATATAGGACTGGAACGTGTGTGCTGCAGAGAGAAGCGTTTACGGATGAATATGACGCGCGCGTGCAATCGGAAAATCTGGATAATCATATTCTACGACGGAATAAATGTATTCAAAATTAAATATTGCGTCTCAACTTTTATATTTCCGCATATATATATATATATATATGTGCATCGCATTCATAGAAATCATTTATAAGCGTATATTGACAGTTGGCTATATAATATCATTATCGAGAATGCTCCAAGGCACATATATACAACTTTTTTTTTTCTTCTATATATGTATATAGAAATATATTAATGTTATTTACGCGTAATTACTGGCTCTCGCTCGAGTGAGATGCTGACAGCAATTTATTTTTCTGACGTTGAAATAATAGTTTCACAGCGCACACCAGATATATAACGTTCTATCGAGTGTATATATATATATATATATAAATATTCAGACGAATATTTATATACGTATTTATTAATTCGTGCGCAATATCCTCGACGGAATATATGATTCCACGAATAACACGTGCACATATATATATATGCATATATATATATATACTTTTCGATTATTTAAAACATGAAAAATTATGAATTAGATACGCGATAAGCCGTGCTAAGCTTTCGAAAACACGTCATCAGTTTCCTGGAACGTTAACGTCCCTGCCTCTTTGCTCGTGTATGTCTGCTCCCCCCCTCTGCCCACGTTATGTATTTCCAGAATCCAAGAATTTCATATGCGTCATTACAATCTTGGACAAAAATCTACTCACTTCATTGCGATGTGGATATCAATCGGATGTTATTGTTATCATATTATTTTTTTCTTCTTTTCATACCAACAGGGATTATTTCAATGTTGCGGATTCGACGAACATACTCGAGGAAATTTTAATCTCGTTTTTTGTTGTATTGTTATTTCTCGGTCGTTTGTAGCTCGATAAAAAAAATTGTTATCTTGATATTCGCATGGTCTTGATGCAACGAATTTCTGTTTTTTTTCCCCTTTATCTCAATTTTTCATTGCAGAGTCGTGCTAATTCACAGTTTGGCAAGTTCGCACGAGCGATATGAGACTTTTGTTTTCTCGCATTGCAACGATTTATTCGTATCGAAGTAAACGAAAAGATTCGAGGAGAAAAGATTTGACACGAAAAGTTCAAAAGATTATTGAAAAACGACAAAGTTCAAGCTTTTCTTTGCCATTCAATTATCTTGATTAATCTTAGGATAAGATGAATACGAAGTACCAGTAAGATATCGATTACGTGGATAATAATAAAACAAATAAAAAAGTATTGGGAAAAAAAAGAAAGTTTTCCAGTAAGTCGCTTAAGACGAACGAGAGTGGCCTTTTTCCTCTCACCCTCGAAAACTACTTGCCCGAGGTGTAAGATTTTTTGTTCCATGTTTTTAGTCTTAAATTCACCGATATCGTTGCTGAAGGGAAGAAAAAGAAAAAAAAAACAGAAAGGAGTGAAGAAGAAAAAAAAAGGAAGGATAAAAGCAGACGGTGTGACGCGACAAGGACTCGAAAGGGTAGAAACCGAGAGTAGAGGGGTAGAGGTCGCGTGGGCTAGGGGCGTTTTTCGGCGTTCGTTGAGACTCGCCGCCACCATCACCAACCGGGTTGAGCAACAGGTTATAGTTTTTGGCATGCACACCTATCTTTTCTCTCTTCCTCTACACCCCGGTTTTGCCTCGGACCTCTTTCCAGGCATTCTCTACTCTCACGATCCCATCGCGCTATCCGCAGTTACCTCATTCTATTCAAAGGATTTTCTCTCGAGTTTCCTTTTCCCCACCTTTTTCCTTCATTCTCATCCCTCCGAGTAGCCGACTATCTCTCGTCTCTACCATATCCACCTGTATATATATATAGAAGCTCTCTCTGGTAAAATCTCATCCCCGAACGATTAACAGACCAACCGGAAAATGTCGCGAATGGAAAATTAAAGGGACCGAGAAACGACGAAAAGGGTTTGTGAGAATGCTTTAATCTCAGGATAAACCATCGAGCGAATAAACCGTATGTGAAAACGGTATTAACTGCGTTATTCCCGAGTTACACGTGGGTTGAGAAAATTTACCGAAAATTCCATCCACTTACTTACAATTTCAGTGAATATCTTTTCGAGTCAAGAGCACAAACGACAATTGTTTATTCGACAGGTATGCCGAGCGAATTTATGAATGAGTTTGATTAGATGAAGAATTAGCTTCGAAACCCAGAAAAAAAACGTTTAAATAGCCTCTGGTTATTCGCCGATAAAGGCAAAAAAAAAAAATATCAAAAGAATCTCAATATCAAATATCAAAAAGTTATTCAGCCGGATAAAAAAAAAAACACCGAGCGAAAAAAATAATCGAGTGAAGAAAAAAAGAAACAATATTGTCGTTATTTTAATCCTGTGAGCTGATGAATTTCGTTTGATTGGCTTTGCGATTCAAAGATAACGAGAATTGTCCGCATGTGTGTGGGTGTATATATATATATTAAGAGAAGCAAATGGCAGCGGAAATAAAAATATACGAGCAAGTTGGCGCGCAGGTGGAACACAACGATTGGGTACCCCCCCCCCCCCCCTCTCTCTCGTTTTTTTTTTTAATCATCCTGACAAATTCTCGATGCTGCAATAATAAAATTTCGCGTTTATATTCAGTGAGAAAAAATAATTTCAATTGGCATTTACACACGTGCACTATGCTGCACCCCCCCCCCCCTTCCCCCCTGCTTTCCCCGTTTTTCTCTTTTTTTTATTTCGCCCCACTGTGTCGTAACAATAGCTCGTTCCCACTCGATGCGTGCCAGAGCAGCACAGATTTTCCAAAGCCTGTCGATTTTCCAACCGCCCATGTTTTCCCGTCTCTATACCAGCAGCATTCAAACGTATCGATATATTAGACGAAACTAGATTCGAGTCAACGCGATACAGACTCTGACACGCACACACTAAAACGTATTATATCAAAAGATCCGTGCCCATATATATATATATATATCGTGGAAAATGTATAGGAGCTAGAGCGGAATCGCTCGCTCGTTCTCTCGCAGAGCAGCACATCGCAAACTGTTAAAATATCGAGGTGCATAAATCACTCATAAATCCAAGTTCGAGATTACGCGACGTGTGTGTACAGACGATTTATGAAGTTGGAGAAAAAGGAATAAAGACAAAAGCAAGCGTTGTCGAGCCTGGCGTATACCGTTGTACCGAGCGGCGTTCTCATTCGGTCACTGCCAAAAGTATAATATCGAGCCCGAAATTTCGTCGACGTACGATTTTCGATCCAACACTTGAGATATTTTTTATGCTTCGTGTATTTTTTCGATACGCGAGGCGATTTTTCTAGAGAAACAAATGACGGAGACTCCGAAAAGTTTTTTTCGAGCTGCGTGAACGTAATTAATATTAAAGATGATAATAGGGATGAAAAATAAAGGAGAAGAAGGAAGGAAAAAAGAGAGAACAAAGCCTGCTGCGTCGTTGAGTATTACGTGAACTGGAGATGCCAATTAACTTAATTTTTATCTGTCACATTTCGCTTGGCGGCGAGAGCATACTGCTACGACAGCGGTGAAAAACGCAATTATTTTTCTTTCTCCGATACGTGAAGGAGAGCCTCTCTCTCTTTCTCCCTCGTAAAAGAATTGGGCGAAAGAGAGAAGAATAACAAAACAAAAAAAAAGGTGTGAATGTTAAAAACAAAAAGAAAGATGGTGGTTAACAAAATGACATAATATTTGTATTCAAAGCTCTAGGGTGCTGTCGAAAATAGAATATTTTTCGCGCCAAGGCTTTGGACGAATGCACATTTTCGTCATTAATCATTATTTATTAATTAACCAAAGTTCATGACAATGGAATTAGAAACTGTGTCAATGCTTCTGTGTTGGTTACCTAAAATAGTCAAGAGGTCGTGGAATAATATATTTCGAGAGACTTTAATCGGAGACTTCATTTAAATTCAGGTCAGAATTTCGAAATTTTGTGTTATTAATCTTTCACGATTTCGAATCAATCGTCGTCGAATATTATCGTACCACCTGTCTCTCTCTCTCTCTCTCTCTCTCTCTCTCTCTCTCTGAAAGGGGAACCCGAGAATATTTAAAGAAAAATATACATTATAATTGATGGGTTATGTTGAGAGATAAAAGAAATAAAAATCCTGTGGCAGGCTGCCGTTAAACGCTGCGATAGACCAAGCGAATTCTCGGAGTCTATGCGAGATACGAATATAAGCGTTTTTGGCAAGACGACTTCCAGGCTAAATGCTCGTTTGGCCTGGTTATTTCCGTATTTTTCTTTTCTTTTTCGTCTACCGTTACTATTGCTATTATGACTATTATTATCGTTATTATTATACATTTGGCTGGTGTTACGGGGCGTATGGTGGAACAGAGACAAAGAGAACGTTCATTATCAAAAGCGAGATAAACAAGGGATGCGAGTGCACAGACTGCCTGCCGAGCTATCTCTTTTCCTCGTGGCTGAAGTAGCAGCGTCGCGCCGTTTTCGAGAGCGAGAAACGTGCGAAATAAAAAAGAAAATATTTGTGTTTACGTGAGGCCTGGAAAAAATAAAGGAAAAGGACCAAAAAAAATGAGACGGTCGGAGCAAATGTTGATGCACGAGAATAAAAAAAAATAATAATAAAAAAAAAAAAAAACACGGAAAGGAGGAAGAAAAAAATGAATAAAAAAAGAAGAAAAAAAAAACAAGTGCATCATGAGAGTAGAAGAAAATACATATGAAAAAATAGGGAACGAAAGGAAAACGCGAAAATGGGAATCGTTGCGGGGGGAAGCGACCGGTGAATTCGGAGAATTCTACACACTTTTTGTTTTTTCTCCCTTTTTTTTGCTCTCTCTCTCTCTCTCCCCGCTTTCTTCTTTTTTCTCGTTACACTTCTGTGTTATTTGCTTTATGGAACGCCTGTTACAGATAAATATAATAGGCATTCATCGTCGCGTATTGTCTCATGGACGAAAGCGCCGCAGCTCTCGGAGAGCTGAGGCTTTTACATTTTTTTCTAACCCCTTTCCATCCCTATGGTTTTCTCTTCCTCTCTCTCTCTCCCTTTTCCTGTCTTTCTCGCTCTCGTTCCAGCGGCAAGGCCCTCTCGCAACGTTGCAACTCCGCAGATATTTTTTTTTGTCCCACCATATCCAGAAACGTCACACCGGCGAGCAGAAAAACCACCACGACGAAACATTTCTACCCCTGCGGAACACCGAAGCGCATGAACGACGTCGTCACTCGATCCCGTTTTCTATCCTCTTTCAACCCCCCCCCCCCCCCACCTCCTCCCCCTTCACCCTTTTTTTATTCCACATTTTTTGGAATTTTTCCAGTGGCGCCCGGCATTGTCTCACGGTTTGTCATTGTTGTACCACCACTGGGCGAGAGAGGGTCGCGAAAAGGAGAGGACATGCGAGAGGGGCACAGCGAGAGAGTCGCAAATGCAAAGTGAGACACATGCTGGAACGTGCCGGATAGAAATATTGCGCAAAGGGTTAGACGCGATGAACAAAGATGACAAGCCAAAAGGAAAAAAAACAAAAACAAAAAAATAAATATACTTCCCAAAAAAAGTGGAGTTTCTACAAAAAAAAAAACTGGGATAATATCGTTGGGGACTGAGCAGAAACAAGGAGGATACTAAATCTTGCAGGATCTTAACAAATTATCTTCGAGATAAAGCAAAGCAAAAACAATATTTATGAAAAAATTCATTTTCCGATGAAAATACATTCGAGAAAATGGATAAGCTATTAATCCCAGTCTTTTTCGAGACTAAAAATCGTCCTGGAAATCTGCATCTCAAACATGTGGGATGCAACATTAAAGGGGAAAAGAAAAATAATGAAAATTTGCATGTGTCGATTGTAGAGTGAGGGGAAGAGAGAGAGAGAGAGAGAGGGAGGGAGAGAGAACGGTCGCGAGCATATTTGCTGGAATGAAAAGAAACCTGATGACTGTCGAATGACTGCGGGCGTTATTGATTCTCTTGGCATCGTTTTACGGTAAATGAGGATGAAAATAAAAAAGGTTTCGTGTCTTTTCGTTCGCTCGTTCACTTCTCGACCTTCGTACTTTCTCGCGTGTTCCATTCTCTCAACCAGAGTCGTACGACTTCCTCGTGATTTCCGATTTATTACAATTTCAACATACGGACTCGCATGCAGGAACATACTCATTAGGAAAAAAGTTCGACTTTACTAGAAATCATTGACGCTCCCCCCCGCGTCTCATTTCCTTCGGATCATCGTGAATGTTCATCAATATTCTTTCCCGATAAACCAAAAAGCAAAACGCAGCTGTACGAATAAAAGACGATCTAATTGGCGATATCTTTCGAGCCAGACCCAATTTCAGATACGTTTTTGTTTTTGTTTTTATCGTCACGTCGAGAAGAACAGTCTATGAAAATAATGGCATGGCACAGAGACCCCCGAATTCCATATATTTCAGTGCAAATTTGCTGGTTCTCCCCCTCCCCCCCCCCTCCCTCTCTCTCTTTCTCTCTCGTTATCTGTTTATGTGTCCGATAGATTTACGAGCGGAGATATCGCAGATAGTTTTCTGAAATAATCGTCATCGATACTGGAGAGTGGGTGGTCGGTAGAGGAACAAAGTTAGGGATCACCGGCCGATAGGCGATGAACAAACGAAAAATGAAAAAGGGACGAGTGGGGGGGTAGGGTTTGTATCCGAAGTTGATGGCGTGTACCGGAGGACCAACCGGTTCATCCGCGTCGCTCTCGGCGGCCGGCAGTAACCGTTAAACGTAAACATATAAAGCCGAAATGATAAACGCAACGGGGATATTTAATGGCAGAGCCATTTCGGGCGCGC
This sequence comes from Campoplex capitator, assembly GCA_037576405.1. Classification (NCBI taxonomy): domain Eukaryota; kingdom Metazoa; phylum Arthropoda; class Insecta; order Hymenoptera; family Ichneumonidae; genus Campoplex; species Campoplex capitator. The sequence goes on from JARBWI010000021.1 coordinate 3,255,744, forward strand.
AATCGGGAATACAATGAGAGAGACTCGGCGAAATCGCGGGAGAGCCGTCGTTGCAAAATACATGTTAAGGGTTTGGAGGAGAGAGAGAGAGAGAGAGAGGGCTCTATTGATGGGACAACACAGAGGAACGTCTGTTTGTTCATACGGATTCGTTCCACTCGGTCGGATGATATACCCAATTTTTCGTACACACGTTGAAACATTTGCCGAAATGTATCCACGATCGCATGAAATTCTACAAGTGCGCTTTTGTTCCTATAAACACGTACAGATAATGGCGATATTCGCGAGATATTCGTCTGCCTTGGTTAAGCCGTTAATAACAAAACAACAAAACAAAAGCTCATAACGGGTCATCGCCGAATTTTTTCGTCTTCACCATTTTGGTTCGCTCTTAGACAGGTGCGTTAAAAGCTCTTGTCCTTTATTCGCGCTATATGATTGAAACGTTTTCCTATCGCGAACACATAAATACATACAAATAATACGGACGCGCGCGTATATACGGAGAGGCAAATCTGTAGAACGCGAAAGCGTGTAACGATATTCCGGATGAATGGATAGGATAGATTCGATAGGGAAAAGATTTATCGGTCAGCAAGTGTCCGGGAGACACGCGGGTTGGACGAAGAGAAACAAATTTTACCCTCGTTTCTCCCCCGCGTATAACATCTCCGTTAAAATATACACGTATATGTTCGGCGTTTCGTGTATCATCATCGTTCTATATATATATATATTTGTATACAGGCAAGTTTAGCGGATGAGGAAGAGGAGATTTTAAAGCCTCGTCACCGAGTCGTACTACGAATTCGATAGCGCCGCTTACGCCGTTAGAATTTACGAATTCCACGGGAATATCTGCTCCTATGAATACAATACTGCCGGTCATCGCGGGGTGTGCTCTGCTTCTCTCAACGAACATTCGGCCGAGAGGATGCGACCGAGGGGCGCTGGGTTTTCCAGACCCTTCTCTCTCTCTTTCCTACTTCTCGCTCGCCACCAAACCGCACGTTGGGAAGCATTCTCCATGCGTGAAAGAGCGTTCTGGCAACGTGGCACGCTGCCACCCACCTCCGAACCACCCTTTCCTTCCGATTTCATCCCTTTTTTGAACCACCCCCGTCCTCTCCCACCTCCTCCTCTTTCCCGAAAAGCCCGGTCTGTCCTTCCGCCCGCTCTCGTTGCTCGTAAAACGAAACGGACGAGCCGGAGAATCGGACGTTTCCCCGCACACATGTAAACCCATCCACGATTCACTAACTTTTCGGGCCACTAACACCCGAACGATACCTTTTTTATTTATCCCCGATCTAACGATCAATGAATAACAAAAAATATACGAGAATCAAAAAAAAAAAAGAAAGCGTACACGGATTCGAAAAACCTAAATTACACAAAGAATTCTCCGGGAGCCGTTCATATTTTACTTGCACGTGTTTCCTTCTTTCCTTCGTCGATTCAACTTCCAGCTGGACCTGCCGAAAAACGGAGGTCCGTTTTTGTCCTGGATGTCTCTGCTTTCGAAAACTTTCTTTTTCCTGGTCGGTCTCCGATGAAAATCCCAGTTTGATGGGATTAGTTCCCAGTTAAATCGTGTCAGTATATCAGACCTGTTTAATGTGGCACGTTCACTCGTGGCATGCGAACGCGAGGGATTCTCGCGACTCCTTCCAACGATATTTTCAACCGTATTTGGAGCTTGAGAAACTTGAAAAGGTTTCGATTTCTTTGGTTTTTAAGCCAATCAAATCTTGTCACGGATCCTTTTGTTCCTGTTCTACCAAACACCCCGCGAAAGCTTTTGTTCGTTACCGAGCTAATTCAACTTTGAAGTCTCAAAAAAAAAAAAAAATGACAAAAATAGAAGATTTTCAAACGCGTTTTGCGATGCAAACTCGAATATCGTTGAGATTAAAAGTCAATATGAAACAGGCTTCTATCGAGATAAGAAGTGGATGATTTGCAAGCTTCTCTCTTCCTCTCGGTCACCGTTCGAAGCTTCGATAATCTCGAGTTTCTCTCGTCATGTTGTTCGAACTGGCGTACCGATACTTGGATCCTGTCTCTCCTCCATTTGCATTCTCCTTCGTGGTCGAGGATCCTGGAGTTCCGGGCAAGTTCTGCTTTCCCGCAAATACTCCAAGAAGTCATCGGCGGTTAGCTAGTCCGACGAGGATGCACGCCAACGTCTGTATAATTCCTGATTGCCCGGAGAAAGGGGGAGAAGAGCAAATTCTCGTAACCGTGTTCGTGGCTACTCGATAACTCTAGCATCAGCTTTTCATCAAGCTTTTACACTGTTGATCGTCGAGAGTACAGATCGCTAGGGTAGCGTCCTAAGAACAGAAGCTTTTCAATCGGACGAAAGGATCCGAAAAGTCCATTTTTTATCTAAAATTCAGTCGAATAATCCATTTTTCTAATTCTATGCTGTCCCCTCGTTTCCCAACGTCCCTAACCCTGTTTTTTTATTGATTAACATTAGGATTGATTAAGAATCCTCAATTGTCAACTATAATCGAAGCTCAGTTGGTAATAATTTAAAAAAATTTAATACCGAAAAAAATTAATTGCCGAAAGTTCCGTGAGTTCATTCATCGCAGGCTGCTCCGATGAAGATCGTGAGTGCTTTTTACATTTCTCTCTCTGTTTTTTCCTTCATTTTTTTATTTTCAAACGTCGACAAAAGTCTCGACATATTCGCCCGAACGCAATTTTCATTTCGCAGTTCCTGCGAGTCCATTTGTACGCATTTATCTACGTAATACACAAGCTCATCGGATCTCGACAACTGCCGTCATCATCATCATCATCATTATTATTATTATTATTATTATTATTATTATCATTCTCAACATCAGGCCGAGTGAAAGAGGAGCAGAAAGAAAGAAAAAAAAAAAAGAAAAAAGAAAAAGCACGTTGAGGGGCTCTATATAAATGGTGGATAAATATGAGAGAACGTGGCATTGAGAAATAAAAGAAGTTAGGGGCTCGTATGAAAACTTAGCAGCTTTTATATTTATATACATGTATGTAAAAATGCTTGAGACGAAAGAGAGCCGCGCACGTGGAGAAGCCGAGTGGCTAATATGATCTTTTTCTCTCTGTGTTAACGACTGTACGTTACTGGTAGATAAATAAAAAAAAAAAAAGGAAAAATATATAAGCCCTTACAATGTGAAACATATACGCTGAACTTGCGGAACCCGAGTCTCTGGTAATATTCCATATTCGAATGATATTTCCACCCACATTTATATATACATATATATATATAGAAATATAAATAATATACGTATAGATATGTCTATCACATGCAGCATATTACGAACGTCCCGTACATGCGAGAGCCTACATCGTACATACTTTCTCCCTTGTCACTTATACGCCCATTTGTGTGCACGCGTGTGTTACGCATCGTTGCACATATTCTACGATGCCTCGCGAGTACGTCGTACGCGTACGGGTTATTTCGATTGAAATATGAAGATCGTCGAACGTTATGCTCTGTCGTTTTAGCGGAATCTATGCGACGATCCTGTGCCAAAATAAGTTTTAAAAGAAATGGGGAGACTCGATGATGATCGGAATGGCAAAAAAAAAAAAGAAAACAGAAGAATTCTTGTTTTTTTTTTTTCAATGATTATATCGAATATCGTCTTGATCTAAAAAGTGTACTTTTCTGGCGTTGAGCACTCCGTATAGAATTGAACGTTGTATACATGCATGCAATCCTTCTCTCTAAAACTGTGGGTCTCATGGGTTATTCAAATGAACGGTAAAAATCATCCGTGGCGCCCCTTGAGGGTGAAAACCACCCCTTTCCCCCCACCCCCACCCCCTCCCGCCTATATTGGTTATATTTAAATGGATTTAAAACCCCCGTTGAGATATACGAACACACACTCGCGTATCCCCTTTTTTACCCCTATATCCAACGGTGAGAGCGTACGAAGAGAGAGATAGAGAGAGAGAGAGAGAAAGGGAGGGAGAAGAGAAAAGAGAGAGAGAGAGTACTATCGTGCTCTAAGCCACTCGACCCTTTTTACTTTTTTCTTTTTTTTTCATTCCATCCTCCGCAGCCATAGAGACAAGGGAAAAAGTAATATTGTTCATTGCGAACGAAGAGAAATGGGGAGGACGAGGATAATGCAATTTGTTGAAATTCTATATTTTTATTATATTTCGGGGCCGCTGGGCGAGCGATATAAAAATGCGATTTTTACCTCTTTTCTTTTTTTTTTTCTTCTTTTTTTGCTCGTTTTTGGGTAGCAGATTTTTACCAATTTTCTTTTTCAATCTATTCAAATGAATTCCCAACCTCAATAGTCTTGATTTTTCTTTTACCTGCGCTCTCTCTCTCTCTCTCTACCACTCATTTTATTTATTTCATTTCATCATTTATTTATTTATCTTTATTCATTTTTATCCTGCGTAAAAAATTCATCAGTTTTTATTTTTATTTTTATTTTTTTTTTCATTCTCTCCATTCGGTATATTACGCTGCATAAAAGATGTTTGTCAGTTTATTATGATGATTTTCATGATAAAATTTTTGCGATCTCACGTCGACGTGCTCGCTCGCGCTGCAATCTTCCGATGTACAATTCATATATATATAGGTATATAAATATATAAATATACGCGACGAGACGCTTCTTGTCCTATATACTTATTATTTATATGTATTTGTAATTTATATACATATATAAAAGTCGTATTATACGATGCGCCACGTGGCATTTGTCCTTCGACAATTGAGACAATTGCTGTGTCCCCAGCGTACACTTAATCTCTCGTCTGTTAGGTATAATTCCGCTTTCCGTACTTCGCATACTACGTAACTCTACGTGTGTGGCGTGCATCTTTTCCGCTTCTTCCTTGCCCCCTTCCCTTCATCCCTGGCCTGTCAGTAATATAATTTTATTAAGAAGAAAAAAAGACTGAAAAAAAAAAAATAAAACATTCACCGAGAAAAACTCGATGACACGTTTCATCTCGAGCTCGCTCTCTCGTATTACATTCAATTTCTAATTTTTTGTTTTCTTTTTTTATCTGTTACAGGTGAGTAGCGCCTATTTACCAAAGTACAACGATATCCGTAAGTCTAATATTCATGCATATTCTTATTTAACCCTTGAATTTTTTAAAAATCATATTTTTTTTACATCGATCCGATATTACTGCTCATTTCGTTCGTTTCGCTCTGCGATTTTCTATAAACAATTAAATACCGGTTGAAAAATAATGAGCCACGATGTAAATGCATACACATCTGGCTCAGCGATGTTGGACTATGACGTTAATGGAAAAACCAATCAAGATAATTATCATCGAGTCGAGTATATACTTGCACCGGAATGAAAAAAAAAAAAAAAATAATAATAAATGAAGAAAAACGAAAAAAAAAAAAAAAAACGAAGAGAGATGATAAAACGAAAAGCTGGACAAACTTGCAAATGTAAGCATCCAGTTTTATTTATGTAGAATGTTTAATAAGATATTGCAAAAGTAGAAAAAAATTAAGTAATTATTCTGCAACGCAATAGCGCTCCCCTATATATGCCAAAACTAGGAAATACTCTATTATAATGAGAGTTAATAAAACGCGTTAATAAAGAAGCAAAAAAAAAAGAATGAGAGAATAATCTTGTCGGGATTAAAAAACACAGGTTACGAAATAAAAAATCGCATATTTGTTATTTTCATTTGTTCGATCGTTGAAGGAGAGGTGAGGTGAGAATAATATTAAAAAATTTCATATCGTCGGTTCGGATGCAATCGACGCTACGATCGAACATCATTGCGCAACCTCATTTTCGTTTCGTTCTTTTCATTAACACATGTATATCCGTACAAATATGTTTTTCTTTTTTTTTTTAACTTTTTCTCGTCTCCTCGGTCTCTAGAACTTTTGCATATCCCATTTTATTCGTAATTCTTCTCATATTTTTCCACCATTTTCTTTTTTTTTTTTTCTTTAATCGCGCGCGTCGCGCGCGCCCCTATCGCTCAGAGACGCAATAAAACTTTTATGTATTTATTATTAGAAGATAACAAATGACATTACCGGCTTTATGCGATGTTGCGTCACAGCTAAGCGAGCATAGAATCGACTGCATCGAGTACGTGCCGGACGCCGCGCACTTCTCTCTCACTCTCTCTCTTTTCGACTAACCGAATTATGATTCTTCAAGATCCGATTACTCGACGCGATAAAAAATTCACTCAAATTTGGAAAGCAACGAACCAAGATGAATCTTCTTCGATAAAACCTTTCAATCGTGGCGAAACGCCGCTGAAATGACGTTTAGAGAGAGAGAGAGAGAAACACGATTGCTCGACTAATCTTGCTCCTATATCGATCGATTCAACCTGTTTTATTAGACGAAAATGATTATTATTATTTTTTTTCCTCAGCAAAATAACATTCGACGAAGTATGTTAAGATAAAAGAAGTGAGGAAAATAGAGATCAATACTCGTTTATTTGCTTAACATACTTGATTCTCGATGTATGCACACGTCTGTACGTATTTATATATACATAAAAATATATGTATATTCGTATTTATATGTATGGCCTGTATACATATATAGTGTAATTATGTCATTAACGTCGACACGTGAAACGAAGCGAACTGACGTCGTATAACGATTAGTGAGAAATAGGAGGCTTTATTACATTATTATTGTTATTGTAGTTTGCATCGCGTTATATACTCGTAACGAATTAAATAATGAAGGAAGAAGTGTCTGTCGCTTGTATTATTAATTGTGTCAAGCTTGCATCGGAGCGAGAACCCTTGAATTTTTAAATACAAACGAAAAACTAACAGAGCGAGAGATAAACATTATTCGATGAAGATGCGCTCAGACAAAAGCTCTGCGTTGCTCTTGGATATTTTAAATAATAAATATTTCAAACACGTTTGCTGAGGGATCTGGAACCGAGCAACGGCGGAGGCTTCGAATCGAAGTTTGCATCATTTTTTATCACCATCTGATATCGTCATCAGAAAACTAGTTTTTTTTTCTTCTTTTTTCAACCTCTCATTTACTGTATTATGAAACTAAACAATTGTTCGCTTTTATTATACCGTGCGTGAAATAGTAATTAAAAATTGATTGATTCGATGCTGACGTCAAAGAGAATTGGGGAGAGCGATCGATCGAAATTTTCTTTTGAGATATTTTTCGTTATATATTTTGCCTCTCACGTACGTATTTCGTTCGAAGGGTCACCGATCTGTTTTGTAATATATTACCATATTTCTCATACTTCTCGTTTCGTTTTACCGTAAACAGCCGGAGGCTTCTCTGTTTGTCGCGTTGCCCGCGAGGATCCTCGGACGCACGCGTTTTTTTTCGCTCGTGCCCTCTCTCCGGTTCGAGCCCTCGCTATATATCACTCGAAAAACAGTTCCGCGTACACCCTCCCTGCGGTAAAATCCGTTTTTTTTTTCTTCACGATCATCTTCCCTCGCTACTCGCTACAGGAGTTTCGAAATTCTGCGGTGGTCCAGCGAGGAATAAAAAATAATAATTCGGTCTATCAATTTTCTTTGCACCGCGATGATTCGAACGAAGATCTTTCGGGTGAAATACACCTCATAATTCTTTTCGGGTGTTAAACTGACGGTAATTCATTCGTCATAATTATTTCATTCGCGAAGAATATTATTTTAAAACGTCTGCGTCAAAATAAGTGACACATTATTTGGTTGACGTGGATTGATAACAGTGAATAAGAGAAAGGAAGGTGATAGAAAGGAGTTCTTCTTGCACGAGAGAAGCTTCGTGTGTGAATCCTTTAATATCGAATTTATACCGCAACCGATTCAGGTCTCGGGATAATTTTGTCGTCTCTGACAATGTCTGAATTCGATTGTATGCCGTTGAAGAAAATATAGATCTCGACTCGCTCTCACCAGACGTTATTATAACTGGCAAATTATACGAGTCGTTTTTGCGTTACGTCACGAATTCACACTTTTGTGCATGATCCACGAGTGTCTTTTCAAATCTCTATATATATATATACGCGTTTAAGGTCGCGTTGATCGAGCAACAGAGTGAGAAAGCTCAAATATAACGTGTGTATATCAAAATCGATAATAACTTGGCGAATAATGAAACAAATCTGTCGCCTTGCTGCCACGTTGAAAATTCGATTATTTATTATCATTATTATTATTATTTTTTTCCATTGCTCTACCAGATTATTTATTCGTGCGATGATTTATTCGTTTGATTGTGTGATTGAAATATTTTTCTCGTACGTACGTTCGACGCAATGAAAAAAAAATATGAAGAATCGTCGTTGTATGATTCTTATTGAAAAAAAAAAAAAAAAAAATCCCAACTAAATACATCGCGATCATGATTCATCGAGATATTTAAAAATGGCATTGAAACAATGTCGCTCAGTTTTCTGTCTACGAAACGGTACGAAAGAAATTTGCAAAAAACAATTAATTTTGTCGAGAAAAAAAAATTGGAGGAAAGATCTCGATCGAATCGATTTCTTAGAAAATTCAATTTAATCCGATTTCTGATGAATTATTCCACCTTACGAATAGGTAAAAAGAAAAACTGTATCATACGATATATGATTCACATTTATTAGGCATGTATGTTTGTTGGTTGTAAAAGTTCCTCGACGATCGTTATCGTACGAGTTTGAAAAATTCAACGTCTTTTCTCCCTCTCTCTCTCTCTCGCTCTCTCCACCGCATTTTTCAACGTTAGAACAGAACGCAGTGTCGCAATATTATTTTTAATAATGCCCCACGTGCCTCCCGACGGTACAGAGAGAAGAGAGCGAAAGAGAAAGAGAGAGAGAGAGAGAGAGAGAGAGAGAGAGAGAGAGAGAGAGAGAGAGAGAGAGAGAGAGAGAGAATAAGGAGGAGAGTTACAAGCGAGGACCCCCCCGCGCCTCCGTCACCGCGCCCTGCCGTTACATTACGCGGTAAATAATAAACGTTTGCAAGGCCTTGGAAGTTATTATACAATATATACGTTCGTATACGCCCGATGCCATTACGGGTATCGTATATTATTAATGCAGTGACGCTCAGCCGGTAGTTTACACTCCCAAGGCAATGGCGGATCCTCATCGTTCATTTCGCCTTCTATAACACTATTATATATTACTGCATCAACTTCTCAAAGTCAAAACATTCATGACTTATTCACGGGAGAGGAAGGAAGAAGCAGAAGAAGAAGATGAAGAAAAAAAAAACACATTCTGAAACATATCTACGATATAAATAAATTGTCTGCGAACACTGCGCGCACCGATTATTCCGTACTATTGACATTCGCATCGTTCACGTGCTCTCGCATCGCGACTATTTTATATTTCATCTTTTTTCTATCTCACTCTTTTCCAATCGGCGTCAACCCTGTTTTTTTTTTTTCTTTTCTTTTTTCCCATAAAATCGTACCCTGTCTCCGATAATACGAGTTCGAATGAACTTTCGATCATTTTCGGAGCCAAAAACTCCGAAATAAAGAAAAAAAAAAAAAAAAAAAAACTTTCGAGACCATTTACGAAAGAAATCTTTCGATCATGCGATGATTCGGGTTGAAAGTTCAATAATTTTCATGCGCCCGAATCGAAATTCAATTTCCCATGATTCAGCGTGGAGTAGAAAAATTTAAGCTTTTTTTTTCCTCCATCCAAACGAGAATGAAAAGACGCCGAAAACGTAGAACCTTGCCGATAACGTGACCGGCAAATCGTTACACCTGATGCACGAATAAGTCTCAACCGAGATTCAGCTCGATGCATCTCTCGCCGCCGCCTTAGTTCTCGCTGATAAACATATAAAAAAGCGCAATTCACGCGTTAAATTAAAAGCAATGATAATTTTTCGTTCGCCGGAGCTGATGGCGGCAATGCCAGGGAAGGGGAAAGTCATACTAGCTTAATTGCGCAGTTATTTTGTTGAGATAAGCTCGATGTACCGTATATGCATTATTATTATACACACATGTATAGTTGGCATTATGAGCAAACTTACGTATGTTTATACATTCATATATATGCATTAAAATATATATATATATATAGATATAGATATTAACATGCATGTCTATAGATGTATAGTGCGAATGCAGGAGATCGTTTAACGCGCTGAGTTCAACGAGTCTCTCTCTCTCTCTTTTTTTTTTTCTCGGCGGGCAGTAAAGAGATTAGGTCAATTATTATACATGTTACAGTCGCAAGAACGAAGAGATAGAACAACTTAACTTTTATATCAATATTTATTATATACGATAAGATTAAAGTGAGCGAGTCTCTCGAGGAAAGACGTTTGCTAGAGCGCGCGAGCGCGCCAACTTATACTGGGGGAAATTTGTTAATGCTCGACTTTCTGTATTTATATTGTTACGTCATCGTCACGACGAGTAATAAGGCGCGACTGAGAGTCGCGCGCGCGCGCGCGCGGGCGGGGAGACGGGACGTGGCGCTTTGTATGGAATAAAACGGTGGGGTTCTCATTCGCAAGAATCCTGCGATATGTATATAGAGGTCTATTGGAAATTATGAGAAAGAAGAAAAAAAATAATAATAATGAGAAAATCAATGATAATTGTCAAAGTTGAAACGCTATAAAATGTCGTTGGTCATTCGAACCGCTGTGATTAACACTTCCGCTGATTTTTTATTTCGACTCGAAATACGCGTTTTTAATGACGACTTTTACACTATTAAAATCTTATCGTTAATTTCGAAAATTGATTAATTGAGGCGCTACGAAATTTTAGATCCACGCATTGAGAACCTGCGACAAAGGATCTTCTCTTTTTTCCTCTATTTTTTTTCTTCTTCTTCTTCTCCTCTCATTTCTTTATTATGAAAATAAAATTATTGCGCAAGAAAATGACTCGGTTTGCTCATGATACGAACGCATGCGAGAGAGACGTCGTGCCCTGCCATTATTATTAATAAACCGTACGCTCGGTATTATTGCGAGAAAACTATATATTCACTGTCACCCGAGAGCGATTCTACACCCGGTGACAATATTTTTTTTATTTTTTTTTATTTTTTTTTTTACTTCTGTTCTGTTCTTCTATCTCGTTCGGCTTCTTTTGCTCGGTCTTCCGTATGTCCGAGACAATAATTGCCATTTTTACTCACCGATTATCAAGTGGAAATGGGCCTTTGCGATCAGACAGCGCTGTCGATTCAATCGTGTGCGGATATACGCGAACGAGATAAATTCATTTTCAATAATAGCTTCGATCTATCTGAATTATTATTATTATTATAAATATTATTATTAAAATTCTGAGAATTACAGTTTGTTGAGCGAATGGGAAATACAAAATTCTTGTGAAATTTGTCTGGTATATATTTACAAATGGAACACCACCTGAAGAGAGCTCCAGTTTTATTTTTTCATGAATTTAACACTATTTTGCAGCATGAAAATATGTTTTTATGGCGGTGAAAGGTCATATGATATTTTGAAAAATGGATTTTCGGCACTAATTTTCTTTTAATAATCGCTTTTTTTTGCTAAAAATCGTTTCAAATTATTTTTCATTGTATAAGAAGCTCTTGAAAAAATTTTCAAGCTGTTTCGAGGTAAAATTCCGCTTGTAAATATTTACCGTAAAAATGAATTCACTGGAATTATGAAGAAAAAAAAAAAAATTCTTATTGACAGTCAAATATTCTATTGCTATAAAATATTTCGGAGATAAATTAAAAGAATACTTGGAAAGGATGTCGATAAATTTTTATTTTTTCTATTTCATTTTTTTTCTTTTTATATTTACACAATGTTTAAACACATGTTGTAATTCTAATGAAGATTCCGATAGATATATACAAATGTTAACCGAGTGTCAGACAAATTTGCGCGTATTGAAAAATTTCGTTTGAACCTTATCTATGAAAACATGGAAAGCTAAATAATGTATTCCAGTGAAAAAGAAAAAAAAATAAGGAAAAAAAAAATTAATGGGTCGAGTGGAAAAAAAACATTGACAATTAGTAATAAAAGCCGATAATATCGAGCGAAATTGAGCGTATAGTTTACTCAACGTTCTTAATCGTATAACGAAACGAAAATACGATGCAGCATTATTACAGCACTGCTAATTACGCCAAGATTACGCAATCGATATTAAAAATCCCAATCAATCGTTGATTGATTTTCGTTGCACAGATTTTCATCGGAGAGAGTTCTGATCAATAATATTTTCTTCAAAATACAAGAGCCCGATGAGATTTTTTATGCGTTCGCAGAGATTCTCGAATTTCAATATTGTCTTGTGCTTGTAGTTTTGTATCTATGAGATTCGAGATGGAAACGGCGATTCAAGGAATTTCTGCTCGAAATTCAAAAAGATAGCAATTCTTTGAAATTTTTATAGCATCTTCTTGAACATATTCCGCGTGTTCCAGCAAAATTTCAACACGATTGACCATCTACTTTCCGAGATAAAAAATCGTAAAGTTACATCTGAATTGCACAGAGTCTTATGGCTATTACTATTTTGACAGGAGAAATTATTTAGAATCATGTAGTAGAAAAAACGATGGCTCGACGCAAATTCGATCAAGTATTGACTTATACATGACAGTGACAGAAAAAAAAAATGGACTCGATTTACCGCGTACATCATGAGATATAATGAAATTCCTTGGGATATGGCCGCACGTTCCTCAAAGTAGGAGCAGAACTTTTTTTAATTATTGGCGGTTTTTTAACGATCGATTCGCACATGCTCGGCATTCAGCCGCGTGAGTTTTACATTGTTGAATGTTAATTTATTCATAATCAAACCACAATTGATATAATACATATTTTTTTTTTTCGCAAACATAGAAGTCGTCACATTGACGACTTCTGAATTTACAAACGCGTAGAAAAAAATTCATAAATTAATCTCCAGCGTTTTTTTTCTTCTTCTTTTTGAAGGAAAAAGAATTTATGTATACACACAGGCGATCGGTATTCAACGTCTTATCATTACAACTTTCGACATTGCGGTACACGGGGACGAGAAAACAACCAGAATATTTTAAAAAGAAACGCACCGTGTATATATAACTCCCTCTCTCTCTCTCTCTCAAAATATAATACTCATATAAAACATATTTATCGTCATAAAATATGGATAAAAAACGAAGATATACACTCACACACACACACACACATATATATATAAACGCAAACGACGCTAGAAAGTCGGTTCGATACCGACCTCCTTGCGCGAAAAAAATATGCTACCTCATTCACTACCACCGAGGAGGAAACGTCCGAGAGAGAAAGAGATGGATGTAGAAATAAAGAAATAAAGGAAGAAGAAAAAAAAGGTACAAGCTCGTAGTATATTATATTCACGAGAGTATAGGAGCAGAGAGAGAGAGAGAGAGAGATGAATGAATGAAAAAAGTTGAAGGAAGCGAGAGAGGATATTTTAACATATATATATTTATTATACTACATGCACACACACATATATATATATATATATCGAATTAAATATACGATACATTATTCATTTAAAGTTCTTTCTACTTGCTTGCACGGTAGATTGTGTGTACGTACTATATTCATGTCCTAGCTGTAATACCTATAGCATAATATCTCCTGTGTATAATGTAATGTCTGCTGTGTGGACGTACATATACATAAATATATAAATATATATATGTAGATAAAATGAGAGACATATAAAATATATTAGATATAGTTATACGTTAGAAGGCACAAGATATTCTACGCGGATCGTGGCAGCTTTTGTCCAGGGGTCAAACCTCTTTTCAGGAGCTCTTCAAAAATTAACTTCTCTTCTCTCAAAACATTTGCGAATTTCATCAGCCCGAGTCATTTATCGCATGAATCACTATACGATATTCAATTCTTGTAAATTCACCAAAGAAACTCGCAGACGATCGAAAAATTAATAAATATCAAAATTACTTTTATGAGGGAATCAAACGTTTTTGCCTCTTTTTTTTCTTTCTTTCTTCGGAATTTTGTACTTTTGCAACGTTTGACTTTGAGCGAAACGCAACGTATGCATCAGACGCGAGAGCATGCGGTATACTTGAATAACACATTTACTTGTATATTTTGCACATAAAATATTCACATCGATGTTGAGTGTATTTGTAATATGAAATGCCGAGAGGAAAAAAAAGGCGTAAGTCTCATTAATCCGGGCATCGAAGAATCAATCCTGCGCCCTTCCATTTATTGAGTTTCGCGTATTTTTTTTTTTTTTTCTCAACCCCGTGTACGATCCACACGTGCGCTCAACTCCGAGGATATAACTGTATGAAAAACTCGGATGTAGACACAACGTATTATGTCTTGGGCTCGTAGTTGACACACGATGTACAGTGATGCACACGTATTTATACCGAGAGAAAAATGAGAGATGAAAGGCGCACGATGCGTGTAGCCGAGAGGATTTCATCGACTCGGACATGTATATATATACGTACAGGCGACCGACACTTCATGAGACTTGCACGTTTACTCAAACACTCCTATATACATGTATATCGATGTATGCTAAATCTTTTTTCGTCCCTTATACCCCCTTTCTTCATCTCCTTTCTTCTTTGCCCCCTCCCCCTCACGTTTTTCTTTTCTTTTTTTTTTCTTCATTCAAAAGATGGCGCCGATAGCTCATTTACAATTCTATGGCGTACGTCGATACTTCTGATTTATCGTTACTGTATATATCCTCCTTCGAATATTGCATTCTATTTATACATTAGCATGATTCTTTGAACGAATTTTTTTTGTTTCTAAGATATCATTATTAATTGTTTTATTTTTGTATTTATATCTTTACTTTTTCCGGCTGATGCTTACTCGCCGCTGGCACTTCGGGGCCGAGAAGCTTCCACGGCATCCACGGAATGCTACCGTTCAAAATCTTTTTCAAATCCCTTAGTCATCGGATCATTTTTTTTTTTCTTTCGTTTGACATTATTGCGAATATTTTTACCGTTTTATGTTTATGGAAAAATAGCAATGGGCGAAATAAACTGTGGACCGAAATCGAGTCAGCGGAACAAGCCCTCTTTCCCTCTCAATCGCGGGGGGTGAAACAGAGAAAGAGGTAGAGAGAGAAAGTGCGGTGGCGCTTGGCTCTGGTTTCATTGTTTGACTTATCGGCCGTTGCCACGTGCTTTACATAATGGCGGTGTTGAAAACGCGGTTTAACGATATCTAAACACGAGTGTCCGGGCGAGAGAGAGAAGGTGAACGATTTCGCGGGTTCACGAGCGAGAGAGCCTGAGGGAAAGAGGAAGGGAAAATGAAGAGGGCACGAACGAGCGGGGAGGATTGAATTCCGGCGAATGAATCGGCGGAAAGGCACGTGCGGGAGGTGAGCCAAATGAATCGAATCAGCCGTTTCGACGGGAAATGCGAAGCTGGTCCAGCGATATAAACCGGAGAGCGAGAGAGAGAGAGAGAAAGCAAAAGCAAAAGCGAGTAACAGCCGGTCCGAGTATCCGAAACTATACAGTTCGAATACGTCGTGGATGAGCAAGAATAGCGGGAAACCGAGGCAGAGGATGTTCCTCTCCCTTGGCTCCCCCTGTCCGCCCTCCTCCAGCACTTCGATTCTTGACGCGGTGCGTTCACGCGCGGGACTCGGAAAAAGGGTATATATGAGGAAAGCACACGCGGTCACAAAACGCCAAACTGCCCAGTGAGAATGCAAGAGAGAGAGAGAGAGAGGGAGTAAACCACGAATCCGGAGCTGCGAATAGCAGATACGGGAATGCTTAATACGTTTTGCACCGATCAATTATACATCGGAACGTACGCGTTTTAATGTCACGTGGTTAACGCGTATGTATCCCGAGTCCTATATATATATATATATACCTATACATATATTGATGGCGACTCGATCCCTTTGGATTCGGGCATTTTTCATCAAAACCCAAAACCCCTAGAAGAGACTCGAGAGTAACGAGCAATTACAATACTTCCCTCGACTTATTTCGCGTCATTATTTCGCTCCGAATCTCGACCAGCATTTTATTTTTATTGCAAATTCTTCGGCGTTCTCGCTTCAAGGAATAATACAGTTTTACCTCTTTTGTATATCCGTTAAATATTTATCTGATAGATCTCTCGAATATTAAATCAATGACTATTCAAATAAAAACTAAATGCGAGTATATACGAACGTTCGTGTACAGTTACGACATAGATATACGTATATTACACGTGTAATATATTGTGTGAGGATCATTGGTAATTTGTTGGACGTCCCGACGTGAATTATACCGATTTCTGCCGACCAATCAAGCAATTATTCCTAATTACCCGTGGCACGAAATATTATATATTGTTTTATATGGGCGCTCACGCCCATTCCACTCGATCTCGTATATTCTCTTTTTTTATTTCTCTCTCTCTCTCTCTCTCTCTCTCTCTCTCTCTCTCTGAAACTCAGGCAGAACCTTCATCTATATCCGAGGCCGCCGACGTCGAATGGACTCGAGTTATTACCGCTAATCTCGTAATTACCAGCCGAATGGAGAGAAACCCAATGTCTGGTCAGACAATATATATATATATATATATATATATAAATACAAACTTGGAGCACTCCCTGTTTCTACTGCTGCTAATACTAACAGAGAAGATCCTTTCTGTACACATCTATATGTGTTTTATATATATATACATACATGCATATATATGATTGAACAAAATCGCGGGGGCGCAGACTTTCTTCCAATAAATTCCCATTAGAAAGTCCGCTAACGATTCGGCTGCTCTTACGAACCTCCCTTAATCCCATCTCATTTTCCTTCTTCGTTCCACCTTCTATTTATAAACTTCATTCTCATTCACATTTCTTCTCGTAACATCCTACGTATACTAATCCCAGTTTTGATTTTTTTTTCTTTTATTATTTTTATCAAAACTTTGTTCTCATCGCTCTTTAATTATATGACAAAATTGTCATTTTTTTTACAGATTGTTTTTCACGAATATATTCTTTTTCAATGATGATCGAGTATCTCGAAAGAGAAATCCATTTTTCTTCGAAATTTCGAGCATCCCATTGCTTGATCAAAAATATGAAGTTTTTTTTTGCCTTTTCGAACAAGTTCGGTGAAGCAATTGTTGGAAATCTTGACTTTGATTAACAATTTAACTCGATGAAACAGTAAATATTTCATTTGCTATTTATTTTCTGTCGTTTATCAGATTTTCCGATCAAAGATACAAGTCTTGAAAAATATGAAAAAAAAAAAACACAAAAAAAAACAAATCTCTGGAGCCGGCGTTCCGAATAGCCGAGAGAATATATATTTTTTTTCTCTCTCGAAACTCCTTTAACATATTATCATGATTAAAATAATAACAATGATAATAATCGTAGAGAAAATAATAATAATAATAATAATAATAATAAAAATGGAGCGTTATTGCTAGTAATAATTTCCAGGAGTGTAATCGTTGAGAAAGAAGCGTGGTTTCCGGGATCTTGTCGAAGAGTTAGAAAGAGAGAAAGAAAACGAGAAGGAGGAGGAGGAGGGGGGAGGGGGGAAGAGATGGGTAACTGCGTCCATAATCGTTATCGTTACGGTTTACGTCAGCGTCTCTACGCTACTTTTCTCTATTTCGAATCCCTTTTTGCTTTGCCGCCTTTCATTCGAGTTGTTCCTTCATCCCTCAACTGTGTGTTCCGACATCACAACGGAATCATCGAATAATTAGAATATCGTCGAAACGCCGGCTTCGTTTCATATTTAAACAATGAAAAATTAAAAAACAAACGTTATTTCTTTACGTTATAACGTTGTTTTATTTTTATTTTCGTTAGTTTTCTTTAAAGGGAAAATAGGAGCTTGAGATAATGGTATGAGAGGGAGAATTTTTTTTTTTTTTTTTTATCGAACTACCGCGAGCGAAACTGCGTCTGTTTCTGCGTCTACGGCTCTGCTGTAGTAAAGGGCCGAGGAAGAAACATTAGTTTCAACGATTATTAGAGTTGGTTCTGCCTGAACGGGTTACATAAATGCGCGGGAGGAAAGTCGTCCTGAGCCCCCCCCCCCCTCCCTCTGCCCCCTTTCGCCTCTTCCCTAAGGGTTGGAAAAAGTTGATACGCACGGAGAAAAGTTGCAGGGGTGTGAGTGCTCGAAAGAGGACATCGCCGAACGGTATTTACAAAGAGGGCGAAAAAAAAAAAATAATAATAATAAAAAAAAAAACTTACGCTTCTTCTCAAAAATAGCTCTTGGGGGGGCTCTCGACCATTTGACGCTTTGGCTCATTGTTATTATCCTCATTGTTATCATTATTATTATATATCTACAGTCATAATCGTTATTAATATATCTGCGATTATGATAACTGTGACTATAACTATTATTATTAATATTACTATTACTTTTATTATTATTAAAGGCATTATTCGCCTTTCTCCCATTATGTTTTATGCCGATGCTCGAACCAGCGAACGTTAGTCTTCTCTCGTTGGGTTCTATCGTATCTCTGCTCTCGTCATTGCTCTCTCGCCAAAACAAATAACGTTGAAAGTATTATTTTTTTTTTTTTTATTTCATTCATTAAAGATTATTCGTTCTCTCTGATATCACGTATTTCGCTATTATTCGTCATTTTTTTTTTTTTTTCCTTTTTTACTACTGATATTTCAATGCCAGATTTTTATGTTTTTATGTAACTTGTTTGCGGGTAAAATCGTCGTCGAGAGACAGAGATGCGATGTTTCATTTTCGATATATAAATGTGTTGTTTCGTGCAGTTTATTCAATGCCCAACGTGTACAATATATATTTAGACTTTTGTATTCATATTTATTGTATATCGAAATGCAAAGAGCGTAAGGACGTAACTGGCGTCTCGGTATCGATGCCGAAACGCACGAGTTACGCCGTTTCGTTTATCATCCTTGAGCACCGGTACACAGAACCAGTGCCGCCCCCGGACCCTTTCGTTTCGCTACCGAAATCCATAATTTAAGAATTTTTTCCAGAGTGGAAAACTTTGGGATAAAATAGTGTAGCTAACACGGCTGGGAGAGATCGGGCCGTGCGAAAGTTTCGTAATACATTGCTAGGGGTTTCTCCGCGTCTACTCCGGTTCCACAACCACGACGACGACGACGACGACGACGACGATGCTCGAACGAGCCTCGTGCAATCTCCAGTGCAGTATAAAATGCCGAGCGTTTTTTTTTTTTTTTTTTCCATACATATATACATGCACGTGGTTCCACGTGTGTGATACAAATCGGATTTCCTAAGTTTCAGATCAGAATTTCAACGTTTGAAAAAAAGAATAAAAAAATGGTGGATTTATCAGGAGAACGACAAAAAAAAAACATGTTTTTTTCGGAATCGCGAGTTTAGATTTTTGTTCGCGTGAGATTTTGGCCGATTATTTGATTTCGTGGATCATCGTAGCGTTCTCCGGATCATTTTTTCTTTACTATACATAATCGTCCAATCCTCAGCTCCGTTGAAGTGAATAATTTTCGAACAGTTTCAACAGCTCAAAAAGCTTTTGCAAACCTTCTGCCCTCGCGTTACGAGATGTCGATTTAATTTTATCCAGTTTTTATTTATTTATTTATTTATTACGCACATGCTGAACCGGTGGTTGCGAGAGAGCGAGAGTGGTGCGGAGATATGGCGAGTCGAAGGAAAAGGGCAGTGCTTCGATAGCGCCAGCTGGATCGGAAATATTGCCCATAAATATTCGAGATATAACTGGCAATCGTACGAACGAAGTATATATATTTATATACTACACATATATATATAAATATTTACGTGTCTCTTTTTCCTGGACGCACGTATACATGTTTATTCGAACGTACTGTCTGTACTACGCGTGTATTTTTCTTCCAATTCATTCAATCATCCTACGGTTGTTGTTTTTTTTTTCCTACTGAAACAAAAACAGCGTTCGACAATCGTTACGAAGAGTTTTCAGCAAATGACTTTTCATTGCTATCCGGAGAACAGAACAGTCTTTTTTATTTTTTTTTTAAATTTATTTTCTCGATTTCAAATTAATTCCCAACTCCATTAAACCGAATCTTGAGACTCTTTGGGCGAATTCATTAACAGTACAAAAGGACTCGATCGTTTAACGCGGCTGCATACGCGAATAAATCAAATTAATTAATTGGAATACCGTTTTAAATAATGAAACGCGTTCATAATTTCGTGAGAGAGTGAGAGAAGAGAGAGGAGGGAGAAAAAATGTATGGCTTTATATATATCGGTGCGTATTCGAAAAAGATTTAATGTCGGAGGAAAGGGAAAGGGAGAGGAAAAGAAAAGGAAAGATGTGGAGAAGGAGTTAAGTGGAATGAAAAAAGGGGGAGGATAAACGCGCTGAACGAGTATACGATAATATATAGTATAGAGGTTCGTATGAAGATAAAGGGGAAAGAAGGAGTGAGGAACCTTGTGGATTCAATGATCCAGCGATATATATATATATATATATATATATATATGTGTCTATACGTGGATATAAAATAATAATAATTTAAAAAAAAGAAAAAATTGTGTGTATACATGTTGTACAGTCGTTATATTAGGGAGATGCGTGTAATCTCTGACGTATGTGTACGTGAAACCGGCTGTGGAACCGATTCGCGACGCCTGTTGATTATAGCAATTAGCTGCGATCGGTAGTTGTAGTTTGTCGGTAGGTTTGAGAAGCTTCAGAATCCAATGCGGGAGAGAAGCAGGGATCATGAGCTATGAGGGGAGCGCGAGCAGCGGGAAACGTTGAAGATATGCGAGAGGAGCAGAGAACGTGTCAATGTTTCGTGAAAAGCCTGAGGCCACTTATAAATTACAGGCTTACCGAACGGCCGACCGCGAGTGATGCCTCATCGGGATGTTAAATTTGAAAAAAAATATACTATGAAGAGATAAAATTTGATGCGAGAAAATTTTCTCCTCGCGCTTTGTTGTCGATTTCTGGCTGATTTTGGCACGATTTACAGGCCTGGTCGAACGCTTTTTTTTCCTCAGAATTTTCTCGAAATAATTGTTGAACTTTTCAGCTCTGAATTGCTCTTTTGATGAAAGAAATTTTTTAAGATTTCCTTTTTCGATAACGATTCCAGCAGATTTTCGTTGACTTGTGGGATGAGGACAAACTTGCGGAAAAATAAAGTTTGACCCTTTGCCATTCGGTGGGATTTCGTCTCGTCTTTTTTCACCAAAAGACGTGACTATAAACGTGAACCAATGCGAGAAACGAGAAAGGGAAAGGGAAGAGACAAGTACCTCGATTCCGACGCCTCCACTCTGTAAAGCACGGTGTGACGAAAAGACGAAGAGATTGCGAAATAAAAAAAAAAGGAAGGAAAAAAATTAAAAAAAAAAGGTCGCGAAGAGTCGAGCTACCCCGAGTGTATGCGCCAGAAAAAGGAAGAGAGAGAGAAGAGGGAAAAAAATAAAAAGGGAAAAATATTTCCGCGACGAGCTCGTCTTCTTTCGTTCCTCATTCCTCTCGACTCTCTCTCTCTCTCTCTCTCTCTCGTGCTCTGCTCTACGCGCGACAAAAGCTCCGAAGTGGCTCTTTCATTGGCCGTGCACGACGCGTAAAGCGCGAAATAAAAAATAAAGAGAGGGACCCGCGAGGTATTATTCCAAATGGTTCTATATATATAACTCCGCAATATGTATCTTTCTCCTTCTCACACTTGACGGATTTCCTATACAAGACTTCTCACTCGCACTCTTATCCATCTTTTCATCTTCGCGTTATGTATGTATATAAATATAGATTTTTTTCCCAACCCTCTCTCTCTCTCTCGTCACGTCGTATATCTTCAACTTTTTATTTCTAATTTTCTCCCTGCTCTCTCTCACTCTCTCTCTCTTTCTCTCCCGGTTTCTGCTCAATTTGTACAAAACTTTTATCGCCTTCTTAACACTCGCTTTTTATCCTGATTATTCTCACGATTTTTAATTATTATTCTTTTCCTGGATAAAACAAAAATATCAAACAGTATACAGAGAGAATGATCGAGTACGGTTAACGATAAAATGTACGATGAAAGCTGCGACAGTGCACCGAAACGTTTACGTTTTTCGAAAACACATAATTATTAAAACGTTTTGTAAATCGATGCTCGATACATTTTACTTCAAACTAAAAAAAATTTAATTATAATGACAGATGAAATGTGACATTCGATGCAATTGAATTCTTGAGTATCTCTTCCGATAGCCCCATTCGTTGTATTTCTGAAATATTCATTTGTCAGAAGAAAGAAAAAAAAACTTGGGAGATATGAAATAAAAAAATAATGGTCTTGAAGGGAAATTGATTTAACGAGGGTGAAAAAATGACATAAGAAGCAATAAACTCAAGACCCGACGAAACGGACAGGAGAGTCCCGTCTCTGACCAGCAATTTTCATCAGCCTGTAAAAAAGGCGGATCTCTCGAGTGATTAGTAAAAAAATAATGATTTCCCCACTCGCTTTTCTTACGCTCAGTGATTCTTAGCGACTGGTGAGAGAATTCTTGGTGAAAACTACCCTCCTCCGACCCCTTGCGACGGTGTCGAGTATATTGCGCTCGGGAGACGCCTACAAGTCGCTCGCTCGTGTCCCGACGTAATCCGACCAGTAATTAGTCAATTAATTAAGGTTTGCATAATTATTAGCGAGGAGAGAGCCAGCAGAGACGAGAAGAAAAGAAAAAAAAAGAAAAAAAAAAGATCAAATTAAAGGAGGAAGGGGACATGCCGAAGAAAAAACTAGAAACCGTGGTCGAAAGCGTTCCTTCAATTTTCCCTTTTTTTTTTCTTTGCGCCTCCAACACACACAGCCACACACGTGCATAAATATCGACGCGATTGGGAATTATTGAAAAAATTAATTGTGCGTGAAGTCTACGAGGCCTCTCTGCACGTGTTTCTCACCCCTTAATCTCTTCTTTTTTTCCTTCTTTTTATTTCTTTCTTTACCCTCGATTTTTCCACAGATTCTCCTCCCGCTTGGCTCATTCGTTCTTTCTGGCATAAATATTTTTTATTTTTTTTCATTTTTCTTTTTTTTCTTCACTCTTCCGCTATCGGTATCAAACACAAAAGTAATGCACCCGAGTGGCATTGAAATTTCACCTCCGCGTGTGTACACCTCCTCACCGATCTTTATACTCGTGCCATTTATCCGTAAAACTTCATCGTGGGCTATGAGCTTACAAATAAAATAACGATCTCACCTGCCATCGGGAAAGAAAAAAACAAATCAATGGTAAAGAGGAAAAAGAAAAATAAAAATTCGAAATGTTGATAAGATCGTAACGGTCCTTTCGTAATCATTCGTTGACTGCAGAAATTCTCTCTTTTTTCATCAATGTCAGACTCACTATACTTATCGAAAAAAAAAAAACGTTCACAAAACAGATTTTGCAAAAAATTTTTTCAAAGACAAATATAACAAATAATCTTTCGAGTCACAATAATCGATAGCGTTACATCGAGAGTTCTCAATGCTGAGCACACACAAACAGATGGTTAAGGGCAGCAGTTCGTACAACTGGAGCGTGGAACACGTTGAACGTACGATCGTCATTATCAGCTCTCTGTTTTATCATGAATTATAATTAGCTGCATAAATATGCATTCGTCCGTAACGTAATTTGACCAATAACATTAAATTACTCACACTGGCTCATTGAGTAAGAGAGAGAGAGGAGTCGAAGTAAAATTCCACGAGAGAGTTTCGAATCTGGCGGATGATTCGTCCAAGTCCACAGAGTGTGTGTGTCGGGGAGTCGTATATACACGACGATAATACGATTAATTCGTGCTGCTAATTGACGATAATTAATATAAATAAATGATGGTATATTGGCAGCAATTTCTGATCAGGTGACACGAGCTAAAAATCGTCTTTATCCGTATATTATAATTCTCTTTGTCAGCATAACAAAATTCATTGAAATCTGGAAAATATCTCTGTAAATTGTGTTACAACGAATTACAATCTCTACCGGTTTATAGATCCCCGCATTGGTCAATTAATTATAACACGATTCGTCGTAACGTTGATATTTCATTGCTATTCGTATTGTTTCAAAACTTCGTTACCAAAGCACCCGCCGATTCATCCAAATTCAAAGATTATATTCATACAACGTGTTATTCAACTTTATTTTCTTCTTCGATGAAGAATCCATCGGACCAACGATTCAACAATTAATATTTATTCTCCTCTCATAATATTATAATGGATAATTGAATGAAAAATTAAATAAATAAAAATCTTGGTAACGAGAGATTTGAAAACAAATGTACAACACGCGTAGGTGAGTCATTAATTCCACTCGACATAATCGATTTGGCAGGGTTACGTCGAGGGGGTAGAACCCAGTTGAACGCGAGCTGTCGTTCATGTCGACGCCTCTTTATATACTCTATATATGCTATCGCCTCTTATAGACATATATATACATATATTCATATAGAACAAGCTATACGTACAACCTATCACACTTCTATTTATACGAGTCAGCGAAGCGCGAGCCCAACGCACGCCAAATATATGCGGTTATATATACAGAGAGCTCGCGTAATGCACCCTTACATATGAACATTTATATATATATATATATATATATATATACTTATATATGCATTCGTATTGTTATATACCGATCCCTTATTATATTCTCCATATACGAATACATAATTACAGATTTCGTAACACAGACTGTTTACATTTTGGCTTGTCCGCGCCGTGTCTAATGCACTTGGATTTATATATCGAGTTACATATTTCCGATGCGTACTGCTGTATCGAATCGATGTCGTTTCGTGTCTCTATCCACCAAAGAAAGGTCCATTCAACGTCCATTATCCGGGAAGCTTTTGTATTCGCAATGATTCATTCGGAAAGTTTATCATTTTCTTCGAAATGACATTTATGTATTTTTGCCTAATTGAGCCTTGATGAAAGTGTTAACGTGATTAAAAATTTTTTCTGTCACTCTGAAAAGTCAACTTCATTTTTTATATTCGGGTTTGAGATCTTGAAAGAAACGGTAAAGCTGCGATATCGTTGCGGTGGAACGATGGAAAATAATTGAAAAAAAAAAAACAGATATGATTTCGTTGGGGCAGACGTAAAAACATATTTGATGAAGAGAACTGTCTTCCGGATGCATGATCGCGTTGTATTTTACTTGGTAGAATAAGCCGGTGTCTGAACCTACCTTATACATAGTTGCGGATTTTGAATCGTTACACTCGAGAAGCTCAGAGACTGCGGAGATATGCTTGTCTGGAATTAATTTCCAGGGTAGTTTTTTGTTCGTTGTAAAATGGCCAAAAAGAAAGAGGGAAACTTGTTAATCATGCATGTTCCTCTTCGTTATTCTTTTGCTTTATCATTTTTTTTTTTTTTCTTTCTTCCACCGGTTTGTGTCGAGGTGAGCGCGAAACTTCCGTCTCGTTGATCACGAATATATCCGGCAAATGCCATTCAGACGAAATAATTTTAATTGCTATTTTATTCATTTCACAATTGTACGAAATACCAACGAAACCTTACAATCGAGATTTCACATGTGCTTTTTTGTTATTTTTTTTTTTTTTCAAGTAAAAAAAAGAACACGTTGAAAGCGTTACAAAGAATTCTGTACTCCCATTAAACAGGATTTAACTCGATGCCTTTGGCTGACTCGATTCAATTAATATGAAATTTCTTTTCAAATAACATGAACTCATTATTTGCCCAACGTTATGATGACTTCGTTACGTATATCTTGGAACGAAATTCGATGACGTCAAGAGCCAGACAAAATCTCAATTCGTATACGAAATACACGTCGATCGACAGGAGCCTGTCGAGATAAAAATCTGAGAGAACTCCAGACACCTATAAATGTGCACAAATATCTATCAGCGAATACAAAACGAAAGATAACTCGTCGATAGCGAGAATAATACGCGGGGATGATCAATTCTATATTGAGATTTAAAATGAAAAGGAAAAAAAAAAAAAATATTAATTAACCCACTCGTATGAGAGACTGCTCGTCAATCGTTGAATGCTCGATCTCTCGCCTCGTTTCTCCAATAAAATTCATGAAATTATTGAGCATGTCATACGAATATAAATCACCGACGTGACGAGGGAAGATCGAGATACGTATGTGCACATTAATATAGATATATTTAACGCGATTTTAGTGACTAGTATAGTCACCCTCTCTGTGGCAGTTATCAGTAGAATAAAATATATATATATATGTATATAAAAAGAGAGCTGATATGATATGGGAATCGATTCAGACGTGTTTCGAGGCGACGATTGATTATCTGTGATTTAACGAGCTTCATTATTTAACAGTGGCATTATTGGAGTGAGAGAAACTTGGCCCGTCAGTGTTGGGCAAGACGGAGAAAGAGCAAGATACTATTTCGCGCGATGGATAATAAAAAATGAAAAATGAATTCTCAATCTTCATCGACGTGAAACCGATATTTCGACTTTATTCATTATTCGTTGAATACGGAATTGTTCATCACGAGTGAATTTCATATTTCTGTTTCTTTTTTTTTTTTTTTGTTCTTTCTTCTAATTACCTCGATGCCAAGATTCTTTTTTTCATTCGATGTTTACGAGATTAATACGATAAAGACGACTGGTCAGGTAGAATAAAATTGACGTTTGTCAATGCACGTCCGGTCTTCGCGATTGGAAAAAGAATTAATTTAAGGGGTTAGACCACTCTAGAGCGAGAAAAAAATCGGAAATACTTCAGAATTTTTGTTTTTTTTTTTTGCCCAATTGCGGAATCAGTTGAAATCCTGTGGACAGTTCTCCATTGAACTATTATTGAACTGTAAAAAAAAAATCTCTGGGATCAATAAAAAAAAATAGCCCCAAATCTCATTAAACTTTTCAACCGAGACTGAAAAATCAAAGTTTTTTTGATTCTATATACGAATAACTGTAGAAGTGCGTACGATTTTCTCGATATATCGATTTTTGCCAAAATGCTGTCTATTTTTCTCTAATTTTTTTTTTTCCTCAATTTTCACCATTTTCGAAAAAATAAGCTTCGTTTTGGCAAAAATGAAAATATCGAAAAAAAATCCTACATACTTTTACAGTTATTCCAGTACAGAATCGAAAAAAAAACGCTTTCTCGACACTGCTTTTTATCTTTTTATCTCACTCCTTATTCGTTCGTTTTTTCCCCTCTCTTGTGACATAAATATTCAAACATAAGATACCAAATTTTTCTTCAGCTATTTTCTCGTTATACTTCGAGCCTCTTAACGTTTCCATATTTTTTTTCTGTCTCGCCTCTGTGCACGGGTATATCGAGTGGCAGCTTAAGGGCAGACGAAACACTGAAATTTTACCTCGTAAAATGACGTTTATACGTCCTTTTGGCTCGAACTTGATGCATTCACTCGTATATTAATTCACACGTGTTGGTCCGTGCAAGAGCTCGGATAAAAAAGTTGACGCTGAAGAGAGAAGAAAGCAAACGTTGCGGACAACAAAAAATGAAAGATGAACGACGATTTTTCTCTTCGCTCGTGAACTCCTGGAACATTGCAAACGTTGCTCGCCTCTCGCTCTGCCGCTTTTTCCAGTTTTTTTTTCTTCCCGGTTCGGTGACGGTCATTTGCATGCGGAATCCTCGCGTAATTAAGACACCATTAAGTAGACTCCTCACTGATGCGTGCCACGCGATGTACCTCGCGATCGTTTTTTTCCTCTGCCCATTTTTTCTCGATCTTCCGAGCAAACACACTCGTTAGCCTCTTTTTCCTGGCTCTTGGCGAGCCAAAAAAAAAGAGCGGCGAGTCCTAAGCGGCGAGGGACCTCTTAAGGTTGTTGCCAATCAATTTTTTTTTTTTAAGTACTACGGTACAACGGTGGAAAAAAGAAGAATCTGATAAAGTGCGCCATTTGAAGTATTCCTCAGTTGGCACAATGACGGTTAGCTGAGAGCTTTTTATTCGAAGCTGCTCCCGCGCAATCGAGAACCCACCTGCTGTGTATATTCTTCGCCTGTCAAGCCTTTTTTCTTTTCTTTCTTCGTCTTCTCTTATCCACGTAAGAAATGATACGAAAAATGTTTCCAACCGCAATCGTTTATCCCGACGCAGTTAAATTGCAATTTTTTACTGCCCTCATTCATTTTTTTTCTCATCATTATTTGTTTTCTTATTTATCAGAAGCCTACTTTTGATTTTATATACCTTATTTCGGATAAAATGACACGAAGTTGTTTCCCTGAATCACGATTCTTTCGACATTCATCAACCATCCATACGGAGATGCATTTTTTTCTGGGGTTGTTTTTTTCTTTTCATCGTCGCCAGTATGATTTGCATTCTCGTTGTATCGGTGACACGTGTGAATATGCAACACTTCGTGTATATCATCCCCTTTCAGCTTTTTGTTTTTTTGTTTTAATGCTTTGTTCGCTTATACGCGTCAGAAGCTCGTATTATTTCAGTTTAATTGCATTTTCGTATTCCACCTTGTTATTCTCAAGGCTCATGTGCTTTCATCGAACTGACAACTCCGCGTTTTTTTTTTCTCTCGTTTTGCCACTCCTTCGTATTTCTTTTTTCGTTCGAGTTTAATGTATTTTTTTTTCGTTTTGTTTTGATTATTCCAACGAGATAACACTTCCTGGTGGAAAAACTCTTTTACGGAGAGCAAAGGAAAGGAAATTCATACGTCGATTGATGAGAGATGATTAACATTCACGTACGTGTAAAAAATGAAAGACGAAGAGGAAAGAACTCTTGAAACATTTAAATTTCAAAACGGCAACGAATATGCATCCCAATTCTCATCAATTCTCGATCATCCCTCAACCAACTACCTTCATTTATTTTTTACTAATGACCGTTGGTGATGATAACAATCTAGTGATTTTTGTTTTCTCCCTAAACTCGTTTGATTCCATATTAAATTTGTATTTTTCGTCACACTATCGACTCGCGCGTAGCCATGATCCTATCGTTTCTCGCCATCAACTTACCGTCTACGCTCACCCTCACAACCCCAAGCGACTAATTGCCTCCGGTAGCAGCCGGGAGGGGTCGAATAAAAGCTCCCTAAGAAGTCAAGATGGCGCAGCTATTACGCCTTCAATCTGGATGAGTTCGCTCGTCGTCGTCGTCGTCGTCGTCGTTCCCTCCCCCATTTCGCACCAACCCCAATCACGATCTATCGAAAATATTTTATCTGAAACAGCCTCTTGAAAACACCCCTCTATATCCTTAAATTCCAAAAAATCATATGGAATCAAGTGCTCGATAGAAAAATAAAATGTAAAATCGACAAATGCTTCTTCGTTTTGCTCAAATTACATCCCAATATTTCGATAATTAATTTTTCTTTGACTCGCTCGAAAGTTATTTTTCCAAATTGTAAAAAATTTAAATGAAATAGATTGAGGAATAATTGGACGAATCTTAAATCTCTTGTTTCACTCTTTTCGCACAAATTCCATTCTCATATATTTCGATTATTCAGTTGAGCTTCATGCACGCGATATTTTCAAGTAACGCTAAAAATACATCTATACGTTTCTTAGTTTGCCCCATTCCATCGAGCTTTTCACCTGTGATACCGTATACTCATTTTACCTTCGTAATAATACCACGTTTCTCGTTCACCCTTGTAAATTACTCGGGTCGTGGAAACACGGGTAAAAAGTGCAAGATGGGAAAAGCGACGGGGATTGGTTTTACCGGAGGGAGCGCAATGTATCGTACGTCGCACGTCACGCCACTCGGGCCTTTGACTGCATATTCATCCCTAACGACGAGAACCACGCGTCTGTTATATTCAAAGTAGCGGCATGCATCCTCGTTTACCGGGCGCATGTCGAGAAAAATTCACATGTACGAGGGGTCGAGTTTAGTTGTTCGATATCCAACCTAAATTGATCCCGCGTGGATAAATAATGGAATGAAATTATCGAATGTGAAAAGAAATCAAAAACGGGAGATAAATTGGACTAAAAATCAGGAGTTTTTTCTCCTTCCATTTTCTATTTGACTCACCTCCCCCCCCCCCCCCTTTCTCTCTTAGCTTTTTGAGGCCCCCCCTCAACGCGACTGGGGGGATGAAAATTTGAAACGTTAACTCGACGAAACTCGTTGAAAACTTTTGATCCGTGATCGTCGCGAAATGATGCGAGACGATGATTCGTTGCACGTTACAGCTTTAGCAGTTGAATCCATGGGGAGGGGTTGCACCCCCTATTTTTCAGCTATGCCAGGAGGTGATAGTAGTCTCGACCGAGATACGAGCTCTTATTTGGCGAGATTCAAGGGTTCGATTTGGAAAAGCGAATGAAAGTGCGTTCTCCGCTGACGCACGCACCCCTAAATCCACCTCTTTTCGAATCAACCCTCCGCGACCCGTTTTGTGACAATTTCGCACTTCGCCAATGATGGCAGACGCTTCAAAATGAAAGAAGAGAGCTAGCGAGAGAGAGAGAGAAATTGGTGTGAAATCCGGCGACGTCGTCGAACATCCCCTCCGGCAGTGACTTATTTCCTATTTACGCAAACCCTCTTCTGTTAAAGCGCCCTCTGTAAGTTCCCACTTCCCTTGCTTCGAACCCTCGGCTCTTTTCCGTGCAGACTTTTCATTCACCGCCCTCATCGAATCTCCCCGGAACCGTGAAAATCTATCTATTTCTCACTGCTTCTTCGCTCAAGCAACGCGTTACCTTCTTCTAACCCCCCCAGTTTATCCAGACAAAATGGCGCTTCGAAAATGGCGCGTTTCATTCGATTCGCATCGCCCTTCTCGTCAACTTTATCAAGTCCCGGCCACCGCGGTACCCTAACACTTTTCACCCCCTCGATTCAACCTGAACTCTGCTTCGTCAAACATTATTTTACGAGATTATACATTCGATCTTCGTTTCATCCAAAGCGGATTAAATTCATTTTCAAAAATGTTCGACTGAAAATGTAAAAATCACTAGTGCGCCGCGTAACCATCCTGGTTTCTTTACGAGGATTTCATTGTTTCCTCGATTTATCGACGAAGATACAAACAAACGTTGCCGTTTCGGTGGCGCAAGAGTCATTACCGTAGTCCAGCAAGTCAGGTTTTTTATATCGTCAGCAGCAAATTCTTTTTTCCATTCTTTAGATGCTTCCATTTTCTTCTTCTGGATTCCGCCGGTCTGGCATTTTTTTTGTACCAACTTCCCTTCAATTTCTCATTGTGACTAACTATTTTACCGGCCAAATCTTTGCCCAGCATCCCCTGATATTATATTATCTCGGTTCTGCATCCTCATTTCTTGTTTTTCACTATTGGGATTCTCTTGCTTACCGCTTGATTTTTTTTCTTCATCAACCAACAGCGTGCAAGCGGCGCGAAGCAGAGAAATACCCAGCAGTTTTCTCAATCAGATTTTTATCACGCTGTAATTCGCGACGCTAATTTCGTTAAACGATCGGGCACGAAGAGGAGGAGTTTCTCGGCTGCGGTAACCCGTCGCGGGGTTCCTGACCACGAGATACACCAGAACGAGGGAGTATCAGTTGTGCAACCCTCCGACGTCCATTCTCATGGACCGTGCTACGACCTTATTACACGATAAAATGCACTCGGTTCGATAGCCAAAAACTCACATTATCGAATGACAGCTGTACGCGCAGTAATTGTCAAGAAATTTTCACTGATTAGCAAGAAACTTTCATTCGATTTGATTTTCTATTGATCCACAATTGTCGACCATTTTGGGGAAGATTCTGTTAAATCATTCCATTCTCATTCAACTTGTTTTTACGAAGAAAAACGTGGCAGAATTTTTCAATATTCGAGGCAAACGTGTAATGTTGTATACAGGTTAAGCGAGGTAATCGATCGAACCGGAAGGACGAGCAACGATGGGAAAATGCGCGATGTTTGGTTGGGCGGAGGTTTTGAAGGATGCAAAGCTTCCGAGATTGAGGGAGAGAGAAAGAGAAAGAGAGAGAGAGTGAGGGAGGGAGGGAGAGAACGTTGTGTTTCCGGTGACCGTGGGCCATTTCCAATATTCTTCTCGTTGTCGATGCCGCGAGAGGTTTGCGACGATTGAATTGTCCATTAATTGAAATGATTAATTGTCTCACCTATAGTTTCGTTCTCGCGCCTCTCTATCGTTGATGGGCCTGGACCGTATATTTTCTGTATATCAAGTTCCCGCAGCCTCTCCCCCCTCCCCGAACGTTTCTCGTACTCACCGGATGTTAAACGCTCGTCCATCCACCCTCTCTCGGTGCTTGATTGCTTATTTACAAATAGGAAATTTGAAAATGTGCGGATTCGCGCTTTCTCTCTTCCGCCCTCATCTTTCTCTCCAACCTTTCCGTTCACCTCATCCAGTACCCCTTCAGCCCTCCCCCCCCCTCCCCCGGCCTCTTTTACTTCCCCCTTTTCCTCGCTTATTCTCTTTTCAGTAAAATACCAACGAATGAATCGCGCCGAGTGAAGAGACAGCCACCATGAAAACGGAAGTTCGAAAGCTTCGATAGTAACTCGTTCGAGAATCCGGCCTTCGGATTCGAGTATCCAACTCTCGCGAGAACGCCATTGCGCGACACCAATATTGTAGGATATTACGAATTTGCTATTTTCCGCGGAGTACCTCCTCCTCCTCCTCCTCCTCCCCCCGCCTTTCTGTGTCCGCCCCTCCACCTCTCCCAGCATACCGAATTGAAACTAGATTGTTAATTACTCGTTGGTGATTATCACCTCGTGTCTCTATACAACTCTGTATATCACCTCGGCAACGATCGAAATCGCTTTTAAAATTACATTCCGAAGCTTCTCCGTAATTAATGATAACCTCGTTACACGTTTCTCAATGTGGGAAAAAAAGACATTTACTGGATTAACATTTGCTATTGAGCATTGGCACGTTTTATACTTAAAACTCTTGGTGACCTCATGCAAATTTCCAGCAGGCATTCCTCAGCACGCGAATCCACTCGATAAACTTCATATTTAGTGATTTCAGAACTCGTTCTCCGATGGCAAATGTGATTCCATTCGTGAGAGCGTCATTCGTGAAAACTGTTTGTAGAAAATGTTAAAAACACTTGTGGTGGTTGATGAAAAAACAATGGATGAGAGTACAGCTATAGGGAAAATCAGGATTGAAGCATGAGGTGGTGAACTATCGGGTGGGGGTGAAGCGAACAGGAAGAAACGTAATTCGCCGCAAGCACGGAGGTTCGTGTGAATGATCGCATCTCGCCGCATCGTCAGGACAACGATCCAGTCACGTCGTCCTCTCGATACGTAGCGAATCGAAGAGAAACCGCAACGACGTGGCTTGTTATATCTCTTGGTGATGTCTCTCTCTCTCTCTCTCTTTGGTGTATAACACGCGGAATAGATAGGAGAGAGTAGAGTTATAAGGTATAATACATATGTATAGATGCGTGTAGGCTCTGCCAAAGACCCGAACCGCGGTAACGTTCACGACCGAATTGAATTCGTCGACGACCATCCTACCACCCATTTACGTATCCATCCAGTAGGATGAACAGGAGAGAAGGATGGTGTACAGGGACAGTTGATGCCCGGTACGCCCGTTACGAGCCTGCCAATTGGAATGCAGAATCATACCGGAAATACCGAGTAATGCACCAATCAGAGTCTGGGAATAGTTAGAGGCCTCGGATGATTAGGAATGCACGCAATAACCTCTGATTAATGTGATCGGTGTGTAGCTCGCGCTTTCTCGCTCACCAACTCCCTCTCTCTCTCTCTCTCTTTCTGGCTATATTCTGTTGGTCGCCACCGGTGGTTACCGCTATACACGTTTGCTGTGTGTACCATCCAAACTGGTACAGCATCCCCGATGCTCTTCGCCTTTCGGGGCTGGGGGGGGGGGGGGGACAAGAGAAGGGAGGAGGTTAGGGGATGAGCACGCTTCGGCCACGTTCTCCATCCTCTGGCCCATGGAAACCCACTCCAAGTCATTTCGTTCTGGGTTCCCAGCCGAGCAGCCCCTCGACGAACAACGACCCTCTTTCCGCGCATCGCCCGCTTCCTCTATATCTCGTCGGCCATAACCACAAATGCACGAGGACGTATGGAGAACGATAGAAATGGAGCAAATAGTTGCGTATACGAATGCATGAAGGATTCTACCGATTCACAGCATCCGTAACTTGCTCCATCTTTCTCTGCCTCAAGTTTCGTAAAAACTCATCATTACGATCTGACCATCGGTATTCCTTCATTATCGTCGACGACGTACATTTGCCTGATGATCTTTCACGTTGTTCCCTCCATTTCCGATTCCCTGGTCCTCCTCCTCATCCTCTCCGATGCTGTTAATAGAACGAATGGAGAATCGAAGGAATACAGGGGAAGTGGGAGGGGGGGGGGGGCGAACGAGTGCAAGGCTCCGTGTGTGTGGACGTGTGTGTCCAAAGAGAACTACGGCAGGCTCAGGCCAGTCATACATACATCGTATAACCAGCGTCAGGAGCAGCATGCATTTACATAAATACATAACGCGAACGCATACAATGTTGGTGCTATGCTGTCAATTCTACCCTTGCGGGCGAGGCAATTCTGAGTTATGCCAGGACGCCATGCCCTATGGCGCTCTCTACCTCATTTCTCTACCTCTGACTTCGATGTCTACACACCCACACGCATACATATATTCCATACATTTATACATATATTGCACACGTACATCTGTACATATTATTCTGAACCCTCACTTCCAACGGTCTAACCACCCTTCTCTCCACCGAAGCTCCCCTCACCCGTTATTCTCGTTCCCGATACACGTGTGCACCTCCTATAATACCTCTGTCTTCGTTTCGCCCCCTCGCCATACACTTGTCCGAAGCTGAGCGAATGTTTCTGGCTCTCTTGCAACTGTCTGCGCATCCGTAGTCCTGTTTCCTCGTATGTGTCGCAGCTACTTGCATTTCTCAACCCTTCCCGTAGTAAAGCATTGCGGCCCAACGTCGCTCGCCTCTACTACTCCCTACGTTATTTCCAACCACACATATTCAAACCTCGTAAGTACGCCAACGAATACTACTTCGCAACCATATACCCCCATATACCTATATTACCCCTTGTATTCGTAGTATAATGTTGCATATATATAACGCCTGTACGCGAACGATTGTATAATGCAACCCTCTCGTTACAAGGATATATATCACCGCGCATTGTCTGAATAACTTGTAGAGAGAGAGAGAGATCCAACGAGAACCGTATTAATGCGGATGCCGAACCGAGGCCACCCTCTCGGACCTAACCTCGGCTTCATCATACCTATCGAAACACTTTTTTTCTATGACTCTCCCTTCGATACTCGATAAACATTGTTGCATCTGGTGGAATTTATTATAATCTTTATCCTGGATTTAACCATTCCATTACTCATAGCTCCGATATGCTGTAAGGAAAGTGTGAGAATTGTGCACCGTTAGTACAGGGGTAGGATTATGGCTGAATTTTCGTGATGAAAGTCCGGCTTGGATTGTTATGGAACTTGGTTTGAATGCGCATGAGATAAAATGGCTCGGGTATAGCACGATGAATTTTGACTAGTCAACTTTTTTATCCGGTCAAATACTGGGAATCAATGATTGCATTGTTACCATAAAAATTGCAAAAATGGAAAATTCTGTGTTCGGTCTATCGGTCTAAACGTGGTTGAGTCGGAAATCGGGGAATAAAGGCAACAATTTAGTGGAATATTAATTTTAGAAGAGGCGCTGTGTATCGAATGATGTTTTTTTTTGTTAGCACTAATTATTGGATAAATGATTGGTCTAAATGTTTTTATTTCGAGCTTTCCTTGAACTCTCGTACATGTTCTCTGGATTGTAGTACATTACGGATACTCGTATATTTAATATAATCCACGTAATTTTCAATTCTTACGTGCCTGATGCTATCCAATCGATAACATTAAAATTCCCGAGAAAATTGAATTATTTCACAGGCGAGAGTTTCTCTCCGACTGTGCAGGGGCTGACTCTCTCACTCTCTCTTTATTCCTCTCTCACTCGGTCTACTTGCTGCTGCTGCTGCTGCTGCTGCTGCTGGCTATCACTACATTATAGATTTACATTCAGCAATGGTAGCTGCTGAAGCACCAGCGGAAGGAAAGGGGCTGCTATATATCCTGGGACCATAAGCGTGTACCTTTGACGAGTCATTAAGAATTGATTCCCTCAGGCGAGTCCGGTAAGGTTGCTGCTTGTGCTCTCTCTCTCTTTCTCTCCCTCTCTCGATCTATCTTTTACTCGCTCTCTGTCTATCTCTCCCTTTCTCTTTCTCTCTCTCTCTCTCTCGAGTGCTTAGAACCCAATCGCGAATCCGATCGAACAAATCTTCAACCTTTTCCCTCACTTTGAACTAACGTGTATTTAATGAAAATTATTTCATCCACTCCAGATATCCCGGTTAAAAAGATACCGCGTCTAATAAAATTCCTTGCCTTCAAGGATGAGGAGAAAAGGATTCTCCATGCATGTGCCAGTCGTTACGATATATTTTATTAGAAATACTTCATCCATTATCCACATTATAATACATACATGAATACCGTTTATTATTCATGAAACGTTATATTTTTCAAGAACAATAATATTACAAACGGTCAAGTCCCAATGAATAATTTAGCTCCGTATCATTCTATCTCACTCGCGGTCCGTCGCGCGTTTAATATTTCAAGAATCGGGACACAGCACGCGAAATGGTCTCGTGATTGCAATATTTAAGGCCTGACGAAGAAACTTGTACGCGTAGCAAGACACTGAGAGAGGGAGATAGGCTTTTGTACCTATGTGCGAGTGTCGCTCCGTGTACGGAGCAACATCACACAACGTTGCTCGAGTATTTACGAGCAGAGAGAGAGAGAGAGAAAGGCCTCTCGCGGTCCATTGGGAAATCTTAAAATATATTTTATTCCTTTCCGACTGTTGCCGGAGGCTTATGCTTATACTCTGTTCTCGAATATATTTTGAAATAATAATGAATAATAATGATAAAAAAATCGTTCGATCGATTGATTCTATCTTAATAATATTAAGACATTTTTTCATATCTATAATTCTTCTCTTTGAAGTGATTGAAATATAAAAATTCATCATATTTAGAGACGAACCAATATTATTTTCGATTCATCTGGTAAAATGTTACAATCAGCCTTCTATTCGTTTCAATCACATTTGCGTATGTTAAATTTTATTTATTTTTCTTGATGTTGTTGCTTTTTTTTTTTATTTT
This sequence comes from Campoplex capitator, assembly GCA_037576405.1. Classification (NCBI taxonomy): domain Eukaryota; kingdom Metazoa; phylum Arthropoda; class Insecta; order Hymenoptera; family Ichneumonidae; genus Campoplex; species Campoplex capitator. The sequence goes on from JARBWI010000021.1 coordinate 3,293,039, forward strand.
TTATTTTTCACTATGGAAAACGGATAAGAAAACGCTTCGCTACTGACAAATCGATAGGAGCTTCTTTCGAGAATGAGAAAAAGTCTAGAGAACTTTTCAGACTGGTATGAAATATCTTTATGGAAATAAATGTAAAACGTAAAATATAGCTCACGAGCTGTCTCCCATTGGCGTAAATATATTTATATGCATATATATAGATATATTTTCATGTGTATTTATATGTATGTGAAATACACATATAAAAATAGCAAGGAAATCTAGTATGCACGCGTATTTGTGTGCTGGATACATTAGTGTTTTTCAGTTTCTTTAGTAGTTCGCGAGGCAGCGCCCGCGTTTGTTGTACCCGGGAATATGAATCATTTATCAGTCTCCTTTGCCTCCCCCCGCTTATATCTTTCTCGCCATAAATGTATGTGTGTGTGTATATATATATTTGAGTCTCATCGAACGTTTCGTTGCGAAGGTTAGGGAATAAAAAATGAATAATATGTGAATATAAAAAAAATATTTTATTGGAATCGTAAAAGTATAGCATCGAGAAAGAAGAAATTCCGAGGAGCAGCATCATAATTTTTTTACGTTCGATATTATTTTTGTTTAACAATAAAACAAAAATACGATAAATTTCAGTTTCCTTTTTATTTTATTTTTTTTTCTCCACCCGCATTAACAAAGTCGTGCTTCGTTAAGATCGTTTTTTTTTTGTATTTATATCGGTTGTAAAATCAAGTTTAAAATCAAAACTTTTTCGCCGCGCTCGTCCCCGCGCAATTTTTGCCAACTCTTGCCAAGTCTCCTGGAAGGCGTCGCGTCGGTTTATTGCAATTTTCATATTTTATCCGCGAAGAGACTCTCGCGAGGGTGCAGATCGTCCGGAAAAAGGACTCTCGACAGATGTATTACGCGGCTGCACGAAAAAAAAAAAAGGAATAATAGTACTGACAGGAACAAAAAAAGTGAGGACGAAGTGAGAAGAGATCAAAAGCACTGTCTCTCTGGTACACGGGCATTTGTTAATTCACGTTTGAGGCTGTCTGTTTCGAAAGCAAAAAAAAACGTTTTTTTTTTTCGAATTAATAAAACAGCAGTATTCTAAAAAGCGAGTAGCATAGAAAAGTCTGCGCTGGTCGGAAGGCTTTCGATGAGGCTATTCAATAGTTGAACGCGATGACGGGGGATGATAAAAAAAAAATAAAGTCGAGCGTGGAAAAAAATTTCAATTTTTCACCCTCGAATAAAATTATTATTGACAAATGAGTAAGCGAGATGGTCGGTTTACGTGCTGGTGCATCGTTTCCCATATTTTCGATCTTTCTCTTTTTCACACACCGAGGGAGACACACACACACACACACACACACACATACGCAACCTCCGCATCAATTCGTACCCCTTTACTCGAAGCTGGAAAAAAGCTTATACACCCCCCTCCACGAGGGGCTGGTCCGCGTATTTTTAATATTTAAAATTTAATTTACAAAATGCCACTGCCTACTCGAGTCTGTTACTTTTTGTGAATATACATGCAGCGGGGGGAGGAGGGTGGAGGTCGGAAAACCTGGCAGTGTTGGCTGCTACACCTGCACTCGCGCAGCTTTTTTTTTGGCAAGCTCGTTTTTTCATATTTTTTTTGTTTTATTTTTTTTTATTCATATTCTTCGTCTTTGTCCATTTCACTCGTTTTTTTTTTCACTCGCGTTTGTTCGTTCTCCATTTCGCCCCCCTCTCTTTTTCATTCGCACTCTGCTCCTAGCACGTGGAGAAGACGTATAGATATGAAGGTAGGAAGATAAACAGAGAGGATGGAATTGGACTCGGTGAAACGGATCACGCGTATAGTAACGGATTATTATCGATGCGCCTCTACCAGTTTTTTCGATGATACCGAAGCTTTTAACCCCTTTAACGTATACACACGAGTGTTTGATGCCTTTCCACATTCCCTACATCTATTTTCCTCTTTCGCTCCAATTTATCTTTCTCTCTTTTGTTTAAGACTCGTTCTTTTAGTTATTGAATATGCGCGGGTAAGCTTTGTACTTGAAGCCTTCGATTTTTTTTTTTTTTTACCAATCTTCGAGCTCCACGATGCTCTGATCCAATTTTTTCTGAGCTGATTAATGATTTATCGCTGATTCGATCTTTGTTCGGAGCTCGAGAAGAACGAAGCGAACTCGTTCGAGCCCTGAGCTAGTACAACGACGAACTTTATTAAAATATCTTGTCAAGCTCAACGGACAAATCACATATCGAGTCGGCACTTGACATCGCGACAGAAGCTTGTTCCATAATTTTGGCCAAAGTGAATGTCAACGTCGAAGGGTGCTTTTGTGAATTGTTTTCCGAGCAGCATGCGTTAATTAACCGAATCGCGTTGGAATCCTATACAAACTATGGAGTCGGGGGTAACCGGAAAGGGAGAAAGAGGGAGGAGAGACGAATGATTAAGCACACCTGCAAAATTAACCACATCAGATGATCGAAGCTTTTGTCCTCGTGTGTTCTAATCGCCATCATCAAAGTACCTACCAGCAAGCCTATCCATGTTTCCCGTTACTTTGAGTCCACCTACGACCAGTATACGGAGTGTTGAATCAAGCTATATATACATATGCATATATGGAGTAACCTCGTCGAGCGGTCCTGTGTAACGCAGCCGAGGAAGAAAGAGGGAGAGGATAGATTTGGCAAGTGAGTTGGCGCGAAGCAGTAGCGTACAAACACACTCTCGATATCGTGAATCAGATTCGCGAAAATCGATTGACCCGTCATCCTGTCAGGACCCATTGGAGTGAACCACCGTTAGACTCGTCGTCGTATGTGCATATGTATGTAGGAGAATGGAGAAGGCTCCGACGGGCTGAAATTGTTGCACAAGAGCGAAGCTTTTGGGTGTTCTACACGATAGAAGGTACCGAATCCCAAAATCGGAGGGTCAGGATTTTCGGACAGTCAGGTAATTCGAACCCTCTCGATAAGGGATCGAGAGAGAAACTCCACCACCATCATGCTCTTGATGCCTGTGAGGTTTGCTACAATCGCACATGTGTATCTTGCTGTCGCTCGAACTAGAAACAGGAGAGAGAGAAAATAAGAGGAAGAGAGACCGAGAGGAAGCTTAGCCGAGGTGAAAAGCGGGTTTGGCACGATTCAAACGACCTACGTAATTCTGATACAACACCATTGCGTACCGACCAGTGCTATTTAACATCTCACTTGTATCGAATAAAGAGACATCCATGTACGAACGTTTCTAACTTTGTATTCAACCACGTATACATAGATATGTGGACAAATGAGCTTCCAGCTCTAGCTGTAGATCGAGAACCAGCAGGTTCCATCTTCGATGAAGATACTCTTGCTGCATTCCTTCGTTTTGACCTTTTGGAGAATCCCAAATACCAGCTCTACAAAGAAATCATTGGATCTTTGATCCCCAGAGAATGTCATCGCGAAACGTGCACTCAAATCGAAGCACTAAAAAAAAATGTTTTTTAGACGTCATCAGATCGCAAGAACTGTGGCTCAGATGTTTTCTTCCCCATTGAAATTACCTTGATGGTATACTTTTTTTTTTCTTCTGATGATTCTATGTACAGCTCGCGCAGTTTTGCTTTCTTCTACAGGTCATTCGTCATCAATCTATTATTTTCAAGCATTCCTCCTCCCCCCATTGCACTTGTTTCCTCCTCTCGTTCAGTATGTGCCGTGACCACCCCTGGCACAAGAGTCTTCTCATCCTCCTGGAATCAATTGCGGTTGTCATGACTACCGTAATGGAGATCCAGCAGGAACTCTCTCGCGCACTCCTCCCCGTATATATGCAGGAGCACGATGGTCAATATATGTGCGCTGGATATATGCCTTTTCTACGGGAGATTGACCAAAGCATGCGTGAGTAAGGGCGTGGACGAGAGGGAAGTAGAACGATGCAGAGTACGTGGCTCGATTTGTACGTCAGGCTACATGGAATCAAAGACCGTCCAAGTGGTAACAATGTTCTAACGGGGGAACGTGTTATTCTATAGATATAGATTAAAACGTGTATGTCGTTCGGCATGGGAAAGCCTAGCGAGGGTCGTTGCCACCCTCCAACGTAATATACAAATGAATACAACATATATCTGCCACGGTAAAAGCAATCACTAGCCCTGCTGCAGCGTCATTAATTTCTTTCCAACATATTTCTCGTTTCTCTCAGCTAAAACGGCCTCAATGAACTTTCCTATTTCCAGAAATCAGCCGTTTACATATGTATCGATGAAACAGTCGCTGGCCCTCCAGAGTCCTTCTTTTATTTTGAAACTATCTCTCATTTCTTCTCTTACAATATGATCGTCAGTTGAGTTTTTCAGGAATGAAAGTCGTTCGAAGTGTGTAGTTCATTTTTAGTGTAGGGGTCGATCATTTCATCCAGACTACGTTTTTCGCTAGCTTCATTGAGGCTACTCTAATTGAAGTTTATTCACCTTTCAATCATCAGCGTCCATCAATCTAATCCATTTATCGAAAATAGCCGTTTCCAATACGTGTCGATAGAAAAGTTCGGATTCTGCTGAAAGAAAAGTATTTTAAAATGGGCCGTTCTATATATTCGGAGGTGGACGCGAGAAGGGCGAGAAGAGTGAAAATCACACGAGGTCACTATTGATATATCGTATATTTGTTTGTAGCTACTCGTTCGTACCCCACTACGAGAGACTCTACGTGTATTTTCATGAGGGTAGAGGGTGGTAACGCGGTATAGCGACTCGAAAGAGGAAGAGAGAAGGTTGTCTCGTATCACGCGATCCCAACGCTCGCGCTAGGCTGGGAATTCCCCTGTAACTCTATCAACCCTTTTCTCTGAAATCAAATTCGAAACAATGGATCGACGCGATCACATCCCCCTGGTAGCTTGTTTCTACTCTTTCCTCAATGTTTTCAGATCTTGAGAAGTTCAATTCTTTTCTTTGGTCCGTTAACTTTCATTAGAAAGTGGCTCAGAACTGTTGAAGTAACTGCATTTTTTGAGGACAATTTTTATCCACGTTTCATCAACTTTTGAACTTCCTCTCGATGTTTTCGGTAAAGCGTATCAATTACGCAACATATTTTAGAATTGTTAACACAACCTGGAAACAAAAAGCAAGAAAAATCGTAAAATCGTATTTGTGGTTTCGTATACATGCGGTGGAAAGCTGATTAATGAGGAGACATTGATTCGACCTCGGAATAGTATGAAGCATCGTAGAGATAAATAATGCGGGATGGGCGAGTTATTTTCTGTACTGTAAAATTGCACATATAAGATGGAGTAAAAAAAAAAAAAACAAAACAAAATTGGTCAGGCATCGCGTGGTCAATAAACAATGGTCAGATGGCGAGTTACGAGTTGCACGCTTCCGTAGGCGGTTGGTATTAAAAAGAAAGAAAAGAAGCGAAAAAAAAAAACGTGGATTACTCGAGCGGATGGTCGAAACAAAAAGACGATTTTTCTTTCTATCTCGCTCGCTCTTTTTTTTTCTCTCGCGTGTCGACCTTTATTAATTGGGGCGGCGTTAATTTTAATCAGGCGCCTCTTTCCAGCCCACCCCCCTCACCTTCCGCCCCTTTACTACGGCCGTCGTCGCCTTTCCTATTCTCCTTTTCTCCTCCCTCATATTCTCTCCCGTGTGTCGCCCCGAGATTTGATTTACGAATGCGAAATATTTTCCCCCACCTCGAATTGATTTACCAGAGTGACCGAGACGAATAGCCCGCCACTAGAATTCATGCAAACTTCACATAAATTTAAAGTTTAATTAATCCGCGTTCTTGCCATATTTTACTCGGTCTCTTTCCTCACCCGCGATCGCGCCCTTATTTTCATACTTTGACATTTCGAAATTTCTTTCTTTTTTTACACAAGATTCTCTCAATTTTTCCGAGTCTTTGCGCTTCGGGAGAGAATGACTTTTTTCATAGCAATAATTTTTAATTTTAATATCGTAAATTATGCGTCCGAGAGCGTGAGTAGAGAAGTGCGAATTTTTTTCAAATTCCTTTTGAATCTATTCACTCACAAAATTATTATTCCTCATTCATCTTCTTCGTTTCTCCAAGTTTTTTTTTTTTCTTTTTTCTTCTCATCCTTACTTCTCCCCTTACATGCTAATATTTTCAATAAATCTTTGCGATTTTCATTAGTGCGACTCGCGTGTCCTCCACACTATCATGCGGCCATTTCCCTGTTCCGTATATTAACGCCTTAAGGGACGAATCAGTGGATATACTTGCGGCACATTCGTATACATATATATATACACGTCGAGAGAACACACGTTGGTCAATGCGGAGGGAACATAACTCCCGTACTTCCTCGCTAACCCGATGAGAAAACTAGATAAGATATGTTTATGTAGCATTAGAGAAGGAATGGGGCTTGAACGGTATAATATTGAAGCGGGGACACCCTTTCGCGTGCTCTATTAATCCGACTTTAGTTAATTATAATCAACGGTCCGCCAAGTCGCCGAGGCTAACGCGTGTGCCATCTCTGCTGCTTGATTTACGGCCTGGAAATGGCGGTACTCTGATTTACACGAATGGCTCTCGATACTATCGTACAAACTAACCTCTCTACCCTCGGTCCCTCCCCTCTCGAACATCCCTTTCAACATTTCTCGTACGCCGGACGCTCGTCCCGAGAAATTATATCGTTAAGTCCCTGTAAAGGATCACTTTGCCTTCCGCGGGTCAAACTTTTACCTTTCGTTCGTTTCAAGAATCACGTTCCAAAAAATTACGCTGAAAATTGTTGAAAAAAAGAGGAAAAAACAGAATTCTTCAAATTGTCGATAAATTTTCATTTCGATTGCAATTTTTTCAAATCAATCCATCGATCCTGATGTCGAAGAACAAGTAAAAATGGAAATGAATTTTTTCAATTATGTTTGACATTTTTTACACTGAAAAAAAAACTTTCCAATCGGTACAGTTATCACGATTTCCAGAGTCACCCCACGACTCAATGATAATCACGATGATAATTAATAACTGTCACTTTTAGTATGAAATATCATTTGCATAATCCTTTTTCTTTTTTTTTTTTAACAAAAAAGGGATTGGTATGAGGAAACATGCCATAGTTCAAATTTTTATTGTAATATCCTGATGACATTGACGATATATATGATAAAATTTGATATGTGCTCGGAGGATGTGGAGGTTCGTGCAAAAACGTACTTGAGCCGCACCCACGTTACAATATTCTTCGCCGTATTGTCCCCCCGCGCCTCTTTCCTCTGTAATAAATGAATAAGTCCTTCTAAACTGGAGCTTTTTGAAGAAAAATATAGAGGGGCGTGAAGATAAATAACGATTACCGAACATGCCTGAAATATTGGACTTTTGGGCAACCTCCGTGTCGTAATTTGTATTCAATAATGGTCGAAAAGAACGAGAGAAAAAAAAGCGTATAAAATAGTGACTCCTTAAAAGCTTGCGAATAGGAGAAACTTGTCATTGTCGTTTCGACGTTCATTGACCCCGCAAACTCGCCATTATCGTTCTAAAAACATTTTTCTTCGGTTGTATGTTCCAGACGCTTTTTTTCTGGTGATATTTTATTGGATTAGGTACGACGAAAAGAGTAGGAAAGCTTGTTGTTGGGAGAACAGAACATGACCGTTGTCGTGTTCACGAGGTGAAATTTCTTGGGGTAGATATTTTAACATTAAGTCCAAACGCGCGCCAGCAAAAAGGAGAGGGAGGGGGGGAGGGGGCGAGAAAACTTTTGAAAATGAAAGAAACACGGTTTTTGATGGTGGTACAAGAAAAGAGGCATTGTACGGTCAGTTTGCTCCGGGGTCACTGTACCCAAGACGAGGAACAAGCCCCCGAGCGTCGTGTTAATTCTTCTTTGACATTTTTTTCAATCACACTTTTGTAATCGTCACGTTTTTTTTTTCCTATGTTTTTCAAGGATTTTTTTTTGTTTGCCTTGTTTCGTTTCTGTAACGGAGTCAGAGAACGAAGAGTAGAAATCCCTGTCGAAAGATTAGAACATGGCCGTTTTCGTGTTCAAAGTAATGCAGGAGGTTTCTGGGTTGTAATATCTCACCATTAGGCATAATCATCCCTTACACATCCGCGGTGCTCGCCTCGCTGTATCCGGCCTCGGCATAGTCAGGAGCCGGGCCTCTAATGCCTTATAATTTATAACGTCGTTCTACGTCCTTCCAACCCTCCTGTCTCTCCCTCTCTCTCATTTACTCTTTCTGTTTCTCTCTCACCCCTTTCATCCCTTCTCCACGAAAATATATATCAAAATTAAAGTTAAAGGCTGATGGTAATTTCGTGCCAGCATCGAGAAGGAAAAAGAAGTCCCGGTAGATGGAACAAATTTATAAACGTGGCGCGAGTCCAACAAAGTCATGCTCGTTTTCTTCATATTTTTTTTACAAATTCTAATTATTTTGTCATTAAATAAATCGTGATTCCTTTCACCCCGAATAAACAGCTTCGAGTCGAAGCTCATCCTCGTCTCCTCCGATCGAACCCATCCGTTTTTCCCCAATATTCCAAAAACTCTAATTTATTCATGAGCGTAACACAATGGCTTTTTCCTGACCCAAATAAATGTACAATCTCGAATTTCTCATCAAGCGATTTAGCCGAACGAAAAAAAAAAAAATACACAACGATCTCTTCCTCCGCATCGCATCTTTAATAATATTGTCAAATCCGTATGACAAAATTGCCAGCATTCCCTCATAAGTTTCTCGGCCGAATAACCCTTTCATCATGTCCCTCCCCCTCGCAACGCCAGGTCGAGGTACCTCTTCCCCGTTGTGTATCCGTAGTGATCAGCACTTTTTTCAAAATGGAGCACAATTTTTAATTATACCGGCTTGAGGGAAAAATAATAGCTCGGATCGTGTATACGAATAGCCTCTGTGCTGCTTCAACTTCACAGCGGCCTGTTTCCCGTCCGGACGTTTTAATCGTTTTTCCTCATATACCAAACCCAAAGTCTCTCTATCATATATAATATATACTCGCATCCACGCGTATATCGATGTGTACGAACCGACTGTATAACGATTTTACAATCTACACATAGAAAAAGCAGACTACCATCAGGTACGTAGAGTCCCACGACATATTAAAAATCCGCGAATTCCGGAGGAGGAGGAGAGGGAGGGGGGGGGAGGAGAGTTTCGCGGAGTAGAGATCGAGTCGCGAATGTTTCGTGTCGCGTTTCGAAACGCCCAACCGAGAAAAGTGAAACGATACTGCGGGAGGCGAAGGAATGTATGGGCTGAGGGGTTGAAACGCCGGAGGGGGGGAGTGCTCAGAGTCGAAACAGCGTTGCAAACAACACACACATACACACGAGCGCGCGCGCGCGCCCTCCGCCAAATCTTTTCCGCAAACACCGAAGGAATTATATGTAAGCCGTAAGACATAGACAAAAGGGCTGCTGTGTACAGGCGAGCAACGATTCTTCGCTCTCTCTCTTTCTCTCTCTCTCTCTTTAACAACCCTCTTTTTCCTCTACTTCTTTTTTTCCAGGTAGATGTAAACTCCGGCAGAGGGTGCTTTTCGCCATTTCCACTTCTTCGATTTTCTACAATCTTTTCGAACTTTTCTTCTCGTTCTCTTGTGTCATTCGGTGAAAGAATCTACAAAACCGTGGATATTGGAGAAAAAAAAAACTTTGTGAGTCAGTTTTTTTGTGAGTCAAAAAAAACTCAGTGAATCAGTGAAATCGATTTAGCGCTTAAATTTGTTGATAAATTTAGGCTCGGAGGATTGTATCGGTCATCGAGAAATTCTCGTTCAAAATGTTTTTTCTAAATCATATTTATTCGGATTTTCGTGCAACATTTTATTTCAATTTGGTTCAATAATGATGATAAAAATTGATCGAACGTTTTCTGCACTCCGTTCATGACTTTTCGACTACTCTTCTCTTCGTTACTCCGATCATAAATACATTCGAGGTGAACTGCTGTAACCTTAGAGAACAAGGGGAAAAGTACTTGTGGCGACGAAGAAGCGCTTAACGCGGTTGGCAAACATGACGACTCGAAGCCCTTGCTCTTTGCCTATATCCATCCCCTCGATATGCCATTATTTAAACTACGGATTTGCCACTTTTTCATACCCCTTGCTCGTTCCTCCCTTCTCCCGTGGATTCGTCGTCTTCCTCACGACCAGTTCGACTTCATAATTCTTTTTCTTTCTGTTTTTTTTTCTTCACTTATACATTTACCAAAAAATATTTATCAAGAATCACAAAAGTAATAATAACATTTGGAATCAAACATTATTCATTTAAAAAAATTGTGAAAAATAGCGAACAAAAGAAAAAAAACTTGACAAATAAAGCCTGAAAGTTGTAAACTTTTTCATGAATTCCATAAACGTTCCAAGACACCGGATGAGATCGTTGAATTTCGAATTGAGTCAAACAGCCATCGGGATTTCAAGATCTTAGAAAATTTATTACGACAAATTATTCCGACCGATGAAGCTTTATGGAAGCAGCCGAATGCCCATGAATGGGTCTCTCCTCCATCCTCGCGTTGTGTCCACAATCCTCGACGCGCGAGTCCTTTGCGAAGGTAGGGAGACCCGGCGAACTGTGACAACACAAATGTCCATACATCCTTACAGCATAACCCTCGTGGTTCGTTGCGTATAAGGACTCTGGATGGGTACTCCCGCGAGCACTGTGTGCTCAAGTCTGTCCACACACCCTGCAAACCCCGAGTTTACATATGGAGAAATGCCACGAGCCTAAACAGTCTCTGTACCTTCGCGTTTCTATATGTAGCAAGAGAGAGCTTTATGCGTGTTGTAGATTTTGACCGCGTACATATGCGCTACACACGAGATTTCGCCAATCCAAGAAGGACTCTCTCTCTCTCTCTCTCTCTCTCTCTCTCTCTCTCTCATCCAGCAACCTCCATGTTCCACGACACACAAAGACCTCGATGTGTATGGAAGCTGCATCCGTAACTGTGTACGCGAACGAATGATGGTTATGTCCATGTAATGTCACTATAAATATATACCTTCCAGACACATATATATATATATACACACCTTTGCCCGGTGTATGCACAATTTATCCTATGTATGAATGCACCGAGACGATTCGATGCAATCCGAATCAAGCAAACTCCCTTAGTCGCGTTGATTGGCTACGGGCTATGTTAGTAATTCTCTCCCGTACGTATTGTCCTGGCTCGATCTGCTGCGGTGACCCAACATCTTCCAAGGAAGAATCGATGCCCATACACCAGTTTCCATTCTCGGTTCCTCTCATGAAAAAAAAAAAAAAAAAAAAATTTCTTGTTTTTCGGTTTTTAATATTGAATAGTTGAGTGGAGAGTGGAAGTTCACTTGCACAAATGATTTCGAACGAGTTTTGTTGGAACAAACGATAAATATGACGCAGTTTCTTCGTTTTAATGTTATTTTTTAATTTTGAACCTAAACCGAAGGTTCGTTGCTATGACTTCGAGACTATTTTTCGGATATACGTTTTTGAGTGTGAAATTCGTGATTCTTTTTCGTTGTTTTTTTTTCTTTTTTTTAGCCGGTGTTATCTTTAGACTGGAACAAAACAAAGTTGAAACCGTCTGCTTTCGTTTAAATGAAGAAAGTAAAAATCTCGCTGCTGTAATGCAATCGAGGCAAGTCCACGCGTATATATATATATGTATATTTATATGGTAAAAAATAGCGATGTGAATCAGAGAAGCGCGAAAGCGAGGGAGTGGTTGGTACACACAGTACGTACCGCTTAATAGCTGCAAATTACACTTCCCCCCCCCCCCTACCCCGGCTCCCTTGTCTTTTATTTTATTTTTTTGCACGTCTGTTTTCTTCTACCCTTTCCAACCTGGCAACATGAAAACTTTTCATTTTTATATTCCTCCCTCTTATCCTTCGTTTCTCATTTTTTGTCCGTGTCTCGCACTCTCTTTCTTCCTCTCTCTCTCTCTCTCGCCTTCTTTTTCTTTCTGTTGAGCAAAACGCGCTGGTACGTCCCTTCTAAAGTATTCCTACCCAAGAAAAACAGCCATTAGCGAGAGTTTTCGCTTTTCGCGCGCGAAACTTTTGTCCTCCTTTCCCGCTTCCCCGCGACCATCCCCACGAACCCCCCCGTCCTGGCCTCCAGCCCGACATTCCTTTCCGTAAATCCTCAGCGTTTGTGTTCTCCTTTTCCTTCTTATTCTTCTTCCTCGTGAGAAAGAGAAAGAGAGAAGGTGCGAGCAAGGGTGTACAAAGAACACACGCGAGAGAGAGAGAAACGGATCGGTCGAAAAGTAGTGCGAAAAGAGGATAAAAGAAAAAAGTGCAACGAAGAAAAAGAGAGAGAGAGAGACGTTAAATGGCATAAACCACAAGACGCGAGCTAGACGCTTGAGATCAGCGAAAGGGAAAAGAGAGAAAAACAGGGATGGAGGGGGTCGACGTTTGAGGAGTGAATATAGCTCTCGCCTCCAACCCCTCGCCAGAATTCAAACTTTTCTTCCACCCCGCATTTTTCATCGCCTATAAATTCTTATTTATATGCGACTTCGTGTTTCTTTTCGATTAGGAGTACGCTCCAGCGTACGTTATAGCTTCGTATACTTCTCGACAAAACCTACTGTATTTCAAATTTTTGTCTATCCCTCGGACCACCTCCTCTCCTCTTGAGACTGGAGTCCTGTGATATCGCCCTCGTTTAAACGTCGCGACTTTTATGCACATAAATATTGCTCGTATCGGCAGACCGGGTGAATTACAACCGACATAAAAACAATCGTACAGTTGCAATAACACCTTCTGTTTCATCCCTTCTTCGTACAACGATACACTAAACTTTTGGAACCGATCCGATCATATTCCGTTCGAAAACCTGATTGAGGAGATCGATGGTCTCGATAGACAAGTAAAAATTACCGGTTTGCATCCTCATCTATACACAATTTCTATTACAAAAAGACTGAGAAATTTGGCACATCGAGTTCTTCGTTAATTCATTGTAAATACCTGACTCTACTTACCCCTGTACATTTGTCTGCTTAATGCACATATATATGTATAACTACAGAGCCTGTTGAGTATAACACCGTAGCAGAGGGTATTTCGACTTGAATCAGATGAGTTTCGCGGTCTCGTTGCAACAGCGGTAGCCGCGTTGTCGAGCGAGAGCCAACAATCCGTTGCCACGTCTCTAATATGAAATATGGCGATGCATCACGAAACACCGGAACATATATATATTTCGTCGAGTCGATGAATCATCTCTGTGATACTCAGCTGAATTCACGGGGCTCTCGGAGACCACGAATGTTCGTCCATTCGTTAGACGTCTGTCTGACGTTTCGTTCTCTCTCACTCTCTCTCTCTTCCTATTCGCTGTGTGTTCTACATCGGTTTCGAAATGACGACGTCGTTGTAGTATTAACACGGAGATTCCATAATTTTCAAGCTGTTCTGCATATGTACGATCAGAATGAAGATTTCCATTTCATATTTGGTATACAAAATTCTTTTCATTTGTTTATATGTATATGCTTCCTCAATTTATCATGCCCAGAATTGATGCTCTTCGAATGGATATAACGCGTTGAAAATTTGGAAAATAAATGATAAATCATTTTTACTCTCAACGCAATATCAGATACGTATGTATACGAATCTATATGTTATGTTTTATATGTGTGTCTCAGAAGTTGTTTCAAAACTTAAATATATATTTTAAAGTATATGCGAGACGAGCAAACTTATCGCGTGCAGGTGTAGTGGAATATATTTACGTAGAATTCGATACTGTGCGGCGCCGGAGCGGAGAGCATCCTCATCCCTTCCTGGCCGACTCTACTGCTAAAGGGGAGATCGAACAGGTCATTAATCAAACCGCACCCTCGCGGACGGACACCGTTATAACGGGTGTTCGCCTTTCCCCAAACTCCCTCACATCACACCTTTCGAACCTTCCACACACTCGTTCCTTCTCACTCTCTTTTTATCTCTCGGACTTTGCATATATCTTTATCTCTTGATGCAATAAATAATTATCAGATTTTTCTTCTTCTTTTTTTTAGCTCGATTGCATTCATTAGCTTTTCCAATCGCAAACGATTCTTCGGTAGAAGTTTTTGTTTTGCTTTTTATTTTTCATTTTGTATCATGAAATAATCGAATAACTTTATTTCAACAACGATTTTCTTTCGGGCTTTTGAAATTTGGAGAAAAGAAAAAAGTGGCTCATTGAAGAGCAGGCATGTAGGCGCAAATTAGTCGTCGACACCACTCGGTATCGGACACGACGACCTCTTTCGTCGTGTTGTATATAAACCCCTCGTGGCTTCTGTACTCTCTCTCTCTCTCTCTCTCTCTCTCTCTCTCTCTCTCTCTCTCTCTCTCTCTCTCTCATTCCGCAGTTATTTTCTCCAGTGGAACACACACTTGAACAAAGTGAATTCAGCAGCCTGCGTTCACCTCGTACGAAGCGTGTTGAGCGTTCTGTCGGCAACAGGGTTGCTTACAATTCTACGCTGCAACCCTTGCACATGGATTCAAGACTTTCAGACACACCAGACAACCGCGTTTCAACGCAAATATATCGTTCCCAGTTCCTAGCTGTTTAGAGAGACTTCGTGAAAATGAAAAAAAGGGTCATCGTACTTTGAGACTGTTGCACATGACCCTTTGGGATCTTTTATTAATTTAAAAAAAAAAAAAATCGAATCAATACGAAGCTTGATATCTTACTTGATCAATTTCGATACGATGAAAATCTTGGTTGATTGAATAATTTAATTCTCTCGGGACTTAATAATTTTCGACGAGACAATGCAATATTCTGAAATTAGTTGCCTCGATACTTGGCAACGTGTGTGTGTGTGCGTGTGTATGTGAGTATATATACAGCGACACCAGCTCGATGGTACTCGAAAAGCAGTAGCAGCGAAAGCCTCCACAGTTGCCAAGTGACGTATTATAATATTTCATCCTCGCTCTTCACCCCTCCTCGTTGCAGAAAGCACATTTGCAACCCTCCTTCGCGATTCACCCCCGCAAAGCTACCCCCTCTAACCGGCTCTCGCAGCCCCCACATTTGTGTCTCTCCCCTAACCTCTTTCGCATATATATCTATAGAATGCAGCCAGCAAGTACAGAATCGCGAGTGAGGACGAGTAATATTGTTAATTCGCGTGTGTTTGAGTTCCAAGGGGGAGCTGAACCACCCTAATATATTCGCGTGCGCGAAACCCCCGCGCGTACAGTCTCAACAGAAGAGTTGTTGCTTACCGAAATCTTGAAAAATTCAAAATTCCAAAAAAAATAAATAAATAAAGTACGAAACGTGTAAAAAGACGTTTTTATTGCTTCTTCGCTGTCTCCAGTTTGCTTTGTTTTTTTTTCGTTCGTAGCTTCAAACACGTGGAACAACGATGCAAAGATTTTTCAAGTTTTGACTCCTTAGTTCTGGTATTTAGTAGCGTGAACTCTTGGCACAAAGGACCTTTTATACACGAGGTTTCACGCTCGGACAAAGGTGGTGAGAAGTTTGACTCTGAACGTGTATGAGAGAAACGGAAACACACGTGGCGTGACTGCCCGAACGAATAGAGAAAGAGAGGCAAATGAAAGAAAGTATATACGGGGAGACTATCATTTGGAAGGCCTGGTGCGCACCCCTCTGTGAACTTTCGCCGTCCTCCAGTCACACGAATACACTCACACTCGCACACTCACCGAGAATGGCCTTCCTTAAAAAAAGGGTTGCTCGCCCCCGCGTTGTCAGGGATTGTGTTCGTGGCGAATAATTTGACGCACTTGCTCTCTCTCTCCCTCTCTCCTTCTCTCTCTTTGACACTGCAACTGCCATTGGATCCACTTCGCTTGCGAATTCACCTCCTAACAGCGAGTAATTCTCTTCTTTGTATGCACTTTCTTCGACAGCAGTTAGAAGCACCGTGACTCAACGATTTACCAACGTGATTCAATTCTCAATTACGTTATTGCTGGAACTGGACCGTAAAAAAAATTTTCTCCAAGAATTGGTACAAAACTCGATACAATGAAAATCATTTGAAAATGTTTTGAAAAATGATACAAAGCTCGAAGAGAAAGAAATCCCCATAAAATTTGATCCGTATCCCCGGTCCGGTTCCAGTTCCGAAAAGAAAAGTATTAAAAACGTGCGTAAAATTGCATGACACTCAAAGCCTGCGAATTACTTAATGAATTATCGTTGTACGAGGTCTGAAAAAAATGATGATACAAATGACAGGTGACCCCAACGAAATCTCAGCTGCGGCGAGTGCCGTGAGCTTCCATAAGCAGAAGTGTGGACTCGGCCCGGCTATACACGATTTAACGTTTCTGTGGGTAGATTTCAGTGTGGGTGATATAGAGAATGGCATATAAGGGTAGAGAAGAAGCGATAAAGAGGGATAGAGCGAGCGAGGGAGAAAGGAGAATGAGAATAAGGGGATGAGATGTGTGCAGGGTTGCTTGTTGGGTCGGTTGGTTAAAGAGAGATGTGGATATCGAGGCAAGAGAAGGTTGTGGCGCTGCAGTAGAGACTCGAGTTTGAGGGTGGGTGTACCAAACACTGCTATGCTCACTAGCCTCACATACTATTGTGTATACTATTGTTCTGGTTGGCTAATATCCAAGATGGCTGACTAGTTATACTCGAATGTATACGATATATATATATATATATATATATATATATATGTATAATATATATTGGGCAGATCCATTACTTTTCGACGAAAGTGTGCGCGCTTAGGTCAGCGATTTTGATGCTGATTTTTTCCTTGAAAGTACATCAGAAAAGGAGATGATCCTGAAAATTTGAGCCCGATTCAATCAAACCCGGTCGTTGGAGAATTTTTTGAAATTTCAACAAAGTCAGTTTTTTCATCATTTTCAAAAATTTGTATTCCAGCCACTATATCACTTAGAGATTTCGTTCAAGCGGCATTCTTTTCGGTGAACGTCCTACTTTTAAGAAAAAAATATAAATTAGTGACAAACTCAAATTCGGCTCAACTAGAAGCTATCAACTAAATCACTAATTCACCAAAATTTTACTTGTTTTTAAAATTTTCCCAAACCTACCAGTTGCCAAAGGGAGGGACAAATAACGGGTGTTCTATTTTTGTGAGGGTGTATTCTGTTGATATCTGCCCTAATTTCCCCCGATTGCTTCGATTTCGTCACTGTAGAGCCATCCAAAGATGATCGATTTTTGAAAAATCGCTATGTTTAGATAGCTGTCATTTTTTTCTCCGAACTTCGATTTTTTTCAAATTTACAGGAAAGTTGCTTTGATATGTCCCAAAGAAGCCCTGAAAATTTCAACTAGGGAATCGAGCTTGGATCCGAGTTATGAATTTTCAAACATCCCGAAAATTACACTGTAAAAAATACTTTTTGCAAGTATATCTCATACGTCAAATGAATTATTGATTTTTATATAGTCAAATTAGGTATTTGATCCTATTAATAAGTAGTAAAAGAATACAGTAGTATTCTTTTTATTAAGTGGCGCCACTTATTTAAGTGGCGCATGGAGTAAGTTTTTATATTCTTCGTTTAAGAATTTTTTCTATAACGAATATAATTATATAAGAATATAATAAAGAACCAACATTGTTTCAGTGTATGCTGGAGGTGGCGCTGAAGCTATTTTAGGAAGAATAAATTATCAAGAATAAAAAATGGAAAAAAAATTGTTTGGGTTTATTTGGGTTTATTTGGGTTTATTTGGGTAACCCAAATAAACCCAAACAATTTTTTTTTTCCATGTTTTATTCTTGATAATTTATTCTTCCTAAAATAGCTTCAGCGCCACCTCCAGCATACACTGAAACAATGTTGGTTCTTTATTATATTCTTATATAATTTTATTCATTATAGAAAAAATTCTTAAACGAAGAATATAAAAACTTACTTCATGCGCCACTTAGATAAGTGGCGCCACTTAATAAAAAGAATACTACTGTATTTTTTTATTTTTTATATTCTTCGTTTAAGAATTTTTTCTATAACGAATATAATTATATAAGAATATAAAAACTTACTTCATACGCCACTTAAATAAGTGGCGCCACTTAATAAAAAGAATACTACAGTATTTTTTAATTTTTTATATTCTTTTTTATTTTTTTATATTCTTCGTTTAAGAATTTTTTCTATAACGAATATAATTATATAAGAATATAAAAAAGAACCAACATTGTTTCAGTGTATGCTGGAGGTGGCGCTGAAGCTATTTCAGGAAGAATAAATTATCAAGAATAAAAAATGGAAAAAAAAATTGTTTGGGTTTATTTGGGTTTATTTGGGTTACCCAAATAAACCCAAATAAACCCAAATAAACCCAAACAATTTTTTTTCCATTTTTTATTCTTGATAATTTATTCTTCCTAAAATAGCTTCAGCGCCACCTCCAGCATACACTGAAACAATGTTGGTTTTTTTTCTATAACGAATATAATTATATAAGAATATAAAAAAGAACCAACATTGTTTCAGTGTATGCTGGAGGTGGCGCTGAAGCTATTTCAGGAAGAATAAATTATCAAGAATAAAAAATGGAAAAAAAAATTGTTTGGGTTTATTTGGGTTTATTTGGGTTACCCAAATAAACCCAAATAAACCCAAATAAACCCAAACAATTTTTTTTCCATTTTTTATTCTTGATAATTTATTCTTCCTGAAATAGCTTCAGCGCCACCTCCAGCATACACTGAAACAATGTTGGTTCTTTTTTATATTCTTATATAATTATATTCGTTATAGAAAAAATTCTTAAACGAAGAATATAAAAAAATAAAAAAGAATATAAAAAATTAAAAAATACAGTAGTATTCTTTTTATTAAGTGGCGCCACTTATCTAAGTGGCGCATGAAGTAAGTTTTTATATTCTTCGTTTAAGAATTTTTTCTATAACGAATATAATTATATAAGAATATAATAAAGAACCAACATTGTTTCAGTGTATGCTGGAGGTGGCGCTGAAGCTATTTTAGGAAGAATAAATTATCAAGAATAAAAAATGGAAAAAAAATTGTTTGGGTTTATTTGGGTTTATTTGGGTTTATTTGGGTAATTTATTTGGGTGGTTTGGCAACAAAAAAGAATATAAAAAATTAAAAAATACAGTAGTATTCTTTTTATTAAGTGGCGCCACTTAGTAAGTTTTTATATTCTTCGTTTAAGAATTTTTTCTATAACGAATATAATTATATAAGAATATAATAAAGAACCAACATTGTTTCAGTGTATGCTGGAGGTGGCGCTGAAGCTATTTTAGGAAGAATAAATTATCAAGAATAAAAAATGGAAAAAAAATTGTTTGGGTTTATTTGGGTTTATTTGGGTTTATTTGGGTAACCCAAATAAACCCAAACAATTTTTTTTTTCCATGTTTTATTCTTGATAATTTATTCTTCCTAAAATAGCTTCAGCGCCACCTCCAGCATACACTGAAACAATGTTGGTTCTTTATTATATTCTTATATAATTTTATTCATTATAGAAAAAATTCTTAAACGAAGAATATAAAAACTTACTTCATGCGCCACTTAGATAAGTGGCGCCACTTAATAAAAAGAATACTACTGTATTTTTTTATTTTTTATATTCTTCGTTTAAGAATTTTTTCTATAACGAATATAATTATATAAGAATATAAAAACTTACTTCATACGCCACTTAAATAAGTGGCGCCACTTAATAAAAAGAATACTACAGTATTTTTTTATTTTTTATATTCTTTTTTATTTTTTTATATTCTTCGTTTAAGAATTTTTTCTATAACGAATATAATTATATAAGAATATAAAAAAGAACCAACATTGTTTCAGTGTATGCTGGAGGTGGCGCTGAAGCTATTTTAGGAAGAATAAATTATCAAGAATAAAAAATGGAAAAAAAATTGTTTGGGTTTATTTGGGTTTATTTGGGTTTATTTGGGTAACCCAAATAAACCCAAATAAACCCAAACAATTTTTTTTTCCATTTTTTATTCTTGATAATTTATTCTTCCTGAAATAGCTTCAGCGCCACCTCCAGCATACACTGAAACAATGTTGGTTCTTTTTTATATTCTTATATAATTATATTCGTTATAGAAAAAATTCTTAAACGAAGAATATAAAAAAATAAAAAAGAATATAAAAAATTAAAAAATACAGTAGTATTCTTTTTATTAAGTGGCGCCACTTATCTAAGTGGCGCATGAAGTAAGTTTTTATATTCTTCGTTTAAGAATTTTTTCTATAACGAATATAATTATATAAGAATATAATAAAGAACCAACATTGTTTCAGTGTATGCTGGAGGTGGCGCTGAAGCTATTTTAGGAAGAATAAATTATCAAGAATAAAAAATGGAAAAAAAATTGTTTGGGTTTATTTGGGTTTATTTGGGTTTATTTGGGTAACCCAAATAAACCCAAACAATTTTTTTTTTCCATTTTTTATTCTTGATAATTTATTCTTCCTAAAATAGCTTCAGCGCCACCTCCAGCATACACTGAAACAATGTTGGTTCTTTATTATATTCTTATATAATTATATTCGTTATAGAAAAAATTCTTAAACGAAGAATATAAAAACTTACTTCATGCGCCACTTAAATAAGTGGCGCCACTTAATAAAAAGAATACTACTGTATTCTTTTACTACTTATTAATAGGATCAAATACCTAATTTGACCATATAAAAATCAATAATTCATTTGACGTATGAGATATACTTGCAAAAAGTATTTTTACAGTGTAATTTTCGGGATGTTTGAAAATTCATAACTCGGATCCAAGCTCGATTCCGTAGTTGAAATTTTCAGGGCTTCTTTGGGACATGTCAAAGCAACTTTCCTGTAAATTTGAAGAAAATCGAAGTTCGGAGAAAAAAATGACAGCTATCTAAACATAGCGATTTTTCAAAAATCGATCATCTTTGGATGGCTCTACAGTGACGAAATCGAAGCAATCGGGGGAAATTAGGGCAGATATCAACAGAATACACCCTCACAAAAATAGAACACCCGTTATTTGTCCCTCCCTTTGGCAACTGGTAGGTTTGGGAAAATTTTAAAAACAAGTAAAATTTTGGTGAATTAGTGATTTAGTTGATAGCTTCTAGTTGAGCCGAATTTGAGTTTGTCACTAATTTATATTTTTTTCTTAAAAGTAGGACGTTTACCGAAAAGAATGCCGCTTGAACGAAATCTCTAAGTGATATAGTGGCTGGAATACAAATTTTTGAAAATGATGAAAAAACTGACTTTGTTGAAATTTCAAAAAATTCTCCAACGACCGGGTTTGATCGAATCGGGCTCAAATTTTCAGGATCATCTCCTTTTCTGATGTACTTTCAAGGAAAAAATCAGCATCAAAATCGCTGACCTAAGCGCGCACACTTTCGTCGAAAAGTAATGGATCTGCCCATATTATATACGTGTATGTGCAGATCCATGTCGTATGGTGTGCAACTGTACTGCATTTACTTTATACACATATAAAGAGGCATTCGAGCCCAGCTTGCTGCGTCTTCGCAGTTCACTCGTGTCACGAACCGACCAAAACTCAGTCTCTCTCTCTCTCTCTCTCTCTTCTCTCTTTCCGCTCTCTCCTCCTTCCTCCTGACTAACGACAGCGCCACCATACTATAGTTTATGAATCCATGTGTACTAAACAAGGAATTTACCTTACTGGACGAAAGCAGCGCCGTACAAATCTCAGTGGACTGTTTATGCGTTTCGAGCTCGGACCAATGAATCCCAACGCACATAGCCCTCTGGCGATATTCATATGTACCAGAGTCCTGGGTAATGGCCAACGAAGACGGATAATAACCAGTACGGCTTTGATTAGTTGCGCTCTGTAAAGTCTCTTATCGATTAAAAGATTTTTCGATCAGGAAAAAAAGCCTTGGTACTGTCGGATAATTTCGGATTCATCACATTTGGGGTTAAAAGATAAATTCTGTCAATTCTATTCGTATTGTAGTTTTTCTCGTTTCATTGTATCCGTATTGGCAAAAAAAAAAAAAACTGGGAATTCGGAACATTTGATGACTGAATTTGGGATACGAGCTGATAACCTTATTCGCATATATTTTTACACTCTGTATGCATCGTTATGAATTTATACATTCTCGAATACCATATCGATTCATCCACGTACATATTCTATCTTTCATTTTTGTTATACGTACTATAACGTTTGCCATATGTATGTGTGTGTTTTTTTTTTTGAGTATGTGTAAGTTTATGAGCAGTCGTTTCCGCGTCTACGAACAACGAAGAAGACTTCTTGTCTGCACTGTAAAATCCTCCCCCGTGCCCGCTCCCACGATGAGAACCACTCTTGATACTTTCTCCATATCCGGCTCGACCTTTTTCTCGTCTCGCGACCCCCTTTCTCCGGATCGCGAGTGAAAATCGTAGTGTGGAGGCGAGCGGAAGGAAGTGGGCTTGGCATTTTTGAGGCTACTTAGCCAACCCCTTACCCCCCCCCCCCCCCTTTTTTTTTACTGCTTACAATAGTACGCTATCGTTGTTGTTGTTTTTTTCCATTTTTCTCTGTTCAGTGATACCGGACTTTTTATGATTGCGGACGCTTTTTTGCTCATCGTCTTTTTACTTCGTATTTCAAACCTCTTGTTTCTTGGTGTATTTTTGGCCAAGCATATAATATAAGAGAAGGAAGATCGGTGAAAGGAGAAATTGTAAGAGAGAATGAAAACTCGGAAGCTCGCATGGGTTTTCGACATTTGCATATCTCTTATTAATCGTGATCGGGCAAACTCTCTTCTGCTTCGATTCCGGAACAACGAGTCTACGTCTTAAAAGAAAACATGACGTTTGCAAAAATTTTGCTAATGTTCCCAATGATCGATCAACACGGTTTGCCTCTTTTCTTTATTTTTTTTTATTTCTGATTGTTACTTTCGACTTTATATCATTTTTTTAAATTTTATTTTATTGCTTCCAAGAGACGTGCCTCTTCTTTCGTTTCCCCCTCAAATTTTATACACCTCCAACTCCTCGGTGTGAAAAAGTTGTCGCGTTTCTATATATAATTATATATATATATATTCGTCATGCCAGACTCGAGGCATATTTTGTTGGCCTCTCCCTCTTTTCCATCTTCTCCGGAGAGTCTCTCCCCTACTTTCTACCCCGCGTCATCGCCGGCATGAAATGTAGATTAATATAAATATTCATAAACACCATAAAGTTTATGTCGCGAGTGACGCCCTCGGTTGAGCACTGTAGAGAAAAAAGAAAAAATGCTAAAGGAAGGAAAGGAGCGAGAGAGAGAGAGAGACGAAGACGAGCGGAGTCGCATTCTCGCTCATCGTAAAACTACCCCCGACCTTCCCTTTCCTTTTTAGACTTCATTCTCTCGTTTGTCAGCGGCAAAAGACATTCCAAGATGAAAACCTTCAGGCGCTTCTATACCAAATGCACTTTTCTTTCGAACTGTATGAAATTTTTACTGCTTTATATTAATAAATAATTATCGCTCAAGACATTACTGAACGAGTCTTTATTCGCTGTTTCGTACAGTTCAAATTGAAGCCTAAAGTCTTTCAACCCATCTGCCGAAGAAATAAAACGATATTTTTTCGATACACAGGTGTGGCTCTGATAATGAAAGAAAAAAAAATAATTTTTCAAGACCATTCAAGGAACGATAGTCTCAATTATGTTTTTTTTTTTATCAATGTTATTTTATACGAATAATTATCGCAGAAATGATAGATAAGAAAAAAAAAATGTGCGATTAAATATTCCGAAAAAAATTGTAAATGTTACAAGCGATTAGTTTTGATTCGAATTAATTTCTGAGTTTCTTTTATCAAATTGATTTTTCCTCGTCGATCGAGGTCGAGGATCGCACGTGGTCGCGCTCATCCGTACAAGGCACACACAAAGCTTTGCTGTCTCGCGTTATTTTTAATTTTACGATCGACGCGCGACGTGCCTGGCGTGTTGGCGATTTTTATCGGGCGATTAACGCGACGGTTACACGTGTCGCGCCGACGTTTACGCCTCGTTGAGCGAGTAAGCGCTCGCGCGAGCTCATTCAACCCTCCTCCTCCCTCCCCCCGTACGTCACCCGGTTAACGTTTAGAGCCGAGGAATATCTCGTGACCCTTGGCTCGTGCGAGCAGCCCTCCGGCCCTCTCGCTCTTTTAACACCACGCGAGCTACAGTTCTCCAACCGATCGCAATCGTGACCGATTCTCCACGAACAAATTACGCCAAATCTTTCCTATTTACGGGGATATGCCTTGAAAATATTTAGTTGCGCTTTAATTTTTGCTTTCAAGTTCAAGACATCGTTCATGAAAATAGTCGTCTGTGGAATGCATCCGATCAACTTGGATGTATTTATGAAGCAATTTGTTGTGTAAACAAAAAAGTTGTGCCACCAGTGAAAAAGCCAGTGATGCGAACGACTGATATTTGCCTCATTAAGAAAGGGTCAATAAACTTAATTAAGTTATAATTAAGCTCTCGCGTAATTAGCATCGTCACAATTAGCTATCAACGGTGAGAAAACATTTGTTTGCTGTTGATTTTTTGTAAAACGAAGTAAAACAAAAGGGTTTGAAGGATCCTCGACAGTAGGTCGAGTCGCGAAATTTCGGGAGTATTCTCATTAGCGAAAAAAAAAAAAGCGGAAATGGGATACTAGAGGAAACGAGGACGAGAGTGAATGTGGCCGAAAAGCTCGACCGTCCGGCCAGTGGTTTTTCCTCGCTTCCTGTAGCCGCAATCATCGCCCGTTGCATGCTTTTTCATTCTCTCACCCTCTGCTTTTCTCTGCTCCCGTTCATTCGCCGGATAACCGACGCCACAAAGTCGGTTCGGTGGTCAGCAGGGTGCGTTTGTTCTCACGTTTATCAAACAATTTTGACGCTTTGCGCTCAAACATTTTTAGGGAACTACAACAATTGACAAATTGATTGACATATGAGTATGAATTTGACGTTTCTAAGAATCCCTGGTCTGAGTTCAAAAAAAAACATTGTCTCAAAGTTCCCAACACAAATCCCAACACAAGAAATTTTCTTTCATTTTTAGTAATGATCACCTACAATTAACCCACAACGCTTGCACCATAGGACGCTTCTTCCTCAGCATCAAAATGCTCCAATTACTCTAATCCGATTTCTCAAAAGTGTCAAACTCTAATAGCCCCTTATAACATTGAATTATTTTGTTGCACCTTTTTGAAAAAATGTTGTTTACTCAGCCAACAAAATTTCGAATTCTTTATATCATAACAAAAATTCGTTAAAACGCTGAAACATCTTTTTTTGGACGAAATATTTCGTTGTCACAAAGTATTTCTAGATTTCAACAAAATTTTGTTTTCAGTATCGTTACTGCTCTTATGAATAAAAATTTTGGATAAAAATTCATAATTCATAACAAGAGCTTGTCCCCACATTACAGTTGACCACAGAAATATACGATCAGTGAATTGAAGAGCAGATTCGAAGTAAATCCTATCCGTACATCCTCGTGTCAATCATTCTTTAAAAATTGATTTCGATCCTATTTGGAGTTGTTGATAAGATGAGAATATTCGTAAAGATACACAGAGAGAAAGAGAGAAAGGAATGGAAAATTTATGGAGTGTGGGAAGAGTTGGAAGGGAGTAAATCCGGCCACAAAATCCGGAAGCGTTTAACATAATTAGGTATCGGGTGTCGAAGCGGCGGCGGGCCAGTCGTGGCCAGGCTGGCTGTCGTTCACGGGCGTTGGAATGGTGGCCGCACGAGTACGAGAGCACATTCGCTCTGGGGAGTCCCCTCGCTCTATACATGCCACTGCTACAGCAGCCTCGTGCAGTGAAGTGTGGCCTCAACAACTCGATATACATACGCGAAATATATGTATAGATATATGTGTCCAAGAGAGCTAACCAACAAAAGAGCGTAACTCGCGAGATTCGATGTAGAACCTAATTAAAACTCGCCTTTTTCAACCGCAACGGCGGTTGATATAGCGATGGACCTCGATGTAGTGAGAGCTTCGGTGGTACACTCCTCGCGCGAAATTCGCAGTTTCTATATCCACTCGTCGTTTGCTGTTGGACTCGTTTGGGTGAGCACGCGTTTTACCCTTTCGGCGATCATAGCTCGTCGTATCAGTCAATAATACAATTAAGTTTACGTAAATAGGTAGAATAGGATTCGGATTACTTTTGAATTATGACGTTTGAATGACGGGCTGTTAAAAATTGAACGAATGAGAACGAACGAGTGTAAAAATGTTATTTAGATTTTTTTATTTATTTAAAAAAAAAAATTTTCGTCATTTTCGGGGTGTAAACTCGTTGATCCATGGAATTCTGTATATATTTTTCGATTGCCTAAGGATTTCGGAAAAAGAGAAAAACACACAGCTTGAATGTTTAATCCGGCATAACCAATAAAACTCGACCACGTCATCCCTATCTGTTGTCCACACGCGTTCTATTGAACTTTATCATTATTATTTTTAGTATTATTTTGTTTTTTTTTTTTGTTTCACCATCGAGTGGGTTAACCACCAAAAAACTGCTCGAATGTACATATATATGCGGGAGAGTCTGCTGAGGCGAGACTCGATACGGTTAACGCTATCGAATCGATCGTGTTGCGTTCCACCCTCGAAGCACCCTTTAGTGGTTCGAGAGAGAGAGAGAGAGAGAGAGAGGGCGTTGAAATAAATAAATACGGCAAAAATGACCAACGATTTCCATCGTCCATCGTCCCTCTCACTACCCCTTCGACGTTACGACCCCTCGAAAAGCGATGCGCGGAATAACGATGCTCGTTCGCTTCACTTTTGGGGTATACAATTTTTTTCCTCCCTCCTCCACCCCTTCGTTCTTGGATTCTCGTACTCATTTCATCCCTTTAGTGCCAACGCACTTTCTCACTTCACACAAGCGTAACTCTCTCTCTCTCTCTCTCTCTCTCTCTCTTTTTTCATAAAGCGTGGAATAAAATAAAAAGTTTATCGTCCAGCTTTAATCCGGCCGTTTTAGCGGATGCATCGTTCGAAACGATGAAATACGACGGCACGGCTGGTTTTGGTGCACTGCGAAAAAAAAACACAAACTCGCCACGCTCGATGGGTGGCGGTTAAGGGGGGGGGGGAGGACGAGCGGCCGCTACGGGGATGAAAATAAGGGTGAGAGACTCGGAAAACCCTCCCGCGTGTCCACAAAATAAAAGGGAGAGGGTGAAAGAGGATCGACCGTTTCATATATGGATTCATCTCGATTTCGATAGGCTCCCATGGGAATCGATATATTTCCACAATTTTCCATCTTTCCCTTCTCTTTTTTTTTCCATATCGCTTGCATTGTTTTTTATTTTATTTTTTTATCCCCCTCCCCCCTACTCACTTTTTTTTTACAGTCCTATCGTCGACAGAACGATCGAAGTTTACAGTCGCGTATTTTTCTGTGTAAAAAGCTGGTTTGAAATGACTCGATCGACCATTTTCGAATAAGAATAATAAAAAAAAAACAAGAACAAAGCATTCGACTGTGTGAGCGAAGTTTCGAGAAAGTTTTTCACGTATCTCCTTAACTCTTTCTTTCTTTTCGGTGGTACGATAATTTTGGAAAGTATCAACGTTGTGCATGTCGCGAGAAAGTTGAAAGCTCGAGAAACTTAAAGGCAAATAATACCGCGTGTACATTGTGTTTGAACCGGAAGTAATACGCCAGTCGCGATTGTACACACTCGACAAGGGATTTCTGTTCTGCTCTCGTTTCTGAAATACATCGCGGTGCGGGTGGTTTACCGAGCCGGGCGGATCTCGAGCGACTTCCTGGGTGCCGATTATTACCCAGCCCGATATTATTATCCCGATGGGACAATGACAGTCGACTATCCGAATCGTATATACCGACAATGTACTGGTTCTACGTTGGACCTGGATGGTTTCAACCCCGTTTACCCCTCGCCTCCAGCCTTCACATACAAATACACGGATACACAGGCCTACATCCTGTAGGTCGTGCTTGAACTGAAACACGCGCCCTTAAATATGATGCGAGTGAAGAGAGACCGAGTTTCGTTCGCTCTTCTCCAGCTCCCTTCTTTCTTCTCGTTCCATCACCAACATTCATGATCTTCGCACACTATTCCTGTTGCAAATGCTTCGATGGCGCCACGCGAACCTTCCTCAACGACTGATCTCTCTCTCTCTTTCTTTCTCTCTCATTAACAACTTATAATGGCAACCGATGTATCACTATCCGACATAAATCTGCCGATGTACGATCGCTCTTCGTACATTTTCACTCACTCTCTCGTTCGTAATTATTCACTGGTACATTGCACCCTTGTTTCCATGTTCCAGCTAATAAAGAAAGTCTCTTGCGATCGAAAGAATCTCTCGGAAATAAGCAGCGAGAAAAAGAATTTTTCTTTCTCCACATCTCTCGTAGTTTTTGCCTTTTTTCACATCGCTTTTCTCATCCGCACACCAGACTCTTTCCTCTTGTTTTCTATTTTTCTTTCCAATTCACATTTCATTGTCTTACACCTGTTTTCAGTAATACATGGTTTGTTGACTCTTCCCTTTCATCGTTTTTTTCAATCGATCGAATAATTCAAGTCGAATCCGAATAATTTTCATTCCGTCACGCTATGATCGCAGAACAAGCGAAAAAAGCTTCCAATTCATGACAAAATTTATGCCAATTTAGCCATAAATTTCTACGAGCAATAAAAATCCTGTTTAATTCCTATCCACACTGACATTCTGACGAATCCTAATCCTGGAAAATTGGTCTCGTCCACACACTTGCAAGATGAATTCCACAGTTTTTTTTTAAATACAATTTCAACGCAGGTACATTATTATCCAAGCGACTTCCTTCGCGTCGACCCATGTGATCCCTCTCCTCGTTGACAACCTTTTACCAACGACTGCGACAAAGACAGGAAAATGTTTCTTCTATCGGGATACATCTGTGTCGCCTCTGGCTTCGATACGAGGCCAACGAAGCAGCATCCTCTTTCTCTCCTGCTCTCTCGTTCGATCAAGAACTTTGCAATGTAACGAAAGCTTTCTGATTCTCTACCGCTGTTTGTACCATTCGCCGTTCTTGTCTTGCTATACGTGCACGCGTATAGGTGAAAATATATATGTATATATATGTAAGTCTCCACCTGTCTCTGTCCCTCTTTCTCTCTCCTGTATCTCCGCATTGTATCCGGACCATTGAAACGTCGAAACAATGCGTCGATGCCTCGTTTTGTCTCGTGACTTATCGCCCGTTTCGCGGCAAGGACGAGGCAAGACAGGAAGAGCAGAAAGAGAGACACCGAGAGATGTTGTACGATAAGAGGGGGCGCGCCTCAATATACTCGACGGTGTATACAGAAGGGAGAAAAAAAATTATCGAAAGAGGAAAAGGGGAGGAGGCAGGAGGGATAAAGTGAAATCACGGAGAATCGAAGGGAAATACAGAGAGAGAGAGAGGAAGAGAGTGTAGGGAGAGAAGTTAATCAGCAAGTTCCATGTGGCTTGTTAATTAACCCCTTATCACATGAATTTCTGTTTTTTTTTCTTCCTGCTTTTCTTGTTCTTTCCTTTCATTATAATACCTCTTGTACATTTGTTTCTCGAAATAATGGGAGACACGTGTGTACGACGTGTTCTTAGCCTCTGATCAAAAGGGAATCGAGTCTTTCGGTTAATTAAGCCCTTATCGAGTGTAAAAGAGAAAAACTAACTTTCGTAATAATTAGGCACATTTTCGAATATGCTGCACACGCTGACGTTTCTGCGAGAAGTACCAACTTCCAGAGGTGTATAATTAGCTAATTATCGAATCTCATCGCACAGGAAAATTGTCAATTTTTCAAACGTCACAATGCCACGTTCATAAATGTAATATAAAAAAAATTCTCAGTCACGTGTATACGGTGCATTATTTTTGGTCTTCCTGCGATTTGGCAAAACACGAAAAAAATTTGCACACAAAAGTGCAAATCGAGATCCAACGTTATGTTGGCAACTTAATCAGCATAATAAAGATGGATAACGAAAGGGGAAAATAGAGAGAGAGAGAGAGAGAGGATAGTGCGATATATCAAATTTAGTTGAATAGAAATGTTTGAGATGCACGTAAGTTCGTGCTTGACGTTAACGATTTCAACGTACATATACATTTATTAATACATATACATAGCTATGAACATTTAAATATATTATGGTTGGCAGTTAGTTAGGTTATTCTTGTGTTCCGCACATGTATACATAAAACGCCAAAATGAGGTAACGATTTGGATGGATATGTACCTATATAAGTATTAAAATGGGCTTCCACACTGTTGAACAGCGTCGTGAATTTATAGAAGCCTCTGGAGGATAAAACTGGCGTACACTAACGCCCACGCGACTGTATGTTAACCGGACACGTTTCTGGCCTCAGTCTTGGCCGACTAAGGGTTGCTGGCTTTTTCCTTTTGCCCTTAGTTTCTTCCCTTCCTCGCCATCTCTCGCTCTCTTCCTTTCTTTATTTCTCTCTCTCTCTTTCTCTTCTGCTGGTACTTAGCAGAGAGTTTGCCACTGGAATCGCTTTGCATACCATTTCGCGCGCTCCGCCAATCTCCGAGATCTTAATATCGACGGTAATTTAAAGAGGGATGGGGAGAAAGACGGAGGAGAGGTCGATTTCGCGTTCTGGCGCGTGTTCAGACTCGACTTTATGAAGCAAGGTCGTTTTCGACTCTTATTACTTATATATATATATATTTCAAATTATACGGAATACACTTGCAGCCGCGTATGTTCTTATATATATGTTTTATGTAAATTCATTTTTCGTTGAATCTTACTTCGCGATCGAAGAATTTTCGAAATAACGAAATATTCGAGCGATTACTTTATTTTATATCGATTAATATTTTGCTACATTTGTAACCATCATCAATCATGTACTTTTTTCTTTTTGTTACAGGTGAGTCAGACATTTTTATCGCAATCTCCAAAAACGTCAATTCTTCGCAAACGCAAGTACATCAGCAATTCATTCTGTTAAGAAATCTCGAATAACTTTTTGAAATATCGTTTTTTTCATATTTTCATCACAATAAATTCACGATTTACGATTCAAAAGTACGAAGAAATTAATGTAATACCGGATGTACGGAGACCGAGAACCGTTTCAACAAGATTTCAGGTTCGCTGATTGTTAGTCACACGGTTACGTGACAAACGACATCGAACTCTGAACTTTCTAGTCGTATATTTTGGATAAATACGTACGATATGTTTTTAGCACTAAGGTTTGGTTTGAAATTTTCGAAATGTGGTTCTGCCCGTTTTACAGTAACGCGACATATGCAAATTTTTGAGGCAACTGTAAAGTTGCCTTATCCCTCAGAATTCGACGAATTTTCATAAGTTAATTCGTAGTATATCTCATGACATGCGCGGTCCATCGGGTCCATTTTTTTTCTGAGTCCCTGTAACGCGTTGGTCTGTACTTGATCGAATTTTCAATGAGCCACCAACTTTTTGTTGCAAGATATTGAATCATTTCACATTTTAAAATAGTACCAGCCATAAGGCTACGTGCAATTCGGAGGTAACTTTACAATTTTTTATTTCAAAAAGTAGATGGTCAATCTTGTTCAAATTTGGCAGGTGCACGCGGGATACGTTACCGATGGTGCCACTAAATTTTCAAAGACCTGCCATCTTTTTGAATTTCCAACCAACCTCCCTCGATTTCATCCAGCAACGGTCCAAAATGATCGAAAATTTTGGTATCGAATTCCTGAATTAACAAAAACAAATGACTCACTCGCAGATGTTTCATGAGGAATGTAAAATAATGAAGCAATACGAGAACTTTTTCTTTTATTTCTATTTTAATTGTTACTTTTTTTCGTCCACCCTCTTCTTACCGTGGCGGGTGGAAAGCGAGCAAAGCAAGACTCTCCTGCTCACGTTAAAGTACCTACGTATGACACACGTGTATATACATATATATATATATATGTAGTGTGAGTATCCGTGTGTGCAGCGAGCAAAAGAAGCGCGTGCATTCGGGCATTTACATCAAGAGACTCCGGGACGATGATAATTAGTACATAAGGGTCTGGTTGAAACATACGAAACCCCTAGAGTCCGCCGTGCCGACTTTTGTAGACCACTGGAGTCTTTCTC
Organism: Campoplex capitator; assembly: GCA_037576405.1. NCBI lineage: Eukaryota > Metazoa > Arthropoda > Insecta > Hymenoptera > Ichneumonidae > Campoplex > Campoplex capitator. Next base: position 3,325,254 of record JARBWI010000021.1, read on the forward strand.
TCTTTCTTTTCGTCTCTGCCTCTGTCTTCCCTCTCCCCCCCCCCCCCCTCTCTCTCTCTCTCTTTCTCTTTCACTTGATTCCTCGTAGAAATCATCTCCCACCCTCTCGCACTTTCTCGTCTACCCTCTAGCACAGCAAGTGTCACGGAGTCGTGGCTCACATACCGCGAATAAAAAAAAAAAGACACGTCGATCCAGCGCACCCTTGTGACCTCTTCTGTCCCACCCCTTTACATCCTACTCCTCGCCTCCTCCTCCTCCTCTTCTCTTTCTCTTCTCTCTTCTCGTCTTTACGCTTTCTCACAATTTGGCTACCTTTCTCATTGATGCACTCTCCAAGACTCTCACATTTTATACCGCGAGACAGCTCGAGAGCCTAGAGCTTCTGTAGAAATGATAGAAGGGGCAAGCGCAAGCAGGGAAAACCAAGACGCCTGCTACTGCTGCTGCTGCTGCTGCTTTATTCACCCTTCCGCCATTTTTCTCTTCCTCTCGTTGGCTCCTCATTGCGAGACTAACAGGAAAATAATACCCGGTTGATTGGCAATTTAGTGTTGAGATTGCTGCGAGAGGCTTCTGCATCTTTCTCTTCTCTTCTCAGTTACTCTTCTTCTTCTTCATCATCATCATCATCGTGTTCTTCACTCGGGCCGTTTTCATCGACTAACGGAAAACTTTGAAAAAGTAACTTTTATTCCTGTCTCATCAAACAGGGACCTGAACACCTAACACTAGTTTCCTCTCATCCCGTGTTTTTCATAACACCTTTGATTCATTTTTCTCCCTTCTTCTTCCACCACGGTTTCAACCTCCAGCCATTTAGTTTAATTTTTCAAAGTCCGATATTAAATCGAGAGAATAAATGTTCCAAAACCGAGAACGATTCTCATATTCACTCAGTATCTTTTCTGCGGAACATCCCCTTCCCCGCCCCACTCCCTGCCCCACCTCTTCGGCCCCTTCTACCGGCTCAACGAGTCTCGATGAAAAACGGTAGCCGATAAATTTTGACAGTATTCTGTCCATTGCATTGCAATAATACCGAACCATATATTAGAGGTGTGTATACGCGATGGAGGTGGTAGAAAAAGGGTTGGTGTATATATTCAGGGGGGATGAAGCACACCAGCTCACACCCCCCCTCTCAATGCTTTCGTATAGTTTGCACGGTAACATATTACGAATTAATACCAACTGCTACGGTGAAATATTACTGCAAAATACTGACCGTTATTTCGTTCTCCTCACCTCTCTCTCTCTCGTCCCCTCGCTACCCCTTAGCAATGTGAAAATTGTTATTATACGTTCGCGTTATACTTCTTGCGAATTTATATTCGATATGGCAACCCCCTCCCCCCCCCCCCTGTCTCCCAGCCTCTACCTTCCGTGGCACAACGGTGAAAAATCGTTTATGAGAAATAATAATAAGTGAAATATGAAAAAAAATGAAAAATTAGTGCGTGCCTGAATCTCATTGCTAGAAAATAATTGTTCCTGTAGCTCCCGATGGGATTAACATTTTCATTGTCCCATTCTTTCCAATCTATTTTTTTTTTTTTTTTGCTTTTTTAATTTTTATTGTTATTCGAGAACAAAGTATGATCGAAGTTTGTAGCAAATAAAAATGCTTTCAACGATACATCGAGAAGAGAAAAAAAATCACTCGGATCGTTGCAATCATTTTTGTTTTTTTTTTTTTTGAACAGTTTCCGTGTTAAATTATGATTGATCTCGAATCCTCTAATTAGTTTTATCCATTTTTTTTTCTCTTCAGCTTTGAGTTCATACTCGTGCAAAATATATACGTGAAAAAGGCAAAAGTATGGGGCTTTTATTACAATTATTGGGATACAAAGCATATGGTCACGCGGTGCTCTCATTAAAAATGCTTTTAGCCTGGCACTCTGGGCTTTTTGGTCGAAATTCCCTCCCCTAACCACAAGCGTATAAACACCTATGCCCCATACCACTCAAATCCGCAAAGCCTCCAACTCTTTTTGGCATGAATTTATAATCGTTTGTGTACCCGACCACACTTATAACGCAACAATAAGCCACAGCAATCATTAGTGCTCCCAACTGCTGGAAAGAAACTATTTTTTTTTCTTCTTCTTACTCCCAGGTCAAACAAATTTTCGCTCGATGGTAGAATTCATTTTTTAAGAGAATGACGTTCCCGTCAAGAGGATTAAGGAACAACATGAAATTTCCAAGATTACGTAGCATAAAAGTGAAATAAATTTTTTTGTTTTGCACCGGATTTGATTTATCTGCTTTTTTTTAAAATTATTTCCTCCCAAAAACCGAAAGCATCTCAATATTCGAAACAATGCGACTTATTCATAAATAAGTGACAGAAAAAAAGAAAAAAAGAAAAAAAAAAAAAAAAAAAAGTAGTCAAAGTTTAAATGGGAATTAACGCGGTTGGATTCTCGCGGATCGGTAAATCTGTAAATTATATTCAGCGTGAAATTTGACGCGGGTTCGAAATAACAAGCATCGTCGGTGGGGAAAAGCATCAACGGTGTGCCGCTGATGCTCTTTCGCGTATACACTCGGCTCGTTCATTATTATCTCTATCAAGCTGATTAGTCGGTGAGCTCTCGAGCGGAGAGGGAAAGGTGTACAACGGTCCCGACACGTTGATACACAGACTCGATACACCAGCCGGAACAGCAAAACGAGCAAGAGAGAGAGAGAAAGAGAGTGGGAAAGAGATCAGTGAAACTTTAATTTTATACGGTTGGTCCACATTCGACATCGCACTTGCTCACACACGAGCAAACAGAAACAATCATGTGGCACATGCTTTTACGATTCGCGCTAAATCACTGACATTAAATTACCACCACTGACCGAGCGTGTCATCTGCCAATTATTCTCGCACGAGTATTGCAAAACTGTGGCAAAATTTAAACAAAATAAAAATCATAATAAAACTGTGAAGATATTTTAAATCGAGATTCAATATCGATATCGTATTCAACAATTTTTTTCTCATATTTACACGTCAATCACGAATTTCGAATAAACTCTGACATTTTATATATTTTTTTTGTTTTTATTCGAGCAATAAATTTCTGGGGATTCATACGTCAATGAAATTGACTCGAATCTAAAATACTGTCGTTATTTCCGCGATCGTATAGTTGACCGGAAATGACGAATGATCAAATCTCCGAACCGTGGTGTTTCTCTCTTGTCTCCGCGAGCTCGATAAACTTGTGCAAGATGTACGAATGAAAAAGATATAAAAAAAACAGAAAGAAAAAAAGGGAAAAACATTGATTCGACGAACGGGCGAGCTCGCACTCGCATGCATTCGTAAGCGACGAGCACTTTTGGGAGTTCCCGTCCAGTTAAACGGGACCCAAGCCACTTTGCGGCCTTCCAGCAGCACAACTCGTATACATTTCACTATTTTTTTCACATCGCTCCTGCATCCCGTCACCCCCCCCCCCCCCTCCGCCACCCTCCTTTTTCGTTCATCTATGCAGTTATACCATAAAATTTTTCCCGGCTTTTTCGATTTTCATTTATATTTTATTTTCTGCTCCGTCCGCCTGCATATGCTGTATCACTCAATCTCTCGACGCTTCAACGTTGAAAAAAAAAAAAAAAGGCCAATTGATTGTTTCGATTAATCGGGAAATTGCAATCGATCGTTTAAATCGCGAGCAGTCTTCGCAGCTCGAAATTACCCTGGAACGTTACATTTTTTAATTGCTTCAATAAAGATTTTTACCGATTCACAAATTTCATCGTTTAATCACTGAATGAATTAGGAGAAATTAAGGAAACTCACGAATAAGCTCAAAATACCATTCAAGCAATTTGATTGCCGAATGAACTCATTTTTTATTTGAATCGAATTAAATTTTTTCTCATGATAAATTGGAAAATTTCAATGAAAGAAAAGAAAAATCAGCGAATTGTGCGTCTCGACGAATTTCGCTACAGCAATTCTCATCGTTTTATATTTATGAATAACGTTGAGAAATTAACGTCATACTTCGAATAAAAATCTTCCCCATAAATTTCGAGTCACTCCCCATGAGATAAAAATAACAGAAAAACTGTTGGTGTGCAAACTGTCAAACTTACCGATGGTGACAATATTTTTTATACGTTTCCAAAGAAAATATCGTAAATAGTAAAAAAAAAAAAAAATACAATAATTACAGGTGTCTCTCGCTGTTCACTGCAGCACGAAATTTTTCGAAGCTCGATTTGGCACAAAATTTAATATAAAATTCATTCAGTGTTTTTACCTTGGCTCGATAAAAAAAAAAAAAAAAAAAAAAAAAAAAAAAACAGGCGTAACGATACGTTTGACAGTATGACAGTGATGTTTTTCCGCTAATTTTGGATTGAAATTCGCTTTATAATTCATTCGGTGGATTTTTTTATTGCTGCAATTCTCATGCTTACGATTTTTGTGTTCGTATTCCATAAAAAAAGAAAATAAATCAGAAAGTCTTTTCGAAATCATAATGATACGTTGCCGAATTTTTGGTAGTCAAAATTGCGACACAAATTGCTCCATTTATTCGAGACGATGGTCGCATATATGTTTAATTTTTTTGTTTTTTTTTTTCTTTTTTAACTTCCCCACTCTTTAATTATGATGTCCCTCATCAGGCGAGAACGAAGCCTGTCCATAACTCGTCACGATGCTAATTCGTAACTGCCTATTGGTACAAAAAAGCATTCGGAACGAAAAAAAAAAACGAAATCAATCGGCAGTGAAACGTGTTTACTGATTTTTTATATTCATCGCAGCCACAGTCCGTCCACGTGTGGATATTTGTAATTACAGAAAAACGCGCACAGTAGCCAAATTTGTTTGAGGCTCGTCCCGTTTTTTATGCGACATTTGGAGGACGATCGTATATTTTTTTTTTTTTTCGTTTTTAATTTCGTACCAAATGAAGCGAGCTCACACCCCTCGCTTCTCACCTCGATGCTTGCTCCCTTCCTCGCTCCTTTAGCCCAGAATTCGGTCGAATCGCGCTGTTGATATTCGTTATTAATTTTTAATCACTATTTCGTTTTCTCCCCCTGGTAACGTTCCTCTTTTCTTTTTTTTTTTTATTTCTCCGTCCAAACACTCGGCTAAACTTGTAAATTATCGGAAAAAAAAAACATTTTCATTCCGAAAATATGTGTTCTCTCTCGTTTTTACGATGCACGCTTCTCCTCCATGTTTTTTTTTCCAATTCGTAAATTCGTGTTTTTACTAAACAATGAAGGGTGGGGGTGAGGGAGGGGGGGGGGGGAGGGTGACGGCGAAAACAGTGGCAATTACGTGTGAATAAATTAGGGAACAAATTCGCATTGTTTCAACCTCGTTTTTTTTTTTCTTCGCTCTCCCACGGATCAGGATTCGTATTTTTTTTTAAATCGAAAAATAATTAATAAACATCGATTTACAGCAATTTTTGAATACATATTTCACTATATGTTTCGAAATAATATTTCGTGGCACGTTCGCAATGTGAAGAAAAAAAAAAACAAAAAACAAATGGCTGAATAAATAAATTGATCGTGCTTCTTTTACATTCGTATTGATTTTTTACTACGGCACATCCATCCATATGCCCGAGCGCGATTATTTGTCAGCCAAATCAAAACGAAATCAAGCGAGCAAGATAAACGCCTGTTTTTTTAATCCCGCACCCCCCACCCCCTCTCCTGTTTTTTTTCTGCTGACGCACCCCTCGACTCCATGCATATTAATTTAAATCCGTGAAAAAGCAAGCTTTTCCACGGCAAACACTCGGCCTGCTGGTCTGTTTGAGGCCTAACGGGGAGGCCGCGTCGTGACGACGGAAAACGTCGAGGTTCCGATATATTCGACGATTATTTTGCGATCGCTCCGTGAATAACTTGTAAAAACTGTCGAGTAATTGCAAATTAATAGATCATTGCTTCGTTTCTCATATTTCTCTAGACGTTTGAGAATGTTTCACACAAATCCAAACACTCGCTGATTCACACGAACTCGAAAGAACGTAATTTCGAAATGTGATTGACGATTTTTGTTCTAAACTAAATTGATCAAGAGTCAAAGTTGTTTTCCTCCTTCTACACTGAGAAAACGAAATTTGGTTGAAAGTTAAAAATATTTCGTTGAATACGTACAACAAGATATAAAGTTTTCAGTGTACGAATGAACGTTCATTCATTCGTGAAATGCTAAATAATTTTGAAGAGTGTACCGATTCTAATATAAAATATCGTGCAAAAGGTGTCACCGGCATAAAATTAATTATGGGAGAAAAGAAAAATCATTAATACACGAGGGAGGTTTTTTTCTTCGCGTTCAGCTTCGTCAACGACCCACATTTTTTTTTTCTCTCTACATCGACCCAGTAATTAAAAATTCGAGAGCAACTACTTCCGTATTGTCGGCACGTAACCCACAAAGTACTCGGGATCCCTTTAAAAGTCCTCGAGATTGCCTCGATTCCTATCAGCTAATTTGCAACTTGAAAAATTCTGAGAAAAACAAAACGAAACTAAAAACAGGGTGTAAAAATGTGGCGAAAAGTATATACAGTTCGACGAAAGAGAGTGAGAGGAAGAGCCAAGAGTCGAAAAAAGAAGAAAAAATAGTGGCTGTGGAAGCAGAAGAGAAAAAATATGCGGACAAGAACTTTTCTCTCGTCCCTTCTCCAGGAAGGAGAGAGAGAAAGAGAGGAGTACAGGGATGAGTGGCATTTTCCGGTGCATGGAAAAAAATGTGCCCAATTTCGGTCGAGAGGGGACAATACAGCGGAGGTCATCGGTATAGAGGCTAAAAAGAAAGCAAAAAATAAAATAAAAAAAAAAAAAGCATCGAAAGAAGATAACCATGGAGATTCCGCGAAGAACGGAGATAAAAATAACGGGAGAATGAGAGAAAGAGAGAGAGAGAGAAAGGTCGAAAAAAAAGGGCGAATCGAAGCAAAAGTGGTAGAACGGTGAAAGGCGCAAGGTATAGAGAAAAGCAGAGGTGGAAAAGAGGACTGAGGGTAACTCGGAGGGGTGAAATCTCTCGTAGCTTCAAGTATTTCGGCCTTTGATGTTCCCTGTCCCTTCGTCTCACTGAAAACTCTGCCAGAAACACCAGTTTTAGTGGGTAGAACTGCCCTGTGTATATTTCGTGCAACCTCTTCGTACCCCTCTCCCCCCCTCCTGTTTCCTCCTTCTCACCCGGAAAGCACCGGGTATCACCACCACCACCATCAGCATCATCGTCGTCGTCGTCGTCGTCGTCGAGGCATCAAAGAAAGTGGCTTGGGTAAGGACGACGATGCGCCGTAGCTTTTCCATCTATACACATATATTCGCACAGCTGTATACAAAGTGTGCTAACTTTCTTCGACGATTAAATAGGACCAAAAGATCTTGAGACAAGTTCAATCGAACGAAGCAAAACAGGGATGGAAAAAAAAGTTAGAGAGAGAGAGAGAGAAGCAAAAAAAATATTAAATTCAACAATTAAATGTGGTAACAATATCGATTCATATTCGACAACAATCCAAGAATTTGATTGATTAACAAAATCATTTTTCCTCAAAATATGAATGTGGGGAAAAAAAAAATTTCATCATAAATAAAAGTTGAAAAATGTTGGCGCGAATCAAGAGAATAGAATTTTGAAAACAATCGAAAAGTTTCAATGCCTGAAGAGCAATTGTTTTCATTTCGATCTAAAAAAAAAATTGTGAAAAGTTTGTCAAAAAAATGAGAAATAACATTTATTTGCGTCAAGCAGAAGCGAATAAATTTCATAACAATAAAACAATTGAATGAAAAAAAAAAATAATAATTATGCTGATTCGTATCAACATCGCCGTAAACGTTTACGAATAGAGAATAAATAAATGAAATGTGTCGAAGCGTAACAAGAGGCAGTAAATTCGATAATAACATAACCGAAGTATGAAATAATAAAAAAAAAGTAATTATCTTGATTCCGACTTATCAAAACATCGTGGAAAATTGATATAGAATTTTGATACTGCAATCGCAGCCTCGATCGCACTATCCTAAACACAATTTCGTGTTTAATGCCCGAGATAACGCAACTTCCTCGGGGTGATTTACCCACAGAGAGAGAGAGAGAGAGAGAGAGAGAGAGAGAGAGAGAGTCGCACACCTGCGGCGATCGTGCCAAATCGTATACACGAAAGTACTACCCAGCGCTCGCTTTATCGTTCTATCGACGATGAAATTCGTTTACCGAAAATCTACTCTACCGCGATGTTTAACAGGAAATTGTAGAAATGTCCCGTGACGGTATTTTATTTATTTGTGTTGTTGTTATTGTTGTTTTTTGTTTTTTTTCTTGTTTTTCGTTTGTGCGTCGACAGAGTAGCTCTCAATTGCCGTTTAATCGTCCATTCATAATGCAAACGAAATCGGAGGCCATTACATTGACGTAAAATCACATGTCAATAGCCAGTTTAATAGCTTATCCTGATCGTTTATATACGGCTTGTTCTTTTTTCCTCATTGTTGTTCATTGTTTAAATTTCACATACGCGTAAATCCCGTTTAACAATGATGATTACATTGAAGAATTATATTTTCCCAGATAAATCAAAGTTCAAATTATACCAATCGATGAACTCTTCATCATCAATTTCCAACAAAAGTGTCCATCCAAAATAGTGACCGCATCATTGTTGCGCTAGCTTCAGAGTTCCAAATGAATCATCAACGATACTTTTGAAATAATAAATTCTCAACAATGGACTGAATTCAAGATCTTTTTGTATGTTTGTCTGAGGATGAATAGGGAGAGATGGTCGAGAAAAAAGGGACACAGAAAAAGGGAGGAGGGGGGGGGGGGGGGGGGGGGAGGGCATCTTGCGAGATCAATGTAGCGCGGGGGTGTCTGAGAATGCCACTTAGTTATTGTCTGCGCTTCCCTTCTCGTTTCCCCTTTTCCATGAGCTCTCAACTATATACGTTTGTACAGACCCTTACAAACGTGATTTGCCTCATCTCATGGACATGTCACAGAGACTCATCGTTGTTTCTCGACTTCCTGTAGCATCGTTGTTCGAAGCAACGAGAGTTGTGCGAATGTTTCCACTTTTATTACTGAAACGAACTCTTTTTCATTTTTCAACGATCTAATTGTGTAATCGTTTCGATAATTTTTTCGAGATCCTCGATCGACGAATATTAGGAAGGATAATAGTATCAGCGGAGTTGTTTATCGGACTCGTTTATCCGCGATGAAGTCGTGCTCGAGCTCTGTTGTACGCGAAGCTTCTGCTATTCGAAGATCCCTGCTGCCGAAGAATCCTTGAAGAAGAGAAAAAAAAACGGGTTAGCCAGAAGAAACATCCATTTCCGAACTATCAACACTCCATAAACGTCAATTTTGTCCACAATCAGAATAGATACAAAATAGCTATGAGAATCCACGAGTTGCACCAACATCTGACAAGAAAATCTTCCAAAAATGCCAGAAAAGTTGTATCCTCCGTCGAATAAGAAGACAACAGTGAAGTCGCACCACCGGGCTGACTTCCAACGAGCATCAAAAGTGTGGACTACAGTTTTATCACTAACTATAGAACAGTGTTCCAGGATGACGAGCTAGTAATTCTCGGTCGACATTAACCAAAGGAGGGTTCGATGGTCATGGGCAGGCAGGGAATGATGATTAACTTGATAGAAGCCACAGTTCATTACTCGCCCAGATACCTGATCATAAGCAACGTTACTGTTATATATATTTATGTGAATTTAGAATAGTTATATATGTATGCAGTAGAGAGAAAATGTACTAGTCGACATTGGAGTATACACACGAGTGGCGATTATCGGTCCATGTATGAATCCATGGCCAGAGAATATATGTATACAAGCATGGAAAGATCTATATGACACGGTGACGCCTCAGGCTGCGGCGGGGTTAGGTGATGCTGGATGCTGTGGGAAGCAGCCCTTTGAGGCCTACCTTTCCCGTATTAGCAAAGGGCCCCGGGAGCCCTGTTCGGCGATTACATCGTCCGAGGTGCGCTTATTCTCTGTACCAGACTCCATGAAACTCATCTTCTCGTTTCTCTCTCTCTCTCGTTTATCATCCTTTCTCTATCGCTCCTTCTGCCTATTCCGAGCATCCTCTTCTTCCAGCTCCGGCCTACAAGTGGGATATTGAGAGTGAGATCGGAGCAATCGTCTACGAGGACAGAGAGGGTGTTTAGCGTGTATCCAACGATATCCATATGAATTACAGACCCACGTGTGTATACACCGTTACATATTCGTTTGCGGTGAAGAAAGAGCGGGATAGAGATAGAGAGAAAGTGAGAGAGAAGACTCGAGGCAAAGTGTCTATGTGTGTATGTGTGTGTCGAGCTGGGTGACGTCGAGGCCGATCAGCCCGTTCCGCTTTCCTCGAGCCTGGCCAGCACAGATACTGCACGCTAATGCGCCGGAATAGATTAATTCTGACCAATAGGAGAACCTCGATCGAACTGAGGTAAAACGGAGGGAGGGAGGGAGGGGGGGGGGGGAGAGGACTCGGAGCACATTACTCAATTATTTACGCTTCATTAAGTATATATCCAATGCCACCGAGTGTGTACCAGCAGCAGCAGCAACGCTCGCGCCGGCTCTGCTCTGGGAACACGATGGGAGTTTGAGGCTAGCGAAGCTTTCACGGAGAGGGGAACAACACGCGTGTGTATGCGTGTGTCTCTGTGCATGCTCCAACCTTTCCTCTCTCTCTTTCTCTTCATCCTCTTCGTACACCTTCTCCGCATAAGTTCCATCCTGCTCGTTGGCGTTGCATACACGTATGTACATCGCGAAACTCTGTACATTATGTATGGGGAGCCTGTTGGGGTAAGCGACCAACTACCCCACCCTCGAAAATCATCCCCCAAACCCTCTTCCCTCTCCCCCCTTGGCCCAACCTTCAGCAACGACGGGACCGAGGGGGGCAAAGAGAGAGAGAGAGGGTTAAAGGGGTTTTCGGGAGGTGGGTCTAACTTAATTATTCGAGAAATTCACCGATCCATTCCTGAACCCTCTCCAACCCCCAATATCACCCCCTCATAGCCCTGCTTGCTTCGCTGGCTCCTATCCTCCAACCTGCACTTTCCTATACGTATACACACTCGTATACATATATGTGTATTTCGATAGGGGTGTATATGCCTCAGTTTCCGAAGCTACTTCAGTGAGGAGCCCCTGCCGCACATCGGCTCTCTATAACGTCAATCCAACCCCTTCGGCTCCCTCTATTGCTAACTCGCCCTTATTTCTGGACCGAGTGTCGGCGTGGGAGAGCAAGAGAGCGAATCAGAGAGAGAGAGAGAAAAAGGAGAGAATCGATTTCTCCACACGATTCTCTTCTTATCGAGTTTCGAATGACCGTTGCAACGGTTAGAATCTTCAATTTTTTGAAAATGATTCTTTTATCATTTAAAATAAAACACTGAGAATTCGTTTCATCTTCTCCGCCTCGTAATGTTATTATTTAATCGAACGAATCTATCATTTAATTCAATGTTACATTTAGGCTCGAGCGAATTTACGAATGGCGAAAAAAAAAAATCATCAATCAAAGGAATACAGAGAAGGACGAGTTTTTAAATGATATCCCTTCGTATGATAAATCGTCTCGAACTCGGAGCATAAATATTCATGAGTTCCGAATTAATTGCTTCACCGATCGAATCCAAGAGAGAGAGAGGGGGAAGGGGGAGAAGAGGTGGTAAATATAATCGTATCTAAATGATCAATCATCCCGTTTGTACAGCGCGCAGTAGCACTTTGAGAACTAGCGAGTGAGACAGATGCTCGATTAAAGGAAGAATAAAAAATTAAAAAAAAAAAAAACGATTTAAAATAAAAGAAACGTTTAAAAAACGAGAGACGAGTGGATAAAAATAAGAAACGTTCGTGAAAAAGACTAGGTGTATAGGATTCGCGAGGAAACGTACGTTCCTCCGTATGTTTGTACGTACGTGCATGCGTCCATACAACGCCCAGAATGAAGCATATAGATGGGCCCATTGCGATATCATCTCCCCCCCCCCTCCTCCTCGTCTCTTCACGTGGACGTTAATTATCATCGCGTATGGAATTGTTTTATATGCCAGGAAGCACTTAAATAATATTTCACCGAGCCGAATATACACCTTCGTATACTACGCTACCACGGTTATGGGAACTTGCATTTAATGTGTGTATATATGCGTGTGTTTACATTTATATGGGCCATTCGATACGGACTTTTATCAGCGGCAATCTTTCGATCTCGGCTAAATTAAATTCATCGCTCGCCACATATCTTACGCAACAAAAAATACAATGCGAATAAGAATTCCTCTGTCAATGAAATTCATTATAAATGAATGAAAAAAAAAGAAAAAAAAAACATTTTTAATAACGTCCAGTTGCAGCATAGAAATTCAACGCGTTTGAGATTTTCTTATCGAACGTTGTTGAAAATGAAAATTAATTATGCTCGAGTAACCCCATAGAAAAACTTAATAGTAGCCTAGTTTTTTTTTTCTTTTTTTTCCATACACAGATACACCACGAATATACATATATATAATTCAACGGAATTATATAATATATGCATTCATCGGTTCAAAGCAGTTGGCAATACGAGTCGTTCGGAGGCAAAATACGAGAAGACTCTCGACGTATACGCACGATCGAGACTTCCGATAAGAAAACCGACGGGCTCTCTCTTAGGTGGGCGGAATTCGTTAATGGCATCCATTCCGAGCCCCGGAAGGCTTGAAACAATATGTGTACCGGCGCGGTAGCGAAATGCAAAGATATATAGAAAATTGGCAGTGCGTTACGGTACGCGATGAGGGATTTACAGGTGTACGGGGAGCGATCCAACGATCGGGTATGATATCATCCGAGCCTCGATCTTCGGCTCGTATATTCACACCGAATTCATATTTTTACAAGCGTTAATATATAAATATAAATGTAAACATGCATGGAGTTGGTGCTCGTACGTTTCTGTACTTATGTGTGCCTGTGCGAAGAATATATGATTTTTATGTGGGAGAGTCTCTCGCGAAGTTTACTCGCTGCCCTCGTACCTAAGCCAGACTGAATAATAAGTCGCCAATTATTTATGAATAAATTTTCAAGTTATACATTAAAATAATAAATTTAGCACGAAAGTTTTGAGATTTATTCGACGGAATTATATTTTTTTTTTATTTCCTTCATTCGATCGCTCTTCTTTCTTTCTCTTTTTGTCTTTTATTCTTATCTCGTATTATAATATATATATATATATATATATGTATTGAGAAGAAGCGTTGCTCGAAAAATGAACTTTAATGAGACACGAGTAATGAAAAAATTATTTCTTCAATAAGAGATATATTTACTCTCGTATACGATAAGTTATTTGTACAGCTGAACACGCCAGACCTCCAAATGGTACGAAGCAGAAAAAAAAAAAGCAAAAATGATCCGTTTCAAAATAAATTTCGGCTTGAATATATTCGCTGAAAATATCAATGATCGTTGTTATCCTTCGCTCGATTCGAATCAAAGCCTCTTGACCCGAGTAATCGGGCTCTAAATAAATAGTTTCTCATTCATCCAGGTTGTGCTATTTTGAAAAATGTTTCATTATACTTTTGATTAAAAATAAATAAATAAAAAAAAAAGTCGATACGAACGAAGAAGGAAATTTATAAAAAATTGTGGCTCTCGAGATACGTGGAAGGTTGTAGCGGAAAGATCTTTCGATGAAAAGGAAACAAACGATTAGGAGAACGATCTAGCCGCATCTTCTTCGCGTATCCACGGCTGATAATTATTTTTATCTTCATCTCAGGATCGTGGATATTAAGCGTACACGCTATGCTGATTCGTTATCTCAAATATAGAGCTACACGCTTCTTTTTCCTCATGAAAATTATACACCCGAAGGATTATATTTGAAAAATTACAGTGAAAATTATCGGGACTAAAGGACTACACTGCGAAATTCTTATGATTATTCGTGAACTGAATTTTTTTCATTTTTCCAAAAATAATAAAAATACGAATTCTTGTACAAAGCATTCGCGATTCAATATCTGGTTAAATCCAGCCAATTATTTCGCGAACGTAAATTCGAAAATTTACGAAATTCAAATAAAAAGTTGTTTTTTTTTATTTCATCATTTTTTGCATCATTTTTGTTATGCTCCTTACCATTCACACGTTTTATAAAAATGATGATTATTGAAAAATAAATTGAACTAATTAATTCGTCAAAAATCGATAGTTTTCGATCTTCTTTGCGTTTCTTTGATCTTTAAAAACTCAAGTTTTTTCAAGAATCGAGGCAAAACTGTCTAAGATTTGATTGACCAGACGTTTTTCGTCGCGACGACGAATAAATTGAGAGCGGGTCTCAGCTCGCGTTTCGTGGAAGATTTTCGGGGTCTTTGCTCGCTAATTTCGTCGGTAGACTAAACAGAGCGCAATTAAAATAATTCCTTTGGTTGTGCTTCGATAACCAGGCCGCGGGAGTTGCTGTTTCTCTTTGTTTTTCTATCCGCGAGTCTTTTTGTTTTTCTCGACTTTAAACATTTTAAATGAAAAGCTTTTGAAAAATATTTTCGATATTTTGATCGGGTTAAGATTTCAGGATTCGATTAATGTCGGTTCGATTGAACGAAAAGGGAAAAAAAATGCAACGAAACCGACGAATACAAAAAAAAAAAAAAAACAGAGTTGGATTGAAAAATGATTAAATAATGAGATTAGAAATTGAATGATCCATTCGAATATCACCGGTTCACTGATTTTTTCAATCAATTTATTTACTCGTTCGTTAATTAAAAAAAAAAAAAAAAAAGTTTTTTCCTTCAATGCCATGGATCATGGTCTGAAATTTCGTAATATAGCAATTGTACAAGTAAAAGAACGACGTCGGATTGAAAACGAAAGAGAGAGAGAGAGAGAGAGAGAGAAAGAGCGAGCGAGAGAGCGAGTGTAGTAAGGGGGAAGAGAATTCTTAGCACACGCTACCAGACCAATGACAGCCCGAGTGAGCTTGCAATATTAATGCGGATCGTGCGGGGGTTTATTGACTCGGCAACGTGGTTGATGTCCCTAGACACACCCCGAAGCTTTTTCCACGATTTATAGAAACCTGCCGGAGTTCAATAAACTATGCAAATAAAAAATGTTTCCTGATAGCCAATATATATATCTCGATTCATAGAAACCATAACGATTCTAGTTCCGAACCGGCCAAACAGAAAATAAATAAATTCTATACGAGAATAACGAGTAAAAATAAAATAAAAATTTTTAAATAAATAAAAAACGAATTATTCCGTTGAAAAAAAAAATATAAAAGTCCAAATGTTCTGAAAGAAAAAGAAGAAAAAAACAAAGAATGGAAGGAAAAAAAGGGAAAATCGAACGACATTTTTATTCGGAACCGCGAGACTCCCGATCGCTTTTTTTCGACGATAAAAGCTCGCATCTCGCGGAAGCCAAAAGCCTTTTTTTTTTTCCGAACCAAACCCCGCTGCTTGCATTCCCTCTTTTTTATTATTATTATTATTATTTTTTTTTTTTTATTCTTTTCGTGGGACGGCGCGCGCGCGCGCGTTGAATCAAAGGCCTTCGCGAACGAGACAATTGCAGTATTCGAACGAAATCCAATAAAATATAGAAAGCGGAATTGGGAGTGGGTTGTTATACGTCGGAGGGGTGAGGAGGGGGGGGAGGACCAAAACGTCAAGCTCGTTGGCGCGGGGAGAGAGAGAACGAGAAAAAGTAGACGGTCATAGGAAAAAAATCATGTATGAGAGTGTGAGAGAGAGAGAGAGAGAGAGATGAATCGAGCCATCGAAAAGAGAGATGGAAAAAGGGCGAGAAGGGCATGACCGAGTACCCAACTGGTGGAAAACTTTTGATTGGGAAACTCGTCAAACGGGCAACCGCGAGCCTTTATGGACGAGAGAATTTTTTGTTTTTGTCTTTTACCAGCATCAATATATATCCACGTTCACATGTATTTTTATATTTTCATACGTATGCATTTGTCAAAATATGTATAGATATATTCAAATGGGTGCATCAATTGAAAAACGTGGGGATTGCCAGGTTATTATAATAACTATTCTTCAATATACGTTTTCCTGAATAATTTTTTTTTGTTTTCACAAAAAAAAAAACAAATTGAAAAACCGTTGTAACAGAATGAAAAAAAAATTATGATAAAAGTGAAATTTCGTAAAATTGAACAAATCTGTCGTGCTCGATTGTTTCGTTCCTTCGAAAATTTTGTCCCATTAGTTTTGAATGAATTTTTCGCGCGTTTTCGTTCGCCCATCAATTATCGTTGTTTCGTTTTTTTTTTTTTTTTTTTTGTTTTTTTCGCGTAATTTCGGTGTGACGAATTTCGTCTGACGTATATTTACAACGGGGCGCCGGCGTCTCGAATACGACGACGACGACGACGACGACGTTGACGACGACCAAGATCGTAAAATGTTTAGTTATTACGAACGAGGGGAATTATATTCGCTGGATTGTTATATACGGTTTGTGCAAATAAACTACGTAGAAATGGAAGAAAAGATCGAGAGGAGGATTTCTTGCACGGTGGCCACCACCCTCCTCCCCTCTTACACCCCGTCTCGGACCGAAATAATCCGTGAGTAATTTCAACCGCTGCTTTTCACTCGTAATAATAATAGCGAGAATGAGCGAAAGCTCAAGATCACCAACGACGAATCATCGTGACGATCATTACATGGAATTGTACTCGAAAAATCGTCGCAACAAATTTTTTTTTTTTTTTTTTCTCATCGAACTAAATTAAATTTAGTTGTAGTCAATTTATTCGATAAAAGAACAGTTGAAATACCATTTTTTTTGGCCAACTGAATGAGATTTTGTTCGATGAAAAATTGTTTTTTTTCTCACCGTATGATTTTTTCATGGACGTAAGTAGAAATGGGTGTTTATGATCAGACCGCGTTATCCACTGAACCGAAGCACGATCCGGGGATAAAATGTTTTACGAAAATTTACATTTTCGTTTTCATTTTATCGGATGAAAAATAGAATTATTGTTTTTATCATATCGAAATAATTTCCGAAAGCCTGCCAGTAGAAATTCCAACGTTTGGTTAAATGTTTGAAAAACAAATTATGAAACTTTATTTCGCAATTTATTAATTTATGAGTTTAAAAAATAATGACAAAACAATTGCATACTTTTGATTGAAGTTTCTCGGCTTTAGGTTTCAAAATACATTTATCAAACGTCACCAGAATTTTATTGTGCTCCACCATGAAAATTCTGATTTAACTATTTCTGGTCAAAGTGCACAATAAAATATTGCGACATGCCCGTTGGTAATGGAAAAAAAAAAAAATTTCATAGCTAATAACGAATACAATATCGATAAACTCTCACTAATCGCATTTATACTTTTCGTGTAATTTTTCATTAAAAATTGAAATATCCACAGTTCATCAACTTGCTTTAATTATTCTCAAATTTTCAGTACTGCAAAGTTTTTATCATAAATCGAGAGGCTCCTCAGCCCGAATTCTCGAAGCTGAATATCTGAGACACTTTTCTTCATTTGTTGAAAAAAAAAGAAAAAAAAAAATTGTACCTCATGTCGGAGCACACGATAAATAATATTTCTGTGTGTACGTAACGCCGATAGTAAAAGTTGAGCGTAAAAATATATCTGTATAAAAACTATTATATATATTTTTAGTGCACAGGTGCGCGCGAGTAGAGAGCGAACACCCTCAAGTATTTTCCTTGGTTGAAGTTGGTAAAAGAGAGAGTGAGAGAGAGAGAATGGTTCGAAAAATAGAAAGAAAAAGAGACGAGAGAAGAGGAGATCGCGAACGATATTTCATTCGATATTGCACCCCGGCATTATTTCTCTATTTCGGTCCAGCGCAGCTTCTCTGTTTGTTCTCTTTATCCCTTTTACTCCCGGTGTTCTTTGTCCTCTACCTTTCTCGCATTTTACCTCTCGTTTCCACCATCCTTCACCTCTCCCTCCTCTTGATCTCGGCGTTTCCTTCATTCACCCCTTTCTCTCTTCTCCAGCGTACCGAGAATAAATTGTTTAATTTATATTAAAAATAAATATAGCTGGGAGTCGAGGTCTCGAGAGCTGTTCGCCGACGGCAGTAGAAATATTACTTTTAATATTAGCATTCGTTCTTCCCCTCCATCCCTCCTGCCATCTCTCCATTTCTCTCATTTTTTTTATTTTTTTTTTTATTTTTTTACATTTTTTTTACGTGTTTCCCGCAATTTCTCCGCACTGCGAACCGACGCAACTATATACACCGAGAGTGCGTGTATTTTTAATATATATTTTTTATTTCCCCGCTAACGAAACCAAGATCGAGAGAGACAGAGAGAGAGAAAAAGAGAGAAGAACAGCAGAGAAATGAAAGACGAGAGAACCAGGGAAGAGAGATTCATAGCGCGGAAATGTCTACGACGAGAAATTAGATGAATCGTGGTAATTTATAGCATAGCAGAAGAATAATAATAAAAAGAGAAAGAAAAACAGTTGAAAAAGATAGCTAAACATTCCTCGAGTTCGAGAGCGCATGGAGAACGAATATTAATTGGCTCTGGTGTATCAAAATTAGAATTGGTGAATTTTCGTGTAGTACATATATATATATATGTGCCCGAGAAATATCGAATCTAATTTCGCTTGATTTATGCTCTTCAATTACGAACTACCAATTATACCCCCCAAAAAGTCTCAACGTTCTCGTAGCGAGCGACCAAGAGTCCTCCCCCACTTTTCCACGTCTATGTTTTCCAACATAAGAGAAGAAGAAGAAGAAAAAGAAAAAAAAACATCATAGATCACAAATTTTTTTTTTTTTTTCGACGAAACTTGCATCCGGGTTAACCCTCTCTGGTCCGGTCCAGCTTTCGCACGCTGCACACACGCTCGAAAGCGAAGAAGGGTGCGGAGAGACGGCGTTGCTTCCCCCCTTTGCTTGCAATCGCTCTCCAGCATGCACTTTTCGCTCCCGGGGCCAGTCCACCCCGCTTTTTCATAATGTAACTCCAGAAAGAAAGAGTCAAAGATACTCGAGAGAGAAAGAGAGAGAAGAAAAAGACGAGAAAGAAAATAACGTGTGGAGCGAGCAAAATCCAGCAGCGAAGAAAGAGCCAACGGATGAAGGGTGCAGGCTTCGCTCGGACGAGGGACGATACCGAGCTAGATGAATGGCAACCTGTCCACGAATATTTCACGAGACGTATTAATATTGCAGCGTCTCATCTCATGGATGTATCGAGGTAACATAATGCTGTACTATAGATAGCTCCTTATTAAACCAGCGGTCTGTATTCCAGCGTTGAGCAACGCCCGATTCTACACTATACCATTTATACACACATATATATATATACATGCATTTTTATATGTATGTATGCATACTTTGTGTATATATATATGGATATAGGAAGATGAAAGGATGGTGGAAGTGAAGTTGGACCATAGTGTATGTATCTGATCTAAGGCGCAGTGTAGGGTGCAGCTTGCATTTCGTCTATATAGTGCAGCACATGGAGTTTAGTATGCATATTCCGAAATGACGTAGACGGGGCACACGTTGACGAACTTTTATCATATGATTTTTTCTTAGCAACTTGCTCAATGTTAGTTCTAAAGAAAGTGTGTGTATGCGAAAATTGAAAAATGTGGAGGCTTGCAAGAGGTTCGTTTTCATTTGATTTTTAACCGGTTGACGTGCCAGATGTTATTGCATCGTGGATGTACAGATTCAAATAATTTTCGGAATTTTCAATCGATTTTCACAGAAATTTGTGGGTGAGCGTTTTTCGAGATGATCTGTCAAGATAATGGATGGGTATGTAAAATTCAGATCATTTTTGACTAATTTTGATGAAATAAATTTTGGGCTGCAAAGTTAAAACTGCGTTTGAGAATGAAATCGAGAGGTTCGAAAACTCTGAAACCGAGTTATTTTGTATTTTTGTGAATTATTTGCTTTTAGGAGTTTTGGAACGAAAACTGAAAAAATAAAAGCTGGTCTTTCGACCGATCAACATCGTTACGTTCATTAAGTGGCAGGGGTTGGGTCTTGGAGGTTAAAAAAGCGATGATTTGACAATTGTTTTTTGGAGATTATGGTTAATAAAATTTTTTAATTCAGAACTCGGCTGATTACGAGAGACTCAAAATGCCTGGCCACTTCGATCGGGTCTCGATATATCCGGAGCCGATTAGTTGATTCACTTCTATCCGGTTTGAGTGACTATTTTTATAGATTCTACATTTTTTTTTTTCACATTCGAGTTGAGAATGTTTGAAGTACCTGAATTATTTGACGTACGAGAATGTGGTGGGCGAATTCGTAAATAATTTATTGCAAGATCCTTTGGCCCTTCGATCAGCTGTTTTCTTTTTTTTTTCTTCTTCTTCTTCCCACGTCAATGTGGCATTTAATTTTCTCCGTTATATCGGTTTGTCTCTTCCGTTTCTGTACTTTTTATATTTCGATATACGATTGATCTATAAATTTCCTAGAGGCGTGTAAAACTTGGCCTAGTTTTACACACGGATTTAACATCGGCCGTTACAAAAATAATTCTTCGCCATTCATACGCGAGGAAAGTTGGATGCGCTCGAGCCAAACGTTCGAATCGAACACACGAGATGGAGGAGCAATATTAATGAAACGTTAATAAAATATAACAACAGATATATGGCCAACGTCATCGCACATTTTCCGCAAATTTCTTAACACCGGAATATTCACGATTGGCTTATATATATAATCATCGAAATAAATCGTCATCTACACCGCTACGACAACGTCATCAAGGCTCGCTCTAATTCTTTATTTTTAGTTAAACGACCCGACGAACTCGTTAACCTTGACATCTCATCCGCGCTACTTCTTGAATAAAATATATCTTTTATTCTGAAAAGATTAATAATTGAAAAGTGTTTAATTCAGCGATTCGCTCGTGGATCAAATATATTCAACGGTCTTCCACTTGGAAGTTTCCAATTACAAGTTAATTCTGCCGATTTCAAAGATATCGACGATAAAAAATTATTTTCGTCTTTCCTGACTCATTTCAATTATTCGCTCGAGTCGTTACTTTTTTATTTTTTATTTTTTATTTTAATATTGAAATATTATTCGACGCACCCTACTTTTCAACCTACACTCTCACGTTTTATTGTACTCCCATACATCAGGTGTACAAATACAAATATACACGAATATACATATACAGGCGTATATACGAATATAAATGTAGCAAACAAACAGTCTCCGACACACGATTTTCTTCGCGGAAACTCGACTCGAGATACGTACGTGCACACGCCCCTTGCTTAAATATTGACATTGCCTTAAGAGAAGATAAATAACCTTCTCCAGGATGAACCCTGGTCCTGGACTGACGCCATTCTCGCTCCAGTTACCCTTCCTTTCCTCCTTTTTCCACTCCTCGTCCGATTCCCTATATAATTCCTGCTCCCTTCTTTTTTTTTTTCTTTTCATTCCTCTTTCAACGTATTTATACATCTGTGACTCGTCAGCGATAAATACTAATCGAATTTTCCTGGCCTGGCTGGCTTAGAACGAAACAAACGAAATAAAAAAACAGAATTAAACAGCAATGTAAAAAAAAAAAAAAATTTTATTCCAATCGAATATCAACGAACGATTAATTTCGAAACGAATCTTTCTCTCTCTCTCTCTCTATTTTCCAGTGTTATAATGTCGTCATGAAAGTACAGTTGTGCTCGTCTCGTCTAAGCGCACGGGGCGTATAATGTGTCCGTCTGAAGGCATTAACTTTTCAAGTACTACCGATCCGATTCTCTAGACGACAGCGACCCTGCTGTTTCCCATACATATATACATTTATACGAGCACACCAACACTTTTAAACAGTTTATTTATATATTACGTACATGAATTATACACACGTATAGATACAAATATAGACAGAGACGTAACAAATATATGGATAACGTCGTTGTACACATTTGCACTAAAAATCAAATTTTGTTATACCATTAAAATATTTTGTTGCACACGTATTTGCTCAGACGACAAAATCTCGAATGTTACAACAAAGCTTCTTTGTACTGTAACAAAACTTTCCAAAATCCTTTTTTTTTCTTTTATTTCGATTTCAACAAAATAACATGAAGTGAGTACAAAATTCGAGTGATTTTGTAACTGCAAGTATATTTTGTGCATTTATCAATTTTGATAACAAATTTTTCGAAAAACATCGCATTTTTTTGGAAATTACGAAAATTAGGCATTTTTATAATCCAAATTCGAATAATTATCTCGCTTTAGCAAACGTTTCATTCAGAGACAGGAGTTTTGAGATAATAAAAATAACAACTTTGAATTCCGAATCTCTGGATTCGTGTTATTTTTTGATTATTTATACGGAAGTGTTAGTTTGGGTGTAGATTTTTAAATGAGCCTGTAGAAGCTCGAAGGTGTGTTTAAGTTTGTGTGCATGATACACCAGATGACGTGTGAGTAGTCGGAGAACAGAAAGTCTCGCGGGGGCAACACAGTCACAGAAACGGCTCTGTTACATTATTCGCGTTTTTATGTGTGCGAGAATGGGAAGTAAAGTGCGGAGAGGGGACAGACGTAGGTCGCTCGCATCGAGAGCGATTAATAATGGACGGACAAATAATTTTAGATCGATTTTCAAGGCACACCCACCAAACTGTTCTCCTTTAACGAGAATACGAATGTATGTGTGTGTGCGTGTGTGGGTATCGTACATACAGTCTGGTAGAGAATTATACTCGAAATATTACTTTGAGAATCGTGAAAAAATCGACTTTTTTAGTCACCAAATATAATCTTGATGAAAATTTCAAAATTATTGCGAAATTAGCACAAAGTTTATTGTGTTTAACGCCATTAATTTTCATTTCTTTGGTAGCGTATACCAATTGGGCAAATTAGATATTTGACTCGTGACAAATGAATAAAAATTGTATAATCGTTGTGATAAAAAATACAAATTTAACACTATTTTCTTTACGATCCGATGGAGGCCAGTGAATTATAAATGTTTGCTCTTTAATCCTTCTCGTTTATGCATGTCAAAGTATTAAAGTATAGATGGATAAATAGATACTGCAATAAGCGAGACCCGATAATGTACCCAGACGAGAGAATTAATGCCACGAAATTTAGCCTAATAATCCTAGCAGTATGTGGTATATAGAAGTTTCCGAGAGTTTATACGTTGTAACTAAACTATATGGAGGTAACGAGATCGATCGACAACTACAACAATTATCTATCTTCGATTTATTATCAATTCTCGTATATAATGGTTCGTTGTGTTCCATTTTACATATATATATATGAGTGTATACTTGAACGATGATTAATTCGTCGGTGTAATTATCGCTCGATTATATCGAATGTCCCATCCGCACACCGCGCCCATCGTCAATTACATCGATAATATACGTAGGTCGTGCAGAAATTGGCTAAATTTGTTATCTTAGGATGGGAAAGCGTGTATATCGTTATTCCGTTTCGTTATATATACATTTCGTGATATTCGATATCGATTGACCGAAATTTCATTTGAGGTATAATACATCTGCGAAATGGTTTGAGAGACAAAAAGTTTTTATATTTGGAACTAATATTGTTTAGGTTAAGCTGCACACTTTGGTGAAATTTCACTTATATTGACCGTCTCGTTATCGAGATATTTGCATTTGAAATTAGCATTTTTAACACGTGTTGCATAGGTGGAACCTTGTAGGATATCACATTTACGTTAATACAAAAAAAATGGGGAGACAGAAACGAATGAAAAACTGTAGAATGATAAATAAGTGTTGTACGATTATTGTCGAAAAAAAATTATCACTTTTCACCGTAAATTTTACAAGTTATGAGTGTTTGAAATACGAAATACGTGATTGAATTTGTTTCTATCTTACGACGCGTAACCTGCCGATGACGTTGAAAAGTGAGGTTAGGAGGACCCGAGCGGTACAGGTCCCGCTAAAAGTTTTCGACCGCAGACAACAGAACTATCTAAAAAATTGTTACATTTCTACTTTCAAATAGTCAAATATTAAACGTTTGTATATCGAGAATAAGTATAATTCATTGATCGACCTGAATGGGGTTTAATTTTGAAAGAGACTGTTTCGACTGTTCTACCTTAATCTTTTATCGTTCCTTGAACGATCATAAAAACGGAACAAGTCTAATAATAAAAGTCGAATCTTGGACGTGTTTCGCGATGCCGAGATTCACTAATCCGCGAGAGGTCAATTTATGTTGAGAAACGAACAATTTAATCAGACTTTCATCAAAATTTGAATTTACGTTATTAATCATATTGAAGATTTCTCATTGCTCCTTCGTTCCAATGATTTTGATGATGATTCTCGAAGGATGATGCTTCCAGTATAATTATGGTAAGCGTCGCGGAGTTAACATCAAATTGCAAGATTTAATTAGTCCGCATTGATTGACTGGAAGATAAAAAGAATGATATTTAATTGCCCTTGCTTGGGATGATTCGCGATTTCTCGGTTTAATTCGTTATCGCGCATTTTGTTACTGTGAAACAGGGCACATTGCTCCACCTTTCTCCCTCCGTCTCACGTTCAACGGAGAATCAGCGAGGAATAGAGAGAGAGAGAAAGTCGAAAGCACGTCGAGTAATCGTGACGGCTTCCGCATGGATTGGATTAGAATAATTCTGCGGTCCAAAGTCGACGGATCGAATTAATTTTCATCGAATTAATACATCCGCGCATTAATCCAATCGATTTCTCTCCCTCTCCTCCCCACTCCGCCCCTTTCTCTCTCGCTCTTGCCTATCTCTGCTTCCCTTTCTCATGTACCTCAATCGATTTCGATTCAATCGCGTGCTCCGCGCCACCAACCAGCCCGATTTAAATTAAATCGTCCTTCCACTGGCCTCTCGCCCTTCCTCAACCCGCCACGACTAAATTAACCCTCTATGCCCATCACCAATCGCTGTTTCTCCCATTCAAATTCCTCTTTTTTCTCTCCCTCTCTCTCTCTCTCTCTCAATCTTCCTTCCATTTTCCCTCGCTTTCCCTCTTCTCATTACTCTTACACGATTTTTTCTTACATCTCATTATTAAGAGCTCTCGCGCGATCGATATAAAACAAAGATGGACGTCGCTGCACTCGGATCGAAGAATCTTCGGGCTTTTTCATTAATTGCGAAATTCTTATCTACCAATAACTATTTAATGCTGGAAAATCCAATATTTCATTGAGCAGAGATACAACAACGCAAGACAATCTCTTTAGTTTGTTGTTACCAGAAACCATTATTAATAAAATATAATAAAATTAAGTCTCCGGATCCGATGAAAGACTGGAATAACTGTAGAAAATTAAACGCCATTATGGAGCAGCAACTTCTCCAAGAAATACGAGCCTTTTTTTCTCGGGCTTGAAAGTCATTATTCGCAAATCATTCGCATTTCGAGAATCATCATCAATAATTATCGAAAAATTCAAACTGCCCAACGAGTCATCACGTCCGAGAAGCGATTCAACGAGTCCTGAACAAGGACGAAAAAAAAACAAAAATAAGGCGAAACAAGCGAACGAAAAATGATGAACTTTTATTGCCGTTGTCCCGAATAATTGACGCAAACCCATACATTTCTCCATCGAATATCCGGTCTAGAGAATTTCGTACTCGTCCGCCCCCGCAGCAAATCTTGCCCAAATCCTCTCCCCCGCGTTATATCTCTCATTCCGTCGCTGTGTGTTGTTTGTGAATTTACATATACATACATATATATATATATGAGAGGATACACGATCCTAATACATAGTTTAGAGGACTGGAGCTACATACGTGCGAGCTAACACCGTACTAACCCCCAGACTAAGTCCACACACCGACTGGTCCCCCCCCCCTCCCCCTTCCTCCCTCCTCTTACGGTTCCCCAAACCACCCTGCTGCTGCTGCTGCTGCTTTTCGGCTCTTGCCAACCTCTATCTGTCTCTACGAACACGTCCCGGCTAGATCGTGCGTGCACACGACATCCTCGCTACACTCGATTCCCTCTCACTCCTTAAATAATATACATATATATATATATATTGTATTTCGTAGTAAATCCTTCCAATAATATATCGTAGTCCGATGTACTAACAGCAGGGACTAAATACGAATGAACAAACACGGAAATATTTGATTTTATCAATTATCTGCAACGAGCAGCAATCCATCGCGTGGGTAAAAGTGTCAAAAAATCAGATTTTCATTGATCGATTAACGTAGACAGCGAAAATAAAATTGGATCTTTAATTGTTACGAATTTTTTAATGATTTTGCCATTTTTTTTTTTGCTTTTTCTCGAGTACTGCTCTCTTAAGACCGATGTGTACGAAGCCCGAAGACCAATGAGCATCGAAGTGATAAGAAATATTGTGGGCTTTCGAACGATTTAAAGTCTTAAAGTTTCGTTTTCTACGCTGGATTAAGAATCAAGGAGAATATATATGCGGCATTATAGAGCGTGCATTTATAGAGAATAGGGAATATGAGTATTATCAATTATTCCGAGATACATTAGAGATCCCGCTAAGAGTACATGCAGGAGCTCTTGTTACCTCCTCGTATATGTACAAACCCTTTGTTATCTATAAATGTGCGTTTGCCCAACTATATATCTGTATGAAGAGAGTTACTCTCGGCTCTAAAACGTAGACACCGAACATTATTCAGGAGATAATCCACGTTGGTTATGTACGTTGAGAGGGCAGAACGGGGTAGGAGGGATTAAATGAGCAAGGGGAGACAAAACATCGTGGAGAAGAGAGGGAGGAAGGAGTGAGAGAGAGAGAGAGGGAGAGAGAAAAAGACAGAGGAGTGAATGTGAGGAAAAGGCTTTTTTTATTTTTGGCCTGGAGTACCTAGAATCTTAGCAATATACAAAACGATCGTTTTCGATTGCCACATCATTTGGCTGTGAAAAAAAAATTGTGTCGAATTAATATTAATTACGTAAATTCATTTTTTATCCTCTTGAATCGATAATCGTATTGTCAGAAATATTCGGATTAATTATTTCATTTATTATTGTCTTTTCAGCGTTTTTTTTTTTCTATTTCTTCCTGTTGATATGATTTTTTTTGATCACTCATTCCCAGTGGCTCGATGAATTCATTTATTTTAATCGTTCGCACGAATTCGATCGATTATACTTTTCTTTTTTTCTTCCTTACGTCATACATGTTTTTTGTTTTGTTTATCGGTGTATAAATTTCGACCCTGCCATTTTTGTTCGGTACTCGACAGATGCAAATCACTTTCTTCATATCTTTTCTCGTACTCGTATCATCCTCTTTCACTTCTTCGGATGGAATTCATCTTCGCGAAACGTTTATGTCGACTACTCCAAAATAATACACAAAACGAAAGAGCGAGATTATTTTTGCCGAAAAAGAAATGTTGTTTCATGAGTAAATGCAAAGCCCTCTTCATACGTACGAACATACAATAACACTCAAAAGTTTGAAAGCTCTCTCACCACTTTTTATGATTTATTCAAAAATTATCTGCAGCTTAAAAAGACTTTGATAAGAAAAAAAAAAAAAAAAAAAAAAGAAGAAAATTCATTCAGATTTTACGAATGGAACGAACGCCTCGAAAAAATGTTGACGAAGCAATGGAAACTCAAAAATATATTTCGAACGAGCTTTTTTACTCGAACTGCGGATTTCTACTGTATTTTCTTCTGCTTTGAATTTCTTTAGCTTCGTCAACTTTTTCCATTACCGAAAGCTTCTTATATCAGAGCACAAAAAAAAAATCATCAAAGTCATGAAATAAAAGATTCAAAACAAAATGGATGATTCGGTAATTCCGATGCTTCCGAATGAAATTCCAAAACTTTTGAACGTTGATGTACGTAAAAGCATTTCGAGACGCCGTAAGAGCAGCAGAGGACGTAGATCGCAGAAATGCTTGGAGTAAACGGTCAAAGAGATGAGCCTCACTTTTCCTTGGATCCAGCACGATATACAAACAGACGAACCCTTTTCAAAGCTTTTTCGCCACCCCCTTTGTTTTTTTCGTCTTCGACATATCTTACGAGGCCAAAGTGAGAAATAGAAAGAAAGAGAGAGAGCAAAGAGTTGTTTTTAGTCGTGAACGAAAAAAAAAAAAAAAAAAAAAAAAAAAAAAAAAGTACGAAGCTTTGGTGAACGACCTGAATTCGTCTACTTGATTAATTAATCACGTCAAATATATTTATTCGTATTCAATAAGAATTATTCCATCGCGTCGTGTGTAGAATAATGTGAAAAAAAAACCAATTCGTAAAGTGGACAAAAAACAACCATTTCCCCCCCCCCCCCCCCCCCCTCCCCTCCTCCCATAGCAACGAATAATGCTCGAAACAAAAACGAAATGAGAATGAATCATCGAATAAAGTAAGGAAACAATAAATAAAAAATTTGAAAAAAAAAAAAGAAAACAATGAAAAAACGTTCGAACGAATGTGAAACGCCCGTGCTACGAATGAAAGTCGAACCCTAGAGCTTTTCAGAGTACATTACGAGATTTTTCTCTTCCTCCCTCCCCCCCCCCCCTCCTGCCCTCCTCTATCGCCCCTACTCATTCTCCACCTCGTCGTACTTTCAGAGTGTGAGCTCTACTCGAAATTGCACGAAGGGGCGGACAATGCGAACGAAACTCTCTAATAAATGCATAAAAAACAGAGTGAAAAATAAAAAAATTAAAAAAAAAAAAAAAAAAACAACGAATTAAAAAGGCAAAAAGAATGAGATCGATATCGAATCTCCCTTGTATGGCAACATTTGCGGAATAATTATTTTCAGTTCGTAATAAAGTGCAGCAGACTTAGGTAAAGAAAAAAAAAAAAAATGAATTCTCGTACTCGTAACATGTGCACTTGATACGTGGGTGAAATCTCGAGAGGCAAAGAATTCGATATACGTATAACTAGCTCGAGTATATATTTTTCAATTGAGAATTTCAAGAAAACGGCTCCAACGATTGAAGGTTAAAATTTGTATTGTTCGAATTGAACGAAGCTTAAAAAACGTTGATGAACGCGATGTTCGATAGAAAAAAAAAAAAATAAATGAATGATCGATCGTTGAAGTTTATTAACAATAGAATAACGAAGAAATAATTGGAAAAAAAAAAAAGGAAAAACGTTGACGATTTATTCGGATCGAATTAAACGTCAAAACTACTCGATAAATAAATTTAAAAAAATGTAATTTATCCATAATAATGCACGGATACGTACGTACGAGTCGTGACGAAGGAACGATTCGTTAAGCGATAATGACGAGCCAATAACAGAAAACGTCAACATGCTCCAGTGTAGACTCTTCCTACTGTTTTGCATATAAATAAATAAATATATCTGTCTGTATACCTATTTTATAAATGAACGTATACAAGCTGGTGGAAACTGTGCAAACGTGAAACAATCCGATCTCGGGACCGGCCCGTCAGCCAGTTGGTTAGCGAGTGAGCCAGTCGTTTCTCCACGCAGTTCTATATCGAAGAATGTGATATATTTATCACATACCTATTGCATTTACCAACATTCATATGGGACATTTGAGCCCGTAATTATCCTCGAATTTACGTCGTTAAACAATTCCCTCGAAAAAAAAAATAAAATATAATTTAAAAAATAAAATTAACGTTCCTACAAAATATACAACATTGATAGGTATCGATGAAACTGCCATTATCAATCGATCGAGACAATAAATTTCAAATTGAATTATCAATCGTTCAGTCAGCACCCCTCTGTTTATTCGTCCAAATTCCGAATTGAGTCTCCTTGATCGAGATAATTCTTCACTAAAAACGACGAGTCGTTTTCGTATGAGAAAAAAAAACGAATTCCAGTACAAATATAGAATACGAATGATTCAAAATTGCATGAATTTGATTTTTATCAAAGTTACAAATTCAGCAGAAAAAAAAACGATGGATATTAGAAAATAAAAAATAGAAATGTAGAAAATTGGTTTCCAGTAGCAGATGTAAAAAAAAAAGGCTCTCCGCCGATGGTTCGATTCGCTGTAAAATGCCCTGTAGCGAACGAGTATATGGATGAACTGGACAGAGATGGGCCTCCAACCCATACGATCCCAGCCACCGCGTGCGGCATCAATTTACCGTAAATAAATAAATCTATTTATACGCGAGCTTTTTCTCTTTCTCTTACGCTGACACGGAGCGCCTCCCGCATTCGAGGGTTTGAACCGTATCAACGGAATAGTTTAAACATTAGACTGTTGAATAAAATATCGAGTTTACCGGAGCAAAGAATACATATGTATATATACAAGTGTGCATATATGTCTATGAATATATATATATATATATATTTGTATGCGTTTCTGGACATCGTGAAATTTTCGTTGGTTCTAGCATCTCCGTGACACTGTCGAAACAACGTTGAAAAAACATTTGTTTTTTTTTTCTCGATTCCACTATGCGATGCGATTTAGCTAGGTCGTTCCAACAACATTTGTACTGGACGAAAAATATGAGTGAAATATCGAAAGGACTTGAGGTCATAGTAGGGAAAAAAAAATGGCACACGTTTCAATGACAATGTCAATAAGACTAATTAAAATTAGGCTCCATAGAGTTTGAAATTTAAACGTTCGATATTTACGTTTCCGAAGAATAATTAGTCTCTTTCTTGTTCACGAGAATCGTCACTCACTGGCTTTTCCTCAAAACCCGGCGTCAGAGAGTCATCCAACTGCTGTGGAGCGAGGATGTCTTCTTCAGATTCTCCCGCCCCCCTTCTCTTTCTTCCTCGCTCTCTTCGAGACTACTCCCGGACGTTAATTTAGACGAATTTCATTAGAACAAACGAACTCTCTGCTAATCCAGGCTAATCCGATTAGAAATTTTCTCCCGTGGTGCAGTCACACGAGGGAGCGAAGTATAAGGGTTGCACGGGTGCCCGAAAGAGGGAGCTTTCACGAGGGAGAGAGAGAGAGAGAGAAGCGAGTGAGAAGGAAACCCTTTCATCCTCGCTGTTTTGAGCGAGACAAACTCACCGATCTCTTCCCTTCTCCTCATTTCTCCTTAACCTTCTCTCTCTCTCTCTCTCTCTCTCTCTCTCTCTCTCCTCATTCTGACCAACCCTTAAACATCGCTTCAACCCCCTACTCGCGTCCTTTCTTCTCTCGCGTAGAGCTTTTGCTTCACTCTCACTAGTTGCAAGCTCTCTTGTGTTTACTGATATTCACAGAGCCTAATATCTTCTTGTTGGTACTCTCGACTCTCTTTCTCTCTTTCAGCCTCCTCCCCCCCTCATTACCTCTCTCGCTCCCTCTTTCTCTACTAGCAAATATTTACCGGAATTAGCAGTCAGACGACTCTTGCTCGGTAAATCCACGGAGTATATGGATTTTCTGCTGCAACATTCGTCCTAGAAATCTTCACCCTCGTCTCGTTTTACCGTTATTCTCATATTTTTTTTAATTCGATTATAATCATTGGTACCGGAAACCCACGTAGAACCATCGAGTACTCTCATTTTTTTTTTTTTTTTTATTTTTTTTTTTTAATCGAAATTAATCCTTTTCTAGCTTTTCCATTCATAGAATTAATTCGTTCGCTCTCAATGCTCGAATTATTTATCTGATTTAACTGTGAATCGCTCGTTTCAACCGGGTTTCATGAACCCTTCAGCCGGGCTTTGTGTAAAATGCAATATTAGATTCGTCCTTTAATGATGAAACAATCATTCAAAAATATTTTAACGTTTCAATATCATCAAATGACAAGGTCAAATTGGACGACTCAATTCTGATATTTTTTTTCAATCGACAGTTGAAGCGTGCAGAAAAACATTGCTCTGGCATCGAATTTCAGTTTTATTCTCGTTTGCCCGAACACCTCGCGCTCTTACAACCCTCTCCCCTTTGCTCCTTCCCCTTAAAATTAACGATCCGAAATAAGTAATTTCCCGTTGTGCGCACCCGGGCACCAAGCCAGCCAGTTGAACACGCGCGTGTGTATTAGTTTATCCCTGATTTACCGTACCTCGCCCGAATCAACGTTTGATTTCCGAATTCCTCGTAAGTCACATGTACGCGCTTAGGATCATATAAAGACGATTAAATTTACGGTTTAAATCACCGTCGTGCTTCAAGCTTTTTTTTCAGTTTCGCACGTGTTACAACGGGCAAAGTACATTACGAAATTTTAAAAGGTTACCGAAAATAGCAGTGCCCTTATTTTTTCAGTCACTTGACCTCATCACTTCGAATTTTCGAAATTTAAATTCTTCAGCACGGTTTAACCGATCACTAAACGGTTCCGTCAGCCTACGCAGGACGATGGCAAAAAACTTCGCGGTGTTATAGACCAACGGGTAGGGTGCGACGGCTACGCGAGAGCGCTTTACTCGTGGCCCTCTAACGGATTTCTGCCGCACCATAAATTCAACTTATTACTCGCGCAAACCTCCGTGCGATTATTCCAAATCCAATCGATTCTGTGTTTCTAGTTTTGATATTTTTTTTTCAATGGAACCATTTCGTGCGAAAGCGAAAGTTGCTCAGCCTCACCGCGTAGTTGACAGCACTTTTATACCTTTTTTTTCAGTGTGTTAGTGTAATTTTGACCGAGTAAATGTTGAGAACGATTTTTGTACCGCAACGAACCCGAAGCAGCGAAATTACATGAACTTTTTAATTTGACAAAAATTTTCATCAATTTATGAAGATATTCGTGTCACTTCTTGATTAATGATTTTTCGGGAGAATTTTGAAAAATTCATCAAAATCGAAATAGTCGCCTGGTCATTTTTAGACTTTTCCCAGCAAAAAATGTTCAGCGATTCGTTAACTTTTTACGACTGCGTGTGTTACGGACGGAGGATGAGGGAGTAGACATCGAGGAACTGGATGACCGAGACTCGGCCAGTCTTCCCCATATTTAATTCAAGGCATATCCTCTCGCACTCGGGGTTCATAAACAACGAGAGGAGCGAAGCATAGCAGCGACTCGGGAGCTTTCGGGCTCGGGATGTTCCCGCGTCCGATGTCTGGCTCTCGCGCGGAGAATCATCTCGACAACGTGTTGCAAATACAGGCGCGCGCGCGTGCCAAAACAACTAGTATTCGCAAGACCGAGAACCTCATTTCCATTAGCCGCATGCATATTCGACGGGCATTTCGCGCGTCCAAACTGGACCGAGAAACATCTCTGTAAATTTACGAGATCCGAGCATCCACGTTTCCAGCGGACTCGCGAAAACCCTCTTAAGCTTCGGCCTAATTATTACATCGGCTGCACGTTTCTCTTCTATGAAAGCGTTCGATCCTTGTCTTTCGACTCTTGGGAATTCTGAGATGATCGAGAAAAGAGAAGAAAAAAAAACATTCAATCAGGATAGAAAGACGAATAGAAGGATCGATCCATTAAAATAATTGTGGAAATTTATAATCTTCGTCAATTTTTCTTAATCCATTTTACTAATCAGTCTTATTAAATTTGAAACATTGATTCATCGAGAAATTCATAAATTCTTTATCGTTCTCGTCAATTTTCGAGCTAATTGCATCAAATTAATATTTTTCTTCGACAACGATATCAGAAGATTATTTCATCCAATTTTAATGAGAAATGATAATACGACAATGGTTACAACTTTGGTGTCCCATTTCGAAATCTCACGTTCTCACGTTGTATTCATTGTTTTTACGATGATATTGAAATTCCTTAAAAACGAGTGTTCGGTGCGTTCTTATGATAAATTAACTGAAAACAAATTTTTTTTTTCTTCAGCCAACAAAATTTCGAATATTAAAGCAAAGCTTCTCTGTACCGAAACGAAATTTTGTTGGGTAATCGAAATATTTTGTTGAACGTATTTTAAGCTTTCAACAAAATTTCCTTTTTATTCAGTGATCGAGTTCCAGTCGAAGGATTTCTAAAAATATCTTTATCGCGATTCGCAAATACCGAAAAACTTGAGAAAAGCTCTTTTGTTCGATGATTTCGAAAAAAAAACAACAAATATTTGTCCAAGCTCCATGCGCATATATTTTCGTCTCGTCTGACCAACACAAAGAATTATTGAACAGTCGACGATCTCTTGCCATATTCTAACGGAGAAAAGCACGAAACGGGAGATAAAGAATGATTGGGAGTATCTATGTGCTGTAAAAAAGTAGGAAAAAGGGACTCACACACCCAGATGCATCCACGCACACACACACGAGAGAGAAAAAAGACGAATGTATAGTTTATACGTGCATAATAGATGGGATACGTCTGACGCAAAAATGTGAATCGCGGAGGCGCGCGTTGCGAGTTGCGTGCATTTTTCATTGTCTCATGTTTCCAAAGTGTACGTGCTCGGAGCGAAGAAAATAAAGCACACGGAGACGGTGGTAACACACTCGCACAGTCTGTCCATCGGATAAATAATATATACAGACTCGTTTAGGTTTGCAGGGAGAAATGCATCGGAAGAAAATCGCTGCATTCAAACTCTCAAGTATCTGCTCAATATTTCGTTTTGCCCTTTCCCATTTTTATATTTTTTTTTTTCTATTTTTTTTTCTACAAGTATATAAATCCGTCAAATAGAATTTGTTAAAAATGGGGCAAAGATCGAGAGAAGATGAGGCAGAAAAAGTATGAATATTTTTTTATTTTTTAACCGGAAAGGTATGAGCGTCGAAGGTGGATAAAAAGCTTGGTAGGGCAGTCGAATGATGAAAACCTTGATTACGCGGATCCAGTGGCATCGATCAATGTTTGCTTCATCGTTTGAAAATACTTAGCGGTCGTTCGGGCCGAGTTTCTTATTCGTTGGAGGTTTTGTTCTACTTTTTTATGGGCAAACACTGAAATATTCTACTTTCTCATCTTTCTCTCGCGGCTGATGGCGAAGAAAAAAAAATGGGGATATATGCGTTTTAAGGGAGGGTCCTCGAAAATTCATTTGCCTCGAAAGTCTGGGTGAAGGCCTCGAAAAACAAGAGACGAGTCACGACGACGACGTCGTCGTTGCCCCAAGAGATATATACGCGCTTACAGGTATATATATATAGCGAGAAGCGAGGATACGAGACGAGAGATTTTGGTCGGTATATATGGAGCGATTCGAGTGAGAGACCTCTTGAGGCAAATAAGCGAAGCTTTCACCGAGAAAAGCCTTACGCTACAAGCCCAAAGGTTCATGAATCATATTTTTTGTTTTGTTTTGTTTTTGTTTTCATAGCCTTAAGCTTTGCTTGTACTTGCTCATCGCGTGGCTATATACGTATAGGTTTTTTAACGCACTTTCAGAAAAAAAAAAAAATAAAAAAATAAAAAATAAAAATCGTATCAAACCCAAGAGGCTTACGTGCCACCGAAACTTTCCAAATGAGCCAACTTTTCGTGTGTCTTTCGACGTGTTTTTTTTTTTTTTTTTTTTGCTTTTCATTCCGATGCCTCCAGATTTCTCCGTCTTTTTTTTTTCTCGACCGTCAGAAAAGTGTTCTCCATTCACATATTAGCAAAGTTGTTGCGCCTCCGGAACGCGCAGACTTTTCTGAAATATCGTGCCTGCTCCGAGCATTCGACGAGTAGCTAATAAATTCGCGGATGCGAAATATGCGCTTATCGCTGCAGCTCTACCAGCTCCCTTTATCTTCTCGGAGCTCGTCTTGAGTGGACTCGAGAATAGTGGCAAATATATGCATCATCCCCCCCCCCCCCCCACCCACACCTTCGAGAAAAAAGCTTTCTATTTTCTCGTCTTCTCGAGCCTAAACTACTCCTGACTCCTGAGCATATGAAAACTTTTGATGTTTCGATATTACCGAAAGACTGTAGTATAGAACAAATATTTTGACAGTTTTAATCGCCCCCGATTATACTGCTTCGACGAATTCACTCGGTGAAATAATTTACAAACAAATGTTACGCCACGTTGAATATCAATTTTGATTGAGAGTTTTTTCCAATCAATTTTCTTCTTCACGTTCGTTTAAAATACATGAAAAAATCATGGAAGAAACATTTTTTGATTCTAATGCGACTTAAGATTTTTTTAACGTCGTCAAAATCTCTTCGTTCAAACCGTCATTTTAATAATTCGTTTGATTTTTTTTTTCTTTCTGTTTCAGGCCAAGTTGTTGGAA
Organism: Campoplex capitator; assembly: GCA_037576405.1. Taxonomy (NCBI): domain Eukaryota; kingdom Metazoa; phylum Arthropoda; class Insecta; order Hymenoptera; family Ichneumonidae; genus Campoplex; species Campoplex capitator. The sequence goes on from JARBWI010000021.1 coordinate 3,361,482, forward strand.
TCTTCCCACGCTTGGCTCGGCGCCTCCACCTCCAATATATCAGGTGAGTCTCAATTAATCTGAAAATATATCCGAGTCATCTATCTCTTCGTATTAATTTAATTTCCTCGCGCGACGAGCTGTCACAGCCCCGTTAAAATATATGTCCGGATTCGTCAATCCGCGATACCAATTTCTCGTGGATATTTTTAAAACTTGAGATCGAGGGCTCCGCCTTTCACGATCTTTCGAATAATTCGATCGAACCATCGTAATCGTGTTTCCCCCTTTCTTTTTATCCGTGACATGAACAATCGTATAGATATAGATATTCTTACAAGACGTAAAATACCGATCGATTGTCGTATCGAGAATAAATTTCTTCGTTCAAACCTCATTATCGGTAATAATATCATTCCAAGAGTAAGAGCCATCATTGCCAAACGAAATGTACAAATGCTCGTACAATTTTCTCGATGTCACGAGATGTGATAGATAATCGAATTATAATCGAATTCTGATCTCGCATCTAAAACGTCCTAAATTCATTCGTCTTTCGTAACTCCCCGCGGATGTACTTCGTTCCACAAGATTTACGTTGTTTTTTTTTTTTTTTTTTAATACCTTATTCCGACTATGCTTATCAACCTCTTTCGCCTCTTTATTCATTTCCTTTCCCTCCTCATGGACAATGCTTAATTATAGGCAATTATTTAATGTGACTCTTGACCAATCATTCGTTTGCCAATACACCATCTGCATCAACGAAACACTTCGATACAATGTAAATTTCTTTTTTTTTTTTTTGTTTTCAAATTCTCTATCGATTGAAATAATTTCATCGAATAATCATCAGTCAACTGTTGAACCAAAAAAAAAACTATTCAACAGCTCGTAAAACTTATTTTATTCTCGCTCTCGTAAATCGTTGAAAAGTTTTGGCTGAAAATCTCGAAATTAAATATTTTTGAGCCTGAAAATGTGGAAATTTTTTTTTTGGATTTTGGTACATTGATAAACGTTGCTTCGAGAAAATACATTCGAGCTAGTATATGCATACGGTTTTTAAATCATGAGAGTAAGATTTTACGAAAGCTAAGAGAGGGGAAAAGTAGGAAGACTTTATCGCGAGGAAGTGTGGAGGGAAAGATTGGGAGGTAAAGAGGAAGAGGGAAAGAACAAGTTGACGACATTTGCCGAGGGGAAGGGTACAGGCAGGCGAACCAGGCCTGCGACGTTAAGGTTCAACAGGGTATAAGTAAAACGTGGCCGAAGCGAGGGCCTGGTGGAGGCGGTTTGCGAGAGTATAGGAGACGCGTGCGTCATTACCCGGCACAATAATAAAGCGCGGGAATGCATTTTGCTTTAATATAGAAAGCAATTTAGATAGACGCTGAGGTACTCGAGGCGCGAGCTTTCTCTCTCGCTCTCGCCCGCTCTTCCTCTGCTCTCCTCTACCCTTAACTCATAATGGCGCCGATAACATTCCCAAGAGATTTATCCTCGTTCTATTCTTCGTTACACCTTCGATAATTCTCTTCTCAGTTTGTGTCTGAAAATTAATGAAAATTTCATCGTACCTCGTGTATGAAATGGAGCGAGGAAAGTTGCCTGATTCAGAATTAAAGATTCAAGTATATGAATAAAAAGAAGAAGAAAAAAAAAGGAACAAACTTTTCATCGGATTCGAAAGATATATTTTATTTATTCAAAATGCCAATTACTTTTCAACCGATTATGTTTCATTTGGAAAATTCATCATTTCGAGGCAAATAACGAATTTAATTTAAAAACGTCGCTTGACAAATTTCATTCGAATTTAATAAAGTATTTTTTTATTTTTTTTTCTTTTATTGCAATTTTCTGTTTTTCTTTTTTCTTGCTTCCTTCTGACTTCGTTTCATCAACGATCGTAAAATTGCTCGGGAAAACATTTATTTTCGCAATTCTCTCTCGACTTCGTAACTCATTATATTTACATTTCCGCAATTGTTGCGAGTCGACGGGGTCGAGATAAAGTTTCGAGCCTCGGTTAAAATACGATGTAACGGAGGAAAGAGAGAGAGAGAGAGAGAGAGAGAGAGAGAGAGGGAAAGTGCGGGTTAAAAAATAAATAAAAGAAAAAGGAGAAAAGCCAAGCGGTGTTTGGTTCGCGAGCCCTCAGCTCTACGGCGTTTCACCCTTCGTCGAGTCTCCAACGGCCCCAACAGGTGGCCACGGATATCTCGCTTCCTCACGCGCCGTTTTTCTTTTTTAATCCTCCTCCTCCTCCTCCTGCGAGCTTTTTCCTTTCATTTTCTTTTTGTTATTTATTTTATGTTTTTATTTTCTTTTATTATTTTTATTCTCACTCTCACGATCAAAAATTTTCCACTACGCCAAGTTTTTACTCGGGTAAAAACGAATCGACGAGTACTCTCTCCCTCGAGTAGTATATTTATTCCTTCCTCCGCTGACCGAGCTACTCGTCCACTTCAACGCCGAGAGCTTTCTCCACCTCCGTTCCCGCGACTTTATTTTATTCCCTGTGCTATTTCGCTTTTATACATACATGTATACATTTTCTCAACTTTTTTTCAGTCTTCCATTATTTTTACATCCTTTCAGGCTATTTAAATCGATTTTTTTTTTTCTACTACGATCAATTTATTTTCGAGAAATTATTTTTTTCTCTGAACCCTTCTCATATTTCGTCATTCATTCGATATTTAAGGTAAAACAGTCGAGACAGTCTATTTCAAGAGTAAATCTACTTCAAAATTTCACAATGAGCAATAATTTAAAAAAAGTCAATCAATAAATGACTTATTCTCGATAGAAAAACCTCGATAGACCTGTACCGCTCGGGTCCTCCTAACCTCACTTTTTAACGTCATCGGCAGGTTACGCGTCGTAAGATAGACCGAGCCAAACAAATTCAATCACGTATTTCGTATTTCAAACACTCATAACTTGTAAAATTTACGGTGAAAATTGATCATTTTTTTTCGACAATAATCGTACAACACTCATTTATCATTCTACAGTTTTTCATTCGTTTCTGTCTCCCCATTTTTTAAATATTAACGTAAACGTGATATCCTACAGGATTCCACCTATGCAACACGTGTTAAAAATGCTAATTTCAAATACAAATATCTCGATAACGAGACGGTCAATATGAGTGAAATTTCACCAAAGTGTGCAGGATAACCTGAACAATATTAGTTCCAAATACAAAAACTTTCTGTCTGAGACCATTTTTTGCAAATGTCCCTACCTCAACGAGATCTTCTTCCACGATATTAAATATTATGCCAACCCTTTAATCGTCATGGAATTGAATGTCATTGTCATAGAATGAATCGTCATTGAATTAAGTCCCTGAGAAAAGTACATACGCACGAGGACCGCAGGTTCAAAAGTTTCGAATGAATTTTAAAACGCTGCAATAACTCGAATGAGCATCGATATACTTAATTGATTACACTCCTGCCCGCCTCCACTATCGACAAAGGGTTAGTTCGTCACGTGCATAAAGTTACCGAAAGGGGATTTAAACACCGTATAACGGTGAAAGAGCGTTTGTTGTTGTAAAACGAAGCTCCGGTGACTCGTTGGTAACCACGCTAAAGCATAAATCCCTTCGTATGAACGGCGTTAATTACTACGATACCGGGACAGCCGAAGGGATGAAAAGGGATCTCGGATCACCGGTGTACTGCGATCCGGGTCCGTTACCTCCTACAGCATCCCAACGGATCATCAATTCAACAAATACGCGTCAAGAGCTCCGATGCCCTTTTTAACCGCTCAAAATGCTTGAACTGTTTTTTTGGGAAATATAAACCTTCGGCAACGTCGTTAACTTGTTTCTCATTTTTTTTCGAACGATTTAATTATTTTTTCTTTCGAACATCGTTCGGGGAGTTACGTCAATTTGTTCTTTTTTTTCTCAAATCACGTTTTTCGAATCATTTCGTTTATCGATAAGAAACAAATTTCAAAAAGTTTCTACGAAGAAAAAAGATTTCGTCGAGCGAGTAATTCCATTTACGTGACATTTCATTTCATTCTTCTTGGTGATTATGTCGAATCAGAGAGCTCCGCCACGAAACAGCATTTTTACACCATTTTTTGTATCAACGCTTTCGAACTACGTAGAAACAATGACTGATCAATAAAAAATGGAGAAACGAAACTTTTTTTGAACGATTTACCATCAAATTATATCCACGTATTCGGCCCTTCAATCAGGCTTTTCAATGATGGCGAGAAAACAATTAATTTAATGAAAAAAAAAATTTTTTCAAACAAAAAATATAATTCAATGAACCAAAAAAATTTGACGCTTTTGTATTAACGCCAGTTCGAATAACGATGAAATAACAATCAATTTAACAAGAAAAATGGGGCGAATATTCCGTAAAACGGAAGTGTCATTGAATTTGAAAAAAAAAATAGTATTTTTTTTGTTTCAATGCAGGTGAAAGCAATGCGATGAAACAACAATCGATTCGATGAAGGGAAAAAAAAGGAAAAAAAATCCTATTTAACGAGTAAAAATTGAATTAACGATATTCTCGAATCTTTTGGTTTAATTTGATTTTAAAAAATAATGTCAATAACTGTTGATTTGATGAGAAGAAATGGTATAGTGAGAGGATACAATTGGACGAGTAAACGTTTTAATTTACGAAAACTTTTGCCCCTGTGAATGCCTCAATTTTTAGCCGACTATTCGAGCCTGTTGAAGCTGAAGGCTCCGACGTGGACACGTCACGATCTTCAAGAGGCGATAGAAGCCGTGGTAACACAAAAAATGCGCTTCACCCAAGCTTCGACCAAGTACGGAATTCCAAAAGGCACGTTGTACGACAATATACTTGGAAAATCAAAACGGATGATGGTACTCGAAGAGGCTGCTTTGAATAACGATGAAGAAAACGCAGTTTTGGAATTTTGCTGTGACATTACCGTCAGCCCGTACAATCGACGCACGAAAAAGTCGTTAAACGCTATTTTAAATTACGTCGAAAAGCTCAGACGAAGAAGAGATCCCGGATTCGTTTTTACCGGCTTATCAGGCTTTCGTTGGTGGTGGGCTTTTTGTAAAAAACACTCGATAGTCTCGTTGTACTTTAACGACGAGAACGACAACGAATGACCGCGACTAACGGAATTACGATAATTGGACATTCCTCGAGCATTCATTTTTTTTCATTTCTTTCTCTCTCTCTCTCTCTCTCTCTGTGTGCCTCTTATTTTTTTTCTTCTTCTACTCTCTCTCTCTCTCTATAATTGAGCATCGCTATCGTATTTAATGACAAATGTTTTATTTTTTTCTTTCTTTTTCGTCTTCGTTCCATTTAAATATCTCTGAATTTAAATTTTTTCGTCGATTTAACTGATGTACCAATTTCTCGCTTCAAAATTCGTTCATTTTATTCGCTTTTTTTTCTCTCCAGAATTCATATTATTACGAGAATAAATGGAATTTTATGAAAAATTCTTCATTCACAATGGATTATTGAATTTCATTGTAAATTTCTCAAATAATTTTTGTATATTAAATTCATCGAAACGAATATCTGACTGGTCGCACACAGATGAATAATATTATTTTTATATGAACTGAAAAATATTTGAATTTCATGAAAAAAAAAAAAAAAAATGCTTCGAGAAGGAAAAAAAATTCGTACGATCGCACGAAAAAATTCTTCACTGTCCAATCGTCGAAATTCCCGAGTGCCAAATATTTATTCACCGTCCGATAGTTGTGCTAAGAATTAGGATACGAATTACAAGATAATCGATTTTCGTAACGAAAAAAAAATCGTATCGTCTTCCATTAGAATTTTAACGAACACAAATATTGAAGAAAAAAAATGAAATAAAATAAAAGCCTCGGTTGAACCGTTTTCTGTAAATACAAAGTAAAAGTCAACGGATACTGTGCTTTTCATTCCATTTTCGAGGTTTTCATTTTTTGCTTTTTTTTTCACTCGATGCCTCGATAGACAAAAAAATGTATTAACGAATATTGTTGGATTGAAAAAAAAATTTATGAGAAAAGTAATAAGAAAGACTGCCACTGGGCTATCGTGATATAAATATTGTTTAAAAAGTCACGTATTCGCAAAAAAGTGATAATTTGCCTTAAATTAAAATGAAACGAGCTCGATTATTTATTATTTATTAAGACGACGTATTTCGTCATGTTATGGGCTTTCGATGCACGAACGACGAAAAGAGCTGTAAATCGTAGTTGAAGAAAAAGAGTTGAAAGTGCTCATAAATGTTGTACAGTAAACGTATGTGCTTTAAAAAATTTTTCATTCCACGAAATGAATTTCGCATGATAATAGTGATAACGAAAATGAACATTCTTAATAATTGCAAGTCGAAGGTTGCTTTTCGTCGTTGTAAATGCCAACAAATATTATACGATAAAGACTTTTTTCACTTTCGAGGAAAATTAAATTGATCACTTAAGAATAGTTTTCGAAAATCTACACGTACACGCATATGTCCATGAAAAATTATCGATCTATATATTTATACATGTCTGCATGGAGGATTTCACGCTGAATTGATCTGCGTCAGAGCTTAACAAATTATTTTTTTCTTCAGGAAATATAATTCAACAGGAATTATAAGTGATGGTAAATTTTTTATTTATAAAAAATGATTGACTTCCACATTTTTCCTCAATTTGAAACATTTTAGAGTAATAAAAAAGCATTGGTTTTAAGCTCGTTTCAATTTTTTTTTTTTTTTTTTTTTTTTTTTCTTTCAATTCACGCAACAATCTCTGTCTATTTGAATGGATTTGAGAACAGTCTGATCACGGGCACATTCCTCCTTGTATTATTTTTCTTGTTTTGAGGGGGAAATAAAAAAATCAAATTTCTTTAGGCATTTTGGACGAAATCGAACTATTTTTTTAAAACGATCGCACTAACATTTTTAATTGGGGAAAAATCCGATTTGATATAAAATAAAAACGAAGAAAAATCTTCGCATGATGAGAGGCTGATTCGAAAAATCAGCGAATTGATCAACGTTTTATTGTAAATTTTTGAAAATAAATTAAAATCAATAAAAAATAAATTAAAATCACCGAAAAACATATGGAGAACGTTTATTTAATTCATTTGTCGTATTATTCGAGAATTTGGATCGATTCGAAAGAAACGAAAAACATGAAATGTCGAAAAATGAAAAAAAAAAAAAAAACAATCAAATATTCCAAGTGGATGAATGAAAAAATCTGAAACAAAAAGTGGGTCATCAGAGACATAAAATTTGGAGTAAAATCGATGAACAAAAGGGTCTGACGTAGTACCATTTGGCATGGAATGCCCTGTATATATTGAGCTCACGCTTACGATAACGCATAATAACGACAACGACATGTGATTAAAAATTGTTTGTACCACAGAAAAGTGGCCGCATTTGCTCAAAAAAGAAAATTCGTTTAAGTGTATGAATAACGAGGTATTTATATTCGCGTAATTATACTCGCAACGACTGGAGGAAAAACAAAAAAAAAACGACATACTTTTCTCGTTCTTACAAACGAAATATTAAGGGACCAAGAAAACAAAAATATATTAATATTTAATAAATGTTATTTAATCCGAACAATTTTGTTTTTTGTTTTTTTTTTTTTAATTTTCTGAGCTCGTATAATTTTGGCTATCATGTAGTTATTAATTTTTCAAACGTACGAAAGTGTACTCTTGTCGGAAAATAAGAAGAAATGAATAATCCATCAGGACAGAAGAAACGAAATTAAAAGAGAGGATAGAAAAAGAACGTTCTTGACCAATTAGTCAATCGAGTCTCGCTCGTTTCTTCTTCTAGTCTCTAATTCGCTTCGATCTAAAGATAGACGAGGCTAGTCCGCTCTCGTACATATCCTCTCTCGCTTCGTCTGTCTATGTATGTGATTTCCAATTAATTGTATTAATTATTAAATTGGAGGAGAGCTTAATTAGAACCAATAAATAAACTATTAAATAATCGTCGTAAATTGAGGCCATGTGTCGTGCTCGATACAACGTTCCACTTTTCTTATCTCTCAAATATATATTTATGTATACATAAATATATCCATATATATATTGAAGACGAAATGATATATTTTGATAAATTGTTGCGTCCAGTTGTTATAGTAAAAATACATATCGAAGATAAATTGTAAAAACGACGATAGAGATTTGACGTTTAATTGGAAAAATGTCGAATCGTCGACAACCTTAAAAATCATGACATTTTTTAATTTTTTGTTTTTTTTTCTCTCTCTCTCTCTCTCTCTCTCTCTCTGTCTCTCGCGTTTAATCATTCCATTTACAGAAGTTCGAGGCATCATCAAGGTATCGAAAAACACACAAACGCATACAGATAAAACGTAAATATTTCGTGTGAAATAATACGTGAAACAAAGAAATAAAATGTCATCCAACACAAAGCCCGTGAATCGAGAGATTGCAAAAATTATTGAGTATCGTTTATCATTTTTCCTTAAAAACGAAACCTTGCGAAAAAAAAAAGAAAAACCTCTACGAAAAAAAATGAAACTCAACACTAATCTCGCACTTTTTTCCTACCGCTTTTTTTTTCTCTCGCTCTCTCGCGGTGGGGCTGTTCCAGCAGACAGTTATCAGTATCAACTACAATCGCTATGGCAAAAGTGTTGGAACACGAATTCTGGACTGGTTCACAATCTACGATTTCGCGAAAGAGGACCACTAAAATCTTGGCGACCCGAAACCATGGCCGAAGCGATTTTCAGCGTTCTCAAGGAGGGACTTTCACTCAGCCAAGCTGCCAGGTCAGTAGATTCAGCATCGATCCATTATTTTATTCGAAAATTTCTTCGTTTTCTCACAACTATTGACGTTCGTTGATTTTCTCTTCATTTTTATCACTCCCCGATCAATCTTAGCCTCATTGGCCGTTGATGAATCATTCAATTATAAATCCAATCGTCGTGGCACCAAATTTTTCAGATCCTTTCATTCCATTTTAAATCATTTTTTGCCAATCTTCGAAATACCAAAAAATTATTTTTATTATCATTCGATCAACTTTGTCAAACTCAAATAAAAATTTATCAAAATATTTGAAGTGATCAACTTTTCCAAAAAGAACTTTTATCAGAAGTCGAAGACGATCATACGAATTCGTTCATCAAATTAATTCAAATATTCCAAAATTCGAATTCCTTCACTAATCCGAATAAAAACATTGATAAGAAGTTTGAATGGTAAAATTGATGTTACAGGAAGTACGACATACCGTATCCAACGTTCGTACTGTACGCGAACCGAGTGCACAACATGCTCGGTCCAAGCGCCGATGGCGGGGCCGGTGAGTGTTAGTTGAAAATTTTCTATTTTAAAACTCGAACGATTAACGATTCTGACAATTTCGCTCGTTGCGGTAGAGACTAGGGTTGCTCAATATTGAAAAATGCTTTTTTTTATTATTTTTTCTCGTGGGCTTCCGAGTCAAATCATGAATAGTTATTAAAGGAATAACGGTGAGAGAGTCGGAGAAAGAGGAAAAAAACAAAAGTGAGGAAGAGGGAGAGATTTATAAAGAATAATATTTCACGTAGTAACGAGTTGAACTGTTTGCTAGTGGATTTAGTTGCGCTCGTAAAAGCGGCAATTACATCCCGAGCTTGAGGGGATGAGAGCGAGAGAGAGAGTGGAGAGAGTGGAGAGTAACTTGGCCGCGGACTCGCGCATTAGCCCGGTTCGCGCAATATTTCTCGTCTCACTTTGAAGCGGCGGTTCTATATCTCGAGCAGTTACGTCGATTTGACGGCCATTGTGTTTACGCCCAGCCCGCTTTAATTCGTTATTTTATTGTTCGCAAACGCTCGCAAATAGAAGGGAATCGACAAGGAAAAAAAATGCTGTTGGACGAGGCCAGGGGGAGGGGGGAGGGAGAGGGGAGAAGAGTTGATGGTAAAAGGTGAGAAACGCGTTATCGTTTCTCCCCGTGCGCAACGGAGTCCCATTAGTGCCGCGTTAACAGCCTCAACTATCTTTATACTTCTTGCGTTAATTCTCTGTCTCTCTCTCTCTCTCCCTCGTTACGACTCCCACATATTTACGTTTACGCACTTTTCTCCACTTGCAACATAACTTATTTATTTTTTTTTACCCACCCCTTCTATTTACCGAGATATTAGGGCTGCAGCTTGGTTATTTGCTAACTGCTAATATCGGGCACTTTTGTTTTATTGTAATTGCAAACTTGGACGATAAACCCTGAATTCCGTTCATTCTGACGGACTATTCCGGAAGTAGTTGTTCATATTTATAAGTGTACTCGAGTTTTAGATCAAATTTCAAGTCCAAAAGTCTAATAAAGCTTATTTCATCGAAATTTTCTCGCGAGAAGTCGATGAGTTATCGAAGTTCGACAAGCTGCTCTCTTTCGTGGCAGGTACTGCCAAAACGGCTGGAGATGGAACGAAAATGCATAGAACCAATCTTGTAGGGTATCGAATTTCCTACAAAAAAGTCGTTGGACGTTTTTCTCTATCTCTTTTGGTTCAGGCCTGAGAACGGTATCAATCTTGAACTGATTGTCCAGGATCGCTCATGGCGGTTCTGTCTTCGAATGGCTCCCGGGACTAAAATACTCATGGCAGAAAAATTTTGTAGAGAACTTTTTTTCGTGAAATTTCACACTCTACAATATTGGTTATATTCAATTTTGCTCCATCTTCAACCGTTCTCTCGCTATGTGCGTTATAAGAAAAAATATTTGTCGAATGTGATAATCATCCACTAGTCAAAGGGGAGTTTTATTAGATAGACCGTATAGTCAACATTTCCACGCGAAAATCGAACCAGTATCAGAGTCCGCAGAGCCGACTGATCCACTTGGGACAGCCGGTGCATCGAAGCTAGGGTTCTTGGAACGCAATAATATTTCTTATTTTCGATACTTTTCAAATATTTTTCACATTTATCGATTCGAAATATGTACCAGACATTTATTGAATCTTTGCAATGGAACCGAAAAAAAATACCGTTCCATTCCAATCAAAAATGCAAGGCTTCAACGTCACTTCCAATCAAGTCCGAAAAAAATATTTCGATACCAAAATTTTAACCATTTTATTCCGCAAGGAGGGCCGAAATAAATGAAATGTTCAGTCGTTCATATCGATTCAACGAAGATGTGAAATAACAAGAAAAAAAAAAAAAAACGTAGAAATTCAATGACCCGAATGATTATTTTTTTCCTTTTCGGGAGAAAATTTTTTATTTCTTCATTTTTCCTTCAATAATTATCGATTCGAAACTCGTGAGCCTGAGTGAAATAATTTTATTCGATAACCGCGACCGCCGAACGATTTTGCCGAACGAAATTGCGATCGATAATTCATTTGGACGTGTGGATGGCTCGAACTTTACAGATCTTCGACCGAAGGGTCGTGGAAGACCACAAAGGATTCTACTGGGTGTTTGGCCCGATGAGCACATACGCAGCGTCATAAGAACCGTCGTGTTTCGCGATGGCAACATCAAGGAGGAACCAGCACCGATTTATCCGAGCCTGACGAATTACGCTTGCAACGGTCCCGAGGGTGCGGTCAGTCCCGGTGCCGCAGCCGCTGCTGCGGTCGCCGCGGTCGCTCAAGGTAAATTCAACCCGATATTTTGCCCCCTCTTGAACCTCCCGAATTACTCGCGCGTGCCAGAGCACAGCCCTTTAACACTCATTTTCAACTTCAACTAAATTTCAAATCTATAAATATACTCCGCTCGTTTTCATCTCCTTCAAAAATTTCAATAATTCTCTTCAAAATTTCACATTTTCACGAGAAATTTTCAAACATTTCTTCAAACTTCAATTTTTCTTTATTTATCGATTGTATTCCAGCTTGGAACATTTATTCGTTGTAAAAATACACGATTTTACCATTCACTTGACAAACCCAAATTATTCCCCTTCGTAGATTTTTAGATTATCGTTCAAGATCAAGAAGCACAAAATTAGAAATGTTTGGAAAAAAACTATATAAAATCGATAATTTCCCAAATAAGAAACAAATGAATTAAAGATAAATGGTGTTGCAGGTCTCCGGCATCAAATGTGCAGTATGGTAGCAGCGGCCCAGTCGCACCAGCACGACATGATAGCGACGAATTTATCAGCAAATTTTCAAGCAGCGGTACAAGTGAGTCAGCATCATTTGAACAACAACAGTCCGCCGAGCAGCAACAACAACAACAACAGCAATAGCAACAACAATAATAACAACAATAACAACAATAGTAACAGTAACAACAGGAATTCGCCACTGATGTTGGGTCTGCCGAGTCCAGGTTCGGGAGGTCCGCCGGAGAGTCCTATCGAGGGTAGTCCATTGGCGAGTCCGTTGGCGCCGTTGATGGATCCGGCTCACATACCGAGCAGCGTCGAGGTCGGGATAGGAGTTAGCGGAATGACCTACAAGCCGAATCGAAGTTTCATGAGTCCCCGGCCGGACAATATTTTTCAAGAGGACATTTCTGAGCTGGTGAAAAGCGCCCATTCACACAAGGACAAAGACAAAATTCCAGTTAAACTGGAGCCCCTGGGAGAATCGCGAAGCGAGCAATAAAAAAAAAAAAAAAAAAAAAAACAAATTTTCATAAGAAAATAGTTAAGGATCGATTATCACTGAGGGAAAAAGAAGCAGGAAAAGTTGAACTCTTTTTTTTTCCAACGATAATGGACACAAGAAATAATTATTGTAAAACGAGCGTTGATCGATGATCGAGGGAACGAGCGAATGACGCGTTTGAAACGAATATTTTTTTTTTTTTTTGTGCGTCGCTCCCCGTTCTCGTTGATGAACGAAAACAAAAAGCCTCGAGACTTCCGGTACGAACGTTCTCGATTTTATTTCCTTATATTTTCTTCTTTCATTTTTACCGTCTTTTTGTCAATAAAAATAAATAATAATTCCGAGCGTTCGACATACATTCTGTTTAACACGTGATCGCGTATTAGTACGATATACATTTAGATTACGTAGAAATAAAAAAAATCCATAAATATATAAATAACGAATATATCTATATATATTAGACTGATTCGAAAAAAAAATTTATTTTTTTTTTCTTGCGCATTCACGTGCGATAGTTAGACAGCAATAAAAGAGAATTTCTGTTAAAATCTGAGCACGATAGCTCAATTTGTAGAGGTCGCTATCTTGTCTTTTGCATATTTTTAATTTTTTTAAAGAAATTATTAAGAAATAACTTAAATACAGCATCATGTGAAATAACAATTATGTTATGATAACATTCAACAGCTGTTCCGTAACATAATAGACTTGAACAATGCGAAAAAGGTTGTAATATTCACATATTGAATCCTGGTAAATAAGGAATACCGTGTATACTATCACTATTCGTATCGCTTGATTCATACGCACTTCATTCTTTCTATTTCTTTTCAGAAACCTCACTTTAATAATAGTTTCCTATATGGCATGTGTCAAATCTTTTAAAATGCAGCATTAAGTTTTATAAAAAATTAACTTGTTCTGTTTTCAAACTTGTTTTGATTTCTTCTCGGCCCCTGCGTATTACATTGCGCATATTAGCTAAGTATGCTAATGCGCATATTACTGCTCACGTCACCTTGTAGATCAAAACAATTTTTATAGATATTTTTTGTGCTTTCGTTTTTTTTAATCCAAAATTTATTTGCTTCGGAAATCTCAGTTCATTTTTTTTCATTGGATTTAAATTTCATTTCATTGAAAAAAATGTTTCATGTGTTCAACATTGTCGCGCTGTCAGCGCTGACAGCGCTCAACGGTTTAGTTCGACTTGCACACTATACCGTGCGTAGTATTACTATATCGTGAGCATTTACAGCGTCCAAAGCGAACGCATTTTGAGCGCTCACAGCGCTGAAATCGTGCAACTCGAACGTACCCGAACAACCCGAAGCGTAGCGCCACTGAAACATTTTTTTCAATGAAATGAAATTTAAATCCAATGAAAAAAAATGAACTCAGATTTCCGGAGCAAATAAATTTTGGATTAAAAAAAAAACGAAAGCACAAAAAATATCTATAAAAATTGTGTTGATCTACAAGGTGACGCTCATTAGCATGCTCAGCTAATATGCGCAATGTAATACGCAGGGACCGAGAAGAAATCAATACAAGTTTGAAAACAAAACAAGTTAATTTTTTATAAAACTTAATGCTGCATTTTTAAAGATTTGACACATATGCCATATAGCAAACTATTATCGAAGTGAGGTTTCTGAAAAGAAATAGAAAGAATGAAGTGCGTATGAATCAAGCGATACGAATAGTGATAGTATACACGGTATTCCTTATTTACCAGGATTCAATATGTGAATATTACAACCTTTTTCGCATTGTTCAAGTCTATTATGTTACGGAACAGCTGTTGAATGTTATCATAACATAATTGTTATTTCACATGATGCTGTATTTAAGTTGTTTCTTAATAATTTCTTCAAAAAAATTAAAAATCTACAAAAGACAAGATAGCGACCTCTAAAAATTGAGCTATCGTGCTCAGATTTTAACAGAAATTCTCTTTTATTGCTGTCTAACTATCGCACGTGAATGCGCAAGAAAAAAAAAATAAATTTTTTTTTCGAATCAGTCTAATATATATATGTATATACATGTGTTTTTTCATAAATACGTTTATATAAATACATATATAGACATATTTAACAAGTAAATAGAAAGCCTGGTTTACAAAAAAAAAGTCCCTGGGTCCGATCCCCGTCGCGTTGGACAAATGAAACCGCGAATAAGCGAAGAATAAGACAAAAAAACGTTGGTGAATAATGGCGGAATAATCAAAAGCATTGAAACACACACCCACACGCATACACACAATATTCATTATCAAAAGTGACAAGAGTCCTTTCAATCGTCCCGGAATGCGATTTTTCTTTTTATATATATACACATATATATATATATATATATTTTTTTTTCTGTTCTTTATTGACTCGAAAACTTGGCATACCGATGAACGAAATAAGAAAATGTTTGATAGACCGCAATAGCTCGCGTCTCTTACAGGCGATTCCTTCGGTATCACGCGCTAATCTTCGACCTTCAAACTTTTCTTCATCTCCGGGACGATACCGATCGAGAACAAAAAAAAAAAAAAAAAAAAAAAAGAAACAACAAAGAAATGTGAAAATAATGATACCGCTGCGTCAACAGGCCGCTCGTAAAATAAAAAACGAATAAGAGATATAAAACTATTTAACTGAAAAAAAAAAAAAAAAAAAAAAAAATCTTCGAACACACAAATAGTAGCGTGATACTATGTATGATCCTCGAAATGTCAAAGACACTTTTAGCCCGAGAGACTAGAGCCCAATCATTATATTATTATACATAACATACATACATAAATATTAGTCGTCTCGTGCGATGAGGAGACGAGAAACGTGAGGATATATATAAAAAAAAAAAAATAATAGTAATAATAATAATAAAATTGAAAAAAAAAGGAAAAAGTAACGTGAAAAATTCGCAAAAAAAATAAGGGGCGCCCGATGATTTAGCACATAATTTATATATCTACGCATATGGGGGATAAAATGTAACGTTAATGCCAAATGTATAATAGTTTAAACGAAGCGCGAACATTCGGACAAAATACATTGTTAAAAAGAAGGAATTTTTTTTTCACGTCGCATACCATCAGCCCCCGAGTCAATGTGGCCACTATGAGAGTCATGAGAATATAATGGATACAAGCATCGAGTGGAAAATATAAGAAAAAAGGAATAATCGTCGCAAGCTCTTTTATGATGTCGTGTCATTTCTCGGAGAACAAAAACAAACAAAAAAAAATAAGCGAACTTTGTCCTACTACGAAAAAGAGCTGATGGAAAACAGTTTTTATCATTTTCATTTTTTTTTTTCTTTTCTTTTTTAGCTACTTTTCATACTCAACGTTTATTCGATCTGTCCTCTCCTCGTTTGTAATAATTTTATAATTGGCTCGCGTTCGTACGGAATTTCGAGCGACAGGTTCGAAGAATCGATCACATTAGATATGATTCGTACGTACATTGACTGGTTTAACTTTCGATCGGAATTTCGAAATTAATTCGTTGACAATATCGGTTGATCGTTGATCGAAAATTAATGAGATTTTCTTTTCGTCTCGAGAAATAAAATTTTTTTTATCACAAATATTGTATTTTTTTTTTTTTTTTTTTATATAAATTTCTTAATAATTCGTCTCTCACACAATTGATCGATGACTTTTATCGTTGCTCGAATCAAAAGTTAATTTTCCACGAAATCTCAACGACGCATCCATCTTCTTAAACGTTATTTTTTTTTCTAACTGAGTTATGAAATTCCGATCGAATGAAAATTCTCCAGCGAGGAATGTAAGTGTAAAACATTATTAATCGAAGCCAGAGACGACACACAATCGGTACTATACTTTTGCATACAATGACGAGTGCGCGCGCCCGTGTCGTGGAATTTCCATCACGAGCCAATACGTTAGAAATGTATAATGTTCCAAGGCAAGTGCAATTTTCTAGTCAATCATCGACGTCCACGAGTATTCGTTTTTATCATTTCTGTTGTTATTATTATTATTATTATTATTATTATTATTATTATTATTATTATTGTCATTATTATAATTATTATTATTTTGCTTTCGCTCTGTTGGATGTGCGAATGATGAGTTTTAAAAATATTTTTGTTCCGAGCTTCGATATGATAAACGAACAAATATTTTTACGCGTTGATAAATTTGATGATTTTTTATTGAAAGAAAAAAAAGAGAAAAGCGATAAGAAAAGTTTGTAATTTATTGATAATTCGAGGGAATACGAATGAAAATTGGACAAGGCCATTTTGCGATAAAATCGTTGGACGTCTGATGAACAAAACATATTGCGTGAATTTTTGTAAAAAATAAAAATAAAAAAGTTTAAAACGACGAGTCGATAGATCGTCGAACGATCGACGTTCGTCTAATTTCGAGTAACAGTCCGGAGCTCGCCACTGATACTTAATCGATGAGAACTCGGAAAAGCAAGAAATGAAAGAAAAAAATAAAAAAATAAATAAAAACCAGACACAAAGAGAGGCGGAAAAATGTACAAAATTTTTTCACTGTCAAAGACGATCGAGTTTAACAAAATAATACACGAAAAATGAAAAGATGGAAAAATTGAGAAAGAAGATGAAGAGACAGAGGGATAAGAGTTGTAAGGAAAAGTTGAATAACTGGATGGGCCAGGGCCACATTCTCAAGGAGATAATGATAAATTAACAAAGAGTAACAAAAAAGAAAAAAAAAACAAAAGTATAGCGTTATTAAGTGTAATGATTGCCTTCCTGCCATATTTGGGGTATGCCAAGTATAAAAATTATAAGGTTTAGGATAAATATAAAAGGAGAAAAAGAGAGAGAGAGAGAGAAAAAGAGAGAAAGAATAAAAAAGAAAATTTTCTCGGCGATAGACGATATTCGAATTTCGTCGATTCGGAATTGTAAAAAAAATGTACGAATGAGAAACACTTCTGTTAATTTTATTCATTTTTATTTGAGTCTTTTCACTTTTGTTTTTTGAAAAAAAAAAAATTCAAGTGCGACGTGAATTTAGTAAAATCACACGTGTGTTCTGTAAACGGTATACGTGAAAAAGTGTGTATATTACGACATTTTTTCCATTTAGTATCGCGAAAGAATATTTTTTCAAAACTATATCGACCGTGTGTGTGTTTTCAGGCGCGAAATTTTTTTTTTTTTTTCATTTTTTTTTCTTTTTTTCTCAAGATTTAAATATTTGCTCGAGGGACCCTGGAATCGTGTGAGAGGCATTGAGTCTTTGAATGATTTTTTCAAAAAATTCAAACGCAACATCAATCCTTTAGCGCGCTGTCACGCGGTACTTCATTCCAAAACAAAAAAAAAAAACAAAAAGACAATTCTCGTTTATTAGGAGAGAGAGAAAGAGAGAAAAAAAAACGATAAAGATTTAATATATATTCGAAGTGGCCTTCGTGAGCAACTAAATTGTTGTTTTCGCACGAGCGAAAAAAAATTTTAGGACGATTAAAAATAAAGAAAAAGCGCCTCTGTAAATCGCATTTACGTTTTGATTTTGGAATTGAGGAAACAAAATCGTTTTATTCTTTTGGCTAATTTCCCCATTTTCATTCCCATTACTTTTGGCTTTTTTTTTTCTTTCTTTTTTCGTTTATTTTATTATTGTTTTTCTCGAAGAAAAAGAGGAATGCGGAAAATTGCGTTGAAGAAAGTACGATGGTAAATCCGAAATTGGTGTTGATTAGCTTCGTCGAGCTGCGGTAATTCCAAAAATAAAAATATTCTTGATACAAACGTTTTTTGTGCGAAATTGCCAAAAAAAAGAACAAATAGTCAGAGAAAAAGCGAGAGATATGAAGAGAGGAAGAGAAAGTGTGAGAGAGAGAGAGAGAGAGAGAGAAAAAAGAAAGATTGAAAAAAGAAAAAAACGATTCTTTTTCGTTTGATTTTGCTGACGCGCGTGGGAAATTAAAAATTTCATTTTCACGAGAATAATTAGTCGAAATTTTCCGATTGTTTCCTTCGTCTTGCACGGAGAAAGTAAAAAAAAAAAAAACAAAGACGAGGAAAATTTTTTGAAAACAGTGAGAATAATCGATTAAAAAGAAATAATAATTTAAGTAAAATTTGGAAAGTAGTGAGAAAGGTTACGCGAAATAAAGATTTTTTACGATCTAGGCTAAATGTGTTCAAAAAGAGAAAAAAGAAAATAATTCAAAGATTTAATGAAAGAGATGAAAAAAAAAAAAATTCGTTGCAGAGAATACGAGACGACGAAGGCTCCGGCAGAGAGGCGTGTGGAGGGGATGGGAGGGGCAAGAAAGTTTTTGAAAAATTGCTAAAGTTTGAATGAGAATTTCGACGCGAGTCAGCGAGAGTGACTGTGAGATAAAATTAAATATTGTATAAAAATATGAGAAATAAAAAAGCGTAAAAAGAAAAAAGTAGTAAGTGCCTTCCAAAGAAAAAAAATTAAAAAAAAAAAACAAAAAATTTAAGAGTCCCGTAGATCGTGACCACTTTTAAATGGAGTCATTCGAAATTTTCGTGTTTATGGGGAAAAGAGGAGAAGGGGGAGGGGTTTTGAAAAAAGGTAAAATATGGAAATAAAAAAAAAAAAAAAAAAAAAAACACCACCTTTCGTGCTTGATCCATTTTCGTTATCGTTTTCGAATTTCATCGCGGAATGCGCAAAAATTTCTTCAACACGATTGAAAGAGAAAAAAAAAAAAAAAGTACGTCAAAGTAAATATAAAATAACACGTGAAAAGCCGCAAAATTTATTCTCAAAGTGAACGTGTGCGAATGGGACGTGTGAATGTTTGTCGAAAAAAAAAAAAAAAAAAAAAAAGCCGAGATCTCGTTAACAACCAACAAGAAAAAAGGAAGAAAAAAAAAAAAAAAACAAAATGCAACGCTGTATTTTTTTCGGCTGGACGAAAATTCCGACGACACAAAAAACGTGTTTCCGTTTCGCGATAGAGCGAGGAATAAAAAAAATTCAATTTTTGACCAATCCACACCGGTAATACCCTGAATGGCAATGTCTCTTGGAAGTTCATTGTTTCCTTACGATCTTTATACAACTTTATATTTATATATGTATGCATGAATTAACGAATGCACACATATATAAATAAATATATGTATGTATATATATATATATATATACGTATAAATGTATATTGGTCAATTGGTTTAATAATTTTCAGTGAGCAAGCAAAAAGGAACGTATACATATATATATATATATATACAAATATATATAATAAATGAAGAAGAAAAAAAAAATTGAAAAAAAAAACAAAAAAAAACAATGTAACAGCCTCTGAGAACCTTCGTTTCCACATTTTGATATATTAATATCTGTGAAATAAAGATTAAAACGAGAGGATAAAACATACGACAAAAGTAAGAAAACTTATATTACATACCTTAAGATTTAAGTGAACGAATAACAAAATAAATAAATACAAAAAAAAAACAAAAAAAAACAAGAATTAAAGTATGTAGTAACGCTATTATTGATATAGAAACACGACAAACAAACATGAATATTTAAAGGATATATATATGATATATATATACATAAATTGATCTATGGATATATATACATATATATAAATCGCAATGCTGTGGTACGACGAATATTTTAACCCGAAAAATGTGAAAGAAATGAAAAAGAGGAGGAAGAAAGAGAGAGACAGAGAGAGAGAGAGAGAGAAAGAGAGAGAGAGAGACGACGACGAAGAAAAATTGTTCTTTTTCGTCGAAGCCAAAAACAAAGAAATATGAAATATACGAGCCGAACGACCTTAAAACGAGAGAGAGAGAGAGAAAAAGTGCGACGTTACGACGCCGCGAGCAAATCCTTGGCATAAATTCGTGGTAGAACTCACGACTTGGAGCTACGTTTGTTTTTTTTTTTTTTTTTTTTTTTTTTTCGTTTTTTTTTTTTCAATGATAATGAAGAAGAGAAAAAAAGTGGTAATTATATTAATGGAAGGTGTGTGAAAAAATGGGGATGAAAAAGTGATAACGAACAAAATTCAATGTTGCTCGAAACGATGAGAAATGAGAGTTGTGATCCGTCGATTTTTTAACCCTGAGAGACGTACGAGAGATATAATTTTGAAAATCGTGATATGAACGAGAACGTTCTATTGTTATCACCGACGAATCGAAAGACACACGATTTACAATTATTCATTATGTATTCCATTAAAATACACAAACAATTATAGGGATAGACTTGTGTCAACGACTCAACTATAGTTTCGCCAGGATTTATTCGAAGGGCCGACGACGAAGCGTTAACGAATGATAATAAACAAACGAACAAACAAAAACAGCAACAACAATCCAAAATATTGAAAACTCGCCCAATATAATTGTTGCAATGATATCGCAACGCTTCTATCGTTTGTTCCTTCCTGTTGCATTAATAATTACAAAAACGTTGGATAGTATCAGTAGCTAAAAGAGAGAAAAAAAAAACCAAAAAAAAGAAAAAAAAACAAAAAAACAATACGAAAAACCAGATATCATCCTAGTTTTATTCGAAGGGGTAGGGGGGATCGCATAATATTTATCCGAAAATCCATTTGATTATTGCACCTGCCGTCGCGCGGTGAAAAACAGAAAAAAAAAAAGAAAAAAAAAAACGTGCAACTTTGCGAGAAACCATGAAAAATTCATGTAGTCTTTGAAAAATCTGATGAAAATGAAAGATTTTCAGAATACCACGAGAACGTTGGAGGTAAATGATTGAGCGAGCAGAAATGATGTAAAAAAAAAAAAAAAAAAAAAAAAAAAACGAATGACCGATAACTATTGACAAAAAGGATAAATGAGACTGTGTCTAACTGTAAATAGAAGAAAAAAAGGGGAAAAGTGGAAAGCGCGTTCATTATCACAATCATCGTATCATAATTATGACTATTATTATTATTATTATTATTATTATTATTATCAATTATTTTTATCATAAAAATTGTAAACATATTTATTACGATTATAACGTTGTATATTATTTGATTATTTATTCAAGAATTTTGCTCGATGATCTTGATAGTGGAAAAAAAAAAACGTGATTTCTTTTCTACAAAAGAAAAAGAAAGTTTCGGAGCAAGATTTTCCAATTGTATACGATTAATTTTCCTTTTGTTCGTTAACATTTAAAGTTAAAAGGTATCGAGTGCAAATGAAAATGTATTCTCGATAAAACACGTCATGTATTTAACGAGACTATATTCAAGTTTATCGATGTCTCGTACGAGAAAAATTCCTATCGATTCATTTTTGTGTTTTTATTATCTCGTTCTATATTTTTTTTTTTTGTTCTTATATTTTTATTTGTTTATTATCGTTTGAAGTAGATAGTCAATTTGTTGTATTTAATTGCTCGCGTGATTCTCGATGAAAAAATATGTACAGCCAGTCTCATTGACGAGGATGAGATAACGAAACGTTGTAAATCCTCTGTTCAAATCCGCACTGTGTTTCTTTTCCTAATGTTCTCCCCCTTTCTTCTTTTACCTTTTTTTTTCTCCCTTCTTAAAATATTATTTATTAACGATATTAGCTCTTAAGAATGACGTTCTACCGAAATATGCTATAATTATAAATACACGCCCTAAATATAGAAAATAATGAAGTACCACGTTGCCCCTGCCCTCCCCGACCCTTTTTCCCTTTTCCCCAAAGTCTCAAACAAAAAACAAAACCTTAATACCGAAATGTGAGTTTCATGAGAGCGCAAAAACAATGTTGGAACGAGTGCGAGAGTGCGAAAGAGTGCAAGAGCGTAAAAAAGAGGGAGAGAGAGAAAGAGAGAGAGAGAGAGAAGAAAGAAAAACAAGGACAACAAAAAAGAAAAAATACAGAATCACGCAATCATACATTTAAGTTGCTACTTGGCACGTAATATCTAAGTAATATCTTAAACATAAACAATATGCAATAATAATAAATATGAGAAATAAATTGCAGTCGATTGATCAACCAAACAAAAATATATACATATATATACATACATATATTCTTATTGCGTTGCCCGCAATTTCCCATCAAACTATTATTTATAAGACTCGAAGATAATAACATCGTTTCATCATTTCTTTTTCAATGGTCAATCTCTCGATTCAGATGGGAGCAAAACTTTGAGGAAACGCTGGAAATGAACGAATGGAGCTCGAATAACAGTGCGAATCGTCGAAATTTTTTTTCTTTTTATTCGTCAAATCATTGACCAATACTCGAGGCATAGTCCGAGTAGACAAAATATTGATCACAAAACTAAGAATCAGCTTTGAAACTCGAAGCGAGTTGATGAGTTTCAGATTCTCATAAAGAAATCGTCAATTTTTAATCGACACAAAACACGATTGAGACACTAAAACTTGACGAGTGAAATATTCATAAACTTAACATATTTCGAGTAATGTGCAATAAAAAAAAACACACACACACACTTAACTCGACACCGAGAGAATTAAAAAAAAAAAAAATAAAACCAATTTTTCAATAACGCTCACTAAAACCTGGGAACATGGGTCAAAATTTTTCATACCAATTATTAATTACTCTCACATTCTTCCATCACATAATGATCGGATGTAATTTTCATGATTCGATATAGTAGCTCCGTAAAATTCATCGTTTCGTATAAAATCTATGTAGCTGAATAAAAATTCAAATACTTATTGCAATCTCCAATATAAACACTAAATTTGATCTCAAATTTTTAAACAAAATAGTGAATCTCATGTTATGTCATGTCATGTCATGTCATGGGTGAATTTTTCCATTGTCAAGATTAACTTTTTAAACTTAATCTCGAAATATATCAACTGGACATAAAATTTGCTGGTCAGTCCTGGAAAAATCGTTAAAATAACCAATGAACTTGATTTCCACAAAAAATTCAAATCTAATTGTACTAATTATACGAATTTTGTCAATTCTCCTTGTCCCTACGATTTTCATCATCGTTCCGTACAACTTTTCAATACCTTCGGTCTTTCAATTTTCTTGTTCAATTCTTTCGGTGTATCAACCTCTACACGAGTTTATACTGGCGAATGGACGCAAACGATAACGTACATTCCAGTACGGGATTAATGTACAACGTAACGATCTCCACACATATTTCTTGTTTCTTTTTTTTTTCCGTCACGTTCATATAATTTTCAAATCAAGAATAGGTTTTTCTTACGGTTTCGATGATTTGTCGGAAGGAGTAACTTTCGGAGGATTTTGAGGAATTTCGTTCTCCGAAGGGTGAGTATTTTCATTTTGTTTAACAGGAGCCTGTTGCTGTTGTTGGTGACCTTGTTGAGGTACTTGACCTTGTTGGGGCACTTGACCTTGTTGAGGCACTTGACCTTGTTGAAGTATTTGACCGTGGTGGGGTGCTTGTTGATGGATTTGGCCTTGTTGGGGTACTTGTTGTTGGATGTGAGCTTGTTGCGCCGCTTGTTGATGGATTTGACCTTGTTGCGGTACTTGTTGATGGATTTGACCTTGTTGCGGTACTTGTTGATGGATTTGACCTTGATGTTGGGCTACTTGCTGATGGATTTGACCTTGATGTTGGGCTACTTGCTGATGTATTTGATCTTGCGCTACTTGATGCTGGGGTATTTGAGCATGTTGGGGTATTTGACCTTGATGTTGGGGTACTTGACCTTGTTGATAGTGATCCGGAGGCAATTGTCCTTGCGCCGGATGACCTTGATACTGCGCCACTTGCGGCTGGTGTCCTTGGTACTGGTGAAGGTTTTGCTGATATTGAGGAACTTGACCTTGGTACTGCGGCGGTTGACCTTGATACTGAATCTGCTGACCCGCCATATGCTGGGGCACGCCAGCGTATTGAGGTGCAAACTGGTTTTTTTTTTCATGAAAAATCATCAAAATTAGGTATTAAATATTTGGAGAAAATAGCCAAGTATTTTTCTTTTACAAATTTCTTGAATTTTTATATATTTTTTTTCAATACTCCAATGGCGTGCTAGATTCGTAAGAAAAGTGAAAACTTCTAGAGTCAAATCATTTTTTTTCTTTTGCATTTGTCAGGAAATAACTAACAAAAATTGGTGTGGAACAGAATGAAAAAAATTTAAAAAAAACAAATGGTTGGGAGGTTCTGTTCTAACTCACCTGCTGATGGTGCCCAGGATCGTAACTACCGTAGCCCGATGGCGACTACCAACGGCAACAAAAATTGCACAAGCAATATGTTAGTTACTCTAATTTTCTAAGGATTGCTTTTCTCTTTCGTGCGGGACATTTCATCGATAAATTCACGAACAATACTCCGGCCGGATAGCGCGAAACAAATCATATTCGAATAGCTGACACTGTTTTTTTTTTACTACATATGTATATTCATCTCGTATTTCCCGTAAGCAACTTTAATCCGATACTGAACCCAAAAATTTTTATTTCTTCATTACTATTTCGATTAATTTACATCCGTTATTCCATTCAATTTTTTCTTCTTCCTTTCTTTTTTTTTTTTTTTTACTGAAACGATCCATTTTACTCGCAGTTATAGTTTTTGTTTTTTGGACACATTGAAAATTCTTCAAATTAAGGATTCACATCTCATACTGGGGAAAAAATGAAGCTTTTTTCATAATTTTTTGAAAGAAATCTTGTGAAAAATTTTTACTACTGGAGCAAATATTGGCGTCGTCCTAAAACACCTGTTTTGACGGTGAGCACGATATTTCGAAAGCGAATTTTTAGAGGAAAGCTGTGCAGACACTATTTTTTTTTTTTTCAGTTCAATATTAGTTCAATGGAGGACTGTCCACGAAATTTTAATCGATTCCATAATTTGACCAAAATAAAATTCTAAAGTATACCGATTTTTTCTCACTCTAGAGTGGCCTAACCCCTTAATTTTTTCCAGCACAACTGATCATGAATACTTTAATGAAAATTGATTTTCATGACTTTCATGTTTGGTGACTTGGAAAAAAAAAAAAAAAATCCCGAGATGAATATGTGTTGGATTTATATTTTTATCTTTTTTATAGAATTGACACATTGCATGCTTTTCAACTGTTGATAGAATTGTCACATTATTCAAATGTTTTTTGTTTATCTGCGCTTGTGATAAAAACGGAAAAACAAAACTCGACAGTCGTGCGTCAAACGCGTAAACATCATCAATGACGAAAATAAAGTTTACATTTACATCGTGCATTAATCACTTAAAAAAAAAACAGCGTCAAGATCAAACATTTTCTTGCACATGCTACTACGTGCGTTATCGGTTCTGGCTAAGAGGAAAATCAGTCGAAAAGCACGTATAAATTCAAAGGATAATGAAATAAAAAACATTCAATAAAAAATGAGAAAATGAAATAAAATGGAACTTTTTATAAAAATGAATACTTACGATACCACTTGCGATTCTTCTTTCCATTTCCTCACGCTGGTGTCTCTCGAATTTCTCATAATCCTCTTGTGTGTAAATCTGCTGTTCATTCAACGGTTTCCATTCCTCGTCCTTTTCAAAGTCAGATGATTTCGAATGTTCGATGAATTCGGCGTAGCTTTGATCAACACGAGAAAGTTTTTGTCGTTTAAAAATTTTTTCATATATATTTTTTCAGTTAAAAATATAAATTACGATAATTCAGGAATCGTCACACTCGAAATCGTGAAAAACGTCTGAAAATTATCATTTTGTTTTTATGTACCCACGGACGTCTTTTTAAAACTTCACATTACATTTTTCACTGGAAATTGAAGAAAAAAAAAGTCAACAACTCCATTTTATATTACGAAATACATTCAACAAATTATGTCCAAAATTCGTTTGGAAAAAAAAAACTGTTGAAAAGAAAACGCTTATCGAATTCGTTTTAGATAAATTAATTGTTGAAGTTCAAGGAGTTTCGGTACACTTCTATTGTTTTTAAGCAAACCGTCAATTTCACATAGCCCCCGCTGAATCCAACCTAACAATCGCACATAACCCAAGACCGCGCGACGTTTAGTCAACGAAATTTAATTTTCTAAATATTTCAGCTAATTAAAAATCACATTTATGTGAATAATAATTAAGATTATAATTATATAATTGACCATTTCTGTAATATTTGTTCATCCAAATCGTTAATATACACCGTTTATAAGTTGACATTGCTAACGTCACCCATAAGCATAGGAGCAGCTTCGTGTCTTTCCCCCATCCTTCAAAAATATTTAGCAAAAACTTTAACCTGTAGTTGAAATACCACATTTTTTGAAAATTTTCATTCCAATGTACAATATTGTACCACGATACAAATAATACTATTAGCATTCGTATCGATAACCATTGAATTTATGGGAATTTTAAATCCAAATACTTTTGGATTATTTGTGCGAGAGTTTAACACTCTCGAAATATTCTACCGTGATTGGTACGTATGCTCGACAGAGTGTGGTTACTACGGGATAATCATCTCCGATAAATCGATGATACTGACTGATTCGTTATCTAATGAATGCCGAGGAATTTCGTCAATGATTATTATCACCTGATAAGTCCATCTTTGTTCAAATCTGCCTCATCGAATACGTGTTCTCTCATTCTTTCCATTTCTTCAGCGCGCTCACGTACGTCGGTATCAGGACCTCCTTGAGCATAAATCTTGTCGAGTTCTTTGATGAACAAGGTCTCTACTTCGTCAGAATCCCAAACGCCATTTCCATCAATATCTAAGAAGAATGGCGATAAATGAAAAAAAAAAAAAAAAAATATTGTAATTATTGATTTTGTTGTTGGATCATTTTACTTGATATTTACCATGGAAATTGAAAAAGGTTCGAAGATCGAGCTTTTGGTCTTCC
The DNA here is from genome assembly GCA_037576405.1 of Campoplex capitator. NCBI lineage: Eukaryota > Metazoa > Arthropoda > Insecta > Hymenoptera > Ichneumonidae > Campoplex > Campoplex capitator. The sequence goes on from JARBWI010000021.1 coordinate 3,388,915, forward strand.
ATGTGATCCTGTTTTTCCCAAACTTCTTCGTACTGTTGTTTACTTCCGGGATGATGGAGCTTCAAATGTTTTGTAAATGGTAATGAATTGATGTATTTATTAGTATTTCATTCAGTTTAAATTAATGATTAAATTGTAAACTCACAGGCTTATGTTGTTTATGCTTTTCCTGTAACGCTTTGAGTTGCTCTTCATATTTTTTCTTTTCCTCTTCGTCCATTTCTTAAAAGAAAAAAAAACGAAAAAAGAAACGTCAAACCTAATCAAATTTATGCACTTAGTCACACAAGTAATCTAAGATTTTTCCTCACTCTTTTTTTTCTCTTCTTCCTCAAACTTTTTCTGCATTTCGTAACGCTTGAACTCTTCGCGTCTTTTTCTGTCTACTTCGTTCAAATCCGCCGTTGTCTATAGAATACAGAAACGCAGATGAAAAATGAGAATTTGCAGAAAAAAAATATACATTTTTTTAATCAAATTTAGAAATTACCTTCAGAATCAACTTTCTAAGATCAGCCACTTCGAAAGTGTGCGGATTTTCGTGATCCAGATGCTCGTGGTTTTTGAGATGGTCCGGATCAAGACCTTTCTCAATCTCAAACTGTCGAGTAGCTGATCTACGTAAACGATTCAATTCTTTTCTCTTTGCCTCGTCGAGCTTCGATCTTGCTGTAGGATCCACAACGTTAAGATCTTTGGCTATATCGCCTGACTGTGAAAAAAATAGAACATTTGTTTTAATGACGGTCGAATATTGATTTCCCTATTATTATTCCAATGCGTTTCAATCAAAACAAAAACACCTGTAACCGCTATTTTCAATTTTCAAAAGACATATTCTGAAAAAAAAAAAAAACTGTTTAATGTGTGAAAAAGTGGTTGTCAATGTCGTGTAAATTTTTATAATGAACCAAAATTAATTCGATGAAAAGTTGTCTTGTAATTTGGAAGAAAATTGCAAAAATTCATTATTAAATTATTATCTATTTTATTATTATTATTATTTTAATTAAATTTATAAATTAATAAAAATTACCGCAGAAAAAATGAATAATTCGTTCTCCTTACCGTGATGGCTTCATTGTCAGCTTTCTCAAGTCTATTGCTGAAAACCTGGTCAGCTTTGAGAACTTCGAGGACTTCTTTTAAATATCTGTTGTATTCGACGTCGTTTATCCCATTTTCCTCATTATGGTCCGATTTGTCATCTTCGGACTCTGATTTTTCTTTAGTTACGGGTGGAGCAACACATTGTTGCACGGTCAAAATCACCAGGCCAAATAAAATTAGAGAACGCATGTTCCTGAATAGGAGAACCAAAAAAATGTACGATCCTTCGAAATGGTAGAAAATGATGAACCAAAATTCACAATTTAACCAACCACAAATATACGAAATTCAGTGTTTTATAAAAGATTGGACGATAAAAATCGAAAGATTAAAAAACCAACAACAAAAACATCAAAACATAATTTCCAGTAACGATAACGTGAGAGGGTTCTAGTTTGTTTTTAAACGTCACATTTAAAACGGAGGGAAGGTTCGGAGAAACGAATGAAGGTAACAATATCAATGATAAAACGATTTCTGACTGTAGAATAATGAGTCCAGAAAGTTCGAGAATGTTGTTTTACTAATTTGCTTAAAGAATGAAAAAAAAAGTGCATTGATACTTCAAAATGAATCAAAATTTCATCGAATTCAAAGCTTGCTTTTTCTTAAAATAATCAATCTAATTTCACTTTCACTTTTTACGTTCAACGGAGTAATTATTTAGGACAAAAAACGATGAAAATAAAATTACCCTCGAACAATTAAACGCTGCTCGGATCAAGGTGCAACGAGAAACTGAAAAATTTTTTATCACTTCTCTGAACGATCGATGATTTTTTTTTTAAACTTCAAAAAATCGCACTACTGATGCATATGTGATATCTTCCCATGACGTGAATGTTCTGACTGTTCTGAGAGGGAAACGAGGACGAATACGGAAGACAAATTGTCCACGTCAGGTTAACTTTTCATTAACCAATGAGAGAGTTCAAAGATTTCTGCAAGCCACGGTCTTAACCCCACTACACACGACGCTTCTTTTTTTTTTGTGCCGACGAAAGCATATCACGCACAAAAACAAGTCTCGTGTGCAGCGTGCAGCTGCAGCAGCGGGCTTTACAGACGAAAATATTCGTCAAAATTTGGCACTACGCGGCGCTGAGATCTAGCTCCCTGTTAACATAACCTTAAAATCGAATAGCAACAATAACTATGGACGTGAACTTAGCCCCCCCGACATGAACTTTTCGAAAGTTTTCTGATTTCAATCGTTTGTGTGTCGTTTGTAAGGTATTGTGAGAACGAAATAAACGCTTGTGAAATGAGTTTATCGCGAAAAAATCAAAAATAAAAATTAGCGTGAAGTTAGCCCGCCCATTCTACTTTTTAAACTATATGAGTCCAATTGTACGTAAATCAATGAAAAATCGTTTGTAGAACACGAATATTGCAATAAAAATGTTTGTAGGACGCATATTTTTATGAAAAAGCAAAAACAAAAATTGCATAAATTTTTCCGAACCAGTCAGAGAGACTGGTGTGTACCATACATGTCAACTGATTAGAAATAAATGAATCTTGAAGGTTTTGAAATGCTAAAAACGATAAAACTGATTCATAAATGCGAAATTATATGGATAGTCTGTTGAACTGATTCAGATGTTACCACTGCTGGTCTATTCCTAAATTTTATTTTGTTAAACTATTATATAAGGATATTTTTGAATGTTAAAATGGAATAATTCTACCGACCAAAAAAAATACAGGATTCATTCCTCATTTCATCAATCAATCCACGGTCAGTAAGAGAAAAAAACATTTTATTCTTCAAAGATTAACGATTGAAATAGAAATCGAATTCTTTCAAAAATAATAGTTAAAATTAAAGAAAGCCCAACAGTTTGATACTGAAAATTGCTATCCACAGAGATGAAACCAATAAAAAATGATGGAATTATGTACTCACTCGTCGATGTCTTGTTCCCCTCCTCAATAACGAACCTACCTTTGCTGGCAAAACCGAAAAGTCCGCAATTCCGAAATAGTCCGCACAGTTAATATCCACTTCCGCGTTGCAGGACACTCATTGCAGTTGATTAATTTCCACTCGATTTTTCCCAGATCCTGCATGATTTTGAATTCAGACGAGCAGCAGCAGCGTCGTTTTTCCAACGTTGAAAACGATAGTTCATCGTAGTTCGAAATTCAAATGCACTAATTCACACAACACCAATATTAACTTTTTACACTTCCGAGATAGTAAACGCGTGATTAAGACGTCAACATTTTTTTTAATTTCCACGTCAACAAACTCTTGCACGGAATAAAAAAATCTATTCAATATTTCTTTGTTCCGCTAACTCAAAAAATGTATTTTTTTTGTGGCAATAAACTTTCTTTTCGCAATTGAATACGATCGGTGACGAGTGACAGAAAGTGTAATGGCAACTGGTGCCACAGTTTCGTGGAAAATCGTGCGTGCTCACGTGGATGCACGCGTGCACGGGCGCTTGCGTTCTATTGTACTATAGCAATTGCGATAGTAAAAACTATTCGCAATGCTGTACAATAGCTGCGGTTATACAAGCCTTGCGTGCATTGCGTTGCGTTGCACCGTTTGCAGCATCCGGGTTATATGCATGGACCTTGCCTGCTCGACTTCGATATGCGATACAGAAACTGTATCGCGTTCGGAAACAGCAAACTACAGAGTAGATTTATAGCTTTCGTTCCGTTATTCTTGCCGACAATCCCATGGCTTTACGGCCTGCGTGCGTTTGGTGCTTTGCGTTGCGTTGCTCGACTCGCATGTATGGTTGCATCTTAGCTCCGCTTGCGAACACGCGTGCGTGCGAGCATACACACGATTTTCGAAACTGTAACACAGCCGTCACTAGACTGTCTGTCACTCAAAGCCCTTACTCACGATCTCGCATTAATCGTGATTCGCTCAAATATTCAAAATAATTCATCCTATAATTTAGCACGAAAAATAATATTGTGGGCAAGAGGCTTTCCTATCGACTTGTCGAATATCGCTTGCGAGAATAAAACTCATTGACAAAAGAAAAAAAAAAGAGAAAATTCATTACGATTGACAAACGAGCGAATTGTGTTTTACGAGCCTAATATTCTTTTCATAGCGTTTTCGTGCATGGTTCGTTTTAGAGAAATCGCGCATATTTTTAAGCTCTTATTATCGTGCATTTTTTATTTTCAAAAAATCGCGCACATTTTCAAGCTCTAATTAACGGAAATTGCGATAAAAAATTATGTAAAAATTATAGATTTGGATGGTTTTAATAATAAAAAATTTTATCACGATTTTCCGTTTTTTTATTATCCATCGTTGTATTTTTATTTGGTTTAACGATAATTCAGACCGTTTAAAGAATTTTATATAAAGATTTTCGTCATTAACCGACTCTTATTCCGCACTCTGTTTTATAAATTTCGTTGCAATCAACGAACGATAATGCGCGGTATTGCACTAGCCGACCGATGCTAATGCAATTCTCTCCGCGCGCGCTACTTGCCGCCCCGCCCCGCGTCCCGCGGGCGACTGAATGAACGCGAGTGTTTGCTCGCTCCTTCGTTGCCCCGCGCACGCGCATGACCCAGTTCTCGCGCCTGCCCCTTCCAGTCGCCCCGGCGTGAGCTCTCCCCACCATCCCCGCTCCCCGCTACGGAACGGCTTAGCAGGCCAAGCGCGAGAGCGCGTAAACGTAAACACAGAGTCGAGGCCGTCGAGGCTCCACGAATGTAAACAAACCAAACAAGCTAGGGACATTCATCCACCAATATTTAGCGATCACATTTCCGTGCATGTAGGATTTTCCTGTGTGTTCACTCCTTCTTTCCAGTCTCCCTGACTGGTTCGGAAAAATTTCTGCAAATTTTGTTTTTGCTTTTTCATGAGAATATGCGTCCTACAAACATTTTTATTGTATAATTCGTATTCTACAAACGATTTCGCATTTATTTTTGCACAATTAGACTCATAAAGTTTAAAAAATAGAATGGACAGCAGGCGAACTTGACGCTAATTTTTATTTTTTATTTTTTCGCGACGAACTCATTTCACAAACGTTTATTTTGTTCTCACAATACTCTACAAACGACACACAAACGATTGAAATTAGAAACCTTTCGAAAAATTCATGGCGGGGAGCCAAATTTACACCACTCTTCTCTCTCCGAGTCACGATAACCAACAGTCGGTACCACGTCGGTACAGTAACAGCGAGGGTCAAATTTCAATATATGGTTATATGACTATACACCAAACGAGAAGAAAAATTGTGAAAAAATCACAAATGCAAGAGCGGCCGAACATTTGGGATATTCCATATACTCCTCAATTTAAAATAAAAAAAAAAAAACATCATGCATGCGCAGCAGCAACAATTATTGGCGGAGAATATTTTGCAGAACAATTATTAAATAAATAAAAAAAAATATCGTTAGTACGTCCGCCAGGGAACTTGCTTTTTCTTCTCAAATTTCATTGGTCGTATGCGATTATGTGGTAAAAAAAAATGAGATATATATGCCGCATATGTCGTTAGACGTGAACGACGTGAAGTATTTCAACATTGGGCGATAAATGGAATCCGCCATATTGTTGATGTATCACGTGACAAAGAGCGAGCGAGAACGGAGTGAGCGCAGTGGAGGTGAATGCGCCGGGTCAAATTCTCGAAACGGGGAAAAGTCGACGAGTTAAAATTTCAAGCGTTGTAACATTTATACAAATAATTCGCGTGTTTAAAAAAATTTATTTGAGACGGGGATATCGCGCGGGAGTTGAGGCATCGTCATGGATCCACGAAAATTGACGGAACTGCTTCGAGCAACGATAGATCCAGCCCAACAGAAGCAAGCCGGAGAGCAACTCGACCAGGTGAGTCTTGTGGCCTCATGCCACGGCCACGGGCGGAAAACGTGCTCGTACAGCCGGGCACGATGAAAAATCATCGGGCACGAGATTTCTTCAGAGTCTGCTCATTTATGCAAAGACCCTTCTCCCTATGCCAGCTTGTACCGACCACGTTTTCACTTGCGAACCGAACGGGTTTCATTAGTCAAAAAAAAATCGATGGAAAAAAAATGATCGATCGGTCCATCGCGTCACACTGCTCCGATAAAAAATTGAAATTTCAACATTTTTATATCCTCGTCCGCGAGCCTCGAGCGCGCACGTTTTACAACCTCCCGTTTCATTTGTCACAAGGCGGACACGAATAATTCGAGAACGAGGCAAAAATGTAATTTTTTTTTTTTTTCGTCATTGCTCCAACCTTTATTCGCTATCGCGCTGAAAAATAGCCTCTGTCTCGTGTTTAACCAATATTGTCATTCCGACATTTTTTTCTTCGATCTATACACTCCGAAAAATATATACGACAATTACGAGCCCGAGTACATGACGCGTCTCACTATTTACGTCTTTTACATGCACCATTTTTTTTTTCACACCCCTTTTGCTCGCCCCATTATTAGACGAAAAGACTATGCAACAATTTTTTGGCACAAATTCTTTTCCCATTTCAGATTCACAAAATCATTGGTTTCGCTCCGTCTCTCCTGCAAGTCGTCATGTCTTCGGAGGTTGATATGCCTGTCAGACAGGCCGGTAGGTATCAAAAACGGAGCTTTAACAATTTTTTTTTCTTTTTGCTTTTTTTTTACTATTCACCTTCCCAACTTTAAAGACATTTCAAAACTAACGTGGCGCCGAAGTTTCGATCGAATCTGATCTATTTTCAAGAGAGATTTTTGACTTTCTTCCGTATAATGAAATAACATAAGAGCAGTCGCCGTTAGGATCTTTGCCAAATTTCGATTATTCGAGTATGCGATTACTGCCAAAATTTTGAAAAGATTTCACGCGTCTAGAAACGACGTGTCAATTTTCACATTTTTTTGACTCGACTATTTCAAGGTCGTTGGTCAAGACCTTGGACGAGGTAAAAAAGTTCCGTAGAATAAAACTTTTCAAGTATTACCGGCTTATTTCCATAGCCGAAATGTCAAATCGAACGAATACAAAGCAGCGAAGAACAAAAATTTTTGAATCTTTTTATGGCAATGTCCGTTCGGAGATAGCTGAAGTTCGACGGATCAATAAACAGTTGAAACGACTGTTACTTGGACATTTTTTTTGACATCGTATCGAGCGATAAAAAAAATTCACAAGCATTCATATCGGAAAGAATGAAATCGCTCAAAAGAATACAAACGCGTTATTCAAATACTATTTACTACGATTAACTAGATCTACTAACGATGTTGTAAGAATTTTGTATAATGAATTTAAAAAATGATATTTTTGTTTTGTATAACAGGTGCGATATATTTGAAAAATTTAATAAGTACGAAATGGGCGGATCGCGAAGCAGACAACGGTTCGGTGCCGTTTAGTATTCACGAGCAGGATCGAGCGATGATACGTGACGCGATCGTCGACGCTGTCGTCCATGCACCCGAACTCATAAGGTACGAGCGGCGAATGTTCATTATTTATCTTATCGTTCGAGCTGGACTCGCAATCTAAATCATTATCCCGTTTTTATCACAGAGTTCAACTGGCCGTGTGCATAAGTAGCATCGTAAAACACGACTTTCCAGGAAGATGGACACAAATTGTCGACAAAATAACGATATATTTGCAAAATCCGGATGCTTCGTGCTGGCCCGGAGTGTTGCTCGCTCTTTATCAATTGGTTAAAAATTTCGAGTACGTTTGGTATTTTTGACGACCGCTTATACACTCGCTCGTGTATTCGAGCGAAATTTTGAAAACTCATTTTGAAAACATGATTTTTAGATACAAAAAAGCGGAAGAACGAGGACCTTTGAACGAAGCTATGAATTTACTTTTCCCAATGATTTATCAACTGATTTTACGTCTTTTACCCGATCCATCGGAACAATCGGTTTTACTTCAAAAACAAATACTAAAAATATTTTTTGCCATAACGCAGGTAAGCCGTCGATCGTAACGCGCGTGGAATGTTTAAAAAATATATATATTTTGATTAGCCATTATCGTTGTTCCGAGCACGCGAGACTTCAATTTTTCTTATCACCTTTTTCCATAGTACTCGCTCCCTCTGGATCTCATTTCGAAGGAAGTATTCTCGCAATGGATGGACGTCGTTCGTCAAGTCGCGGACAGACCTGTACCCCCGGAAACCAACAGACCGGATATCGATGACGATGAACGCGGCGAATTGCCCTGGTGGAAGTGCAAGAAATGGGCGCTTCATATTCTCCACAGAATGTTCGAACGGTGAGCTGGCAATGATTTGGAGAATAAACTGAACGAGTCATAGCTATAGCTTGGAACGATTATTATTCTACGAAAAAGAAAAATGACGTTTCGAGAAAAATACATTTCGTAGAAGAACAATGAAGAACAATCATTAAACGCGCGATTATCGTTTTGTTTTATCGCAGTTACGGAAGTCCAGGAAGTGTTACGTCGGAGTACAAAGAATTCGCTGAATGGTATTTGCAAACGTTCAGCGGTGGTATTCTCGAGGTATTGTTAAAAATTCTCGATCAGTATCGCCGAAAAGTATACGTATCGCCGCGAGTTGTCCAACAATCTATAAATTACATCAATCAAGGGTAAAAAAATGTTTACTGTTTCAATAGTTTGCCAATATTCAATTTTTCAACGAGTGTTTCATTTATTCATATTCGTATTATGGATTCTTTTTGTTCACAGGGTTAGTCACGCTTACTCGTGGAAATTCTTGAAGCCTCACATGTTTGAGATAATCAGAGACGTGCTATTTCCAATATTGTCGTACTCCGCTGCTGACGAAGAACTTTGGAACAGCGATCCTTACGAGTATATTCGCGTCAAATTCGGTAATTAAAAATCACTCGATCACTATACCTTTTTCTTCAAACTAGACAGAGCGCCTTTTTGGTTTTACAAAACCAAATTTTCATTTCTGACCGATGTTCGAAATAATGCAAAATGATGATAATGATAAATTTACGAGTTTCATAAACATATCGGAAAACATAAAAGTTTCATTCAAGTAAGTCGAACCAAGTGCTGAAATTAATTATGTTAATTTTATGCTTGACTTAATGCAGATATCTTCGAAGACTTTGTATCTCCGGTAACGGCCGCCCAAACGTTGTTGCACTCGGCTTGCAAAAAACGCAAAGGAATGCTACAGAAAACAATGCAATTTTGTATGGAAGTATTGACGAGTCCGAACGCCGATCCGAGGCAAAAAGACGGTGCTCTTCACATGGTCGGTAGTTTAGCTGATATATTATTGAAAAGAAAAATTTACAAAGAGCAAATGGAGAAAATACTGGTGCAGTACGTTTTCCCGGAGTTCAACAGTTCTCACGGACACATGCGTGCTAGAGTGAGTCAAGTTTCATCGTTCTGTTTGTACAAGAGGAAAAAAACACATTCAATATCGTCCGAGCAAAAATTCTTACGATTTTTTTTTTTATCTTTCACAGGCTTGTTGGGTGTTGCACTATTTTTCGGACATAAAATTCAAGCAAGAACAGGTGCTTTACGAGGCGATAAGATTGACGACGAACGCTCTTCTCACGGATCAAGATCTCCCAGTCAAAGTCGAAGCAGCTGTTTGCGTACAAACCCTTTTAAATTCTCAGACGAAAGCCCAAAAATACATCGAACCACTGATAAAACAAATAACTCTCGAGCTATTGAACATCATAAGGGAAACGGAAAACGACGATCTTACAAACGTAATGCAGAAAATTGTTTGCACTTATACACAACAACTTATGCCTATTGCCGTTGAGATTTGTCAACATTTGGTAAGTACACAAATACATTGTTTTTTTAGAAGGAATTTTCCTTCTATCTCCTTTTTTTCAATATCATTTGAACCATTTCTTTAATGAATAATTTGCATTTTGCAGGCTGCCACATTCAGCCAAGTGCTCGAAACCGATGAAGGCAGTGACGAGAAAGCAATAGCAGCCATGGGTCTTCTCAACACGATAGCAACGCTTCTTAGCGTTATGGAAAATCAACCGCAAATAATGGCACAGTTACAACCCACCGTATTGCAAGTCGTTGCCCATATTTTCGGTCAAAGCGTTATCGGTATGATTATATTTTTTTTCTCATGCTAATTTCCACCGTTCGAGCGACGATCCTGACGCGATATATCGTTTTCTTCGTTTTTTGCAGAGTTTTACGAAGAGGCCATGTCACTGGTTTACGATTTAACGGGTAAAACCATTTCCGAAGATATGTGGAAAGTACTGGAGCTCATGTATCAGCTTTTCCAGAAGGATGGTTTCGATTATTTCACGGATATGATGCCAGCCCTCCACAATTACATCACCGTCGATACGCCGGCATTTTTATCCAACGAAAATCACATATTGGCCATGTTTAACATGTGTAAAAGTGTTGGTTTTTTCAAATTATTTCGCAAATTTGAATATTCGTTCGAAACACATATATTCATAGCGATTCATGGTAGAAAATTAAACAAAAAAGCCGGTTCATTACAGAAAAAATCTATAGATGTTCAGAAAATCAGGTCTTGGTATTACGAAACGAATATCAACAATCCGTTAATACATTTCTCGACTTATTTTTGCCAATTTGCTAACTACCAAAATGATTTTCAAATGAAATTTTATGCTGTGACTGTATGTGTGGAAGATGATTAATTAAGGAGAGATTCGTATTGACAAAATTAATTTTTTTCCCAAATCTTTCATTGTAGATTCTCACAGGAGACGCTGGTGAAGATCCCGAATGTCACGCTGCAAAATTACTAGAGGTCATCATTCTACAATGCAAAGGTCACATAGATCAGGTAACGTTTTTTCCGATCTCAAATCCTTCTGCGAAATCCACAAAAAAAAACATCAAATTCAGGGGAAGTGAGACGAAACAAAACGTTGATAATTTTCAGTGTATACCATCAATGGTCCAATTGGTGCTTGAGCGTTTGACGCGAGAGGTTAAAACGTCGGAGCTCCGTACGATGTGTCTACAAGTTGTAATCGCAGCTCTATACTACAATCCCGCTCTGTGTCTCGAAGTTATGGATCGGCTCCAGGGAACACTCGGACAATCGACCGAGCCGATAGCTTCACATTTCATCAAGCAATGGATTCACGACACGGACTGCTTCCTTGGGTATATCAATGTTTCTCAATTCTTTATTTATTTCGTTGGATATTTTAAAAATCGTGATGTAGTTTTCTTTTCGACAAACCATATCGCATGTCGGACGAACTAATTGAAGATTCTTTGAAGTAATGAAATAACTAGTCTTGATTTTACTGAAACATAAAAAAACATTTGCAGCTTACACGATCGCAAGCTCTGCGTTCTCGGTCTCTGCACTCTGATCAGCATGGGTCCAGCTATACCAGCTGCGGTCAACGAATGCGCCCAACAAATAATTCCCTCTTTGATTTTACTATTCGACGGTTTGAAGAGAGCCTACGCGGCAAAGGTAGCCGAGGGTGAGGAAGAAGAGGGCGAGGATGAGGAAAGCGATATAGAGGAAGGTGAGAGACAGCATCGAGTACGATGGAATCGTCGTTATTTTTTTTTCCCATTGTTTCTGAGTGATGCACAGTTATCCGTACCAATTTGAGTTTCCTGACTCTTAATTACGAATGATTTTTATATCGTAGAAGTATTGTCGTCGGACGAAGACGAGATCGACGATGCTAGTCAGGAATATCTCGAGAAACTTCAAGACAAAGTTGAGAAAGCTTCGGCGCAACACGGTGTCAACGTGAATTCGTTGATACTCGATAGTCACAGATCAGACGATGACGAGGACGATGACTCCGATTACGAGGGCAACGAGGAAACAACCCTGGAATGTTACGTCACACCTCTCGACTTTGACGAGAACAATCAGGACGAATACGTCGTTTTCAAGGAAGTAATGCAGAGTGAGTAAAAGTGAAGAGTTGGCAAACGTGAATAATCGACAAGATAACTTGATATCTTTTATCATTTTTTTTTTTCTTTTATTCCTTTAGACATTGAAAGGACGGACCAAGCTTGGTACAGAGCTTTGACCAGCCATTTGACGGCCGAGCAACAAAAAGCGCTCCAAGAGGTAATACTTCTGGCGGATCAGCGCAAGGCAGCCCTCGAAAGCAAAAGGATCGAACAGAGCGGCGGTGAGTATTTTTCGCCTTCATTTTTTTTCCCATCGCGTTCTCTTTTGCAACGTCGAAATACAACGCATTTTTCTATAGATTTCTCTAGATTCTTTACATTTCAAGTTATTATCTTTTGTTTTGTACCACCATAGACCACCGTAGCCCCAAAATATTAAATAAAAAAGAAAAACATTCGTAGCGTTTCAACGATGCAAACTCGAGAAAAAAATCATCCTGTAAAATCCTTCTTGTACCATATCGCATTGTGCTCATCAATATTTTTTCGTTACTTCGCAGGTTACGCCTTCCACTCTCAAACTGTGCCCACCTCATTTAATTTCGGTGGCACTCCCCTAGGTCGATAAAAAAATCTCTAACATTTCTATACTAGGAAATAAGTAATTAATGAAATTATAACAGCAAGCAAAAGAAACAACTGCAAAAAAGACGCAAAAAGGAAGGAACGGAAAAAAGAAAGAAAACAAATTTGAACACACACACACCCACACACGTAGCACGCGACTGTAATATTTGACCACTTCGAAGACAAGTATGCATTTCCTATTTACCTACTATTTTTGTGTAAAGTAAATTGTACATTACTTATGCACCCGTGACGAGGTCGATTTGTCAAATATGATATAACTGTGGTTATATCATTGAAATTTAGTCAAAAAAAAAAAAAAAAAACAAAGAGACAAGCGAGAAAAGGAATGAATCGCGAATCATGTACCTTAGGCTTGTTGTATAGCGTGATTGTTCGATCGAATATACAGCTTCGTCGCAAAGACTAAGTAACGTATTCTTTCACATAAAAACAAGCTTTGGATACTAACTCATTTTTCAATCGTGTGTATATATATTTATATATACGATATATCTGTTTTTTTCTTTCATTTCTTTCGAGACTCTTCCTGACTTGGTGTAGTACACAAGTTCGTACGCAAAACTATCGAGGCTTTATATTAAAAAAAAAAAACAAAAACAAAAACAAAAACCAAGATGAGAAATAATGCAGACAAGAAATAATTGGACCGGCCAGTGATGTCCACAGTAATTCGTACTACAACACTTCTTACGAGCATCTTATATTCGTTATTGTCGTTTCTATCTTTTATTGACACGAAATTATCATTTTTTTATTCGACCATACATCTTACCGGAGAATATAACAAAAAGGGGAAATCCTTCGTTTACTTGATACGATGTGTTTGTTGAGAACGAAATGTGTTAAATTGTTGGTATAAATATATCGAAAAGCTAATTTTTATGAAAACACGAGCCTACGTTGTTAATCTTCATTCATTGCTGCAAAATGATACTTGCAGTGATGTTTCTCTCGTTCTGACCTCGGTTATGTTTCAGTCTTTTATTCTTCATCGTTGTAATGGCAATCTTGTTGAGTCACCCCGCACTTTTCAGTGTTAAACCGTCAGTTTATCTACAGTTGCTTTCTCTCGGATGAAACGCGAAAGAATTTTTTAATTTTATTTCTTGCATGGCCTAAATGCGAAAATTTTTTAATGAAATCGTGAGCGATGTGTATGTGGCGAGGCGGTTCGCGTTTCATCGAAAAATATGGAAAGTGCCATACGTTAACGTCGATTCATATACTATTCAAAATCTTGAAGGAATACTTATTTCAAATGAAACAGAAGCGATTAGACGTTGCTCTTCTGAAAGCAGATTCAGCTTCTAAAAAAGGTCAATTCGACGATAACTACTCTAACAATTAAACAATAATTTGTGAGGAAGAGACAGGAGAAAAGTGACCTTAAATCGTAATTTATTATACCGAAACCTTTACATTTCTTACACGTAAATCGAGCATTTTCCCAATTCTTCTTCGTTACGTCGTACCCCTTGTTGTTATGCAAGGCTGTACCGTAATACGTTCAACATGCGAAAGATATGAAAAAAAAAAAAAAAAAAAACATAAGAACGAATACGAGCATACAAAATTACGAGAATCATCGTCGATTCTCTGAGATCCAACACGTACACGCTTATTATGTATTCATACCATTTTCGCGATCGTTTTTCGCTTTCAACGCAAAGTAAGCAACGTTTCAAAATTCTCAAAACAATTGCAAGAATAAATTAGTTACTCATTCAGAGAATTGTCCTCTATGTATTTCCGCATCTAAGTATAACTTATTCATTATATTCTGCTTTTAAAATCCATGCAAATTCGCAACGGATTAAGATTCAATGGGATCACTTTTTAATTTTTTTTATTTTTAGTAGTTCGAACGAAAAGAGTATTCTTGCTACCGAGTTAGGTTGAAAACATTTCGATTTTGGTTTCTTTTCTTTCACTGCTGATAATTTTTATTTTTTTCTAAACGCGTCTCCGAAGGTACATTTTGCTCAAAGGCTTGATGATATCCGACTCCCCTTATTCTTCGTTCATTTATAACTAGCAGTCGATGGGCGAGTGCATTTTTTTTTTTTTTATCTAATATCAATAAATAATCAAGACACAGAAGGTCCAACGCGTCGCGAACGACGGCGATCACAATAATTCCAATTTTGCCGTTCTATTGTCACACCTAAAAAATTCTTATCATAATAACTTCGTTTATTCTTGCCTCCCATTTTGGAAACTCGCCAATGAAGAAAACACACAATTTGCCCTCGCCCTTTTTCTCCCTCTTACCATACTTCGACAATCTTTTAATAATTTAAACGTCACGTCGTGCCTCGTTTCTCAACTCCCCTCTTTTCCATCGTTATGCAAGCCTTATTTTCTTTTTTCATTCTGTTATTGACGAAATTGATCAATATTACGAGTGACAGAGTAGAACAAAAACAAAAACTAAATTCATCAATTTCAAATATAACAAATTTCATTTGTCCATACAAATAATAACTCCAATTAATATTGTTTCCATCGATCGCGCGCCTTTTCCACATACCTTCATTATTTTTGTTACCGTAGTAACAAAATTGTCGAATTTATCTTGAGAATAACGAGTCACGAGTCTCCAACCCTTTGGATGCGTTTTGAGTTGTTACTCGAGTTAACGATACTTAACCCGAGTAAGTTATATAGTTATAGTCAACGTTAGGCAACTTGGTATTTCTGAACGTCGCGAGTTAACGACTGTTAACTCGAGTAAGATTTCAGAACGTAGCCCTGGCTGACCTGCTCCCCCTTTCCTTTATTCATTCGTTTGACAACAATAATAATAATAATAATAATAATGATAATAGTGCAACCAGAAATCCTACATTGAAATAGTATGATTTCTTGGACACCAGAAACATCGATCATTGCAAATGTCAAAGTGTACGAGCAGCCTTTCGTCAATAACGATATATTGAATATTCGAATAATTTGAATGACTTTGAAAGTGCATTGATAGTCGAAACTTGGTGGTGTTACGTTACTCGAAGTATTATTATTGTACGGATCGATTGGTATGCGTGAGTTTATAGGTGTGTACAAGCACATAAGGGATAAAGACCTTACATCGTTGGAACACAATGAGATGATACTATAACTGAATCTTCATAGATTTGTTGTTTGCGAGGAATCAATCAAACGTGTTGATCAAACTTGAAAAAGAAAGACAAAAAACATCAAAAAGATTGATCAATTTTCCTGACTCTGTGGTCGAAAAAAATTTCAAAAAATACTGAAGAAAAATAAGAGGCACTGTTCGGTTACCACGAGTCAAACTTCCAAGTTGTTTTTTTCTTCAAGTTTTACACTCAGCGGAAACCGAATCATCGAATACATAGGCGAATAAAAATGTACGTAAAGGGATGTTGCGTCCATGCATATCTATATAAATTTGTGTACGTAAAATTATATAAATAGAATCTACGATAATCGAGAGCAAAGAGAACGAATTACGAAAATTCGTGAATAAAGATGATGGCTATTGGATAGAGGCCGACACCAAGTGCAACAATTGTGATCAGACATCGTCGACGTATTCTTTGGCATTCTTGCTCAGGCCCACGTGCCGCAAACTAAAGCACGAAATTTCACGTTTTTTTTTTTGTTTTCTCTTTCTTTATTCTTTATTGTTATCATTTCATATTCCTTCCTATCAAGAACATCTAATCATCGAAATACGAAGTGTCGATGTGAAAAAAAAATCGACCGTCGTAAACATTACCGTTTCGTTGAATAATTCGTCTTTTTATTGGGCAAAAGCATAAAAAACTTGATGGATCAAGTGTTTGGAGGCCTGGCAAGATGTAAAGAAAGTAAGTATGTATAGCGCGGATTTACACGAGACAACGAGCACCCGACGTCGTCCCTCATCATCATCATTATTATTGTTATTATTTTGTTGCTGCTCTTGTTGTTGTTGTCGATGTAGCGGCGATGGCTGCTGTTCTTTCGTAATATCTTTCCTCGAAGCGAGTCTCCAAAGTAACGCGTACAATATTGTCTTACCAGCTTGGTATCACTTGAGACACCGTTCGAAGTAAAAAGACCCTACGTAACCTCCGCGCATAGCCTTTGCGACATTTTGCTCGAAAACGCGACGATTGTTCTGTAAAACCTCGGCGGCTTCTTTATTCAATGGATCTTCCGGATTCGGTTCCTGTGACAATAAAATTGTGGGTGAATCTCGAGCCGTTTTTACAATTGAACAATTCCAATGAGACAATTTAGTTTTTTTGTTTATTTTTGTTCCAGAATTTTGATGTTATTGAACGATGAAAAGGAGCAGTAAATATTTTTAACCGTCGACTTGTACGAACCAGAAAGAGATACTGGAGTCCGTAGACGATGGAATTGATGGTGAGAACCGGTTTCCAATCTTCTCTCAAAATATTCAAGCATACGTTACCCTCCAAATCGATGTTTGGATGATAAACTTGAGTTTCGCACTTGACCTTGGGAGGTTCGTGCGGGTAATTAGGTCCGACCTTAAAACTGAATGTGAATCTGCCACCTCTGTAAAAGCCCTAGAAATGAGAAGCTTTTATTATGAACGAAGCAACAAATTTGTGGTTGAATCGTCGTAGTCAATGACTTTTCGAACGGCGGTGACATTTGTTTGGATTTGTTCGGTTTAACGAAAACAAATTGGACTCACCTCGTCAGGGCAGATTATTAACTTAAAACTTAGCAAGTCATCAGGGTCAGGGAACTCTGTACCACACGTTTTTGGAAGATTAAGTTCATTTATATCTGTGGATAAGAAAATGAAAATAAATAATTGAGCCTTGAGATCGATCGCCAGAATTGAAGACGAGCCAAGATCGCATTCAGTGATTGACATTCATAGTTAAGACGAAAGGTTTTTATTTAATAATTTTCGTTCACCATCAAAATATACGTGACGTACGATAGAGAAAAAGAGAGAGAAAGATACACATACACACACACAAAGTAAGACATTTGTACCTTTTGTAATTCTCAGCTGTGCCGCGGATGCCTTTTTCTGCGTTCCTGACTTGGGTGATTCGCCATCTTTTTTCGCTTGTTTCAACGAAAATAATTTGATCATGTTAGGCTTATGAGCTTGAACGCTGTGTAAGGAGGCATACAAAATACTTGGCGTTATTATACACGAATATGTAAATCCTATTACTTATTTTCACAACCGTTACAAGAGGAAAAAAAAAACAACCTAATAAACTTTTTGACAAGGGATATAACCAGATATACACACGCAACGCGGCAACACGTCGCCTTCGACTAGAGTCACGGAGTTTACCGCGAGCGACCCCTTTTGTTTTTTTATTATTTTCAAGAGCATTTCGAGAGTCTTGAGGGTCTCGAGAAACTGTTGAAAATTTGTGCTGATAATTTGTCTGGAGTGACGTTTCTCTGTCTCCGTCGTCAAACTGTTGAAATCTCGGGGACAAGCAAGCAGCAGTAATGATAGCGGACTTGATCAACATTAAACTTGTCCAATTTTTTCATTTGCTTCTATCGCGTTGTTGAGTTATGTTGGATTTATCATTTTTCTAGGAATACAAAAAATTTCACAACACGCTCCAACCGCCGCCCGATGTAGAAAAACATGCATCGTCAATTTCGTTTATGACTCGCGCCGTTTTTTTTACGAACCCCCCAACCAAAAGCCATCTTTTTATTTTCATCGCGTTTCCCTGGTTACCAAATACAAACTAATGTCAAAACAAATTGTTTCTCTCGTAGTATCACATTGAAAATATGAGAATCAATGCCAACCCCGTTGTTTTGTTATTTGTTACTGTTGCATTGTTGTTTTGAAGTATTCGTAATTGCCCGAACGATTGAAACGCGCGAATAAATAAAATTCCTGCACGCACTAGTTTAGAGTCGGGATAGCGGCTCGAGACAAGTATTGTTTATAAGTATGAGAACTCATCCAACGTGGGTTGACAAGGTTCAAGATAAGACAGAACAATGGTAAAGTACAATAGAAGACGATTCTCTGCTTTTTTAAATCCCTCCATCGTCGCTGTCGTCGAAATTAAAATTGTCTTCTCGTTTTCTTCTTTTGTCTTCACTCCGATTCAGTATTTACGATTTGTGCTTCAATCCTGACGGGACTCAATTAGTCGTAGCGGCTGGTCAACAGGTTCTCGTTTATGAAACAACCAAAGGTGCTTTAATTCAGCCCCTAAAAGGTCACAAGGACACGGTATATTGCGTGTGTTATGCTCGAGATGGAAAAAAATTTGCTTCCGGAGGAGCGGACAAATCTGTCATTATATGGACATCAAAATTAGAAGGCATATTAAAATATTCGTGAGTTTTTACAAAAAGTTATTTGTCATTCGACGAATGGTTCCGCTCAAGTATTTCGAAGATGTCCTTACTGAAAATTGTCTTCTCCGATCTTTCAGTCACAATGATGCGGTTCAATCGATGCATTTCAATCCGGTGTCTCACCAGTTACTCAGCTGTTCAATATCGGACATGGCTTTTTGGTCCTCCGAACAGAAAGCTGTTCAGAAACACAAATCCGGAGGGAGAGTCAATTGTTGCGCGTGGACTAAAGATGGACAATATTTGGCCATCGGTTTGGCAGCGGGACACGTGTCGATAAGAAATAAGGTAAAGGAAGAAAATTCAAGCGAATATCACAGGAAGAAAGTTATCCGTCGTTCTATAATGTAGAATATTAATTAAAGTTATAAATGTTTTTAGAACGGGGATGAGAAGTCACGAATAGAAAGATCCAGCGGCGGTTCCGCGATCTGGAGTTTGTCCTGGAGTCCGATCAGGTAGTTGGAAAGTTGAATTACTCAAAATGATGGAAATAAAGAATAAATTTGACAATGCGATGTTTTGAAAGGGACGATTCAGTGGACGTGCTTTGTGTCGCTGAGTGGGGAGGAACGATATCATTTTGGACGATAGCCGGACGACAAATAGGTCGTGAAAGAGCGACCAATTTTATACCATTAAAAGTGACACACTTTCCCGAGGGTCAATACATACTTGTTTGCGGTAGCAACGAAAAGTGTCTTTTAATGACCCATGAGGGAATACAACTGACGACAGTGGGTGAGCCTTTTTCTTCATGGGTCTGGAGTTGCGCGGTTCATCCTATGTCATCTCACGTTGTAAGATTACTGACGAATGTCCGATCGTTTATCACTAATTCTCTATGCTAATGTCGTTAATGCTTTCTCGTTTCAGGCGATCGGTTGTCAAGATGGT
This sequence comes from Campoplex capitator, assembly GCA_037576405.1. Lineage (NCBI taxonomy): Eukaryota > Metazoa > Arthropoda > Insecta > Hymenoptera > Ichneumonidae > Campoplex > Campoplex capitator. Next base: position 3,408,755 of record JARBWI010000021.1, read on the forward strand.
ACGATCAAGTATCTTGAATTATCGTGGAACGTTGTTCACGGTTTGTACGGCGACAGATACGCCTACCGTGAAAATATGACCGACGTTATAATCCAGCATCTGGTGACGAATCAAAAAGTACGAATAAAGTGCAAAGATCTCGTCTGTAGAATCGCGGTTTATCGGGATCGTCTGGCGGTGCAGTTGCCCGAAAGAGTTATCATCTACGAGCCCTCTGGCAATACCGAGGGCATGCATTATCGGATAAGGGAAAAATTAACGCAGACACTAGACTGCAATTTATTGGTGATTACGTCGAATAATCTTGTACTTTGTCTGGACAAACGTTTGCGAAGCATGTCTTTCACGGGTGTGATCGAACGAGAATGGATTCTTGACAGTCCTATAACGTACATCAAAGTTGTGGGTGGACCAGCGGGAAAGGAATGTTTGATTGCGGGTTTGTCCGTTTTTTTTTAATTTAATTAGAGAAAAATTTGAGGCTTTCGTGGTGGCTCGTAAGTAATATTATTTTGTTGGAACAGGTCTGAAATCGGGTCAAGTGATGAAAATATATGTGGACAATCCTTTCCCGGCGCATCTCGCCAAAGTCGAGGGTGCGGTCAGATGTTTGGACATAAGTTCGATGAAGGAGAAACTGGCGGTTGTAAGCGAGACGAGCGGTCTTCTCACACTTTTCGATCTCTACACCGATGAGAAATTGAAGGAATACGAAAACGTTTCGAGCGTCGCTTTCAATCGTGCTTTCGAGGACATGATGTGTTTTTCCGGAAGCGATTATTTGGCTATCAAAGTTGCCAATTTTCCCGAGTACAGACAAAAATTTAGTGGTTTTGTCGTGGGTCACAACGGCTCGAAACTTTATTGCTTGAACGGACCGTCGATCGTCACCGTTGAGGTTATTCAGTAAATTATTATTATTTTATCTCAGGCCACGATGCCAGAATCGAAGCGTAGATTGAAACGAGTCATTTTTGCGCAGATACCACTCTCATCCTCGATGTATCAATATCTTGAAATCGGAATGTTCGAGGAAGCTTACGCGGTGGCTTGTCTCGGAGTCGCGGAAAGTGATTGGCTCGCGCTCGGTATTGCGGCGCTCGACAAATTGGAGCTGAACGTTGCCTATTCGGCGTTCGCGCGACTCAAGGAGCTTCGTTACATCGAGATCGTTTCCGAAGTCGAGGATAAGCTCAAGTCCGGTGAATGGGGTCGAGAAGCTTGTATGGCGACTGCGGCAGCTGCTATGGGGAGATTCCGCGACGCAGCGAGATTGTATCAGAAAGCTGGATTGCAACAGTACGCTCTTGATATGTATTCGGATTTACGAATGTTCGATATCGCTCAAGAGTTTATTGCCACCGGCAATACTCAGGTATTTTTCATGTCTCTTTTGCAAAAAATTGCACTCGCTGAGCCGGATACAGGGAGTGTAATCGAGTATTATTGATTCCAGGATCGAACGATTCTTCTAAGACGAAGAGCGGAATGGGCGAAAAGTTTAGGAGAGCCAAGAGCAGCCGCTGAAATGTTTCTCTCAGCAGGTGACGTGCAAAGAGCGATAAGCATAATAGCCGAATACGGTTGGATCGATATGCTCATCAAAGTTGGTAGACAATTGGACAAAGCAGAGCGGGACAGTCTCTCGATGATTGCCAAGAAATTACGTCAGCTCGGTGCGACTCACGGTGCGGCTGAAATTTTTAGTCGTCTCGGTGACGATCCGGACGTAGCGGACGTTCTCGTCGAGGCCCAGGCTTGGCCCGAGGCTTTTGAGCTGGCAGAAAGAAATCCGAAGTTAAAGTCTAGAGTTTATGGACCTTATGCGAGGTGGCTAGCTGAGACGGGGCGATTTTCCGAGGCGCAGGAAGGTCAGTCTCGAATCTTCCCTTTCACCGAACTTGTTTCCATTTCCATTTTATTTCATAATAATCAAATGATACTTCATCGTTACGAAAGCTTTCCAAATGGCCGGTCAGCCTGAAGAATCTATCGGAGTACTCGAGACGCTCGCCAAAAATGCAGTCACTGAGAGAAGATTTCGTGACGCTTCCTACTTCTATTGGCTCTTGTCTCAACTCAGCCTCAATTTGACTAAAAGTCCAGAAGAAATGAAACTCACGTTTTTCTCATACTCGGACAAGGCTGACGTTTATTACGCTTATCACGAAGTCTTCAAATACCTGGTAACGAGTTATGAATCTTCTACAGGCGTGAAGATGTATTTTTTGTTAATTATATTTTTTCATGCGCATATTTTCATAAATTAAAAATGGAATAATCCCACAGGAAGAACCTTTCACGTCTCTAATGCCTGAAGCTCTCTTCAACATCTCGCGATACTTGCTCATGAAAACCCAGGCCATCAGCGTCGATGGAATATCCAAATTGACGATAACTTACGCCCTCGTTAAGCAGGCACGTTTGTTGGGCGCTAACAAATTAGCGATGCAATTGCTCGAGCGTTTGAGGAGCATGAAAATCCCGGAAAATCTGTCGGCACAGATTGAAATTTCGACTCTCGGTGCTCGTGCATATCAATACAGAGATCCAGAAGAATTGTTGCCTCTTTGCTACAGATGCTCCACATTCAATGCACTTTTACCCGCTCAAAATGCACCGAGCAATCAGTGCGTCCAATGCGGCCTCAAATTTCAACACTCTTTCGTTATGTTCGGTAAGTCGAATAATGTGTTCGATTGTACACGTTTAATTACACGAATCAATACTTAATTCATTGAAAACTTTGCAGAAATTTTACCCTTGATCGAGTTCGAACTTGACGAGAGCATAACGGACGAAGAGGCTCAGCGATTGATCGAAGAATCAATTTACGTCGACGACGGCAGTGTTCTCATCGAGGACCAATTGACGTTGCGCTCCAACGAGGCTGATCTTTTCACCGCGAGATTAATGCGTTACGAGGTCAGCTATTAAAAAAAAAAGTCTCAAACGATAGTAATATTTTGAAGAAATTAATATATCCATTGAATTCGATTTTTATCAGGAAAAATTGGGCGGTTCGACGATCAAAGTAGGTCGGAACGTGTTGAAGAGTATGGACCCTTCGAGCGTGCTGATCGTTAAATGGCCTAAACCATTCAAAACAAGATATTTTAGAAATTTGTTGACCGACCTTCAAGTTACCTTCTGCAAATCGTGCCTCAAGGTAACGTCCCGATCGAATTATTTGACGTTACCTCTGTTAGCTTGTCCGAGTAATATAACTTTCAATTTGTTTCTTTCAGTTGTTTCATTCGGACGACTATGAATTGGCTTTACTTCGACATGGACACTGTCCCTTCTGTCGATCTACCAACATTCCCTCCAATTAGAATTTTTATCGCGTACCTGAAATACTCATTTTTTTTTTATTACGAATTGTATTTGAATTTATCGGCCACTCGTTTTCACATATTTTTCTATGAGGCATAAAACGTCGACCCAAAACGTCGAAAAACTTAATATCTATGTGGCTTAAATGCTAGCATTACACATCGAATCCGTCCTTATTACTAGATTTATGGAACTTTTTAAAAAACTTCAATCTTCCAGTCGTTTGAAGTCGTTCCCATTGAGACCATGCTGTAAATCTAGCGTTAAAAGCTAATTATGCGGCCCGTTATTTGGATTTGTTTACTTTTTCGTCCAAGGGCATAATGACAATCCGTCCACAATAAATATCGTTGATTTATCAATATTTTTTATTCATTTACTCACAATTCATCAAAATCAATATTTTCTATTCTTCGTGCGTAAAGTCGCACGAGGAGTTTGATAGATTTATAATTCGCGCAGATTTATAGTCGTTGAAAATGTGAATAAGATTTATCGTGCAAATTGCATAATGAAAATATGATTACTCGTTGAATAAAACGGAGGATAGTTAATGAAATGAAAAATAAAATGAATTCCAAGTTCGAATAAAACCGAGTCTGCTGGGTTTTATGTAGCGGTAAGGCGATGTAACACAGTTATCTCTCGTAGCACGCTGAGACGAATTCGTTTCCACGATAGGACTTGGAACGTGCTACTCGCTAATTGTCATGATTTTTCGAGCAAACTTTGCTAGTAATACCGTTACCGCGCGTGAGTAAACGCATTCGAAGGAGTAACTCTCGATTCGGAAAGCGTTCGAAGGATCGTTAACTCGGGATCAGTTGCCATTCTCAAAATGTTGGGTCCAGAAATGTTGGGCATTGTTCTTATATCGATAACATTAGTGGCGGGTGAGCAAGCGGTCTCTCCGAAAGAATTCTCGACGGAGGGAACTACCATTACGGTGAAAAGTTCAGAAGCATCTCGAATCGATTATTCTCAGTCGGATCGTGAAGGAAAATGTAAGCCTTGTCAATCACCGTTTGGTGAAATTTTCGTAAATAAATGATTTATTTAGTCGAAAGGTGTTCGTTCGATTTCGATCGTACGAAAAACGTTTGCCGACTGAGAATACGTGCTCGTATCTGGTATTCAGTGAAATGACTTTCTTACTACGAAATCTCGACGTTATCGTCTCTCCGGAATCGAAAACGATCAACTCCCGATAGATCGTTCTCAAATCACAAAAATCTTTTCATTTCAGTTTTTCCGTTATTCAGTGTGGTGAGATTTGCCAATAACGAATGTTCGGCGAGCAACAATTTTCAAGGTACTTGCTTCACCGCAAAAGAATGCAAGAATTACGGTGGAACGTCGTATGGAAAGTGTGCTGGCAATTTAGGAGTCTGTTGCGTTTGTAAGTCGTAGATCACAAATTTTATTTCCTATTTAGTGAGGCAACGCCGAAAAATCACCATTTTGTATTTTTTTTCAAATTTTTTCAAGACTTGGATCAAATGTACTTTGTTCTTGTCATTTTTTTACTTTCACCGTATTATTTTTTTACTAGTATTTCATTACTGTGTTGAAGAACAGTTTTTGAAAATTCAAACTAAAAACGATACAACGGTTATCAACATGAATTTCATTTCCTCAAACGAATGGTCAGAATAAAGAGAAAAAAATTGTCGAGAAATAAAACTTTAACGACCTTTGTGTGTTCAAGTTCGAAAATCTTGTGGAACAACGACCAATATGAACAACACGTATTTCGTCAATCCTGAATATCCAATGACGTATACAGGAGGTGAAACATGTACTCTCGAAGTATTTCGTTGCAATTCTGATATCTGTCAGGTATGAATTTCTTTAGCGTTCAAAAGATTGTAAAATCCAATGATGTTACGAGCGTTGAATAACGATTGATTATTCTAAAGTTGCGAATAGACTTTTTGGATTTGAGTCTTGCTCAACCGAACGCGAACGGTGTTTGCGACCAAGATTTTCTTCTAGTCTCTGGAGGCTCTACGACGGTGCCGAGGATTTGTGGCGAAAACTTGAACCAACATGGTAAGACAAAATAATTTACTAAAAGTCGTGATAAAAAGAGATCGTTAAATTAGAATATTTTCCAACGCAGTTTATGTGGACTTCAACGGTGCACATACGATAAGTATTTCATTGGTTACAAATCGGGATTTCTCTATGGCCCGTCGTTGGAATTTAAGAGTTCAACAAATCGCGTGCGATTCACCTTGGCGAGGTAAATTAAATTATTTACCAAGCGACGAATAAAAATGCTGATGATTCTTCAACTTTCAGCTCCGCTCAGCTGTCTTCAATACTACGACACTCTCGATGGGACAGTGAGCAGTTTCAATTATGGCACGGTGTCGAACCCACGCGGTAAAAAAAAAAAAAAAATACTTTGAATCATTATTTAGCTTTTGATAGTCGGATTACTCGATTCGAATTTCGATCGATCCTTTTTTTCCAAATTTTGTTGAGATAAACATTGGATTGACGTAGTTTTGGCTATGTTCGGGAGCACCATGGGTACGCGACAGATGCAGAATCTTAATTACGGTGTTTGCGTCCGAATGGCTGCGGGATATTGCACGATCGAATGGTCGCAAGCGGATTCACTCTCTTTTGCAGTTTCCGGCGACACCGGAGTCCTCGATCCGACTGCCGGTAATTTATATTTCTTCTCTCAGAGGCAAAAGAAAATACAAAAAAGAATGATCGCGCATGTGCTCCGAACGGCGAACAATCTTTTCGATTTAATATTTTTCGATGCTAGGAACTGATTTCGCTGAATCTGGTGTGACGTGCGATCACAATTTCGTTGTAATTCCAAATCCCTCGGTTTCGGGAGTGCCCGCTAACGTCGATCGATTTTGCGGCAATGGATTCGTTACGACAACCTGTAAGCATCATTATTTCCTTAATAATATACGCGCCTGTCATTTTGTCTTTGTTGACAATTTTTATTGGGTCTTTCTCATTCATTTTGTTTTATTTATCAAGCGAGCTCCAAGCCTTTCGTGATATACGTTGTAACGAATCCCGGATCTACGTCAGCAGCCAACGACTTTGAGAATCGAGGATTCGTACTCAAGTATCGTCAGATTCCGTGCAGTCTTTGAGGATTCGACGAGATAGATTTCTCACGCTTACGATTTCAACGCGAACCTCGTTACTTCTATGCGTAATAATTTATTTATACTTATTAAAATATACAAGCCTAAAATTGTCTAGAGAATTTCATTCGAGATTCGATCTTGATTGAGCAGCAAGTGCAATCCTGAGTCACTGTAATTCAACACACATTTTTGTTCCTTCGTATTCTTCCAACACGAACATTTTTCAAAGCAAGATCATCTTTTCGGTCTGTTAAATATTAGAACTCTTTATTGGATCATCCTTTGGTGCATTAAATCTCTACGAAAACTTGTCCGTGAATAATGTCGAATAAACATGGACTGATCAGTGAAAAAAAAAAAAAAAACAGAATTTATGGAAATGGAATAAATACGTTTTAGCCTGGAAGAACTTCGCTTCCGCTATGACTATCGACTTTTTCCTTCATCGCTTGATACCAAGACTCGAGTTTGGTGTTCTCGAGGGCGTCTTTGAACGCGTCGCAACCCTCAATACTACGTAGCACGCCGTAAACCGCAAGATCCGATAAATCTGGATTCTGTCCACCCATGTATTGTCCACCTCGAGAATTAATCGCGTTGAGCCAATTGTTGATCTCATCGTAGAACGATTGTCTGACGTCGTCCTTGAGATTGTGCCTCTTCTTCAGACGTTTCCCGATAAGCCACATCGCACAGGCACCAACGTTTATCATTATAAAACGTTCCCACGATGGAAAATACTCTTCCCATTTGCCGACCTGAAATGAGTTTCAAAATTTACTCTCCGAGTCTAAACTCTGGCGTAGTCATGTCGCATCTCTTTTCTGAGTTAATGAACTATTAGAATATGATATTTTCACTCACGTCGGAGAACCAATTGAAAGTCTGATAAGCTTCGTCGAGTGTTCTGTAAACGTTGGGGGAGAGCGTATGAACGAAAACGTCGTCGGCCCACTTTCTCCATTTTCGTTCTTCCCTGTCAATTTCCAATTAAAAACTTTAAGATTTTTGCGGATTCGGTAATGCATTTAAATATCATAGTAGTTTATAAAATATTTATAAGAAAAAATGGAGTAGATACTCACGCGATATCGTCTAAAGTTCTGTCGTGAGGTACGGATCCTTGATACATAAGGAAATATTTATTGACGACGTCGTGTTTGAAGTTGCCGCTGCTATCATGGACCGCCAAGACAGGATAATATTTGGCGAGTTCCTCTATTTTGTGACTGGAATCGTGAATGTAAGATCCCAAAACAGAAACGATCATGGAACTGTCGTTCAGGGGTTGATAACCCCCCGCCACTTTGGCCAACAGTATCGGAACTTTTTTGTACTCGGACCATTTGATTTCCCGTCGTAAGACAGGATCGACCTCGACGACGTCATAAGACAATCCATAATAGTCCAAAAATGTTCTAACCTGCGAATTACGCAACAAACAATCATTCCATCCATGATTCAACGATAGTCATTGAATTTTTGACATTCGTTTAAATTTTTTACAACCTTACAGCAAAAAGGGCACGTTTGATACTGATAAAGCGTCAATTTCAATCCTGTCGAATCGACCGGAGAAATAATCTGAAAAAAATTGTATTCTTTTAAATTCATGTTTCTTAGAATACGGAAATTTGAATCTTCGATGATTATTTCTAGGTTATGCGAGAATCCCTGGTAACGAAGGATCGATCGATCGGTAGATATGGTATCGACTGATTGGTCTTTATGCTCGATTTAGCGCTGTTTTATTTTTTTTCTAATGAATCTCATCTATAATTCAAGCGTACTTTTGCGTATATTTTCGAAATGAATCGGAAGCTGTCGAGCCTTCTTCCTTGCGATTCTCTACTAAAACTTCTTTCAATTGACCATTTATTTGTCTAACTTACTCGTCTCGAGGGTTGAATGGGTGGTTTGTGTTTCAAAATCTCAATTTCGATCTCTTTTCCATCGAGAGCGAGATTTTCCCGGTCTCGGCGTGTCTTCTGTAATGCATAACCTATACCAACGAGAGCACCAACACTGCCGCTTATCAAGCTTAATTTAAGTAACCCTCGAGATTTAGGTTCTTGTACGACCGTTCGAAATCCACGATTACGACTGTTTTCTATGACAAGTGAATTCAATTTGATTGACCTACAACTCTTGCCGAAGTATCTCGAGAGTTTGCATAATACAGCCATGTTTTTCGTGTCAGTGTTCGCGCGCGGCCACACACACCGAACACTCCCTCCTTTCTCTTCTTTTTTTTCACTCGCTGCTGCTAGCTACAGCTGTAACTGCTCTGTAAACTGATAAAAATTCGTAGCTACTATAGCGCTACTACTAGCGTAGCTAGTGGTGAACTGGGAGATGGGAGAAAAAGTGATGAGAGCGAGCAGGTGAAGCCGGGAACTGAGAAAAACACGTGACGGCTGTGCGGATGACGAAACAAGGTTATCTTTTACTACCTTTTGCCGCAGACGACAATTGAGATAAAAAAAAGTCGAAGAAAAAAGAGAGGAAAAACGCAACATTGTTTTGTCATTTATTATAATCGTCTAATTACTGGGAAGAACAGATGTGTATTTGAAAAAGTTTTGACAGCTACGCTTTTTCATTTTTATTTATTTATGGCCCGAAGCGAGTTAAGTGCAGAAGGACCGAGTAATGGGAAATCTCTCTAAATTCTCGAATGTTCCCGGGCTTGCAGCGAGCGTTACCGGCAGAGTAAACTCGGTCTCAATGGGAAAGCGAATATAAAAATGATTATCGCATTTCTCGTATGTCATGTTTGATAATTGATATTGGTGCGATGCACAATTTGTATATCATGTACACTTATTTCCTGTTTCGATCACGTAACACACGCTTTCACCCAGTTTCATTTTATCAACCCAGATACAAAATTCTTTGTATCTCAAGATTTTCAGATTAATTTCAATCGACAGCATATTCAATCGAGCAAAGTATCTGCTATTCGAATCGAAAGTTCGATAATTGAAAAAAAAACTTTTGAGAATAGCTCGGCGAACAAGTAAATTCTCGCCAAATATATGGAAATTTTATTTCAACGGTAATCGTACAGTTTAATTTTCAACGACGCTTACGAAAAATTTGTTCAAGTGTGCGTCAAACAAGAGATGGAAGCTAACGCCACGAGCAGATGAAAAAGTTTTAAATGAACGCCCACACGCACGCAGGAAAGTTTTCGATTCAAATAAAATAAGGAAAAATGCAAAATGTAAAACCCGATTTCCCATATATTGAGTACCTGAACGAGAGGCGAGCGAAATTTTTCACATGCAAACCAAAGGAAAGCAGCAGCAGCAGCAGCGCGCTTCTCATGAGTTCCAACAAAAACGCGTTTTATATATTTGTATGAATATAGAAGAAAAAAAAAAAGAAATGTGTATGTTAAAGAGATGAATAATAGCAGAGTCGAGTTAAAAGTATGAAAAGAAGCAGCAGGAGCGTCAGGTGGAGCCTACTTTCTTTCGAAATGATCCCGCAACACACAACGAAGCGGCGGCGGGGACTGACTGCCGGTTTTACACACGACGTTGTGGAGGAGGAAACAACGGAGATAGACTGCCAGGCAAAATCGTTGGTCAGTCTGCGCGTTGTCGGTCTACCGGACCAAACAATCTTGGAAATCGGTGCTCGAATCTAATCCAATTAAGCCGAATACTCACGCGTACAGGAGACACTCCGCACGTTTCGTGTCCGAGCTTATATTTATTTTTGACAATAATATTTTCGTCTTTCGTAAGTCACGTTCTTCCGCGAATTTTCGAGTGTTGTTTACCGTGTCCTTCGAGTGTTCTTTTTCTTCTCCTTCGTTCTAGTCGAAAGCGTTATCGTATCGTTGCACGGTAAGTTTATTTTGTTTTTTCTCACACACATCCCCAATGTCATTTTTAATGAGTTTTCAATTTATTTACATCGAATAATTACTATTTAATGAAATTTTTTGACCCTTCGACGAATTCGTTGTTGGATCTTTCGAATTTTTCGAAGCACAACGAAAGTACGGTTAGGGATATGGTAAATCAATTATTTTTTTGTTTTTAACGAATATCGACGCATTTATCGATTTTACTGAAAAGAAACGTCAGCGATGACAAAAAAAAGGACAGGCGGCGCGGCGTTGTTCGATCGAAAAACCACGTGCACGAGAGCAGCGCACGCGTTTCTTCCTTCGTGTCTCGCATCCAAGTGTAAGTGACTACTAACCTCCTGACACAATTATTCTGCTCGCAACAACAGATCATCGGAGATAACGCGACAGGAGAAGAGAGAAAAAAAGCCAAAAAAAAAAATGGGCAAGCAGAATCGAATTGTTCGATATCGTCGAAACGGTTTTTGCTTCGACTAATTTTTTTCATACAGGCTCCACACTCGATTCCGGTAAAATAATGTATCGAGTTACGGTAACTGCAACAACGTTGCGAACCTTTTTACGGTTAGAATCGTCTCATTTCATCCGTCAAATTATAAATTAGGAAAAGATACTTATTACGATTAGAGGAATTCGTGCAGTTCGAATAGAAGTAAAAAAAAAAAAAGAAAAATCAATCGTTGCCTGTTATTCGTGACTGCTGACCGTTAAAAATGCGAGCTTCATTCGCGGAAGAGTAGCAACCGTAGCGCAGCACCTCTGCTCGACTTCTTCGAACGAGAAAAGAGAGAAGAATAAAAAAAAAAAATTAAAAAAAGAAGAGAAATTCGGTCAAAAATAGATTGACGTGATTAAAATTCAAATCGTCAATTAGATTTGGGACGACGGATATAATAAGTTTGATGGCAGTTTTCACTCGACACATATTAGGGTCATGCCGAGTGAAATGTTAGGTTCAAATGCTGTCTGAATACGCAAGCATCTTCGGCGCGGTCTCTCATGAATTCATTCATACATTTTCATTTTCTGTACACATTTTTTATTCGAATAATCATTCCTATATACGCGCACTTATACGATCTTAGAAACTGGCCGAGTTTGAATTTTTTAGATAATTTATATTTCGGCACACTTTCGAACGGGACGATTCTTTCGTGATTTTTTTAAATAACTTTATCTGTGATCTTAAGAGTTCGTTAGAAATCCTCGTTTCAGGACAAAATCGTTGGGAATTCGTATATTTTTATTATCACAAGATTGTTGAGAACAATTTGTTCGAATTACGCAAACGAAATTTTTTTCACGAATAATGAAAACGTGTTTAATGATTTCTGCACTTTTATTTGCAGAAATTAAGAATCATTTTTGATGAATTCTCGGCAACGCGGTAATAAAACTTTGGTATTTACAGAACTACGTTGAAAGCATTTCTGCTGTTGGATTTAAAACTTTTTTTTTTTTTTTATGTCTTATGAATTTTGTTCGAGCTCGTCCAGAGCACAACAAGAAATATCGCTGGTTCGATTGTCAGTAAAGAGACCTCGTGGATTAATTTTCATTCGGGTTTGCACACTTTCTCAACTGGTTAATTCGTCCGTTTTATTTCTTCCATAAGACAAACGTGTATTTTCGCTAAACTCAAGATCTAGTTATGCAGGATTTCGCAACATGCTTCCTGGAAAATCAAGTCGTATACGCCGTGGCGGCTAACATTCATTTTTTTTTTAACCACCGGAGGGTTGGACAAAAAAAAATAAATACAAACTGGTTGCATCAACAATTTGAAAGAAATCGCGCAGAGTGAATACATTAGTTACGGGCTCGTTGAGCCTGCATTGCCATTTCCTCGACGGAATCACCAACAAAATGATCGAAATAACGATACCGGATTATTTTAAATTCTTTTTTTTTTCCCTTCGCTATTCACATCCTGAGAATTACACAAACTAAGGATAAATCATATTTATACGGTTCGTTGTGCACCAGGATCTAACGACCAAACGCAATTTTTCAAACTCCATGGGATTTCAACTTTAGTGAAAATTTGAAAAAAAAAAAAAATTTTCTAGCAATTTCCATTGCTGAAGAGTTCTATCCGGGATAATATTAAGACTTTTGATGCCATAAAAAAAAATACAAAACGATGATTATCCAGTGTGGGAGCTTCTCCCAAAAATGATATTCAACATTTTCTTTGTATTATAAATATTTTTTGCAGCTCAACAACATACTCGTTGAATTTGTGAAAACTTTTTGAAATTGAAAATGGCAAAAATAGGTTTTCTGATTGATCTTGAATATAAAAATATTCGAGTCAAAGAAAATAATTTCTTAGAGTTAAACGGAGCTTTATAGGCCGTAGGACAAAGAAAAGAAAATTTATTTGATTCAAATAGATCCTAGTTGAACCAATCAGATTTTTTTTTCTGGGTGTATGATAATAATTAAATTCTAATTTGATTCGATGATTGGTCGGAAGAAATTTTTTGTAAAAGCCGCGATCATAAATGTTAATCAATAATTCCTGTATCGAATAAGAAATCGTTGTTCTCACGAGGATTCATTTTTGTCGACGTTTCACCGTCAATTTTCCTCGATTCGTTACATACGAATAAAAACCGATCTCGAACGCCTTCTTCTTTGGAACAGTTGCCCTTTTCTGTCTCTCGGGAACAGGAAAAAAAAATAACGACTTTTACAGGTCTTTAGAACCCGAAGTTTTTCCTCGACAGTTGTGTAAACTGGACTTGTGGCAAAAATTTCAATTCCGGCTTAAAAAAAAATATCGGATCCGGAGGAGCGAGTGCAACTTTTATGCTTCTCGTATACGGAACTTAAAAAAACGAGGGATTTGCACTTTTCTGGCGAGAGAAAGTTGTAGGACGAGCTTATTCAAGAGTTAGCTTAATAAATTTAAAATTCACTGGCCCAGAGGAAGCCAGGAAGCCACGGAGAGAGAGAGAGGAATGTGAACTCCTCGTACAATTGACCAGTTGCTCCCGCGCTCGCTCGAGCCAACTCGTTAGTTAGATAATTAATGATAATATTGTGTATCAGGCCGACGAGACCGATGTGTATAGATTATTGTAGTTTTATTTTTTCTTTCATGCTTTTATTTTCCAAATTGCTTAATTGTACAATTTCAGCCACAATAATTGACTAAAATCTATGATTTTATTCCTTTTTACTCGCCAACGTATCGGAAAATTGTAAACAGAGAAAAAAAACAATGTTATTTTATTTCTCGGTCGTCAGGTGGGGGGGGACTCTGCCCATGAAATTCGAACGACGGCAGACTCCGTTCGGGAGACGTTAATTTACCGTGATTTTTTTACAACGGAATGTCGCGACGGTTATTCAGCGCCGTTTTGCACTTTCACTTACGTTGTTATTTTTATCATTCTATCGAGAGCCAAAAACTTTGAAATTTTACGAGTATTTACTCGATTCCTTACCGATGGTTATTTGTATAAAAATTAAACGAAATTATGACTGTTTGCTGAGAACATAATACGAGCTCATTCCCTTTAAATCTGTCATTTCAACGATCTCAGAAAATCCTAATCGGAACATCGTTTCCCCGAGTTCCGTAGCCGGAACTAGAGAAAAATTGAAGCGTCCTGAGTGTCCGTAACATTTTATTCGACCAATCGGGCAAGGAACATTGTAAAACGCAAATGAATACCAACTTTCTCGTTTGTTGTATTTGTATTTTTGAATATACAGACAATCGTCCGAAATAAGATTTGACCGCGAGGATGAGCAATATATATGCACGCATTCAACAGATACGTACAAACATTCATGATGGATCGCAGTTTCTATTAGAAATGAAGGCTAAGCATCATACGGTCTACTTTCGTAATAGCACTTTGTAAAATCTTCATAGAGGGAACGCGATAAAGATTGACTCTCGAGAGAGCACGCGTCTCGCGTTCCTTTTTTTTTTTTTTTACTAAACGATGGTTATTTTCAACATCCGGGAAATGAGTATGATGTCGAAAAAAGTGTATTTTCACTCTTTCATATTTGCGTTTAGCAGCAAAGAGAAGACGGGGTGAAGGAGGAGCAACAATTGCGGAGGGAAAAGTGGCTCGAAGCGGGTGAAATGACTTTGAATTGAAAAAGAAAAAAAAATGAAATATCGTGAGAAAGATAATGATCCTCGAGGTCCAACGATAGATGATCGAGTCTTTTGACGAGCGCGTGGTCGAATGATGAGCATCGATATAGACATGTATCAGTGACCTCGTTAACCACTTTCAATGACTACTCACTCGATTAGTAATAGAGCGCGAAATCATTGTCAGGGTGAATCATTGCTTTCTTTCGCGTTAACAAGTTCAATGTCGAACGAAAGAAGAAATCAATGCGATTGCTCGGATCCCAGCGTGCGAAATGTTCGTTCCTCGAGGTAATTACTCTCTCGTGAAAGTGCTCACTATATTTTTATTTTTTTTTTCTTTTTCTTCATCGTATAATTGACTTGAATCAGATCCATTGAATTATAGATAAGCGCGCAGATATTAACTTTTAACGAATTTCGCGAGATAGTCCCGAATCGTTGAAAGAAAAGGTGAAAATCGTTGTTGAAACATTGTAATTTTATGATTTATCGTTAATGGAGCATAATTACGACGAATGTTGTAATGCCGCAGACAGTAGAGCATTTGAACGATGTTTTTTACGATTACATTCGTCGACAATGCTCGAATGACTTCAAAACTTTGGCTCCGTGAAATGTGGGATTGAATGAAACGGCGATTGACGAAATCGAATAGAAATAAAAGCACGAGTTTCCCGGATGATCGTCGAAAGGTATCGCACACTTTTCTCGTTAGAAGGAGCTCTCGTAGCTGTTGATCAAGATGGTTAAACGTGCGCGAGTCCGATCCAATTTAACGCTTCTGATTATGGCGCTTAGCCCCCCCCCCCCTCCCTCCCTCCCCGGTCGGGGGGGCTACGAAATTCGAATTTTCACTCGCGCTCGGACACGCGGATACGCTCGTTGAACGAACAATCTGGGTCGCGTCGTAACGGATAGAGATCGAGCAGAGCTCTTCGCGTGTACCCGCGTGTACGCGTCTTCACCCATCCATCGCTCTCTCCTCCTCTCTCTCTCGCTCGATAACCAACAAATGGATGAAGCGCGTAAAAGAAAAGTCGAATGACACCAAAAAATGTTTATATTCGTAAGCCTTTGATCGATCGTCGATTTCGAGCCACTCGAAGACAGTTTTTCACGCTTGATACAACTTTTTTTTCTCATTTTTCAACATCCTGTGATCTCAATTTCGAGCGAGTTCGGAGGGACACGATGATCCACCGATTCGCATCCAATGTATCGAGTCTCTGAATTATCTTTTTATGGTCGAATTAAAATTTATGAAAAAAAAAAAAAAAACGATCGAGTAGTAGGAACCGAGTTTTAGTAGCTTTTTGTTGGAGTGCTGTTCAAAGGCGTTTCGGTTGTAGCATCTAAATGTCCATCTTTCGAATCCCATCAAGTCGTTTCTCTTTTGTAAATAGATAATTTGAATAATGTGACTTTTATTTGATTTCTTTCGAATCTCGTTCCGAGCGCTAAAAAGTTTTACGTGAATGTAAATACGTGAATTTAGACGTGTCTTTATTGATGGAAAATGAATAAATGAATGATAGGCCCACATAAATGTACGGCGGGCTATAAACTTCGGGGGGGAAAATACTTGGAATGAAAAGCAAATCCGGTAGGTCAGGTGAAAAGAAAGTAGTTGATAGTCGTTTATTAGGCGCCTTGTTCCGTCTTCGTGACCAATTCGGCACGCGTATAGCGGACTATTGCATACCGTCACGAGAACCAAGCTCCGGTTCTTCATCGTACACATGTGTCATTGCGACAGCTCTGAACCTTTTTTTTCACACCTTCGGGGCCATTAATGAGAGAGAGGGAGGGAGAGAAAGACTTTTGCTTCTTTTTCACAGGACAATTCGTACGAATCTAGCCCGCTCTTCCTCCTCGTCGAGGTGAATTACGAAAAATGTCTCTTTTTCTTCATTTTTCGAAGATGGAAAATAGAGAAGTTCGCAGAGTGCTTAATTACGGGGGAAACTTGTGCAATTCATTTCACATAATACACGGAAAAAATTTAGTTCACTTTATTATTATCGTTGTGACAACGCTTCTCGATACATTGTCTTCTTACACGGGCATGTGGGAACGAACCATTTATAACTCGACCAAGGGAACCGTTCTTCTTCGACATGAAAAAAGATTCTTGGAATAAAAAACGAATTTCCCGAGGGAACGAATTAATTGCGAGCACTCGCGTGATCGTGGGTTGAAAGGGAAATGTGTCGGAAACGTCGTCATTTTTTTTTTCAAGACGAAACGAATGGAGGTCATGGTGTTATTCGTTTTTAAAATGATTAACGTATACGTGTATATGAGAAAACGTACTCGATATATGTAATTCTCGATTCCCGGGGATCGGCCTTCGCGATCGAAAGTTGAGATCGAGAAGATCGCAATTCCGTTACCAACTCCAGTGCGTTACAAATGCCGGATATTATTAATATTCATTGCAATATTATCTCTCGATTGATTCACTCGTCGTTCACTCTTCGAAAGATACGTTAAATGGGCGCTTGCGAAAATAGAAAGAAAATTTAAAAAACGTGGCGTTTCATGATCTCGAGTATCATTTTTTCGTTTGTAAAAAAATGTCAAAAATATTGAATCAATCAGAGCAATGACAGTCGCACGAAGAAATAGCGACTTTCGTAATTCATTTTCGTGAACAAAAAAAGCGTGTGCGCGTTGAGATAAAAATTTCGTAGTTCCTCCTGTATATGAAAGATGCCTGGGGGTTTTGTTTTGCGATGCCCATTATGTCAGAGATTTGCATTGAAACATCGAGTCTCATCTGTCATTGTTAAAGGTGAAAGCTGACGTATATTATGTGTGTAAGTGCTTGAGAAACACTTGTTTTAATCTCATGTTGCACAACGGATAATCTGCTATTGTTTGGAGGGAGAGTGAGAGAGAAGCGACGAAAATGCTTGACTGCGAGACTCCGTGGTTCGTTGACTCTCATTATATTTTCATCACTCTCAAATTAAAATGGCATCGGAAAAACGAAATATCGAATTAATCGGATCGGTAAAAACGAAAGCTCTTTCGAATAGACTGAAAATTCAGGTTTTCGGTGAGATGATCCCGGTGCATGCTCCGTGAACGATTTGCTTCTATCCTTTTTTGCTCGAGAGCGCTACTTCAGTGAAATAGCTTACAGCGATTTATACTGTCTCTCGGGGCTCGAATAAACCTCGATATGTATTTTAACGAGCGTACCACTTTGTTCGACGATCGTTTTGAAAGAGCTCCAGTAAAATTTGGAACTGCGTTGTTGCACCGTTTGTTACAGCCACAATTACGATATTATTTCGAGATACTTTCGATTATCGAGAAATTTAAAACGCATAAATTCTCTTATGATGGGACAGTTTATGCAGATAAGTATGTACACAGTGAATTTATATTGGGCCGTAGTCGCAGAGCGGAAAGGGAAAGGCGATATAAAGAATCAGAGCGTGACCAATTACGTTCGGAGTTTGTGCATTTTGTTTTCTTTAATAGTCCCGTTTTTTTTTTTTCTTCTCTCGTCTTTAATTATGATCACCGGCTATTAATAATTGTCTACAATTTTGGAATGAAAATAAATAGGAATGAAAAACCGAAAGAATGCGCATTGACGAGAGCTTTTTTTTTATGTTCCAGTGACCATCTGAATCGGGAGGAGATCTGATGCCCCGAAACAATGACACCAAAAGCCGCGTTATGTCGTAAGTAAATGCTCGGCCGATGGATCGTTCGATCAATCAATTTGGGATCCAATCACTCCCATCATCATTTGGTATCTTATTTTTGGTACCAAAAACTTGAGCGATATTGAGACTCAATGGAGCAAACGAAGAAGGGTCCAAAATTAAATGTTTCCGTCAAATATCATTGTGATGTATTATTTCTTTTCATTTAGATATTCTAGTGATATGGGGCCTGGCTCAGGTTACGGCTCAAATTAATCGGGGAAACATTCCTGTAAGTATACGCGCTGTTCATCACATTTTTCGAGCAATTATCACGAATTAATTTTTCCGCCATTAACGAGTGTCTCACATTAAAAAATTAGCGAAATATACGTGAAATAAATCGATTACGAAAATATAAATACATAATTAAGAAAAATGAGTCGATCTTTTGTAAAAAATGAAAGGGAAAAAATGGAGAAAATGTTGTTTCAGGCGGGAGTTCGTTCCTCGATGATAGCAAACGGATGGCGTCCTTTGACGAATTACGAGCATAAAGGTGCGGGTGTACATTTGTCGGGAGGGAGCCTAGGAGTGGGAGGAGGAGGAGCGGGATCACTGAGTGAGAGAAATTCGGCAGGAGGGCCGCACCCGGTGCACGGAAAGTTGCAAGAACACATGTCAAAATCGGAAAAATTGAGCTCGAAGCAAAACAAGCAAACGAACGATTACAATCCTCCGAGTATCCTCGGAAGTTTCAGTGTGTTCGGTAATTCGTTGCCAAAAACTCGCGGAGGGGAATCGAGTAAATCCCAGTTGGTAGGATCGGAGACCCAGGAATATTCGTTTTTGGTGCCTCCTCCAAGGGAGCTGCCCATGCGTTACGAGATTGACCCTTATCGGAAGCAGGTCATCCTCCGAGATAACGAGGCCTTTTTGCGTCAACCCTCGAAGTACGTTATTTCGCATTCGATCGGGAGTGCACCGGGAGACATAAGGAACGTGCAATATTACTCAAAAGGTGGAGCTCCCGCAGTTTCAGCGAGTACACATACGATGACGACTCTGAAAAATCGGCCGGTTATCGGGGAATTCGGCGGCGGGACTCCGGGTCAGCAGCCCTTGCGGCAGCAGCAACACGTTCCATTCGAATCGCTGAAACTATCGAACACGAAGTTATTCCTGCAGCCACCGAGCGCCAACGGACCGCCGAATTTTGCCCGCGAGCCCCAGCAGCCGGTCGAAAGCGTTTACGAGCGTTTCCCATCGGCGCATTTGCCCCATACGCAACAACTGACGCAAGAGAGTTCGGGCAATTTTTACAGCCACATCAATCATCCGTCACCCGGTGGTTACAAGGGACAGAATCTTGAGCGAGATCCTTCCTTCATCGTTCACGAAAGCCATGAACTGAGTTACGCTACACCAGCGCCTTCCCAAGCCGGTCAACCGGGCTTCGCAGCCTTCAGCAACTTCCGTCCGTCCTCGACTTACGAGAATCTCCATCCTCCCGAACGCTATTCAACACTCCGACCGGTCGGTTCGCATACGGACAAATTCATTCCCTCGAAACCGGACAACACCCGTCAGAAATTAGAAAATTACGGGAAATATGGTTCTCCTCAAAACAATGGCAATCCGAATTTAGACAACAGCATCGTTTCTCCGGAACCCCCGTACTCCAAAGGTATCGTAAATACTTATTACATTTCGGAACAGCAGAGCCTGACTCCGCCTCCGCCAGCAGCGTGGCCCGTGCCCACGAAGCTCAAACTGACTTCGGATATAAACGAGGTACTGCCAAAGCCCGGCCGTCCAGCGAAGTTCAACCTCGAAGCCAACTCCAATCCGCCGGAAGCTCAACGCCAGAATCATCAGAACAACGTTCCGAATTATTTATTCCCGCGGCCCGAATTACAGCAGCAGCAGCCGCCACAACAGCAACTCCAACACCAATATTTTCCGAACAATCTATTGCCCTCGATAAACGAGCAACCGGAAACGATTTACGACACACCCGAGAGCATTTCCCTGAAGCACTTCAACGAGCAACAGTATCGACTGCAACAACAACTGCTTCAACGGGATCGGGAAAGACTCCGGGAGCAACAACTCCAGAGACAACAACAGCAGATCGAGTTGGGACGCATAACCGCTGGGCGGGATCGAGAGAAACAACAACCGATCGACGCGCCCGTTTCACGACCGGTATCCGAAACTCCCAGGCCAACGACCATCGAATACTATGACACGACTGTGACCTATTCTCAACTCGGAAATCAGGGCGAGTATCAAGAGAATCAAGGAAATGGGGAAGAGATTCAAAAGCTCCCGGAGCAACAGTACGTTCAGCAAGAATTCGAGGAGAATCCATCGAAATACCAGCAACCGGATCACCCTGTGATTTATGAGGCAGAAAACACCAGCAGTTATGTTGAGCCCGAAAAAAGTGTTAGTACCGAATCAACCGAAGAACCGTCCACCGGACATCGAACTCGACCCCGTAAGCCTACAACTGCTTCAATCCCGAAGCACGAACCGCAGCAGCAGCAACAGCAACAGCAGCACCGTCGGAGAAAGCCAACAACTCCGACCTACGAGGAACAGACCCATCAGCATCAAGAGGAACAATATCACCTGTCGACGCTTGCCCCAAATCCGATAGTCCAGAGTCCCGGCACGCTGTACTCGTTCCCGGTGTCGAGCGAGACACCGACAACGGATTATCAAGGAACGAGTTATCCGTCGATAACAACGGGTGGTAGTTATGCACCTACGATAATAACAACCTCGACGACGACTTCCCCAACGAGAACGTCCGCCACGATCAGTTCGACGACCCCGAAGCCAACGAGAACTCGTCGACCTTTAGGCGGTAACGGGGCGAACGGACGACGAAGGCGCCCCACGTCAACAACGACGGAAACGCCCGAAACTGTTCCGACGACGGTAAACTACCGACAGGAGGATTACACAAAGTACGAAAGGGTCGAGAGCGACTCGTTGAGACGAAGAAAACCGGCGTCATCGCTCGCTCAAACGCCTCGACCTCAGTTAGAAATCGATCCGACCACAAGCACAGAGAAAAAGAGATTCGAGATACAGAATTACGGTCACAAATTGGGAGCCAACGAGCATCAGGATTACGTTACGGAAGTTCCGGAAATCCCGGAAACGTACAACGCGAATAACGAGAGGCACGTTCCGTCGCAACAATCTTATAGTTACGGTAATGAGCAAGATTCGTCTCTTTTCTACACGCCAGCTTATGACGAGGGCCAAGTTACGACGATTCAAGAATCAACGGATTACGGATCTTCCAGTTATCCGACAAGTTCGACGAGTGCATTCAATCGGGGCAAACCGAACGGCGAACCCGAAAATGTGGAAACTTCGGCGGAAATTGCTAAAAACGTATACACGAATATACCGTTAGAGGAACTTTTCGTCAATACGGAAAGAGTATTCACGACGACAACGACAACGACGACGACAACGCCGGCGCCAACGACAACGACATCGCCAACGACAACAAGAACGACTACAACCGCGAGACGCTCGACCTCGGCACAATCAACGAAAAATCCGTACGCGCGAACAACGGGAACGCCCGCTGCCGAAACCGCGACCGAAACAGTCCACTCGACGCGTGCGCCGGCTCATCGCATGCGTCCGATGAGATTCGGCAACTCGACCAGGCCACGTTTCAGCATTAAAGATTACAAAACCCGTATGGATTATCGTAACCGAATGTTGAGCACCAGCACCGAGACTCCGAGCACGAATGGTCGTCAAAAAGGAGGCGCAGGAACGAAAAATCAGCAGGAAAACGAGAAGGAATCTCTCGAATCGACGACCGGTAGATATCGGCACATGTCGCGAGTTTCTTACCGAATGTCATCAACGACGCCGTCTTATCAGAACAGACAGCGGGAGAGAGATTCGAGTAACTCGACCACCGAGAGAATCAACAAATTCCATCCGAAACGGCGACCATCGAACAACCATTTGTATCGAAGCAAAATCTCAACGAGCACAACGACGAGCCAGCCGCCATCGGCTGATGTCAACGATGACGACGCCGCATCGTCGACCTCGGCGTCAACGCGTCCGAATTCGGTCAGAACGGAAAATGTGTTCTCTGCCGCGATTCGTCGGCGACCGCAGATGAAACACGCCGTTTTCACTCAATCGAGCGATCTGAGAACAACGAAAAAACAATCGACCGAAATGGTCCCCGAAGAAACGAGTTTTTATTCCCCCGCCATTTCTCAGCAGCTTCTCGTCACCGATTATTCGACAAGCGTGAAAAATAACGAAGAAACTGACAATTATCCGAACGCTGTGACGAGCGAAACCCACGAATATAATAGAGTCTCCCCAACGCCGAGCCTCCAATCCGAATTATCCTCTCCGCCCTCCCTCCTCAATGAGAATCTCGATAATCCTCAGCCCATCCGGTCCGATGATACGAACGTCTTCGAATATACAACTGAAGTGACGACAACCAGCAGTCCCGTTAACGAAGCGGGACAAACCGAAGCCCTCGTTAAGGAGAGCCACGTGACCGTAGATGCGCAGTTGGAGGAGGATCTTTTCGCTAAAGCGTCTCAGAGCGTTGCCGATTTGACGAGTTCAGCTTCCGCTCTTTACGATAAACCAGGCATGTTCAAGGCCGTTTCCGTGGCACCCTCGATCTCCGAAACCGGAAGCAGCGGTTCGCTTATCAACAGTCGCTTCAAAATCAATCAGGACAAACAACCCACTTTACCGATCGAGGCGTTCTTTCACGAGCTCTCCAGCAAAAATTGACCTCCCAACCCGCGCCTCATAATTACCTTTCGTTAATTCGCCGCCAATTAGCCTCATTTTCTTCTTTTCCTATCGTTTATTCAATTAAAAGATAATATATCGCGCTCATTTGAATATTCTTATTCTTTACAAAACTCGAAACTTCAAGAAACTTGTAGTCGTATCGTTAACTTAATTTAACAAAATTTTTATTTGATCGCAATATTTATGGACGTGCGATACCTCAACAGATTCCATGATACCGAGAGGTCGATTGTGTAAAATAATTAAAATTGAATTATTCGAAAATCGTTACAAGATGAGAACAGACAGAAGCTTTTTTTCGAGACGCATTATTAGCGTCACTCATCAGACTCGATCTGCTATAACGCGTGTATGTGTATATACACATATAATTTTGTATCGAATCAAGTCGTAAATACCAAATATGGCAGTCCTCAATGAAAATATATGCGTCATCGTGTAAATAGTAATGAAAAGCAACGTTAGTATTATTTATACGTCTTATTTATTTTATTAGTAATTACGGAGATATTTTAATATGTATGGGTGATCGAGTCGACGACTGGATCTCCGTTTATTTCGCAATATCATTAATAAATTTCTTACTCATACATATCCTTGAAATCCAATCATTCGTATTGTCCCTCGCCTAAATTTAGTGCCTAATTCTAAAGTCCATGATAAATTAACTCCGAAACAAATGAATTTACAATCAAGTATTTCAAGAGAACGCACACGAAGGGTTTTATACGGATCATAATTTAGCTTCACGATCGATTGACCTTTGGCCCGTGCTCGCAGTAAAATAATTGTCTCAATAATTGTGAATCTTGCTGGGAAAATGATATATTATCGTTTTTCCTGTCGCACGATTTACGACGATTATTTTTCTCTCTTCGAAATACCAATTTTCGACATGATTGCAGTAAAAAAAGAATTGCCGCAGAGTTGTTTTTATTTGCTCCGATGTTATAGCGATATCCGCCGTGCAAAAGCATCAATTCCGAAGGATACATAACGTCAATGAATATTGTACGGATTATCGCTTTTCTATTAGTTGTGAAGCTTGATCCGTGCGGGTCGTTGAGAGCGTGCCCCGGAGGTGCGCCGGAACGGGGCGAGAGGTTCAAGCTTTCCAGGGGGCATCAACAGAGCGATTGAGGGAGAGAGAGAGGAAGAGAGAGTAAGCGGCAGGAGGGGAGGAGGGAGGAGACAAAGATAGAAACGTACATGCGTGTATATACATTTGTCGTTCCGTTAATCGGGAATGAAGAGGCAAAAGGGCGAAAAGCCCGATGCATGGAGCGTGAATCGATGTCCGTATGCTTGTTAACATGCGAGATCTGTCTGTGACCTCTTCGTATCTCATCTCTGTCGATATAAATGGGTTACTCCGCTCGGTGACAGACAATTTTCGTTTAAAAATCATTAGAAAGGTTAGCAGCTTTGGGTTATGAGGTGCTCGCACATATAATTGAATCGGTGACAGAATAATGATGAATAAAAATATCAGAAAAACTGCTGAAATGTACGAGGCGTAAGATTTAACAGAGGAAGGAAGATGTAGCGAGTGATTGGTTTGAATGGATAAAGAAGCGAAATCGAATTATTCAACGCGAAAGGCGCTCGTTCGCAATTAAGCGGAACCGGGCTATTCTCCCACTCTAGGTGATGGTCGACACAGTGCGTCAATCTCTTCATTTTCAGCCCCGGTTCTATTCATATTTTTATAAACGGACTGCGCATAGAGCATGCATCCTCGCATCCGGAAATAACTCACAACAATGGCATATTGATAAAACCGTGCGGAAACACCGCAAGTTTTGACGAAGCCTGTATAGAAGATAAACAACGTTAAATGCATGGCTTTTGGAAGTGCCCTCGGCTAAATAATCGTTCGGTTCCATGTTGAATAGCCCATATATATAGATACATAGATAGCGAAGGTGGGATGGGCACATCAAGAGAGATGGAGAATGTACAGCGTTTGTGGTGATAGTATATAGTAGCCTGGGACGTTTTAGCTTGTCGGAACGTAACGCGCGCGGGTAGGAAAGGGGGATGAAAAGCACGAGGAGGAGGCAGCAGGCAGCATCAGCGATGAAGAGAGACGCAGCGGCAGCAGCAGCAGCAGTAGCCAGCAAGGCTGCTTCCCCTTTCGTCCTGCTAACCCCATCAGCAGTCGTGCTCCCTCTTCAGGCATCCCCAATAGCCGCAATGTGCGCTCCTCGCTCCCTCCCCACCCCCCGCCAGCAACCCTCTCGCAGTAAGCGATGCCAGAGAGAGGAAAACCCGGGGAGAGGGATCTCGTCTCGTCTCTACTTTCTTTCTCTCTCTAGGACGCCCCCGTTTCAACCCTCAATCTTGCGACAATCAGTCAGTAATCGGGCGTCAACGAGCTTGCCCACGCGCCAGAATACAGGACTCTCTTCGACCGGCTCAATTTCCTACACCGATAACGACGGAGTGAGAGAGCGCGCGCGAGAGAGAGAGAGGGGAGAAGAGAAAGAGACTGCGCAAAGAGTGATCACGTGCCCGAAAAGCTTTTCCGCACGAGCGAGAATCCCTCGGTGTCTTATAAACACGCAACTTTCGGTTCCACACAACTCGAGAGAGCGCCCCATACACGCACGTGGATTCCACGTGTTTAAAAGCTACGCAAAATCTTTTTTTCGGCGGCATTTTCCATTTTTTTTATCTTCGTTCTCGTTCGAACACCTTCGATAGAGGAAAAATACGCGAGAGAAATTACGCCTTCATTTCCGAGTGTCGCTACAAAGCGACGTACAAATCCAACTCTATTTATAAACGCGTTTCTATACATATTCATTCATACGTGAGTGTCCGTTTAACGTTTCGAAGTTGACTGAATACGAAAAGATATTTTGGGAGATATTTATTGAGCTGTACACGAAGTGGTGCATTATCCAAAATCAGAGTTGATGGTTTCTCGAAATTTCATCACTTCCTGCAAGGATTTATCTTCGTAGATGATATCAAAGAGCTCGAATGATTATGAATTGAGGGGTTGCTGCTTACGTTGCTCGTGTAGACTTTTGTGTCGAGTGGTTTTTTATTTCACACCAGAATTATGAGACATTGTAAGAAAAAGAACTTTCCCCTCGGAATTGACGTTCGTCGACGGTATAAAATGTCGACGACTGTTTAAAAAGTTGGTGCTAAAGTACTGATTGCCCGCGCGATCGTATAAGTTCAAGAATACAGCGATGTTTGTGATTGGGGATATTCGGATTGTTAAAGGCATGGAAAAAATGATAATACACAGTTCAAGAGCAACGATGAATTCGTACGAAAGGAGAGAAAAGATAGCCGTTGTCGTACTCGTGCACAGATAGGCTCCGCGTTTCCAATAAGATGAACGAATGTACGGAGGTGAACATTAGTAGCTGGTACTCGGGGGAGGCGTAGGGTAATCTCATTTTTAAATGGATGATAACGAGTTTGGTGAGAGGGAAAATGCGAAAAAAAGGATTTCGTGGGGGTGCAAGAAGGAGGATAACCGAGCAGTTCCGCAGGCGGCTGTCGATGGGATCGAAGGGATCGTCGAAGAGTCACGTGGCGAAGAATCGATAAATTTATCGAACGCCACAGAGAGACTCAGCGACGAGGATTTGGAAAAGAAGCAGGATCGTGTGGAAGACGAAAGAGAGGAGGACAGAGGAGTAAGGAAGAAGAAGGGCAGAGGTGGAAGAAAAGGAATAGGAATAGCGATAAGAAGAACCAGCAGGAAGCAGAGAAGAGGAAGAAGAAGAAGTCGTAGTCGAAGTAAAAGCAGCGAGGCTAGTAGTGACAGCAGCATCAGTATCAAAAGCAGCGGTAGTACCGGCAGCAGCAACAACAGCGGCGGCGAAATAAACAGCGACGGTAGCGTCATAAGTGGAACTTGGCACGAGCATGTTTACGCCGCACCACCGAGAGTCCCAACCGCTCACATGATAAGCGACATTTTGGGTTGGACGAAACGCCAAACGGTCCCAAGAACGTCCGAGATAAATCGTGCAGCTGCCATTTCACCGATCATAAAGAATCAACAAATGGTATTTGATGTCGAGAGACTCGGTGCTTGCTGCTCACCGACGAGATCAAGTTCCCAAGGTACCAGCATCGGCGATTCTCCATTTACCGCCACGATCGACCAATCTTCTCAACTGTCGAGCTCTTCAAGATTGCCAACGTGTCATTCATCGCCGGACCATCTTACAGCGATTCGACCCGAAGAATCTTGCCACAATTCCCGATCACCAGGACCGCCACCTCCACCGCCGCCACTTACCATTTCATCATGCTCGAGCACACTTTCCGAATCGACATCGAAATTCTGTTCTTTCGGCAAAGACCCGAACAAAGTTTCTCCCAATTACACCTCGCTTTTGAGTCCAAACGATTCTCCACCGAATCCTAAAACAAACCCCGATAAACCGGACGATCTTCCTCTCAATCTTACTGTCACTTCAAGATCAAAGGGCGAACCATCGAGATCCACTCGTCCTCAACCTCTCAAAGGATCACGCGGCCAATTCGCTGAATGCCAATTCGAAATCCGCGGCTCAGACAAAACCCATCAACGTCCCAGTGCTAAATTGCACGAATCTGTTACGATCGAAGATGCAGAAAGTGGCGATGGTCCCCGCGACAACGGAGATTTCTTCAAGACCCAAGAAACATCTTCCGTTCCTGGAACAATCCTCAAAGGTTCGTTACGTTCATTTATTCCATACAGCATCATCGTCATCATTATCATTCAACCTAATCAAACTAATCATCTAATAAAATACTCTCACTTTTGACCTTCAAGTTTGTCACAATGCACGTATTTCATTCGGATAGGCCGGTTTTTGTACAATTGCTCCCCACCACAGATAAACGCTCGCGGAAAAATGCTGTTCAATAATCCGTACAGATCTAAATTGGAATACAAAAAAAAAGCAATGAAAATAATTTCTAGGCTACAGGGTCGTTTCGGCAGCGCGGCAGTCTTCAGGCATGTGAATCGTTTCATTATATTACTACGGTGACTTAATTATGCTAATAGGCGGAGGGAGGGGGGGGAGGATCCGGACATCGAATTTTCCTAATGAAATAGTAAAAGCAGCTCACCACCACCGCTACGATAAGTAGCGCGCGCCAGTAGCATGCATGCGCCGCGGCGTATATACAACAAGGGAGAAAGTTTCACGTTGATGGAAATGTAGAGTTGACACTTGAGCAAATTTCCGTTATATCATGGTATATTTCACTCGGTTATCCTCGTCGAGAGACTAGATCACGAGAGATGCATGCCTAGGCACATCATCTTTCTCGCTCTATCTGGTACGGAGTTGTGTTTAGGGGTGTTAATTGGCTGGCGTATCACCTCCCTCGTTCCACACAGAATGTCACTGTATACATAACGTTGGTGGGGTACGCGCGGCGATGGGGTTACTTTGTGTAGGACGAGTCTGTGAAACCGATCAATAAGTGCCGCTTGCCTAAGCCGTTTTAACTAGATAGTACATTCACAACGTGAAAGCGCGATACACCCCTACATTCATTATTATTCCATGTTACCAAAGCCACCGCACCGGGCGACCGATCTACTCCATCTTCCGTTACATATGCTCCTCTATCTTTCTATGTACATTTTCGGATGCATTATAAAATAGCAATGCTAAATAAGATCGGAGGGAATCAACTTTTTTTTTTCTTTCGGCTTTTTCGTTAATTGATGGCGGAGCAATTGTTTCTTCGTTCGAATCGAGTTTGTTGATTCTCCAACTGTATTTGCTGAATCGTTTGTGCCAAGGTTTCTCGATTTTAATCACAATAAAGTTTCTATTAGTTTCAGCCAAAAAGTTGTATTCGATTGGCAATGCTAGTTGGGTCCGTTTATTCGACTACCCACGTTTGAGCTTCTTATCCCAGCCACCACGTGGCGCAGAGCGTCTAGGCATTTCGCGCATACGAACTTCACTGTAAATGTGCATTAATTGCCGGAACCGAAATAGTATTATTAAGCCGATTACTATAAATTGGTCATTTATCAAGATTATAAAAATATTGTAATAAACAACCATTTCTTTAACTTGAATAGATGGGTGCAATGACGTTCGTCTCATATCGTTATCGTTATTCTTATTTCCCTCTTCCGGGGTTCTAGTTTAGTCCAAAATTTTGTATTTCGGGTTAAACGAATGAAGAGCTGCTTTGCTTCGCTAATGGTTTATTTGACGCTCACTTATCCGTCATTTTCGCAAAATTGAAATCAACAATACATTTTTTATTTTAGGAACAACGCATTCTTTCGATTTTGGATATGAATAAAACGTCAAAATAACTTTACCCCCCACTACCGCGGATCGCTTTATTAGGAGAGAATATAGACTCTGCGGGCCTCGAGCCAGCAGACGTCAAAGCTGTCAATGTACTTGTCCCAAGACTCTACCGCGTCTCTCGATATAATGACATGTATTGAACTGATAATTCAACAAGAGTTTGCAGTTATTGCAGGTTTCCCTTCGCCCGCAGCGAATACAACAGCTGCGCCAGCCATGGCAATGGGGTGGAAATGAAAGAGAATTCCGCAGCCAATTCTCTTCCATTTGCACGGGCAATAATGGATGCAACAGTGACAAAATAAATAGAGTTACAAAAAAGTTCATTCACAGAGAATTAAACGAGTGGTGAAAGTACTTTCGTTTACCGTTTCAGAGAGCGCCCCATCATCGACTGGTAAAAGTTTGAGCACGAAGGGTCGAAGGTTAATGAACAAAACTTGGAGCGAAAGACTGACGACCGCTGGTGAGAAGTCGAAAAAGGAGACACGCGTACGCGTCGACTCGTTGGCCGAAGATGCTAATCTCTCCGATCAGAAGAAGAAAAAAGCTCGAACCACTTTTACCGGCAGACAAATATTTGCCCTTGAAAAACAATTCGAGAAAAAGAAATATCTCAGCTCGTCGGAGAGAGTCGACATGGCGAAAATGCTCAATGTCACCGAGACTCAGGTTAATTCTTTTATAATTATTCAACAGCGAATTTATTCTCCGTTTTTTTTTTTTTTCCAATGTTTTTACCGTCAATGCGTCAATCCTCATTCCCCTAAAAGCGATTAAAACGATAAAATTATGATTGCAGGTGAAAATATGGTTTCAAAATCGTCGAACAAAGTGGAAAAAACAAGACAACATAAGCAACGCCGAAGCTGCCGAGTACAAAAATGTGAATAATCCGAAATTAATAGTCGTTGGAAAAGGGAAAAGTATCTCTGGCGACGAGAGCACCAATTCCGACAGTCTTTCGCAATTAGGATTCAATTGCGCAGGAGCAGAATCGAAAAGTTCGAAAGACACTGCAACGCCGGATCGAGCGGCGAAGCAGCCACTCGATTATCACGCAAAAATGCCAAAAATGGAGTCCGACGCCGAAGAATTGACTGCTGAAACTCATCGCCGGATGAACCAACGAGAGAGATCCGAGCAGGATCGAGATAAAAGGATCGATCCGGAAACCTCCGCCGAATTTGTTGAAAAATTCACAATCGAGACACCCGCCAATAAGATCGATCCAGTCGCATCCTCGTACGACGATTCGAGCTCGAAAAAATCATTTACCAAACTCGAAACCGATGTCTCGCCTCAAAACGACACGGCGTCGCACGAGATCGACCGAGTCGAAAAAAACAATTTGTGCAGCATCGATAAACTCGAGACTGAAATCGATGACACAACCGGTGAGAAAAGTCGACGAAATAAAACTGTCAAACTCGTCAAATCACCGACGACCAACGAATCGCCGAACAAGAACGACCAAGCGATTTACAATTTCGGCAATATTAACGCTCTTAAAAATTCGTCGACCGACGTCGATGCTATGGATCGAACATTTCGGGCTGAACATTCCAGCTAACCAGCATTACGCTCCGATTATATATTTATATCTGAATAATATTATTAAAGTTATATTCCAAAAAAAAAGTTCAACAACTGCTCTCGAACGAGCAAAACTTCATTCCCTCTTCGTCCAATTATTTTCCTTCGGAAATGCACGCGCACAGAGCTTCCCACGTAAAACAACGAAAGTATTCTCGATCTTTATCAATATTTCTCGATTCAGTTTCGGATTACTAACAACCGGAATTATTCTAATTCATTTGTATTTCTTAATTCAACTGTCAATTTATTGTTTGCGCACCAAGATCCCGAACAAACTCGGAACGAAAATTGTCTCAAACAACGGTGAAAACTCGAATGAACGTTGTGCCCAGAGACACCTGGCACCACGAACTATTTATCATCGGTCGGTACATTATCGACAGTAGCAAACGGCAACGTATGTAAGTTTCGGACGCAGGAGCATCAGGCAGAAGCGAAATGTAAACTCTTGTTCGAAGAATTATCGAAAAAAGAATAAAAGTGTGTCTTATGTCTAAAAAGTTACTCGCGATTTTTCTTGCTTTCCGAGGAATTATCTCTGTCGGTCAAGCAGAAATCTGGGATAAGCAAGTGCAAAAACTCGTTATGAATTTTTTGCGAATCGCCTCGGAGATTTAAATAGAAAAATGTTCAAACGTCGCATTTCCGAAGACCATTTGATGCATCAAATGATAAAAAAACTAAAAGTAATTGATACACACCTGTAGGTTATATGTAGCAGAATTGGCGGAGCTTCTGTAAACGAAAGCTGCAGGTTGCAAGTTTATTTAGTCATTGTACAGATCAAAGAGCGAATAGTACGCGGCAGACGGCAGACGCACCGAAACTTCATTATACACACTACCATTAGACATTAGATATGTCAAGTGACAGTGTGCAATGTTATTCTTCTACATCTTAAGCTGGATATCTCTAATAGTTCAATTATCTTTTATCGTTATTTCAATTGGTAAGATCAACGAATAGTCAAGCATTTATGTTCGTTCGTACCGAAACTTGTTTTTCCGCGTGTTTCTATTACTCTTTTGAGGTTACCGTTAACACGTCTGACGATCTTTTGTGAACATTTTTTTAGCCGCGGGCTTATACTACATCGCTGAATTCGTCGAAGAATACACAGTTCTTTCCAAGAAAATCATCAGGATTTTCAGTCTTGTAAGTTGTCTCGATCTCAAGTTTGGTGTTTTGTTTTTCTTCGATTCTCAGATTTTTTAATTTCAGTCAACAAAGCAAAAAAAAATAACAATTTATCGTTACACTCGAGTTTATCTTTCGCTTTATCTCGAAAAGTTTCTTTTAACATTCGAGTAGAGTATCGAGTCTACGAATTAACGCAACCGATTCTATGCATCATTATTGCCAATTTTGGCATGTCATTGTCTCGTCACATTTGTTGTCGCCACACGCGCCTCGTATTTTCGATATATCTCGTCACGTTAAACAGCTTCAAGAAAATATTAATAGTATTTTGCTTTTTACTGTATCTCACGACGCGTGTGACTCCTTATGAGTCGTAAAAAATTTCGAGACCCACGTTACTTACAGCTGCCAACAAAATTGAAATAACTTTAACCAAAATTACTTGTTCGCAACGATGAGCTCATTTATTCCTGTCGATGCATATCGAAACTATTGGCAAGAGAAAAATGAAGGGAATTTGAAATGAAGTTTTATTACTATCCATAAATCAGACGTAATTCTCGTCGTAACTCAATCCTAAACGGAAATTCTTCGTGCTTTTAAAACAATGCAGAACTTTTGATTTTTTTCTCCACAGGCAACATGCGCCATACACATAGGACTTTTACTGTTCGAGGATCTTCCGCTTGCCATGAATATGTGTGGAATTCTAGCCCAAGCGGCTCATCTCTACATTTTACAATCTTTTCCTTACGTTAGCGTCGCCTCTCCCGGATTCATTATGACCATTATCCTTCTTATTCTCAATCATTACTTCGCTTTCACATATTTCGCCAAACACATGTACAACTTTTCGGAGGTAAGAAAAAAATTGTTTAGAATAAAAGCGAACCATCGGTATCGAGTATTTTCTTCTGATTTCAGGTCATCGCTTATTTTACTCTCTGTTTGTGGCTCGTTCCGTTTTCGCTGTTTGTCTCCTTATCGGCCAATGAAAACGTGCTTCCTACAACGTTTCAGAGCGAGAGAGCTCGAGTCGGTGAGTCCCAGAATATTTACAGCTAAAACTAGTGACGAGATTGTTACGAATACAAACGCGTTTTAATTTTGTTTCGGTTCTTTCCATTTTCATACTCTTCTATTTTTCATTCACAGATGACGATGTGATATCAAATTATTTCTCCGGTAGAAGAAAACGCTCTAGTTTGCTCTCCGTGTTCGAGTACGCCAAGGAATACCTCATGCCGCAGCGTCGCAATAAAAAATCATTTTAGCTCAATTTATTTAAAAACCTGTCATTAACTTTTCTCAACTACGTAAATGCATCACTTTTGGTTCGCCTAACCTGGAACAAAGAAAATGTCTAGCCACCGATTCAACGGATCAAATCGACGGTTTTAGTGGAGAAAACTCGATTCGTTACGCGAGAGATGAACAACGAATGTTTTTAATTTATGATACCTCAAAAGTTGTCGCCGTTTGTTACAATATCCTACCTCGTTCTACGCACGAAATCGAACACATATACAAACTCGGAAAATTGTATACATTTCTCGTAATGTAACTTGTGTAACCGCACATCGAGTTCAATTGATTAAAAAAATGAAGAAAACATCGATTAAATAAAAATAGATTTAGACATTTTACACGTCATCGGAACTTACGCCTGATTTTATGCTTATGTCCCTCCCTAAGTGGCCGCGCGGATCGATGATTTCTTGTTTAGATTGTCAATCGAATCAAGAAAAGGATTGTAGCACGAATTTCAAAATTAGACATACCTTTTAACCATCCTCGTCGAAATTCCAAATGCGCCAAGACCAGCTGAATAGAGTTTTGGTCTTTTTAGACGTCTAATTTGCCGAAAAAAAGAATCAATTGAGTTTTTTTTTTTTTAAGAACCAAATAAAATCTGGCTATCAAGTTTCAAACCCTAATTTAACTGACTAATTTTGAAACGACCCAAATGAGTCTTTTCTCGGCAAATTAGACGTCTAAAAAGACCGAGAACTTCGGTCGCTATGATCCGTAAGGGACACGATGCGACATTCACAACCAGGCTTGATTCACAGATTGCATATTTGAGTGACGCTCAATTAGTCGAAAAAAAAAAAAAATTATCACTTTTGACACGTTACATCCGATGAATAAAGAACGAAGATAAACAGAATAATGGCCACTGACCGTTAAACTTTGTTTTCAAGCAGCCGGCGAATCGTGAGATACGACGCCCTCTATATGTTCAACGTTCGACACTGTCATATTCAATATTTGACATGTACAGCGTAACAATGGCACGCGTTCTGTTTATCTTAATCTCAAAAACAAATATTCGGGGACGGAATCTTCTCGGATCTCTGTCGATATTCATCGAACAAGTTTTAAAAAAAAAAAGAAAACGTTACGCGAGTTTCCGATGAACAGATCCCGAGTGAGAATTCGAGCAGTTATCCGTAAGCAGGCGCCATCTTTGTCGAAAAATCGTTTTTTTTTTAACCTGTCCAACATTTCGCCACCAGAGTATCCATAACTGAATTATTTCTACCGAATCGAACAGATTCGCGACCTTCGAAATAAGGGAATATTCATCGAAAACGTTTGTTCGTGCGGCAACGAGGCGAGAAGTGTCACTGTGGAGCGCGAGAGGGAGGCTAAGATTCGTTTGTCGCGATGAGACATGAAAACTTTTATAATCAATTTTTTTCATGTCACAATATTTTCAACGTAGAAGAAAAGTGCTTAAAAAATATCGTATCATTGACGTCGTCGAAGATTCAATTCGAATTTCTAACGATAATGGACTTTTAACTTCGGGCTTATCAATTTCGGATTGACAAAGCACCGCGGGATATGCATATCTTTTGATATATGGAAATTACTGAGTTTTCGTGATAATGACGGAAAAAGTGATGTATATTCTCACGTGAGAAGGGGATTTACATAGATATCGTTGTAGACGAGCCGGCGACTCACACGTTGCGTGTATGTCGCATGCTGCCACTGCAGTGTTAGCTGCGATGAAGAAAATATGATGAATAGAACCAGCAGAAGAAGAAATGAAAGATGTAGCATCCACTAAGACCCTCATGATTTTCTTCAACTTGTTTTTATTGAGTTTCATTAAATTTCAATCGAATTGTCATTTTGTTGTTATCGAAGAAAAATCAGCAAAAATTGAAAAATGGCGAACATCCGACAGAGTTCCAACTTCAAATAGAACGAGGTTAGGAAAATTTTCGAGTGTCTAAATTGTAAGAACGATTTTTAATCTTCGATTTATCTTTCAACGTATTTTATTTGCAAGATAATTGAAAATATTCGTAAATTAATTAACGTTTTGCGAAAAATTTCTATGATCGTCGATCGAAAATTGATTTTCCCGGCATTTTATAATTTTTCCTCACGAACGATCGCGGCAATTAATCAACAAAATTTCTAGTACACCCGTCCTGTTGCCATCAGGCCACCGCGTGAGCGAGGAAGGGAGGGGGGAAGAGATTTTTTGCGAGAAACAAAAAATATGAAGCCCGAAGTAAGGGGGTTCGAAAAAAAAATGAAGAAAATGAATGCTTTCGAGAGTTGCCGGTTCCGCGCTGTGCTTCGTCGTTACGCATCGTTATGCCCATGTGTTCGAACGAGATGGAAGGAAGATTTTTCGCCACCGAAAAAATCGCGAATTTCATTGTAAAGTCTTATACTCTATATACGTCGGCCTGTACACGACGAGTATAGCGACGACGAGCGTGAGATAGTTGGAAATTTTGCATTGCTCCAAGGGGTGGGGGAAATAACCCTTCTTCTTTCTCTCTCGGTCAACCCTGCCCGTCTCTCCCTCCCGCGCCCTTCTCCCGTCTCTCACTTCTTCTCCACTTGCCCACTTGCATGCCTGCGTGTTGATTGTGTCTTCTTATTGGTAAGTGCCAAGAAGAGAGAGAGAGAGAGAGAGAGAGAGACTGACTAGTAAAGACGCGTACACGTTGCTCTCGTGTGCGTTTTTCCTCTCTCGCTCTCAGCCCCGTACCAGCGTGTTAAGACCGCGATATCTTTCGAGTATACACGAGATCTCATCAGTCGTGCGCGAACAACCGGTCGTGTCTGTCTCGTCACTCCGTGATACAAATACCGCTAATGGATAAGTGATATAACTCGATCATCGTGTCTGGATACTATTTACGATTTAACGACGCTAAATAACACACTGGAATTATGGTACGTTAATTAATTTTCTATAATCGTTCATTTTTCAATTATCCATTTTTTTTTTTTCATTAACCTATGCTTGTTGCATCGTTTATTCCATCAATTTTGTTTTAATATATGTCATTCGCGAAAAGTAGTTGTTCCACTGATTCGCTACCTTCGCGTGTCCAATCGAGTGCATTCGTTGTTCATCATCATCGGATACTCTATCGAACGAGCCTTTTCATCCAGACTTTTTACTCTCCGGACGAGCGTTTTTCATTGTGTATCAAAATTTTCTTATCAATAAAAAAAACAAAGTCGTCGAATTGACATCCCTTTCCCCGTAAGATCAGTGTTTCTTTACAGGTCTACGAAAACCGAGAGGCTTCCGAGATTCGCGCGAATCCTTTCAATTTTACCGGCTAAATAACGTAAATATAAGTTCAATAATGAGATTATCGACGAGTGGACATTCCTTCCGAAACGATTGTGTCCAATTTATCGATAGATTGATCGAAAAAAAAAACGATTATCATCAAAATAATAGAAAATTTTTTTTTTTTTTTTTTTCACGAACCCGTAATCGTCTTGTCATCGATACGACGGAACGGCGAGTATCGTTGCACGTAGAACGTAATAAATATGAAATAACATAACAGTAATAAAAGCAAGGACATTTGAAATTGCGAAACGTTAGGCACGTTAACGATCCTGCTATAGCAGGATCGTAGAAAAAGTAAGTAATGAAGGAAAAACCAAAGAAATATATGCTCACGCGTCCAGGGACAAATCCATGGATTCTCGGCTCGAGGGAGGAGAGGGGGGGGGGAGGAACAATCTCGAACTTTTATCAAGGTGCAAATAGCATATACACAAAAGAAATGATCGACGCATCGCAACGTGTCGAGTAAAATAATATTCTCCTCGCCCCTCGCGTTCCAAGTAGGTAGATAAAAGAATATTGTTCCGGTAGAAAAATAATAAATACAATTTACCAGTGAAAAATGAACGTGCGATTCTTCGAAGGACACGTGCGTATCGACGGTTTGACAGTTTACCGCGTTTACCGATGGATAATTATCTTCTCTTATCGATAGACTCGAATGTAAATAAATACACAATTCCACATCACTCAGACGCTGCATATATCATATTTCTTTACTATGCTTACTCGTGCATATATGTATATACGTGCGTGTGTGAATCATTTGGAAATGAGATAAGGCGAAAGTCCTTCTCTCGCGACTCTTATCGGCCACGTATATCACACACATCTTATCCTATGCATATATATTCACGCGTATATATTGATCATAGTGTATACGAGGGGAAAAAAAGAAGAGCGATAGGCTCTCATTACAAATTACTTTGCTCACCGATTATGCCTAATCTCGTCGTTCGCTTTGTCGTTCCCGTGACACTTGACTAATCACGTAGTCACCCACAATCTTACTGATTCGAATACCAGATTATTACAAATTAAATATCTCATGATTGTCAATCATGAGAAAATAAATTTTGTTGAATTTCTTCGAATTTTCGATGTTTTCGAGCTAATTCGCGGAATCACCTGTCAATTTCTTTTGTTCACTGGACATTTTAGTTCGAACGACAGCCGCAAGGAGAGTGCAGAGAACGTTACGAATGCTCGTCAGTTTCGATTTAAATGAATGAAAAAATAATGAAGAAATAAATTTTATCAATCCGATTCGACTTTCGACTTTTATATATATGTATATGCCTATTTAGGCTCGTTTGTGTCGCTGAATTAATTTGAGTTGTGACAAATGGTGCGCGCGGTTCACACACCTCGAGCGTCAAAAGCTTTCTCGTGATTGAATCAACGACGAGCCTCCGGTACAAACGAGACTAATCCGCCCATATACATCCTGCGTTTTAAATGATAATTTCGAAGAGACCGAAGCATATAATCATTGACTCGTATAAACTGATTTCAACCCCGTTCGTTAAACCTGCTTCCCATCAACGATCGTTTCTTCGCGACTGAGATATATTCGTCGCTGAAATTCGATGAAAAAAAAAAACTTTACCTTGACAGTTTGACGGTTATCCTTCGTGGAAACGAGTTGACATTCGTATCGATGCTTCTCTGTTCGTCGAACCATTTTTCTTCGAACCTCGATCCGTTAAAAGTGTTTCGCGTCGTTTCTTCCCCCCCCCCCCCTCTCTTGTCACCTTTGCACTCGACGAGACAAAAAAAACGTTACTGGATCGAGAATAACGAAAATGAAAAGTGGAAGGAGAGATTTCTCGTGCGATCAAAAGAAGTCTATTTCGGTACAATCGCGTTGTTTCTTACAGTCTTTCTTCTTACGATCATTCGCTCTGCAAGTGTTTTTATTCAAGTGAGAAGGAAAAAAAATGTAATAACAAGAAGGAGAAATCGTTACGGAGAAGATAATTGTGCGAGAAAAAAAAATGAGTCAGTCCACAGGCCGATACGTCCTCGAAAGTCTCCTCGTTCTCACCTCTCGTATCGCTTATTAATTGTTACAAAAGTCTCGGAAAAAAAAAATTTCCACTGCGATCTTGACAAAAAAAAAATTAAAAAAAAAAAATTTTTCGTTCGTCCATTTATTTATTCGGTGTAGTTGTGTTTTCGATGACGAACGTGGAGATCGAAATTCGAAAAAAAAGTGTGTAATTGTTCCAAATCTTATCGAATCGATATTCGTATTTGATACAGCGAATTAGTGTGAAAATATTTCGGAAACCTCCGCTGAATTAATGATAAAAAAAAAACAACATCAAAGCGCGCGAATCACGCGAGTGAATCGTCCTCGAAATCTGGAACGTGCGGCAGTGTCGAATGCAACAAATGAGCCGCGGGGTCTGATGCCAGTTAAGTCCATTTGCGGTAACTCAATTTCGAGACTACGAGCGGCGAGAGACTATTACAAGATCTAATCACCGTGCACGTTCTCCGAGAATGTTTCCTTCAATTTTATCTCTTCACGCATCTGTATTCGTGTGATAAAAAAAAGTTTCTTTTCCATCTATTGAAGATGAACTAATCACCATTTTTATAGGGTTTCGCGAGTTCGAATCGAATCGAAAAATAATGTTGACAGGCATTTTTTGCTCTGTATTATAAAATACCACGAAACTATCGATATTTTCATTTTTTCGAAAACTCGAACGGTTTTTTTTTTATATCAAAACTCCATACATTTCGGATTTTCCGAACGTTAACCTCGAAATCAGCGTCAATTACACGAACAACAACAAAAAGTCGCAACATAATATAAAAGAATAAAAGACTGATGAGCACGAGATTGTTTCGTGCTGTAAGGATGCGTCGTTTTATTTGTTTATTTTTATTACTGGCTCTGTACGAGAGTGGTAGGTTTATCGATGTTGTCTGATCTATGAGCTTCTATATAGCTCCGATGTGTACCGCATACAATAGGGAGAAGCGGAAGAGAGAGAGAGAGAGAGACAGGCTCAAGCGTGCTTGGCGGCGGTGGCGCGGCGGGTTGAGTCGGGGTACTATTTTAGTGCCCTCAGCGAGAGCGCATGCATTGCCAAACCGATTCGGCGGTCATCAGTTCAATCTGTCTCTCCCTTTTTCCCGATGCCTGTCTTTAAAACATATTTTCTCTCTCTCTCTCTCATTCCCGCGGGCACGTGAGAATGACGCTCGTTTAACTATAGATATTTACGACCTATATGAGCTCTCTAAAACGTCACTCGTCACTCGGGACTCGCAATTTGTCGTTGCCATAAAAAAAAATGTAATAAAAAAAAGCAAAACATCAAATATCAGGATCGCCAAAATTAGAGATGCTCCAACGTTCTTCGATGAATCATCGTAAATCATTCGATTATATATCTAAAGTGTGCATCATGTGTAATAAATAAATTCAGTATTTATTGAAATCTCAGTATTTTTCGTCCCATTTTTTCCGATGGATATTCAGTGAGGACATTTTTTTTCGCGATTATATCGATGACAGGTAATGCGCGATATCGTTGCTCGACGATCAAAGAATAATAGAAACAAAATGATATTTTTCGAAGAAGAGGCTCGAGTTTTGGGAATCGGCGGCGGGTGGGTCCGTTGGTCACATTTCGGCGGTAGCTGCTCGAATCGTCGTTGTTGCTCGTAGCGCTGCTATTGGCGCTTTGGAAAAGTGCCAAATAGTTTTGTTGCTTATCGGGTTGAGAACGAATCAGACAGGGAGAGACATTATAACGCTCTAACAAGTTTTTCGTACACTCGAATACTCTCGACAATTATTAAAAAAATGATAATTCGTGCGAACTTTTATCCACGGTATCGATGTATCGATTTTTTTCTCACGAAATTCTCATTTTCGACGCCATTTTGAAAGTCGTCGAAGCTTACCGGATTCGCCACCCTCGCGATCAACGCCCCGAATATGTGTGATTTACCGATGAAAACTGCAGAGCGCGCACGATGCGAAAAACATGATTGGACGAGTCCTGAAGCTCGTGACCTTTCCGTAGTAGCGCGACTCGACTTTTTAGTACGCATATTGCCATCTCCTTCGTTCGACTCATACGAGAGATCGTATTTCGTCGCTCTTATTCAAATAATCCTTATAAAATAATTATCATAATTGATATAATACGTACGTTTATTATGCTGTTAACGGCGTAATGAAGGGAAGTCGATAGTTATCGTGGTCTCTCGCTCTCGGTACAACAAAATCACGCATTTACCTTCCTCAAGGAGGTCGCGCGGGCGACAAACGTTACTTAATGCAGTTTTAAACCTTGAGACCCGGCGAAAGCGGTTGACTCATGTATTTGAATTACCGTATATATTAAACTGCCATTCGAAAGGAGCCGCAGTTGCCTTATTCTCGCATAGATATATATTCACTATCGCAATTACGCCAATGTATATATATATATATATATGAACGTGTACAGGGTGTCTCGGAGCACTTTCAGTTTTCATTCGTCTGTCAAAACAAAATGTTTTTGAAAAAACATTTTTTTTTTTAAACACCATCGTAACAGCTGAGAAGTTTTTTTTAAATTCAATTTGTTGATTCAACAAAGTTTTTCGTTCGATCAACAAATCGTGAGGAACGAAATTAAATTTGTTGATACAACAAAAGTTTTGTTTAATCAACCCATCCTTTTCGTCGTAGCAAGAGACATTTGAGTCAGCGATATCGGACGATTGAATTGATCGAAATTTTGTCGAGTTCGCGCGGTCCATAAAGTAAAAGAATCACGAGTTTTTCAATTTTTTTTTTTTTTTTTTATGTAGTGAAGGCTCAGAGGTCGAAATCTCGAACGAAAAGCTGCGAGTCCGAGCACATTCGGTCATTTCCGTTCTTGCATCGATCGATCGATATTCCATCATCGAAGTAAGAGTGTTCGATTGAAAAAATAAAAAACTACGAATTTTGGTTCGATAATTTTTCCCCGGTACACCCGGTACATGTGTTTCATTATATTCTCGTGTATAT
Source organism: Campoplex capitator (assembly GCA_037576405.1). Classification (NCBI taxonomy): domain Eukaryota; kingdom Metazoa; phylum Arthropoda; class Insecta; order Hymenoptera; family Ichneumonidae; genus Campoplex; species Campoplex capitator. Next base: position 3,450,426 of record JARBWI010000021.1, read on the forward strand.
TGACAATCTCGTTTCACGGCTGTGTCGCGCTATCGCTAATATCGCCAATGTGCGCAAACAGAGAGAGAGAGAGAGACTAAAATGAATTACAAGACGAGCGAATTGTATACAATTATCGTCACATGTTCATTCATGTCGAGAAATCATTTCTTTGGATCCTAAGTGCATCCTCGCTCGGAATGAATACGTTCAATCAGCTTCAGTTTTTTTTCTCTCTTTATCTCTCATTCGTTCGAACTTGTACAATGAGCTGCTTTTTTTTTTCACACAAAAGGCGCGTGTTTTTTTTTTCTTTTTTTTTTTCGTCTCGGTCCAAAACTTTCCTGTCAATTATTCTATTATTCGTTTTTCTTTCATCGCTCAAATAATTACGAGACAAATGATGGTTGGAAGTGAAAAGAAGTCGCACAGTTCGAACGAATAGAATTTTAATACCAAAATTCATCGAAATATATTTCGAGCGAAAAGAGACAAAAACAATAACGGTCGCACGCACTCGAGTCGTATTCATCAGAATTATAATTATAACGCGAGAGGCAAAATATTCGAGCTAATTTCTTCGTAAGGAGACGTTTGTTTTTTTCGAGTGAGACATTTCGTTGAAAGACGAGGTCAGCGCTCCTTTCGTGAAAAATATGAAACGCAATAGCTCGAATTATTAATTAGCAATTGGAATTGCACGTGTCACGTTCGATCGTGTTCGATGTGCTGCGTGTGAGCGAAGATTGATTCGGGTCGCGGAATGTTGATTTTGCGCCGTTCACTTTCAGTTTATACAGTGACGGGGGTTATAAAACGGGAGAAACTCGAAACGAAATGCCCGATAAAGAAACGTCGCGAGAGTATCATTGAATTTGATAACAGCATTTTCGTCGCGATTTAGCGTTTTTCGGCGAGTCGATGGTATGAATTTTTCGTTGTAAATAAAAAATGATCGATCATCGTTGACACACGACGAGTTTCGCTTCGGCGTTGACACGCCGGTGGGGCGCAGAGCGTCGCGTTTCGCAAGGACGACTCTGTTTTGAATTATTCGCTACGTGCTCGAACAAGCGCGTAATGGCAGGTTATAACGGCGGCCCGATGATAACACAGGTTTGCAATTACCTTTTCAAATACTGTTCCTGGTAAAACGTTTCTTTTGTCATATTCGTAGTAAGAAAGTTCAAGAAAAGATAGAACACAGAGTGAAACGACGTTGACAAGCGATCGGTCGCTTATTAGTTATGACCATTTTTTTTAAGCGACAATTATTGAGCGATACTGTAAGTGTGCTGTTCACCGATTAATAACGACACGAGGAAATTGAAGAGAATGACGTCATACCAAGAGAAAAGGCAGCGAGACCCGCTATTGGCTTTTTTTGACATTTCGAATGTGGGTGTTTCGACTCGTTGTTTCGATCGGTCCAAAATATATATCCGTGTGTCTCCGCGCCGCTTCCGTGATTAATTTATTTTTGAATATTAGTCACGAATTATATCGCGAATTTGACGAAATATATTAAAATCGATTCGAAGTGATTTTCCTGCTTTTCTAACCTTAAAAAATACCGAATTTTATTTATTTCTCTTAATCGATTATTCCGTCGTGATAAAAAAGCCCTGAGACCGATTTACAGAGCTGTAAGAACAAGTTTTATTTGTGACGATGAATCCTCGACTAAAAAGTGTACGTGTTTTATGTTCGTAGATGGAATTTCACATGAAATCTTCGGGACCTTCGCGGAAGGCTGACTCGAGAATTGGCGCCGAAACGATACTAGAAACGACCACGCCGCTTGGGTAATTATTTTTACTAATTTCTGGCATATTTCGTCGTTATTTATATCGTCGAATATCGAAGAACGATAGAAAACGTTGATTCGGACCAAAGAGATGAGTGTTTTTTCTTTTTTCGTAAATTACGAAATAGCAAAGTGATCGCCGCGTTGTTTTTTTTTCGTTTTTCGATTTTCTCAACGATTAATCCACCCGCTCTCTTCCGCCATTACTGTAATTCTTCTCCCTTTGAACCTGTCACGTGTCCGAGCGAGTCGGCCTATCTCGCTGGTTCGCGTACAATGGAGCGAGCGGGCGAGCGAGTGAGCGAGCAAATGTCTGTTAAAATTTGAAACTTCCAGGCTGAGTGCCAGGCGCTCGTGCGCTACGGCCGGCGCATCATTTACTCGCAACTTGGTTATTTTCAGCCCATTTGACCTACTTCTAAGACCTAACGCTGCCGTACACACGTACACGGTGAATTGTTGAAAAGAAAAAAAAAAAAAAAAAAAAAAAAAATAGAAAAAAAAAAGATAGAAAGAAACGCGTGACTCGCGATATTTCTCATTGGATCGAACAGTTTCGTCGTATTCGATGAAATTGAGCTCGCCGCTAGAATTTCGGCGAGTCCGCGAGAGGGAGCGCGCGCGTGTTTTATACAAAAAACAAAAATTATGTTTTTCGATAAACATTTCGTCGATTTTCGATTTTTTTCTCGCGAATATAATGACAAAACGTTGATTTTTTTTTTTTTTAAATTGTTTCAGGAGTACCGTAGACAATTATGGGGCTTTTCAATCGAAAGATCCGATTTTGTCGATCAGCAAAGACAATCACAACAACAAATCTCACGGGGATCCGGGTCATGGCTCCGGTGTTCATCATCCCACATCGTTAGTATACAGCGATACTCGAAATTATCGATCGAGCAACGACGAGATTAATCGTTCGATCGATATATTATTTTTTCTGATATATTGTGACTATTTTAATTCCGGATGATTATTCAAGGTATTTGGAAACTATGATGCACTTGTTCAAGGGCAACGTTGGCTCGGGCATCTTTGCTCTGGGTGATGCTTTCAAAAATGCTGGCTTATTGCTCGCCCCACCCTTGACTATTTTACTGGGCGTTATTTGCGTTCACGCGCAACATATTCTCGTACGTATTTTTGTTTTTTCATTTTTTTAAATTCTTTGACACTCGTCTTACTGAGAACTCATGAAATAATAAATAATCAGGGTGTCCAACGACCTGAAAAGTCATGAAATATCTTGAAATTTCATGAAATTTACATCGAACTCTAAAAAAGTCTTGAAATGTCATGAAAAATGATGATTTAACCTGATTCCTACGAGGTTCTCGCAGTTTTCATCATTTTGGATAAAAATTATGCTCTGAAAAAGGAAAAAAAAGTTATCGAAAGAATTCAAAAGAAATAAAACTTGAAAAGTCATGAAATTTTTTGAAATTTCATGAAATTTACATCGAACCCTAAAAAAGTCTTGAAATGTCATGAAAAATGATGATTTAACCTGATTCCTACGAGGTTCTCGCAGTTTTCATCATTTTGGATAAAAATTATGCTCTGAAAAAGGAAAAAAAAGTTATCGAAAGAATTCAAAAGAAATAAAACTTGAAAAGTCATGAAATATTTTGAAATTTCATGAAATTTACATCGAACCCTAAAAAAGTCTTGAAATGTCATGAAAAATGATGATTTAACCTGATTCCTACGAGGTTCTCGCAGTTTTCATCATTTTGGATAAAAATTATTCTCTGAAAAAGGAAAAAAAAGTTATCGAAAGAATTCAAAAGAAATAAAACTTGAAAAGTCATGAAATATTTTGAAATTTCATGAAATTTACATCGAACCCTAAAAAAGTCTTGAAATGTCATGAAAAATGATGATTTAACCTGATTCCTACGAGGTTCTCGCAGTTTTCATCATTTTGGATAAAAATTATTCTCTGAAAAAGGAAAAAAAAGTTATCGAAAGGATTCAAAAGAAATAAAACTTGAAAAGTCATGAAATATTTTGAAATTTCATGAAATTTACATTGAACCCTAAAAAAGTCTTGAAATGTCATGAAAAATGATGATTTAACCTGATTCCTACGAGGTTATCGCAGTTTTCATCATTTTGGATAAAAATTATTCTCTGAAAAAGGAAAAAAAAGTTATCGAAAGAATTCAAAAGAAATAAAACTTGAAAAGTCATGAAATATTTTGAAATTTCATGAAATTTACATCGAACCCTAAAAAAGTCTTGAAATGTCATGAAAAATGATGATTTAACCTGATTCCTACGAGGTTATCGCAGTTTTCATCATTTTGGATAAAAATTATTTTCTGAAAAAGGAAAAAAAAAGTTATCGAAAGAATTCAAAAGAAATAGAACTTTCCACTCTTTACCTATTCTAAATCTCGTTGCTCACGAACTGTTTTCTAAAAAATTTTTAATCGTATATATTTTTTGTTGGTAGAACATACACCTTTTTTCGAAGAGCAGAATGAAAATATTGAAATTCTGAGAAATTTTTGTATTTTTATACCAGCAACTGATCCATAATCAGTTGTTGAAAAAGTTTATATTCCTTGGCCGAAAAGTCCTTAAAAATCGTGAAATTTTATTTCCGTTGAAAATCAGATAGCCTGAAACAATATGAAAAAAATATTGCTAAAGACGTGTTGGTGGATCGAATAAAAACTGAAGCTTTAATTGGCCGTTATTGTTTCGCAGATAAATTGTAACGAGGAAATTTGTCGTCGGCTGGGAACGACGAAAGACGCGCGACCAGGATTCGCAGGAACGGTTGAAATGTGCTTCGAGGCGGGTCCACTTTCGCTTCGTAAATATTCCGTTACGATGAGGTAATTCAGTGCTCCCGGGAGTTCTCTCTCTCTCTCTCGTTATTTCAATCGAGCACGTTGCTAGCACATTTTCCATCAACGGAGATAAAAATGATGAAAAATTAGAGATCTACGATTTCTAAGAACTCGGACGATACGTTTTTAACGCAGTGGATTCGCGTCGAGTGAATATTCTCGAACGGATTAATTATCATACGATAAAAGATTAAGAATTTTTTGCCTTCGAAGTGCGGTGAGCGTTGATCAAAGAGAAGGGTGGGCGCGAACTTCTCACATTTCTGTGTCGCTTTTCCAATAAGATCCACACGCTCGTTGGAATCTGCACGAGAGAAAAGTATTTTTCATCGGATTCGCGTGAGCATTCTCATTGAACTTGAAGCACGGGATTAAAAACGTTTGATACAACTTCGATCAATTGGCTGAATTGGCTATGAAGCCAATTCGAGCCGACAACCGGAGATCATTTGAACAAGCAAACTTTGTATCTGGTTCAATCTTGAATTTTTTGTCTCAATTTGTAGAAAGACCTTGGGGGAGGGGGGGGGGGGGAGAATTGCATATAAAAACGGGGGGAATGTCAGACTGCGAGGATTGACGTGATCGACTAGTTTTTTTTCTTTCCTTTTTTTAAGATTCGCACTTTTATTCGCATTTTTTTTTTTTTCTGTAAAATTGCAGTATACAACGGGAAAAATATCGCATCGGGCTCGTTCATTATCAAAATAAAACAAATCACTGTGTGCAAACTGAAAAAAAAAAACAAAAAAACAAAAAAAAACCACTTAAAACGAATAATTATTGAAACTCTTAACGAGAGAATCGAAAACAAAAGCAAAGAAAGACACGTGGCAGTACGATCGTTGATAATGTAAACGGCGAATATACATTTTCAACGAAAGATGAGAAACTCGGTGTTAAAAATATCGAATCAACTATCGAGAGCGTTTGCATTTCAGAAAATTGGTTAACATATTTTTATGTGCTACACAATTGGGATTTTGCTGCGTCTATTTCGTCTTTATTTCTACCAATATGAAGCAGGTGAGAATCATATTATTTATTATTTTTCTTCGTAAATCACTCATTTCTAAATAAAAATCATCTTTCGTCATAAAAATAATTTATTCAAATGAATATAAATTTGTCATTGGCATAGACACGCACCGGTGCGTTGATTTTTTTTTTTTTTCTCTAAAATAACTGTAACGTTCAATTAATCATCAGTTTTCGACGTAAAAGTATGAAACGAGATTGTGTCAAGGTAAAACGACAGCCTCGAAGTAGCCTCAAAAGTCTTTTCAATTGTGTATGCACCGAAAAGACTCGCGAATGCTTTGAAACGGTGTTAAAGGGCTAATTGGAAAAAAAAAAAAAAAAAAAAAAAAAAACTCATTGATTCATTATGACCAACAGGTTCTTGACGGTTATGGTTTCAAGATGAACGTCCATCTTCATATGATCGTCGTATTGATTCCGATACTGTTGAGTACGTGGATACGAAACCTCAAATATCTTGTGCCAGTCTCGTCTATTGCGAATTTTCTCGTGGTCGCTGGTTACGTATTATCGATATATTTGATGAGCCAAGATTTGCCATCCGTCAAAGAGCGGAACTACGTTGCGGACTGGCGCGCAATACCGCTTTTTTTTGGCACCGTTATCTATTCGTTTGAGGGCATTACTTTGGTAAGTATCGCCAACTGTCTCGAACTTTATTCATTTTTCATTAAATAAAAAATGTTTGGTAAACGAACAAACGATCGAAACATCACGTTATACGGCTCTGAGTTGGTACAACAACGAGCTACTTTTTTCATGCTTTTTCAAACATTCGAAGCTGCAGATTAAAGCTTTTCTCTTTTTTTTTAATTAATTAATTTTTTAATTATTTTTCATTCAAAGACATTCGACTGAGAATTCTTGCGTTAAACTCTCTCGTCGAGTGGGTTTCATCGTTGTTGTACCAGCCACAGGCACCGAATCGAGCTCTCGATCGAATTTCGAGCGTGAGCTTCGATTATACATGTATGAATTAATTAATTATTAAGTAGGTAAGAAAAATATTTATAAACAATAATAACTCGATATTGAGACGAGTTTAATTAATCTTATTTATTATTTTTATTTATTCGATATAAGTAAGTTAGAGAATCATTTACATAAATAAAAGACATAAAAAAAATTGGTGAATAAGCAAGAAACAACAACGAAAACAAAAACAATGTGATAGGTGCTGCCACTAAAAAATGAAATGAAAACCCCGGAGAAATTCAGCAAACCTCTGGGAGTACTTAATGTTGGCATGGTCATTGTAGGCTCGATGTTCGTATTAATGGGCTTTCTATCATACTTAAAATACGGTGATAGCGTAGAGGGTTCTGTCACACTCAACCTTGACTCCTCGGCAGTTGTCCCGTCCTGGTAAGTAGTCCCTTCGAATTGAGTTGTTTCGTTTTTTTTCTTCTATTTTATTTTTTTATTTTTTCGTTATTTCAATTATATTATTTTTATTTTTCTTTTTCTTTTTTATCACACGTTTTTCTTCAAACCTACGTTTTTTTTATTTCCTCAATTTGCCTCACGAATTCTCTTTCCTCCGCTATCTCGTCATCGTACCATTTATCTCTATCTCTCCACTTTCCTCGTCCCTTTCTCGACTGATCTCGTCCGCGATATTCGAATCGATTACAGCTTCGCGTTGGCCGGATCCAGAGTATTTGCTCTCTCTCTCTCTTGTTACTTTTGACATGATATCGCGAGAACTGGATTACTCTCGTATCGGTTGTTCGATCGGAAAATCGGGCTCCGAATGAGCCATGAAAATGGAAAACGACTAAAGTAGACTCCGCTTCACAAAGGTATCGCCCGAAATCGTAGAAATTCCAGACATTTTTTATTGTTCAAAAGTATTACGAAACTGTTCGTTTCTTTTTTTTTTTTACTTTTAATTTTCAAGTTTTCTTTTTTTTTCTTTAATTTATCTTTTTGCTGACGCATCGTTCAATTTATATTTGTAATTCGATCCAACCAACGACTCCGCGAGTTTTATTTTTTCACCGAGATCGACGAAAAAAGGTTTTTTCCCTCGATCATCGGATTCTCAACGAGATCACGAAAAGGTCATTTTTCTCCTGGGTTTTCGCTCTTCGGGATTATATTTCAAGTCACGAAGAAGCAGATGGTTTTTGTTCGTATGAAAAAAAAAAGATGAAAAAATGAAAAAAACGTTATGGAATGGAAGGATGCGACAACTACAACGATGACGATTTAGATCGTACCGTGAAAAAATTGTCGACTGGGAGGAGGAGAAGGAAAAACACCCAAGGATTTTGCAGTTTGGATGTCGTAAAAAGAAAAGAAAAAAACATTCGCACCGTTAATCATTCCGAATGTTCAACGCGCATGAGTTTTATTATCTATGACGTAATCTCTCCCGCTCGTTCATTCGTTTGATGTGAGAAAAAATGAAAAAGTTTGTCCGAGATTCAGTCCTATGTCAAGCCGGTAAATGCTTTGGATGGAGATATCGAAAGATCAAGTAAAAATAAGCTTCATTATACAATTTTGTTTGAAAACAAACGAAAAAAAAAATTCTTTTCGAATGTATTTTTAAACGGAACATTGTTGGTTGCGTATAGAAAAGATTTTTGGGCAATGATCCTCGCATCGGGGCGTTCAATCATCCAAACTTTTACGAATCCTCTGCATTTGAGTTAATTCTCAAAAATTCCTCTCATCTAACAATAGTCTAGTTAATATATATTCTTTTTTTTTCTTTTTACGAATATACAAATTTCGCTTCATCATTGTTTCCGTTATTTCGGGACGTGTTTGTTTCAGGTTACCCCAGTGCATCCAAATTGCTATTTCTCTGAGCATATTGCTGACTTATGCGTTACAATTTTACGTGCCAATCGCAATTACATGGCCATCGCTGGTCAACACTTTTGGACCGTTTCGTTGGCCCGTCGTTGCCGAAATTTGCTATCGTTCGGCCGTATGCTTCTTCACTTGTGAGTATTCATGCCATTTTCTACTTTTTCTGGCCCTTCTAAAAATAGGTTTATTGAAAAAAAAGTCATATTCACAAATTATTTTTATTATTCTATTTCTATAAATCTTCATAGAATCGTGTTTATGAAAAATAGAAAGATATTTTGTATATTTATAATCGCGTCGAATTGAAAGATTTTTAAATCCATTTTTCCGACAACGTCAAAGTAAGAATTGCAATAAGTTTTTTTTTTTTTTCGAGCTCCACCAAAATTCCATTAACTATTTTTGATTCGTACAATTACGACTGAAACAAATACAGTTTTGAAAAAAAATGTTCAACGAATATAGATTTAGTTCGTTTAGCTCGTAATAAATTGAAAAAAAAAAACGCACGATGATAAAAAATGTATTTTTTTGTTACACAATTCGACAGTTATCCTGGCTGAGGCGATACCGCAACTCGGTTTATTCATATCGCTCGTTGGTGCCGTGAGCAGTACAGCATTGGCACTAATCTTTCCACCGATAATGGAAATGGTAATCTGCTCACAAAGGCCTACCACGAGCCTTAACACGATCATCAAAGATTTGTGTATACTTGTGATCGGAGTTCTCGGTTGTGTCACAGGAACTTATCAGAGTGTCGCATCGATCGTTGAAGCATTCAGCGTGCAATGAGGTACGTTCCGATGTGATGAGGGATAAGATAGAGACGGGGAGGATACGATTCACTCATCTCATCCGTAGCAATCGTCGTAATCGCGTCAACTGTGCTGACGTTAACCGTGACCATTTTTTTTCATTCCCAGATCATCGATCGTATTTATAGCGACCGTAGACTTTAGAGAGACGATGGATTCGTTCATGTGTGGAATTTGTCAAATAATAATCCACAGGGGTTGAGAAATGTCAATCAAATTTCACTCTCAAGAACGATCGATCTCCCCCTCCCGTCACCACCAACCGGGCGAACCAAGGGCTCTCGATTCGACTAGAGCAATTAGAATAGCTTGCCATTCTTGTAACAGGCAAGTTGTTGTTGTTATTATTATTATTATTATTATTATTAATATAATTATCATTATTATGATTAGTATTATAATTATTGCTCATAAAGAATTATAGAAAGACGATTGGACGAAATAACTGTAAATAGTGTGATAAATCATATATCGCGGCGTGATATTATCATAGATAAGTGTAAAATTAAAAAAAAAAAAAAAAAAAAAAAAGAAAAGAAAAAGAAATAATTCATTACATGATAGCAAGATATATAAATATGCGTATGAAGGATCGTTAAAAGTTGCATGTACGCCAACAGTTGAGAAAAAAAAATCTCGGGAGAGATTTTTGCCACGCTTCGTGTACATTATTGTAAGAAAAGAAAGGATGACAAGAAAGAAAGAAAATAATGCACACGTTAAGTATCTAACACAACGAGTATCGAGAAAATTGGCAGAGTATCATGAACGAAAAAAACAAAAAAGCCGCAAAAGACAGTGGACCAATAGGGGGTTTTCTCGATCGAGTGCTCAACTCCGCTAGTGCCAACTACCTCAAAGTCTTCCAGCCAATCCTGACCCCGATTTTGGAAATTGGCCGAATGGGATTTGTCGGGGAGATGAAAAAATGATATCAAGTCTCGCGATATAAACCTGCTATAGAATAATTATTTTAGACATGTAAGCTTGTACGAGAGGAGAGAAAAAAAATATATAAATTTTTGTCTATCGTAACTCGCAGACTCGACTCTGTCGTTCGTCCTTTCATTTTTTAAGATATCTCCCGTGCTACAATAAATCAAACGAAAATAATGCTCGTGAAGTTCTAGTCGTTACACCCGACAAAATTAACTCGATTAACATTTTTTCATCGTACGTTTTTAGCTCGTAACTAAAGAAAATACAAATTTAACATTTTATTTTTCATATATTTCTTCTACGAAGACCAACTAAAATCGCTTTACCGAAATAATTGTATATCGAAAATCAGTCTTTAGAAAAAAAAAAAAACGGTACACATAAAATATATGATCGAAAAAAAAGATAATATACATGTACAAAAGAAAAAATGGGATCGAAATATTGGTGTAAAAGCGGAGCAAAGAGCGCCGGTGGAAACATATTTTGAAATATGTATTTCTTATCAATACTCTAACGGGGTATCCGTCGAAGACGGAGATTCGAGGGCGACCTCTTCGTAATCACGCTCCAGTGCCGCTAAATCTTCACGAGCTTCAGAAAATTCACCCTCTTCCATTCCCTCGCCGACGTACCAATGGACGAATGCTCTTTTGTTATACATGAGGTCGAATTTTCGATTTAATTTTGCCCAGGCCTCTTCGATCGCGGTGGTGTTCGAGAGCATTGACACGGCTCGCTGTACCTTTGATGAATTTTTCTTTTATTTCCTTATTTTTTCATATTTTAAAATAATCATTTGAAACAGATTTTGTAATCGAAATAAAACAAGAAGAGAGGTAAAAAAAAAAAAAGCTTGAACCGTATTTTCTGGTAAAATAAGGAGAACGCGTGAATTTTAATCTCTTGGAACTCAATCGTATCAGAGAAAAATACACAGAAGGATTTAAATCGTTCGAACGACTGATAAAGCGCCTCGAGAAGATAATTTTGAGATTGAGGCTCCGGTTAAGAAATAGATCGAACGAAAAATTGGTAAAATCAGAGAATTTTGAACAGAAGAATGAAAATTAAAGTATAAGATGATTATTACTTTAGCCAAATCGCCACCGGGAACCACGGTGGGCGGTTGATAATTGATGCCAACTTTAAAACCGGTCGGACACCAATCGACGAAACGTATGGAACTTTTGGCTTTCATAGTAGCAATCGCAGCGTTAACGTCTTTAGGAACAACGTCACCGCGATACAACAAGCAGCAGGCCATGTATTTTCCCTCTCGTGGATCGCACTTGACCATTTGATTAGCAGCCTCGAAGCATTCGGAGGTTATTTCAGCGACCGACATACCCTCGTGAAAAGCTTTGTCGGCCGATACGACAGGCGCGTAAGTTGCCAATGGAAAATGTATTCTCGGATATGGTACTAAATTCGTTTGGAATTCTGTAAGATCGACGTTCAGAGCACCGTCGAATCTCAATGAAGCGGTTATCGATGAGACCACCTGACTTATCAATCGATTCAAATTAGCGTACGACGGACGTTCGATTCCAAGTTTACGACGACAAATATCGTAAATAGCTTCGTTGTCGACCATGAACGCGCAATCCGAATGGCTTATGGTCGTGTGAGTCGTCAATATTGCGTTGTAAGGCTCGACCACCGCTGTCGATACCTGCCCGTCGACCAGAATGTCAACAACAATTATAGTTAATCGTTTATTTTTACATATATATAAAATAGTAGGCGGTCGATCGATGAGGAAAAAAAAACGGCAGCGAAGGCGCAGGAGCGTACCTGGGGAGCCGGATAAACGACAAACTCGAGTTTACTCTTTTTCCCATAATCCTCCGATAATTTTTGCATAAGAAGCGATGTAAAACCGGAACCAGTACCACCACCGAAAGAGTGAAATACGAAAAAGCCTTGAAGACCCGTGCACAGATCGGTCAGACGTCGTACTCGATCCATCACCGAATCTATCACCTCGCGGCCTATCGAATAATGACCCCGCGCGTAGTTGTTTGCCGCATCTTCCTTTCCCGTTATCAATTGTTCCGGATGGTAGAGATTTTTGTACGCACCAACTCGCACTTCATCTAAAATTGTAATAAATAATTCATCGTTCAAAAAGAAAATAAAAAAAAGCTTTTTTTCTTTAATTCTCCTGGCGGAGGGTCATTTTTCAATTTATTGAATTTTTTACTCACCGACTACCGTAGGTTCGAGGTCGACCATCACGGCTCGAGGTACCATTTTTCTGGAGCTCGTTTCGTTGAAAAATGTATTGAAACAATCATTCGTCCCGGATGACTTGTCCGATGGCATTGTACCGTCGGGTTGTATACCATGTTCGAGACAGTACAATTCCCAACAGGAATTGCCCATTTGAACGCCTGCCTGACCAACGTGCATTGATATACATTCGCGCTAAAAATTAATTCGAATATTATTTCAATTAGTCACTTTTTTTCTTCGTATCCTTTTTAAACGTATTTTTTTATTTCGCACGCGCACCATCCGACAAACACGCCATTTTTCGAGTTAGCTAAGTCAAATAATAATGTACTTTATACCAGTCGCAATCGTACCATTTTTTTTTCTCTTATTTATCGAAGCTGCCGATATAAAACTGTAAAAATAATTTTGCAAATAGCGGTGAGATCGAAACAGGATGTAAAAATATTGGTAGAAAAAACCGGTTAATTTTGGAGAACGAATGTATCGTTCGGAAGAATGTCAAAAACGAACTGGACTATTAAATCTGTTGCCAGGAACAACGTTCTGCTATTGTAAGTTACATTTCTTTGTTTTCTTATTCATATGAACCCAGGCATTTGTCGAATTTTTCGTATATAATTTATCATCATTAGGCGGCAATGACGAGGCAAAGTTGAAAAATTTTTTTTTTACTGTTTACAATTTCTTCTTGATAATGAATTTAAGAAAATTCATCGTATAGTTCTAAAGAGTTTGTTGAAATTTATGAATTATGTAACAACTTGAATAAATAGTATAAAATTAGTGCTTTTATATTCTAATTCAGGCTTAAATTTCTCAATCTTTATATACATTTCTTTCACAAATTCTACACAGAGAAAATGGAATATGACGATATTTCTCATCTACGTTAAAAAATCTGACGCGTAAGTTCGATTGCTCAAAAACATGGAAAAGTTCACTGTAGCATCGAGCGTTGGCTCAATTACGATATCTTCTTCCGACCATTCGGAACGTTCCGGTATGCTCGAGAAATCTGTAAAACAAACAAATATTTTTTCATATTTCAATTCCTCGTAACTATCTCATCGTTATTTATCATTTTATTTGTTTTTTAACGTTAATTCAGTCGGTCATTTACCAGCTCGTATTGATGAACACTTTGAAAACAATGTGACTCGAGTTTTTCTCGTGCAGCCCATTTTTAGACATTTCAACCTCATGAGTATCTAAAAAAAGAATTTTCATTCATGAGAAAAAAAAAACAAAAGTAATGCTAAAATTTTGATGAAAATGAGACAATCGTGTTTGTTGAAAGATTTTTTGGTCGAATAATGAAATTTTTCGGCGTTTTACCTCGACGAGTTCCTTAGTATGAAAGGGTTGAATGGCCGGAGAAAATTTTTCTTCAATTCTGGTCAAATGAACACCCGGATGTAACAAGCAATACGCCAACACTCCACCCAACATACGATCCAATACACGTCGATTTAAGGCTCCGTCGATGCGTATCCAGGGTCTCACTACCACTCTGATCTCCTCCGCTGTACTACAATCCGAATGAAATCATCAATCGGCATAAAAATAAAAATGCATTTACATATATGCTTGTGATTATTAATTTGTTTTTACTCGAGATCCAATTGTTTAGCCGCTCGATAAATGTCCTTCGTTGGTAACAAGCACGTTCGACTTTTCTGTATTTTCGATTGATTCGGTTTCGCTGTTTCGGAATCGTCAGGAGCCGCTTCATCGTTTCTCCCACATTCTTCGTTTTCCTGCTTTTCTTCCATCGCCACTAGTTCCATTGCCTCGTTACTGAAATGAAAACGGATAGGAAGAGGAAATTTTTCAAATCGAAACACAATTATCGGTGATTTTACGTTTTTCATAAAAAACTAATAATTTTTTCAGAACTCACCTCTCCAAGCTGTCGTTTATTTCATTGTTTTTGCTCGTTTGCCTTGTCTCGCTGGTCTCTTTGCTTTTCTCTTCGGAAACGACGTAAAGACTTCCGGGCGAAAGATTTTGATGAGCCTCTTTTTGCAACCGCATTATTTTATACGAATGTATGAGCCATGGATCGGCATAATTTTGATGGATATAACGAGTGTTCGTTACGCCGGATCGGAGTACCATTCGGCCTTGCTTCAAAACCGATAAAATGTCATACAGCTGTTCACCGAGGATGCTGTAAAATTTCGTCTGAAAATTAAACGAGAATAAACGGAGAATGAAAAACGTTGAGACTTTTTGGACTCTGATATATTTAACCATTGAATCGTTGATTGAAACGTACCGAAAGTTGGGAAAGACTAGCTCCGACTTCTCGTCGATCACGAATAAATTCGTAAACTCCGTCCAAGCAGCGTTTGAAAATGTCGGTTTCGGGCAGATCTTGCCTGAATTTATAATACGACGCTGTAGTAGTTGCTGCTTTTGGGAAAATAGCAAATTTTTTAAGATCAGCGATAATCGCGCTGTAATTTTGACGATTCAGTGCCAACAGCTCTTTCGGAGGTAATTCTAGCTCGCTCGATAAATCATCCGAAGGAGCATCAGTAGCAGAGGGTTTCTCGATGATCGAACGACGAAAGGAATAATAAATTTTGAACATATTCAGTACGAAGTACTCGTGAGCGTGGTGACTATCGTTCGAGGCAAGATCGTTCAACTCCTCGCGCATTTGCAGCATCGCTAATCTCGTGTAACGTTTTTGCATATCGTTTGTCGATTCGCACGTTCGATGATAAGAGGAGAGATTAAATTTTTCACAGTTACTTCGCTCGATAAGTTGATTCACTCGAACGTGATCGGATAGTACGTCACGATCGCTGGGATCGACGTGGTGAGGTAACTCCGTTTCCAACATTTGACAATCACTTTTATCAACGATCGCTGACAACAAGTCCTCTTCGTTTAACTGTTCGGGAGCTCTGTTACTCGGCTTCTCCTTACTCCAAGGTTCGATCTCCATGTCCAAATTATTATCATCCTCGGGATACGGGACGATGGGAACGGATGAATCTTGTTGAATCCTGGCGCGTTTGTTTTGATGGGAGCTCATCTCTGTTCGAAATCCCGAATTCTCGAAATCCTCCACGGTCAAACGAATCTTCGTTCCATCGATAAAACAAATGAGATTATCGTCATCGTCCTCGTTCTGCTGCTCCTCGATTTCGTCGTCACAGCAATTCTCCTCGTTTGAAAAAAACTCATCCTCCATCTCACGCTCGTAATCTGTCGGATTAATATTAGTTTCGTGAGAATCTTGGTGTTTTACGAGTTGAGGCACGATTTTTCTCGTTTCCAGCTCATTCTCGGAACAATTTTTGCTATCTTTGTCATCTTTGTTGCCTTGAGAGCGACTGGAATATTTGGAGCATATCGAAGATTTCTTATCCTGTGATTGGATACTTTTTTGGACATTATGTGTTTCGATACGAGGAGGCGGAGGAGTGAGTTGAGGCGAGGACGTAGCAGCTTTCGAAAGAAGCTGATCATCAGCCAGTGGTGTCGACTGCTGCTGCTGCTGCTGGGCCTGGGAACACTCGCTGCTCTCAAGAATTTCGTCGATATCAACGTGCTCCAAGTTCCTTAAGAGATCCTGATATCGGCGAGCAATCCTGATGTATCTTTCATCGTCTTTCTGCAACGTCGGATCGAGCATAATAATGTGTCGAGGAATTTCTATATCAAAGTCCAACTTATCGATATTGATGTAATCGTGAATGGCGGCGACGGTTCCACCATTTACCGGACAAGTTATCATGTCGTTAGTCTCATCAGTTGCCACCGGTTGGAGCTCACGTTCGCTGTAATGATTGGCCAAATGATCGAAAAACTGATAAGCTTCGTCGAAAGCGGTGTAGGGAAATTTTGTGTTGAATTTCTGAAGATAACCCGAGCTCAATTGATACTGCGAGCTGCTCATTGGCATACAGGCGTTCGACTGTTTTCTTATCGCAAAAGCATAATTTTTCTTTATAGTGACCATTTGATCGGCTCGAATTTTGGCCATAGCGCTTCGCAACAACCACTCGGGATATTGTTGATAAATACGAAACAATTGATACGCCCAGGATCTTCGATCTTTGACGCAGCACATGGAGCTGTGAATTACGGAATTGATGGTCGACGAGTGTATGTCGTTGCTCGTTTCGTCGTTGAAACTCGTTAGGCTCGTGCCTGTGCCTCCTGCTGTTCCTCCTCTACGAGGATGTTTGACACGATTGAAGAAATGAAATTCCTCGACGGTTCGCGGGCTTAGATTCAACGTTGATCTTCCGATGTCCGATATGTCGTAATACTTGTTGGCGATGTGAGTTACCAGATCACGAAACACGAGATTAACTTGCTCGTAATATTTGTGAGTTCCCCAATGTTCTCTCTTCAATTGATCGATTTTATCCCCGAAGCGACGTCCGACGTAAAAATCCTGCTTCAATTCCTCAACTCCGAGAGTCACGCTGTGATGGGTTTCGGGCTTTTTGAGCATGTACAAAAGGCGCCTCTGACAAGCCCTTGAGGTTTTGTTGTACGATGTCAACGAGTACGAGCGTAAAACATCACGAACCGAAGTGAATCCAATCATTTGTTTACGGGGCTTTGGACACAGATACATCATCGCTACTTTGCAAACGAGCAATATATTGTCCTCACGGTTGTCCCAATCGACTCGAAGTTTTTCCATACGTTGAAGCGCGCTGTTATCAATCTCGTCGTATTTAACTCGTCCCCGAACGTGCTTCGGACGCGCTGACACGCGCCTTACGTACGATCGTTCTCTGTTGGCTGCTCTGCCGCTTTTCAAACCGCTCAGTTGAGTGCCGCTGTTGTTGTTCACTTTAGACTTTTGGGATGAGCCTTTTGTCGGTTCATTTATAAAACAATAAACAATTTATCATCATTCATTTCGAGCATTTTCTTCCTTTAACTACATAAAATAATAATAATGAATGATCCTTACCACGAACGCCACCGGTGGATTTTTTGGTCAGTGTTTTTCTCAGGTCTATAGCATCGATCGTGATGGGACCGGTAATTTTTTTAAGACCGTGATAGTCCGTGAATTTGAAAGTTTTTGATTTGACTCTCGACGACTTCGAGTCACTGCTGCTCTTCTCGCCATCTCCACTGCCGCGTTTAATCTCGGAATTCGTGGTTTTTTCACGGGATTCGACAGGCCCCGAATCGGTACGATCGGAGGGATAACTCGAGGATTCGGAGCTCCAATTACGCTTCAAATGGGCGAAAAATGCCGAGTCGATTCCAGCTGCGCCCATACGATCACCGGGAACGTTACCGTTGTCCATCATATAAGCTTCTTCCGGTGACCGTGGTTTAGTTGCCTCGATCATTTCGTTCTTCTTAGTAAGATCCTCGAGGACGATGTCCTCTCCTTGAACGACGAGACGACCTCCCAAACGGGTATTTACACAGGTGGTCCACAATTTGTACCAATATTTGTCGACCGTTTGAAGCGTGGTAAAGGCGTATCGTATAACCGGGTATATTTTAGCCTCAATTTTGTGGTAATGAGCCGCCGACGATGTCGTATCCATGAGTTGAGTTTTCCGATTTAGATAGATAAAAAGTTTATCCTTTTCTTTGAACTTTTGTGGTCCGAATTGCAAGAGACCGATGTAACACAATCGGATCACAGTGTCGTGTATACTGAATATGTATTTACGACGTAAGAGCAAAACGTTCCTGATCGGTGCGGGAATGTCCTTCACCAGTAAGTGCTTTCGTATTGGATTATTCAAGTACTCTTCCAGTTCCGGTACAACGTAGGATACTTTGTGAAGTTTGAAGAATATCGACAGTGGCATACGAAGTAAAATGTCACACATCAAAGCCCATCCGGTTGGCCAACCTTTTTTCGCACATTATTTTAACGATTAACGTTGATCCAATTTTCTAATAAATATATATCAATATCTACAACAATAACGAATATAATTCTCGTATTCTTACCATTGTGCTTAGGTAAGGGGGGCACAAACATTTTCCAACCGATCTCCGTGTTGTATATTTCACCCATATCCTTTTCCAACTTATCATCGATCGAAACTCCCTTGGTTCGCAATACTTCGATCAATTGATCGTGAGACTCGGTAGGCTTACCGGGATGTTGATATATTATGTAGAAAAGATAAGTATGCAGAGTTTGCATACGTATAAATTTTGGTGCGTAACCATAGCGCAAGCCTGCTTTCTAAAAAGAAAACAAAAAATTGGAATTCATGACCAGAGAGAAAAAGGGAGATTCGTATTTTTTCTTACCCTATTGTAGACGAGATCGGGTGGCAACGTTTTTTTCGATACCTCGTCTTTTCCACTCAATTCGTCAATAATTTCCATTTTTTCCGGTGCCTTATCCCCCGCCACTTCCAATTTTTCATCATTAGATTGCAATACGGTTTTAACTTTTCGTCCTCCGCTGAGACACAACTTTATTTTAGCCTGTTCGACGGCTGATCTTATCACCGTATGATTCACGTCGATACTCGCATCGCATATAAAAGTTAAACCTTTTTTCTTGTTGTTCGTGCTCAGAGTCAGTTTTATGTTTTTTACCAAATTGTCCTTTGCCAATTTTTGTAACAATCTTATCAACGATTTCTTGTCGATTTTAACATCGTATCCTTCTCTTTCCTCATCCTCGGTTATTATCTGAATACATTCAACGTACAAGCAAAATTAATGTCTCAATGCAAGTAGAATAAATGATCTTTTTCTTCGGGAAAACGCGTAAAGCGATATTAGAATAAGAATAATTTACCTTCATCAATTTGGTCATATCGTCGATAACTTTGTGCTTTTTAACAGCTTCGACAATAATGTTGGCACGTTTGAGCAGCCGGTAAGTGACGTTGGATATGGTATTCGTCATATCGGCGCCAGGCATATTATTCAGTGAAATAATATCGTTCGAACAAGGTCGTTGCTCAGCAGATTGATCGATCGACAGCTTTTCTTTCAGTTCGTCGATCTTCAAATTATCTGAAATATCTTTTTTGCGTATGTTTAACTTGCGTCGTTTGACCGCGACAACCGGAAGTTGTTTCGACTCAGCCACGTTAAAAAAGGTTTTCTTGTAACTTCTTTTCAGACCCGTCAATTTGTATTTGCCAAGAATTTTTCTCGCCGCATCCAACGAACTGGAATCGTCGTTTTGCCCGGAAATCGATGGAGCAATATCATTCTTTGTCTCTGTTTGTTGATTTTCGCTCGACAATTTTAATTCTTTTTCGTTAACATCAGTGGTAGACTGCTCTTCGATTTCGACCTTCGTAAATTTTTTCATTTTCGACATTTCGCGCTCAAACTGTTCAACGCGAGCTCCGTTCTCGAATTTTCGCGATACGTACTTGGTCACACGCTGGCGACCCATGTCGTGCATGTACATAGCGATTATGTTCATTTTTGATAAATTACGAATAATCGAGCGGGCCTGTAAATTTGGTAATCCCATTTTTATCGCCAATTCCGTTTGACTAAGACCTTCGTTTCCACTCGCTTCGATTATTACGTTTGCTTGTTTCAAAAATGATACCGAGTACTCTTGTTGACCGATGTCCAACTCTAAATTTCATAAAAATATACATTATTTCAGATTCGTTATTCTCGTCCAATAATTTTATGCGCAGATACTGCGACAACAGTCGTCGGTATTCTTCTCAATTCTTACCGTAAGGATCTTCGTCGTCGATTACGAAAAATTCATCCTTCCACAAATCGTTTATATCCATGTTCGGATCCATGAGCTGAACCACTCTCAATGATTTCTCCTTTGCACGATTATTTTTGCACTGCCACTCAGCATCAGGAGCTTCCGGATACAGAGTTCGCCAGGGTACAAGCTACGGAAAACATGAAATTATTGATAGATCTCGCGCCATGATTCATCGACCAAATGAATCTCCTCTTTGATACACCAAAAGTATACAAGAATCCCGTGAAAAATGAGTCGT
This sequence comes from Campoplex capitator, assembly GCA_037576405.1. NCBI lineage: Eukaryota > Metazoa > Arthropoda > Insecta > Hymenoptera > Ichneumonidae > Campoplex > Campoplex capitator. The sequence continues at coordinate 3,470,896 of JARBWI010000021.1, forward strand.
TTGTGATGAACAAATAAATGAAAGTATCAGAATTTGATCATAATACTTGTGCGTGGCCACGACTCACCAGATCGGTTTTGACGACTTTTTGAAAGAAAGACGTTTTGAACAATTTCTTGATGGAATTCTTTATGCCCAATTCCTTCTTGATCTCGGAATATTCGGCAACTTGATTCGGACGGGATTTCAAAATTTCTATTACTTTTTCAGCGAGAAAGATGACCTTGGGCTTTCGCTCGACATAAAATCGTGGCAAATGTAATAAACTTCCGCTGCAACCTTGGCCGTTGCTCTTCTGATGATGCGTCTGCTTAGTAATGAGTTTGTGTCGCAATAAGAATTTTCGGTGATAGAACAACGAGCTTGGATCTTCTTTGAGCAAGCCCAGACTCAATTTTCCTTGGGTCACTTCGCCATGGTATCGTGATCTGCCGACTCTTTCCAGAAAACAGTACTGTATCGGAGTTAATTCCAGAGTCGGACTCACCGATTTGTCCATCAGAGCGTTCTGTCTTGCTATCTGAGACGCGACTATCACTAATTTTCTTCCATACTTTGCCTCAGCTTGGTGCACAGTCAAGTCCCGCACCTCATCGCTCACATTTTTTCGTGTATAATACGTCGAGCAGGAACCTTTTATTCCATTTTTCCAATCGTCGATCGAGCAATGCTCGTAAATATCGTCCGGCGCTTCTTCCTAAGAAATACAAATTTGAAAATTTGCAACGATAACGGCGCTTTAATTTCATTACTCGGGGGAACTAAATCAGAAACTGAAAAATGTCAAAACTTATTCATTCTCAGACAAATGTATAATTGAATCAATCAAGGAATGTGGAGGAGACGAGGGTTATCAAAAAAAATGTTGGAAAGTTTTTGAGTTTAAGTTTACAATCTAAAGTGTGAAACGACAAACTTTGGATGCTTCTAAGATTTTCCACACAACTATCTATGGTCTCGAATGTGTCTTCAATATTTTCATAACTTCTCCATCAAAAAACACGTTGGCTGCACGACAATCTTGAAGGAATGTTTTTAATTTCATCTCATCTCTCCTGCGCTGCTTGCCGTAGCAATAGACTCACCGATTCGAGAATTATTCCAAGATCAGGATCAACGAACTCGTAACGGTCGAAAATAATGAGCTTGTCTCGCTCCTTTTCCAGAAGAAAAAATGACAGTTGTCGAACTTGCAAGATTATATGCCATACTTGCTCCTTTAATCCATTGGACGGAGCAACCTTTTCATGAAATCTCAGCGCTAGACGATCCCATAGCGCTATAAAAAATAGTGAAATAGTTTTAAACTCCAAATTGTGTTGAGATACAGTCCTTTTAAAGGTTTTCGATCGATTGATTAAAGAGACCAAATTTCTCGATGATACCGCTCATTACATTGGTTTTAACTGAACCAAAAGAATTCAAGACTAACCTTCCAAGGTTATACCATCTAACCCTTCGAGCGCGATCTCATCGATCACACAGTCAACCAAATTCATTGTTAAAAACAAATCCGATTTTTTCAATCCCGGTAACAGCTTTTACAAACGTCACAATGTAAAGACACAACAATTAAACTCGTTGGTATTTCATATTTTAAAGAAATAACGCGTCCAGGTAATGACTATTCATATATGTTGTTGTTCTTCTTCTTCTCCTTTACTGGCTATCTCCCGCTTGTTCGTGAATGTGCAAATTCCATGCTGTTCTAATCTACGTTGCCGGTTGCGGCGTATTCGTATTTTTGTTTATATATACATATGTTACATATATCGAAAAACGTGTGCCGCATATGCTGCTTCTATCGCGTTGTGGCGAGTCAGCGAACTGTGTGTACGCACACACCACAGATGCGTTTGATTCGAAAGATTCTGCGTGCGGATCGCGGGAGAAATAAAATTTTCATTCCAACGACGAATATCCGTCGGTAGCTTAATAATAATAGTACTACGACTTGTTGTTTGTTGTAACGAGAATAAAAGAAAGCATATATCATAAACACGAAAGAAAAATAATTCAAGTACAATATAAAGGTGAAACATCAATAGAGTGAAGTGTGCAAAGACGAAAAAAATGGAGTGGCTAAGGTGTAACAAGTGTTACGAAAGTTTACTAAAATCAAACAATAAATTTATTATGACTCTTTGCGGTCACATATTTTGTGGTTCCTGCTTATCCAGAGGTATTTAAAATCATTAGTATCTAAATAATCTCGAAAAAAAAAACGGTGCAGCAAAAAAAAAGTGCATATACGAATCCTCATGATGGATTTTTTCAGCCAATTCAAGATGCTACGAGTGCAGAACGGTTATTTCTCGCTCGTTGACATTAACGAAACCACCGAAACTCGAGACGATGATTAATTATTTTTCATCAACAACACGTATTCTACAGCAAACGACCAAAGCGATGCAGTTCCACGACGAGCAGCTCAACATTTGTTTCCGCGGTCTTAAAATATTGGTACGTTTTTTTTTTTTTATTTTTTTTTTATTTTTCAAAAAGAGAAAGGCATGAACAAATATTGGTACGTATATATATATATTATTGAAGTCGCCATCTGCCGCTGAAAACGCGCGTGACTTAACAAATCGCATAACGTTCATTATTCCTCGATTTAACATGTTTTTAAGGGAAAAAAATACGAGCACGGTAAGAGATGCTACGAGGAATCAAGAAGAGCAGTGAAATACGAGCAAACTCTGTGTCAAACAAAAGTGGAACTTTTAAAAAAAATGCTCGCCGATGTACAAGCTTTTAAAAAACAGTACAACCACCAACGCGTTTACATGACTCCATCAGTCAATATTCGTCACCCAATTTTTGAGACACCTCCGATTTCCGTAAGCAGTTCCAGGAGCGGTTGCAGCCGAAGAAGCAATTGGAACGTCGATAATACACCGCTCCAATCCAATGTAGAACGACAGCGAGATTTCGATGGATCTCGATCGTTGGGGGCTAAGTGGAAGCCGTCCTTGGAACCATCAGGATATTCGTGAGTCTTTGATGTCCTTCAATATCCTTGAAAATTCTGCAGAAGCGAATCGACGCGAAGCTGCGATCGTTATATATTCCCAATATGAATTACAGCAACTGCCGGAATGAGCCGAGACCCGGATGTTCAAACGCGTCTGGACGATCGATCTCGACTATGGACCCAGGACACACATCGTTCAAAACGCCAACGATCGTTTCTCAGAACGAATTCGTCGTTCCGAGCATTAAAAAAGTTCCTAAATCGGCAGTGTCCAGGAGAAAAGACTCGACGAAAGAATTTCCGAGACTCAGCGAAAGGAGACTCTGACACGATTCTCCGATTTTTTTTTTTTTTTTTCAATCACGATCGATCATTGTTCACAAAAGACGATCGATTCTCGTACCCTGTTTAATCATAATTGTCGAAAAAATATTCACTGATTTTAATATATTACAAAACATTATTTTATTAAACGCGTAACGACTATCAATAACGTTGACACTGACGCTGCAGCGCCGAAAATTGATTTGTTTTTTTTGTTCCAACAATTGTTTTTCCATACGTATCATTTATTTGTTGTTTCTCCGATGAGCCTCAAATAGCTCTCGTGTCGTGTTCGGCGCCACGAATATTAAAAGCCTCGAATATTTAAATACAGGAAGTGGCAGTGGTATTTTTATTTCTATTAGACACCCCTCCAAAGGCCACCTCCGTGACGCCGAATAATGGTTATTACGAAATGTATACTATAAACCATACAATAAATAAATTAACACGATCGCACGCTTTGCAACTGCTTTCTTCGCCCGAAACAACAACTTTTCTCGGGTCTCAAGAGGTTCTTCTTCTCCTATTTCAACGATTATCTATTGGACCTATGACACATTCGGGAATCCAGCATCCCTACAACTCACTCGAAAAAAAAAATCAGCAAAATCTGTACATCTTTATCAAATCACATCAACTCTCAGTATTTCGTTATTTCTTATCATTGATTGATTGATCTCGGTTCTATGTGGTCTGGTAGAGATGTACCTTGGTAGAGTCTGGCGAATGATACGAGTTGGTTGGTTGGTAGAGATTTTTCTTGGTTGGGATTGGTCCGTTAGAGATTAAGTTCTCTTTTTTTTTCGAGCCAGTTGTAGGGGTGGCGTTAAACCGAATCATTCAAGGCAATGAAAATGTGGTTGAAAAGAATTAAGTGAAACACATCGATGACCAATCGATTGGTGCAAACGGGAACAATCGCTAATTACTTCGTGTGCTGTATGTACAATATGTGAGAGAAAAAAAAACAAATTGGCGAATGATCCGACTGGTCACCGGAAATAAATAAAAAATTAAAATAATCATTTGAAGAGCAAATCTGTCTGTTTTCCCTTCGGTTCTTCATTTTTTGGTGATTTTATCTCTCTCTAATCCAGCGCCACCGAAGATTCGAGATGCGAGGCGTTTTGATTGTTTCGGATAATAGAATTTTAACGAAGGATAATTATGAAGCTTGCATCGTGCGTCGAATGCGACATATTCATCGCTACTTTTAGGTTTCATAATATCGAATAGATATAAAATATGCTTGGTGGACATTCGAGTGATCAGTCGCTTGCAAAGAGCAATCGCTTTTGAGAAATTTAATAACAAAAAAGAAAAGTTTGCGCAATACTGAAACAATATGAATTTCACTGCATCACTTAGATGCAAACTTCAGTATGACGGTGATGGGGTATGAGGATTGTGGATATTATATTTAAAAGACCTCCATGCTGTCAACGTCGAGACCAATGTCGAGAAAATCGTCGTTATAGTTTTGCACTCGACGCTGTCCAGGTGGTGGACTGGTGCAATGATGATGCTCTCGTGGCAGCGGTTGATGCTGCTGTTGCTGCTGCTGTCGTTGTTGATTATGATGATGATGATGGTGATGATTATTATGATGATGCTCGGAGTGATCAGGATCATCGGTAACGGGACTGGGCGGCGGATTTGAAACCGTTCGTTCGGAATCAGGTAAATTTCTGTCCATACCTTCGCCGCGCCGTAATCTTGCTTCTTCGGCAATTTGCCTCGTCGATAATTCGGCTCGGGTGAGCAAAGCTGGCAAATCTTTCTCGGAACCGTCTAAAAAAATTTAATGATTCATCGAATTGAAAAGTTTTGTCTTCAATCTCTTTCAAAATGAATAATGTCTCTTAAAGAACAGACTAAATTAAAGAGAAAGTAAAGATATTTCAATCGCCCGAATGAACTTCAAAATAGCGTGGATTTCATGAGGATGGAATAAACATTCGATTCGTCAACTCTGAAAATAAAATACTTACTCTCCAAGCTTCGCATCAATTCTTGCGTCTTTTGTCGACGATTCGAAGCATCTTCTTTTTTGCGCTGCTCAGCCGTTTGTTTCTTGTCCATCGAAAATATTTCTCTTATCTTTTCTTGCGGTATGTGTTCGTCGTTCTTCACGAGCCAGAGATAAATCCCGCCTGCTGTTCTTCTTCGTGATCCGTTCATTATCAACATTCCACCTGCTTCCTCGATTTTTCTCGTTTTCTCGTAAAACTCGATCGCCTCTTCTTTACCTATTATGTCGACCACCCTTTCTGTACGGACATGACCACAATGAGAAATACATTATTTTTTGAAAAATTACACAAGAATTTCTAGACAGGAAATAAAATATTAGGACTTTTTTTTGTAGTCGAGAGGTTGCAAGTGCTTCTTTCGTGTATTTTGTTACGAATAGAATAGAAAAGTTTTGTTAATTGGTTCGAATATTTTTCTGACATTGAAATGAGGGGAGAACGAGTTATACGAATCAGTAAAAATAGCTAATTTTGTGCCATTTCAAGAAACATAAAATTTGTTCGAACGAGAAAATGGTGCGAAAAAAACGTTTGTCTACATAATTGCGCCATTTCAAGCAGGGACTATCGTGCGCTGCTCTTATTCCTTCATCTTCAACTTTTTAGTAGGAAAATTCGAACGTGAATGTCAAATGTAATATACTGACTTATGAGAGAATCCTTTTTTTCGTTAAGTTTCTCAGCTATGTCAGCGGCAACTTGATCGTCGGTTGATTCTCCATTCACACTTAATTCCGCCATTATTTTTACAGAGCCTTTCTGCTTGTCGACTTCCATGGAATTTCTTCTTTTTCCTAGTCTCAATTTGACGTTTTTTCTATCGGTATTAGTCCTCTTGTTGGTCAGTCTCGCGGGCGCTCGTCCCTCTTCCTCATCCTCCTCGGAACTATTATTCGTTTCCCCCTTTGCGCTCATAGGATCGTAGCGCAAAGGAAAATCATAATTTTCCACGTTACGGCCCTGATACAATTTTTTAGTGACGCCGCACGAGACAAGATTTTCCGTCAACGATTCCTCCTGCACTTGAGTACACCATATTTTGTACTTGTCGCTGCTTTTGTCTCTGCCGCTCTGCGATTCCATTCTTCTGCGCTTTATTTTCACCTTGGGTCTCTTGACTTTAACCAAACTGGAGTCAGAATCCGAATCACTCGCCGACGCCGATGTCTCTTCAGATTCATCCGTGTAATTATCTTTAGGTTGTTTGTCATGGCTCTTTGCTATATGCGGCCTTTGAAGTATGTTGTAACTACCAAAATCACTTATCCCCTGTGTACAAAAAACAGAAGTGTTCAAGCATTTACATATTTTCGGAATAACTGAAATGATCAATTTTTCATTATGATATACATTTTATGTGTACATAACATTATTATTATTTATTTTGCATTCTGATGAAGCCATGGAAAAATGAATGTTAATTGTTGAATCTACACATTTCGATTCCTTTAGTATCAAAAAACAAAAAGCAGAGAATCATTCCAATGGACATTTGCTTCCGAAGGAGCACATAAATGAATAAAAAATACTGCTGACCTCGTCATCGACAACCTCGCCGTCTTCGAGTTCCAAAATCTCTGCGTTCTCGGCGGTTTCGGCCTCCATTAATTTTGCTTTTACGTCTTATCTCGTTCTCGCGGTATTTGTTATTCCTTTGTAAATAGGAACAGTACCGTTGTTATTTCGAGCGTAGCTCGTCCTTTCTGCGTATAAGATTATCGTTGATAACTCTGGCACAGCCGTTGCCGCTGATACCGCGCGATCAATCAAATATATTTGCTTTCCGTATCGTATTATACCGATGACGGATTTTTACGTTGGATTTTAGACGTCGAGCTGCTCGCTATTTCTTTTTCTTTCTTTAACTCGTTCCACTCGAGATGTACATTTTGCAGTGTCGAGCAGCAGGGACGGGGGAGGGAGAGCAGGGACAAGGACGGCGACGACGAGAGATAGGGCTGAGCAGGGAGATCTGTAATTCCACGAGTTGACTATAGAAATATTGACCAATTCTAATCTGCTGCGATTTGTTTGTTAAACATGGTTAAGATATTTTAAACGTTTGTTAGATGACCTGTCAATTATTTTATTGTTCTTTTTAAGGTCCCTGGATTGGTACATGCTACCAAACAAACAATCCGCGGACTTTGATTCTTTACCTCCACCAGAGATGCCTCCACCGAAAAGGTTTTTTGTTATAAAGTTTCGTGCCTTGGCTAGATAGAATAATTGTTCCCAATGTCTCCTTATTTCTGTACTTTTCTTCAATAAAAAAAAAAAATATGTATAAGGTTTCGAATTTCATCTAAGCTGGTCACTATAGCGTACGTCCGTCCAGAGATGATCTCTGGTCCGTCACACTTGGACTACCATGTTAACGTAGAGGATTATTTTACCCACTGTCAAGCATCCTGCCTTACCGACCACGAATAATGATAATTTTTTAAAAATATGCAACATTCTTCTTGTCGATCGGTTTCTATATGACTATCTTAATACTTATTGGGGAAAATGTGCGAACCCTCTGTAACTTCATCGATATCGAGGCCTTGCTGTGACATTGGAGGAAACAATATGAGAGTAACTACAATAGCGCAAGTATATAAACGATCAATTGTCACGTACTTGTCCCGTTCGTGGAACAATAACAACTAATCAATTATAGATACGATTATTGAAAACATTATTGTTAAGCAGCTAACTGATAATGGCGCTTGCACGCGCCGAAAATATCCTGCATTTGAAACCAGCGACATCAACAATATGATTGTAACGATTTTCGGAATATATCAGAACGTGCCAATTTTCAAGTGCATCCTAACAATAATAGCAGCTCAAGGGCATACCGGTTAACTGGTTAATCATACACAATAGAAATTCAATTAGGTGATAACTTGAATAAAGGATTGTTTAGAAATATAGGAGACCATGGAAATACACGAGTTGGAAAAATGGTAATTTTGCCACCGTCCTTGTAACAGGCTCCACGAGCGACTGCGGAGCTGCTGGCGCGTACCAACGCGGGTAAAATGATTTTTTTATTGGTCACAACCGATTATTTGGTCCCTGGTCTACGAGTTTTCCAATTTAAAGAAGAATTTATATGATTCTTAAATCTTTCGCAAGTGACTGATTGACGGAAGTTCACTGCACTATTTAGATAGTTTCAAACATCATCGAGCAGGAACTATTAGAAATAAAATCCCGTTTAAAAAACAAAAGCACATAAAATGTTATGAAAGATGCTCATTCTTAAATCCATGCGATCGCAAACGTTAACTACCCCAGAAAAAAATGCTCTCCGTAAAAAAGAAACTTTCTACACGAAAATCTCTATCAGAGATCGAATTTTCATGAAAAGCTATAGCGAAGACCACACGTGGAAAAGAATTCGGTGTTCACAAAAAATTGATAAAAGTATGGCCTTGTGGCGTAGCCTGCACATTGTAGTCAGCACAGAAACGTATGAAAATCACTACCGCTCAAGGTCTTCTTGTTATTTAGAATTTTTTTTATTCAAAAACAGGATTTTATCGCAAATCTTCCAGTTCTCCGAAATATAAAAATCTATGAGTCATGGTTTTGGCTGAAAATAGTTGAAACAAAATGTTGAAATAAAGTTCTGGAAGCTTCTGGCGAGATCGACGAAAACGGTGGCAGCTTTTTATTCGCGAATTTCTATGTTTTCAAATGTGATCTCGTTTTCTAGATTGTTCTAGAAACAATAACGGCGCAATTGCGATGAATTTGCGAATCCGGTGGCCTTGGATGAAGAATAGAGAATCACAGCCTTCCGATGACAGCCAGCAACCTGCCATCGACTTCTATATAAGGCGAGCCATCGGGCAGCACGGACCCACACCCCCAGGAAAAACAGAAGACGTTAGAAGTGAGATCAAGAGGACCTTTCAACTAACGAACGAGAACCACACTTTTCGACACGTTTTCCATCCATTACACGGATCAACAGGACCAGACTTTCTTCGAAAGAAATATCCAGTTGGAATGATATTTTCTTTACCAGTGACAATCATTCAATAACGTTGATTTCTGTGAACTGTGAAGGAACTCTATTGAAGGAACCAAGGAAAAAGAAATAAACGAATAACCTAATAGGTAAAGTTGCCTTATCTATTTGAATGGAATGAATCAAATGGTTCACAAGCATACCTTAAACTGAATTGAATAAATATCCTAATTGTAATATACCATTCGTTACAGAAATTGAAATTCAAAATGCGTTTGACCGAAGATAATTGCCAAGTAGTGTACTGTTGTGGGAGTTTAGAAGTTAACGACAATAATACGGAACTCTTAAGACTTGCAGTAAAACTTCAAGGTGGAAGTGCTGTTTTATTAAAGCATTGCGAATATACTGACGAAAACAAACTACAATGGAAGAAGGGGCTCAAAAATAAACTAAAAAGTGTTAGCGACCTTCTTACATCTCAACCAAAGCCAATTTTACTTGTTGTGAATCCTTCAAGTTCTCCCTTTCTGCTCCTAAAGCGAGTTTTGAAAAAATATGATTTGTTATATTTCTTTTATGGTATTATTGTGGGTTTTGCAAATGCTCTCCCGGTTTTAATGACAAATATCCCAAGCCGTATGAGAGGAGAACAATTCGAACTGCCCGTTCTCGTACGAGAGGTGCTGAAAGAGGAATATTTGAGACCATTGGACGACATGGAATATGCTGTGGAAGTTCTGGACAAGGTTGTAACCACCTTGACACACAAGGCTCAGCTTATTGCAGTCAGCGACTCTTATGTAGAAGTTATGCTAAGTGGATTGAACGCCCAAAAACTCTTTCAAACTCATAAGAGATTTCAGGCCGCGGTAAGTGTTGAAATTTTTTGGGTTTTGAAAGAAATTGCAGGACGAGGACAACTTTCACTGCCAGATTTGAGAGACGCTTTTGGCCGTCTTGGCCCCAGAGGAATTGAATATTTATTAGTTGACGGACAGAACAAGGGAAAACTACGCATTGATGACAACTATCGAATGAAGGTGGACAAGCTACGTTGGATTGAACTACGGAAGCGACTAAACAACGAAGAGCAACCATTTATCCAACGGCAAGATGAATATATTGATGTTGGAGAAGAGTTTCCAGTTGATCAAGATGCAGTTGGTCGGGTTCCAGGTGATCAACATGCAGCTGTCCGAGTCCCAGTTATCAAGTACCCAATGAACTGGGTTTCAGATGAAGATGAAGATATTGATGTTGTAAAAGAGTTTCCAGTTGATCAATATGCAGTTAATCAGGTTCCAGGTGATTAACATGCAGCTGTCCGAGTCCCAGTTATCAAGTACCCAATGCATTGGGTTTCAGATAAAGATGAAAATATTGATGTTGCAGAAGAGTTTCCAGCTGATCAACATGCAGTTGTCCGAGTTCCAGTTAACGAGTACCCAATGAGCTGGATTCCAGTTGATCAAGATGCAGTTGTCCGGGTTCCAGCTAACCAGGTTCCAGTTAACGAGTACCCAATCCAGTGGGTTCGATTTGACCCGAATCCGGATTACTAAGGTTTCGTTGATCGTCGTTGAGAATGTCATTGGCCCGGTCCCACACAGTCAAAAAGGCACCAGTTGGCCAAGATCGACGTGATCGGAAAGGGATGGAGACATGGAACTAGACGCTTCATCCGTTTTATTTTCAAGGTGTGATTATATAATTTATCATTAGCGGACGATATATTTGAACGTTTAACAATATCACGGTGCTTTCGGTAACGGTGTCTTATAAAAATCTGCTTGTAAATGTACTTGTCTGAAGTCACTACTGCGACTCTTATAAAAAATGTATTACAAGCTATAAATTTGAATTGTAATTGATAAAAGTGCCAAATATAAGCCCTATCAGAATTTTACTTGGAATTGTAGCGTTTATAATTTTAGCCCTTTAAGTAGCTGTAATGCATTAATGTTTCACTTGGAATATTATTTCAAACTTTGATACTTACTGTGTATATACCGCGATGGTCCGAGAGCGACAACAAAAGCTGAAGGCTCTTCTACTAAGAAATTTCTTCCGATTGAAAATTCATACTATATTCGATACCATTTATGGAATTCTGCATATAATTACATCATCGGATAATTGAAAAAAAGTAGAAATAGTAATTATCGGAGGAGGATATACACCCTGTACGACCTCAAAGAGATTTATAAAAATAACATTCAACTTAATTCACATGGGGGAGGGGGCTAACTCAGTGGAGGTCGCTACAACGAAGTACCGCTCTGCTAGACGAATGAAGATCTTTTATATCCGCTGTCGATAACAGTTTACCGTGATGGTAAAGTAGTGTCTCAAGGTGATTGTAGAAAATCTATGTTAATGCTGAGTCTAGGGTTACTGGCGCAAACTCGTCTTCGTGATTCCAAATTCTAGTCCTGTTCCGTAAATGCAATAAGATTCTCACTTGTTCCTACCTGGTGATCCATTTACTCGAATTTTTTCTCACAGTCGAATCATTTAATCCCTCCATTCCCCTTGGCCCGAACACCAAACGAACGTTATCTATTTTCTTTGAAATCGCGATAAACACCCGCGACTAAAAAACGCCACTGCTGCAGTCACCTTATCTACGATATAATTGATATAATGTTCTAATATCTTCGATACTGAGATTTTTTTCTGATAAATATACGTATATATGTGCGGCAATTTTTCAAACGTTTTTGATATGCGAATTGTGTGTGATGTATGAAATCTCGTCGCGACCATTCAGCATTTGCAAGTAGGCGACATTAAAAAAGTTATACCAATTTTGTATATTTTTACTTCGCTCCTTAAGTGTTTTTTGTTTCGAAAAAAAGATTACTGTTTTGAACGTGATTATAGTAGTGACAGATCTTTCTGATCTGAATTTGTGAAGCACTTGTCAAATCGAGTTTTATGATCAGCCCTACTTTATAATTAATCTTTTCCGCATAACCTGCTCCGTCTTATATCGTCAACGAAAATTCTAATGTTTTCTGGACCTATATATATATATTTCGCTCTTTGACATCCATATTTATCGGTATTTGATATTATTTAAAACGTTTACAAGATCACTAGAAATTACGTAGACGCATGATTAGCACGAATGTAAGTAGTATCTATTTTTTTGGTTGACGCAATTCAAATATCCTGCATTCTGCTAATGTATTGATTTCTGTAAACTGCCGCCCGGCCACCCGCCCGGGCGCCCCCGGTGAATGAGCTTTCACTGCCGTTCTCCTAGAGGGAGATGTATCGACATGTAGTTACGCTACCAGTCGGTCACCAGTAGGATATCGTATTTCACTATAAGAGTAAACACAACAAATTTGCCATGCAATCATTCGGATGTAGAGAGTAGAAGAAAATACGAAAAAGTGAGAAGTATAAAGGTGCGAATGCAGAAAATCATTGCTTCCGTCTGCGTTAACTTTCGAGGACACGTGCCATCAGACAAAAATAAAGAAACAATTGAGCAAAAACCAGAAATGCTAATTTTTTTTTTCTAAAACTTATATTTTTATCGGAATACAAATTTTTTAATTAAACTTCAGTGAATTACGATATTTATTATTAATACTAACGTATAATTTCAATTAATTATGAAGCGAATATTCCATCCTTGACACATGACTGCTCCAATGTCAGGAGCAGGGAGGAGCGCTGGCGATACATCCATGCAGCATCCTGCTTTTATGATTTGTTGGTTCATGCGAACGACGGAACCGTCGCGACGACATAAGAACATACGTGCGCATATGTTATCAATGAATGAATTTTCTTTCCTGACAGATCCGTGACTATCGAGTCGCCACGAAAAGGTCCAAATAAGTGAGTGAAAAAAATGGCGGTCGACATACTCGACGAAGATCATCTTGCTGTAAGCGCCATCGTTACAGTAGGGATGCAACTTATATTTTTCACCATTGCCGCGACTTTTCAAATGGACAAGTTGACGGATTTTGCTGGTGGTACAAACTTCATTATTCTCGCTCTCCTCACATTCTTCCTTGGACAAGTTGGCAAGGTTTGTTCAACACATGCATGTCTCTTTCTATTTCCTGTGAAAACTAATAGCTGAAAAGCAGATGCACAATTTTTCTCGTAAACTCTTGATATTTCGAGAAAACCGAGAGAATGTTCTATAACGAAAGGCGTTCAAGGTATAACCCTTTGAAGCATAGTGACATACTGGTATGTCACCTACTTCCACTCTGTTTTCCTTCAATCGAACTGATTTTTAATGCTCAACAACAAATGTAAATGACATACCAGTATGTCACTATGCTTCAAAGGGATAAACAAGAGTTACGCCTTGTTCTTCCACCATCGGAAAACAAAGTGTAAATCCTGCTTTTCTTGAAAATCAAACTTCATATAGGAGAAAAGTGTGAAGCAGGATTTTTATCGATTGAGGGACTGACGGATCACTTTGAACCTCGATTACAGACGTACGATAGTCGACAACTGATGGTAACTTTATTCGTGTGCGTCTGGGGTGCACGTCTATCCGGATATCTTCTCTACAGAATCATTAAAATTGGTAGAGACAAAAGGTTCGATGATCGCCGGAGCAACGTTATACGTTTCGCTGTTTTTTGGACATTCCAGGTCAGTAAAAATGGATCCCTGGCGGATCAGCAAGTCTCCGGAAAAAGTCCCGAAAAAAGTCCCAATTGGGATTCGGGACACAAGTGGACAAGTAAGATTCGCTTGTGAGTCCCAAATGGGACTTTTTTCCCCCTCACTCGGTGCAAGATGGGAATTCTGTCAAAGGTCAGTCGCAAAAAAAACCCTGTTTGGGACTCTGACTCCTAATTTGGGACACATGACGTCACAGGAAAGTCCCATTAGGGACTTATTTTGGGTCTCACATGTCCACTCGAGTCCCGAATCCCAATTGGGACTTTTTTTGAATTTTATTGGGACTCGCTGATCCGTCAGGCATGAAACTCTTCATTCGAAAGTATTTGTCCCGAGTCGCTGGCGCGAGTCTGCGATTCAACGAACGAAATCTATCACCCGTTGCGAACATTCAAATTCCATGGAAAAACAAAATTTTTTACACGTTTTTTTCCAGGCAATATGGGTTTACGTGGTCAGCCTACCGGTTATATTCATCAATTCTCCGCGACACAAAATTCCACCTGCACCAAAAACCATGACGACTCTTGATAGCGCCGGGACAGGAATGTTTGTGGTCGGCCTTCTCGCGGAAACATACGCGGATCTTCAGAAGTTTGCTTTCCGACAAGATCCGGTGAATAATGGAAAATGGTGCAATGACGGTAAGATCGAAGCGGTTGTTCGACCATTTTTTTGTTCTTTACGATCAAAAGTAGCATCGTAGAACGCAAGTGCAATGAGATTGTTTTTAGGATTGTGGAGATTGTCGAGGCATCCGAATTACTTTGGAGAAATAGTCGTTTGGTGGGGGATATTCGTTATATCCCTGAACGTAATCGAAGGACCCGAATGGGTGGCAATCGCATCGCCGATTTTCACAACGATAATACTATTGTTTTTATCGGGTATGCCGCTTTTGGAAAAAGCATCTGATGAGCGATATCGAGAGTAAGTTATCGTTAGTTCCTCTTCCGTTTGCCATTTTTCATGGAGCTACTGACAAAGGATGTTTTTTTGTTTTTCCTCGCAGCAACGCAGAGTATCGTCAGTACAAGCAAACGACGTCACCCTTGATTCCGGTGCCTCCGGCAATATATGGCGAAGTACCGTGGTTTTTGAAATTCATACTTTGCTGTGAATTTCCGCTGTACGATTCGTTGGACGCGAAACCCCGATCTGCCGTCACCGAGTCAACGTCGATAAGCCTCGCTGCGTCCACGTAGCTATAATCATCCGTCGGGTGACCAGCAACGGCCCCCGGCGCTCAATCAGTTAACGTTAATTAATTTACTTTCCGATTATCTATTTTCTTCCGCGTACGCTTACTCATACATGATTGCCCGAATTTTATTCCCTCGTTTCAATCGCTCTCGAGGCTGAGGGTCGGTCGACCGAATCCGTCAGCCTGGGTCTCTTTTGCACCGGCTACGAATTCTCTCGACTGATCCATATCCTCGAGAAGTTTAGCCCTCGCGAAGCATGATTTTTCGACCATTTTTCACGAAAAATACCTCTGGAGCTGATGCAATGATTTTTTACTATTTCCATTTTTTTTTTTTTTTTAATCTTCTTGTTACTGTTTACATTGAATCGGAAAATAATTATTTACATACACGCTATTGCGTCTAAATGTACAGTCGAACATTCGCATATTCCATTGAAACTGTACTTTCGTACATTTTATTTTCATTCTATCGTTTGATTTTTATCTAACGAATCCGTCATATCTACCGCGATGTATGTACGTACGCACATACCGTAAATAATATCGAACGGACTATTTTGCCATTTTCATAGACGAAATACCAATTATTCGAAGAACGTCCAAGACATCAAGTTTTTTATTTTTTTTTATTTCTTAGACTGTAAATAAACGTCTCTCTCATCGAATATCATCCGTTCGAGATGATTTCAAAGTAAATTTTCGTCATAATGGTAGAAAAACAAGAAGGAGAATCCGATAATCCATCATACATTCGCAGTTATGGATCCAACCAAATCTCTCAAACCGTTGGTTTTTCGGTGCTACCAAAACAATTGAATGTTTTTCATTCAATTCGTCCATATTATATTGGACGCCCCATTGTTTTTTTTTTTTTTTTTCAGTTTACGATACGTTTGCACGACGCTCAAACAAAAAACTACACTTGTTATAAATTTGTGATAGTACTTGATTAACAATTAACAAGCGCTGACAATTCAATTGACGTCAAAATAATGTTATTGATAATAATAACGAGACCCTCTAATTTTCGAGCCTATCGATAACGAGGTTCGATCGAAAATTATCGTTATTATTATTATTATTATTATTATCATTATTGTTGTGACTACTAAAGTTAGAATGTGCCATATTCTATGACACGCTTCAAAAAAATATTTAAAACGTAAGGATTATCAATGTTATCGTCGCAGTAAAATCTATCTTTACGCGACTGGAAGGAATGAATGGACTCTGCGCATCCTTCGTGATTTTGGGTCTCACCTGTTTCGATAACATCAATTAAATACGTTCATTGATCAACAACAAAAGTAACAACAAAAGTGCTCTAAATTCATGATAAAAAGTAATCCTGCGTGTGCAGATATTTGTGTAACGGGGACACCTTCGTTGCATACACTCGCGATAAACAGCGATCGACTTTTTTTTTGTTTCATATAATTTGACGTTTTGGCACAGTGCTTACGTTTTTTGCTACAGCAGGAAATGTCCTAATTTCTCAGTTCTATACATACACGTGTATTATAGTTGATTTCTCGAGTGTAGTTGAACAATTTAACGCTACAGTGCAATATGGAATAGAAAAAAAAACAAAACAAACAAGTATTCCAACTTAATCGATGTAGCATCTAATAATGTTAAAAAAAAAAATGAATCGAAACGACGATCTTTGTAAGATTGTTTCGAAATGAATAACTACTAGTCGAGGTGAATTCGAAATCAAAATGAAAATTAGATCGTTCAATTCGAGATTCTTGGGTGTACCGGAAACTCTACTCGCTAATTACAAATTGCCTTTTATTAAAACCGGACCAATCAGGGCTTTTGGCTAAGCTTTGTCACTGATTATTGGATGGTGATTTATGAGAAGCCCGTTGTTTCCGGTCTCAAAGAATCTGTAGAACTTATTAAAACTGTCTGTAACGACAGTGGCAAAAAAAAAACAAAAAAACATCAACTCCGCCAAGAAGTCGTGATAATCATAATCCCAGTGCATATAGTAGATGAATATTGAAGAATATTTCATTTCGACGTTATGTCTACTATTCAATTGTATTACAGTAGAAGAAACGCCTACCGTCATGATAATGACGCATGATACGATAGGGGAATGAAGAAAAATAAAAAATTATAATCCCCCCTTCTTCTAGTCAAGAGAGAAGGAGCTCGCTTCAATATTGTGAGACGTGTATTACGTGAAATTTGTAAGAAAAGAAAGAGCGTTGATCGCTGCTTTGATGCAGAAAAAAAATGAGGGTGGGTTTGACTGTGATCGTACTATAAAAAAAAAGTTATTGCCGCATTATAAACGTCTGGAACGTCCTATTTATTTATTTATCAATAATAATATGTTAACTCGTTGAATGTTCCGAATATCTCATAGAAGAGCTAACGAATGATGAACTGATAAAAAAAAAACTGTTCACCGTGAACATTCATTTGCTTCGGGTGAACGGTTGGAAAAATTTCTTCCGACGCCGAATGATTCTCCTCATCGATTCATTTCGGAGCAACTATCTTTCGAGTTACGCACTTGTGAAATATAATTACTATATTCGATAACGATTGAATCGTGGCTTTGAAGAAAATTTGAGGAATAAAGAAACATGAAACGAATGAACAGTGAAATATGAGAAGTAAATTACTCATAGTTGCGCGCATTCGCGCTTGTTATATATAATTGAAAGATATTGCACATAACTGATAAAAATATCATTGCTCCTGTAGTACACGACGTACTAATTTTCAATATATTCGTAGCGACTAAGTAAAGCACGTGATAAAACAGCGAACAGGTGCGTTAACATTGGATGCACCTTGAGTAATTTTGGTTCGTCTTAGTTTCAAACTTCCTCGAACTCTCGTCCTTTTACGTTTTCTTTTTCATTCTTCAAATTATTGATGAATCAACAGAAACTTTGCTCCCGTCAAACGAGAGCCGAACGACAAAACTGAATTTATCGCTATACATAGAATATTATGAAGTAAGAATTGAATAATAGAATTAGGCTAAATCAAATTTCATATCGACGAGAATGAACAATTTCATAATTATTATCACCTATTATCTAATAGTAGAAATAAAGTTAGATGGCGATGAGATTGTAATGAAAAATTAAAGAACGACGACGAATATCATACACCGAATCGGTGTTGAGCATTTTTTTCTTAGATCCATCGAAAAATTTTTATAGTCGAGTTGGAAAAAATAAATGAAAAATTTGAAAATTTCTTACGAGGTGTGACGAAGCAGGAGACGAAAGAAGTTGCAGCAACGATTTTGGAAGTATTTTTTCAAATATATATTTTAGTCAGTGTCTCGTACAATTACTTCTTCGCAGGCTTTGCTGTTTTAGCGACTTTCGCGGTTTTTGCAGCGGGTTTCGCAGTGACTTTAGCCTTGCTACCAGCGGCGGCTTTGGATTTCTTTGAGACCCTCTTCAATCGGTAGAAAGCATCGGTTCTCAGCTTGTTTCTTATTTGTCGAGCTTTGCGCAACTTGAAACGGTCGAAATCGCTGAGGGCCGCGCGCTTTAAAAATAATCATTATTTCAATTCAGTCGCTCGAGATGACAAGAGACGCATGGGTGAGAAAACGAATAGAATTATTGGTGAAGTCTTTGGTTGTGAAGAACATGACTTCGATGATGATTTTAAGATTGAGATTACTATCAGAACAATCAAATGGAAATTTCAAAATTTCTATCGCTGTGCTACACAGTTTTTGAGAGAATTTCAAATAATTTCGATTAACGTTCAAATAGTTTTTCTTACCTTTTTCTTAGCTTCGACTTTCTTGGCCCACATGGTCTGACTCCATTTTTCGTCAACTTTAGCATCTTCCCAAGCTTTTCGCACAATTCTTGTTGAGCCTGTGTGCGGGAAACGTAGGCGAAATTTGGTGAGATGGAGGTCGCTCAATCTCATCTGTCCACGAGGAATATTACTCGCCGGACCATCGACCAAAACCTGGAAGATTCAATCATTTTTTTTACTCAACCAAATTTTTCATGGTGCACAAAAAAAAATAGAATGATTTTGCTCGTGGAGCTATTCAGAGTTATACAATTGGCATCAGTTATGTATCAGCCGGCAATTCCTATCAAGAATAAAGGTTCATCATAAAATAATTGCAGAATCTTTTCAGAGACCTAAAATGACTCAACAACACGATTTTAATCATCCATATTCAACAAGATTGTTTTGTTGATATGGACACAAGGCAATGTTTTTGTACAGTAGCGTACATTATTCAAGTTTTCCTGTTTTATGAATGAGAGAAACAATTCTTACTCTATTTTGGTCAATGATGTCGACGATGGAAACGAGTTTGCCCAGATGCTGGCCATTGCTGATGTAGGCAACACGCCCTGTCTCCACGTACCTTTCGAACGGCTAAGGGTGTAAAAAAAAACTTGCATTAGTATAAAACAAATATAAAGGGTTGACCTCAAAAATTGTCATTTCTTGAATCAAATTTTTCAAAAAGAAATCAACACGAATAACAGAGAAGTATATGAATTTGGTGAAAATTTTCGTTATATTTTCCAAATTACAGGAATTCGAAAATAAGTATGATAGACGCTTGTGCATGACAGTATCGAGCATGATCAAAGTGAACCAACGTGTGTTGTATTCTCTATTCACTGATTGTTGCCAGAAAAATACAAAGAGAGATCAGAATCCCCGATGCGATTAAAAATTTGAAAAAAATTTATGCAAATACTCGAGAGAAAAGTTATAATTGATGAAAATGTACTAGAAAATAGACGTGGCTGATGAACACTGACCATGTGGTCGATGAGCGTACGAGCGGCCACCGAAAACGAAAAAGGCTACGGAATTCTATCGAGTCAAGAATAATTTGACTGATTGACCGTTATCGATTAATGAAGATAGAGGAAAAATAATGAAATAATAATTGATTTACCTAATAACAAGTAAGTACTAGGAAATGTGATGTACGCAAGCCGAACTGGAGCGAGAACGAAATAACGTACTTACCATGATTTACCGGAAAAGAAAAGATTCAACAACGCTATACAATTGATCAACTCTGTGATGCACGCGCACGCGCACAGCGCACGCATCGGAAACCGCCACAGCACTGCGTGAGTCGAGCCCGTTTCCCGCTTTTCACTTCGAATTTCAAAGATTCGTCTTGTTCGCGTGTACACAATGGTTCCCATCCCATTTTATTGTTCCCATCGAAATTTTATTTCGAAAACAAAATTTTCTGTGATATCCCCACTTATTTTTATCAGATTTATTCCAATTGAACGGTTAATGATCATGACGGGGGCAGGTATCTCGAAGTGTTTCCGGTTGCAGTTGAATGACAATGCTAACCAATCGGAAGATTCGTTAGAGAAATCGCTGAAAAATAACGAGTTTCTATTGGCCTGTCAGACCGTTCATAAATGATATTTTTCACCGCGGGTGAAAAAATACGTTTCTCGAATCGGTTATAAATACCGCTAAATTACCGACAAAAGTCAGTTGCAGTTGTTGATAGTGACGATCGTTGGTATATCAGGAATCGATCATACGCATACGAGGACGGACAACATCGATGCGATGGTGTGACGTCATGCTTGTTGAATGTTCGATTCCATAGATTCTTTGTTCTCTCGCATCTTGTAGTTTGCATCATATTTTTTTGTTCTCGTTCGTCTAGTGTCCCAAGTTAAACAAAGCAAGTGTGATTAAGCAGTCAAACAGTTGTAGAATCTGTAAATCGGTAAAATCGGTAGCGAGCCTCTATTACGATCAGCAATAAATTGTGACCACGATCCGCTGTCGTCGTACTCGTCGTGTGGGTCGTGGGTTCCTGACCTTACCCGTAACACCCGTTGCGTCCTCGGGCGCCACCTTTGTGACGTATCGAGCAGGAAATATAATTCTCAGTATGATCGCTGTTGTTGTTGTAACGATATTGCAAGTTATTCTCCTTGAATAATACTGAAATATCAATTTTGCTAATCACTCATCCGCGTTTCTCAAATCCTGCGAATTTAATAAGTATTACTAAAAAATTGTAGTTCTTCGTGCTCGGAGTCCCTAACCTCTATGTACAATAATATGCGCGTTAACGTAAAATATCAAAATTCAAAAACGTGGACTGTTTCATTTATTCCATTCACATACTATTGAATAAGAATAATTAAACGTCGATTCGAATTATATCCGTAGCGAGCTGAAAAATTCACATGGTTAAAATGCAAGATACGTGTCTCATGGAAAGCTCCAAAGCGTTGACTCATAAAAAATACGAAATGCACTCGTCGAAAGTACACGTAAATCCGAACTTCAGAAAAAGCAAAAATTTGATCATTTACGTCAATCCAAGAATGCAACAAAATAGAAAAATTCATGTCAATCCAAAAATGATAAAAGACATCGGCCCGGAGGTTACTCAAGAGCCTTCAAAAATTCAAACTATACAACAGAACGATCGAATGATCCGCAACGAGAGATTACTACCCGAGGTGGAAAAAAATGTTAAAAAATCTATCCATGTCAATCCAAAGTTAATGGGAAGATTGAATTGCGGCGCGCGCAACTCTATGCAACTTTCCAATATTCCAAGCCCTCTTCCAACCAAACCGAACGGATCGAATCATTCGAGCTTGATTCAAAAAAATACTCAAGCGATATCCACGACGAGCAAAACAGCAACACCACGACTGATGGCTTTGTCCAGGAGAAAGCTCGTCCTTATAAATAGCACCGCTAGAAAAACAATTCCTCTCGTACCTGATGGTGGAAAGAAGTTAATAAAAAGAACTTCGTTGACACGTGTTAATAGTAAAAAGTCTAGAACCACCTGCAATTTGACAAAGTTCGCGACGACGAAGAATAAATACAAAATTGACAAGACTTCTACAGGTCAGGGGAAACCTAAAAAGAAGTGTGTTCCAACCGTCAGGTGAGTTACGCATTATTGTGTCGACACGACGCGAATGAAATTGAAAATTTTTTTAGATTCGTGTCAAACGTCAGATCATGTACCATTTAGATTTTACATAGACAGCGTTGAAAAAAAGCAAGGATTGTAAATTGATTTGATTCCCAGGAATGTAAATAAAGGCTTGGTCGCGATCGGCGGAGTGATGTATAGATCTTCGAGAACTCAATTGGTTCGCAGCAACGCGGACTCTACCTCCGACAAAAGTAAACCCTCATTCATTCTATCGCTACAGAGCTCTGCGATTATCCGTAGCTTTACGAATCTACAATTGATACGACTCTACTGATCGAAAAACAATTCAAATCGTCACAGAAAAAAAAGATGGGACGGTTACGAACAGAGGTGCTTTCGTGATGGCGAAAAATGGCAAAAAGCTGCAAAGGCTGTACACAGGAACGGAAGGATCGAGCGTCACGAGATACGTCATATCGCGAAACAGCCTGAATCGTTGTGCTCTCGTCAAGAAAGTGCCAAACTCAATAGTTCAAACGAGTCATAAAAATGTGATAAGGTAAAAAAAGGGAGGGCGGGGGTGGGCTAAGAGCTTACTGAGAGAAGCTTCGTGATCGATTGTAAAAAAAAAATCGTTCCGAATTATATGCTCATATTCTAACGGATGAATTGCCGGATGATTGGAAAAGTTCTGAGAAATCTCTCGGATATGCCATGGAAATTGAGGGGACTGTTTCAAAGATGAAAAAAAAATCATCTTATCATTACTCCACTGTGTATCGTTATACTCGTAATGTATATAGACGTATCTATTGTTTTTTTTTTTTTTTTTTTACAGTTACAAGGCAAAACAGAGAAGTCTGCAAATTCTTCGAGATAAACTTCGCAAGAATTACATACCTTGTTTGCTCTATCGCCGCTTCGGCTATTGCGCCAAACACAACAAAGGAACGTGTTCGAAACTCCATGACAAAAAACAAGTGGCTCTTTGTAAAAAGTAAATTTAATCGACTAAAAAAATCATGTGCACGAAAATACTTGTCAGCCAAAAGCGAAATAAGACGCGAGACATCTTTGCTCATTCGAGGATTGTCCCGTCAACGAGTTAGAAGAGGCTGAAAATTGTCAAAAGCAAAAAATCGTTCATTTAAATACACTCTTATATAAGGATTTGAATCTTTTGCAGTTTTCTTCAGGGCAAATGTTTGCTGGACGATTGCCGATTATCGCACGACATAGGACCGGAGAAGATGCCAACGTGCAAGTATTTCTTGGACGGATGCTGCATTCGCGACGCTTGTCCTTATCTTCACGTCAAAGTTTCCTCGAATACACCGATTTGTGCACAATTTCTTCGCGGTTATTGTGCCGACGGTAACAAGGCGAGTAATTTCACATGACTCGACGCATATTCGAGACGATTTGATCATTACTTTTTATTGTTTTTTTTTATAATCAGTGCAAACAACGACACGCGTACCTTTGTCCTGAATTCGAGAAGACGGGGAGTTGCGCTAAAAGTAAGTATTGTCCATACCCTCATAAACTAAAAGCAGCTTCAGGAGCAGGAGCAGATCGTCGTACGTCAAAAGAAGGTAGAACGAGTTCGAGGAGAAAAGTTGGCCCTGTAAATAACGTTTCTTCCAAACTTGTTTCAATGACTACGAGCAACGACGATAATAACAAAAGATATTACGAGAAAGATTCTCCTAGCGACGCACAATTGTCCGAAATGCGTGAAAATATAATTAAACAAATGAATAATTACCGGAAAACGAGTCACGACGTTGTTGAATCGGTTGAAAATATGATTGAGGAGAAGGAGATCGGACTGGACGAGGAGCGGACAGAGACGGAGGTTCATTCTAATTACGATCAACGACCCAAGAGAGCTCCTATCGGTCATCTTCCCTCCTATATTCCGATTAATTAGTTTTATTTTCTATACGATTATTTTTATTATATGAAATTGTACATACTGTACCAATTTACATTTCTTTAATAAATATACGGATGATGCATCTTTATTTTTTAATAAAACTAATTGTCTTTTTACTGTACGTATTTCGATCATTTTTAACGAGAAACATCAAGAATATTTATTTGCTGCGCTACTAGGTATATGAGGTTCAATAACAATATATAAATTGATTCGATGCTAGCTTGGAATATGTTTTTGTATATCCGCGCTAAGGCAAACGAACTCCGAATTGCTACATTCGCGTTTGAATGTTTTGTTTTTTTTTTCCCGCGTAATTCCTTCGAAGTTTCGGAGGAGACAGCCGCCATCGCCACAGTAAATAAGGTTAAGGAGTTGAAATCAAAATGGCGCTTGTGATAAAATAAAAGCAAAACAATGCCGAGGGACGACTTTCGTTCAAATAAATGATGAAAGTTAAAAATGAGTTATGCTGCGTTTCAACAATGAGCTTAACCAGTGATTATTATTCATGAGAAAAAGGCCATCGATCTAACGACTTAGTGCAGTTTGTTGAGTCGGGGCCAAGTCAACTTGTATGTTTTGTTGTACGCGGCGATGACACTTTGACACGATGAAGTGTAAATTTCAAGAAGGTACGCAGCTTTCTTCGGATTACCCGCAAATTGTTATACAAAAAATAAGATAAACGTGAGTAGGGTTGGCAAGATGATTTATAATTGAATCGTTTTACAGGAGAAAAAGTGCTGTGTTTTCACGGTCCTCTTATTTACGAAGCTAAATGCTTGAAATCTTCGATAACTAAAGAAAAACATATAAAATATCTCATTCATTATGCTGGCTGGAATAAAAAGTAAGTATTCTTTGTATTTTGTATAAAATTCAAGTAAAAAATTAACGATCCTTTTATATGTACGAGATAACTGACCTCGTCGTAATCTGTCAAAAGAGATGGCTGAAAATTTTCAAAAAAGTTTTTCTTCACCGTAATGGGTTATTAGGAAAAAAGTGTTGGCGTCTCTGTCAATGAATAACGAAGACAATAACACTCTGTTTTTGTCAAAAATGTGAATAGGCCACGAGAATTGCTGGACCAAAAATATGTGAGGTTACGATAGCTCCAAGTTGCATAACCTCTTCTCGCAGAAGCTTCTGCCTCGCAAACTGTTTTCTCCACAAATGAAGCATCGCAATAACGTGATTAATTTGTCGAATCCAGTGAAGGTACTGTTTAAGAAAAAATGTCTATTCCGCCAACAGTTGGGACGAATGGGTGCCCGAGAGTCGTGTCCTCAAATACAACGAGAGCAATGTCCAAAAACAAAAAGATGTTCAGCGGGCTCACGCCGCCCAGCAGTCGACGCAGAAAGGAAAAAAAGGGAGCGCCGGTGGATTAGCGAAGGGAAGTTTTGGTAGAAAAAGTGAAAATGGCAAAGAGAAAGAGAGCGACAGCAGATCGAGCACCCCGACCCTCAACTGTGACAAACCGGTGGGACGTAGTGCCAAGAACGGCGGTGGTTCGGTAACACCTTCCTCGATGCACGACTCTTCCTCTGACGTGCCAAGAAAAAAAAGAAGGTCACGAGAGCTAATATCGAAATCTTACTACCGCATTGACGATTCGATCAATTTTTTTGCCTCAAATAAGGATTTTTGGACAAATTTTCAGTCGGTTAGATCCGTCCGTTGAAACGGAGGAACAATTCCTCGCAAAAGTCGAGGTCAAAGTGAAAATGCCGGATGAATTGAAACCTTGGCTCGTGGATGATTGGGACGCGATCAGCCGTCAAAGAAAACTTGTCATTTTACCCGCTCGACACACGGTTGATCGGATATTGGAAGATTACGTCAAGTTCAAAACATCCAGTAAAACCAACAATCCCAACAAGTACCAAAAATCTATATTTCTTTTATTTTCTCCATTTTACTCAAACCTGCGTATTCAAATGAAACATAAAAACTTTTTGTTTCGCTCTCAGAGAAAGCGCGGTGCTGGAGGTAACCAAGGGCCTACGAGAATACTTCAACGTTATGCTAGGAACTCAACTTTTGTATAGATGGGAACGACAACAGTACGGTGAAATAATGAGTGAAAATTCGAACATGATTCCGAGTCAGATCTACGGAGCTACCCACTTGCTTAGATTATTCGGTGAGTTATGAATATCAAAGTCATTATTCTCGTTCGAGTTTTACCATTAGTGTTTCCGGCTTATATTGGAAAGAGCTGCTTTAAATTTTCAGTTAAGCTGGGTAGTATGCTGTCTTATACGCCTTTGGACGAAAGGAGTATACAATTGCTTCTCGCTCATATACACGACTTTCTCAGGTATCTTCACAAAAATAGTAGCCATCTCTTCAGTCTTCAGGATTACGGAGCCGCCTCGCCCGAGTATCATCGCAAATGTGGATAATTTCTTTCCCCAATTAAACCAATGTTGACCTTTTCATTTATTCAACAAAATATCATGATTCAAACAGCGAAATAAAAACTGCCTTTTTAGTTAAAACGACTTGAACTCTTCTGTTTTTATGTGCTTTTTCCTCTGCATCTCCAATCGACAATAAATTATCCCGCTTGGTTTTTTTTTTTCATTTTCATTTTTCGATTTTTTGCCAATCGGTGATCAGTACCCATGAGCTTCTCGTAGCAGATTTTTTGTGCATCCGCCCAGTGCAACAGCATTGTCACTGGAAACGATCAGGAATTGTAGAACTCAGCTGCATGCGAAAACAAATCGCTTTGATTGTTCATTTACTGAAAAATGATTATCAGTTAACCGACATCACAAACGACATTTTTATTAAACATTTTTATTTCGTGACAACATACAAAAATGATCGAAACTCGATGAAAATATTTAGATTCGAACAATGTTATTTTGAAACGTCTAAGAAAAAAAATAAAAGGAAATACTGCAAAGTATTCAGGAATTTGATCGTCGCACGAGTGAAGAACGATCGATTATTCTCATTGATTCGTCATAGGAACGGAATCAGTAAAAATTAGAATACGCGACGTTCGATCTGCCCTGACAGGAACAACAAAAATTATTCTGCTTTCGCAACGTATGTATTCTCAAAAGATAAACATTGGAAAACGGAATTTGAGCACTCTGCACACTCACCGAAGTAGAGACTAGAAAAACGAGAAAAATATGCAGCGCGCAGCGCGTACAAATACGATTCTTCGATAGTTTAAGATTTAATTGTTGAAATATATTATTAAAGAAGGACAGATTGTACATTAATGAGTTATATTATGCGTTGATGACACACGTGTGTGCATGCAAAATGTCAAATACGCGGCGATGAGAGCTTACAAAAGCAGCTTTCGTTCGTTTTGTTTTTTCATTATTCGAATATCGCTCGAGCGTACGAATAGCCGCAATAAAATCTTGTACCGAGTATTGATTTCTCGAACCGTATCGAGTCCGTTCATTGATTCTTACTCCTCGAGTTGCTCTTAGATACGCTTAGAATGACCACAAATGTGTCGCATCATTTTTTTTTTCTTTCTTAATTTTGATCGTTTGTTCAAAGCGGCGGTATGGATGAGCACATCCGCCACTGCGAAATAAACGCGAGACCATTTTTTCCGTGCTCTTTCGCCGCACGAGAAAGAACGACATTTCTCGGCAGAACGATCCGGTGCTCGTCGTTCGTCGCGCTGTACTTAGGAAGATGACGTCGCTTCCTGGGCCTTCATGAAATAGGTCAACATGTCGATAGGCAGTGGAAAGACGATCGTGGAATTCTTCTCAGCCGAAATGGTGTTCAGTGTCTATTATTAAAAAAAAAAAAATTGGTTAATTTCAGTAAATACTTTTCAATTTAGAAAAAAAAAACAAAAAAATTATTCAACGTTAATATTATTAACTTATAAAATTAAATATAGCATTTTGGCGGATGTTTCGAGTCCACATATTTTTTATGTTCCTTCGTAGATTCTTATTTCGAGTAATAAAAGCTCAAAAGCTACGAGGGCTGCTTACCTGCAAGTAACGGAGTTGCAATGCGGCGGGCGAATCGCCGATTACTTCGGACGCTTCTCTCAGTGCTCGGCTAGCTTTTTGTTCCCCTTCCGCAGCGATAACCTAAAATTTTTGTTACATTTGAATATTTTTAATTCAATCGGATATGCGTCCAAATTTGTAATGCTCGTGGGAACTAGTGGAATTGAATATTCCGTGAGCTCGCAAACGGTCAATATATAATTCGAAATATTTCGATCGTTAAATAGGTTAATCGCTCTGGACTCGAGCATCAATATTATTATTTAATCCTTCGAACCCCTCGAAAATACGATTTAAAAATGTACAGGCACGCGCGCGCTCAATATTCATAGAAAATAAGAGCGATCGTTACCTTGGCTCGTGCTTCCCGGGCAGCCTCAGCTTCAGCCGCCATAGCTCGCTGCAGTTGGACAGGCAGACGAACGTCCTTGCTGCGCATATTCAGTAAATAAACATTCATAACTCCCCTGGTAAATTAACTTCATAACCCTAGCCACTGATGCTATTATTCATCAAATTTATCCGGAAGCAAACTTTTGTAAGAATAATGATCGTGAAAACCTCAAAACTGGAATATTTATTTAGAAAAAAAAAAAAGAAATAATCTTCTAAGATTTTTTTATTCAAAATCCGTTCCTGAGGAAGAATTGTTTTTTTTTTTTTTAATCGAATGATAATTAGAGACTCACATTTCGACTCTTTCGACCTTGATGCCCCACGAGTCGGTAGCCTCGTCCAGGCTTATCTGTGTCAAACGACAAAAAAATCATCGGTTACAAGAGTAGAAAGAAAAAAAGAAAGAAAGTAGGAAAAAGTGTGTCCGTAAATTCGGATCTTGCCTGCATATTTCCCGACAAAGTTTCGCGCTCGCTGAGTATTTCATGAAGGGGTCTAGTACCCATCGTATTACGAAGGGTCGTTTGAGCAAGTAATCTTGTACTGTGATGAGCATTTTCAACATTAGCTATTGAAATAGTTGCGTTGTTGACTCTGTAATAAACGACCGCGTCGACGGACACGGTTACGCTATCTTTCGTCAAAACCTGTCAACAGATCGTTTTCAAACGTCAAATCGTTTGTCAGTTATTTTTCGATGTATTTATCGTCGCAGCGCCGCGCGCGCGCGTACCTCTTGAGGCGGGACGTCGTAAGTTCGCGTACGAAGATCCACTCTTGCGTAGCAATCGACGCAAGGCAGAATGAAGAATATACCTTCAATTTTTTTGTTTCAAAAAATTCGCAATATTAGAATTCCTTCTTCTTTCTTTTTTAACATTCACGATTTTATAAATAAGACGAAAATATTTGACGTAATCGTAACCTGCGATTTCATATTTTCTTTCACGAGCGATTATTTTTATTATCAGTGACATAAAACGTCGAGTATAAAAGAAAATAAGAAAATTTACCGGGTCCTTTGGCTCCGCCAGAGAGAAGCCGACCGAGTCGAAATATAACGGCCCTTTCGTATTCTTGAACGACCTTTAACGCACG
Source organism: Campoplex capitator (assembly GCA_037576405.1). Lineage (NCBI taxonomy): Eukaryota > Metazoa > Arthropoda > Insecta > Hymenoptera > Ichneumonidae > Campoplex > Campoplex capitator. The sequence goes on from JARBWI010000021.1 coordinate 3,500,446, forward strand.
AGAAGTGACAGTTTATTTATTCGATCGTTCGTTGAACAACGTAAAACGAGAACGTTTAATTACAGACAACAAGAAAAAAAAAAGTCAAAACATGGTAACACCGAACATTTATCGGTCTTTTATTTACCTTGAAGCAGACGAACAGAGAAAATGGCATTGTTAGAACAACTACGACCCACGAAAGGAAAACTAAGATGTTTCCACAGGTGGTGGTCCCTTCGGGAGCGTCTTTGCTGTCTTCAGCTAAAATCATATCATAAATCGTCAATTCGACATTCTCCTGTGCGTGTACGTACATGTTTCTCCCACGCAGAGACACAAACGGTTATCGCTAGATTGAATTGAAATAATCGATACATCATGTTGCCGACGACGACGGCATAGGCGCGTTCGGGGAGTCGCTATGTTTGCGGTAAAAACGCGCTCGCACTGCGTTTGTAAACGGTATTACTGTATTTTGCATTTTTAGCGCAGTAGCGCCACTCTCCGAACCCGCCTTCGCCGCTGACGTGCAGTTTCGTTGTATCGAATATTAAGAGGATGGATGAGTCCGTATCTCGCCACCGTGAGTGCGAGAGAGATAGCTGCAAATTTCGAAATTGAAATTCTTCGATACGGTTTGACTGATTAGAAAACGGCCCTGTCAGCCCATTTTTGCCATCGCCCTGCGTGGGCTGACAGAGCCGTTTTGTGATCGGTCAAACTGTGCTGAAGAATTTCAATTTCGAAAATTCGAAGTGAGGTTAGGTGACTGATCCATACTCTTAAGTTTGTGATTTTCGTAACGAGCTATCTCGATGCGACGACGGTGAAATAATTATTTCGCGTACTCACCGCCAATCATTGTTATTGATTTTTGTTTTATTTTTGTTCGTTGTGAATTTATTTTTTTTTTTTCTCAATCGATACAAGAATAATAAAAGTTTTGTTGTTTCGATATTTATCGTAATAAAAGATTTGAAATAAGTATAATCGGTGTATATCGAGCCGAGTTATTTTTAGCAGTGCGTGTTTACTACGTAGAGCAACGGACTAGCGCGTGTTTTACCGGGAGTGTGAGTAAATATGCGGCGGGTAAGGGTGCGAATGAAGAAAAAATGACAATGCGTTATGGAAGCAGCGCGACACCGAGGTTTGCACGATATACACCGTAACAAACAGAAAACAGTCCTTGAGATCCTCCGTTGCCGGCGACGCTACTACTCCCGCTATCTAATCCCTTATACTACGATGACGAATATGCCGAGTAGAACGGGAGGCCGGGAAATTGAGGCCAGAAACACGTCCTGGCATGCGCACCGTCGTATCAACTCCATCTGAAAAATCACTCCCTGTTGCGTTGGGATGCGTTGCTTCTCCTTCTCTCTCTCTCCTCTCTTCCCGCTGGATATCGTATTTATTTTGCCAATGTTAGCCAGAAACCTTTGTTATCCCTCTAACAATGCCTGACTTTTATTATCTTCTTTCTCCAAGTATATCAACGTCACATATTTTTTTTTGATAATTTATCAGCTTCCAATTGACTCTTTCATATTTCTAATACAACCGGAAATTAAACGAAAATTGGCCAATTATTTACAAATTGTATCGTCGATATATTTTCGAAACCTATATTTATTATTCAATATGAGAATCTAAACTGCCGTCGACAATACCGCGGGGGAAAAATCTATCGAAATAATCGATCGACGTGTCCTCGCATACATACCACGACTTGCCGGCGTTCGATTTTCAGGAGATATAAAAATCGAGGAAACGCCTAGTATTTTTTTTTATTTTTTTATATAAGTCTATTTTTGTACATAGGTTCGTTCTCAAATTAATCGTTATCGCTATGTTTAAAAATGCATCGATTCAGCGAGTTTTTTTTCCCGATAATTCTTTTTCGCGTCTCATCAGAGACGAATAACTTTTACCAGTTTGCCGCCGAAATTTTCTCGTTAGCGGTAGCAATCAGCCTCGAAATAAATGAATGTCATTAAAAGCATTTTTCACCCTGACACGTTAACCTTGAGACTCGTTCTTTGTTAATAATTTAAGAAACATCGTTATGGATATACCAGAGAAGTTGACACAAAGGTTATAGAAGAATATTTGATTACGGTAGGCATGTCGTTTCATATGTATATCTCGACCACTAGAGACTCGCTTATGTCGGAAAGAAGCTAGCACGAAAACTTGACACACAGTGGGTATACTCGATTGAGACATTGATCTTGATGCTTACGGCGCACTATCTCGCTTGCGTCAGTACCCGACAGATGGCTAAAAGACGAGAGCCGAGATTCAGTTTTTCGAGTCTTTTTTTCTTTTCGAACGGTCTTTTACCAATAAATTTTTTTTATTCATTATTTTAAGAATACAGCAGATAACGAGTTGCTTGAACGCGCACAACTATTCGCCTTTTGATTGCCAGACTCATCCATCTTTGTTCGGAATGTTCCTAATGAAAAAACGATTTTTTTTTGTCAACCCCACCAATTTTTTTGGACAGAATTCCGCCACAGTCCCGGTCGAAAGTTAACTCTCTCCGGTCAATACGAAAACATTGAAACCTTCGAAAGAAAATGGGTGATAAGAAGTTTACGAAATAATCCTACCAACTCTGCTTCCGAAAAGTTTCAAAGTTATCGCGTGACGAGCAAAGTCGTCGTCTACCCCCCCCCCCCCCCCCCCCCCCAAACATGTGGACATTTTATGTACTAAATCGCGTAACAGCGTCGTGGTGAACTGGAAATTTGAAAAAGATTTCTCCGACTCAGAGTAAAGAGGTATGAATTGTATTCAGTAAATTATTGAACCACTATTTCGATAAAGGGCGCTGCAGTCCGAACGAAGCATAATGACTTCGAGTTTATAAATAAAGCCGCGTGCCCGTATACGTACGAATGTATGACAACTGTATTGTGGAAAGAGTTTTATTGATTGTACGAGCGTAAAATAATAATGTTGCTACATACACCTTGACTTGTAGTGCGGTAGAGCCAAAGTGTAAAATGCCAAGTGAACAAGACTGTCATAATAAGAGCTAAATCGATATTATCATAATGTTATTCGTCCTAGTTTCCGACCTATTCTCAATGAAATTATTAATATATCGTACGCGAAACAGATTCATTCTTCGAGTTATCATTTTTCATTGGCAATAGCGACGCTTATTTGTTCAAAAACGTGTCCACGCGCGTCTCCTTCGTAGCGCGCGATTTGGATGATGATAAATCGTCTAAAAGGGGGTCGGAAAAGTACGATTTTTTTGTTTTTTTCATTGCTGTATTTTTCAGACGTGTATGTATCTCGCGATCGGAATCAGAAAAGAATGATCGTTCATCACACTTATATACAGAGATCCTGTACACCGGCGAGCCGGATAAATCGGAAAATAAGAACATTCGCGGCTTCAGTCCTGTTTTCGCGCGCGCACGACACCGCGGTTTTAGGTTATAAATAATTCAACTGACCTCCGATTATGCGCTTCCGAATGTCATCGGGTCTCGTATTTATCGGTATGGCGGTACTGTTGCCATTTCCCATTGTTGACATTTGCAGCGACATCTCGATCGGGCTCGTTCGATTCCCGAAGCCTGCCAGCTACGGACACAATTTAAAAAAAATTTTTTTTTACCAGTTTTCGAACTTTACGAATCATTGATCCTCGTGAATCCATATACCGTCTCTGTTTATATTATTAATTTTCTTCCTGTAAATTATGTATTTTGTTTAAACTTCTTGAAACATAGTCGAGGAGGAAAAAGGAGAAGGAAACAAACGCGCTGCTCGAATCGAACATTCTATAGTTGTTCTTTTACTCGTGAAACGAACGATTGGCCTGACAGTTGAGAATTGATCGTTAAACAAAGTTTGAAATTAGAAGCAAGTGCAAGGTCGCGCACGAGCAACAACGAAACTCGCAGCACTCGGTGACGAAAATATATCGAAATTGAGTCGAATTTTGAACTTGAATGTTCTCATTTTATTCGATCTAGTTCGAATTTTGAATGAATGTTGTTTGTAAAAAGAAAATTATTTTCAAGATCGCAACTCGTAGACTTTCTCCGCAACTGCTCGTGCAATTGTTTTCCCTCTTCGTGAAGAACATTGTTTTGACAGGTCCCGCGTGCATTATTACTCGATAGAACAATAGAACAAAAAAATATACGAAGAAATTTTTATACGTTGCAAAAATATGTTTTTTTTTTCGTCAATTTCGATCCGAATGAGTTTAAAGAGTACCATTTCATTAGATTTTTTTTGTAATTTGACGTTTTTTGTTTTATTTTTTCTAATTTGAATTAATTCAACATTTTTATCGAAATATGCGAACTTTTCTTCTTTTTTTTGTTTTGTTTTGTTTCGAACCTTTATCACAATATTGATACCCAACTGTCAAAGTGAAAGAAGTGGACGACGACTGTCGTTCCAATGAAGTAGAGAAAAAAAATTTTTTGCAAACAATGAAAAAACTTGATGGAATTTAAGAATAATGAAAAATGAACAACTTACTTTTTGTAACGGGTAAAAAATGGTAGATCCGTTGACGTTTAGGTGCGAATAAGAACGAAGAAAATGATGCCAATTGTAGCGCCAAGTTGGTTTACGATAATGTGTTGTGGTCAGTAGCGCAGCAGCAAAATTATTTGAGCGAATACCAGCAGTGCGAATGTGGCAAGTACGAAGACGTTGCCACGACTACGTACGGTGGTAACGTGGCTGACGGGCGATCGGTCGGCTGGCCGGCCGCCTTCACCCTCTGCGTGTCCTCCTCGTTTACGCACACCTACCTACGGTCTTTTCCTTTCTATACACAAACATCCCGAGCATCACTTTGTACTTTGAACTAAGTACGAGGTGCTGCTGGAATGTCGTATTACAATTTTCATTACCTCGTTGTACACTTTGCGATCGAATATTTATTTATGTACACGGCGCTGCTGTCGCCGCCATTATTAAAATCCGTCAAATTGGAAGAAAACGTTGAAATTTTCATTGGAAATACGAATATATTTTATTCGTATATAAAGACGACGATGAAACTCAACTCTTTTGTATCGCACAAAATTTTCTTAAAAATAGGCAAATAAAAGAAAAAAAAAACACAAAATTAGATACACCCATGAATTGTCAAATTTTATTTCATCTATTCTCCATCATTTCTATTACCAATGTATTTACAACTTGTACACATAACAATAATAATTATTCGTCGTACTACACAATAAAGTCGAATAAAAATTTGGCCAATTTCGCCAAAGTCAAACTCTCGATTCGTTTTTTCATGAATCTTTTTTTGTTCTTCCAATCATTTTTTTTTTTTTTTTTTTTTTTTTTGAGATCTTTGAATATAAATTAGTATCTATCTATAGAAAATTCGCACGACCGTGTGTACTTGACGAACGCGAGTTTAATTTGAACGATTTTTTTTTTTTATCGTTGTTTTCATTTGAGTCCAATTCCGCATTGACTAGGAAAAATAGAAAAATTTATCTAGAGAGTGTCAACTCGAGTGGGAGAGTCTGCGTCGATGATGCATTACATTTTCGAATGTTTTATTTCGCGTGCTTACTCAAGTGGATTTTTTTTTTTTTTTTGTGTATTTACGTATAACATAGACATTTATTCCGTTTAAATTTTTGGCAACGATAGAGCCCGCCAAACGACACTTTACCACTCTTTATACTCTTGCAATGCTTCACATCGATAAACCCACACACACTCGTGCACACTTGTTATATTCAATTTTTCCGGTAAAAGGTACGTATACGTCCCGTGACATGTTTGAACTTGTTTTTTTTTTTTTTTTTTTCGTTAATGGTGCGATTCACTTTGTTGGCTAATTTCAGCCTATGCAGGCGTTAAACGAAATGAAATTTTCATATTTGTGGTAAGAAAATAAAAGAGAAAAAAGCGGATGAAGCCTACATAAATTTGACAATGTTCCCTTTGTTAATGAGGTTATAAAAATTATTCGCGACAAAACGCGCTCGCAAGGTCGTGCATTGTTAGCACTCATTTTTCGTACATATCTAGTGAAAAAATCTATCGCACGACGTTACGTTCGATTTCAGTGTTTGTTCGATGCTTAAGCCGCGTCCAAACAAGTTTTAGGATAAACAGCAAATAAATAAAAAATAAAATAACAAAATATCGTCGTTGCGCGTAACTGGGTTTACCGTGACGCTCCAGCGCTGCGCTCACGGTTCACGTTATGACAAAGCAACTCAAGAGGGCGTTGACGTCGTACGAAGATTTCCAATTAACAATTTCTTCGTACCATCGCCATCTTTCAACGTCTACTTTCAACGATAACGATGCAACGAAGTTATCAGAGATATTATTCGACAAAGCAATGAAACAATTTTTCACTGGTGATTAAACAACTTTTTCACACGTGATTAAATAACCAAAGTTTTTTTTTTTTTTTTTTTTTTTATTCTTTAAATTATCTCGTTTTCTATTGAAAATATTCGGAACCATGAATTTGCAAGCAGCGATTTCTCGTCGCGTGTTCCTGTCCGAAAGACTCAACATTACGATTGGAATGTGAAAATGAAAATAAACAAAGTGTTTTCGTACGAGAATAAAAAATTGTCTCATTATCCGTTGAACAATGATACGATGACTCGATGACATTGTTATCATTGAAAACCCAATTTACGTAGTAACGCGCGTGCAAAAAAAAAAAAAAAAAAAAAGAAAATGGCTGAATGGCTGCAGGAGTTTTGTCGAAACCGTTCGTTGCACGGTTATCGAATCGAATTTTGTTTTTATTAATGTACGTTCTCTCCCTTATTTTTTGGACTCTTCCTCAATATATTAAAAATACATTTGAATTATTTTAATAAACTTTCCATCCAAGACGTTCGATCCGAGTGGTCTTGACGCTCGTAACTCATCAAACTGATTGAAAAATCATGTTTTTTTTTTTTTCGTTACACGCAACAATGGCACGAATATTGCAGCATTTCCGTTATAATCGTACATAATTATAATTCGAGTACTTTTAAACTAGTCGAAAAATCAATTTTTCTCTCCCCCCCCCCCCCCCCTGACTAATCGACCGAAGAATATTCGACAGAAAAGTCATAAGTCACTCCCACAAAAATGTCAATTTTTCATCCTTATCCTCATGCATCATTGTCTTCGTTACGAAAATACGACGATAATGATATACGAATGAACCTCATTACCGAATACGAGGAACGTTGTTGTGCTAATGATAAATTGGTCTAACTAGTATTTAGCCCGCTGCCGAATTAACGTTGAAGAAAAAAAAAAAAAAAAAAAAATGAGGTTCGCTGGTTGAAACAGTAACGATAATAATAATTTACTTCGGTTCTTTTCTCTTTCACAGATTCAACTATTTTCTCGGATATATACGACTCGAAGCGAATCTCGAGTCACAAAATATTTGTCGAGCATCGAAGGAATTAGAAAAAAAAAAAAAAAATAGTAAAATTGTGCGTTTTCTATTTTGAATCTCGCTCGAATATCACAACCACTTCTACTTTATTACCGTATTTTATGACTTCAATCAAGATAATTTCGTTCATTTGTTTGCTCGATCTCGTTCGCGCTCATCGTCAATCAACTCGATTAATGTAACCGGCGCAATTTCATTATCATCTTGAGCAAATAAAGACATTATTTCTCATTGAAACAGTAGAATTGAGAAAATTCATCTGGTAATCGATTCAACCAACAGATATCGATCGACAAATTTTAATATCAAGAAAATCTGTCAAAATTTTGAGACTCAAGGATACAAGGTCTCTCTTGTGGGTTTCTGTGATTCTCGAGTCTGTACACACGAAATCAGTCGTTTGTTTTGACTTGCTCGATACCGGATGAACTTTCTTAAAGGATATTCGACGAATTTTTATTTCTTTTTTTTGTCCATTTAATCCGTAGCTTTATAACGACGACACGAGCAAAATTCACCTCGAAGGCAAACTACCGAGACGATCCCGTGTCACTTCCGGTATTCCGTGGTTTCGAACTATCGTGATTCGTGTGATTGGAATGTACGGTGCTAAAAAAAACTGGATTCGAACACAGCGCGTGACACGAAAAATAATGTGCGTTGGGTATCAGCGTAAACGCGACGATAACGGATCACGCCTGGCAATAAAAGTAGCGGAGTAATAGAACGAGCGTGACGCGATTTTTATTTTGTGCTATTCTCTGTATATGTGCGAATAAAGAATGAATTTTGTATTATTATTGCCTCTATCGTTGCTCGATAAATATTGAGCCCCTCGCTCGCTCGTACGGTGCACCACGATTCACACAGAGTCGAAAAATATTATCTCGAAAGCACACTGTTATGAAATAAATCGTTTGTGAAGGGCGATTAGAATATTCGTCGATATACACGATCGTGAGATTAAATTTAGTTCCGAAATAAAACGCTTTTTTTTTCTTCTTCGTTTTTAACGCTAATACTTTTGTGTCTCCACTCTCGCGTTATTATTTGACGCAGCAGCAGCAGCAGCAGCTTGACGTATTAAAAAAAAATGGAAATAATAATAAAGATAAAGATAAATGGTAGATAAATTGAAAATTGTCGAGGTAGTAATGCCTGAGTAGTAAAATCGGTCGTAGGCCTGCTGTTTTTAAATGGCGATATTTAGAAGAAAAAAAAAAAAAAAAAAAACAAAGAAATTAAGTGGCACCAGAAAGAACAAAGTTTTGCAAAGCTTTGATGTTACGTTCGGTGAGATCCGGTGGACCTAATAGAAATTCTCTTCGCTTACTTGGATCGACTAACATGTGGCGCATAGTATCGCCTGTAAGTATCCAGGAATGAAACGAAGCGTGAGTCAAGTTGACACGCCGGGCTATTGTTCCGGTAACGTGAACGTCGTCGATCCAAAAGTAAGGCTCTTTCTGAGCCTGTCGATACAGAAGAAATACGCTGTCCGGTGAATAAAGTATCGCCCATCCTGCGCAATAAGTGGGATATTTTCTTCCCGAATATTCGAGAGGCGATACTCTCCATTTGGAACGCCAGGACCTCTTTACGTCAGCCGTTGGTATTGGATCGCACAGAATCAAACGTCTCGCTCCCCACGGTGATAAGCCGCGTTTAAGAAAATCTATCATAGCTGGAATGTTTACGAATACATCGTCGTCTAGCTTTAATATATACTTGGCACCTGTTGACAAAGAAAATAAAAAGTATAAAAATAAAGGAAATAACGCACGACGCACGAACACACTTCGAACGCCTCGGAGGCACCTCCAAATCGTTTTATCGCGTATACTATTTTTATATATTTTGATTACTCACTCGAACAGTGATATGTGGCCCACTTTAACGCCATCACGTGTTTGTAGGTCATATTCCTGTAGGCGTCCAGGAAATTGCCTTGAATAATGTCCATATACTTTCTATCCTCTTGGAGGATTTCATTCTGATAACGATCGGAAAAACCGATCATAAATAAAAGTACTATTTCGGGAGCGGTACGTCCCCACGTTTCTCTAACTACGTTGCGTTTTGGAAAATTACCAGGCGCCGAGTGTATCAGCATTAGTAAAAGCGGTTGACTCTTGTTGCAAGGATCGTGATTTATTGTGAAATGAAAATTATTCATGTCGATCAGAGTCGTTTCGTCGTTGGACGGTAATTCTTTGAGGCTGTATGCCGTTGCTCCAGCTACTTGTTGAATCAGCAGTTGTTGCTGTGGCTGCTGCTGCTGCTGCTGCTGCTGCTGCTGTTGCTGCGCCTGACTATAAGGCTGACCCGATGCCGCTCCTGACGTATTTTCCGGCGATAACAGAATGTAACTCGGCGCTAATACTTCATCCGAAATCGGTAGAGTTATCGCCGGCGATGTGTTCAACAGCCAGATCGAAAAGCAACCTGTTATTATTAGAGCGACCACGAGCAGTAGGGTGCATGGCGGCGACCCGGAGGCATGGAGCCGCCGCTTATCCAGCATACTAGCGACGCCTTTCCATCCTAATCTGTTCACTCCTCCTGCAAACAATGTAATCAAACGTTATTTATCTCCTTCCACTTCAGCCGCTTTTAACTTTTCTTCCATCAACTTCGAGCTATTCTCGGAACTCGGTTCTCGCTGATTAATTGAAACAAAAATTAAGGCGATGAGATTGCATATTTTTTTTTTTGTTTCGTTCTAGAATCATATATTTTTCGATATTTTCGTTTAAGGAAAAAAAAAACTTTTCGTCTCTCGATATCGAATTGAATCGTGCACGTAATCCTACTCCCGAAATGTGTAAACATCGGAACTACAATTTCTCTGAACACACTCGTAGCGAACGAAACGACAATATTGACATTCGGCTCGCAGTACCTAATTTCATTTTTTTCTTCATTTCTTCACTCTAAAATATATATTTCTCGATCGAGATGGAACGAACGATGAGTTTTCCAACGACTATGACTACGTTTGAAATTATAATGGAATTTTGTGCATCCCCTCCCTGAGGTACCGACGAATGCACGATCGACACTGGAACTCAAATTTTATACATTTCGAGTGAAACTACTTCTCTGATCCAAAGATTCCCCCTCTACCTGAAAGCGTACCCAGACGAACAATGATAACGATTGTGATAAGTTTCAACCATGGAGATAACGATTTGTGGGGAAATACAGATATTTTTCCTACTCCTGAATACCTGCGACTCTCACATTCGATACTCATTACTTTGTGTTTGTAATCCTCGATCGCTTGTCCAGCTATTCGTTTGACAAATACGTTGTTACTTCGAAATCATCTGCATATTTGCATCAAAAATTGCATCGCTAGACAGCGCTATTCCCATTTTTCAAGCGCCGAAAATATTCTTATTCGTCAATGTCAAACCGAACGATTTTCATTCGCCTTGAGACTTGGAAAAAAATTGACAGGCTGCTTCGGGGGCATAGATTATCGATAGAGCAATATTCTTCGTTGTTTCGATCATAGAATTTCAAACCATCCGATCGAATCGCTAACGTTATTGTAATTTAATTATCGAGTCGCCTCACTGTTATTGGACAATTGGAATCGTCACTGACGCGGAACAATTTTCGTCTCTTTTAAATTCTAAATCCAACGACAATACATTCCGGTATTCCGTCGAAGGGTTCATCCGGCGTAGGCCATTGGAAAATTAAATTCTGAGATGAAAATTTGTTTTCAGTTTGTCAAACATTTTTTTTTTCTGTCAGAGTTATCCTTATAAATACTTTTCGAGTAAACCGACTATTATATATAAGCAAAGTGACGAATAATTTATCTATTCAGGATTAGCGGATTATCAAAATTCAAATATTGTTTGTTTGATTTTTAGCAGCGTACTCAGAGCTCAAATCATGATTTTAAATTTATGTTGAAATAACAAACAAAAGGAAATATCTAGAAATAGCTCGAAGATTAATATTAACGAGTCCATCGATAGCGAGTCAGAAATGTTCCATTTCTAGGAACATGTGTTACAGAGAAAAACCAGCTCCGCCGAATGTTCTCGTCTTGGAAGAAATCTAAATACAGGAATAAATATTTGTTGAACAATAATCTGTACGTGATATAATATAATTAGACCGGGCGGCGATCGTTCGTTCGCGCGTGCCGAAACAGTATTTGAAAAATAAAATAAAAAAATCTGTATAGAAATGCTATACGAATGACGTAAGCACGAAAAATCGATTTATTTTTGAGTTAATGCCAAAAAATTTTTTTCGTGCCGTTCCCAACTTTTTGACGTGTGCGTAAATATCTCAAGCTTATTATTGCAATAGGCGAGGAAGCAGGGGGCGCGGTAAGAAGGCGGAGATAAGAGGAACAGCGGGTTTAAGAAAAAGTACGATCAAGATCAAGGTTAAAAATGATTATTACCTTCTACCTCGTCGCGAGTTTGTTTGTTGCTCGTTTTCGTAAATAAATAACCGTATCACTGGTGGTTAAGTAGGTTCTTTTTACGATGATTCGAGTGCGGAATGTCAACCGATTAGGTGAATGACTAAAAATTATGAGACGCAAGGCGGTTTCGGGCAAGCTAGGGGCGAGCGCGAGCGCCATCTCTGACCCTCCACCCTGTTCAGCAATCAGCAATTCACACCATTCGCCAGTTTCGCCACTCCGAGGTTCTCCAACGTGCGACGCTAGAGTCTGCACACGTCGCTGCTGCCGCACACCGCCACCACCCCGTCTTTTTTTCCCCGTTCTCGTTTCCTGGTGCTGATTATACACCTTTATTATTATCGCCTTTACTACTTTCACCTCCTACTTCTCTATAAACATGACTTGTATTTTTCATGAAAGCAATATATGCGACTGAGGCTGCTGTGCTCTCTGCGAAACAGATCCTGCGTGATTTTTACCGACCGAGAGCTGCCGGTCGTCGTCCTTTTTTGCAAAACGGAAACACCGAAAATATTTAGACTTTTCCTTTTTAATTTCAAATCGTAAGCGTATAACGATACAAAACGGTACTCGTCACTTTTTCCCTTATTTTCGGATTCGACACTTTTAGCCTTATTTTTAGTCATTGGAAGTACCTTACGGAAGTTCTGTTTTCGAAATTGAGTCAAATATTTTTGCTTGCTTTTCGGTGTAAACAATAAAAAAAAACTTGAAAATTTTTACGTTTATAGACCATGGCCAACATAGATATAAACCCAAACACCATATATTCGCATAAATAAGCTTCATGGTTTGATCGCAGGGTCTTTTGATAATACAATGTTCATATAACAGTATATTTTTTCTGTCACAAAATGTAAACATTGAATATAATAACGCGCTAGTGTTGAGTAAAAATATTCGTATCAACAGCTTGATCAACAATGACGCAATAATCGTGTAATCACTATCAAAGTGAGACAAAATTTCAGACAATATTTTTATTTTGGATATTTTGAAGATTAAATACTTTATGTTAATTACGTGCTTCTGTACTTTTTGAATTCATTTTTCATTTAATGTAGTTTTTCATAGTAATACTAGTTCGTCGTCGTGATATTGGTCATATATACAGCCGGCAGTATATATATTAGTATCGCCGCGACCGGTGCCAGTCAATCCGGTGCGTTTCGTTTCGTTACTTCTTTCACTCACCGTCAAGTAATTATGCTTGCTCCATATGATAAACATTTGTATCACCACTGCTAGGTATTTCCTTAAATCGTAAAATGCCGATTTTCTCTCAATTGGTAAATACTATGTAGACGCGTCAACATTATTTTTAAGGTTAGATACACACGCGAAGTAATAAGCCTATATACAGTCATTCAACATTTTAGGTAATCGTTGGATGTGAGAATAAGTCTCAGAAAAGTTGATTCTTATCGAGATTCAGCAAAAACACTTAATTGATACACCATTCATGCTTTTTGTGCATGGATGCTGTTGGACTAACGACAGTCGTAAAGAAAATAATAACATAGAACTTTTAAATGTTCGATTAATAAAAAATAACAAATATTGTTATGAAAAGTCAAAGATTTTTTCATAAATCCAAGTTCAAAGAAATAACACATATCCTGTGCTCTTTGATAAGGCATTTAACCTATATCTCACGCATTATCCTGACGTATTAATATTAATATTTTGTCAATAAATATTTATAGGCCATCGAAGCATAAATCACCCGCTGGTTGGTCCAGTTGAATAATGACTCATGGAAGCGCAATTGCTCGCTTTACAAAAAGGAAATCTTTCAAGTATGGCATACCGTTTCTTCTTTTTGTCGTTGGCGGATCGTTCGGGCTTAAGGAATTTACTCAGCTTCGGTAGGTATCTTTTTCATGCAGTTTCATCTTTGATACAAATTATGCCTACTTAAATTATCATTATTTCCGTAACCGAGATCAAGTACAAAATTCTCCCCATTTTTCAATTCTCAATAAGAGGACTTTGACCTTGAAAAATCAAGGTCCTTGACCGGTTCTCCTATGTAAATCGATTGAAATTACAGCTGATTGCATTTCTTGAAAAACACAATGAACTAAGAACCGTTTCATTCGATATTTCAATTTTTCCAAATCAATCCAAAAAGCAAAACTAGAAATGAATAAAATGAGGCTTGCTCTCATTTTAATTTACATAACCAGGAGTCTCATCCCTTTAATAATTTTAAGTTTCCCGCCGATCAATGATACTCGATACTTCAATGTCTGCAAAAAATAGGATTGGAAATCACATTTATCTGATGAACCTGTGTCAGAGGTCTCTCTCTTGACCTTTAAAACACTTGAAACTAATGAAAAATATCGAACGTACCAATATTATTAGAGTAATATTGAGCTTTCCGATGCGATAACATACTTGCAGCAACAAGGGGCATAATAACTCGGAAATAACTTCCATGAATAAACTATAATGGCAATATTGATTTATGTTGTCACTGTCATTATTCAAATTACCCCAGTCGTTCTATGGATTAAAAAAAAAAGAAGATAATCTCTTTGTTCCCTGGCTATTTATAACGTTTAGAAACTATTGAATTTGTTAGAATCAACAAGCTGAATTCATTGAAAAAAAAATCAAATCCGTATCAATAAATTTGAGGAGTGCAGCAGCATCGATGAGTGAAAAAATGAATTGAATCTGTATGAAAAAATATTTAGCAAAAATTTTTCAAGAAATTCTGACTGAATTGCTTACCGTGGGTGGTACCAATTTTTATCCCCTTTTATGTCTCTATTTGTTTAATCAAAGAGTTTGATTTAAATAGTTGATTATTCGTTAGGTATCGATACAGCTTCGTTCAACGTGGCATTCGTGATGAATTGATCGAGCATGGAATAGAAATGAAGAAGCCGGGTGAAGTCACTTTGGAGTCGGAATACGAGAAAATCAAGGAGGTAAATAATACCAGAGAAAATCCACAAATAATTCAACAATATATAATGTTGAAAACGAAAAAAAAAAAAAACACGAGGAAAAACGATAATGACGATCGAAAATTCTACTTCGGTACGAAGCACTTCGACGCTGTTTCGACGAGCGTTCTGTTTTAAAAACGAAACAGTAAGGAAAAAAAAAACGGTGTATTCGCGTTAAGAAAAAGGGTAACGAAGGTACGTCCGTTCCCTGCGAATCGTTACTACCAACTTGAACGCGTACCACCGAGGGTCAACGAGTGTTTTAACCCAACAGCTCGACACAGCGCGTCGGCCGGAATTTTCTCGATTAATCGTATCACTGCCGGCCAACCAATCGTTATTCATTTTGCCTGAGATACTTCGAAATTCAATATTTTCGTTCAAGCGTCAATTTATACGGCTAAAAATCGAAGCCGAAACTACGATGGAAAAACAAATTGAAAGAAAAATCAGTCGGATCATGAAATTTTAAAAATCGGTGGTGGTGACGGTAGCAGCGACCCCTGTCAACGTTCATATAATTGCGCTTCACTTGTCACAAGGTGATGACGGATTGGTGGGATCGGCTGGTCATGACACCGTCCGACCGCGCCGCACCTCTAGTCGCTTAATAGTACCTCTCCTCATCCTCCTCCCCCTCCTGTCACCACCCCCCTGATAAACTACTGAATTATTCAGATCACAGTTTGCCTCGTGGTCATTGTTAAATTATAAACACGACCGATATGTCTGCTTTCCGCTTTCTTCTCACAACCCTCGCACGCGCTCTATACATTCATCTATTTCAATAAAATTTATTCATTTTAGACCTTGACTTTTTCGATCTAAACTCGATAGCCTTTCCGCTAAACCATCAATTTTCAGATAATTTAAAATCTTTTAAAATAAGAATACGTACGACAAATGTCTTGTCTTTTTTTTTTTCCTTCAATAGCAATGACCGGAATTCAGAGAATCTTTCATTCGTTCGTCCCCCAGCAGTTGCTGCTGATCCAATTAATTATTTCATTTATATTTCAGATGGATATTGACAACTGGGAGAACGTGAGAATTTCAAGGCCTTGGGAAGAAGACGGCAAAGAAATATAATCAATCGTTTACAGCCGAAACGATCGTAAGTTGTCGCTGCGAATGGTGAGCCGAGCTGTTGAGTCGTGGTTGCAGTGTATTTCGTTATGAGCCAGAATCGTAAAGCGCCGTCTGCGAGGTGGTATCTCGACGTCGGACAAACGGACATGTAAATATTTGCATATAAAATAATTGTTCACTCGTTAATAATTATGACTTTGAAGAAAAAAAAAAAGGCAGAATCGCCGTTGCGGTCAATTGTTTTTTCATTAACGAATTTCTCGAACGAGATTTCGTCGAATCGAATCCATTTTTATTTTCAATAATTCGTCAATTATTTCCCGATCCACGATTACACGTTACCTCTATAAGTAATCATCGTAATTTCGCTGTGCACGGTTGCTGCACGTAATTCAGACAAAATCCTCGATTTCCAACGTCATTCGGAGCTTCCGTTCCGTCCGTATGAAAAATGAGCCTGAACGGTTTGACCGTACCTTCGGAATGAAAAAATTCACATTTTCAGTCTTTTTCGCGAGATATTGTCTCGAGCAGTGGTTACCGGACCGAGGCTTTTCGATATGATTTTACACTGCTAAAAATCATATCGAATCAATGAAAACTCACTGAGAACCGAAGAGGCATTCAAATTTTGAGCGTCGGCATTGAAGGTTCCACCGCAAAGTCGATCAACGCACTGGATTCCACCAACTGGTGGAGCTATTTTACCGAAATTGGAAGCGCATGGAATCATCAACCAATCGGTCTGGCAGATTGTCCCTGTCATCGAAGCTATTTGCGTCGCTTGAGTATTTCCAGTCAGCGTAAAAGCGTTGCTTCTCGGTAATCTTTGCTGCTGCTGTAGAGGTTGATCGACACCTTGCAAGAGATCTGGAATGAAATATTTGATGAAACGTGATCAGAGTATAAGAAAATCTCGAAAAATTTCAAATTTCAATAAAAATAAAGTCGCAAAAATAGGAAAATTAGTGCTGACACGATTGGGCCTGATGGAGATTTTTTTTTTTTTACGAAGCGAAATATATCAAAGTGCCGAATAATAATAATTTACCTTGTTCCAAACAGGGCATATATTGGATACCACAAAAATTTCTTTCCATCCTTATGCAAACGCTGTAATCCTGATTGGATAATTGTAATCCGGTATTTGGATGATAATTGAAGGATTTTATTTGCCCTGCGACGCCGGTATAATACTGCAGACATCCTTCTTCTCCTCGATAAATCGTGCTACACGGGATTTGAGACACGCGTATTTTCCAGGATCTTGAGTACGCTGTCCCGCTTGTGACGACCGTCAGAGTAACTGGATTCGTTTGTCCGACACCGGCGTCAATGTACACTTTATTTCGCAATCATCAGAATAAATGAATTAAATATTGATCGGTACACGCGTGGAGTTACGTATGTAACAAAAAATAACAATAATATTAATATTTAATCAACTGTCAAAAAAAAAAAAAAAAAAAAAATCATTTATCGTTAATTTTGCAATATTTGCTTGTTTTTTGTTCAAATGTCATTGAAAAACGTTTCAAAACTTTCTTAAAATTCAATTACTCACTGTGATTTCCATCATTCGTTCCACATATTGGAGACACCGGGGTTGCACCGGACACGATAAATTGATCATAAGTACAAAGATGATTCGTTGTCTCGGGTCCTCTGATATTGAACTGCACAAAATCTAATCTGCAATGAAATGTCGTTTATTCATTTACTTAGGTGAACGATGCACTGGGACGTTTAAACTGATGCGGGAACGAAAAGAATTTTTACCTGAATTGACAGACGTCTGGATTTGATTTCAGTATCGTAAGTTGACAAGAATCGGTGCCATCGAACGAGGAAGGATAATTCGTATTCACGAAATAAGTGTTGTTGTCGCTCGTCGATTGACCGCAACTTGCTGTAACTGTTAAGGAACGATATTATTATATTACGAGCTGCACCCACGGCTGCGTATTGACGGTTTTTTTTTTAACTTTAATTTTCAACTTCCAAAGTCCTGTCACTTGCTTTAAAAAAATTAGAAACTGCATTTTCTTCGTTTCTTCAGCGTTTGTAGCAATCAGTCGCAAGTCTAGACTCCAAGAAACAGGTCTTTAGTCAAGTTTTTTTGTTTAATTTTTATTTTTCAACTCACCAGTACAACAAACCCCATAACCATTCGCGCAAATTCCGTTCGCTATGCCGCGTCTCTGAGTGCACTGTGCTGGAGAAATACACGCTCCGTTTTCACCGTTCGAATCGGTACAAATGTTATTGTCGAATTTAACGACCGTGAATAATGAAAATACTGAAATGAATATTTGCATTGTCAAGTATTCTGAATTTTAATCTGCCATTCGAGGAATGTTCATTTCACTTACATCTTTTATCCCGAGGAGTGTGATTATTCGATCGTTTCAATTGGTTCTGCGCATTCGGACGTTGCCAGCCTCCAGCAGTTGTATTTGAATTGCGATCGTCTCTTGCAGCTTGGCTCGATGAGCCGCGATCACCAAAATATTGCCAAAAATTGTGTGATTCCGGTAGCTTGAGTTCCCACCTCCTTCGATGATCGATCGATCTTTCGTTATTTCTTTCCGAGTAACCGGCAGCAGCAGCCTCGGCTGCTGCATGATTAATTATTGAACTAACGAGAACGAGCAACAATTTGCTGTACATGTTTTTCCCTCTTCAAAACTTTCACAATCCCAACAAAAATATTCAATTTTTATTGTATCGATTATCAGTCGAATATATAATTTTAACGAATAATCCTTAGATGCCTTAAGTTTACAGTAATGCCGATGCTGCGGGACAGCTTGGATGAATACGTTTTTTTATTTCCCCGAGTCATGGACACACGAACGAATATTTTTTTATTCGTTTGAAATGATATGTAGGCCACGATAAAGTCTCCAATAGTAAAAAAAACGATGCGACTTGCTCGTGTACCGTTCTCTCGGTACTGTTTGATCAAAAACGAGGCTGCACCGAATTAAATAGTTTCACCGAGTCTCATCTCAGGCTTCCAGAAATCATGGAAGGAGAAAAAAAAAAGCAACAACAACAAGAGCAGAACTGAGAAGTAAAAATCACCGAGTCGTTAAATAGATTCTTCCTTCGTCGAACTCGGTCGCTGTTACGGAATAATAATGTGTCAAGAAATTTGTGAAATTTAATTGACAAGTTACGCCCAACACTCGCATTGTCTCTCGGATTCTTCAGGCAGAGCGTAGAGATAAGAGATCTCGTACTTTCTACCATTTAACTATTTAAAAGGAGCCCTCTGGCAACTTGCTGGTGAAGAAGCATTGAAATATTGCCGAAAATAAAAAAAAAAGCAAAAAAACAAAACCAACTTATTTACGCATATACACACGTTTACTACTCTGTTAAATTTGACGTGACGACGAGACCCCTTTCTTTCCATTCGAGTAACTTATGTATACGAATATCTGTTTGAAGTCAATTTCGACAAAAAGTAAAGACGCACCGAGATTCCCCACGTGGGGCCGGCTTTTTCACTTTTTTCTCCGACCGGAGTACCCGTCACGAGGCAAACGATCCTCAAAATGAATAATCTTTAAAGAATCTGATTTTTATTAATTATTTCAATATCAGCGAGCATAGGAAGACCGATGAATCGTTGCGAATAATTTTCAAACGAGCAATTTGTGTGGATTAAAGTAAAACTTAATATCATAAAGGTATATAATCTGATAGCTTTTGTTTTTTATATGCTTTACAAGTACACGTCGAATCTCGCTCCGACACCCAAGGCCCTGTTGTACGCACGCTTCGATACAGATAAAAAATATAAAAAAAAAAAAAAAGAAACAAACACAATTGATCCGTACATAACATAAATCCTGGGTAAATTACATTGTTTTTTTTCTTAACGTTTTATTGTTCGGCGATGTACACTTTCCTACTGCTGCATACTGCTCATTTGGAAAAGCATCCACGAGAAAATTTGTCTCGTTATTCTCGTTCATGATATTTTAATGCTGAATTTATCGGGGCGAATTGAAGAGTCGTTAAGTTTTTTTCATCCCACGACGTATACAGTCGGAGGGATCGTTGAAAAAATTCACGTTGTTTACAGAGACAATATTTTAATCGACGTATTTCACAATTCTCTTTTGTTCAACACTTTTTTTTTTGTCATAATTATGTCGAGATATGGTGCACAGAAAACGAGATACGGTGCAATTTTTTTCGTCGAAGAAAATACTACCGAGCACACCTCTCTCCTCATCTCCTCACCGTAAAAGTAAAACTGTCAAACACACACACACACAGCTACTTTCACTGCTTCTTCATCTCGGTCTGATTAGCGTATCTTTAACGTCTTGGTACCAAAAATAATACCATTTTTTTTTTTTTTCATCGACGATTCGAGCAATCGTTGATTATTACAAATTCATGTTCGCGATGTCACGTGTAAAACCGTGTGGACGCGTCAAAATTACAATTTTTTTTTTTGCTTGATTTTTTGCCTATTTTACTGCCAGCTTTCCACGAAATTAAAAGCAGCAAGATTCTGTCATTTCGATTGAATTCCGAATATGAATATTCTCAACGAGATTTTAACTCGTATTAACTTTACAATTTCTGATTTAGAAACATTTTACAGTGAAGATCGCGTCGATATAATTAGACCAGTCACAATTTAGACAGGAAAAACAGTTCGTTCTCTTGCACCAAAATAAAGATTATTACTAATCGTCAAGGCTTATATCGTTCCTGAGAATCGTAATACTTTATTCGATCAGAATTTCGCCAAACTTGAAAATCATCGAAAGGTTGAAATTTCGGTTAATTTTTGTAGTTTTTCACTTTTATCAAAGTATTTTAATAACAGAGATTAAAAGATTGTCCGAACATAAAATGGTTAATCGAATTTAACGAGTTTTCTTTCTTCGTGCGATAAAGAGCCAGCGGCAACAGTAGCAGCAGCAGCGTAACGATCTACCGTGATATTAATTTCATATAAAATACTTGATTCGAGAAAGAAGCGCGGTGAGTTACGTGAGAGATCACGTAGAAAAGAACAAACTCTACAGGAGAACAATTAGCGTTGAACGATCTCGTTGATTGAGAATAATCAGCAGGTTCATATCTTACACGAAAAAAAAAGAAATAGTTTCGTTATTATGGGCATACGATTATTGGAAAGAAAAGTGGCCATCGGGTAAGAAACTCGTGATCGAATAAAATATTTGACTGTTGTTGGTACGGGAAAGAGATTGTCGAAAGATTTTGTATTCCGTATAGAATAACCATGAGAATATTCCAAAGGAAAAGGCGTTGGCGGAGGGTGAGAAGAAGAAAAAAAAAAAAAACGGAGGAATCAAGAGTAATTCGAGTTTGGAAAGAAAAAAAGTTTTCACGATTCTGCAAGATCGGCGCTATCGTCGTCCCATTCGTCGGCCAGATGGCTGCCGTCGGTTTGCTGAACAAGTTTCGTCGAGCGTGATTGAACCGCGGAGTTTTCGATCGTTCGATCATCGATTTGTTCTTCCTCGATAATCATCATGGAATCATGTTGTCTCGTGTCCCCGTCGGCCTCGCCACCGGCACCGTTACTCTGCCGACTATTGCCCTCGTCGTATTCGACTATTTCCGTTTCTTCCTCGACATATTGAATAACTTGTTCGATCTCTTGCTCTTCTCCGTTGGTCGTATCGATTATCTCTTGTTCGCTCACGATCATCGACTCATCCTCATCGAGATGATCCTCCTCTACGACCTCTTCCTCGACTTCTTCGACCACTTCCTCAACCTCCTCGACGATTTCCTCGTTCTCTTGTTCCGCAGCTAATTCGACACTCTGATAAGTCTCGTAAGTTTGACGTTCGTTCGTTCCACCTTCGGTATTATGTATGTACACAATCATACCTTCCTCGGTACCTTGCATAACTATTTGTTCATCACCGGTTATTTCGAGCTGATGAGCTTGAGTCTGATGCTGTTGCTGCTGCTGTTCGTCTTCGTCTTGTTCGCCACCTTGTTGATGCTGTTGCGTTTGCTGCTGCTGTTCAACGTGATGTTGTTGCTGCTCCATATGAGCCGTCTGATAAGTTTCACCGTCGATCAACATTATCATTTGTTGTCCCTCGACGAGCTCGTGCCCGTTGTAAGTTCCATCCTGGACGATATTGTTCAGATGTATAGCACCGGTGTTGCATATCGGAAAGGAATTTTCATCGGTTACTATCTCGTGATGTTCGGTTGTTATTGAATCGCAGCCGACACCCAAAGACGCGGCTATTCCACTCGCAACGTGGCTCAGAGCTTCCGCTTCGGATGAAGGCTCGAGAGCGATTGGAGGTGGATTCTGATGGTGATGCTGCTGCTGCTGCATATTCGCATGATCTCGAATATCCTTGTGAGCGCAATCCAAATGAACTTGAAGATTCGTTAGACGGACAAATACTTTGTTGCAATGAGGACAACGATTGCCACCGCCACTTTTATCCTTTCCGTCGAGGCCGTTTCCATGCCCCGTATTTATCTCGTGACTCGCTAAATCGCTCACGTCCTTGAAAGTTTGGGAGCACGTGAGACATTGTACCTCCTCACCGGTCGAAGATTGCGTACGGCTACTCGTCGGTCTATGATTATGATTTATCTGATGTCTGACCAACAGAGTCTCTGACAATGCAACGTAATTGCAGGCGTGACATTTCGGGAAACACATGCTCTTGGGTGGCGGCACGTTGTGCTTCGTATACAAATGATACATCAAAAAGTTTCGCTTGGTCGCTTTGTAACCGCAATGCTCGCATACGCGAGGATCAAATTTCTCACCGTGCACGTCTTGCATATGTCGTCTGTACATGTAGTAGTTAGTGTATTGTTCCTCGATGTCGCACTTGTTGCATTTCCATGGACCCGTTTCAGCCCCGTCGCTCGTTGCCGGTCCTCCTGCTTTCGTCTCCTCGGTATTGACGGCGTTGAGACCCCCGCTGCCACTACCGCTCGTAACACAATTGCTCATCAAGTGATCCGACTTTAGAACGACGTAAGAGACTTTAGTCTTTGACGGTGCACTTGGCTCCGATGATTTTGATTCCTTCTGCATTATCTTCAAACGAATGTTTTTGTTGTTTTTCACGAGGTGAGGATATTTCTTCAGTACCTGAAAAAAATTCATTCGTCGTATCAAAATCATTGTTTGCAGAAAACAAAAAGGGAAATGAATTGTTAAAAACGGCGAGCAGAACGATCATGATACCTCGCGAATAATTTTTGCGTGGTTGTTGATGGCCTCCTCGGAGTTTGAGTCGTTCTTGCTCTTCTCCATATTTTCCTTCTCCTCGAGCTCGAACCGAACTCTTTTTGAAGGATTACATTGAACGTCCGGACTTCTGAGTATGGGCTTTGGTCCGGCGGACCATTCGTCGTCGGAGTTTTCCCATTTATCGTCGAATCCTCTCGACGATTGTGAATTATTGTGCTGCTGCTGCTGGTGATGGTGCCGATGATGATGCATTTCTTCGTCCTCGTCCTCGGTCGTATCATTCTTTCCTGATCTCTCAGAATCGAGTGACGAACGATTTCCACCTCCGCTTGGATTCGCCAGATGATCTTGCGCCTGAACGATCGGCTTCGTATTGTAAGTTATATCGTCGAACGAGGAGAATACACCGAGAGCGAAATCGTCGACTTCCGGCAAATCGAATCTCGACGGACCGGGCGTTGTTTCCGATGATCTTTGACTCGATCCGTGATGATTTCCACCTTCGTAATGCGACACTGGCTGACTCTCCAGTTTCCTCTTCCAAATTGGCAGTCTGTTGACATTTTTAACATCCATCAATAATCTTGGTTTGAAATTTTTTCATTTGAATTTAAAAAATTTGGTTCCTAATCATACTGAAGAAAAAATTTTACGGTTATTATAAATCAAATAGAAATGAGAGAAGCAAGAAATCATACACTAAAAAAATCTAATCGAAATTGAGTGAAACTCGTACTTTCTGCCTGGTAACGGTTGACTCGGAAGTGTTCCCAACTGATTGACAGTGGCAGCGACTTTTTTACTCGGACTCGCTGCTGCTTTTTGGGGCACAATTATCGGCTGCAAATTAACTTTGGCCGGAGTGGTAGGGCTCGTTTGCAACGAGCTCGTGTTGAATTGGGCGTCCAACAACTTAGTCAGCACGGTCATATTCATTTTTTGAGCTGTCCGATAGAGAGCATTTTGTTCCGACGTCCAATATTCCAATTGCCCGGTATACATGAAACTGAACAATATTCCATGAATTAGTTTAGTCGAACGATCGACTCTACATTTTTATATCGATCGAGAACTTCAAATAAATGTTTCGAATAAAAGCTTGGATAATGTCGAGAGTTTTAGTAGCCGTACCTGATGATAGATTTCACACACTCGTAAGGCATATCCGGTGGCATTATCAAAACTCCGTCAAAATTTTCATCTCTCTCTTTTTGCTGACGCTCCAGATGCATGAAGTAGTCGGTGCAAGTTGTGATTACGAGCCTATGAGCCTGTAACAAGGAAATAAATAACCTAATTCGTTCACTGTATTCGACAACTCGATTATGATTTTTATTATCAAACGAACAAATAACTGAATAGTAACCTGAACCGTAATGTCACTGGTAGGGAATTTAATTGTCAAATCGAGAAGTTCTTCTTCGAAATAAAGCTGTTGTAACCGTTGAAGAAAGAAAGTTCCCCAATTGTCAACTTTAACTTGTTTGAGACCCCTCGAAGGGGGCGGGGGAGGAAGTTGCTGCTGCTGCTGTTGTTGTTGCTGCTGCTGTTGTTGTTGTTGTTGTTGTTGTTGTTGCTGTTGCTGCTGCTGCAACTGCTGCTTACTTCGCGTCGGAGTCTGCATCGCCATTTGTCAATCGTTATGAGCGATCCAAGGATAACTGTCAAAATTAATTTTCATTGTTATTAAATATTTTCAAAGTTTTTAATAAATTTCGAAAATTTGAATAGTCTCATGAATCGATTCATATTTAATTAGGATCGATGAAATTATTATCTCGAAAATTTCTAGGTTACCACGAACACTGTTTTTATCACACAAATCTATGAAACTCAATTATATTGTTTTGAAAAAAAAATGGTCATTTAAAAAATTAGAAATACTTGTGGATATTGAGAATCGACGAAACAAGTGTCAATCAAAAATCGAATGTTGGTACTTCAATACGTTACGAGTGGGAAAAAAAAAAAAAAATGTGGGAATAAGGTTATTGTTTTTGGAACACACGAGCAATAAAATGGAGGAATTCAATTAACTGCCAGGTTCGAATCATATGGGATATTGAAGAATGAACTGTGACAAGGACAGATAAATGGGGTTAAAAAAATCGGTAATCGAGTAGCGGCAAGTGTAACGGATAGCGCGAGTTGCCGGGCGTGGGGCTTGCGTCGGCGAGAAGAATTAGAGGCGGCAAGATCGGCCGATCCAACAATAGTACTCGTATATCGCAGTCTGCCGAAGAAGAAGAAGCGCGGGTCGCGGAGTCGATGGGCAGCGAAAAGTCTTATCACTCATTAACGAGTTATTTCGATAAAATTTTTTAAATAAAAACACTGATAATAAATTGAATATAAGCGTGAAAACGGTCGCCGGAAAACAATGCGTGTATAAAAACAGCGGGCGCGCGAGAAAGAGAAAGAGAGATAGAGATTTTCAACAGCATGCCAACGATTTACTCGGATAGTGGTAGTTATCGCGCCATTGCCATTTACTTGTCGAGTCAACCAACCGACCGGACAGCTTCGCCTCGCTCAATCACACGATAAAAAATAAAAATCCCATTGTCCCCGCGGTGTTGAACAAGTTCCGCGGGATACATATTCACAATTTGTCGAAACTTGCTCCAACCTCCAACTCATCGGAAATGTACATACCTTTTAGAATTTTAGCTATTCTTCACCGCTCAGCTCCATCTCTCAAAATTACACGAATTCGTCCAGCGGTAGCCAGTAGTCGGAGGATATCGAGCTTCCCGACGTTCCCGACCGTGTGGCGTCACTCACAGATGGAGCTGTCTTAGCTCCACCCCCCTTTTTTCTTTCTCGCTTGACCGCTTGCGGCGCCACTCTCTACTCGCCTTTCACGAGTGCCACCTACAGCTCAAAGTCCGCAAAAATGATAAACAATAAACAAATCTTTTCATATAAAAACGATACTTTCGAAAAGATGACGTCAAAAATACCCGGAAGAAAGTAAACTTGTATTCGCAGGCGTTACCAGCGAAGAATCGCTATCCGATAAGTTAGATTTATATCCATTTTTCAATGTAAGTGTAGCGTTCGCGTAGCGCACATAGTCGCGGCTCCCTCAACGCGCCTTGTACGTGAATCGTACATGATCGATGAGCTTTTTATCTCTCAATCATGTAGAAAGATTTTTTTTGCTGGGTTCCGACGCTTTCGTGGATCTTCGTGAAAAAAAAATGCCATATTATTGTGTTATTGGGAAAAAAAAAATTGCTACAAGCTTTCTAATGGGCTATTTACTTTCAACTTGAAAAATAAAAGATTGCGAGACAAAATCATCGGGATTTTATGTAGTCCGTTGTGGGCGGTTGTTTCAAAAATGTTTCAAAGGAGATCGAAAAACTTGGAAGATGATGAGAAAG
Source organism: Campoplex capitator (assembly GCA_037576405.1). Classification (NCBI taxonomy): domain Eukaryota; kingdom Metazoa; phylum Arthropoda; class Insecta; order Hymenoptera; family Ichneumonidae; genus Campoplex; species Campoplex capitator. Next base: position 3,527,000 of record JARBWI010000021.1, read on the forward strand.
ATGTCGTTGTTGGTGGCGCTGGTGGCGCTGGCTGGCGTGTCGTGGGATTGGTTGGTGTTTCGGGTAGCGAGAGTGTCTAACTAACCCAAGCAGAGACAGCATCAAAACGAACGAGTAGCATTTTTGCTCGTTATATTGATCAACTTTGATTTTATAAATATAACGCGGGGGGGACTGATAACATTGAATCTCGTTTTGGTTGATATATTTTGTTTGAGTCGAGGAGGCAGAGGCGATTGTTTTCACAGTACAAAAATATATATTCGGAGGAGCGAGTGCCGATTATTGTTCGCGGTTAATGGTGGTTTAGTGGCGTTTCGCGGATCTCGATCGAGCAGGAAGCACAAAAAATAGTAGGTATCGTAAATATACACAAGTAGCAACAATAGCATACGAGTTAGTGCGTGGAGGAGTAGTGAACTGGCCAGTTGGGCGAATGAGGATATCTTTGGCACTGTCGAGATCGCGGGGCACACGGCGAAAAACGAGCCAGCAGCCTCCGAACCTCGGCCGCGACCGTCAAGACTCGGAAATAATCGTTCCTCTCGTCTTCGTCGTCGTCATTCTTTCTCGATTACGTACGCTACTTTCTTCCGTACTCCCGTCGTCGTCGTCGCCACCACCACCGCGTCTCTTTTCAATTATCCTTTTCGCTTGTTTTCTTTTTATTCTTTTCTCTAACGCTCCTCTAAATCCATCGATCGCGAATATTATTTTGCGAAAAAAAAAAAAGAAAAAAAAAAACAACAAAGTTGCAGACAACTTTCGTGAAATGTAAAACAAAATAATGACAAAAAAAAAAACATCTTCAGGTACAGCTTGATCGAAGAACGTAATAGCTCGTTGTTTTATGACGTCACTCGGGGGGAACGAGTGAGAATCGAGGCAATTAATTATACAAGCGTCATCGTTCGCTTGTCACTATCAGCATTCGCGAATCCCCACCCGGCTCGCTATCACCAGTGATGCACTTTTTATTCATTGTTTTTTTTTTCTTCTTTTTTTCTAATTATTTCATTATGCTCCGCGCGCGCTAATTTTTCGACGACCAGCCACCTTTTTTCGGCCCAATTTTTTTCCCGCCTTCCTGCCTTATCCTTTAATTCGGTAATTGTAACATACTCTATTCCCCTTGAACAGTGATATTCTCCAATTTTTTCAATGCTCTTAATATCTTTGTGAAAATATTCCTGCTCGGATGTAATTTTTGTTGATACATCTCATAGATATTGAATCAACAACTGTTCAAGTCATTTATTTATTTCCAAATAACTTGCAGATGCTGGTAAAGCGAGAAAAATTTGAATTATTTTCAATACAACTTGATACAGCTGCTTTTACTTATAATAGTTCTCGCGCAATTGTTTTTCTGACAGAAGAGCACAACGATAAATGTCAACCGGTAATTTCAATAAAAAAATCAGAAATTTATCATCACGGGACGATTATAAAATTTTCTTCATTTCCAATTCTCTTCTGTCTTCGATCCTCCGTAACATATTGAAAAATCTGCTCCCGTCGCCAGTCTTGTTCTCCTGTGCTGCTGTGATTGAGCCATTTTTTACCAAGCAAAAAATAAGCTTCAGACCCTGCCACAGCGAGTGTCTGGAACAAATTTCAAACAAAAAATGAATTTCACATTGAAACCAAATACTTTCTTATGTTTTTTTACCCCCTGCAAGTACACGGATAAAGATTTTCATGCCGAATCGTTACTGCGCTGAATTTCCCTGACATTTTCAGTTCTCCCTGCATAATATTGAGCGCGGTTTATTCAACGGAGACATATTCCCGCTCGACCATGCCTCCTGTCAAATTTCAATCGAACAAACAATCGCTCTCCGTCGGAATATAGAAAAAAGGATAATTCCTCTTGGCGTTACGCAAAGATTCTTCAAAATGTTACCTTCCTGCTCAAAATCATGATGAGAATTTTTTCAAAAATCCTCCCAACCGTTACAGCTGTTTATCCTTACCGGAACAAACACCGGGGAATTAGAAAAACTTCTTTTTCATTTCGCAATCTTTCCCTTGTCTCCTCGAGAGATTGAATCAGCTGGTAGCGAAAAACAAAAATTAATTATTCAAAAATAAAAGTAGTACGAGAAAGCAATCGTATGTTTTGTCTCACGAAGATCACGAAAAAAAAAAAAACAAAAAAAAAATGAAATCGATAAGCAAGCTGAAGTTATGTATTCGCATTAGGCAATTTTAAATACACCGCATCAATGAAAAATGACCACAAAAAGTATCATTGTGACGAAAACGAATAAATATGTTAAATTTTGTATAGAAATGTGATAATACGGCGCGGCGGTTTTTCTGAAGCAACGAGAACGATGGAATGAGAGGCTACAATATTCTTTGTTATCCGTTACAGTTGCTGGACAAGTAAACGTGAATTGAAGCAGAGTGAGGGAAAGAAAAAGTATCCGGGCAGGAGGAGGGGGATAAAGAGAAAGAGAGAGAGAGAGAGAGGGAAAGAGGGAAAAATCAGTCGCGGGAATAAATAAATCCCGTCGACTTATAAGAGAATATTCGTCGGAAAAAAAGAACAAAAAAACAAAAAAAAAAAAAAGTATGTCTATGCAACAATTCTGTTTACGATGGAACAATCATCAGCCAAATTTCATATCCGTCTTCTCGTCGCTGCTGAACAATGAGACTCTGGTGGACGTTACTCTGGCCGCCGAGGGTCGCCACCTTCAAGCTCACAAAGTCGTACTTTCGGCGTGCAGCACATACTTTCAGTCCCTCTTCACCGTCAATCCCTGTCAGCATCCTATCGTCATTCTCAAAGATGTCAAATTCTCCGATCTCAAGATCATGGTTGATTTCATGTATTACGGCGAAGTCAATGTTTCCCAGGATCAATTGCCCTCGATAATCAAGGTAAAAAACAAAAACAAACAATAAACTTGAATTTCTTTCACTAAAAAACTGCTCTCATCGGTATCTCTCTCGCCTCGACAGAACTTGATTCATCGTCGCACACAACAAAAACACACACACACACACACGCACATTGTATTTTGTGACCTTTTTTTTTTTCACATTCAACTATCATCCATTTTTCGTCGTTTTTTTTTTCGCCACTTCGACCTTCGCTCTTCTCAATAATCTCTGCGATACCGTATCGAGAAATGCTCGAGAATCTACGAATATCTCATCTTCCATCTCTTGTTCATTTTTTTGTATTTCCTTGTTTCGAGCAACAGAGCCCGGGGTTTTCCCGCGCTCGTTTCTCTCTCAACGATTTCCATTTCTCCGAGCATACGTTAAAAAAAAAAAAACAATTATTCAATTTCTTTTTGCTGCTTTCCTAAGAAAAACAAACAAAACATGCGCGATTTTTTTTTTCTGTATTTTGTTCCTCGTTCGAAGCAGCTACTTTGCGCCCTTCCTCTGTCCACGAAACGCTGTTTCTCATGCCGAAGAAAAAAAATTCGAATACACGCGAGTCCTCCTATTACGAAATTCGTTTCGTCCGCTCGAGAAATGCTAGCCCGCGCGTCCGTCTGTGTGTGTGTGTGTGTGCGTCGCGTAAGCCTGAAGATTTTTTTGGAATTTGACGAGAAAAACAAATCCTTCTCCCGCTTCCGCTAGCTCTCTCCCCCCCACCCCTATTTACCACAACACTTTAACGTCATAATCGCGAATAACATAATATTTTGACCAATATTATCAAATCAACTGTCATCCTCCGGGGTCGACGTGATTCGTTGTAAAAAAAAAAAAAAAAACATTCGATATGCTCCAAGTGTGTTGGTCTAAAATGAATTTTATGACCAGTGAATGAAAAATGTGAAAAATCCGTTCCAAATAAAGTTGCGATATATCCGAGTAACTTAGCATCGATGAAAGTTGGAATTTGCGAGTCATTTGGAAAAAAAAATAAATAAAATGTAATGACAGTACGTTTATAACGGAAGCGAAGAGACAAAATTTCCGGATTTCGCTTTTTTCGACGTTTTCGAAAGTAACGAACGAATTGAAAAAAAAAATAAAAACACGATTGTTTATGAATGGATATGTATAATAAAAATGGATAACGAAATAGATCCCTGCGTGATCGAATGGAAAAAAAAATACACGAGAAATAGATACTCTGAAAGTTATCGTTGATCCCCTCGAGGCGGCAAGTTCGAATGGTTGCTAGACTCGCGAGCACGGGTGCATTGCCACTGATGTATTTTCCTTGGCACAGGAATAAAATCTAGCCGGATTTATAACTCGAAATACGAGAAAAATATCGTTATCGTACTCGAACGTATATTGGTCAATTGAAAAAAAAAAAAAAACGTTTTTCAAGTAATGTTTCGTTATTAAAAAGGTGAAAAAGGAGATTTTTGATGATGAAAATGACGATCCAAAGAGCGCGATAAGACAAAAGTCTTGACACGAAATTTTCACCTCGATCAGCTTCGTTCGACATGTCATTTGTTTTGTTTTATTCACAATATTTTCAAGCGTGATAACAAATGTGTTTTAAGCAATAAAAAAAAATCAATGTGATCGTTAGATTTGAATGTAAAAAATATGTGAAAATATGAATATACCAAATGCTGTTTACTTGTCATTGCAGACCGCGGAAAGTTTGAAGATCAAGGGCCTCGCGGAGATGCACACAGCTTCTCTGACAAAGTGGCCGAGCGAAACTGGTGGTGTCGATCGTGGAGAATCTTGTTCACCGAGTCCTTCACCCTTGTCGCCCTCTTTCCGTAGAAAACGTTTGCGCAAAGGATCAACCGGTTCAACTTCCGGTGGATCAGCCGACAAGACAGAAGAAATAAACGAGATTACATTAGTCGCTACGAATATCGTTAAACCTGAGCCTCACATCGTTCCCCAAGAAGGTAGCGAGCATCTGAGACGTCCGATCAACGCTACGACCGACACCCAAGGCAGTATCGACGAGGATCAAATATCTATTGTAAGCAGCATTTTTTTTTCATTCATTTTCGTCCCTCTTTTTTTCATTTCTTTCTTCTTTGAGATTCAACGACTTTCGTATAAAGAAAATAATAATAAATGACTATAAAAAATAAAAATTTCGCCTCAGATGAGCAACATGGAAAGCAGCACAACGACGACACCGGCTCAGAGCGAAGGTTCTTTGCAAGAAGTTGGTCACCAAAGTGGTAACGTTGGTCACGGTACCGTGTCTTCACATCCTCCGACTCACCAAGGTAAGCAGTCGGTCCCGCGACTCACTTCCACATTCACTAAAATCATTATTTACATCAGCTTCTTCGTACCATTCGATACAGCCATCACCGACACATTCGCATGCGGCATTTAACTCCTTCGTTTTGTAAAACAGCAATTCGAGAGGAAAGTTTGTATCAAGTGCCTGACATAGAAATTTTTCACTTCCGGATAAAATCGTCTCGACCAGAGTGATTATCTATTTACTCGAAATGAATTTATCGTAATCGAATCATTCGCAAAACAGTACAATTGGAAAAAAAAGATTCACCAAATTTTCTCGACTCATCACATTGAATCTATTATTATTATATTTTTCATCTTTTTCACTTTTTTCATTCTCCATCATGACGAAACATCCATCGCGCTTATTCAATTCTTTTTTTTTTTTTTTTTTTTTTTTTTTTCTGATGAAAATTTAAATGTACACAGCGCGATAGGAGACACGAGTGTGTCGAGTTTATTTAACGCGATATAAAAACGCTTGGAGTATGAAAATATTATCATAAATGTATGTACGTGTGTGCGCCCACGTGTACACACACATACGAGCACTGTTTGTATTTTCGAGCGAGTGGAGCTTGTTAGTAAAAAATATGGGATCAACGTCGATCGGTGCGTTTAGATGAAACGAAAGAGAAACATTTCAAATTTTTCAATCCGATGAAAAAGAAAAAAAAAATAATAATGCATGAAGTACAAATTTGATGGAGCATTGATAAATTATCGAAATATATGATATTCGAAAGAATAACTGTTTCTGTTAATGAATAATTAGATTTTAAAGATATTTGATAGATGCATACGTTAAATTTAGTAGACGATAAACAAAAAATACACTTTTTTTGCTTCCCCGGTCTTACGAGAGTAAAAAATGCCCGAAAAAATTGCTACTACTTGGGCATTTTTTGCTCCATAGATGAGTTATGTATACCATTATTGTAGTTCTACGAAATTCATTGAAAATGTATTTTTATAAATTTACGACTGCACGTTACTTGGCTTTTTTTTATCTTCAATCTTTTAAAAATCTATTTTCTTTGCTACATATGACGATTGTTGATTATTTGACAATGGCTAAAAGAAAAAAAAAAGCGTAAAGAAGAATATCTTACCTCGCGCAATGATAATAAAGTTATCGTCATGAATATTATAAAACAATCGATCTAATCATATGTATAGATTAGATACATATGGCATGCCTCAAAAAAAAAAAAGAGAAGCAACGGAAAAACTCGAGCGCGTATCGTTGCGAATGTTAAATTTAAAAAAAAAAAAAAAAAAAATACAATAATAATAATGCTGGCACAGATGCGTTCAAGTATTTTGCACAATGGAATCAACAGACGTTTGACATGATAATAGAGCGAAAAATGAGATCGATCGTGAGTCAAGAATGACTATTGAAAAATTTTATATTACAAAAAAAAAAGAAAGAAAAAATGAACAACAATAGAAGCAACAGCAGCAACAATTAACACAATCAAATATGTGCACATATCAGTCGATCAATCGGTCAATAAACCTCTTTAATGGGCTAATGAAACAAAAACAAAATTATGGCACACAGATACATGGCACACACCTCGATAGGATATTTATATATTTATTAACAGCTGTGGGGGGGGGGGGGGGGGGCGTGAAAGTTTGAAAGCAAATTACTTCTCGCGTGTGCATGTGTGTCCTTGTCTCTTGCAACGAGGGTTGAGTAATAGTAACAAGGAAAAAAAAATTGAAAAAAAAAAACGAATGGCGAAAGATCTAAAAAAATAAAAAGAATCAAACAACGATTAAAAACTTGGTCCAAATAAGCTGTGCTTGAATATGTATCTGTGCCATGCCAGAATTTTATTTTTCTTCATCATTGCGTTTATCGCGTTGAACCCGACGGGAGATTTTTTTCGTTCAATTTATCTCGAATAAAGTTGGTCCAGGGAGTCATTTGATTTCTGAATAAATTGATTCGCGCAATAACTGAAAATGCTCAGAAAAATTTGATGCGCGACAGTAACGGGTTGTAGAAAGAAAAAAAAAACGAGAGTAGTTACCAGTAGAGAGTAGTGAAAGACATGATTATTTATTTGTTTTATTCTTGTACATAAACGTTTGAAAAAAAAATGCCGCGAAACGTCAAGTGGGTATTTGACTGGTAGAAACGAGCTAGAATAACGTGCCTATATGATCGAGACCAGCAGCTTTAAAACGGTAATAGTTTTGTCCGAATATTGTCGCTTTTATTTATCTTTTATTTTGATTAATTGAAACGCTGGTACTCACCGAATACTCGGGATTAAAATTCATTCTTGATAATTGGATTGGCTGATATTGCGGTGAAAAAGAGAGAAAAAAAAAGAAGAAATATAATAAATAAAAAAAAGAAAAGAAAGAAATAAAGAAACAATGTTTCGTTGCTATTTAAATGCTTGCTGACCAAAGATGAAATTGGTCTGTTCTACAGGATTGCAATGGACAATAATGGAGCACACGTATCCGCGTTTCGCTCTGTCCTCGTGTCAAACGAATCTGTCGGTCCAAGCGTCGTCGGCGTTTACGACACCCGAAATATCAGCGACATCGAGCATCAGCGAGCATCAGTATCAATCGGGTGGTGGCGGCGGCGGCGGTGGTGGTGGTGGCGGCGGCAGCGGAAGTAGCGGGGGTACGGGTACGTCGACTCCAGGGGGGCCGATTTGTGCGTTGACCAATTATCCGGATTCACCGAGCCATGGTTCGATGCAGCAGCAGCAGCAGCAGCAGCAACAGCAACAACAGCAACAGCAGCAGCAACAGCAGCATTCGTCGAATTCGGGAGGAGGAGGAGGAGGAGGAATTGGAAATAGCGGTGGTCAAGGTAGCGCCGGTGGACAGTCGCCAGGACCGACTCAATGTCCGAGCAATTGTCAAAGTCCTTGCGCGAGTCCGCAGGCTACGATAAAGAGGAAAAGATCGACCAATCCTCAAGCTGATGAAAACTTCATTCGAGCACTCGAAGCGGTTCGTTACGGTGGTATCGGTTTTTGTAAAGCCGCTCGAATGTTCGGCGTTAACAATCGTACCTTGTGGCTCGAATATAAAAAACGTGGATATCCGAACAATCGTCCAAGCTTGAAATCCCGTGTAAAACAAGAAACAGCCTCGTCGCCACCCCCACCACCAGCGACTTCTTCACAAACGGTCAATTCCCAAAGTCCAACCCCGATGGGACCACCAACGACACCTCACACGACACACAACACACATCCGACACACACGATGCTCACCGCTCATAGCCCACACGCTATGCTCTCCGGATACATCGACAGCAGGCACACCGATTATACATTACCAAGCTCCACTATGCCTATTAATTTACACGGTGTCAATTACAATTCTATGTGAGCCGAGCTACTACGTTCCGATCAATAATTTCCATCATCATTACCATCATCGTCATCCTCATCTTCATTCTCATCATCATCATCATCATCGTCATCGTCATCGTTTACTGATAATTATCGTTTTTTATTTCCTTATCGTTAGGCCGGTTCTTTTTTCATCAGTTATTACCCCATCGACACTATACTTTCGTACATCGAATGTGCAAAAAAAATATAATATTATTTATCTTGGTGAATGGATCAAACGAAACCCGCAACTAAACATTACCTTGAATTTTTACCGTGTACAATTGTTGTTCGTAAATTATTCTATCCACCAACCAACGACACACGATTATTTCTGAAAATACGAGGCTTTTACCTAACAGGCACTTTTTATCGAGTCTTTCCATCTGACTGGACGTCCTTTTTTTGTAAATTATGAGCTAAGAGTAACAATTTTATATACCAAGGGTTCGACTCGAGCGTTGAATTTTTTTTATTACAATAAATTCCTGGGAGCTTCTCTCTCGTTTCATAAGTCTCATCCTCGAGACTTTCAATTCATTTTTTCAATACTTATACGATCCTTGTAACAACGTTTAACGCGCAATTTCTTTAAAAATGAGCTGGAAATCATACCGTTGCAAACTTCTCATATAGTCACCATTGAAAATTTATATTCGAAATGCTACTTTTTTTAATTCCACTATCTTTTTGAGAAAAAAAAAATCAAAAGCACGAATTTACAGACACGCGCAAAGGATAGGAGCTTTGAACGTCGACGGTTCCAGTATATATTGCGATAAACATTTTTTTTTGTTTTTTTATCTTGGTGCCAGGAACACTGTCAGGAAAAACGGTCGAACAAGGATAAAAAGTAGAAGACAAAAAAATTATACAATGACTCAACTCATAGGTTCATTATCTTAATTATTATATTTTAAATAATTAACCGATAAAAAATGGAGAAATGCGAGCTTCAGATATTCTTCACATTGTTACGTCGATTATCAATTTTATTATATTATCTTTCTTCCATAAATATATATGGAATAAATACTTTCATTAATGGATTTCGAAACGTGGTCGCTATGATTAATAATATCGATGTATAATTTGTGAATTTTCGTATCGGAGTAATTTGCTTTGGATAGCTCGGTGCTACGAAGTGAGATAAAAAATAATTTTTCCCCCACCGAAAATAAGGAAGATTTGGTGGAACGTTTCGTTTCTCATCAACTTTCTCCAATTCTCGAAAAAATTGTACAAAGATTGAGCGAAAAAAAAAACAAAAAAAAAAAGAATATCGAAAATTGGACTATTATAACGATTTCAAAGCGACGTCGCTCGCGCACAGGTGCGCTTTCGTAATGGTCATTTTTTCATCCATCTATATATTGTCATTGTTCTGATTCGAAGCGAATTGATAAATACACTTAAGGGTAAACACATATACACTGCTGAATAGCAAAAAAAAAAAAAAAAAGGAAAGAAAAACAAAGTGTTTCGAAAAATGTATCTTAACTGAAAACAGAAGAGTGTTGTACATAGCTGCATAAAATAAATAGGTCGCCGTTCATTCGTTTTTTTTTTTTTTTTTGTTCTTCATTCATCACGCTCGATTATTCGTGATGTTTTTGTAACACGGACGATCGCGAATTTTCAAGGACAAAGAAACGATTAAGAGAAGAATAAAAAAACAAAAAGAAAGAAAATAAAGAAAAATCGTTATCGGATGAAGACTCATTTAGGATAACTAATAGTCACGACTATGAAATAATTGTTCAATAAGCGAATTGTCTATGTGAAATGTTAGTTATTCGTAATACGACGCTGTATATCTATGGTAGCGTATATAGATAACATACTTGATGCATACATAAAAAATTTGGTACCGTATATGACGCGCATATAGTGTGTGTACCACCATCGTCTACACTATTATGTATACATATTCGTACACGCATATATACATTGTTATATAGAGATGTATGTATGTATGTGTATGTAAATATGTATCTATGTATAGCGAAGAAAAACAAAACTTGAGACACGAGATCTTTTTTTTTTTTTTTTTTCGTTTATATAGTTCGGAATAAAAGAAAAGTATTTAAAAATGTATTTATATCCTGTTGCGAATTTTCTTTTGTTCTTATCTTCGTACAGACCCAATTGATTCGTATGGTGAATACGTGTATAAAGTATTGACGAAATACTTGACGTTTCTGTGACAGCATAGCGCGTGTAATATTCATTCTCGACTCGCTCCGAGCCGATAAATCGATAATCGAATAAGCGCTTAACTCGTACGATAATGAATGAAATAAGTGAATAAATAAAATTGGACGTTTTACCAGGTCATCAACAAAAACAAATTGGAACGAAGCACGGTCGTTTGTTGATGAGACAACCACGCGTGAAAAAAGAATCGGAACCCGGTCAACGTGGATCACCGGAGAGTGAACCTGGCTCGCCTCGCATTGGACCATCCGCATCAACCGCTTGGTCCTCGTCATCCTCCGCATCGTCACCGCATATTACAGGACCGAACGTTAAATTGACCGGGAGCTCTCGGGAACAGAGCTGGGACGATAGCACCGATACAACCCCCGGTGGTGGCACGACCATTACAACAAACGCTGCTGCTCCCGTTGCCACGAATCTCTTGACCGTGCCACAACCCTCGTATCTCGTAAAACAACACTCTCATCCGCTATTACCCAGTCAGCAAGCGACACCGAGCTCCTCTAATTATTGGATTCAGCGACAACACTCGAATCCCGAATATCCCGGAGGTAGAAGTTGCTCCAGCCCAAAAAGCAACGACCCGATACCGCTCATCAAGATTGACGAGGGAACGACGGTGACGGCTTCAACGACTCGTCAGGATCTCTCCAACAAATGCCAAATATCGATGAACAGAGAATCATCCACGACGAGCGCCTCGAGCAATTCCAGCGGTGGAGGCGGAATCAGACTCGTTCCAGCTGAATTGTTGAGAAGCTCCTCCGCTCCTCAGGTTAATATCAATCGATTACACTTTTTTCTATAATAAATAAATGTCCATTAGAGCCCCAAGCCAGCAAGAAAAATAGTCTATCCTTTTTGGCTAAAATGTTTTATTTGTTTTTGCAGACTAGTACAAATCCGCATACGTCCGTATCGGAAAATCGAACGTTATCGCGCGAGGGCTCGAGCGACCAACGCGGTCACTGTCCGGTTCAACGACCCGGACCTGCCTTGGGATGCAATCATTGTTGGAACACGATAGACACCCATGGACGTATATTACGGAGAAAAACGAAATATCATTGTCCCGAGTGTCAAATCAATTTGTGCATAGTACCATGTTTTCAAGAATTTCACGAACGACCACGAGAAATATCACCTTTGAGGCCGCTACCAAAAACTAGTTCCATCTAAAATCTTCATTTTATACTTCTTATTTCCACTCTATCGTTCGTTCCCCATCATCACCTTCGTCCTTATCCTTATTATTATTTATTTCATAATTTTTGCCTCGATAGTTCATACGCTTATGATAATAGTACATATCAGTCTCGTGGCTATCTCTGTCCGATGTGAAAATAAAAAATATACATTTTTCAACGAATCATTGATCTTGAGCACTCATTTAAGAAGCAATTACCTCCGGTTCTGGCAATTACGGCAACTCATTTTCCCTCCAAAGTCACACAGTCGAATGTAAACGATATGTCAAAATTTACATCAATCATCGTCGCGCCGCAAGTATATATATATATATATTTATGAAAAATTAAACTAAATGAGATTCGAAGCCAATAAAAATATTTACTCTAAAATAGACAGAGCGCTAGTTTCTTTGGTAATTACTACAGACCTATTTTTGGTGATAAAAATAAGACAACTCGAATGCCGTTCCATCGATCATTTATTTCTAGAAGGATAAATATTTCCTACCGTACAATTGAGCCTTTTTATCAAATCCAACCGAATTAATCGGTGAATTCGGTTCGTAGAACGGATTCATCGAATACTGCAAGCGGTAATACAAATGATTTAATTCAAATAGTCATTTTCTTAAAGATTTCTATCTTATACATATTTAAATGGATGAAAAACGCTTTTCTTGTAAACTCACAAATATTTTAAACAGAGAAAGAAAAGAACGATTTTCTTGAATCGTAAAAGTGTGTTTCTTACCTTGATGTAAGCTTCGTACATTTCGCCAAAAAAATTTTTAATTCCATCCTCATTTTTATTATCATGAACCATGAGAAAACGAATTTGCGTAGCTGTGACAAATGCGCTGACGAACCACTGATTGAATTTATCCACTACTTTCAAATGCATACTGCTAGTTTTCCATTTGTGCTCGTCGACGAGATCAAGCGCCGCGTGTGCAATAAACTGATTCAAATGGGCATGATCCTCTTTCTGTCGGAATATCGTCACATTGTTTCTTTATTTGTTTTATCATTATTAAAAATTCTACTTCTGATTTTGTGTACGAGCTTTTTTGCCAACTTACTTTGGTGTCTTTGCTCGCGTTGCTAAATTCAATTTCGAACAAGGGATTGTCAGTGTGTCCGATGATAACAAAGTAATATGACATTTTTCTAACCTCCAATAGTGATACAAATTACGCCGAGATACGATACGCGATCACGGTCCGTCTGTACGATACACCTAAAACTTCACCGCTGCGATCACTATTTATACAGATATTTCTATGTTATTTCCGTAATTGAATCAGCTTTTTTTTCTTCAGCTGTCATCGATTCTAATGTTTATCATATGTGTGTCATGGAGCGAGCCTATGAATCTAGACTCCATTGACTCCATTTCATATGCTCAGCGGGTAAAAACGCGTTAGCGAATACACGAGATGACATGCGAATGGACGTGAACTTGGCCCCCCGACATGAACTTTTCGAATTTTTTCTGATTTCAATCGTTTGTGTGTCGTTTGGAGAGTATTGTGAGAACAAAATAAACGCTTGTGAGATGAGTTTATCGCGAAAAAATCAAAAATAAAAGTTAGCGTGAAGTTAGCCCGCCCATTCTACTTTTTAAATTATATATGAGTCTAATTGTACGTAAATCAATGCGAAATCGTCTGTAGAACACTAATATTACAATAAAAATGTTTGTAGGACGCATATTTTTATGAAAAAGCAAAAACAAAAATTGCATAAATTTTTCTGAACCAGGCAGGGAGACTGGTGTGTAACATACGGGTGAACTGATTAGAAATGAATGAATCTTGAAGGTTTTGACATGCTAAAAACGATAAGACTGATTCATAAATGCGAAATTATATGGATAGTCTGTTGAACTGATTCAGATGTTACCACTGCTGCTGATCTATTCCTAAATTCTAACTTTATGGAAAAATTATATAAAAATATTTTGGAATGTTAAAATGGAAAAATTCTACCGACCAAAAAAAATACAGTATTCATTCCTCATTTCATCAATAAATCCACGGTCAGTAAGAGAAAAAACGTTTTATCCTTCAAAGATTAACGATTGAAATGGAAATCGAATTCTTTCAAAAATAATAGTTAAAATCAAAGAAAGCCCAACAGTTTGATGCTGAAAATCGCTATGCACAGAAATGAAACCAATAAAAATGATGGAATTATGTACTCACTCGTCGATGTCTTGTTCCCCTCCTCAATAACGAACCTACCTTTGGCAAAACCGAAAAGTCCGCAATTCCGAAATAGTCCGCACAGTTGATATCCACTTCCGTTTTGCAGGACACTCATTGCAGTTGATTAATTTCCACTCGATTTTTCCCAGATCCTGCATGATTTTGAATTCAGACGAGCAGCAGCAGCAGCGTCGTTTTTCCAACGTTGAAAACGATAGTTCATCGTAGTTGAAAATTCAAATGCACTAATTCACACAACACCAATATTAACTTTTTACACTTCCGAGATATTAAACGCGTGATTAAGACGTCAAAATTTTTTTTTAATTTCCACGTCAACAAACTCTTGCACGAAATAAAAAAATCTATTCAATATTTCTTTGTTCCGCTGACTCAAAAAATGTATTTTTCTTGTGGCAATAAACTTTCTTTTCGCAATTGAATACGGTCGGTGACGAGTGACAGAAAGTGTAATGGCAACTGGTGCCACAGTTTCGTGGAAAATCGTGCGTGCTCACGTGGGTGCACGCGTGCACGGGCGCTTGCGTTCTATTGTACTATAGCAATTGCGATAGTAAAAACTATTCGCAATGCTGTACAATAGCTGCGGTTATACAAGCCTTGCGTGCATTGCGTTGCGTTGCACCGTTTGCAGCATCCGGGTTATATGCATGGACCTTGCCTGCTCGACTTCGATATGCGATACAGAAACTGTATCGCGTTCGGAAACAGCAAACTACAGAGTAGATTTATAGCTTTCGTTCCGTCATTCTTGCCGACAATCCCATGGCTTTACGGCCTGCGTGCGTTTGGTGCTTTGCGTTGCGTTGCTCGACTCGCATGTATGGTTGCAACTTAGCTCCGCTTGCGAACACGCGTGCGTGCGAGCATACACACGATTTTCGAAACTATAACACAGCCGTCACTAGATTGTCTGTCACTCAAAACCCTTGCTCACGCTGCCATTTGTCGTGATTCGATCAAATATTCAAAGTAATTCGTTCTCTAATTGAGCACGAAAAATAATATCGTGAGCAAGAGGCTTCCCTACCGGCTTATCGCTTATCACGTTGCCAGAAGAAAACTCGTTGACGAAAGAGAAATAATTGAAAATTCATTACGATTGACAAACGAGCGAATTGTGTTTTACGAGCCTAATATTCTTTTCATAGCGTTTTCGTGCATGGTTCGTTTTCGAGAAATCGCGCATATTTTTAAGCTCTTATTATCGTGCATTTTTTATTTTCAAAAAATCGCGCACATTTTCAAGCTCTAATTAACGGAAATTGCGATAAAAAATTATAGATTTGGATGGTTTTAATAATAAAAAATTTTATCACGATTTTCCGTTTTTTTATTATCCATCGTTGTATTTTTATTTGGTTTAACGACAATTCAGACCGTTTAAAGTATTTTATATAAAGATTTTCGTCATTAACCGACTCTTATTCCGCACTCTGTTTTATAAATTTCGTTGCAATCAACGAACGATAATGCGCGGTATTGCACTAGCCGACCGATGCTAATGCAATTCTCTCCGCGCGCGCTACTTGCCGCCCCGCCCCGCGTCCCGCGGGCGACTGAATGAACGCGAGTGTTTGCTCGCTCCTTCGTTGCCCCGCGCACGCGCATGACCCAGTTCTCGCGCCTGCCCCTTCTAGTCGCCCCGGCGTGAGCTCTCCCCACCATCCCCGCTCCCCGCTACGGAACGGCTTAGCAGGCCAAGCGCGAGAGCGCGTAAACGTAAACACAGAGTCGAGTCTCCACGAATGTAAACAAACCAAACAAGCTAGGAACATTCATTCGCCAATATTTAGCGATCACATTTTTGTTACCTACGAGCAAAGACTCATGAACCACCCAAACACACTAGCGCAAGATCTTCTCAACGAAGAAAACATCGTCAGAAGACTTAAAAAATTTAAAACACTGGACATAAGAGAAAGATTCCAGAACAACGCATAGAATCGTGAACAACAACACCATAAAAATGGGACTTATGTATAAATATAAGAATGTATGAATGTGAGTGTGAATGGGTGCAAAAAGAAATAAGTAGAGTAGTGCATATCACTGGAAATGCCCTCTAAACCAAAAAGCAAAACGCCAAACTAACTATTTAATGCTATAATAATAGCAGCTTATAGTTCCACTGGAAAGCTAAATTAAAAAAAAAAAAAAAAAAAAAAAAAACATTTTTGTTACCGTATTAATATTCGTTCAGTAATATTTTACAAAAATTCAACAACGTTTTATTCTTTCGTTTTGCCAACGCATGAAAATGCCGGTAGCAAAAAAAAGACCGTTAACCGAATTTCATTCAGTTTTTTTTGAATCTAGGAAGATCCGTTCCCAGAAAAGTCCGCACCGGAACTTTTTAAGTGCCCAGAACCTATGCCCGAGTCTCAGCATATCATGGTAGGAAAGTTAAAAATGTATTAAATCGATGATTAAACTCGAAAAAATTTTTGAATCACATCTTGGGACCTAGAACTATCCAGGTTCATAAAGATCAACATTCGAACGATACGTTGAAACGGTAAAACCTGTTTAGGAAAAAAAATTAATTTCGATTAATGAAAAAAAGAAAATTCATAAAACTGGACGATCCCAAAAACTGGCAATCGTACTGCGCAAGCGTGGATCAGTCACTTTCACCGATTCCATACATGTAGGGTTTCCAATTCCGGTGGCAGATATAAGAACTAATTCAAGACGGGATTTTTAAGATTTCGACTATTTATTTTCCTGTGTCCACTCCTTAAAAATTTCTGCAAATTTTGTTTCTGCTTTTTCATAAAAATATGCGTCCTACAAACATTTTTATTGTAATATTCGTGTTCTACAAACGATTTCGCATTGATTTACGTACAATTAGACTCATATATAATTTAAAAAGTAGAATGGGCGGGTCAACTTCACGCTAATTTTTATTTTTGATTTTTTCGCGATAAACTCATCTCACAAGCGTTTATTTTGTTCTCACAATACTCTACAAACGACACATAAACGATTGAAATCAGAAACCTTTCGAAAAATTAATGGCAGGGAGCCAAATTTACACCGCTGACATGCGATCACAAATTATATATATTCTATGAGATCCAACCAATAACTCTGTAAGAAAATCGCCAACGAATGTCTAAGATTCTAAGATAGCTAGTAGTAAAATTGGCAATCTACATTGCAGCAAACGAGGCTCATTGGAACAAACATATTCATCAGAATTTTCATAACATAAAGCTGATATCGTCGGAACACAAAAAAATTCTTTCGACGATTCGTCATTTATTGCGTCAATTTCACCTGTAAAGTTTTCCAATGATCATATGAATTATAATGATTTATTGATGTTTGCTCAGAAAAGATTTTGTGTATAACAACGGCAGTGGTGGTATCATCAAGGTTCTTCGGGATTGAAACATTCAAATTTGGCGCGCACAGATTGATGCCACTGCTACCAATATACCGCGGCGACGGTGCAAACGATAGTGATTTTAGGGTTGCACGAAGAGAGAGGCAGCAGCAGCAGCACAGCACGACCTAGGGAATTTTGGCGCGCGAGAATTGCTCGACAAACTTGTCGAATTTTCAACGAGTGTTTCTTTCGCTAGGACCTTCTTTTCCGGTTGTACTGTAGCGTGCGTAAGGTAAAAGATTTGTTAATGCATCAACATAATCCATGAGATCCGTTGCGATCTTCTATTCAACAATTTTCTCAGTGTTTCAACTAATTTAGCAAGAACCTCATCGACTTCTGTGAAATAATAGTTTTCCTCCAGCGTGTACCTTTCTTTTTTGCCAATTTCGTTGAGATCGTATAACCTCTCTTTTTATCCTCAACCTTATCTGTCACGTATTTTCCAACTATTTTATTCTCACACCATGCATCATGCATGTATTCGCTAGCTCGCATCAACCGTGTTTCAGTGCGAAATAAAGTGCAAAAATAATTTATTAGAAGAGAATGAAAAAAAAGGGAGAAAAGTGTATCGGTTCGGGTGTATCGGATCGGTGAATTTCGCCGCAAGCGTGACAGTATAATTGAGAAATTTGTTGTTCCAGCTACAGGATGAAGCAGATCGTTACAAACCAAACGGTCAAGATCCCGGAGGGACTTACCGTGTCGGTAAAGTCCCGTACGATTACGGTCAAGGGACCCCGAGGAATTTTGAAACGATCCTTCAAGCATCTTGCTCTTGACATTCGTGTAAGTACTCACTATTTTCTATAAACTTAAAAACATCTATGAGACTGAATCTCTCTTCGAGTTCATGCGTGCTTTTGAAAACATAACATGATGATTTGACGGATTCCCCTTCATTTAAATATTCGATAAATGATAGATCCTATTCTGATATGAGTCTTTGTAAAAAGTAAACAACTTTTATTACCTTCGACGGTGTTCCTCTTAATGCTGTATCGTTCTAATCGCAGATGGTCAATTCGAGGACTCTCAAAGTCGAAAAATGGTTCGGAACAAAGAAGGAACTGGCGGCGGTACGTACCGTTTGCTCCCACATTGAGAATATGCTCAAGGGAGTGACGAGAGGTTACCTGTACAAAATGAGAGCGGTCTATGCCCATTTCCCCATAAACTGTGTAACGACGGAAAACAACAGCGTTATCGAAATTCGTAATTTCTTGGGGGAAAAATTTATTCGTCGTGTTAAGATGGCACCGGGTGTAACGGTCACCAACTCGACCAAACAGAAGGACGAACTCATTCTGGAGGGTAATTCTCTGGAAGATGTGTCCAGATCAGGTAAGAAGCCTCTTCTCGTTCTTTCGTATCTAACGAATCATCGCTGTCCAATCTCTCCGCCTGTTCTCATGCTTTTTTTTTTTTTCTTTTTCTTTTTCCTCAGCTGCCCTCATCCAACAATCAACCACAGTAAAGAACAAGGACATAAGAAAGTTCTTGGACGGCCTGTACGTATCTGAGAAAACTACTGTTGTACAAGACGACGAATAAATATCTCTCAATCCGTTCTATACGCTCTAGTCTTATTTTACTCGTCGTATCGTCGCTCCGCATCCATCGGTTACGACTCTGTGCCAGCGAGAATGTTCCTCGCTCTCTATTTTTTATCTATTTTAATCAAACACGAGATTTGAGAGTGAAAAAAAAAATTGTAGCTTTCTGATTCTTGTCGCTCCAATTTCAAGACGTATGCAACGATCAATTTTTCCTACCTCACCATTAACGGTTGCTCAAGATACCGCTGGAACACTCAGACCCCGCGTAATAATAGAGAGAATGACATTAAACAAGAATTTGAAAGTGGCGCTGTTGACAAAAAAAAAGTCAAAGAAAAAAACGTGACGCAAGGATGGACGTGTCGCCGAGCGTTTTTTACGGGCTCTCTTTCGCGAGTATATACATAGGTGTAGCACGCTGCTGGTATTATAAAACTGACGTTCGACGAAACAATCGTCAAAGATTTATTTCCGATTAAATCATTATGTGCTCGCTTAATTGACCTGTGGAAATTAACAATCACTCGGAGATTAGCTGCACAGCGCCGCGCAATCCCCCTACCGCCTGTTGTATTTCCCTCGCATTATATAACGAGCTCTCGAGCATTTACGTTACAATTTGTTTATATTACTACACATCAAGAAACAGGTAAGTTACGAGAACGAAAGATCATCGATGGTGCATAAGTAACGTTTATACAAATTTAGTTCAACAACTTTTCAAACTCAAACGTCATAACATTTCGGTAACCGCTCACATCAGACCTATATAAAAACTGGAGGCGTCACAGCATGCGCGCGAGTCCATAATACAATTACAGTTCGTCACTGGCAGTGCTCAACGCCCACACCACTGTCAGTTTTCACTCGCCATCGTGCGCGTACGGCACACACCTGTTGCTGCGCGTTTATTCATAGCAGTTATCAAGAGTCTCGGGACAAGTACATCGATAGTAAGAAGGAAAAGGGAAGGGAGACGCGCTGTACCATTTTCGAACGAATAAATTAATGATCGTAGTCTCGGTGAATAGATTTTTATTAAGTCAGTCCCACGGCTCTTCTCGTGAACGAGTACACACGCATATTAACGTATAATTGAATTACAATCAATTTGAACGAGTCGCCCAAAAAAAATCTCAATCGCGAATAGAGCAATAAATCTGTGAGCAGATTTTAATCGCTAAAACGAGTGAAAACGAATGAACAATTTTTTAAATATCAGTGATCGCGGATGAATACATCGAGTTAATTCGACAAGTTTTTCCGTATTTACAGCGGTCTCGCGTCGAGCCGCCGGTGGTGCTGTGGGCTTCCATTGTTTCGAGGAAGTGACCCCGGTGACCCGGCTTCATTGCGGGGCAGGGGAGCGGGGGTACGAACGACGCATCACACGCAGCGAAACAATATTTTTATACTGCACCGTTTCCTTCCCCCTACCTGCCCCATCACGCGTCGTAAATATCGTTTGATTTCTGTATTTTTTTTTTTTTCATTCCTCCATCCGCGAGGGCTTTTTTGCAACGCTGAGCAATATATTTTACCTGCGGCGATATGGAACGCGTATTCATCGACGAGGAAACTGGCGAGTGTATCGTTCGTCCGATCTCGTCGCAGCCCGTCAACAATGCAGAAACTGGGGAACCCGAAATAGGCGGTCTCAAAATTGGAATGAAACGTCGACGTGTTCCCTTTCAGGTACAATATAACGACGAAGGATACACCCTGCTGCCTGTCCGAAAATATTCTCACGGAATATCATGCCGCGCGATAAAAATTCTGATTTTAGATACCTCGCGAGGTTAAGGACCAGCTCGATACGTTGGAAAAGGAAAAGCGAAAAAAGCGGCGTCAAGAGAGAACGGAGAAAGGCCGACGACGGCGCAGCGACCGGGAAGACGAAAAATTTATCGACGTCGAGCCCGTATCCGGTACTTCCTTTGCTCAAACCAATCCGATATTTCTATTTCTGGTTGCGATCGTCTATTTTCGATGGATTCTCGCCCTGCTTACTATCTTCGAGGTAGTTTTTCACGTCTGGACCCATCACAAGAACAAACGTCTCAAAAATACAAATGTTTTTTTTCGATCACCCTTTCACGGGGTTACTTCAGAATTTTGTGCTCTTTGCCAGAATGAAAATTGCATGGACAAAGTCGGCAAAATACAAGAAATACGAATGCACAAGTTTCTCAGACAATGTAATTACATGAAAAGAGCTGTCACGTGACGAGAGAATACAATTTTTTCTAAAATGAATTAATATATACTTGTAACAAACTCGTTATCCGCAGCATTTGTTTTTAACGATTGTCTCAATCTCACGGATATCCTTCGCTTTTTATACCGACTTAAATAATGACTGATCGATCAAATATTTATTTATGTACAATGTAAAATGGTGATCGCGCGGTCGCTGTGTCGCTGCTGCCACTGCTTCAGTCCTTTATGAATTATATCAACATTATTTTTTAGATTCTTAATAAAAAATAATTAAAAATTGTCTACCCAAGTGTTAGAATACTTCGGAAATATATTTAGTGGAAAGAACATATCCCGAGTGTTCAACGCATCGCTAATATTTCTCTGTTGGCGATACGACATATCAAGTTGAAATCCGATTTGAGATGGCATCTCCAGAAGCGACAACGACTCCAAGTAAGAGCCGAATAATTTGGGCTTTGAATGCCATAAAATATTCGAGCAACGGCTCGTCCGGTGAAATTGTTTTCGCGATAGCTGGATATCAGGCCACGAACGTCGCTCGTTATTTCAGCCTCATTCGAGGCTCCCTGTTCCTGAAAAAAAAAAACATCAAAAGGTTTTCATTCGAGCTCTAGAAGATTCAGGCGCAGCGTTTAGCGATCGATCTGCTTTTACCTGTGGAAGAGATACCGGCGTGGACTCGATGCCGGAGGTCGGTGCGTCCGAGTCGAAGTATTGTCGTATCGTTTGTTTGAGTAATTCCGATTTCGAGGAAATATCATCGTCGAGTCGCATACATTGTTGCACGTTCTTGAGACTGTATTTCTCGAGAGAGGAGTGGATAGTTTCGAGCTGACGCAACGCCGAAATTTCCTGAGATCGAGCACGATCGGCGAGGGCTTCTAGGGCCTCGTCGAGCTCCGCATCCGTCAAATCTCCCGGTGCTCTGACGCGCAATCCGAGGGTGTCAAACTTGACGGAAATCGCTGAACGTTTTGCTGTCGTACTTGCTTCCGCTGTAAAAACCAAAGAAAATTTGTTACAATTTTTCCATTCGCCTTTCTCTTCACTTTTTTTTATCGACGAAATAAAACTCGCTCGCGATCACCAACCGGTTTGCCACTCCAATTGTTTCAAGTGATTCTTGACGACACCGCTGTCCCAACCGATCGCAGCTGCTACATCGACCACGGGAAATTCTACGAGGTTGCTCTGATCGTGACAGATGCCTTTTTTCGAGTCGAGGGCTATCGCCATTGCGAGAGGCGGCGACTGAAACGAGCAAGCGATAATTGTGAAAATCGTAACGATCTTCAGAGTCAAAGAGCTCGCGTTATTTTTCTTACTTTTTGCGCAGCTGCTTTCAGGGCTCCTGGACCAGCGTAACTCGAGACTACAGCTCTCGCGTATACCGAGGATAAAACGGTGACGAATCTCCTGGGATGAAGCTCGAGATAGCACAAGAGAGTGGATATGGTTTCTTCGGAAATATCGAGAGCCCGAACAGTCTCGTCAATGGGTATCGCGACCTCGTGGCCGGGACAACGTCGCAGATTCTCACTGGAGTTCTCGTCGGATCGATCCTCCTTCGACGACCCCGCGTTTCGACAGGAACACCGGAGAAAAATCTTTCCAAGGAGACGTCGGATCGTGTGCCTGTCCACGCTATTCGCGTATATGTGACGACGGAGCTCCAGCTTATCGGCATCTTGCTATAAATACCATTTTCCTCCATGAGAATAGAATTAACGATACGGATTCAGGCTCCGTAGGAATAAGATAAAGAAAAGAAGAAAAAAGAAAACCGAGAATCTCGTACCAAAGGCGAGAGAAACAAATGACAATGAGCGGGAAGATTGTCACGTCCGGCTCGTCCAACTTCCTGCACGTAACCCTCGAAGCTCGCTGGCATGTTGTAGTGGATGACGGATCTGATGTCGGATTTGTTGATACCCATGCCGAAAGCGACGGTGGCAACGACGATTCTCGTTTGGCCGGTCATAAAAGATTTTTGAACGATTTTACGTCGAGCAGCTGTCAGACCGGCGTGATACGCTTCCGCGTAAGGTGAACATTTCGAGTTTTTCGGTGCCGTCTCGCCCTGTCTCGAGTTCTGTGGATTGAAAAAAATAATACGATTTATGAAAATGAAAGATGAATGTGAGAGAAAAGAAAATCGAGGGGTGATCGCTCATTACCTGTAAAGAGACGCGAAGGACACCAGCGATCCTGGTGCACTCTTCGCGTCTGGTGCAATAAACGATAATAGAGTCGCATTCGGTGAATCTTGGGCTGAGAAGAAGCTCGACGAGAGCTCGATCCCTTTGCTCGTCTCTGGAAACTGTAAGTGTCAAATTTTTCGGCATAGGAATATCCGATATAACGCCATCCATGCCGTCGTGTATGCTCAAGTGTCTGACGATGCTCGAAGCGGTAGCCCTGGTCGCGGTCGCTGTCAGACCCAGGATAGTCTTGATGCCTAATTTTTCGACGAGCACGCGACAGAGCATCAGATAAGAGGGACGAAAATTGTGGGACCATTGAGATATGCAATGAGCCTCGTCGATACAGGCGAAAGCTATCGGTCCGAGTTGCCTGAAGAGGGAATTAAAACCGCTGGCTTTGTCACCGGCGACTACAGCCTCGGGCGAAACAAGAAGAATATCAAGCTCGCCGTCCTTGATCCTTTGGCTTATTTGCTCTCTAACTTTAGGGGTTTGTCCGGTGTGGAAAGCAGCAGCGGACAAGAATTTTGGTACCCCGGTTACCTGGTCGTCCATGAGAGATACCAGGGGTGATATCACGAGGGTCACGCATCTCGAGCGTTTAGAATACAAGTAAGCCGGCAATTGATAACACAAAGATTTGCCGGATCCC
The DNA here is from genome assembly GCA_037576405.1 of Campoplex capitator. NCBI lineage: Eukaryota > Metazoa > Arthropoda > Insecta > Hymenoptera > Ichneumonidae > Campoplex > Campoplex capitator. Next base: position 3,551,267 of record JARBWI010000021.1, read on the forward strand.
GTTGAGAGAGTCACCAGGGTCGATTGTCCCGACAATATTCTCATTATCGCTTTTTCCTGGCCAGCACGGAAATTCTCGTGGCCAAAGAGCTTCAGAGCTTCGAATACTTCATCGGGCGTTTCAACGGTGCTACCGTCCGGACCTAGCGGATACATCGGCCCCGTTGCTGCGTCGTACGAACCGTCTATGGCCCTCTTGACTCCCTGTGACAATCCTAGTTTGGCCAACAGATCTTCCGGAATTTTATGTCCCTCGAAATTTACAGATTCGTCGTTAGTCTTCGATTGTTCCTCAGCTTCGTCCTCGTTCTCGAAAGACCTCGGACATTTCGGTAAACTGTTGATTCTCGAACAGTGAGCCGCTACAGCTTTCTCTTTGGCCATTTTTTCAACTTGTTCGAGAGTCAAAAATTCTGAGGCTTCTTCCCCCACGCTCTTGATCGGCAGCAAACTATCACTCTTGCTGGCTGTACAACGATTAGCAAAATGTCCTGTTTGTCCACATTTGAAACAAGCTCCACCACTCTTCTCAGCCAAATCTGCCAAATCGAGAGCTCCTTCGCCCGATGATAATTCCTTCTTTCTCTGCTTCCATTGATTCTTACGATATTTCGAAGAGCTGAAATTTTTTTTTCCTCTAACGAATACTTTCTTCTTGATATTTATACGAACGAAATTTTCATTGACCGTTCCCGAGGCTATTTTCTTTTCGAGCTTTTCTCGGGCAGCCGACACGATTTTATTCGAACCAGAACCGGCAAGGTCGTCACGATTATTCGCGACTACTTTTTCCACCGATGAAATCGATTTATCGACCGATCGTGAGAAATCCTCAACGAGATTTCCACTTGTATTTTCAGGCATCGCAAAACGTGGAACCAGCTGCTCCACCGCTTCGATTCCATAAATTCCAATGCCCGGAACTTGATCGATACTGCCAGCTTCATCAGAGCCATTTTCATCGTCGTTCTCCTCCTCCTCTTGTTTCTGTGGCATTTTTTTTCGCGTCACGCGTTTACCGGTTTGTTTAACAACGCATTTCGTTCCCGCTGTCTTCCTCGTTCTTGCAGAGGTCCGCTTGGCAGTGGTCGTCTTTTTCAACTGTCGCCTCGTTCTACCGCCGTTATTTCCCGTTGCCACTGCTGCATCTTCCTTCTCCGCTTCCTCCACCTCCACGTTTTCTCTCGTCTCCGGTCTCGTTTCTTCGATAATGATTTTGCGAGTGTTCGCGACTGGAATTGCCTTTTCGGTGGTGATAGAGACGTCGATCGAACTGCTGTTGTCTCGAACGAGACACTGCCGTTTCGCCAGGGGCAAGGAGGACAAATGGCTTTCGAGAAAGGATCCGTCGTCAGAGTTCCTGACGCGTTTATTGCCTCGCTCATTCCCACCGACTATCCTTCGTCCGTTGTACTCTTCTTCGGAATCACTTTTACAAATAAAATCCTCTGAATCCGTTAGATCCGGTTCAGCGAGCCGAGTATTCACCGGAACGTCAACGGTCGTCGGAGTATCGCTCGTGTTTATCGAATCGATACCCGAATCGCTCGTACCGGACAAACGATCAGGATTGTAAATAACCCCCTCGGATGGGAGCTGCTGCTTATCCTCATTCGTGCAACGTTCCAACCAGGCATAATTCACTCGATGATTCGTCTTTGGGGCAAAACCTTTGATCAGTCGATCTATCGCGTTTGTCGGTTGCGGCGCTGATTTCGTTAGATCCTGACTGATGACTTTTAACGTATCGCCGAACAAGTTGGATTCGTTTGGATCAAAACCGTCGATGCTTTCGAGATTCGACGGTTCGCCACTGCCGCTCTCCTCCAGATTCGATTTCGCGGTCTTGAGTTTGTTCATGGAGAGTGATTTTCGAGGATTTCTTTTGGTTAAATTTGAAGATGAAAATAATTTTCGTGACAGTTGAAAACTGGAGGAGCGACCTATAGTGAGATTGGACTTGGCGACTTTTGAAGATGCTTCGGCCTTTTTATCTTTGTTCAAATGCGAGCCCCAAACTCCCTCGACGTTGGGCGTCTCTTCGCTCTTCGTTGTTACCGTCGTAACGATCTGTGGAACCGAAGAGTCCGCTAGGGATATTCCCGGATCTATGTTCTCCGAGTTTTTAACCGACGTTTCGGCTATACTTATATCCGGATTGGTGGAATCGAGTTCGGAGCTCCAGGAAGCGTCAGCACCGCAGCTCGTATTCGCGGTTATATTGGCTCTCGACTCGTCCGGAAAAGTTATATCCAAAAGGGTTTCCTCCAGCGCTTGTGTCTTGAGTTTGTAGTACATTTTGTAAGACTCTTTGATAGAGTCGTCAGCCGCTCTGATGTCATCCTGGAAAACGTAACGCCACGAGCGTGATATTATTTATTAGTTGATTCAATAATTCTAATTTATCGCCTTCCTCCTCTTACCTTGTTCGGTTTACGAGCGTATTTTTCCTTGAAACTATTCTCCCATCGTTTTACCTTCAGTTTGTGTTTTTGATATTTGTTTTTGAAGGTTGGATCCTCCAGAAGATCCATCTTTGAGAAAAGACTGGTAACAGGTGTTTGCGGAAACAAATACGACGATCAAACAATAAACTCGATAACGGATATGCGTGTACGACGTCGAGAAATGGTTAAAATGATCGAGCGCGCCGCGACAGTTGACAGCGGGTTACGAGACATATTTTCGAAACCTACCTGATCGCGTATTATATCTGACCCTCATCAAACGAGATGAAGGAGCTTAAATTTCCACGAACACTGAGCTTGAATAAAACTCGTTAATCTTTCGTCGTTGAATTCGTTAAACTAAAAACTAATGATCATAGCAATTTTTGGTTATGAACGTTATGGAGGGAACGGCTCAGCGATTTGTTTTATATTCATTTATTTATCTGTCCGTCAGAGGACTTGTCCGCGGCGCATGCGCATCAACGCATCACCGGTGGTGGTTTTGTCACACCGGCGGCTGCTGCTCTCCCCTCCCTCTTCGTTCAACGGCCAGATTCGACCTCGTCATTTGTATATAAATATATGTATGTAGGGTAGAAAAACAGCTGACACCGGTAAAATTACTGCCTGCAACATCGTTTTGTTGTTTGAACTCTGTATCTTTTTCCGTAGTATTCGCGCGTCACTTTGAAAATTTACTCGCCTTTTATTGACAGGACAAATCACTCGGGGCACTCGCATTTATGTACACTACATTGAGCTAGATACGTATATCTATTTATTTTTTATTATTTATATTATGTACAAAGTATTTCGTCCTTATATCTACATATATATATAACTCTAAATATTCTCCCAAATTTATATTTTTATATATATATATATATATTAATAATTGTGACGTGGGCACGATTGATAAATCTTCTATGTACACTCAATATTAAACCAGTACATAAAAAAAAAAAACCAGCACACAGTCACCGCGCCGCAATTATATCCTACCGAAAAAAAAACGCAAAAAAAAGGTGTCGTACCGTAAATAATACCGCACATTATAATAGTATGTCTATATTGGATGTATACGCGCGCGGCTCAGCACACGTTATTGTTCTCGTGTTTCAATCTCGTAATAAGCGATTTATCGGTTATTTTTTTTTGAAAAAATTTGTTCCGAAAAGCTGTCTTCGTTTTGTTCATTTCGTTGTCTGGTAATTGAGAGAGAAGAAAAAAAAATGAAAATGGCGGTGAAAAAGATGGGTTGTCAGTTTTTTTCTAAAAAGCCGAACATCATTGTTACAACGTTGACACACTCGATATAAAACAAAATACGCGAGCGGAGCCGTAGGTATACAGCTAATATATATAAACTGCGTGATCGATCATTTATATTTTTTTATTTATTATAAGTAGTACACATTTATTCCATTCAGTCAAATGCGGTTCAATGTTGCCATCCATAATCGTTATTCTGTTTTTTTATTACGATTTTTAAATTCTTTTTCAATTTTTTCTTTCCTTTTATTTCTTTCGCCTTTCCCCATTTTTTTTTTGTTTTTATTATATTTTATTTTTCGTTATTTAATTATTATTATTGTTATCATGATGATTATTTGTTCGTTTAGAGGACATATCGCGTAGTAACTCAATTGCATATAACACTCGCATACACCCTTTCGCGATTTCAATTACAGTACATGTTTGTATTTCTGTTTCTGCTTTTTTTTTTTTTTCGTCATAATATAAGCAGTCAATCGCAACGATGAAAGAAAAATATATAAAAATACGTATGCGGGAGTTGTTGTAGCGCATACGGCTGCGTTTGCTCCTCTCGAATCGTCGTTATTTTTTTTTTATTTTTTGTTTCTTTTTTTTCACATTTTCCGGCAGTCATATAATATATAGCGGTAATAAACGCGTTGATTCAACATTTTTTTTACAGTCGTCGCTCTCGTCTTCATTTTCTATTTTTTTATTTTTTTTTTCTGCTCAGCTATCACTAGTATACCTGTTGATTATTTCGTCGTCTTCGCATCGTCGTAGTCGCCGCGTCGTCGAACTTATGCATTATCTTTTCCATGGAACTATCATTTTATTCAGAAAAAATTTAAGCTCGATATATATAATGATTTGTTCGCAGGAGCAGGGCGGGCGATTAATTATTCAGAGTGTTTTGTCTGTGGTATATGTGTATGTGTGTGTGTGTGTATGCGCGCGTGTGTGTCAGCCACGAGTATAGAAAAGGCACTGAACGCGATGGATGGGGGTAGTTCGGCCGGTCTGTGTTGATCAACAAACTGATCGTGTATTCATATTTATTATTTTTCAGAAACGCACCAACGATGTTTACTTTTTCTCAAGTGTTTCTCCTTCGAGTATTTTGTTTTACGCGCGAGATATCAATCACCAGTATTACACAAAACCGTTGGTTATAATAATATAATAATAATAATCATCATCATCGTCATTAAATGGGTAAAAGAACATCAATTGTATTCTGAAAAGCCGCATCGTAAAACATAATTTAATATATATATGTTTATATACATATTGAAGACGTTCCACGTGTTTTCTCATTCGGTGTGTGGTGTGATTGAAAAAAAAAAAAAAAAAAAAAAAAAAAAAACGTTTTCGCAACGACTTGTTTCTGTCTAAACTCGTGTCCGTCTCTGGCGCACTTTGACTAATTCCAACAAATATATATTTGACGACGCATCGTCGAGGTTTTTTTTTGTATCTTATTCCTGCGCGACTCTCCTTTTTTGCGCCGTTTCCTATGGGAATTTAAAGTATAACCCTCTACTCGATCGGAGACCGAGCGAGCGAACGGTGGGGGCTGAGTGAGGGGTTAGCGAGAGTGAGAGAGACTGCGCGCGCGTGGGGGATTATCCAATAGCGGCAAGTACGATTTAACGGAAAAACAATTAAAAACTCGACGGCTCGTATCATAATTTGTATGATCGCTCGGTTAATCGATCATTTGGTAAATTTTTTTTCGCGTTACATTTTTTTGAGCCTCTCTCTCTCTCATTTTTCGTTTCCCACGAATACTGGGCCCCTCTAAAAAATTTCATATCTACGATACACACACGGTGGTGCACACGGAGGATTCGAGTACACGATCGGGACTGTAGAAGAAATGATGGACGCGGCGATCTCTCCGCAGAGGCATAACAGCAATATGGTGCCGTGACAATAATATTTGCACGGTGTTACGGTCGTTGCGTGCATCCCGTTTCGTTCGATGACCGTCCGCCTGTTTTTATTTTTTTCTTAATCTCGTCGTCGGAATAATAGTTAAACCAATCAACAGTAATTAGTATTTAATTTTGAAATCTGTCGCTTTACATCGTAATAGTGGTTCTAATAGTAGTAATGATGATAATAATAATAATTATTATTATGATTATAAACAGATTGTAGTACACCACATCGCGTATACACGATTCTGTATATTAGTTAAAAAATCAGACTTTCTAGGCCACCGGCCCGTTCGCGAAACCGCCCCCGCCGCCGTCAATAGTAACATTATACACACACGCGCACACACACACACACACGCCCACACACTGTGTGCTTGTTATCTTTTTATACAGCGATATTATAATAATTTCCTTAAACACTGTTTATTATTTTTTTTTTTTGCTTCAATTTTCTGTGAGCCTCCTCACAGTCGAAATCAATGGATAAAAAATAATTCGGCACCTTGGCTTTATCCAAACGGTTAAATTAAAAAGAAGAAAAAAAAAACCAAAAACCAAAAACATTTATCGTTGTCGAATAATTAGTCGAGGAAGAGAAAACCGAGAGAGCGTTTTAAATTTGTTCGATGCAAGCACGAATCACGAATGACGGAAAAAAAATATACTTTATTCTCGGGCCCCTTTGTCTCAAGTGTGGTACAACATTGCCGCGCGAATGTTTCCAATCGAGCGAATCGTTCGGACAATAAAAAAAAAAAAGGGACAAACAAATTGAAGAGGGCGCGGGAGAACTCTATCTTCTGCTCGGAGAAAGAGGTTTGCATGGCCGGGGCAGCACTTACCAATCGAGTAGCACTAGATATAAATCGCATTATTAAATGTGAAACCGGGCGAGCGGGTAGGCGGTTACGCGCGTGCGCTCGTATGCACCATCGTCGTTTCTTTTGTGTATATTTGTGTGTGTGTGTGTCTTTTTTAAACGACGATTAAAACCATACGCGCTGTATACCGAACCTTAAACCTCCAACCTCAAACGTTTCGTAGTCTTTGCAATCGTCATTGTCATCGTCGTCGTCATAGTCGTTGTCGTTGTCATTGTTTGTACATTCGCAACGATATCGCGTACAATATACGTACGAGAAGAAATGGAGAAACAAATAAATGACGAGGCAGCGCATCGCTAACTTAAAATACCATTACATACTTCGATAATCATTTATAATTCAGGAGATTGGTTTGTTTATCTTTCCTTTCCTTTTTTTTCTTTTTCACATTTTTTCATCGTTTTTTTTTTTTTACTTTTTTGTAGTTTTTTTTTTGTTCATGTTTTTGTTCAGCATCCATTACCTCAATTCTGCACGCATATCAGTAACAAATATATCATATGCGCTCTTTACTATAATGTATAGATACATGTAATCGTATAACATCTAAAGCCAAGCTCCTGTAATATACATAACACTTGAGGCACTTGATTGTGTGCTCAAATACCATTTTTCGTTTTTTTTTTGTTTGTTTGTTTTGTTTTGTTTATCTTTTTTATTACGCCGACGCGACTGACTCGATCGTCTCTCGCGTTCTCGGCCATAGCATTATTCTAAATCGTCCCTCGCATCTCTCGTAACAATAGTATAAAAAAAGAGGATAATGGGGGAGGCTGGTGGATGGGGGGGGGGGGGGGGTCGTGGAGCAGGAGAGAACGGAGTGTCAGGAAAGGGGTAAGATCAGTTGCCGTAATTAGGTCTATCGGCGTATATCGGCGCGTCAATGATTTTTCAAAATTTTTTACTCGTACCTCCTACAAACTTTTTAAATTCTATTACTTTTTTTTTCCGCTCTCAATATCTCACGTCGTATATTGAACTTCTGGCACGTTCGCGTAAAAAAAAAAAATTGAAGAAAAGAAAAAAATCAAACAAACCTAAATTTCCGTGTGATCGAATGAATCTCACGCACTATTTCGTCGTGTCGGAACATTGACCAAGTGCTGCTTTACAGGCTTAGTTTTTTTTTTTGTCTTTTAACAATTTGGCACTGAGCTAAACATTTTTATTCCCGATTACGGCCCTGCGCAACGAGTTTAGGAGAAACACGGCGTTTTCATGTGTGCGGCGGATATACGGCGTGGGGAAGAGGTGGCGGTGGTGGTAAGGCGGGGGGCTAGGGAGGGAGAAGGACGACCGGAAGTGAATTATCAACACCTTATTTAAAACATTTTTTTACAGACTAACAAACATGTACCTCGAAAATCACAGAACCAAAGCGATAATGATACTCTTTCTCTCTCTCTCTCTCTCCTACGCAACGATGGCGCGCACCGTTGATATTCCGTTGGATCGATCGTAGGTCAATTAATTCGTCTCTGTCCGGATAAACTGTTTTACAATCGGTCGATGGTTCTCGATAATAATCGGGGATAACACATTCGTCGTAGGCGAGCTCACCACTGTACAACGTTAAGACTCGAATCTTTTTTTTATTTTTTCTTTTCTCTCTTGTAGGCGGTTGATCCTCTCGTCCGTGCCAAGCGACGATTACTCGGGAGGAGCACGAGCCAGCCAGCCAGCCAGCCGGCCTTCATCTTACGGACGATCCACGATCCATCGCCAAACTGTGTAATTCGCGGTGTGCGGAAGGAACCCCACACCAAACGCAAAAATCCTCACACATATCGATCGAATGGGGAATAATATCTGGAAAATGAATTCACCGTTGTTTAGCCTGGTGACAGCAGGAATGAAGTCGAGCGAGGAACTCGATAGAGAGATTGATACTCACACACGCGCGGACATCGATCCTAATCGTTTCCATCCTTGTCCTCGCTTGTTTTGTGTTTTGTACAGTGCACCTCGCGGCTGTGCTGAGCTACTTGGGCGTAACTTGGCCTGCTAAGGTCCTGATGGAGACATATAGATAGAGAAAGAGAGGTGGAGAGAGAGAGAGAGAGAGAGGGAGAGAAAGGGTCACGTGAGTTTTGCCATTTTCGTAAACGAATTTGTTTTCTTTCGAGTTTTTCTCTCTCGCTCTCTTTCCATACAACGATACACACGCTTCGATGTAACAATTTATAAAGTTTCAGGAAACGAAACGTGTAATTTTTGACATACAAAAAGGGATTCTTTTTTTTTTTTTTCAGCGCGCGTAGAGAAAGAGAAAAAAAAACGAGCGATTGGAAGGAATATGATGAAAGTGCAAAATTACTTACTAACGGAAGGGCGGGTGTGGTTACGGTGGCAGCATTCGCTGATACGGCAGCAACGTGCGAGTGAGGTATCTGTTGTGGAGGAGTCGGAACATCACAATCGCACCTTGTTATCGTCTCGATACCTGCTGCTTGCATCATCTTTGTGCCTGTCGTTGCCGTTGCCGTCGTCGTCGTCGTCGTCGTCGTCATCGTCGTCGTTATCGTTGTCATCGTCGTCTCCTCCAGACCGTTCGCCATGCTCGAATCATCGCCGGTTTTAACGGATCTATCGGCGTTGTATTTTAGTAACAAACGAATCTCATCCTTTGATGATAGGTTCTTGTACTTGTCATGGTTGTTGTTGTTGTTGTTGTTGTAGTGCTTGTGGTTGTTGTTGTTGTTGTTGTTGTTGTTGTTGCCGTACGCGTTTTATCAATGATATTTTTTGCAACTACTCAACCCTTTCTCGTAATATTTGGCCGGCGGAATATCTCTTTGGCGAGAGCAGAGCGAAAGATGGACCAAGAAGAAACAAGAGAACGCGGCGAGCCATGCAATTTAGAGATCAAACACCAGCTAGAATAGACGAGATAGTACTCGGTGGAAAAAGAAGAGAGAGAAAAAATAAAGAAAAGAAAAAAAAACGAAAGAAAACCCGAACGCAGCCAGAAGTTTCTCTCGACCTTGGGATGAAAACGAACGGGTCTAGCAAGGTTCCAAATACACGTTTAACCAACCAGCAACTATGTATTATGTACACATTGTTTATTTTCTTTTACTCTTATTGACAATATAGTAGATCCTCTATAGACATTACCAAAAATAATCAAACCATGCGCGTTTTTTTGCTCCTTTTTTTTCCTTTTTCTTTGTTTTTTTTTTTCGTTTTTTATTTATTTAATATTATTTGTTTTAATATATATATATATATATATATTTTTTTTTTATTGTATCAACGTGTCGAAAATAAGAGAAAATAAAAGAGAAAGAGAAAAAAAAACAAAAACGAAAAACGAAACGAAAAATTACAGCTTATTCGTGTATTTCGTATCCTTTAAAACTAGAGAACTTTAATCAAAATGCCTTTAAAAGTAACTTGAAACCGAACAATCAGTGTAATAATAATAATATTATCAATAATAATAATAAGAATAATAATAATAATAATAATAATAGTAATAACGGTAATAATAACGATTAAGAACCCTGAATATTATAGTAGTTCGTTTATGTATATCGCTCCCTTTTCTTCCCTTCCTCCCTCCCACCGACCCGGCCTGTACTCTAACGCCTCCCCCCCCCTCCTCGTTTACGAGAAAAATCGCATACATTACCGGGCCGTTCGTACATATTCCGACGAAATTTCCGCTAGCAGAACTATCTTTTCGTTTTTATTGTTATTTTGTTCGTCAAAAATGTTTCGTCTCGTCAATCTCTTTTTGTGATCGCGCGAATCGCTATCTCGAAATGGCGACGCACATTTTTGTTTTTTTTTTTCTTCATAAAAAATATAAATAAGTCAATGGCAATATTGCATTTACGCATACAATTATAACCGCGAGTGTAACCCGTGTTTGAATGAGACAATCGAAAACCCATTTCCGTTCTTCATCGAAAAACTCGCGTGAGATGAGAAAAAAAAAAAAAAAAAGAAAATGAAAGAAAAAAAAAAGGAGCGAAACGAACTCAACGAATACACGTTAATTATAATTGATGGGAAGAAATAAGAGGAAAAAAAAAAAGTAAGTCAATTGTTGTGTGTCGTCGTTAAAACGTATGAAATTCGAATCACTGGTTTGCGATTTAAAAAATATAATTTGCGCTGAATTTTGATAAATTTTTCTCGTTCGAGTTGTTAGGTACCGAAGGCGAATTCGATGAAGAAAGTATCAAGGTATACGTGTTACCGATAACGAGATTTCATTAATCGTTTCGAAAAACGCGCAAGCTCACTTATTCTTTTATGCAAAAGAGAAAGCCGAATCGAGATATATATATATATATTGTACCGTATTATTCATTTCGTCTATATTCGTTATACGGTTATTGGTTCTCGTCAAGGCCTATTGTACACTCCCGATCGAGATAAACATACGTCTATGTATGATAAACGCGTATAGTGTCTGCGTCAACAGGTCGGGGATGGATCGTAGACGTTTCGTAAGCAAAATTCCATCCACCGTTAAATAATAGCATAGCAAAAGAAAATTGAGAAAAAAAAAGAAAAAAAAAAAAAAAAGAGAAACAAAACCATACGCAGCCAACATCGATAAAAGAGAGAAAGTAACCAAACTCAGCATGCCCTAAGGCTTTACCACTTTTGCCCCTTGTCTTTTTTTTTTTCTTAAACGTTCCTTCGTTTGATCCAAACTCGATCGAATGAACGACAAAAAAAAAATCATTTAACGTTTATCGCCGTAGAACAAAAAAAAAACAGAAATATTTATATATGTATACTCTCTCTCCCTCTCTCTCTTGCTCTCTCTTTCAGCGCGCTCGTGTACGTGTGTGTTTGTGTATGTGTTTTCGTGTATGTGTATGTGTGTGTGTGTGTGTGTGTGTGTGTGATGATGACTCGGTATAGAAGAATAAAGCACACTCACTTATCGGGAGATGATGGGGGAGTGAGGGTGATGGTGCTGAGAGCGATGTCTGTAGAGTCTGTATTATTGTTGTTGTTGTTGTTGATGTTGCTGTTATTGTTGTTGTTGTTGTTGCTGCCGGCAGCTGGATTATTGGTGCTCGGAGTAAAAACAGAGGTATCGACGCTCGTATTACTAGCTACGACGGAAGCAGCGGTTGCGATTGTTGGACCGAAACTCGATGTGGGCTCTGTGGCAAGACCGATAACGCAAGCTGTGTTGCATCCTGCTGCGTTCGTTCCTGGACTCGTCGATCTGCTGGTGTTGCTAGTTTGTTGTTGCTGCTGTTGCTGTTGCTGCGATGTAACGTGTCCGGAGGTTGAACCAACGATTCCTTGTTGCGGTTGCGGTTGATGATGTTGTTGTTGTTGTTGTTGTTGTTGCTGCTGTTGGTGCTGCTGCTGCTGCTGCTGTGGCTGCGGTTGATGAGGCTCCTTGTCCTTGGCAATAGATCCTTTCAATTTGGCCGTACCTTTAACCACGTCCGAGAGCCTGTTTTGTGATTGTGGACTATCGGCATTGATCGTTTCGCCATTAGGATTTTGCGACTTTGGTGAATCGCCGTCTAGGCCAGGAAGCGGGGGAAATGCCGATGCCTCCAAATCGAATTGAGCCACGCTTCTATTGTAATGGGTATTACTGGCTGGGGCAGATGATTCTCTCATCAATGGCAACGTGTTACTACCGTTGTTTCCTTTTCCCGTTGTTTCTTGATCTTTGGTCCGGCGATGTATACGATGACGAGGAAATTGCTGCTGTTGCTGTTGCAATTGTTGATGATGCTGAGAATGATGTTGCTGCTGATGCTGTTGCTGCTGTTGATGCTGATGCTGCTGTTGATGCTGTTGCGACGACGGCGGCAACGACTGCTGTTGGGCATGCGAATGCGGATGAGGATGCGAATGCTGCACCGTTGTATCGAGCGTTTGAGCATCGTTTGTCTCCTTTGACGATCCTTTAGCTACGTTGTGACTCGTTACAAAATGAGTCTCGTTAGCTACCGGAACCACGTGGGAGGAATGGAACTTTGTGCCGGTCTGATAGGAAGAAGTTGACTTGGCCGTTGGCAAACCCTGGGATAATTGTGAAGGTGGCTGGAGCGGCGGAGCTGGCGGTGGTGGAGGTGGTGCTGTTGCTGCTGCTGCTGCTGATGCCGCCGTTACCGCTGCTGCTGCGGCTACCGCTGGTGGCAATACGCCAGAACCGAGCAACGGTCCTCCACCACTGTTTTTTGGTGTGTGACCTATACGACCACCACCCATTTGTACCATTCCACCGCCGCCTCCGCCACCTCCACCCCCGCCGCTGTCGATCGAACCACCGCCTCTTTCGGGTCCGTTCCTGTGTTTATTTCTGCAAAATCGTTTTAAAAACATGTCTTATTCACACGTATCTCAGAATCTTGCTTTTTACACGATTATTATTATGATAAATAGTAGAATCGAATAAAAAATTTTTTTTCTAAATGACGTTCGACCTCGCTCGTCAAGGACGTACCTGTTTCTCGGCTGAAATCCTCTGTTGTGTGGTTTGAAATTGTTGTGCGGCGTTATACCGTTCATCGTGAAGACACCGGCCATGTCGAAATAGGCGGGACTCGCCGGCGGCCACGGCATTATTCCCGCCGGATAAAACGGTTGATGCTGCGAAGAGTTAAAAAAAAAAACAAAAAAAGAAAAAAGTAATGTAAATGTAGATAACGGTTGAGAGGGTTGTTGAAAGAGAGAAAGGAGTCGGGACGGCTGGATAGGCCAGATGGACGATGATGGATGACGTTGAGACTCACGTATAGATGAACCTGGTTGGCATATGGCGGCATAGTAGTTTGCGGCATCGTGGTACCGTTCGTGTAGAGGAAGCGTTGCTGACCCGGTGGATAACCTCCGCTCGGATCGTAAACAGGCGGGGGCGGCGTAGTCCGATAACCGTTTTTTATACCTCCGACTCCTGGTACGGGGGTAGGCGGTATCGGTAGCCTGTTCATTGGTTTAGCTTTGATGCGCGCCATTATTGGTTTTCCCTGAAATTCTCTAACTTCTTCCCGTAGAAACCTGTAGGCCTTCTGAGCGTCTTCGTCGGATTCAAAGGTTACGTACCAAGAGCTGTTGTGGGCAAATTCGCAGGATATAAGTCTCGGACATCCTTCACCCGAGAATAAGTTCTGAAATGTGAGAGAAAGAGGGCATGGAGGAAAAGAGGGAGCAGAGAGAAAGAGAGACGATGTATTAGACAGAGCGCAGTATTTCATCCATTTTTTTCATCTTTCATCGAGTCAAAGACGTACCTTGACGTCCTCGAGCGGCGTACTATCTGGAATTTCCCGTAATATAACTATACATCGTTTGTGATTCGGTCTGACTTTTTGGCCCTCTTCGTCAACCTGTACGTTCGGCGATTCGCGCAGCACCTCCGTTATTAATTTTATGTCCTTGGTCAATTTTTTAACTTGATTAAAGTTTGCTACTGTCCAAATTGGTACATATTGGTCGTTATCCATTTGTGATAATAAATATGTATCATTGGCCAAGTTTTCTCTGAAAATCATTAGACGCAAGAGATAACAGAATGTAATAATACGTCGAGCATTTGGATAAAGAGAGAATATGAATAAGCAAAGTATAACCTCAGCTTACCTGGAAAAGTAATACTCGAGTTGAGAAGAGAGCATCTGTTTGAGCTGTTCCAAGGGTATACCGGACAACGAGAGGTCACCCATGGAGTTTTGTTGGAGCTGAATCTCGTTGATGCCGGTTATGTCGACGGGTGCGTAACCGACCGGGATCGCACCGCCTATTCCCATGGAATGCTGCTGGTGCTGGTGCTGATGCGGATGCGGGGATTGCTGCTGCTGCTGCTGCTGGGTATTCGTTTCGAGGGCTCCCATCGCTGTGTCGAGCATTATTTCGTTTCCACTGGGAGCTCCGTTCATGACTCCGTAGTCTAAACCGGAGGCGCTACCCCCGACGACCGCGCCTCCCACCTGACCCAAGGTTCCTTCAGGGCTGGCTGGGTAAACCACCCCTTGTGGGAGGTTCCCAATGTCCCCATTCATGTACACGTACCCTGAAATTATTTAAACTCGCGTCAGGTCCCTCCCAGCTATCGCCGCGGTTTGTCCAATCTTATTAATTCATCTCAATTTTCTGATTTTCTTCATCAACGTAGAGGGAGCAGCGGCGAGTAGAAACACGGGTCGCTCTGTCGCGCGACAGCAACAAGCGCTTGTAAAAAATACTGGATTATCGCTTGCTCCTTAGAAGCTAGCGAAACGAGCCTTGTTCCGAGGTGGCGCTTGGCCAAACCTCGGTGCATCGATAACCTATTGTCGTTAGGAACGAGCTAGATATCTCTCGGGGTATAGAATGAAACGGGCAAGGAAGAAATAAGAGAGGAATGAAGAGGATGCTGCCGCTGTCTTAGCGTCAGAGCGAGCTGGTTAGCCTTACGTACCTTGCGCGCATTCTCTAACATAAGCCGGTTGCATCATTATCAAACGGCGATTGCTGATAGGAAAAAACGAGAAAAGCGGCTGCTCGACTCGTAGGCGCGAGCGAAGAGTCAAGAAGCATGACAAATTTTGACCGGCCGATCCAACAAATACGGCTGTCTGTTGTCTCGTAGGAAGCTCGCGATTAGATCATCATCTATTTGAAATAACGTCTTGGCGAGTGCACCGGGGTAGAGTGAAATCATTTTTTTTTACCAACAACACGGGACCATCTGGTAGGTACGCGCGAGTTACGATGCGGCAAGATAAAACAATAAAAAATGCGAATCAAGTTGAGAGGAGAGAGAAAAAAAAACGTCTCAAAGTTGAAGTCGCGATTCAAGACCGAGGCGGGGGAGGAGGGATTGGCACATGCTAAAATACGATACGGGGACTGGCTTTCTCTCTCTCTCTCTCTCTTTCTTTCTCTTTCGGAACTCGTGCGGCGCGGGGCGCAAGAAACGAGAGCAGGAGGGGAAAAAAAAAAAAAAAAAAAAAAAAAAAAGGAAAAATCCGATTTATCACGCCGTACAAACGGGCGTTAATCGCTACTTTTTTTTTTTTTCTCTCTTTCTCCGTGCGATTGTTGGTTACGACAAGGCGGCGGCAGCGGTGGCGGCGGCGGTGGTGGTGGCGATCCGAGAGTCCGAACGGTCGGCAAATGTCGTATCAATCGTATTGTGCTCGCGAGATATGCAATATGGTTCGTTGGATGCGAACACTGGCCAAATATAGAGCGGAGGATGGTTGACCGGGCCGTTAGCAAAAAATGAACCACGCACGCAGTGCAAGGTGACAACCACTCCGGAAGTAAACTCGTGCGTATCCTGTTCCGTTACCGAGTTGACCATTCATTTTTTTTTTCCCCGACACCTCTACGAATTATTACATGTGCTCTTTCGCCCCTCCCCTTCCCTTCCTCACCGCCCCTTTGCCGCCGTTGCGCCTCAAACACCACAACCCCCTTCCTCGCCCCTGCGACCCGCCGACGCCATTATTATTTTATTATTTATTTATCAATTTCTCTTCTCTTTTATCTTTCTCTCGTCTTGTCACCCGCACTACCGCACAATATTTCGTTGCTCTCGACGTTCACCAGGGCTTCGTTTACTGCCTCATTTTCTGCGTGTGGGGGATTGCGTACACCGTCGTCACACTCACACCCCCGCGCCCGCTCCCTCTATCTATTCTATTCGATACATCTTTATCGCTCTCGCTCTCTTTCTTTCTTTCTTTCTTTCTTGCTCCCTCGATCGCCCGCCGCCCTCTCTCCCTTCCTCCCTCCCTCCCTCGTCGCCCGCCGTTACGCACACACAAGTACACTCATTTACACACGTAACTAATCTCGCCTCACTGCTCACCCGTGTGTTTCGTCAACGGCAAAATTCTTGTTAATATCTCCACGATTATCGTTGTTCATCGAGTCGTACGTAGCGGTCGGACAGTCACAATGAAATCATAAGGGGGAAGGGGGAGAAAGAGAAAAAAAAAAGAAAAAAAAAAAAAAAAAAGAAGAAAAACAGGCAGAAAACAGACCCACGGTCTAAACTTTGACACTAACGCGCGAACAATCGTTTAATATTTCGATGAGATTCTCCTGGATTCTCAATATTTCACGATTCGTCCAATTGTTTTTTTATCCTCCGTCAACGTGAAAATTCTTACCGAGAAGAAGAGAATCAACTCAACACAATTTCTCAAGGAAACTACAAAATGGCCGACACAGAAAGGCACATGCCCGTGGCTCCAATGTATTGTCGTCGAGAGAGGGGCAGCAGGGAATTTTACGTTTTTTTTTTTCTTCTAGTTTGTACAGAATGGTTAAATCCGAGGAGAGGAGAGATGTGTGTGCGAGAGCGAGTAGTATTTGCGTGTATAACCGCGTCACGGTAAGAGAGGGGTTACCAGAAAGAGCGCCATCAAACGGTACAATAAACCAAACACACACGCATGCACGCACACGCCCGTGGCGGTCATGTTGAAGCGCGCGTTATTTGAATCAGAGGTGCGAAATATTCGATGTTGTACCACCGTGTGGGTGTTACGAGGACAACACGCGGTTGTTCCCTACGCGATCGTTAGTCCATTCGCCCATTTGTATCGACGCCCCCGAATCAATCGCGACAATTTCTACGGTTCAAACTCATTTGTGTTTTTGACTTTCCAATTGATGCTCTGTTCCTCAATTCTTTCAACGATTTGCTCAGTACCTGCTGTTGCTTATTGGTATTTTTATATTTATCTTATCACGAAAGTTGGCCCGACGATGCTCGTAATGTCGACAGACGTGATTGGCCTCTTTCGACTCTCGAGAACGTTCGATCGCCTTTTCTTCAATAAATCAAACGAAATTTATAAAAACGATGCTCGATAAATAAGCGCGATAAGAAGGGAGTCAGAGAGAGGATTTTGGGAAAGGAACGAGCGCATGGTATGGTCAAGTGTAAATAATTGGACAACTCATCCTTCGCGCAAGTAAATTATTCGCCGTTTATTTATCTAGAGCAGGAGCGACATTTATCGAAATTTATTGTGTTAAAAAAAAAAAAGATATTCCAAGCGAATATATTCGACGAAAGAACAAAATTAATAAAACAAGGATTGTGTGTGCTGGATTTAATTCTGGTTTCTTATATGCGACAGGAAAATGGATTTTTCCGCTTTGGCGTTTATGCGCCAAAAACGTATTTTTGTTTTTCTCTCGCACGCTTCGTTACCTCCGGATATTTTGTCCCATTTTGCTTTCGGCCTCTCCTCTTTGATTCTCTTCCCCTCCGCGCTGCTGATACAAATAATACGATGCGTCGATCAAAAGGCACGAAAAATTTATGCGCGAGAGGTTCCAAGAAGCTCGAACGAAAGCTCGCTGTCGTCATTCCCGTCCGTCGTCTCATCATTAATATTGTTTTTTTTTCTCTCTTCTTTCTCATCTGTTTTTTCGTTGCTGTTGTTATTGATGCTGATTGTTGCTTAACCGCCGCTGCTGCTGCTGCCGCTGCCGCCGCCGCCGCCGCCATCGTCCATTGCGTACACGCCTACCGTAAGAATGTTGAGAGAGATAGAGAGCAAGAGAGATAAAGTTTGAAACGGTTGGATAAATCAAAGAAGCCAATTGGTGGTAGCCTAAGCTAACGCGATCGTTAGACTTCTCTGAAAACGTCTATGGCGCCTAGATACATGCTATCTAACACGTATTGATTGATCCATCCGCAGCAACCTGTATCTCCTCTGTCAATATATATGCCTGTATATATGTATATATATATTTCGCTCGTTCGCACGATTTCCTTGTATAATAGACGAATATCTCTCGAACAACGCTGTCACCGTTCGCGAGCGCTTTGATCTTGAACGTGACTAACTTTTCCGGCGGCCATTTAACACAACGCTGTCAAATGTTGCTCTCCAATCTCGTTCATCATACTATTTTTTTTTTTTTTTTCTTTTCAATTTCCTCCTCTCTGTCTCTCGTCGATTCTCCGATAACAATAATTAACGAGTACCTCTGCGTAGAATATTTCTTATCACGTTCATATACATACGTATATATATATTCAACTCTATTTCTTGTTTTCTTTCTTCTCAAAATGTTTGTTACTTTTTTTTCTTGCTTTTAGTCGTTACTCGGTTTCTTCTTTATTTCATTAATAGATCGTTATGATTTTTTTATTATTTTGTTTTCTTTTTTTATTGAAATATATATGCGTAGTATATAATAGAGGTTATCTCATAAAGTTTCAACGTGGAGTTGTTGCGGTAGTAGTTATAGTTGTAGCAGTAGCGATAGAAGTGACCGATACGGATAATTTAAGACGACGAGGCGTCGGCGAATGTCGAGCGGTAGTTGTTGTTGCTGTTCTTGCTGTTGTTGTTGTTTTCTTAGGGAGCGGCGGCATGGATGGTTTTTTTAGTTGATTAAAAACCATGAACCTTGAGCTGGTCAGGTTTTGCCAGACCCGATTTAGTCAACCACTGGCATATATTTTCGCGCTGGTCCCCCTGCAGCTGAAGCACCTCCCCGTACTCCGGGTGCTCGATTACAGTCCCATTGCAGGCAAACTCCTGCAAATTTTTTTTCATTACTCTTTTTTTCATTCAAAATTTTATCTCATTGCGATAGCGCGGTCTAAGGAGAGCCTCGTCTCTGTCTTTTCATGGAAACATCCTCGTTCGTTAGCTCATAAGAATTGAATTTTTTTTCAATAAAAAATGTAATAATTTTTAATCGAGTTGTACAAACGACGCGTCAAAGACGCCTCTCGTTTAACTATCTCGCAAGCGGGACAAGGCCAAATCTAAATTTGGATCAATCGGAGGGATGTCTCGCATTGTTTTGTTGTTTCATATTCGTCACGAGTCTTAATTTAGGACTTGAAAAGGAGAAACGCGTTAAAAAATATCAATACCCGCTCGGTTTTTACGTCTGTACCGATATTCCGTTATGGGGATTAGAAATTTTCGATTTCAGGATCAAAACAGTTGTTGAGTTTTCGAACAAAGAAAAATTAAAAAAAAGTACAAAAGATCGGGAGGACGTTTGAACGTGCGCGATTTCCGTTTCTATATTTAGAAATGATTGGCGGCAAATCGGGTGAGCGTGTACGCGCGACAAAAAATGCCAACAGGGAAGCAGAGAACGGATAGGGCGGGGGGAGGGGGGAGGAGAAATGGTTACCTTTTTACATGCCCGTACGATTTTCTTCAAGTCATATTCCGCAGATAATCCTTGCACCGTAGTTAAGGTCTTGCGACCATTCCGCTGCTGGATCCTTATATGCACGAGACCGTCTTGGACGTCATCATCTGAACCCTTGATTGCATCTGCAAAGGGGTCTGAAACGACGAAAGGCAGTGACGCGAGGGTAAATTAGTCGAGGGATAATAAACGAGGAGCTTTTTTTTTCAACCAACTGTCAGTTTCAGGGTTTTTGCATGAAGGATGGAATGAAAAAAATTTTTAAATAGATAAAAAATATTAAGCAACCGCGCAAAATGAAATAATGGTGGTGGTGCTGCTTCGTTTTCCCCGCAGTATACGACTCTAGAATGGTGTATCGAAAACAACGGGGAGCAGCGCTGCAACAATAATGATGAGGACTCTGGACGTTTTGAAATAATAACAAAGAGAACGAGATAAATGAAATTTGAAAGGAATAGATCCAAGTTGAAATATATCTCGTTGGGAAAATAATGACGCCATGGCGCAGAGTATCGCCGCCATTTTGTCGAAAAGAGCTATCTTTGCGTGTTGCGGTGGCGGCGGGGTAACACCAAGGCGCAATACATATTCGCTCGAGCACAATCACAAAAATATATGGATATTTACCGAATGTGTTAAGATTCTGGATGGACATACGACAAACAAAATATATCCCTCGGAGATATACAACTGCAAATTGCAAAAGTTCGAACGAGTCAAGTTTCGGATGATCCGGGATAACACAGGCACTACGCGAGAATACCGCTCAACTTGAAAAAATGTTGGAGGCAGAGGCAGAGCGAACTTTGGTAGGCGGAAGTAAAAGTTGCATTTGTCACGGGTCGTCTATAGCGATGGGTGGGGTTCCGAGCTGTGGCGCTGTTCGCAAACTCATCCTCCGTGGCCGCTGCTGCTGCCTGCCGCCCCGCCGTGTTGTTTCTTCGCGCACGCGGTGAATCTTGCTTTTTATCGGCCGCTCGGCCGACAAACAAAATCCCTGCTGAACAAACTCCTTTATCTTTATACTCGTATGCTGCTGCAACAAACAACTCGTATTTCGTGACCCAATGAGAGAGATTTCCTTTTCTAGGAGCTTTCCTGTATATCTTGGTTTTCATTTGAGAATATCGTTACTGATACCGCTTATCCCCCCGAGGCGGCCGAGGAGCGGATTACCCCTGTCACCCGAAACCCGTCGCGTGTCAGCTCTCGAGCTCGAGCTTGTTGAGTGAGCAGGATTAGCAGGAATAGCCGCGCTTGAGGACAACGACTCAACAACGGACTGCTGATAGTGCTCCTGTCGATATCTGTGTTTGCTTGTGTTTTGTTTAAAATCCGAGGAGTTAGGCGGTGGTGGAACTGAGATGGCGAGTCCTCGAACGCGTCGAGTATTAGGCGAACTCAAACCTCGAGACGAGAACAACGTAGGAAGATTTAATTGTTTTTTTTTTCTTTCATTAAAGCTGTTTCCTCTGTTGTCGCCTTGTACACATCCATATAGCATTATTTTAATTCGACTACTGCACCAAATAAAATCTTCATTTCATTTTTCTCGCATCACAGAAATGCTTCGAGTGCGGTGCTCATAATCCTCAATGGGTATCGGTAACGTATGGCATATGGATATGTCTCGAGTGTTCCGGGAAGCACCGAGGCCTCGGTGTGCACTTGTCGTTCGTCCGTTCGGTATCGATGGACAAGTGGAAAGACCTCGAACTCGAAAAAATGAAAGTCGGTGGTAATGGAAATGCGAGAAAATTTTTTGATTCTCAGCCTGATTGGGACGAAACTCAGCCCATATCGCAGAGGTACAATACCAACGCCGCTGCCCTTTACAGACACAAGGTAATATATTATTCATACTTTTACAAACATCGAGAGATGACAAAAATTAATTCTCCGCTATCCGTACGATAGATAGCTACCCTAGCCAAAGGGGAACCTTGGAAGCCGGAAGATTATCGTCCTACCGACAGCTTTTCTAGTAGTCGATCTTACAACGAGGACAGAGGATTTACGGATTATGGAAATTCCTATCAGGGTAACGACGGCGCTACCAGTCCCTCTTATGGGAATAACGATCAGTCGGCTTTCAAAAGTCAGACGGAAGCATTTTTTGCTAGAAAACAGAATGAAAATGCCGGTAGACCCGAGTAAGTTTTTTCATAGATTCAGGAAACAAGTGCCTCTCGTTCTCTCTCTCTTTTTCTGTACTCGATCCCGTGTTCAAATTTTCAGAAATGTTCCTCCCAATCAGGGTGGAAGGTACGGCGGGTTCGGATACCAGATGGACGCGAACCAGATGCCGAAGAGTTCGTCTCAGGAATTCTTTGACTCTGCGGTATCCTCCTTGGCGAGCGTAAGATACTTTTTATTTTTCAATCGACATCGGCTCTCTTTTTCTTTGCTGCAGGATTTATGTTTCGCTCGATTTTCAGGGATGGTCAATTTTCTCGTCGTCAGCGTCCAAGATTGCCAGCAAAGCGACGGAAAATGCTATAAAAATGGGTGGAATAGCTTCGCAAAAGGTACAAAGTCGCGTGTACAAAGCTAAGGGTCACCTAAATTCTCCCTTCTATTAATTTTATCTCCCGTTGGTCCAACTATTTCTTTTCGTTTCGTTTAGTTTTTTCATTTTATTAATTTATTATCAATTTTTATTAGGTTCGAGACGGCAGTCTTTTAGAAGATGTTGGCGCTCACGTAAATACCTTAGCATCCAAGGTAGTCACCTTCCCAAATAGTGATTTATGTTCAGAGTATAAAAGAAAAGATCGTTGGTCGATTCGCCGAATGAAAAGCAGCGCATCAAACTCTGACCCGCTCTCACATCCTCACCAGTTTGCTTTTTATTTTCATATATTTTACAAAAAACGCTTATTGAGCGCTTGGTTTTTCCGCTTAATTATTCTCGGTTGATCCGCTTTCCCGTCAACGGTCACCACCTCTCTCTCTCTTCACGCAACAAACCCCCGTTACATGAGAAAACGAATCGCGTTTTAGGTCGGTGATCTCGGCCGACGAGGCTGGGGCGACATAGCCGGTACGAATACTTCGGCTCACAGTCACAGCCAGTACGATGTCAACGAGCAATATCAGAATTCGTCCTCCAATCCGTATCAGAATAATAGTTGGCAAAATTCTTGCTCCAACGAAAAATCCTCGCTAGTCACAACGACAACGACAACTACGAGCAACACCACTGCCGGTTTTGATTCCAAGTGAGTTTACGATCGGACTATACTTTTATCGTCCTCCTCCGCCCTTTAGAAAGGAAGAGATAAAAATAAGAAAAAATTTTTCCAGAAACGTCGGTGGCGCGGAGAGAACATCTTCGAGTCGCAATTCCTCGATACACGATTGGGATTGGGGAAACAATTCCAAGATTAATAGCAACAGTGCGCCAACTTTATCGAGCGATAGTAAAACTGCCGCTACTTCCACTACCACCGGAGTCAAACGGAGCAAGGACAAGAGCAAAACGGGTCGAAAAGAGGATAGCGGCTCCCTGATCGATTTCGAAGTCAAAAATGAAACAGCTACGTCCTGGAATTCGAAGCTCGAGGACGACGCGTGGGAGATATTGAAGAATTAACGTTGATTCGGACTATCATCGAGCCAAGCATCTCGCAACGGTGTGTTGCGTCGAACACAAACACAAGAACACACATTCACACGCAATATTTGTGCTTTCAATACGAGAGTTTATGAGAGGAAAACGATTTTTCTCGTCACATGATATTCCGGTTTATTCTCAATGCTTTTACCGTTGCGATAATCCCATGCTAGTATTAAGAAATTAAAATTGTGTCGCATCTTTGCATGTAAACATATAACCCGGGACGTTTTTTCAACGCACATTCATTTTATCGCGCCCGACATTTATCTTGTGAGACATATATTATATATATTATAGAAACATTTCGAGAGCAGGTCAAATATCTATCGCTCCCTGCGCGCGAAACTCTAAATGCAAACTCAATGGAATTGGACACGTGTACAGATTCGTCTTATTATCCCATGGTTCGATTCATTTAGCGCTATCACAGTGGCTAACGTGTATCGGTTGTATAAGCGCAGTCTTGTTATTATTAAGTAACGGATAGATTCAATTTAAAAAAATAAATTTTAAATCCTTGTTATGTAATGAAATGATTATTATATCGAACGGTTAATTTGGTTTCATTTTTAGGAAAATTGTAAAAATACGTCGTTGTTCTTGGAGCGTCTCGCATGCGTGTGCGCATGCGGTGACGAGAGAAAGAGAGTGTGTTACGCGTGTAATAACTGAAGATGAGCAGAAAGATCTTCGATAGAGCTCGAGATGAATGAATTTGGCTTCCCGATTTTTTTTAAATTCTGTCCATCTGTGAGTCGTTGATGAGTTGTAAAAAAATTGAGCGTCAAGTTAGCTCCTCACATCTTATCAAAGCTAACAACTTGACGCTCATTTTTGTTTCTTTCACCAATTATGATCTTACGTCAGAAATGTTGCATTGTTCTAACAACATCTAACTGACGACTCTAAGACGAACAGATATAGGAAAAAAATTGAAAATTCAACATCTGGGAGCCAAGCTCACTTAGTTCTCAAGTCCTATACATTAGAGATCTCTCTAATAATACAGCATCGCCTGTTTAGGGCCGTAAACATGTATTACCTGCAATGACATATCTACCTTTGTGGATTAAAGAAATTGATCATTACTTGCATTTATTCAATCACACTTAACCCCACCGCAGTCAACATTACAGACGGCTTATTTATTTTTTGGATTTTTCGAATCCACGTGTAACGATACGAGATCTGGTTATGCACACGAAAATGGATATAGAAAGAAATCAGCAATAAATGGACAGTCACTAGAGGAAAGGAGTTTAGAAGAAAAAAAAACAATGGATCTTGTTTTTTTTTAGAATATATAATTCAGTAAAACTCTACACTTGGGATGTTCATTTACGGCGTCACAAATCGCCGACATTTTTGTCGGTCACACTCTAACTTCAGTCGTCGCTAAAAAATATATATTTCATGCATATATCATATCGATACATATTCATCTAAAAAATAATATAGAAATTTCTTTTTCATCGGCATTACAAATAAATATCTTGGTTTGCGCGAGGTGACGTTTCAATGATTGAATACAGCATGTACCAAATTTAAAAAACGTTTTTGAATTTCTGTTATGTCACAAGTTTACGATTTCGATCGTTCGATCACAAAATTCAGTTCGATTTCTGTAGAGCTCGTCGATGTGACGAAAAATTAAAAATATTCCTTAAAATTGAGTGTAGCGTGCGCATTCGTAATCTTCATTTCGAGCACAGGTGTTTCATGATTGATCAACGGCTTTCGACACGATCAAGCCAATATAAAATGGGTTTCTGTTTCGGGTTCTTGACTCGGCTTATGATTTTACGCTTCTTTTACGCTCGGTGATGTTTCTTTAGTGGCTTAGTATACGCAAATTTCCTGATACGATTTTGTTCTCCAATGTACTTCCCGATGGTAGATCGATACGGTCTCCGTGGTTCGCGATTATGATAACCGTACCCTTGAGCGATACGCCACGCCCGAATGTAACGTCACCCGAAACCGTTAAATGATCAAGTTCAAGCACGTCCGGGATCGTTCCGAAACGTCGTAGAAAATCTTCGACCTGAAAAAGTTTAGCGTTTAATAAATAAATAATATTAATAAAATTAAGGATGAAGACTATCATGTTCGTTAGCATCTAACTTGATCAAGTTTAATAATCGAATAAAAATAATGTTTTTTTCCAATTTCTACCGGTATTTTTTAATCAATGAAGAAAATACTTTGATAAGACCTAGAGAAGTGGAGCGTCGATGATTAATTACCTTTGAAAAATGATTCTCGCCAAGTTTGATGAGAGGAGTTGTGGGGAACATTCGATTAGGACTCATCAGTAATGATCCGGATTTGAGATTGTACAAATTGCTCATAACCAATAACAAATCGGACGTTTTCTTAACAGGCAAAAATCTGCTCCGTGGTACATTTATTCCTGTAATGAATAATATTGATAAAATTAAATTTTCGATCAATTGCCGTTATTCGATCGATCGATGATTCGATTCTCGTTACTGGTTCATTTAAATTTAATTTTCTTTCTCACCTAAACTTCCATCGAAAAGTTTCATCGCAGCTCCAACTGCAGTTTCCAATTGAATAACGTTGGCACCGTTCTCACAGGTTTTTGGATTCACAATTATTTCCAACTCCAATGATTTATCTTGAAGTAATCGCTGAATAGCTGGAAAATGACAGATATTAGTTTCCGATTCGTCTATTTTTATTCTTTCCAGTGAGAAGATGAATTTATGAGTTATTTGTGACAATTACCGTCCAATTTGACCCACAAGTTGTTCGTGTTGAAGAACTTGAACGTTTTTACAGATTGGAAGTCGTCAATGTGTTCCTTAGGCACTTGAGCTATTTCCAAAAGACGCAATTTGTTCTCGTATTGCATGAGAGTTCCACCCTGAAAAAAAAACAAATGTTTCAATCATATCCAGCTCAATTCATAAGAGAGTAATATAATATAGAGTAATATAAATATTTTCCACTTCAAATTGCACAATAAATTTCAGGTTTTATACCTTAACATCAGCCTTCGTTTTGTCCGTGACTTCCATAACGAACTCGAGAGGACTAATTTCACGAGCAGTCATGATCATATTCAATATTTTCAGATCAACGGTCGCTCCCAAGTTATCGATATTTGAAATGAAACAGTATTCTCTGCCCTACGACAAAACGAAAAAGAAAAAAACCACTTGTTTTTAACGATTATTGTTAAACGATGCAACTATAATTTCTGTTTGTTTTCTGAAATTTGAATGACAAAACGTATTTACCTCATCGATAAACTTTTTCAACAACCCACAATTATTGAAACTCTCGTAAAAGTCTCCGTGTCCTGGAGGGTACCATCTGAAAATCGTTTTTCCTATTCAATTTCATATTTTTCGATGATATTGTATTTTTTTTTTTTCATGCAATTAGTTCCAAGGCTCGCAATAGAAATGTTTACCAGTTTTGAAAAAAATGTCATGTTTTATTAAGAAGAAATTCGGCAAAGTTAGATATTATCATAATATTTTAATTGTATTTTTGACCTGAATCGAATCGAGCGAAAATATTCAGGCCGTTATAATGTTCGAATGATAGGAGTCTTACGCATCTGGATCCTCGTCGACGTCACAATTTCTCGGTATCGGCAGGAAGGATTCTCTGCTTATTCGTGGATAACAACTTTGATTGAAGGTATGAATTTTAACATCGATTCCCTTGTATTTTCTAATGATACGTTTAGTATCGGCATCGGTATTGAAAGAGTTCATCAGGATCAGTGGAACATCAGCTTTGTAAGTGTTATTTAAATACTGTAAAAACATGATTTTCATTAAAATACTGTACGATGCGAGATATACTTGAACGATTTTCTTAAAATGAACGAAATGGATCAGGCTTCCTGTATACCAAGCAAGATTATGATATTTCAATTTCAAAAAATTAAAAATATTCTTTACCTCGATCTGTTGAACCGTTAGGTCCAAAAACGTGAAATCATTTCTCACGGTGATAACTGATTTTGGTCCATGGCAGCCCATACTCGTTCCAAGACCACCATTAAGTTTGACGACAATCAATTTATTCAGCATCGTTCTGACCGCTTCGGCGGATGGTTCCTCGAGCGATTGATATTCTCGGATCTGAAAATAAAAAAAATATTTTTCAAATTTCCTAAATCTTTTAATTTTTAGTATAGACCATGAAAAAAAAACTTTTTAACAGCAAAGGCTGATAAAAAATTTAACATTCGCCTATAAACGTCAAAAATGAAGAATATAATTGAATTACCGCAGTGTCCGGCAGTTTCTGGATGCGTTCCCATTCGACCGCGGGACCTTGGTCCTGGAGGAATCTCTTGAACAATTTAGTGAATCCATCGAATTCAGCTTTGACGGTATCGCGAATATCGGGATCCGCGGTTGCCTCCAGTCTACTGAGTTCCGAGGCAAGATCAATCTCAGCATCGCGTTTCGTTTTTTCCCGAAAAGATTGAGAATCGGACGGTTGGCGTTGGTGGCCCTTTGCCTGAAAAAAAAATTCAAAATGATTGTGCAGTATGAAAAAAAAAAATAATATTTCCATAACTATGAGTATTATCAGTGGTATTTCTCGAAGAATATTTTAGTTAAAAATAGTGCTAAAATATTAAACTCTTGAAATTATTATTTCAAATACTCCTGAGTCAAGGTCACTTGAATTCGAATGATCGACGAATGACGTTTCTTGATCTGTCAGATAATCCATGCACAGATAAGAAATCTAATCGGTGGTTACAAAAATAAAGCGAAAAATTTGGGACAGCAATCCCGTTTGCTTTCGAGACGAAGTTCATATTACGTGAAATATTAATCAAGAATGTAGTGAATAAAAAAAAAAAGAAAACAAAAAAATTGAAGGATGAGTTATGATTGTTGACAAGAAAAGTGCGATTCACGATTGACGCGGAAGACCTTGAGTCGCTTATGCCACGAGAATCGAGTGACTCGAGAGCCTGGATCGTTACGTAACTCAATAATTATCAGAAGAAGAGAAGCACAGGCATAGAGCTATGGAACTCGGTGCAACTGTTGAGAGACGCCGATTTCGTGATGGATATATCACTCACTGCTCGAGAGAGTGATGTTGGCACTCGGCAGTCGTATTGGGCCTTTGACCTCTACTAATCTCCGAGCAATATGATGAAAAATTTATGACGAATGGAAAGCTTCGATCATCCATAAACTTAAATCTGAAGACGAGACGCAGCCTCTTGACGGCGAGCAATAAAAATTAAAAAAAAAAAAATGGTTTTATCAAACTCTCGGGAAAAAATGTGTCATCGAATCCAAGATTATTTCGATTCGTCGCTCTCTCTCATCGTGAGATGAATTCATTGCATCAAATTTTATCTTCTCCTCAAAGTAATCATTGCGTGGATTAAAAAACGTGTCGAAAACGAATTCGATCGTTGTATATTTATGCATATAAATATCGGAGTCAACGTGTATTTCGTCACGTTTAATTTCTACGATTAAATCTCATACTTTTGGAGATCGAGTCATAATCAAATACTGGATAAAACAATTGGAGCATTTCGATTAGAGATTCGGTGCTAATTTCTCAATGCAAAATAGTATCGATACCGCGATTACGATACGTTATCGAAACCGATTAAATTAATCCATCTAAGATAATTAATTTTATCTCAGATATCATCAATAGATAAATAATTATTGTCAACATTTTCGATGAAATTTAAAGAACAAGCAGCGAAATTCGACCGAATAATATTTATCTAGAACTCTATTACTGTGAGTTCTGAAACGAGCGAAGAAAATGTTTTTTCAGTCAAGTTTTAGTGCGAACTTTATTTGAATACTGTTTATCAGATATCGTAGTGTTTGAAATGATTCAACGCGCCCAAAATATTCACCGATGTGTTCATAGTAAATGTCACAGTTTGATAAGAAAATGTGTTCAAATTTCCCTATCGGTTATCTCACTTCGGTAAATACTGAATAAAAATACGTGCTGCTGTCAGATACT
This sequence comes from Campoplex capitator, assembly GCA_037576405.1. Classification (NCBI taxonomy): domain Eukaryota; kingdom Metazoa; phylum Arthropoda; class Insecta; order Hymenoptera; family Ichneumonidae; genus Campoplex; species Campoplex capitator. The sequence goes on from JARBWI010000021.1 coordinate 3,580,556, forward strand.
ACGATTTTAGGCTTTTTTCAAATCGTCATATTCGTTGGCTCATTACTTTCGACATTTTGAAAATTGTATCTATATAAAAATGGAACGTACGTTAGAAGCATCGAAAGCTTGTTTTCAAGTATTATTTTATTGAAACAAAATTTTTCATTTTCCAGTAGCGGGGTGAATTAATTGAATTTTCGATCGAATCAAATTAATTCCGAATAAAAATTGAATCAATCACTTGTAAAATTAGACTACGATCAATTTATTTAGGCACCGAAGATTCTGAAGTGACAGATCACGTTCCTGACTAGTTCCAATCAATCTCACTTGGAATATTCATAGATAAAAATAATTTAAAAAAAACGTATTCCAATGACGCAAATCTCGGTTCTCTCCAATCTCTTTTTTCTATTCAATGAATTCCGAATGGAATTTCGTACACCGGAAACGAAATTTTGTTAAAATATTTGAATCTCTTGTCGAAAAATATATTTTTGTTTCAACAAAATCTTTATCGTCTCAGTGTGAAAAAATTTTGTTCTAATATTCAAAATTTTGTTGCCTGGATAAAATAATGTTGTTGAACAAGTTTAAAGAATATCGTTTTCAGTGTTTGCAGAAAAAACTCAACGTGGATTTAACTCACTCTCAAAAAGTATTCCATCCCGTTAATTTATTGTCGTGAATTATAAAAAGATATTAAAAATTGAAGCACAATTATTCAACGGATTCGTCGATTGAGATATTACAAAAATGATACATCCGAGCCAGCACGAGCTCGGTACACGACTAAAGGCAAAATGCTATTCCACAGTGCTTTAAACGTTTGCTAGATTAATTCCCTCCGCTTCTGTCACAATGAATAACGCTTAAAATATACTGTCCGTTATCGTCTCATTATCAGCAGCTCCCGCGCGTGTTCCATCCAACATTTTTTTCGTGTTTCGAATCACGACTCTTTGATCCATCGCTCAAACGATTATTCCACGTGGAACAGGAAAATCGAGATCTCGATTAAGTTATAACTCATTGCCTGTGATTTATTAATCAACGCGATCATGAGTTTGGTTTAATAAAACTGCCTAATTTCGAGAAAATCAAATGAATAAGCAAAATTTTTTCATCCGAGGTTGCTTTCTCATTTTTTAAACATTTCCTCGAAGGCGTCCGCTATCAGTTGTACGAGTGCGACATAAATTATCGGAAAGTAGATGCACAATTTTTCTCAGGCACATTCTATTTATTTTTTAACAAAAGAACAATCGCGTCCAAGTTTTTTTTTATTCTCCAATATTCAAGCCTCTCCGGAAAAAAAAACGTGGATCATCTTCAACGACGACGTAAAACAATGTGAAAAAATAAAAATTATGTAAATGGTCAATTCGAGTGTACCTTGAATCGATAAATTTCAATTATTTTTAATGAATTAAAATTTAATTTATTCGAGTGAATTATTATGTTAATTATTTCGTATTTTTTTCTACTAGACTATTGATATTTTTTTCTCTGTTTGCCTATTCGGATCGAGGCCACAGTCAAATGTGCCATTAAACGATATCTTTGGATGTTCCTGGTCTATCGGAAGATGAATAAAAACACTTGACTTTTATACACGTAATTTATGACGAGGAAAAATGTCATGCTCTCATTTCTTCTTTCCACTTCTCAAAGTCGTTTACTCTTGGATAATATTGCGGTGCTTAAGAACATTGAAAGTTGAAATTATTAAAAATAGATTGCAGCGTGAAGAGCGATAGAAGAGAATTTCTGTACGGAAAGTAAAAATCTATTGAGAAATCATTACGGTGAGAAACATGGTATAACTTCTGTGTGAAAGTAGCTCCGAACCTCGATCAATAGCCATGGGTTTCGTCTATGAAGAATTGAAACTGAAACAAATCTTTCATTGCGATAGAACAGTCGGAGGGAATAAAATCAAATAAATCTCCGATAGATTTCAGAGACAAGAATTCTGATGAGAATAACAAAAAGTTTCAATTTTGGCTCAGAAAAAAAGTTACTTCGACGGTATTTGAATTTTCAATCATTTTAGAATTTATCATCGTCAATTAGAATTATTTTGCCTCATAAGTCGGTAGCTAGACTTTGAAAAAATTAGTGCGACGGTGCTTCAAGAATTGGGATTGTCATTATAAAAATAGCATATTATTTTGTTATTAATCGATGCTGTCGGATAATTGGAAATAATTTGGAACAATGAGTCGAAGCGTTGCCGATAAGGTCATGCGAATGAGGACAATTAATCAGTCGCATCTGCTTGGAAAATTGATCCGATAATTTTTATACTTTGATTCAGATGTTGAGAAACTTTTAAAAAATTGATAAAGGACGACATAACCTCAATATTAATTTTAATATTCCGTGATGTAATGGAAAAACACAGCGACATAAAAAAAAATGGAAAATTGAATTTTATATTTTGGTAAACACAGAGATGAAAATAAAACTCTTATAAAACTGTAACTCGAACTCGTGAGAAAAATTTGTTAGCAAATTTGATAGAATTTGTATATTTATTTAAACAAATGACGATTGAACGTCGAACAGCAAAAACAATAAAGCACAGATTCGATTTTTATTGTTTATTCTTACGATAACTTCGAAAATTCGTTATTTCTCGATAAACTCAATTTGTAGAATATTATAGTTTGAGAACAATTGTAGTTACCCTTCTATTGTCGACGGTAAGCATTTTCGATGAGATTTCAAAGTTTTAATATCTGTGACGAGTTTATTCGGGATGAAAGCACATCGACGACCTGAGACAGTTATTACAATGACCTCTAAAGTCGTTGGGAAGGTCAAGCAGACACTTTTGTTTGTGTTTTGGATGAACTTGCGCATTAAATGCGTACACCCGTGTTGAAACATGAAATTTATTCAGGAAAGTATTTACCAATAGAAGATCATGAGTACACAGGAAAATTTTGTATATTTCGTACTAGATTTATTTATGCCCAAGAGCTTCGGGCGAATTTTTATGCCCGCGATCGGAACCATGATAATTCTATAAAACAATAATTATCGAGTACTGTATATACGATGAATACTGTAATGTAATTGAATTAAACGTTAAGGCTCATACGCAGAGACGATTGGTCCTGTATAGATTTGTCGCGAGGGATCCTTCAAAATGACGCACGAAACAGCTGGTCTCGATCGGTAAAAATTTCGCGTCCCAGTTTTCGCTCATATAAAAAGTTTCGAACTTTGGAGCAGAGTCACACTTTTGTTTAACTTGAAAAACAGTGGGCCAAGGGTTCGTTTGTTTTTTCAAAAATGTCGGTTCAGAGGAGAAAACTTGAAATCGTGAATCATGCAGCCGTATCTCTTTCGCACGCATTCCGCGGCGGCTCAGTCGGTCTGTCATTCCTCCACGAAATAACTGATTATGCATATTTGTAAATTTGTCCCAAAATTTGTAGGTTTACTATAGGAATTACTACTGTCAATACCCATATATAGTATACGTACAGTAGCAATGGGAAGTTATACTCGTATTTTATATATTCAGGTACCTCGAAATCGTCAAAATCAAGATCCATCTCAATTGTGCTAGAAGTTTGGTATCGCCACTCAATTTTCAGTGCCTGAACACGTATACAATGGTTTCACAAACCCGACATCGCGACGACGACAAACGCGTACGATATCATCGGGCCGTTCGACGGTGGTTGGCCCTACAGTCTTTGGTTCTCAGTTCTCAGTCGGTTTCGCGTCAGTAGCAAGCCGGCGGTGGCGATGGCGGCTGTCGCTGGCGGTGAGCGCGCAAGTACGTTATCAAAACGCGCATGCGCGGGAAGTTTAAATTACAAGGTAACTCGCTATTGAATTGAAGCAATAAAAAATGGACGATCAAAATAAAAAAATTTTCAATGAATATTTCAACACGTTTATAAATGCAAAAAATATTTGAATGTGTTGCATTTATTTAATAGGTCCATACAACTATATATATCAATTTCATCGTTGTCGGACCGTGTAATGTTTTTCCTTCAGAGTCCCGGTAACTCTGACCGTTAACGTATCTTCCGAATTGTCATTTTCTTCGCTTCCGTTTTAATATTTTTGCACGGTATAGTTCGCGTAATACTCTTATCGCCAGTCATACGAGACTCTTGAAAATTCTCAACCCCATCGCTCCGTGTGTGTAATAAAGAGCACGTGACTGGACAAACCCACGTTTCTTCGTCCGTTACAAATATAGTTAAGTTTAATTTACTTTTTTTCTCGTACCTTATGATCTATCTGGACGTTTCCAGGAGCGATAAGGATTTCACTATCGAAGCCAGACAGCGACATCCTTCGAAACGTGAAAAAATTGTTTGCGATGTTCGATCGAAAAATTAGCGAAACATAAATATTGTTTCATTTTCACGAGTAATATATAACACGCGCACGTATAACCTCTACTTCTAAAGATTATAGAGTCAAGCGTTGATCTACAATATTTACAAAATATATATTTATTTTTTATTATCAGTATTTCAGTTTATAATAGAACGCTCCCAACAATAATAACCAGACTGCCATTTTTCGGTAGCATTCCACGGTCTTTTGTTTTTGTTTTTTTTTTCTCGCCGTTGGGAGAAACACTTCTCGTCGGAATATTTGGTTTGTTTTTTTTTTTTGTGTGTGCAGCCAATGATGCAAACGGAATACGGTAGTAATACCAATGACGCTGCAATATCGGGCGAACGTTCGAATCAATCAATAACGAGTAACAATAAAAACGAGGGGGAAAAAATGCCACCTGGGTATCGTGGTAAATCGTTGCACGATAAAATTATGCAAAAAAAAAAAACTCGGCCTATTCCTTTGTTTACCCGATGGAAATAAAATTCCATTACGGCCGATGATTTACTTTGGAATGAATGCGCAATACGAATAAATAATATTGAAACGTGTGTGCGTGTGTATGTGTGTCGTGTATAAATAAAACGAGATGGAATAGACTCTGACGAATCGAGCTTTCATAGGCTCGAAACGAATCGTCCAACTGTTTTTGCATTAGTTGCGTTCGTGTTTGTATAAATATATTATATTATTTATGTATACCCGAGAAAGTATTTGTATTTAAAGAGTCGACGATGCGACCGTGAAGAAACAGCTGAACCTGGAAGTGTCCGAGAGATTTGTGATTTAGAAAAGATAGTTCGTCATCGAGCTTCCAGGCTCTGAAGCGTTATCCTCGCACAAGGGTCAATTCTGCCTTATTCGATTTAGGACGAATCGGCATTATTTTCACGATTAAAACAATTGATAGTTTTCGAAATATAATAATTATGTGGCACTCGGATCCTGTTCAACTCTGTCGTTGTCATAATTTTTCGCGGGTGTCCGCACTTCCATCTCCTCTTGGTTAGATTCGTCAGGGTAATCCTGTTCCGGCTCTTTTTCGTTCTCAGCCTCCGGAATCTCTCTCTCGTCCTCATCCGGCACGAGGATGATAGCCTCGTCTCCTTCCTCCTCCTCCTCCTCCTCGCTGTCCTCGCCGGTAACTCGTCTCGCTTCTTCCACCTCGATTCCTCCGTCCTCGACTTGAAATCCCGTGAAATCGTACTCGTCGTCGTCGTCCTCGTAAATGTAACCGGTTAGCGCTCCTATCGATTCATCATTTTCCATGTCGGAGACATTTCGTTGAATCAATATTTGATTACCGTCCGCATCATTGGCAACCATCAATACAGTTCCGTCCAAATTGTGTATCTGCAAAGAATTCTCAGCGGTTAATTCTTCATCCTCTGCCTCCTCCTCCTCCTCCTCCTCCTCCTCCTCCTCCTCTGCATCCACGACGTCGTTATCATCTTCCATCATTTCTTCTTCCTCTTCCACTTCCTCTAGCGCTTCCTCTTCCTGGTGCATTTCCAAATTTTCCTCCGTCCCTCTCTCCTCCTCCTCTTCCTCCTCTGCCTCTACTTCCTCCTGCTCCTGCTCCTCCTCATCTTCACCGTCGTTTTCGAGTCCTGGCTCCTCCCGATCATCTTCGTCTTCGTCTTCCTCCTCCTCCTCCTCCTCTTCCTCCTCTCCTCCCTGGTCGTTGTCGTCCTCGGGAGGTCGGTCGTCGTCGGAATGATACTCATCGTCAGGATTGACCACGTGAATTCTGCTGTCCTCGTCGTCCAATTCCTCGTTCTCGTCCTCGAGCGTTTCTTCCTCGTGTTCCTCGTCCGAGGCTAATTCTTCGTTGGAACGTTCACCGCAATCGTCATCCTCGTAAAATTGTTGATCTTTTGGTGAACAAGATTCAGCGGTTCCGTTGGTTTCTTTAACAGCTTCTGTAGTCTCGGTGGCCATTGGAACAGCGCTTATTTCCTCGTTCTCGTTCAACGAGAGCATGGGACTGAGCCGGTGGCTCGCGAGATCGTCTCGTTCTTGATTGGCGTTTTCTGACGAGAGTGGCATCATCGGACTCAGGATAGGTGGTCCGTCGTCGTCGTCCTCGTCCTCGTCATCGACGTTGTCATTGTCACGCTGTGCAATGGGTTCCAGTACCGTCGAGGAGCCATTCGTTTCCAAATTTTTCGTCAAACTGACCGGACTTTGCTCATTTTCATGCTGGTCTTGCGTCGGCGCCTCGGTTCCATCATCCGCTTGCTCTTTATCTTTCGCGACTTTTTGTTCTTGCTTCGTCTCGGGAGTGTTCGTCGTTAATTTGCTATTGTCCGAATTACTTTTAGCATCTTCGGGGCTGATACTGGGAGGAATATCAACGGGACTCTTTTCCCGGATGTCGTTTTCCTCCTCGGTCTCCGAGTGACAAGTAGCCGCACCAGTCGCTCGACTATTCGTCCGCGATTCGCTGTCTTCTTCCTCTTCGTCCTCATCCTCGTCCTCCTCGTCGCTACTGTCGCTATCGCTGTGGGTGCAAGCACCACCGCGGCTGCTTTCTGAATTAACGCTATTTTCGGAATTCCTTCGTACTCGTTGATCCGAGAAATCGACTTCCTCCTCGTCCTCGCCCGAGAGCGAAGCACCGTCACCGATCAGACTTCCCTTGTCGTCCTCGATCTTGATCTCCCGATCGGTGTCAATATCGATACTGTGCTCCTCGAAAATGGCGGGACGGTTCTTGTCGCACGCCGGTGCATGCTCGTGGAGTTTTTCCTCGTTCTCGAAGCTCTTTTCGCACTTTGGACACCAACAAGTCGCACCACCGTTGTCGTTGTTTATGTGTATGCTCATGTGGAGCAACAATTTGCTTCTCGCATTGTGATAACGGCCGCAAGTTTTGCAAGTGAAATTGTTACCCTCCCGGGATAGTACGGACTCGTGGGTAGTCCTCAGATGCTGTCCCAGTTGTTCGTAATTGGTGCAGAGCTTGAGACAAACGCCACACGTTACGGCAGCTTCGGCCCTGTGAAAACGTATGAGATGCTGCCAAAGATGCTTTTTGGCCGGCCACTGTTTTCCGCACACCTCACAGATGCAAACGGTGTTGGTAGATTCGTCGTATACCTTTCTCGAATCCTTTCTCGAGTCTTTTCTCATAGATTTTTCGTTGGAGGAAGGTAATAGGAGTAGACCACCGGCGGTGCTGCTGCCACCACCGACTCCCCCTCCGCGTCTCAATTCCGACAACGGCATCAAATTCGGAATAGGTTTTTGCTCCGAGAGCTGCATATTTATATCCTCGAATAGATTGAAGTCGGGTATATTCAAATTGGTCTCGTCGAGTCCCGGAACGTCGCTCGGTTCTTTCTTTATTCTATTGTTATTTTTAAGATGAGCTTCGAGAATTGATGAGCTTTGACCGAACGAGGCTGATGATCTCGGATCATCTCTGTTGGCCGAGTTACGCCTCGTACAAACATTCGTGTGATTCCAAAATAAACTTTTCGTACAAAATTGTCTCGAGCAATTTTGACACTCGAAATTTTCCCGTTCCCGCATCATCATTCTCTTGGATGAGCCTGTAGCGCTGCTGCTGATAAATCTTCCTCCTTCGTCCCTCTCGAGTTTGATCCTCTTGTACATTCTCTCAGGATCGGTATTATGCACGTTTCTGTAATGATCCGAGAGGGTCACGCGATTGAGAAATATTTCGGGACAAATTTCACAGTCGTGGGTATCGCGATGATTTTTACCGAGGCCACCGCCACCGCTGCTTTTCCGGCGTTTGAAATCAAACCCTTCGTTCTCGTCGCAGAGACCGACCCCGGTGCTCCCGTCACGATGCACCTCGTACTCGTAATCCTCGGGCTCGTCCTTGACTATCGCGTCACAATCTTCGGTTCGAGAATCGAGAAGACGATTTTCAAATCCGGCCAACTGATCCTTGGGCACGTTGTGCACGTGCTCGTAATGATGACGTATGTCCACGTCGGTCGTGAATACCGCGAGGCACTGTTTGCACGTGCGAAATACTTTGCCGTGGCACTTTTTCGTGTGATCGAAAGCTTTCCACTTGGAGGCGTAACGTTTGCCACAAACTTGGCAGGTGTTCGGTTTGTGGAGTACACCCTCGTGCTCGTCCTCTACGTGCTTCTTGAGATCTTTCGGGTCTTTCATAGGTATGAGACATACGCCGCACGAGACACCGATTTCGTTACGGTGGAGGGACAATACGTGCATCTTCAATTTGAGCTTATTCTCGACGGTGTCGCCACAAAAATCGCAAACGTTCGGGCTATTGTGATACTTGTGATCCTTGCGATGAGACTCGAGATCCTCCTTGGTACGGAATAATTTTCTGCAATTACCATTCTCGCAGGTTAAATCAGGATGATGAAGATGATTAACGCGATTGTGAGTCATTATGCCGAGCTTCGAGGTTACCGTCTCGTTGCACAAGTGACACGTGTACTCGCTGTGATGATTCTCAATGTGTTTCTGGAGGCTCGCGCGATCTTTGAATATTCTCTCGCAAGCTCGACAACGAGTGAGCAAAGCGCCAGGATCTTTTCGGTAATTTTGACAACCTTTCATGTGACGTCGCAACAGATAACGCTTGTGGAAACTCTTTTGACATTTGTCGCAGTGATGGACACCGCTACCGCCACCCCCAGCCTCATCATCTTCTCCGATCATACCGAGACTCGATGCCTCACCGCCCTTTCTTCTTCTCCTTCTTTTTCGCGTCTCTTGTTCCTCGTCCCCGTTCTCCTCCTCCTCTTCCTCCTCCTCCTCCCCAGTCACCGTTGTCACCACCGCCGCTGCTGCCTCTCCCACCACCATCATCATTTCCAGCTTGTTCTCGGGCTCGTAACGATGAATTTTGGCGATGTGCGCCATCAGATGATCCTTGGAAGCGCTCGTTTTCATGCAGTATCGGCACGTCACGTCCTCGTGACCCTTGTGAACTCGGTTAACGTGCTTCCACAGATGGGACGTTCTGCCGTAACACTTGTTGCAAAGATCGCACGGGAATAGGCCGTGTATCATTCGTCGATGATTGCACAAAGATTGCCAATTTTCGAAGCTCATATCGGTGCACAATTCGCACGTTAATTCAACTTCCTTCGGGCTCTTCTCGCCGTAGTAGGCGCGCGTCTCGTTGCGAATGTCTCCGGCGGCGGTTGCCCGACCGCCCGTATCGCCGCTGTTCCCTAACGTCGGATCTACCTCCACGACACCGTGAATCTTCCTGTGCCTCGACATTTTCGATTTGTTGGAATAGGGCCTGCCGCAAATGTCGCAACTAAAGTCACCGTTCGTCAGAGGCCAGTGACTCGTTTTAACGTGGCTACTGAGCTTCGCGACATCCGGAAACACCTTGAGACAAACTCCGCATATCAACGGCACCGTGTCCGAGTGAACTCCCATAACGTGCTTCCAGTAATCGACTCGACTTCCCCACAGTTTTCCGCACACTTCGCAAGTGTTCGGTGATGATCCCTGGATGAGATGGTGCTGCGCGTGCTCATTTCGGAGGGCCTTCGTCGCAAAGATCTTGCCACAATCCTCTCGTTCGCACTGTCGATTACCACCCAAACGAATCAAAATTAATCATAAATTTCGAAATAAAAAGCATTCTTCAATGAGCATAGCAATATCGTTGGTTCAACGAAAGTATTGAATCAATTTTTATTTAGAATCAATGCCAGTGTCTTCTATTTACCAGCGAAGAAGAAAATATTTCGACGAGTAAATGTTTGCTTGGCCGAGACTCGAATCGCTCGAAACTTACTCTCATCGATGGATCCTCGCTGTGATTGCCACTGACGTGGAGCCAACGTTCCCACTTGCTTGGATGTGAACTACCGCACAACTCGCAAACGAAGAACAAATGGTATTGCGCTTTGGTTCCGTTGAGCCCTGGCACGGCAACCGAAGCGGGACCGTTATTGCTCGGTATCGTAACTTGGTTGCTCGGCGCAACACCTTCCGACTGCAAAAGATATCGATGTTATTATTTTTAGCCCATTTTCATGCAATTTGGCAAATGCTAGATTATACAAACCTTATGAGCGTTTCGTTGATGACGAATGAGGTGATCCTCGTTTGGAAAAGACTTGTAACAAATATAGCAGTCGACTTTGTCGCCGTCCTCCGGATCGAAATCCATCAAGTGATCGTTGGGCTCGTTGCTGTTGAAACTTTCGTTATAATAGTTTGCATTGAGTTGAACGAAACTGGCTGGATCATAGCCGGGATCGACGTTGTGTATGGATACATGGGTGATTAATTTTTTTCGTGAATCGTGCTGTCTACCACAAATCGTACAACTGTATCTCCTCTGTTCGGAGACCAACAGTTTCGAGCCACCGTGATACATGTTAACGTGATTCAAGAGCTGAGCATTGTCGGAACATATTTTGAGACAAACACCGCAAGCGAACGCGGCAAATTCTTTGTGGGTCGCACGAATGTGAAGCCACAGAGAGGCCCGATCGTTGAAATCACGTGTGCATATCTCACATACGAATACCGTCTCGATTTCAACCATATTACCGTGAGCAAAACTATCGGCATCCTCCGACGAATCGCTCGGTGCTTCTCTCTTGCATCGTCCTTTTACCTCCTCCGTTTTAATCAATTTTTTTCGCCACGATTGCGCCAATGCCCCTTTCTTCGTGCACTTGTCGCTCTCGAGGATCGGAGTCGGATCGACCCCGTGACTCGACACGATGTGTCTACTCAACGATGTCTTCAGGACGAAATCCTTCTCGCACAATATACACACGTAAGGTCTTTCCGCGTCGTGTATCATTTCGTGTTGCTTCAATTTCTCAACGGATGTGAAATTTTGTGGACACATCTCGCAGTACCATCTCTTTCGGGCTGGACCCTCGCTATTTTCTGTCGATCAAAATATCATATTACAATCTTATTTTACTCTCATATCGATTGTGATAGGAATAACTCGTATCGTTTATTCTAATCACATTGAAAGATAGAAAAATTTACAGAAATCGAAGCGTTATTTTCGGATCAAAGAAGAACAAAAAAACTGGAATCACTACAGAGTTGTTCGTTGAATTTGTTTAGGAATTTTCTTCCCAATGGAAAGTAGTACTTCAAATTATCGAAATATGTTTGAAAAAGGGATTTACCTATCCGCGGAACTTTGGCAGCAGGAGGTTTGTTGTCGCCGCCACCGGCAGTCGCCTGGTTCCTCCTGTCCTCGTAATCTCTTTTGAGATTTTCACCGCCCTTGGTCAGGGCCTGTTTCAGTATCGTTAATTGAGGATTTTTCGAGAGTTTCGCTTCGGCGTTTCTGTAATCGTTGTTGCTCTCGTCCTCGGTATCGGTGGTGCCGCTGCTACTCGAAATATCGGAAGTATCCACGCGAGATTTATTTTTTCGAGGTATTTTTTTGACCGGCCGTTGCTGCTGCTGCTGCTGCTGTTTTTCCTTGATGGCAACGTCGGCCGCGCATACTCTCGTATGCTTGTTCAAATCCGTCACGTTGGTGTACATCTTTGGACAGGTTTTACATCTGTATCGATTGTCCGGCTGTACGTAGGCGACTGGTAATTCCGGAGGCGGTGGTAGACCGGTGTGTCGAGATTTTATGTGCTCTTCGAGATTCGTGCGAGTGGAATATATTCGCGAACAATAGGCACACGTTACAGCCGGATGACCCCTGAAAAGATGAGAATCACGATTATTTTTGTTAGAATCGTTAGCGGCTCGAGTTTTTTTTAACAAACAAAAGAGTCAAATAAACTTTGAGGCTAACAAACTAAACGAGAACTGACCGATGAGTCGTTGATACGTGTCCCCATCGATGTTTCGCCGTTGAATAAGATTTGTTGCAAAGATCACACTGATAGGGTCTCTTGTACGAGGTGTGATCGTCCGTAACGACTTTGGCACCGATAACGTCACCCGCGCCAACGTGAATTCTCGCGTGCAGGGATAAGTGACCCTTTGAACTGAAAGCTTTGTTGCACAACGAGCAAACGTATACCTCGTGTTGCTCGGAAGTGTGTTGAAACGTTTCGATAATGTTTCTCGTTTTAGAAGCTTGTGATTTTTTCACGCTAGTTTCATCCATTTCCTCGGTCACCATAGGGGTCATTTCCAAAAAATCACTCGGATTCGTCTCCATGTCCATCTCGTACTCGTCCGATTTACGATCGTCCGTATCCTCGAAGCTCGCGTTCGTTGCGAATACTGATTCTTTCGCGACACCTGTAAAAAAAAAAAATCGCGACCGACGTGCTGTTTAATTCTGAGAAAAATGGAAAAGAAAAAAATATGTTTGGACTAAAAAACAAATTACCATCTTCGGTCCCGCTGACGTTGTGAATTTCTTCGATCTCAGGCTCGCCCTCGCCGTCCGAATTCAATCTCGGTGGCGTTCCAAGAGCCGCGTTTGGATTAACTATGGGAGCTTCGGGAATGAGTATAGGCATTTTTTCTTTTTCCTTAAGGAGTTCCGAGCGTAATTCCGAATAACTCTCAACCCCATTCTCGATTTGTTTGCCAGTCTGTAAAAGAAAAAACAAAAAATCGTCATTCTTCACGCGTCAACGTTAACAATAATATTTTCAAAGAGAATTTCTCAATATCGACGTACAGCATTGTTTCCGGGTGGTAGGCACCTCTCCAAAAGAGCAACGGCGTTCACGCAGGCCGTTCTGAAGTCGTAAAAATTTTCCAAATTGTACATACACCGGTAACACAGACATTTGGGTAACCGATCATCTTCGGCGATCTGCAACGATAAAGTTGAAAATTATTTTACAAAAACATTCTCGATCGCGTGTTTCGTTCCTGTGTTGATAAAAAAAAAATAAATTGAATTACAATTAAATGTCAAAGTATCGACACGCGCGTCTTAGCGAATACGCAACATTCGTAGAGAGAGAAAGAGAGAGAGAGAAGAGAAATTTGGATGGCTGGCATCGAGCGTAGTTTCGAAAGGTTGAAGGCAAAAAAGCGGGCCTCTCTCGTTCCTCGAAGCGTCCTTCGGCGATTCCGACGTCAAGGGGCCGGTGTGCTTATTGTTTCCTCAGGTATACGATACCTCGGGAGCGAGGGTCATTCGCCGAGAGAAAAAGAGCTCGACGGAAGTGGCCTGAACACCCTATATATAATCCTATATATACAACAAATACAGGCATACTAGGCCGAGAGTATTCGTACACATATATCGAGAGAGTCGAGACGATACGAATGGCGACGAGGGAAAGAGCAGCAGCAGCAGCAACGACGACGACAACGACGACGACGACGACGAGGCCTCGAAGAAACATCGTGGACTTGCGGATACCAAGTTTTCCGTATAATCGACGCTCGAGTAGAGGGGGGAGGGACTCCCGCGGTGAGGCGCGCCTGGTCAGGTATATCTCGTACCGGGTTCAGCGAGCAACGATGACCGAATCCAATCCCAAATTAACCGTACGACGTTCGACTTGAAAGAAATCAGATTTTTTTCTTTGAAATTTATTTACAAAATTTTCTGCTTACTCCATCAGAGGCTTCTCGTCGTTGGAAAAATATGAATCACTGCAGATTTGAGGAGACTAGGAAAAAATGATTTTTTCCTCGGTGTTACGTGACCGCGATAATCGATAGGAGAAATCTTGGTACATCAGGTGTGATAAAACGCGTGGATGTTCCGCTGCAAATTCTCATCGAGAAGTCGAAGCGCGTTGTCAGGCTCTTTGGTAAAATTGCACTGTGCGAAACGAGCTAGATTTGAATCTCTTTCCAAGATCGAGTATTCAGCGACCTTGGTACGAGAGAGGAACGTCGAAAGGGAGAAGAGAAGAGAGAGGGAGAGTGAATCTCGTGACACGAGGCGGCTCGGTGTGAAAAACAAAAACAAAACTCGTTGCTCGAATCGTTTTTACACCGATTAGGGTTTCCGCGATCCTCGTGCACCGTCGAGGATGTCATTATCTCTCTCTCTCTCTCTCGCGCCACGAGAACTGATCGTTTCGACTCTTTTGCGATTGAGAAACGACCCGAACGAGCGACTTCTGTACCGACGGTGACGACGACGACGCACCTCATCGAGAAACACGAAGCGTCGTTACTACGAACGAGAAGGACGAGTGTGCGCGGGCCACGAGATACGAGATACGAGAGGAATGAGGACGGTGGAAGGAGAGAGAGAGAGAGAGAGAGAGGGGAGAGAGGCGGGGGCAAAATCCGTGACGCGCTCGTCGTCGTCGGCTATACGCGCGCTCTCTTGGAAAACGTCGGCGAAGCCAGAGGAGACGGTGGCGTGGTCGTCGTCTTCGTCGTCAACGAGAACGGCGACAACCGAGGAAGCTTAGAGTGAGAGAGAGAGAGAGAGACGAAAAAAAAGGAGGAGAGAGAAGCACCGAGGCGAAGCGAGACGCGAGTGACGAGACTCGGGGTTCGGGGTTACCGGGGGAGCCACGATTACGATAACACCACCGCGACGACGACGGAGAAGGCTACGAGGACGACCACACGACCATCACGACGCCGATCGACGATGACGAATCAACGTATGATGATGATGATATGTTACGTATGATGTACCAAATCGTAGAAACCTACGAATCACAACAGCGAGCATCTAAATTATCCGATCAAAACAATTTAAATTAATTTTTTATTTTTTCTTCTTTCAATAATTGACGATAAATTTATGGTATTTCGTAACGATAATGACAAAAAATAATAAATTATCGTAATAACGATGATAATAATAATAATAATAAAACAATAATAACGATAGCGCATTGACGAAGACAGAGATGATGATAAAGTAGTACTCACTTTGAAGGGCAGGCAAGTTTGTATTTTGTCGACGAGCTGACGATTTTTTCCCTCATTACCGAATATATCCATTTTGACGGCGTCGTAAGAGGCGCAGAGCCTGCAGAGCTCGTTGTAGCGTTCCTTGGAAGGCTCCATGATCCTCGTCGCCGTTGTTACACACTACTGTATACTATCAATGTTTTTTTTTTTTTTTTTCTATTCGCTCTTTCAAGGCGTTCAAATCGCGTATTCCCTCTCTCTCTCTCTCTCGTGAATTGTGGTTATTCGAATTCACGAGGCTAGGATGGGTGGCGAGGATGCAGTTATTTTTTTTTTTTGCGATCTCAATTATTTTTCGTACCGCGAGCAGCAACGGACGGGGCGAGACCCCGAATACGAAGGAGCGAGTGAGAGAGAGAGGGAGAGAGAAAGAAAACGGATGAGACCCGCTCACGGTGCGGCGCTCGTACCGACTGACCTCCTCTTCCTCGTGGCAGTACGACTCCGCACCACGACCCACGAGCCCGAGAGTTTCAGAGCCGAAGAAAGAAGATAGATGTATTGTGAGAAAGAGAGATGGACGGAAAAAGCCCACCTCCTATTAGCCTCGCCTGTCTCCCTCGTCTCGCCAACCTCGAGGTTGACTCTCACCGAGTTTTTCTTTTTTTTTTTTTTTTCTCACTCGCTCGCTCGTTCACGCTGCTCCCTCTCTCTCTCTCTCTCTCCCGCACTACGGACTTTGTCACGGCCTCCTCTGCCGGCCAACGGACGGTAGAAACATTTTTTTCCCATTTAATTTCACTCGCGGTTTTGTCACATTTTGTGCACTCGCTTTTTCACGCGTTATTGCTCTTTCAACCTCTGCAGCCAAGGAGGCCCACCGACATCACACCGGATACTATTTTAAAATTCAAAACGATATTAAAATCCGGCGTTTACCTCCGGGACGCAAAACTCCCGGTTTTGTGTGGCTCCTTCCTCTTGCTTCGAAACGAATTTTCACAATCACGTAAATTACGCGAAACAAAACAAATCGATCTATGGTTACAATTGTTTGTGCGTTTATTCACTTTGTTACCGACAAGTTTTGATATTATTATTTCAGACTCCGTCATCCTCGGAGAACCGGGAGCAACATATTTGTATACAAGGTTTATCGGAGTATAACTACGAGTATAACGCACGTAAACCGGCTGCCACCGCCATACTGTACACAGCGGGGACACTTGTTTCACCCCCGCCGTTGGGAGCTGCGAGCACCGAGAAAACGACCGTGTCAACCTGCCTCCTGGTGGCTGAATTTGCGACTCTCCGCACCACGAAGGATCGACGGCGGCGGCACGAGTGAAGAGGCAGCAGCTACGCCACGTGACGACCGACGACCCTCTTCTTCCCACTTCGTATCGCTCCATCGTCCCGTCATCCTCGTTCTCACACCTCGCAATCCGCTCCGTCCTATACTCCTCTCCCTCGAGCAGCCGTATGCCCGTTTGACGTTTTTGACGTTTCTCCTCTTGCATCTGTGATTTTTGGCTTTTCAAAAAAAAAAAAATCCTCTGTCGGTATGTGCTTTTCCTTTTTTATCGATTGTCGATTCTTTGCCCCTGGAAATAAGGCGTGCGTGCTCTCTGCTTTTGTTTAAAACGAATATAGACACTGACACTCGATTATATTCGTCGATTGTTGCGACGACGGAGAAAATTTGATACGAATAATTACTCTTGATAATTCTGTGTTTGTAAAAATATTTAACAAGTTTACTACAACATTTCTATATCATTTTATCACATTGCAGATCACACTCTCAGATCGCGCAGTAATTTTATCGTACAAAATTCTCTCCGGGCTTTGCAACGACTACTGGTATTCTTGTTCGTATATATTTATATATATGTATTTTTTTTTGTTTTTTTTTTTTACAATTTTTCATTTTATTTCATGTACATTTGTGTTTAAACGCTAATAATGTTAGCTTTGATTACCATTAAACTGTAATAATCGTCCATTCACGTTCACTAATCACTTAATAATTCACAGTAAGATTCTTGTAATGTTTCATTCGTACATTATTATTCGCTTCGTTTTTGTTCGTTTCGATTATTATTATTTTTTTTCCTTTTTGGTCGACATAGCAAAAACATTTGTTCGAAAAATCGTTCAAAGTCTTCCGCGTTTCCGATCCGCGCAATAACGGAGAGTTTTGATATTGAATTAGTTGTTTTTTTTTTTTTTTTTTTTTTTTCGGAAAAATGTGTAATTTCCAATCAACTCGCATCGCGGGCTTTTGATGAAAATTGTTGTTGCCTTTTAGAAAAAAAAACCACGATTTTTAGGTTTTAAAAAATGCCCCCAACACTCGCTCTCTTGTATAATCTCCGTTCGCGGATTTTATAAATATTTTGCTGTAACGGGAGGGAAAAAAATTACATCGAGACGATCATCGTACGATTAACGAATGCGAATAGGATTTCGTTCGAAACGCGCGGACGCGCGTGGTGGTTGCTGATCGAGCCAACGATCGCGGAATCATCGCTTTTTCAGAGTGAGAGATAGAGAGAGAGAGAGAGATGAAAAGGATGAAATAAAAAGCACCGCAGACGCGTCCAGCGATGCTTTTGCGACGGTGGCATTCAGGAGAACATAATCTCAAAATCGTCGATGTCTGAGAGTGAAAAATCGTCGGGGGAATTTGTATCGTAATCGACGCTGGCGTTAACGGAATCGTCACCGTCCCCGCTATCCTCGTCATCGTCGTCATCCTCCTCATCTTCCTCGTCATCGTCCTCATCATCGTTATCCTCTCCCTCGTTGCCAGCCTCATCACCGCCGTTCTCTCCGCCAGCGGCTTCCGCGTTATCCGCATCTGTTTCAAATTCAAAGTTGTATTATAACAAATGTCTAAGATTCGTGATTTCTAGCAATTTTTTTTTGTCAAATAAGCGCATAGATGAGTAAAACTGGATGAGAATTTTACCATCGGCATTGTTATCGTCGGACGCAGAGTTGGAGCCATCGTCGTCGCTCGCGTCGAGATCTTCCTCATCTTCGTCCTCCTCAGCCTCATCTTCGTCGTCCCGTCTTCTACCAACGTCGTATAGCCTGACGCACGACTCTTGACCGCTGTCAAATTCACCCTGATTTTCGACTATAGCTATTTGAGTATCAAATTTGTTGCAGGCGAGGCCGTATATTCCTCTCTTGACATCGTACGTAGCTGAAACAAGAGGATCGATTAAGATCAATGAATAATAAAAAAAAAAATAAAAAAAATTGAAAATAATTGAATGATAAAGCTGATATGTAATTCATGGTTCCAGGTCTCGCTCTCACCGATGCTACTGTAGTCGAGGGCGTCGAGGGTCTTGAAAGACGTGACGTAATGCGACTCGTCTTTGCCCTCTTGATCTAGTGAAACGGCGTATATAATGTGATTAACCGGTGAGAATATGACGTCCATCTGATCGAGGGTAGGAACAGTTTTCAGTAGATGAAAAGTTCTCAAGTCCCATACTTCGGTGTTGGATACGACCTCGGTACCGTTCGGATGAAATACACCGTTCAACGTTTGATTGAGCTTGTCGAATTTGTGAATTTCCTTGCCCGAATTAACGTCCCAGAGTATACCGTCGCTGAGAACGAGTTCGTCGTTCATACTGAAGGTCGCTCGATTTTTCGTGTACTCGTTGGATATCGAGGGGGTCAAGGTCATGATGAGTTTACCCGAGGCAATGTCGTATATCGTAGCGCTCTCGCCCTGGGTCCCGATTATCCTGTCCTGTAGCTTACCAAATTCAACGTAATCCTCGTACTCGAATGGCAATTTCATATCGAAGAAGGTACCGATGCTCCACAGAGCTGACATCGGGCTTATCCAGGCGGTAGAAGTTAACAAAAGATTGCCACGTTTGTTGCACTCCATGTGATAGAGATAAGACTCGTGACAGTGATAAGTCGCTTCCTCGGTACCGGTGTGGGCGTTGAACATTTTAACGTCACCGGCGTAAGTACCGAGTATGAGGTATTGCTGACACGGTGAGAAGGTGCAACAGGTGAAGGTACCCTCGACGTCGGTCGTACGAAACGATTTTACTGGACAAAATCTGCTGTAAATGTGCCTCCGGTCGAGTCTCTGACTGTCCATGCCCAAGGGTCTTCTGGTAACGCGGACGGTTACGTTGGCCGCCGAGGCGTTTTTCGGACGGGGATCCGGACACTTGTGGGGCTCGAGTAGATTGAATTGTGGACAGGTGACCATTGGATTTTTGCAGAGAGCGTGTTGGTTCGTCAGATACTCGGTTATTATAGAATCGAGGGTTATCGTGGATACGTTCGCTACGCCCGAGCAGCCTCCGGGACCGCCTCCGGCACCGGGACCTCCACCGCCGCCTCCGACGACGCTCCCTCCTGGATCACGTGATATTTGTTTTTGGAGGGACCTGCAACTCGATGACGGACAACTGTTGCCGGAGGAACCGGACAAAATACCGGAGGTGCTGCGATCCCCGGAGGAGATCGCTTGGGAGCTTCCACCGTTGGCACCGTTGACGCCGCCGCTGCTAGCCGCCCCCGCGTTCCCTCTTTCTCCTTGACTGTATTTCTTTTGATTGATTTGAAGCTTGATCGGTTGTTGCTGGCCGTGGGTACTGACGCCCGGACTCGAACTCATGCTGTCGGAGAGCTTGATCCTCACGGAAGATTGTGCGACCGGACTGTTCGTACAGCTGACAGTGTGGCTGACGAATCTCGGTGTACTCGATGTCGGTGTGCACGAACCGACGCTCCCGCTACCACCTCCACTGCCGCCACCGCCAACACCGACACCGCCGCTACCCCCGACGACGCTGCTTCTGACGGAACCCTCGCGCGGACCGCATCTACCGGTGTTGTACAAATTGACCGGTGCACCTGGTGAAAATACGAGTCGAGAGGAAGTCGCAGGACTTCTGTAAGTAAACGGCTGATAGGAGGTAACGGGTTTCATGATCGCGTGGGAATCCAAATTTGCTTCTTTCTGAAGACTCGTTGCCGTTTCGTTCATACCCTTGGATACGAGATGCTGATATATCAATTGATTCAACTGTTGTTCGTTGTACTGTATCCTCGTTTGGGCGACAACGTTCGCCCGGTGTAAACTCACGAGCGATATCTCGTATTCGGCTCCGGTGGGTTTAGCTTTACCGGAAACACGTTCCATCAGCTCGAGGGCGTACTTTTGAAAGGTAACGTGCTCCTGACGCTTCTCCTGCAATATCGGATCCTTCATGAGCGACTGTATCTGACCGTCTGTGAACATAGGCAATTTGCTGATGATCTGACGAACTTTTTCGCTACGAGCGAGACCGGCGAGGGCCCGACAGGCCAGAGCTCGTATACTGTCCGCATCGGTGATCGGTGTTTTAACCATCATCAGCTGTAAAAGTACCATGATACCGTTGTTGGAGCGCACGCCTTCCCAGACTCTCTGTATCAGCTCCTCGCTGTTGTGTATATTTGTTTTTTTCTTGGCGGATCCCGTTACCGAGAATCTCGCGACGTTACCACCGACACGATTGATCGGTGCGCATACGCAATTAACGAGAGCTCTCAGAGCCGCTCTCTGGACATCGGCGTCGGCTATTATTTCGCACTCGGCCGAAGCGAGAAGAAGATTTATCGCCATCGTCATCGACATGTCCGGCATATCGACGCGATCGCACAGGAGCAACATCACTTTAGGAACCACCGAACACACGGCTATTACGTCCAAACAGGATCTCACGGTTTCGGCTATCGAGGTTGTGTGAACACGACCGCTGTAGTTCCACTCTCGGGCGAACGCGATTATCTGCAACAAGAGAGTAATCCCGCCGAGACGATAGAGCTCATCGACCGGTGGCCACGTTGCTCTGACCGACATCAATTCTTGCAGCGTTTCGACCTTCTGTTGAACCTCGTCGCTGCTCAATTTGCAGGCTTTGTAAGGCGGCAGAGAGGGCTGCCACGTGTCACGCTCCGTTCTCGCCATTTCCATTCTCTGAAGCTGTTCGGCTTTCAAATATAAATGAGCCTCCATGTAACGTTTGAGGGCAACAGCTACGTGTCTGACGATTTGTCGGGACGCGCACTCCTCGTCGTCGTTCAACGCGGGCTCCTCCTCGATATTCAATATCGGAAGTGTCGATATTACGTTGAACAACTTTCTTAATCCATCCTGAGAGTCGAATTCCTCGAGTATGACTTTGAAGGGAAATGAAAAACCAAAAAACATGGTAGCGTGACATCTTCCCGAATCGTGACTTCGTTCCAAAAGCCAAAGGGCGTATTTAACGAGATCGCTTATAATGTGTTTTGGCAAGAGACAAACGCGCTCCATCGCGTCTTCGCAGTAAGCTAAATAATAAAGACATATGGAGACTCCGGTCGCGGCTACGCTAGGTCTTGGCACATCGAGTAATTTTTGCAATCCTCCGACGTTGAGAAACTCGATGGAAAATTTTTTGTGGCACAGCAACGAAGCGAGATACTTTAGAGCCTCGAAAGCCAAACGACTGTCCTTAGTTTCTCGAACATTTGTATATTTGAGTATGAGCTCGAGAGCGTTTTGTTCGAAAACGTGGCCAAGAAATTCTTGATACTCTCCCATAGGTGTGAGATAACGAAGTATAAGTATTTGTCTGGTCGCCGGTGTCGGCGGGTGAATTTGTACATTACCGATTACGTAAGTTTCGAGCTCGGCCCACGAGGAATTCGAATTACCCTCGAGGAGGCTCGAGCACGGTGTGATACCACCGCCGGTCGTACCGCCAGTCGTAACACCACCGCTCGCGGCTACCGCGCTCTGCGATCCTCTCATCGTTAAATTCAATTTAACCGGTGTAACGAGAGCTCTCGGTGGTGGCGTTGCCCGACTGTTGGGGGTCGTTGACTGCGAGTTCGTCGACGAGTTTACCGGTGTTTTTGGTATCGCCGTCGGCGGAGACATCATCTCGGGATAACAGTTTTCGAGATTTTTCACCGGTGTAGTTGCTATTATCGACATTGCTTCCGGAGGCTCGACGTCGCTTCTTACTTTTTTCGCCGGAGGCGTCTCGTCCGGACTCAGCAGAGCCTCGTCGTCCGAGCAAAAAGATGCTGTCCGCGCGGGGCTCCTGCTCACACCGTTTTCTCGTTTTTTCTCTCGAGCTTTCCGCTTCCCCGAAGAAATACCTCCCCCTCCTCCTGCTCCTCCCCCCTTGTCGCGTTCCGTCTCGCTACCGTCGCCACCTCCGAGGCTATTGCGATTCTGGCCGAAATGAGCGAACGGTCGTATACTCGCGCCCCCGGAAGATTGTCTGTCCTCTTGCGCTTTGCCCTGCAATTTGTGGAGCCTCTGAAGCATCAGAGGTACCATTTTGCCATTTTGTTCTCGAAATCCCGTTGCTATGTCTTGTACCTCCATAGCAGCGGCCAAAAGCCCTGTCGCGTAACTCTGCAACGGCTCGACGCTTTTCTCCGCCCAGGAAAACAATCTGTGAATAAGCCCGTCCATATCCGGTTGAAATACAGCCGAAGTATCCAGCCCTGGCAGGATGTCCAGCATCAAACGGCAGGCCGCTATGTTCAATTTTCTAACGTCCCTTCCGTTTATTCCGGCTCTCGTCCAAAACGTGTCTCGAAGGTAATCGTTTATGAGCTGCGGAAAGGAACAATTGAGTTTCACGCAAACCTCTGTACTCGTATATTCGTGAAAAAACTCGTGATACTATGCTTTCATCCGCGTCGTTTCTTCGGTCTCTTATAGTTTTCGTGGTTCCGGTATCCGGATAGAGAGCAAAGACTCCAACTATCGCTGAAAATATTTCTTACCTTTGTCATAAAGTTATCCTTCCGAAACAATACTTTGAGTATATGTCCAAAGTTGCACTCCGGATCGGTCCTGGAAGGATGCCTCTCGTCAAAGGGATCCGGATCCATCTTGAGGTAGTTCTCGGTCTCTGATTCTATTATTTCCGCCAGTCTTTGTAAAGTAGGTGTGGGATCGTAGGTAGGGGCGACATGATCTTCCTCCCACTGTCGCAATATCTGTACAACATCGGTCACTTCTGCCAATGATTCCGCCGTCGCCATGATATCATTCCTGAAATTGAATAATCCATGGTTTTATCAAAATTCCGATTCAAATATTTTTCAAGAGATCCGGCTTTAGAGAAATAATGCGACGTTTAAAAATTGTTTGGGTTTGACAGGCCTCGCGTGTAAACCGTGAGAAAACAATGAATCGGAAAAGCTATTTTGCAACGGACCTAACCTAAAAGTCAAATTTTCCAGATGCCATTTACGAATAACGATGCTCGTATTTTCGATGTTTCGCCGTTAAGCGGCGAGATCATTAGCTTATTTAAACGGTATAGCGATCCGATGCACATGCCTAACATGGAAATAAGGGAAATAAAAAAAAAAACGTATGTACGAACGTGTGTCGCGTGTGCTTGCTGTTCACAGGTTATAGACAGCTACTGTACCCTCGTCGATCGCTCGCTCTTTTTCTCTCGGACTGTCTTGGGACCACCGGACGCCACTATTCTTTTCGCACATTAGTGACAAACAATAAGAAATTTATATTACTCGTAAAAATGCATTGATATTCAACAATAATAGCATATATTAATGATAAAAAATCACTTTTGACAGTTTTTAAGAAAAGACTTTCTGCAAACTGGTGTTAACGAACATTGTGCAAACTTTTCATCTTCAAGGAGTTTTTTTCTCTTTAATGATCACCTCCCGAGTGAAGCGATTATTTTCTTCATATCTTGTGCGTACAAGTACAATGGTAGCTTAATATCTCGTCTTCAACACTTATGTATATGCGTATATATAATAGATCTATACATACGTGTATAGCCGAAAAAAATTTGGTGCGACACGCGAGAGCGCGAGTTAGAGAAATATTGTGTATGTGTTGCGTACAGCGTGTGACGTGTGTGATTCCGTGTGTGATACATTCGCAACCGCTGCTGCTTATGCTGCTGATTCAGTCGCAAACTGAAAACTGCGCGCCGCTGTGCGGCAGTACGAAACGCATGGCGCCGGGAAATAAAATTTTCATACGCATGCGTCTCCATCGCCACGAGGATCGCGCGCGGCGGCTGAGATGAGAGAGATTGCTCTCTATGCTGTCTCGAGTTTTCGGGATACACATTTACGTTGAATAACAAAGAGAGCAGAGGAAAAAAAGTTTTAAGAATTCTCATGCGACAAGTGTCGGCGCATTGCGCTCGATCCAGTGCTCTCTTATAGAAGATTATACTTTTGTTTACGGGGAGAGTATACGTTTGAAATGGTGGCAAATCGAATTCTCCGATAAACAATATTTGTTCAATGTCTGTTCGAACGTATCAACACCATCATGTCGAAAAGACTCGGCAAAGCATTTGACAGCAATTCTTCACCAGCTAAGAGAGCAAAAATTGGCAGTCCACTCGGTGCTGCTGAAAATGTCTCGAAAGATAAAAAAAACAGATTTAGCGATGGTTCGCGCCGAAATACCAACGATGATTTATGGGGTGACGATTTTGACGACAATGCTATCGAGGAAATGGACTTTATCGCGTCTCAGGCTTGCTCTCAAGTTAGTTTCGTCATAAAATATTTTTATCTCTCGTGACCACTTATTATTAAAATCAATTTAATAAAAATTAAACAAATTCTAGGATGTAGACTCCGATTGCATAGAGACAAAGAGGAATCTCGATGCGGATAGAAGGGGAGCTGTGGCGGTTGACGGTAGCGTGGCTGGAACGAGCGCCGGGCCTTCCAGCGGCGTTAGAGTATACGAGCGACGCCCCGTCGACGTTAGACTCAACAAACTGAAGCGGCAACCAACGGCATCCTACTCCAGGAATAATGACCGTTCTATCCAAAACAAAGAACGTCTTCATTCCCAGAAAATATCCTCTTCCGAGCACCTCAGGGAATTTGGAATAACCGATACCTCGATGGTTTTCGAGGACTTTAAATCAAATTTGCTCCAGAGAGACAACATTAACTCCACTTTTTGTCCAAATACCGACGTAGTGCTTGTGCCCGGTAAGAATAAATTTTTCCTCAAAGAGCTCGAATGGCCTAGGGAGAGGCGTCACTGGCTCAATGTTTTATACCGGTAACGAGAACAATTATTGATTCAAATTAGACGAAAAGAACATGAGACGGCTGGAAAAGTTGGAGCAAGAAAATAAAAAGCTGTTGGACGACTTCATGACCAAAGAGGGGGAAACGGTATTTCTACGAAGTCAGCTACAACAGACTCAGTTACGAGCGGAAAACGAAAAAATCGAGAAGGCTCGTTTCATCGAGGAACAAGCTAGTCGTCATCGAGCAGAACTCGATGCTCTGCACAAAGAGAAAGAAAATCTCAAGACGCAAAATGAATTTCAGGTAGCCAGGTAGTCCTTTGTATTCGCAGAGGAATTTTTATAAACATCCATCGCCGATTGGACGTATTCCATTGATCCGAATAAAAACATTTTTACAGACTCTACAGCTGGGTACTCTGATGGAACGATGCAAATTGTTGGAATCAGGCGCGGTGAAACTGATTCAACCGCAAAAAGCCATGATGAACGCCGACTCGCCTAGTAGAAGCAGACTCGGTCAACTTAATCGTTCCGTATCTTCTTTAAAGACGGTCAAAGTGAGCGAAATTAGTGTCCAAACCAGTGGCCATTCTGTCACGGACAGAATTCTCAAAACGTTGCTACACCGTAAGTTCAATTTAGCACCGTATTAAAAAATATCTCTTCTCGTTGCATTCTCCGTATCGATGTTTTTGTCTTTCAGATCATCCGCTTGACTCCATACCACAATCGATATTCGAGCCCTCCTTGCCAGAAAAATCAGTCGTGGATATTCAAATAATCGAGAAAATAGGCCGGAAAAATTTGCCAATATTGCAGGAAGAGGACACGTTTCGGATATTTGGTAAACAAAAAAAGCAATCGATTAGCTACCAAACGAATCGGATGGCCATTCGTAACTGAGACGAGATTTATACTTTTTTTTACGGCTAATCCTTTTTTGTTTAACACCAGAAAATCCTGTACTGGTGAAACCGATCGTGAGTACAGTGAACGGCAGGACGTTGAACGTTGAATTTATTTTACCCGATATCGCCGTGATGATGAAAAAGACGAGTACAGAAATTAATTCCGAGGATTGTATACCAATTGTGAATAAAGTAAGTACGAGGGAGAAAAAGAAATGAATATTTCGTTCAATCGTTTTAAGCGCGTGATAATGTTGAAAGATATAAAATTTCAGATTGTTTCCACGACGCGAGAATTGTTCCTCAATTCGACGATCGTACTAGAAACTATTTTCGCTGCGATGAAAAACGACGATATAAGAGACATGAACGATTTGTATTTTTCGGATTTTTACAATAATAAAGTGGAATACGACAAATCGATTTGCGACTCAAGCGTGTGGTATGAGAAAGAACGAGGAATCGAAGCGAGGAGAGCTATGGGCGTGCTCTCTTACGTTGCCGAAGCTTCTAATTATCTCTGCGAATACGTAACCGGTAAGAGTCGATTGATTACCGACAAAGATCACGATTATTCCGTCTACAACGATCAAATGATCCGGTACAAATCGTGGGCCAAGAAAGACGAACCTTTCGAGATGTTGGAGATGATTTTGGATTTCGTAACTGCTCTCGGTTTGGTGGTGCGTATTTACTTGATTTTACTTTTACCAGACAATCACGATGGCGTACAAACGATCAAATGAGGAATATATTTCAGAGAAGATCGCACCAATTTAGCGGTTTGTTGTGTGCAATCGCGAGGATGTTGTGCAGCGTGCAGAGGAGAGTCGGCTTCTGTTCCAAAGGGTACGTTTTTACGACGGTTTAAAAAAATCTCGGATACATCGCATTAAATATAACACAACGTCGAATAACTCGGAATAAATTTTTTTTTTCTGTTCAAGATTGGAGTACGTTACGAGAATATTTAAAGAAATGGTTTCCTCGAGGCCTCTGCTCCGGTGCTTCCTTTCCATGACAATAATGATGGAGACCTTTTGTAAATCGAAAACATTTGGACAGAGCCTCTGTTCTTCTCGTCCGAGTACGTATAATATTGATTGGATTATTCTTTCGCAAAAATTTTTCTTCAATCAAGCTCTTATTATTGTTTCAGATGTAAAAATATGGAACGGGGTTTTGCATTTTACGT
The DNA here is from genome assembly GCA_037576405.1 of Campoplex capitator. Lineage (NCBI taxonomy): Eukaryota > Metazoa > Arthropoda > Insecta > Hymenoptera > Ichneumonidae > Campoplex > Campoplex capitator. The sequence continues at coordinate 3,607,888 of JARBWI010000021.1, forward strand.
CAGGTAAGACAACAACGCGTGTTATAATATTTTTATTCTCTACTTTGGGGCCATTGATGTCAACTCTCGACTGGTGATTCAAGATGCTTGCTCGTTGGAGATCTACATGGCGCAGATCGAGCAATTTTGCCTCGATGAAGTAACGACGATCTGCATAAGCGACGCTTTTCTATCGAGCGTTAATATCGTGATCGTAACTGAAAGTATATCGTGGGAAACCGAGTCGTCGACATCGTGCAATTGCTGTTCGAGAATTCTCTCATACGCGATAACATTGCTCTGCAAATGTTCGAAAATTCATTTGAAACAAACTGAGAATACAACGAAGCAGAGCGGTGGTGACGAGCTGTTCCGAACAAATCTTAAAACGAAGCAAATGAACGCGTTGAAAAAGGGCATCAAATTTCTGAGTTATCTGGCGAAACGAGAGCCTGATTTTATAATGAGGGTTTCCGACATCGAAGATTCTTTTCATTTGTTCATGCAGCATGTTACGACTTTCGAAGGGCTGCAGCTTCACGAGAATGAACGTTAGTTTACTTCTTTCTTTCAGAATTTATCAATAATGACGTATTTTGTTTCTTTCATTTCTTTTTCATTATGTATTTACAGAAGAGGCACTGGCACTTATAAAATTGACGCTGTCTCCGGAGAGACCGGCCTTAATTGAGCGACGTTCTCAACAATCCAAACAAATATTCAGTATTAAAAGTTTCTTCGAGGATAAGCCATTACCGAGTGCCTCGAGCGGTCGATGGTTCCAAGTGGATAAAGAAAGTTTGTCGGATCGATCGTTGGCCATGTACCAAGAGGTTCTAAAAGGCTGATGCCACGCGAACAACGTTTTATCTCGGTAACGTAAATCTCTCAATCGGTCAATTCTTCTTCGTCGCTGAAGTAAGATTTAACCTTCTTGAAACGTTTACGAGGGATCGATGATTCCTGCTGCGAGTGCTCGACGTATCGACCGCTCGCTACCTCGTACCTGTATCTCTCAGACTCCATTTCTTCTTGCTGTAGCAAAAAATAAAGATATCGTTATTTTATACATACAGAAAAACGTGGCTAGGAATGATTTTCAATTTGTTCTTTCCTAAAAACGATTCAACATGTTCACACCGACCGTAAGTCTAATGGCCTCCCCAAGGGTTTCCACATCCGGCTCGTTTTCCTCCTCTTCCTCTTCCTCCTCTCCGCCATGGCCATTTCTACTCGTTTCTCTAGGTTTTCTGACAGCGTTGTCGTCGTCGTCGCTGTCATAATAACTCGTATCGGCCTGACCCTCGGACGTTCTGTTACGCTTTCTCGATCTGACTTTTTTCGGAGGCGGAACTCTGATACCCAGTGTATTGCGACTACAATTGTAAGACAAATGGCCTTCCTCTCCGCATTCCCAACATTGAGACTTGTCCGGATAATCCCTGCGTCTTATGAATTCTGTGCTCCTCCCATTATCCACGGCTATTGAGCTCTTTACGGTACGACCACCGATCTGTAGATTTGATTAATTGAGAAAAGGTATTTCCAATCGATCGTCGAATGAAAGAACTAAGCCTGGAGCATTCGTTTGTCACAATACCTGAGTGTTGTTGATGGCTTTTGCACAACTGAGAGCATCTTCCGGTTTGAGGAAGAGAACGAATGCTATGCCTTTGCTGTGTCTCGTTACTTTGTCTTTCACGACTGTAACTCTGAGAAAAAAAAAAAATTGTTGGAATCCCGAAAAAAATAGATACTATAAGAGCGACCTGTTCCGTTGTGACACTCACTTGACAATCTTTCCGTACGATTCAAACATCTGATGAATATCATTGTTTGTCAGAGAAAAAGGCAAATTGGAGGCGTACACTGTCGACTTGCTCGGTGCTATTCCACCGCTCATTATTATATTCTTTTCACCAAAGAACTCAGGTACGTCCTAGTTTTTTTGCTTTCACTGTCTCAGCGACATTGCACTACTGACATTCGTAAAATTGTAAATCACAGTGTTGGAGAACCAGTAAATCGCCGCTCTGTATCGCAGCGCCAAAACCAATAATAAACTTTTGACATAACCTACGAGAACCCTTGGTCGTCGTCACAGGGACAAATAATTCCCGCAAGAAACTGTCAAAGTTATTCTACCGCGAAGCTGACTTTTCCGCGAATAATTAGTCATGGACAACTTTTTGATTGCCTCGAAATCTGCACTGGTAAGTGGATACACTTTTTTAAATAAATCGTACTGAAAACGTTAAAGATTTTCTTTCCCTCATTGGATAAACGCGACTGCACATCGATCAGCTGTTCTGCATTAAACGAAAGCATATGATCCCTGTCAACTGATCGTTTTCCGTATAAATATTGATTTCGAAAAAATCAGAATTTTCATATTGAATTTTGAATTCGTTTAGTATCCAGCAGTAGTAAACATTTCGTTATTTTAATTTTTAACCGAACGACTTTTTTCATGGTCATTTTATCAATACACAGCAAACGTGAAGACCACAGATTTCGTCTAAATACCGCCGATTTGTAAACAAAAACAATGGGAACTCACGCGCGTGTGCGCGCCTGAGCCTTCCTATTTTGATAATGCAATACCAGTAACTGTCAGTACTGCAATTACACGATAGGATATACTTATACATAGGACTCTCGGTAAAACATGCAGTGAATATTGAAAATTGAAATATATATTAGAGCCGTGATCTAGCGCGAGGAGAAAGGGAAGGGTCGAGAGAGCGGACGCATTGTTTTTATTCAAAACCGGTACAGAGTGCGTGAGCGTGCGGTGTTTATCGCATTATTACGAATACAATGAATAGTAGCCGGCGTATAAAAAGAGCAAAAAAGAATTTAGCTCGATTAAACTTGTACCGAAAACATCAAAACAATGCTCGTGACGATTTTTACGTTTAATAAAAATTTTGTGCTCTGTGTGTTGACAGAATAATCTGGAAAAATATGAACGAGTCAAAGTCGTATCGGGTAACAGCACTTGCGATCTAGACTCGGCCGTTTGCGCTCTCGTACTAGGATACTACAAGTACGAAATTTTGACGGATGAAGATAAGAAAAAAATTGCCGTTATACCCATGATGAATATAACCGAGAGGGAATTTCGTATAAAAACCGAAGTTTTTTGGTTTCTGCGAGCCAATGGAATTCATTCGGACGCCATTACCTTCAGGTACGAATATATACATATATATTTTTTTATTTACAATCCTAAATAAGTTTATGAAATTCAAGCATTTCGGGGATTATCACGAGTCTCTCTAGCCTGAAAAAAAAAACATTTTTACAATCAAGATCGAACATGCAGAATCGATCGAAAATTAAAAATTATTTCGAAAATCGTAACCAAAAACTATTTTTTTTTTTACGTTTTCTCATATCAGGAATCAAGTGGATCTCGAAGCTCTGGGGAATGAAAAAAAATTAGAGTTGACGCTCGTCGATCATCACGTGTTGGGAGTCGAGGATGGAGGATTGGCGAATAGCGTCGTCGAGATAATCGATCACAGGCCGCGAGACGCGACCTGGTCGTGGCCCCCGAGCCTAAAATTCACCCTCGATCCGGTCGGTAGTTGCGCCACCCTCGTAGCTCACGAAATATTAACGAAGAATCCTGCGATGTTGGACACACGTATACGGGCTCTCCTGCGAGGTTTCTCCTCTCGTTTTACACGATTTTCGAATCAGAGTGAAACTCTCGTTCTCGTTAGAGCCTTGTACGACGAGAATTAATTGATGAATTTTATGCTGGCAGGTCCGATTTTGGTGGACACTCATAATTTATCGGCAGAAGCAGCTCGCGCACAACCCCTCGACCACGAGATCATTCGTCGACTCGAAGAATCCAACGAATTCATTCTGACGAGAGAAGAAATTTACGAAAAAATTTTAACAGCAAAAACCGACGTCTCGAATCTTACGGCCGAAGATCTGCTTATCAAAGACCTCAAAGTCGTCGATGACGTCGCTCTACCCGGCTTTCCTATTCTCGTTGAGGTACAGCAACGTCGTTTTTTATCTCCATTCGTCAACTCGACCACCTTTCAGTCACAAACTTCAAACTCAATGAAAATACTTTAACGAAGCAGGCCAACCGAATCCGAACTCTCAACATGCACATTTTTCGTTCTTATATTTTATTTATTTGACTTTTGGGCATTCGCAATTATCACTCGAAGCATATATATAATCATCGGATTCTCAAATTCGCAAGAAATTGTTTTTGTTTTCATCATTATTCTCTCAAAGTCATGCTAGAAATGAGTAAAATATTTTTTTTTCAAGTTTTGACGTACGTTCGTGAAGCTGGGACTCGTGCTCTTTGAACTTCAGTCATTTTGCTGCGAAGCCTAATTTAGAACGGATTTTTCGAGCTTTTATTTCATGAAGAATTTCAAATATTACGATTCATTTCCATTGAGGCGAAAAATGTGACTGAGATTTTGTTGGTACAGAGAGAATGATAAAAACAGAGGACTCTTTACAGATATCGATAGAAAGTGCGAGGAAATAAGAAGCTGCTCGGGTCCATTCGCTCGTATACAAAGTTCAGTGTCAAAAACCGCGTTCTTCCCGACGGAGACGACGCGTCACTGCCGAGATTTTACGAGCCCGCAAATGCTTCTGGCATTTGATTATCCTATCGAACCAAGTGGCTATATATCATACATGTCCTTCGCGAATATGGTCCGGTTTTATCCTCTCGCGCCCCTTCGACATATAACGTGTACACGAGCCGCACCTTACACATATGTTTGCCACGTCCTTCCCTCGGATATACGAGCCATTTCGACCGCAATCGATCTCCCCTTCTGACGAGTTGCTACAATCCCGAACAAAAAAATACTCGAAAACTGGAGCAATCTCGGATGTAACTTTTGAATCTAAAGCCTCTTTGCTCGAATTTTACATTCTTATCGATAGTTTTTGAAACAAGTTTTTCGACGAGGACGATTTATTGGGGAATTCGAATTTATCGGAAATTTTTTAATTTCGATCTCTCATTTGTCTTTTTTATTGCTCCGGACGAATTACGAAATCGAAAACGAATCTAATTCAATCTATTAGGATCATTTATTCGATTTTTTTAAATTCAAAATCAAAATAATTTCTATTCGACTCAACTTGAAAGCTTTATTTGTATAAATAATGCTATTCGAGTGCATTTATCCCTAGTTATGCTTACTCAAAACAGATTATGTCTAAAAACAAACAGACGCTCGTGAATTTTCATGTCCTCCCAAGACCCAGGGCTGCAGTCCCATGGAAAAATTTTTAAATAATAATAATAATATTAAATATGGTGTAAATAACATTATAAATATTTTTCGCACTTCAACAACGTGCTCGTCAAATTTGTCGAAATATTTTGAAATTGAAAATCGCAAAAATAATTTTTTTTTTATTGATTTAAAATATAAAAATATTCAAACGGAAGAAAATAATTTCTCAAAGTTAAACAGAGCTCCATTAGATCGTGGGACATGGACAAAAAATTCAATTGATTTAAATAGATCCTAGTTGAATCAATTAGATGTTTTTCTGGGTGATTTTCTCCGGGCTGACTCGGAGTCGAAAGTGATTGGACACACCCGATACATAGAAATGAAGAGCGAGTTAGAAGTAGATAAAAAGGAAACGAAAGCCAGTTGGCTATTCGATTCTCCGGGTTATACGGACGGGTCGGATGTCGAGGACGCTCGTATCAAATATTTCATATACGTCACAATCGAGCGATGGAACGAAACAAATTTACCGCATCCTGGTTTTATTTTTTCTTCAACTCTCGCAGTCGTTTTCTCACGAGTTTTTCAAGCATTACTCGATTTTTGGCTGCTCTCGCATGATTCTACGCGGAGAGAATCGTTGATCGCTGTTGCGCAACGCATTTAACTCGCTCGTAACATTTTTTCATCCTCTCCCCACTCTCTCTCTCTCTCTTGCTCTGACTCACAATCCTACTTTCTGTGTTTAAAGGAATTTGTAAAATTGCCCAACGCTCTGGAAGATGTTTTGGCCTTTGCAACCTCGGGCTCCTTCACCCTCGTCATTCTTCTCGGAATGGATGTTAGGGGTGAGGCGAAAATAAGGCGCGACGTAGGGATTTTCGTACCCTCGAGGACGAGCGTTGAGCATCAACACGAGGTGAGAATCAGAGTTTCCACCATTTCTCCGAGATACGTATTATCTCCCCTCCTCCTCCGCGTATATCCCGCCTCGTCGAGTTCCCTCCAAGGATGAGGGACAATACCAAGAGTAAATTTATCCCCCCCGTTGAATTCTAACGCTTCTCCACTTTCCTTTCCACTCCTGCTACTCCTGCTGCTTCTGTATCTCCCGTCGACCAACTTTCGAGTGGCTTTCGCGAGCTTTTTAAGCGTTTCCCTTTCCCGTCTCGCTCTTCCAACGACTCGTCAAAAGTCTTAAGATTTTTCAAACTCGAGATTCTTCTAACGCGTCTTTCCTCTCCCTCCGCTTTCAGATTCTATCCAGACTGATGGACTCGGATCTCGGGCTGGAGAATCGTGTCGAAAAAAAATACGAATCGCCCCAAGGTAATGCGCACACCTTTATTTCGTTGAGACAAACGAACGTGCGCTACACCCGGAAGCAGATTATTCCGATAATACGAAAGACGCTGATGGAGCTGCGTGCCCGGAGTTGAATCGCCCCCGCCTGGCCCCTCCGTGCGATGACTCCGGTTGATTGTACAGCGATGACTTTGAACATCACCGAAAATCTTTTCCGTCTGTCCTCGTCGCCGTTTCCCTCCGATGCCACGCGATTAAACTCTCAATCTTTTCTCGCATTCCCCCCCCCCCCCCCCCCCCCCCTCCTGGCTCCTCTCGACCGGTTTGTTCTTTCGAGTGTAATAAAAATGGTGTTCCATCCCCAGCAATTATTTGCAATCGCGGTACATTAGCGCCGAGAAGAATAAAAGCTTTTATAAGAATCGGTACGCGTTCGGAGCCGCCGACATCAGGGATGTTCCCCGTGATTATTTAAAAATGGAAATAACCCCGTGGGGGGGGGGGGGGGGGGGGGGGGATCGGGGCTGAGCGAAAGATGGATGAAAAAAGAAACGGTGCGCGATAAACTCTTACTTTCCTCGAGCGCGGATCCCCGCAGCATCCTCAGTCCCTCGTATGCAGTCTGCACTTTTTTAATAAACTTTTTTACAAGCCCACAAACGCAGCGGGGGGAGATCCGAATGAATCTTGTTTCCGGGAGCTGAGGGTATAAACGCTCGGCCGCGTCCTACTTCTTCACCTCGAAGCTCTATCGCTCGGTTTTTCTTCGCGCTTGTGCATCGCCCCTTTTCTTTTTTTTCTACCCTAACCCAGCAAGGACTGAAATTACGAAAGTTTCAGAATTTCTCCCCCCTCCATCGAGCTGCCCTCTTCGACCCCTTCCTTTTTCTTAAACATCGGCGAATTTCCACCGAGCAAAGATAATACAAAGTAACCGCGTTTATCTTTTTTTTTTTTTTTTTTTTCATTCGCCTCGCACGTTTCGCGCCTGCGGAGTGAACAGGAAAAAAAAATATCTTTCCATGCCGGAGCCTCTGCATTGCTTTTCTCGAGATGAATCTTTTTCAAAAGGTATAGAGGCCGCGACGCGGCGAGAGCTTTGTCGTATTCTACTTTTCATATATATACGTATATACACGAAACGCTTTGAACCCAGCACCGAAGCTCGGAGTGACGAAGCACCGAGCAGAGTGTATACTCTCGTGTTTTGCTCCCCCTCGCTGCTGCTGCTACTGCTGCTCTTCCTCCCTCCCTCCCTCCCTTCCTCCCATCGTAGGGATGCCTCCTATTTAATCCCATTACGCGTTCGGCTACCATGGAAAAGCCCTTTGAGTTCTCTCTCCGTTCCTCGAAAGGATCCTTCCTATCGTGTCTCCCGGAGCAGTCCCGACCATCTCTCGTATACATTAGAACGACAAATTCTTACTATACACATATGTATTCGAGCATCATAACCCAACGTTCGTACTAATTGTGAGAAACTCAACGTACCTTAAGTACCAAATAATGTGCCCCCTTTTTTTTTTATCCTCCGCATCTTCGAATACTATAATAAACGAAAAGCGACGGAAATCATCTCTCGTTTTCTGCTATTACGATATTTTGGTGCATTTATTGTCAGTGGATATTCGGTATCTCGTATAGAGCGAGAGAGAGAGAAAGTTATGGCGAGTTTGATTAAACCGAGTGAGACAGCGGCTTTGTTCGGCATATCGAGAATGTTTTTGCTCTGGCTAAAGGGTGAAACTCGGTAAACGTGGTACATGGTACGGGTATTAGAGAGGAGTGAGAGAGTGGGCGATGCATTTGCGAGAGGCTTTTCCATCGGGCGTTTTAGCCCTTGCGGCAGCGGATGAGTGAGGAGGGGGGGGGGGGGGGGCGCCGCGTAACCATTAGCGAATCGTTGTATAATTAATCGAGCTTATCTCGCGCTTCGGTATATAGAATTGGATATAGAATTGTGCGTAAATATGATGCTATTATATCGAATAATAGGATAGGCGAGTGCGGAGCCCCCCCCCCCTTCCCCCCTCACCATCGTTAGGAAGTATCCAAATTTTCGTAATAAGCCCTCACCGCTCTTCCGTATATACAGGAAAGCTAGCCAGTTTATTTTTCTTGGACAGGAGGCACAACGCGCGGGGAACACTTGAAAAATTGGTTCGTTCATCTCTTTGGGGCTGACGCATTATCGATGACAATAATTATATCTTTTCAGATATTTTTCTACCCTCTTGAGAAGAAAAAAAAGAAAAAAGACTTTTCTTGATCGATGTTTTCCGCGTACGAAGGAACGTGGAGACCCCGGAATCTTACATCCGCGATGATCGAGAAAAGAAAAAGAAGGAGGAAGGAAGAGACGACGGATCATCCTCAATATTTCTCGCTTCTGTGTGTTACCAATTTTTTAACATTATCCGAGAGCGAGTTGTGTCTCGCGCTCTACTACGGAAAGAGAGTTATCTCTTCGATCGAGCTTTACTCAAGATCGAAGGAAAAGCAGAGGGAGCTGGGCTAATGGGACGCGGGGGAAACCGACCACCGCCGCAAAGTCTCTCCTCGCTTTCTACCTCCCTCCTCCTCCTCCTTCCCGTTTATCAATAACCGGGCGGTATACACACCCGAACATATTGCACTTTGGCCAGATGGATGAGAGTCGTTCGCTGAGGTTACGCGACTCGGATTGTTATGGATCGGTTGTCGGAGGCTCGAACCCCGCCGTCTCGGTCTGCCTCAACGGCTGTGCTTTTCATCTCAGTCAACTCGGCCGATCATTTTCCGGAGGATCGGCATACTAATTTTGTTTCAAATTTTCGAAAAATCTTCGGCGAATTCACTCGAAAAAAAAATACATTTTCGTCGATTTTTAAATGGTGAAAATTTGGATTTTTATTTCAATCGCCCATTCCGGTGTTTCGATCCAAACTTATCGAAGTCGCGAATGATTTGTTTTGTGACGCTCAAACTTAAGTTTAGGCTGGAAAACAGTTTTTCGAGGTTTCGGCAACCGAAAGTGTTTTCAGGAGTTTTTTTACGCAACTGTGACTAAAATTAATCAAGAACTACGGCATCGGGTGATTAATGTCTCTTTGAGCAACGCAGCAACGGCTGGCAGCATCCGAAAAGTAGTCATTTGGATTTTTGATTTGGGAAACGATCTGCAAACTGAACTAAAATTTGTTTTCGAGGAGCAGAGAGAGGGAGGGAGGAGGGAAGAGTTTGGGGATGTGGTGCGCGCCATCCTCGCCCTGGAGCCAGGGTTCCCTCCGACCGTTCGTGAGATTCGACCGCCGCAAACTTTTTTCCTTCTCCCTCTCTCTTCTGCTTTCTCTCCGTTTTCCTTTTACACGCGCGTATCTCCCGATGCGAGTTTCGGCTAGGGTCCGATCAACGCCGCTGAGAAAACGCGAGGCGAGAAGAACAAAAAGAAAAAAAGTAGGGAAGAAAGTAACAGCCGGTGAGCGAGCGGCTGGGGAGAGCGGCGCACGAAGGGGATGAAAAAAAGAAGAAAAAAAAAAACAACAAATCGGAGCGATTAATTCGCCGCGTACCGTTGATCCATCACTCCGAGACTCGAGGGTTCGAGTACCCCTTCCCCCTCGAATTTATGACCGAGTGAGAAAACTATATGATTTTTCTCTCGCTCTCTTATACCCACGCCGCGCGACGCTCCTTAAACCCTCTCGAACCTGTCCGATACCTGCAACGCGCCACGTGTGCACGCGAGTCCACTCGGATCGATTAAATTGGTTACGAAGCATTTTTTTTCCTTCAAAGAAATTGTGATTGAGGACCCCGAGCCGGATACCGAGAAGTTTCATCTCGAAGGGTCCATCAAATTACGCAAAAACTCACCCTACATTAGCGAGCTAATTTAACAAATTCTGATCCAACTTCTCTCTCTCTCTCTCTCTCTCTCTTTTTATTCATGTAGTGTTTTTATTTTTATTACAATAATGAATAATTTATCCAGCATCATTTTTGGCAGTAATAAATTAACGATTACAAGTTCGGTACGATTTTCTACGATGACCGCTCGCGTCCTAATTTCCAGGACCAGCAAAAGTAGCCTATGTTACTCTCCGTTTTTTCAACCAACTCTATGCCAAAAATCAAGTCGATTGGTTGCTTAGTTAGGGCGTGAACGAAGGACAAACAAACAAACACACTTTCGCATTTATAATATTATAGTTAGGATTAGGATTTTGATTTCGTCATCACATTGATTCGATTCATATAGAATGTTGTTGAAAAGTTTATTTGGAAATTGTAAAATGCGGTTGTATGCCAGAGGACTATTTCTTTCTCCCTTTTTCTCTTCCTCTGCTTCGTTTTCATAACAGCGGTGTAGCTTTCGATCCGTAAATTCTCAAAGGTTCGCGAGCTCCCAGAGATAATCCGTCGCATTATTGAAAAAAAAGATAAAAAAAGATTGGAAAAAGCCAAGGACGCAGCGTCCGATGCTAATTCGTTGGGTTATCGGCTGGCTCTCTTTTTGTGATGGCGATGAACAGAGGCTTCTCGCTTCTTGATAAATTAACGGTGCGCGCGAGTGCGATCAACGATTAGATTGACTCTTAGATCGAACGAGACCGGGACGGGGGGAGGGGGGCGTTGATTTTTCTGGCGGAAGTCGAAGCTCGAAGCTCGTTGAGCTTAGTCATCCGGGAATGGAAGAAAAAGGAAGGTGGCAAAATGGAAGAAAAAGAGGGGAGGAATGACGAGGCGAGAAAGAGGTGATCGAAGTTTGAGGGAACTCGCCGGAGCGGCGGTGCGAGGTTAATTCCCGTAAGGTCTATCTGATATATCTGTAAATAATGATGGATCGCTGCTCTCCGGAGAAATTTTTATTCAGGAAAGCGCGCTGCGTTAGTGCCGCTCGATTAGGACGCGCTACGTTTTATTATCTCCGATCGTGATGAACGTTAACCAACGTGCGCATTCTCGTTGATCTCTTTTGAGAAAAGCCCAACAAGAAGAGAGGCGATGAGCTTCTTCTTTGGGAGTAAAGAGGCTCGAGTGTATCTGTGGCGATGTTACAAACGGCTGTTGGAACGTCGAGACGTCGGAAGGTCTCGCCGTTATATCCTCGCTCAAGAGCGTTTGATCTCCGGGACCAGTTTCACCGAGAATTAAGGCTCAACTCGGTGGTCAAAGACTCTTGGTCCTCGAGTTGCAGCCCTTACCGAGTTGCTCACACCTTCGCTTAATTGTACCAAGATGCCCCCGAAAAGGACACAATCCTCTCTCCCGTCCCTCGCCTCCGTCTTCTTCTCCTGCTCCTCCTCCGGCACGTTGGCGGTTTCTCTTCAACGTTCCTCTAATCTTCGCCTCTCAAAGGAAGAAACCCTATGAAGCTCTCAACCGACTACCTTTCCCTAATTTTCATTCGCGTTTTAGAACTTTATGCGGTACCGCGATGTCTTCTCTCTTTCTCTCTCTTCGTCTCTACCCCAATCGATTCCGACAAATTGGTTATTTGTGCAAAAAAGTTGCTACGGTATGCATAGGACTTGTACAAACATTTATTTTGAGTTGTCAAATGTACGAAAAACTGAAAAGTTGAAGCATCAGGCTCCTACAATTTCAAAGGGGATTCGAGTACGCATCGAATAAACACCGCGGGCGAAGTTTCAACATTAAATAGAAAGAAAGTTACAGTTTTGGAACATGACCAAATATCGTGAAAAAAAGAATTCGTTCGTCTCGGCTCGCGATGTATTTTTCATTTGGAGAATACTCATTTATTTCTTCACACACACTTCTTGGTTCTTTTTTTGTTTGACAGTCATTTTCTGAATGGCTGTGGTCGGGATAAAAGGAAAATGATTCTCCATTTATCCCCGTAGCCGAGTTTAAAAAATCATTATCGTTGACTCGGGTGACGATAACGGTGGCAAGATCAAGATCGTTCCCGTGGCAAAAGTAGTTTCATTCGCACCGTTTGGATTTTTCTTTTTTGCGATCAAAACCTTCGATCAAGACGTCATATTTCTCTGGTTTTCTCTCTCAGTCGTCGCTTTCTCCGCGGGTAATTTATATATCGGTCCTGGCTGCCGAGGGTATACGGTTAAATGGAAGAAAAGGTAGAGAGGTTTGGGGTCGCCTGTCGGGAGGGAGACCCTCGGCTCTGCCACTTTCTCCGGGCAAAACATCCAATACGTTTGTTTATATACGTATGTATAATGGAGCGGCGGCGGCGGTGGTGGCGGGGGGATTGTATACCACCAGCGGGGGTGGATTAATGATCGTAGTTGAGACGAAGAGAAGGAGAGGGCGGCGTCATTTATCTTGGCGGGACTCTCGTGCGAAACACTCTCGGTAACGGAGGGCGATATTTCGTTGTCCAACCGAGAGCGACAATGAGAGCGTCGTTGGTCCTCGCGCGCTCCACCATCTCTCCCTTCTACGGTATCCGAATTCCCACAGTCATCGTTATACCGCGGATAGGATATCGAGGGCAGGGGGCTGTTGCCGGCTCTCGTGTATTCGGGAGGCAAGAACAGCGGCTAATAAAATATGCTCCTGGAAGTGCTGCTCCTCATCGCGTTCTCGCACCATTTTTTCCTCCGTTGTTTCGAGCCTTTCGAACAACGAATCTCGTTCCTCCTTTCATTAGCTTCGATTCGGGCGTATTAACGCCCGTACAGAAGGATCTACGAGCTGCTGGGAATTAACGACGCTGCTACAGACTGGCAGAGTGGCCCTCGATGAGCCAACTCTCGACCGTAGTACGGCCGCGGCGAGCCGTTTACGGTGGATCATAACCTTGCGACGCTGCGAGATCTATAGCGTTAACGTTACTCCCGTTGTTCCCCTGCAAGAGCTCCGCGTATGTACGAGATTTTAGTATCCTCGGCGAGTATCCTCGTCGTATAAACTTGGCATTGTGTGCCAGCGTGGGTGATACCACTGCTGTGTGTTGGTACACGTACGAGAGAGAGAATACGTATGTCGAGAAAGACTGGGGGGGAGGGATGGAGGGATGGAGCCGAGGGGTATGTCGGCGAGTGAGGTTATTGATAAACGGGCGCGCGGCGGGGAGGTCTGCTCTACCGCCCATGGTGAAACGCATAAAACAAGGTGGCCACCTAGCTCTCTCCCCCCTCCCCCCAACACCCACCACTCTCGACGTCATATCCCAAGAGCAGGGCGCTGCGAGTCGGCGCGTTCGCGATAGGTATCCTTCGTGTGTACCCTATACTCGCTGGGCGCCTATGGAATATGCGTGTCCGTGCGTGCCAACGGAGCTAATTCGGCTCTCAACGGGTAATAGGGATCTTGGCCCTTATTCGGACAACAAAAAAAATCCTGAAATAATGACCGCGGTGGACGAAAGAGTATGAGAGCAGGAATCAGTTCTGCCGGGACAGGTACGATATGTTTGGCGGAGCAGGGACAGTGTGGAATCGAGTCGGAGCAGGTGCGTTTGGAAAGTTGCAGCAATTTTTCCACCATCTCCTCGTGGGATATCCGGACGGAAAAGATGGAGGTTTTTGGTGGATAAGCGTACGGCGATTAGCTAGTTTGTGGAAAAGTTGAAGCAACCCCTTCCAATGAGGCTTTCCTGCTGGCTGCTGCTCCTGGTGGTAGTCTCTCGGTAGTCCGTTATCCATCGGGAGTTGCTGGTCGGTGTATTTGAAAAGGCAAGATACGGCGGAAGGAAACGAGGCGAAAGGGGTTTCCGTGGATGTACATACATCAGCTGTATATTGAGCAACCTCGGTGTTCTCTCTTTTGTATACACGAGAAACTCGCCGGGCTGCTCTCCCAGAGAGCCAGCCCGTATGGTACGACGGCTGCTCGTAGACGGTAATTGGCGAGAGAGAGTTTTTGGCGCGGCTCTCGATCCTCGGTGGCTCCTCGCGGATAGTGCCAAGGACTGTCTCGCGGGATTCTCTCATACACGCGTTTGGCCAACGCGTATATTATGGGAACTTTGGCCCGTGTGAACGCGCGTTCCAGAGTCAAGGGAGCGAGAGGGATGCTGCTGATTTTGCGCAATACGATATTACCCCCACCGTGTTGACGCAGTCGACGAGATCCGAGCTCCCTTTCGAGAGAGGGAGAGAGAGAAAAACGAGGGTAGAGGGTGGATTCGGATGCTGGGTGCGCTCGGTCTTACCGTGGCTTCTGCTCACTCGGGAGGTATCGCGCGATCTCCCAGTCTCACTCGTCCTCGGTGTTGCGCTCGCAAAGAGCCTCTTTTCGCTGTAAATATACGCGTGGTGTAGCCCCGTAGACGACGTTGGAAAAGCAACATCCTGTCAATCGTACGTTACTTTCCCTTCCTCTCACTCCCTCCCACGCGTTACCTTTCCCATCCTCGGTCTTTGCTGTCCCGGCGATAACGTCGCAGAGAAACAACGTAAATATATAAGTTTGTACGTGGCCCCCCCTCCCCGTGTATACTTTCCTCCGAGATATCCGATATCTCGAGGGCTCTCGAGTGATCCCACCTTCCTCGAACCCTCGTAATTCGCCGAGTCCTCCTCTTTCCGGTAAACAACAAAAGTGCGAGGCACAGTACTTGGATATTCCTCGGCCTTTTTCCTGCCGTCCAGCAGAGTCCGGCAGCTTATTTCTCATCACTCGTCGTTACTGCTTCCGGTCGGTTGTATCGAGAGTTTGTTCAACGAAATGAAGATCAATCGGCGTCGCGTCGTGCTTCCCGCGACGATCCTTCCCATCAACGAATCTCGCGCTTTTATTCTCGTACCTGTTGTAATGCCCGCCGCCGCCGCTCTTCTCAACGAAGCAGCTTCCTCACGTTGGTGCATCCCGCGCTCCTTCAATTGAGAGGTAAGTCCGGTACACTCTATTAGTCTTTTCTCTTCCCAAATCTCAATGCTCCGTCGTATCTTGATCCGATGGGTCAATTGCCCGGGTCTCCGAAAAATCGGCGATAACTAACGGCGTGCGAACCACGTGGAAAATCCACGACGTCCACGTACTCGTGGACCTTGCACGGAATTCGTCTCTGAATTAGAATATTCTGACTGTTTACGGACTTTACATTCCCAATAGGAATGTTTTTGGATAAACTAAACTCGAGATATATAACGCAGCGACCAACAATGCCAAAGGCTTAATGAAGTATTCGCTAGTTATTTTATTCGAAAGGGGAGCGACGATGCCGGCGGCAACGGTCCGGGTCGCGCTGCTCCCTTGTTTATATTCGCCGAATTGTACCTCGTAAACGATTTATACGAGTTGATCGAAATTTCTTCGATCCGTTCCGTAAATTGAAAAACTTGAAATATTCGTTCGAGCCATCGGGTAACTTTAAAACTCGCGAAATTTTGATCCGAATACAGCCGAACCGGCGATTTCGATCCGAGAAGAATTCGGCGGACTTTTGAAACTTCGTCTTTCGTCCGAATCCGAGTAAATAAAATTTTGTTTACTCTGCTCAGAATGATAATCCGCGCGTCCATAATTGATTTCGTTGAAAGCTCCGAATTCGGATGCCGTAAAGCTTCTATTGGTTTAAGCCGCAAGCTCTCGGTCGCCTTCGGGTTCATGGCCCAAGGAATTTGCGTGTCACAGGCTTACGTCGCGGTTGTCGGCTGCTCCCACACCAGTCTCGTCTCCGTCGGCCTACGACCATAGCTCTGCTACGGGATCGCATTTAGCATCGAGGAATCCTCGTCAACATATGTGCCGGATCCTTGCGTGAAGCAGCATCTATTCCGGAATCCTAGGAATTAAGATCCCCCTCGCGTGATCTCATCCGTGTACTACCCACGTAACCGTCGCGTTCGTGATCCATCTCGGATGAAACTAGAAACCGTACGTTATCGTCTCTCTTCGGACACGAGAGTGCTCCCGTATATCCTTTACCCTCGTTTCTCGTCGTACTCTTGCGTTGATCCCCCGGCTATACAGGAACGTCTAAACGTTCCTGTTTTTTTTTTCTTTTCATCCCCGAGATATCGGACTCGGGGAGAAGAAAATAACTCGGCATTATTATAGCGGTCGTCGCGGTTGTAAACCTCTGCGAAATTGGCTCGTTATACTCGAATGTTTCTCGAGAGAGGATTCGATCCGTAAGTGTGCTTCGGTTAATCCTGTGCGACAGAACCCAGAGGAGGATGCAGAGGGGTTTTGCTGCTCATTGTCATCGCGGGGCTGTGGTTTCGCTGACTTTTAATATTCCTTCCTGACCTTGTCCGAAAATATAATAAGAATGGAAGAATCATGGTTATCTCGTTAAAATTTCGGACGTTATTGGTCGAGGCACCGGTTATTCGGGTCCGTATTCATCCTCTATCGATCTACATCGAGCAGGATAAAGGAAAATGA
Source organism: Campoplex capitator (assembly GCA_037576405.1). Lineage (NCBI taxonomy): Eukaryota > Metazoa > Arthropoda > Insecta > Hymenoptera > Ichneumonidae > Campoplex > Campoplex capitator. Next base: position 3,624,723 of record JARBWI010000021.1, read on the forward strand.
CGAAAATATGGATAATAAAACGAAATGGAAGACTGAAGGTTGAGAATTTTTTTTTCTTCTTAGGACGCCTACATAATATAATATTGATGGCCGCCTATCTCACGTATTCCACTCTGTTTACGCAAAGCTCTCTGCTTCTCGCTCCCGCTCTTTCTTGGCCGTATGATCCGTAAAAAAAAAGCGGATTTTCTCTTTCCTCTGTTATACGTATGTACGTAGAAAAGAAGATAACCGTCCGTGTAATAGGTATATAAATATTTGTGTGGAAAAGGGACTGAGCGAGTGATACTCACTTTTGCCCGGCGCAAAGAGCTTTTTCTCGACACAGTTCTTCTCTTTGTCCACGAAGCGGCGTTAGTTTTTTTTTTTCTTTTTTCTTTTTTTTTTTTTTAATAAAGTAGGAGAGGAACAAAAAAACGAAAACAAAAAGTCTTTCACAAAACCGCCGCGCTCGCGCGCGGGTAAGAGGGCGCAAATCACGGGAGCGGAAGCTATACAAACGCCCGATATCGCTCGGCTTGCACGCGCCCACACTTTCGCTCACACAACGCACACACACACGGGCGCGTATTGTATAGAAAAACCGTTGGCGTTGACGCCGTATGGAGCGTGTCGTAACGCTTTTGTGACTTTCTCTCGCATTTACCTTACGAGTATAGTTGTATCGCCCGCGCGGAGGGCTCGTCAAGCGCGAAAATAAAAGCGGTATACGTTGAGCGGCGTGGTGACACGGGGGGAGGGACGCGGAAGCGCAAAATTTTATTAGAAAACGCTTTTAAGACGAGTGGAGAGGGAAGGAGGCAATGGGAACGAGCAAAGCCTCTCGTGTGGGCGAGGCGTACGATAAAACAGAATAGGAAGATTGAGCGGAATAGACCGAGAGAGCAAAAGTAAAAACGAGAATATATAGAGAGAACCGGGTGTACGAAGTCGTTTGACGATGATAACCAGGCCCTTGGGTCATTATGCATCGCCGACTGATGATGAAAAAATAAAAACGACGTTTTTGTTTCGTTTTTTTCGAATAGGGTCAAGGAGGCTCGCGCATCTATCGAACGATTCTCTATCAGTTCTCTCGACCTCGCGAGCTCGACATACAACCGCGTGCCACCAACGTGACATTCGCATCGATTTTCTTTTCTTCCGGAGTCTTAAATATTTTTTTATTTCGCGGTATACACAGCGGAATTGATAAAAAAAAACTCGATTCCTGAGCCATCGAATCCCCCTCCTCGGCTGCACAACGACGTCAAAAAATGTTTACTACCACTATCGTCAATCGTTTTAGTGGGAAAAATTGTAGACTTGGCGAGCCTCGGATCAGCAGACGACAGAACTATCAACGAATTTTGTCGCAAGACTCGATCGAGTGGGGTCTTGGACGTAAAGAAAGCGATTTTTCGACAATTTTTTTTAGAGAATATGGTTAATGCAAGTTCATTTAAATAATAAGTACATGATGAAGTAATATCTGAAGAATATTGTGTTAAATTTTCATCGAAAAATATAAAGAATTAAGCCAATGACAGCAAAACTTGGCAAGCACCTCGAAAAAAAAAGTTGTTTTGCGGTGTACCGCATAACTCGACACTGGATTATCCGAAATCGAAAAACTAAAATTTTTCCATTAGTTAATGAGTTTCTCTAGGTAGCAACGGTGAGTTTTTTTTTTTGTTTTTTTTTGATTTTCTAATTGTTGGCAACACTGGGAAATGAAAATACCGATCGTCGAGTAAAAATTACACGACAGCGCGCCATTCGCTTGGACCTAGAATTGAATTCCGTCCTAAATCGCAGGAATTCCAGAGGCTGACATTTCGGAAGAATAAAAACCGTCGACACGATGATTCCTGATCGTATAATGCGTTTCAGAGCGTACCGGGTTTTGCAGCCCGCTCCGAGAGCAATAAGGTGTTTCAAAAATTCTTCATCCCTAGGAATTTGGTAAGCAACTCCCCTAACGCGCTGTTGCCGATGAAAAAATGCCCTCGGTTGACCGGTAGGACGCGCGTGACGCTACTCGACCTTACTATCTCTCGTTTTTATTTATGAGAAGGCCGCTGCACGGAACGTGCTTGCCTCCATCCGAAGCAGGATGCTGGACCAACTTCTCTCTCTCTCTCTCTCCATCCCGCTGTTACGTAGTTCAAGGATACAAAAACCATTTTAGCAAAAAAAAGGAACAAAAAATTGGTAAATATTTCAACGAGCCACGAGAAAACGAGCGTTTGCGAAACACACAGAAGCTCGCGAGAGATGATTTTTTGTGAATTTTATCTTTAACGCTGTAACACAAAAGAAAAGGATGAGAAATGCGGAGGAAGCTGGATGTTTGGAGCGAGCATCGAAATAATCGACAGCCCCGTGTGTCCGTCGAGCGATATATCGTGTGCAAACGAGCGAAAGGCCCTTGTACAAAGCGCGCGCGGAGTACATGCGAGAGCGAGCGTAATCGATATTGATATTGGCGGAATGACGGGAGAGAAAGGGAGAAGCGAGAGGAGCGGAGGATAAACGCGAAATGTCGGGGATCATTTGGTAATTCGTGGATTAATATTGGCGGTAGAACACCGAGTTGTGACAGCTCTGCTACTTTCATAAATATAAATACCGGGAGGGGGGGGGGGGAGGGAGGAGAAGCAGGAGGAGGTACACGCGTTATTTGCAAATTCACCCCTGTGTCGAACACTCTTGGCGCGTGCACTCGTGTCCGGACACTTTTTTTTTTTTTTTTTTTTTTTTTCATTGTCGGACCGCGCGAAAGAGAATTCGGCGAAGGGGTGACGGGCAGAGGAGAGCAACAGTCACGCCGTGTGTGCCATGGAAAGGGTAACGCGACTTTGTGCGAGATAGCGAGTTATTCCGGGTGCTTTTTTTTTTTTTTTTCCATACGTCAAGCCGGAAATGACTTTGAGCGGAGGCGGAGGACGCCGCACACATGCCGGACAACCGGGTTATATTTTCATTTCACAGTTTTTACGGGTTACCAATGCGAAGGCAGCAGAAACACAGGCGTTCGAGGGATCGGAGCCTCCCTGCGAATACGCCTCTCTGTTTCCGATTCGTACGAGCCCAACTATATTGATAGACCCCCGTATATTCGAGTCTACCGGGAACATGTAGATGACGCGACATAACGCATCTGTACCGGGAACACCTTTTATACCTTTTATACTGTCGCACATGGGATTGAAAATATACTTTTTCTCTCGGCTTTGCCTCGCGCGCGGAGGATAAAGAAAAAGTATTGGCGACTGCAGCAGGGAGGAGGAGAGACACGATATAAACGGGAACGCGTTTCTAAAGCGCCGAGGATTTAGAGAGGAAAATCGAAATCGCGGAAATTCGCGAGCTTCAGAGCCGAGGAGAGGAAGCTTGGCCAAATCTCTCTCGCGTGATGCGCATCCGGATGCCAGAGTCATGCTCGCTTCATTCAGCTATATATTTGCCGCTCATTTGGGAATTCTCGCTCAGCGCGTGTACCGACATGCATAGCGAAGGGGGCAGGAGGAGAGAGGGAGGGATGAGAAATGGGATATTTGGGCACGAAGCCCAGCGTTGTTGGACGAGCGCGAGGAACGCGCTCGTCGTCGTTCCTCCTTCATTGTATACGCAGGATAAAAGGGACAGGATCGGCTGCTCGCGTCCTCTGTATCTGCCTACGCGCGCGGCTCCATGTAGATTTCTGTGAAAACGTTTATCAGCTATTTCATAACCGGAATCGAGTGAGAGACGAGGAGACGCGGGGGAGGACGAAGCGAGCGATAGACGATAACGAAGACGCCTGATAGCGGATACAGTTTATATACAACGAGCTGCCAGACGCAATGAGAGACTATATATTCGCTTGTAATCCGTTTGAACTTTTTCTTTTCCGACTCAATCATCCCTCTTTTTCTCCCTGTAAGCCTCTTTAATTTAATTAACACCGGGCTCGCGCAATCCCTTTTGCTTTCTCCGCTCGCGCATTCTTTAATTATACTGCCTTCGTCAGGGCGAGAGAGCCAAAACGCTTCTATACATATATCTCTCTGCGAGCTAGAGTAGCACTCTCGCGGGACGCGTAACTGTGCGAAGCACGGACGCGAAAACTGCGAATTGTATTGGTTGCTTCGCTGCATTCCGTAATCATTCTCAAAACGTTCCAAAAAGTCTAAAATGAAAAACTTTTTTTTTTTTCCAAAAGAAAAAGTGGCTCGGTGCCCTAGAATGTTTGCGATTTTGTGCACGTGTTCCTGGTCAAGGATAATCGTACTCATTGTTTTGCGAGCTTTCCTGCTTTTTGACGCGAGCGTTCGTTCATCGCAAAATCATGAAAAACCGCGCGGGATTGAATTTCTTCAGAGAGCAAAAGAGAGAGTGAAAACGTGGAGTTTTTTCATGAGGCAAACGCTCTCGAAAAAACGGATATGCAAACGCACACACAGAGGCGCGTGCGCGGTGTTGAAATTGAGTGAAACCGGGTAGGAATTGAATAACACGAATCGGGGTCAATCGTCGATTGCCCAAATCGGCCATTTTGCGGTACGAACGCACGCGCGCGCTAACCGTGTGTGACCAGGCTGTTTTTCATCATTTTTCTTTCACTTCCCTCCGACCGGTCCGTCGATAAATTTACAAAAAAAAACGAAAAGAAAAGAAATTCTTCACAACGCGCTGATCCTCGGAATTCGAGAGAAGAGGGAGATCAACATGACAGAGAGCGTACAATTTTTCGTCGCTCACGGCCTTCACCGGAGCAGGAGATAAGATTTTTTGTATTCTTACCACCCCCGCCACGCAGCTTGCGACGGAACATTTGAATTTTTTCTTCCGATATTTTTCCCTCTCGTCGCGCCCTCTCCGAATCTCTCTCTACCAAAAATACATCGCATAAAGAGTGAAGCTCCGATATATATAGTCGCGGCGAGTGTTTGAATTTCGGTGGCAAAGAATACTATACGCGCTCATAGCCCGGTATACCTATCGCGTATGGACTCTTTGGCAAACCCCCCGCGGCTCGCCAGGAGCAGCCCAGCAGCATGTTCGCCCTTCATTGATTTTTCAGCCCTTTCCGCACTGGCGAGAGAGAGAGAGAGAGAGAGAGCTTTCGGCATTCCCCACTTACCGCTGAACACCGACGAGCTCCCCCGAATAGCTCATACACAAATGGCAGTAATTCAATAATGGCTTTTAGGAGGTTCGCTCGTCCGATCCTCGGACGAGTGAACCTGCTCCTCGGTTTCTCTCGCTCGAACCGACGTCGACGAGACGCGGGGCGAGCCTCGTTCTCCTCTTCTACGATCTCCGAGCTCTTACCGCGAGCAGCCTGCTCCTGCCTTATTTATTTCTTGACCAATAAAATAAAAGTCTGAGCACACGGATCGATATCACCCGCCAGAAGTGAGGTGCGAGGTCGAGGGAGAGCAGCGAAGCAGGTTGTTAATTAGCGTAATTACTAATCACCGTATCGTACTCACGGCCGGTTGCGAAATCCGAGGTAAATACCGGGTAGATTTAACGCTCCGGAATGTCAACGGGGAAAGAGCAAGAGATCGCGAGAGGATCGCATTCGTGGAAGGTGCCTAGATAAATAGTGTAGGGAGGTGGGAGGAGAGGGAGGGAGAGGAAGGAGGCACTCGTTAGCTCTGTGCAACCGAACCCTCCGTGCGTACGGAATCGTGGGTATACGCACATTTATATATATTCGTACGAGATATAGAGACAGCGATGGAGGAATGATCGAGAGCGAACACGAGGCCTCGGCTGTGGCGACAGCGGCGGGGTTGGTTCGTGCATTCGATATTCCCGCGGCGTTCCATCAGCCTCCCGCGATGACTACGGGTCCGCCGCGGCGACGAGTCGGTTAAAAACCTCGCGGACAACCGGGCGGGAGGAGGTTTGTCGTCGTGTGCCGTGTGGGTAATATAAAATTGGTGGTGCGTGCGATTTCGGGTCATGAGATCGTTCGTATACGCGCCGCGGTTTCGCGTTCGCTGATCGAGATTTATGCACAAACGTAAGCGATATATCGCTCGATTAATATTCATGGAGCTCCCCGACTCGGGCGCGTGACCGCGCTGCTGTTCCCCGAAACGGCTGAGCGAGAAATAGAGCTCCTTTTGTATACGGGAGAAGGAAGAATACAAGCGAGAGGGAAGTAAGAAAGCTTAGAGATATGCCCGCGAGCCAGTCAACGCAGCCTAGCTGATATCGCCAGCTCCCGCTCTCTCTCCTCCCGAGAAGGAGGAAAATCTTGCCGAAGAAAAGCTTTCGCTCGTCGACAATCCTTAACCTTTGTTTCCCTCGTCAGGAAATTGAATCTTTGTTCCTTTGTTTCTCCCCCGGTGCGTGGACTCTCTCAGCTGCTGGATGATGAGCACCCTTTTCCCGGCCAGGACAAGGGGCTATCTTATAGCAATAGGTAGATCCTCGGTGGAGGGAGGAAGGAAGGAAGCAGGAAGGACGGAAGGAAGCAGGAAGGAAGAAGCGAGCGAGAGATCGTGAAAGAGACTCTCATCGCGTGTCCTCGACAGTCTTGAGAACTTGATCCTCCTTCCGTTTCTCTTGCTCTTTGCCTACTCCATCGCTCTGCTTCACCTTCTTCCCTTTACCTCCCCTCATTTCTAGATACAGACTTTCACCAATCGCCTGCGCCGCAGCCTGCGACCTCGCCACTTGGATTACCGAGATTAATTTTCTTCATCGGATATCGTCTTGTATATCGAACCCAGAAAACGATTGCACGGGTTCGATTACTTGTAAGAAAAAAAAAAACGACTCATCCCCGGCTCTTTAACAGCCGTTATCCCGGATCGGTGTACGTTTCTCTTGAGAGATCGAAGCGATTTTCATTCCTCCTTTTTATACTCCCTGTTGCGCCTTTCCGCATCCGCATAAACCGGTGTATATATTCACCGCTCGCCCGAATGTTATATATACACCGTATGCAAAAGACGCACGGATCAACTCGCATAGAATATGTATCGTTCGAGCAGGTCCCCGCATAAAATGTGCCCCGAGTCAATCCGTATGTATGTATTCGACTCGGTATAGCTTAACGCAGCAGCCCCATTTCTTTAGCATTTTTTTTTTTTTTTTTTTTTTTTCAATCGTTCGCATCCTCCTTCCGTGTATGAGTGAGCGATAGTTTGGGAGCAATATATCGCCCGCGCACGTGCTGCGGGCTTGAACGATCGACGACGAAACGCCGAATGCTCGATATAACGCACGAGAGAAAAGTACCAAAAAATCAGTATTTCTTTATTGGAATGCAAAAAAAAAAAAGAAAATGTCAACGAAAATTTATACCGTTCAGGTTTGGGTTTTATGCTCTCGAATATGCCTGGATATACTTCGCGGAAACTTCGATTCGAGCGTCGAGACTCGTATCACGATTGAGCCTCACAGAAATGATGCTTCTTTTGAGAAAAATTGAGTGATTATTGATGTTTTATCAAATAACAGATTTCCAATATCGGATACTCGCGTGTATACAACGAAATAGAATGCGCGCATATCCATTTTATTACACAAGGACGTATATAGACGTCGCGTATCGAGCTCATCTCTCGATGAATAAAATCCGTCGTGTCATCGCGCGGAAAAGCTCGTACGAGTTTGTTACATGGACACGAGGAGGGACCGATACAAATTCGGTCAATCATAATCGTAATACGCGAGTGATATTAACGTATCCCGTATTTCCGCGGCGAAGCATCAACCCCCCCTCCCCCCGGTCTCCCTCTCGAGTGTCATTTCGACTACATGACCGAATCAATTTACCGGGACACCGATCGAGAGTCCTGCCGAACGGTCTTTTCCTCCCTCCCTCCCTCCGTACGTACATCGAACGCGATGTTTCCGATCATAAATACTCCGGTGGCTACTGACTCGCACCCGTTCGCGGTCTACTATTCCGATAGCCCTGCGTACAGAGACTCGATGAGCCACCGCCGGAAACCGTGCGATACACACGCAACCCCACACGCATTTATTCCCGCGTATATCACCCCCCGCGTATACGAATGTCCGCGGAGCGGAGCGCGGGCGCGATAACTCGCTAATTGATACATCTGTCGATCGCCGCGGTGTTGCCGGAGCCGGACAATAATTAATGGGACATCGTGTACCCTGCTCTAAGGACCCCGGCGGATCGAAAGTCGGAATCCGCCCGCGACTGAAATATCGCGCGTCGCATCAAAACTGTTATATTCGAAGCGGCTATTTTCGAGATATCGCGATTGCATCTTAGATGCAATTATACCACGGAGACCGTGTCCTATTTTCAAATATATTCAATTAGCCCTCGTGCTGGTCGAGTGTCGTTTCGTAATTTTTATGAAAATTGGATGAACCGCGCGGAAGCAACGAGATATACCGTGCGGCACTCTCTTACAGTTTCGAGCACCCTTGGACGGAGGAAAGTAGGCTCCGAGAGAGCAGAAAACAGAACATGGAGCAACGACTGTTCGAGACTGGAGAGAGGTCACTCGATCGAGGGCGCATTCGCGATATCGTATAAAAAATATATACAGGAACGTGCTGGCAACGAAAAATAAGGAGAAGAAGCGCGCGGAAGAGAGAGGCAGGGGGAAGGGGAGAAGAGAGAGAGAGAGAGAGAGATTGACGGAAAACGAGTTTGCAAATTTGGCAAATTGAATTTTATCCGTTTTCGGTCCTCAAATGGCCAATTAGTATACATATATCGAATAAAGAACCGACGGAACTCTGCTACTGCTGCTGGTGCTGGTGCTCCTGCCATTTATTTTATTACTCGAGCACACAAAGTGTGCTTTCGTCGAAGCTTTGCACGCTCCGGTGATTTCTCCCTGGAGCTCTCGTCGAGAATTCTCCTGCTCCGGGGCAAAGCAAAGATCTCAATATACAGAGCAGGAGAGGAAGAGAGCGAGAGAGGCGGGAGCCGAAAGAGCAAACGAATTCTGAAAATTAACTTGGCAGTCACACCCTACACCGAGAACTCTACTACTGGTATATATCGCAATAAATCTGAAGAGAGGAAAAGAGCAGACGAGATAGACGACGAGAGCAGCAGCAGCAGCAGATTTACTCGAGCAATTGCCGTTTGATTCCGCCGGCTTTTCGTCCACGACTCTCCCCCGCTTTATCCGTCTCGAGAATATCTACTTATTAGAAACTCCCGGTTGTTGCAAACTGATTCTCGCTCCCCCTTTTCACTCCTTTCCACCTACGTCTTCTCGCATATGCATGGTTAAAACCTGCCACGCGAACGAATCAACGACGAGAAGCTCGCAACTCCGTTGAACGCGTCGTCGAAATATGCGGCGCTTATGGCGAGCCGCCGCACCGTCATAAAACACGCGTGTCGCGTCGTCCTCGTCGTCGTCGTCTTCGTTCGTGAACCCGCGAGTATATTACGCTAAGGCGGTCCAGGGCGAATCGAGTTTGGAAACTTGATATCCGGAGACGCTACAGCCCAGCCGGGTGTACCTTATTCTCGGGCGAAAGGATGATGAAAGGCGTCTACCAAAGAGAAGCTGCTTCAGAATCAGGATGAAGAGCCTCCTCCCGTAAAGCCTCATCCGCCTAATTGGATTACGCGAAAATTATTGTTACTTGCTAGAAACTGAGAGAGGGAAAGAGAGAGAGAGAGAGAGAGAGAGCAGGGATGCTAAGAAGACGCGGTGTTTCTCATCAAGCTAATGTGATTTAAAAATTAGCAAAAGAAAGCAGAAAAAATGTGCCGGCTAAATCCCGCAGCGTCGTTCAATCGCTGACATATTTTTCGTCTACTAAAAAAAAATCATCAACAAAAAGAAAGAAAGCCCGGAGAGGCGCGTGAGACAGGGAGGAAGTGAATTTCGTCGCTCGGCCGCTCGCCGCGGCTCCGGGCCCAGCTGCGTCTTGTCTTCGTAAATTGCCTTGGACGTACGGTTTTAGTGCGCAAAAAAGCCAGAGAGACCGCCCCGTGGCTTCTTTAATAACTATATACACGCAGATACCCGGCGTGTATATAAAGAAGGTGAAGGGCGCGCGAGAGAGAGAAAGAGAGACGCGTTTATATACGAGGGAGCGAGCACAACGGGGCGGAGGTGTCAAGAAGAAGATTTGCCATCGAGTTTCCCTCGGTTCAGGCTTTTCCAACGCCAGCGTCGCTGCCACCGCACTACCATAACGGCCTCCGACCCAGCACCGACAACCAAAAGCTTTTGTACGACGCGGTGTCGCTTTCCCCTCTCATTCCTCCCTGCTACGAGGGATCGCTCGTCGGGAGACTCACAACAAGGAGAAACAGGCTGATGAATTGATGGTTGGACGAGAGCGGACATTCCGCGTTCGAGAAAAATGAGAGCGATGAATGAGCAACGTACGGAAAATCTTTCGTATATAGTCGACGAAATAGAGAGACTCCGGGGGCGAGTACAAAAATCGGAGAGAGTTATCGTCGATGTTTCGCATTTCGCTAAGCCGGAAAGAAGATATTTTAGGAATGCCGAATGGGAGAAAGAAAAAAAAAAACTCGTCGCGAACCTGGCTGATTTTTCATTTTCGTCCTGCTCCCGTTACAATAATGCCAGAGTAATTTATCTTTTTACAAACGTGTACCGGGAGAAAATAAGCTTTCACAAATGTACCTATTCTCGATTATAACGGAAGGCTGAATAGAATTCCCTCGGACGCAAACACAAATAAATGGGAGGGAGGGAGGGAAGAGCGAAATGGAAAGCCGAGATGATATGTACATCGAACAAACAAGGGCGAACAGCGAATTCAGCGAGAGGTGAACAAGCAAAAAGTTTGCGTTCTCGTACCACCCTTGAAAACATCCTCTGTAACAATCGCCCAGAGAAAGAGAGTGCCGGGAAACGAGAAAATCTACCGACTCGAATGAGATGTGGTTTCCGAGGTTCTCTAATGAGCTGGCTCAGAGATAAAGAGAGAGAGAGAGAGAGTTCATCCCCAAGAGTACTTCTCGTCAGCTACTTTCCCTTTCGCGATTCGCATCCGCTCGCGTGCGGCGGAGAATGCTCCGCAGTCGTTCGTTTCTTGATTCCTCCGGCACATTCGTCTACGAGGAGAAGGAATCTTGAATTATTCTTTTTATTTATCATTTCGTTCGATAGTTCTATCGCCACGGATTTCTTCGTATTCGAAAAATACCGAAACTTCTCTCCGTCCGCTCGTACGGTGTTCAGCTGCCGAGTTCATTTGTCCCTGCTCGACCGTGTCGTCTAACAGCGGACAGGAGAAAAGTACGGGGGAAAAAAACAGGTGCGGTCTCCGCGATCGAGTTTGCGGTATCAGAGCTATTTTCACTCGTCCTCGTCGTCGTCGATGTTGTAGTCCGTGCGTGCTATCGAACGCAGGAGAGTTTTGTAATCGAACGGTAATTGAACTTTACGGAGCTACTATACGCCGCTTGCCTCTTTTCTCCTCTTCCTATATTCCGCTCTCAGACCGCCCGGAGGCAATCTCCGAATGACGAACCCATTACAGTCGACGCAGTGGACCGAGGGCGAGCTCGGGTTCGTGTCCCTCCAATCCGCATCGCTCTTATTTACATGTGTGTATGCGTACAACAAATAGAGATTTGAGACGACGAGAGGCAGTTCGGTGTTTGATAATTGGGCGCGATTGCTGGTCAACGAGAGAGGCAGCGCGAGTACCGATCTCGACTTTTTCGGTTCCCCCTTCTCTCGTCGCCGCGCGGTTACTCGCGCGTGCGAATCTACTCTCGCGGGCACACGATAATGCTTATGCGAGTTAAAACTCCCGCGAGCTGCACGACCTTGGGGATGTGCAAACAGAGCAGGCTCTCTCCGGTAGCTGCCTTTTTCCTCCCCGAAATTCAAACGATCCAATATTTGCGAGTAATTAATTAAAGATAAATATGAGATTGGCGGTGGACCGGGAGGGGGGATGGAGCAAAATGCGGCACGATTCTCGATGCTCGTCCGCTGAATTTTGTCGACGAGCCGTACCGGATTGCATGGATCGTGCACTCGCGTATGATTTAATTGGGAGAACAGCGGGCCGCGACGACCTAATTGAAAAAACCGATCGATCCAATCGCATCGGTCCAGTTTGCTAATTATACGTATAATGACGAATCAATCCTTCATTCGTGAAATATGTTTACCCTGACTTTGTGCTCTCGCAGCGACGAGAATTCCTCTTAATTTAATCAATATCGAGAGCATCAGATTCGTTTCAATATTTCTTTCTAGATTCGCCGTATCGATTGTCGGGGACAATAATATGCGCGGAGTAGCATCAGGAGCAGAAAGGTTTTCATTAACGAAAACTTTCATTGTTTTCTTTTTTCTTCTCTTTCCTTCTCCTTATTATTTGTTTTATTTTTTATTTGTTCGACAATTGCCTTGACCCGGTATGCACTCCCGGCTATTATACCGGTGGGAAATCGCATCGGGGATGAACGGAGGGAGGGTTTGAAAATTGTAAGGCGAAATCATGGTCGAGGGGCAGGGTGCGAGCAGGCTAACACCGGCAATGTAACGTCACGTTTCACCCGCTTCGCGGCTGCTCTCCGACTCGGCAGCTCTCTCCGGTGGATGCGTACAAACCAAAAGCACACCGGAGACCCGGAGCAGAGGAGGGTGGTAGGGGGAGGGAGCGGGGACAACGCAGCTATCTTCCTGAATATGTAGATTTTCAACGGGGCGAAATTAACTCGGTTACGACAGATTGCCCGTGAATAATTTCATCGCCTATTCAGCGGTGTGATAACTTTGTTGGCGTATGCTCATTGTCCCGAGGCTGGGCGTCCCTCTCGTTGGTTATATAAGCCCTGCTACTGCTCGTTCCTTCTCATATTTTTCCCTTGTCCACCCCCGGATCGCTGCGGACGCGTGCAGACGATCGAACTCGTGCGATGAAATTTTTTTTTCTCATTTTCCCTAAATGAACATTGCGAAACTCGCTCGCCGTTGTGCAAACACCGATAGGCGGAAGTTAAGAAACGAATTTAACGCGCGGAGGAGTATCTCGCCAGTTGGATACGCGGAGCTGCGCCTCTATACGAATGCCTCTCCGCGAGTGTGTACGCGTGGCTCTTGGTATATCCGCGTATACACGCTCCAGTCGCCCCTACTGCCTCTCGAGTGTCATTGAAGGGGCCGCGAGAGCAAGGGGTGGCCCCGGTGTGCGGTAACCGGTGGAACGGGCCGCGAAGAGCCCTCGTCGTTTACAAGCTGCTTTTGTACGCGCACAGAACATCCCCTTCGACCTCCAACCTCCTTCGCATATTTTTTTATTCCGAGCTTCCTCGTCATTCCTCTAGAATAATGCGGTGTACGCGCGCTCGCACGAATCAAACACCTGTGCTCCGGCGCCCTATATTCACGGGCTGGCTGTATATAATCGCGATGGGGAAAAAAGTCAAACTCCGTGAAACAGCGTTCTCGAGTTAAAAGCGGATCGATTCGATCGATTCCGATACCGCGATGTTCCCGCAGCATGAACGAACAACTCGACTCATACATAGGCACTCTCACTCCCTCTCTCTTCATCGCAGTTGCCTCATTTGTTTGATCAAGCTCTCCGGGAGACCCGCGGAATGGCATCAACTCCCTCGGGGTTATGGAGAAAAGTACACACGCCCCGAGCCCCCGTATGTGTACCTTACGGAAGACCGGAGGGATGAGAAACGAGAGCTGGATGGATATCCAGCAGCACCAGAAATCTTTTCCCGGCCACTTTTTCACCTTCTCGGACCTCCTCCCGAGCAGGCTGCTGCTCACGCTCTCGGGCTCTCCACTCGCGCGGATTACCGGAATTTGCGATAATTCAGAGGGTCCGCTTTGTACAAGAGGCAAAAAAAGAGTAGAAAATCGCGCTAATATTTCAAGCGAGAAAACTCTTGTATAATTCGCTCGAAAGCTCCTCCCGCGTAGGTGGATCGCCCACTCCCGCGGCGCGGAAGATTATTTCGTGAATTATTTCTACGAACATGATCGGAGGCTTTGCGGATACTTGCCGCCCGGCTTTTGCACATGCGAAATTACGGATGAGCCCTTTTTCCGGTTTTTATTTTACGCTCGGGCTTTCCGATTTTTAAATCTCACGCGATGATGAATGCGCAAAGAAAATATAAAACTCGTTGTTCTTGCGGCGGCTGGAAGTTGCCAGCAGACGTACCAAGCATCACGCGTTTCCTACGCAACGAAAGCACCAGTTTCGGTTAACGGCGAACATGTACAGGGCGTTTCCCTCTCGTTGTGTACCGTTCGCCCGGAACGAGCGAGCGAGTCCGCAACCTTTATTACGAACCAGCCATCGTAGCTTTTGACTCTTACCCGGAGCGAGCCGCTTCGTCAAACCGCGGAGGTCGGCAGTGCGAATGACATTTCTCTCAAACAGCTGGCAATAAAATAAATAAAAAAAAACTCGGCCTGACGGAAAAGACGAGTAAAAATATTTGAAGGAAATCTCTCGCGGCCTCAGGCTCGCAAGCAAACCCGCACGATGTTTGAAGATAGAAACGGCCAGCGTAAAGGTACGTGCATCAGGGAGAGAAAGGCGCAAGGAACGAGGAGTACAGGCTCCGAGAGCACTTCTCCTCGCCCGAAGGCACACTCCGGGACCCCCGGAACGTTAGTTTCCGGTCGAGGCGACGTTTGTCAACGACGACAGCGGCTGTGGCGGCGGCGGCGGCGGCGGCGGCAACAGCGAAGAAGGGTCGGTTATTTCCTCGCACGGATCTCATTCCCCGTACTCTACGAGTCTCCTCAGCTTGTATACACTCGGCCTCGTCCAACGCTACCAACTACGAAGGCGACGACTACACAAGGTGCAACTTGCCACACAACGCCCCGCGCCCCCTCGCGCCGTCACGCATTTGCCCGACTCTAAATTACATTTTCCTTCGCAGTGTCCTAGGACTTTGCCGGGGTGAGACAGAGCGACAACATAAACCGTTAATCCCAGAGGGGTTACTTTACGACGCGCCCAATCGCCTCTGCCCGCACCTTTATTGCTACTGGACACAACAAATTTCAAGATTTTTATACCACGATACGACGCACTACTCGCTTCACCGCTATGTTGAATTCGAAATTTTCAAAATTTCAATTATTTTTTTTCCGATACTTTCCGAAAATCTTTATTCTCCAATGATAATCCAAGTCCAGCGACACGTTTTTAACGGTCCGTTCGACCCAAAGTCCGAAAAAATCGTTCATTGGACCTAGATTTTGTGTGATTTTCTAACTTGAAGTTTTTCTATTGAAAAAAAAAAAAACTCGACAATGTCATTATCGATGTATCGAAGAATGGTAGGCATTTTAAAAATGAAGGAAGCGCCTGGAACCGGCAGAAAAGTTGGAAAGTGTCAATCGTTTGGCTTTTCCGTAAAGTTTCGTTGCGCGGGAGAGTCTCTCTTCTCTGCTCGTGAAGGATTCATGTTTGCCTTTCCAAGAGAGAAGGACGAGAGGAGGATGATAAAAGGAAAAACGTGCAGAGCTATAAAGTTTTCAAAGTGAAGAAAGCCAGGCGGTGTGGTGGCGGGCGATTGCGCATGTATACCCGGTCGTTCGAAAATTCGATAAATTCTACTTGGTTGGACAACGGTTCGTCGCCGGGTGCGGTTCAATTGACGCATGAAACGTCGTCGTCGTGTCATTGTCGTAGCGGGCGATGTATTCTTATAGCTGAGAAAAAGAATGGAAGATTTATCGCGATCTCCTCTTGCCCCTTTCCCCCCGTAGCTGCGCCTCCGCAAAGGTTTTCTCTAATCAATGTTGTATCCTCGCCGTGTGAATATAAGTATACCCGGAGAAGAGAGGAGTAGATAGTAGGCTTCCGAGAAGAAGTCTGCTTCCCCGAGAGAGCGAGAATCTCGTAAATAATGAAGATATCGCGCAGCCAGCAGGAGAAGCGCAGCGTATAGAGGATAGTGTAAGCGCGCCGCATCCAGCAGCAAATTTTCTCAACGCTCTCTCTCTCGCTCGATGTTGAATTTTTCACGGGGATGGTGAGGCTCTGAATTTTTAACGACGAACCCCGCGCACTCTCTCCCTCCTCGGAGGTTCGCTCCGTGTGCCCTCGATTTTTCTTTCATTTTCCCGGGACATACGTGACCTCGCGACGCTCGGCAGTCCGCGATCGCTGGGTTTTTCATCGTTGAAAAAACCCTCCGAGATCCCTTCCATTCTCGAGGATGGATCGAGGTCATCATAGACTATTTTCATTTCGATCCATTCGGGCCTCATTCAAATTTAACAAGTAGAACCAGCGACTGCGGAGGAGGAGAAAATAACAGATGCTCTGGACGAGCTCTGCTGTAATATATATGCCCGCGCGTTTAACGTTTCGCCCTGACAACAATATTTTCTCCGGTGCCAGGGCCGCGGAACTTCGATCCACATGTATCTACACGAATTTGACACGGTCTTGATGGCTTTGCCCCATCAAGATCATAGATATGAGGATAAAAAAAATAAAAAAAAAGAAGAGAAATGTCCCTTTTTCCCCTCTTTTCACTGACGTTTATAAGGACTTTTATAGGAGATATTCGGTGGGGCCGGTACAATGGTATTACGCTCGTGTCGTTATGATCGAGTGGAGCTAAAATGAAAGGTTACGCGTCCGCGTTTTCAAGCGCACATACATCCAGATACGACGAGTGAGAGAGAGAGAGAGAGAGAGAGGGAGGGAGGGAGCCTCATTTATCTCCGGAGCTTTCGATTCGAGAAACTGGCGACGACGATTCCGACGACTTTAACGGGCAACGGGAAATTGCGAGAGCTCCGGGATCTCCCTGCTACGCCGGAAGATTTATTCATCATACTCGTCGTAACTCGATCCACTCTCCCTCTCTCTCTCTCTCTCTCTCTCTTCCGACTTTCGCGAAAGGGACATAGGAGAGATCGTAAATATGCGCCGGGGGTTCTCCCGCCGGCTCGTACAAAATACAGCAGAAGGAGAAAGCGCCGCGGACAAGACGCTGCTCTTCATGGAAGGATGAAGCAACGAGAGAGAGAGAGAGGAAGGCCATATCGCGAGAGTATATGCGCCTCCATATACCTAATATTGGGCCGCGGTAACTGCGTATTTTACTCTCGATATAGCCGCACCTTCGCTGCTATGCGCCTGTATCGTGTATACTACGCGCCGGAACCCCCGCTTCTTTTTTCTCTCAAATCTTACGAGACTTGCGCTTTTTCTTCTACCCGTCTTTCTACATCAAGCGAAGAGAGACAGAGAGAGAGTACGAGACGAGCTTATGTATCCGTCCATCCATCCAGCATCCATCCATTTCCTTACTTTATTTATCTCGCCCTTGCCTGATGCTGGTCCATTCTCCTTTGAAACTTTTCGCTTTTTTTTCCATCTACTTATCTTGCCCTCTCTCTCTAGCTCTCTCTCCTCCACTCGAGGTACATTATATATCGGAACTAGCGAACTAAATCCCCAAAGGGCCCGTCGCACGGATCTCTCTTATACGCCTTTGCGCTGCTTCCGATGACGACGCACGAGAAAAACAAAGACCTTCCAAACTTATCGGAGGTTTGAGAAAGTAAGATGAATGAGGAAGAAGCGGAGACGAAGCAAAGCACCGGAGATGTACATATAGCGATCTAATAGCGGACCAAAAAAAAGTATGCATCACAGGAGCGAAAGATCGATTACCATATATATATCTGGTGGAGTCGTCGCCTGGGAGAATATGTTTGTCGGAGTGCGGTTCGGAAAGTAGAATTCGCGTGCTCCGATCCAGGCATTTTCGTAATTTCGAGTTTCAACTCTCTCTTTCTCTTAGAGAGAGACAGAGAGAGAAGGTAAAAAGGAAACATTCGATAGAAAAACGAGTTTTGATGTAACCAAAGCGACAGGGGGGGGGGGGGGGGGGCCAAAAGGAAAGAATAAAAACCGCGATTCAGCCTGGGGCAACGAGAAGGACGAGACCGACGCCGAGGACGATGAGAGGATGAGACTTTTGCGGTGTCGCGCGACGTTCCTTTTGTTTCGTCTTTCTTTTATTTCATTCCCTTTTCTGCGAGCGACGACTCTCTTATTTACCTTTTTTTTTTCCTGCTCGTTTGAAATTCCGTCTCCCTTATTCTAGTATCTCGTCGGATTTCCCCGAGCTTATATTATACCGTACGCAACGGGGGAGAGAGAGAGAGTCAAACTCTCTTGGACCGAGGAGGAACGACAGGGACGTAATTGTTTATCGGCTCTGCAATTATTCGTGGGCAGGGAAAAGCGTACTGGAGTACACACGGGCAACTAACCCCGCGGCGGTCTCTTTGTTTCTCCGTTGTGGTGGCCGCCTGCTCCCTCCTCTTCCTCTTCGTTACTATATTCTACCTCGTCGTTATCGCACGCGCTCCAGCTCCGCACATCGTGCCCGCTCTCTGTCTCTCTCTCTCTCCCTCGGACCGACTACCATCCCATTTCCTTTGTTCCACCTTCATTTTCTCGTTTTCGTATATATGCTACTGGAATTACGAGAACGGATGAAGAACGGGGATAGAGAAGCGAATGTTGGAAAAACACGAAGAAGGAAAAAACAGTGACGAAGGAAACGAATGAAGCTCGCTTTCGATGACAATTTTTCCAATCTTACGACCACAATCCTCCATCGCGAGAGCAGCGAGTATTCCAAGCCCAATTTATATCATCCGCAAACTCGAACTTGTTGCGATTAACGACTGCTGCTCTCTTGCTTCTCTATTTAGAGAATTTCGGCAGTTCGATTTTATAGAAAGGGAAAAGTGAAAGCGGAATTCAACAACGACGATTTATCGATAATGCTAATTCTCCAACTTCCGACTGCTCCCGTCCTCGATATATCTCTATCCCCTGCTAACACGATGTCCGATCGAGGCGCTCTCTCCCTACTGCGGCGGCTCCCTCCGCCTCCTCTACTCGGTCGGACGATCCGCACTCTCGACTACTGCGCGCTCCCTGCTCCCATACGTCACTATCCCACATATACACCTGCTAATAACACGCCCGCGTATCGAGATTGATGCATCGATTCTCGGTGGTTAACCGACTATGTCTTTGCCCGTAAAATATGTCATGTTTGATAACAACAAAAAACCGGTGAATCGCTGTAGGAACCAGGAAAAATGGCTGGAAAGAATGAAGATCGAAAAACATAAAATTTCATAGAAAAATTCGTGAATGAATCTGTTTTTCCAGCTTTTTAGGTTTAGCTCTAAAAAAATACTTGATTTTTCGAGTCGAACCTCCGAGTAGGATGCTTCGCATCGACGAGTATCAATCTTGTGCCCGCGAGGTAGGTGCAAGGGTCGGAATAATAGTAGGGTCGTCACTGCAACGAAGCTCCTCGCTGGTTTATTTTTATTTATTTTTTTATATCTCTGCGTCGTCGCGAGAGAATTTGCCGTGCTCGAGAGTCGCGAGTGTCCTCTCGTCCCTGTCTCTCGCGCTATCGCCCGCGTCCTCAACTACTCGTTAACACAAGAGACACGAGGGGGATGTGAAAAACAATCGGCCGAAGAGGGTCTTCTCCGCGGATCGGTGCGCAGCATCCCTCCGACCGGAGAAGGAGGAAGAGGAGGAGAAAGAGATGAAAAAAGAATACAGCGGAGGCGAGAGCACAAGTGCACGAGTGCCAGGGCGACGAACCTGTGAATGAGAAACTCGGAGAGATCCGCGCGCGCGAAGCACCCTGCCTGGCGCCGGTACAACGATCCTTCGAGGACTCTTCTCGTCGCTCGACTCGTCTCTCGCCTCTCACCCCCTCCCCGTACCCCCGTAACTATACGATCTTCTCGTTACAGGTCGACTGCCTTCTTCCAACAAAACCGTGGCACGAACCTCTCGAAACAGTACCCGTTGTATTTTCAAACCCGCGCGATTCCCGATATCTCGAACGACGACTTGGCGCGGTCGTTTAATCCTGACCCCGTGCTCTCTTCCTCCGAAAGTCCGTTATTATCATACGTTAAGCTTCTATTATCATATTTATAGGGCGTCAAACTTTTGATGCGGCGTTGAAAAGAGTTGATAAAGCTGTTTCGCACCGGTACACCGGAATAAACAAACGATTCGATGCGCTTTGCATGCTGGCTCTCGGTATATAAACGAAAAGATGAATATCAGGCGTTGAAAGAGCAACGGCTTTTTTCTATCCACCGGTGCTGCATGCTCTCTCTCTCCCTTTCCTCTTCGACCCTGCTCTCATGGCCAGAATCTCATTAAACTTTCCCCGGAGGAGGGAACGTCGAGAACTGAGCGACGCGAGAAGCTCTGGCTCCCGGCACATTGTGCTACAATGAAAGGAAATAGCTTTGAGTAGCATTCAACCGAAATGATGTTTGACCCCGATTAAACGTCATCCGTGTCCGAGCAGCAGCAGCAGCAGCAGCATCAGCAGCACCGATCGTCCATACTCCGCCTGAGAGGATCGATATGCAACGCCGGTTCAGATGGAAAACCTCCCCCGACACTTTTATCCACCTCTACGCGAAGGGTGCTGAACGCATGGACCCTCGCTCGAGTGTTTTCCGGTAGCAAACAAGCCGAGTCACTAGTTTTCTCATTGCCTGCAGGCCGCGACTATCCACGGTTTTTACTATTCGATCAATTTTTTTTGCGATCACTACTTTTCAGACTTCTGGAACGGACTGAGATACCGAATTCGCCATATTTTGGGTCCAACCAAATGGCATTTTGTTCGATTAAGAAATCTTCTTCTCTCGGTGCACGCTAACAAAAGAAATTCGCTGAATTCAGAAATAATTCTATTGGATCAACGAGTCGCGGCGAACAAAACGAAACTCGTTGACTCAACGATAATTAGGTCCATTGAAACGCACGATTCGATGGCTCACATAAATATGTTGAACCGCGACAAAAGCATGGTTGAATCAACAAAAGCTTCGTTGACCAAAAAATCAAGTTTAATCGCAACCCATTTATTTTCTCACAGTGCAACTCCTCTTTTTCGTCGTTTCACACACTGCTCCCATCCGCGTCAATCAGCCACAGGGACGCAAGCTCCTACAGCGTTGGAAATATGAAATTTGATCTTGTATTCACAAAGAGTAATGTTGAAGGGTTTTATTCCATTTTCATGATAAATAGGACGACGCGCGTTAATCGAGGCAAATGTAATATTGATCGAGGATGCTCTCTCTCTCTCTCTCTCATTATAACAAGCTCGATTTGAAATATTCAGAGCCGGAACCGGTAGCGAGCTTGTTACGAATTCTGACTCGTGTGTATACGGCATGTTAATATCATTTTGATGATTGGTTGCAGAATAAAATGCGATGACAGCAGGAAACCTATCATGAACGTAGTAAAGTTGTGCCGGGACGCAGTAGGATATCATCGTGTGACATATCATGAGAGCGTTGGAATTATTTCTTATAGAAATCCTCGTCGCATCGACGGTTCTCTGCGCCGAGGATACCAGTAAAAATGACATCACCGGTAAGTTATTAGCGCCTTGCTCGAGTAATTCGAAGTAAACTCGGTATACACAGCGCGGGTAGAGAAAAAAAAACATTTTCTCTTTAACCGAGACTCGACTTCGTGTACGAAAATTGCATGAGCGTTCTTCAGGAAAGAAAAATAGTGAAGAGAACGAGTTGATTTAATTTGAAGCCAGTTTTCATGAAGCTATTAGCTCGATGAGTATTAAATGAACGAAAAATATACACGAATTGAGGGGAAAAAGGTTGAGAGAGGCAAAACTCATCCGGGAGGAATAATCGAATAACGCTGAGAAAATATTTCAGGCCGGTGTAAGCATCCCCTCGGTATGGAAGAGGGAAAAATACCGGATGACGCGATAACGGCATCCTCGAGTTACGAGATTAAGTCGGTTGGGCCCCAGAACGCAAGGTACTAGTAGAGAATAGAGAGTAGACGAAAAATGATGAAACTAATTGAATATTTCGCATGCGAAGAAGGCAGTTTCGGTGGGGGCGTGTATTATTTTGAGTTTGATCGAATGGGTTGTTTCGGGCGGGATATGATAAGAATAAGGCAGGAGAAGAACGGGGGCGCTTGGTGCCCGAAGGCGCAAATCAGCAGTGACATAAGGGAGTATCTGGAGGTTGATCTGACGAGGAATCATCTGATAACGTGGACCGAGACACAGGGACGTTTCGGGAACGGCCAGGGCCAGGAATACGCGGAATCCTTTTTTCTAGAGTACTGGCGAGACTCGGAGTGGCATCCGTACAAGACGCTGAGAGGCAATCGGGTAAGCGTCGTAGCAGGCTCTTCGCGAGATCGAAGCTGCTGCTGGCGAGCATTTTTGTTCATTCTTTTCCATTTTGTATGCTCCCGGCAGATATTACGGGGCAACAGCAACACGTATCTGGTCGTTCAACAGAAATTGGATCTTCCGTTCGTAGCGAGTAGAGTTAGATTCGTTCCGTACAGCCAGCATCCTCGAACGGTTTGCATGAGAGTCGAGATCTTCGGATGTTTTTGGGATCGTGAGTAACATCGACGACGATTCTATAAATCGCTCGCCTCCTTCATTTTCGTTCGATGAAAAATCGAAGGATTATCATCGAGTATCGACGTTTATCATTTTTTTTTTTTATGGACACAGAGGGAGTGAGAAGATACAGAGCGCCAAAGGGCCAAGTTTTCGGTCCGGAAGGCGCCAACGCCGAAGATTATTCGTACGACGGTACGGAGGAGGGTGATTTTCTTACGGGAGGTTTGGGCCAGCTGACGGACGGTGTAATCGGCGAAGATCCTTACAGGATCGAATCCTCGAGCTCGACCAATTGGGTCGGCTGGAGCGATTTAAATCCTGTCGAAATGATTTTCGAATTCACCGGCATTCGGGAATTTGAAAATTGCACCATGCACGTCGCTAACGCTCCGGACAAGGGAGTCGAACCGTTCTCGAGGATACGCGCCTGGTTCTCTCTGGACGGAAAGACTTACGAGCCCAACGAAGAAAAGGCCGAATTCATCGGATCTATCAGGGCCAGCATTGCCGCACTCTCGATCGATCTGCACTCACGAAGCGCTCAATTCGTCAGGCTCGAACTCGTCCCACGCTCCAAATGGCTTCTCATCAGCGAGATCACCTTTCAGAGCGGTAAGACCATCGTCGATCCGTTTTCGGTCCGGCAAAATTCTTTTTTTTTATATATAATCATATCTAATTTGATCTGTAAAGTCATATATGGTCATATACGAAAATTGGCCAGGTCTGATCATGTATGATTATATGTGTAGCCATATATACACTCATATATGAACAGATATAATTGAATGAAATTTTGTAATGATGAATATATAATGTAACTAGCTGGGCTTCGCCCTCGCAGGCACAGCTAGCAAGCACATCTAGCAGGCACATCTAACCTGTTCTAGCTATTTTTTTTTTTTTTTTTTTTTTCAATTGTTTTTGAATCCACATAAAAAAAAATATTACGATGTAACATGAGCCATCTTTTTGCGTTTTCTTTTCAATTTCATGCGTAGTTCTTCAGTTTTTTTTTGGATAAAATAAACAAACGAAAGATTTTCGTATTTTTAATTTTTCATAATTTGATTGAACGAAATCATTAATTTTTTTTTTTGCATTTCTGTAAAAATTGAGATAACGAAATTTTACGAAACCACAAACTCAGTTTGAATCGTGATCTTTAATCTCGTGAAAGATTCATTGTAATCGGTTCAGCCGTTTTCGATTGAAAAGTGGACAAACATTTTTTAGCGAACAGATTTATATATATAGAGATGTATGATCATGTTTCAGTATATATATGATCGTGCATGCGATATTAAATATGAAAACATTTTGATGTTTGATGATATCTTAAAATATCGGAACTCAGAATCTTTAATCCTCTTCTCTCTGCTCAAGAGAGATGTATATACTTCGAGACTGTACTTCGAAAGCGATCAATTATTGTGAATAGATGATAATCAAGTCGAATAGGAAAATACCGAAGTCGTTTTTCTATACCGCTGAGTATTCGATGACTCGATAAATCGCTGCTCCATCGTTTCAACTTTTCTTTCTCATTCAACCGCTTCTAAACGGATCAGTCGCTGATGCCCCCGGAAACATTTCAACGGAGCCTCGTCCGGAGATCGGAGAATCGGACTATCCTCCAGAAAACGTTGCCAACGAGACGATGGACGCGAGTCTCGACGAGGAAAGATCGGAGACCAGCAACAACGAGACCTCCTACGAGATCAATCCCAACGTCACCCCGGACGCGTTTCCCGTAAACAATTCTCAGACGTACATCGGTCTGATCAGCGGAGCTCTGATGGTACTGGCCCTTTCCCTGGCCTGCACCTTCTTCCTCGTCAAGCTCCGCGGCCGCAACAAAGTCGCTCTTTTACAGAAGCACACCGCTCTCTTATGCGGATCGCCCGCACCCGGCATCACCATCAACATGAAGGACATCAGACTTTCCCACTCGAAAGCAGCGGTTGCGAACGGCGCCAATGGAGTTTCCTCTCTTTCGAGACCCTCGATCAAGAGCAAATGTCCATCTTCCTCGTCCGGCGACTGCGCCACCATTGGAAGCGTCGGAAATAATTCAACCAACGAGTACGAACATTGCAGCGTTTATGAGAAAACTTATAAACTATTTTCCGAAGAGAACTTGGCCTACGAACAGCACAGTTGCAAAAGGACCGATTACTCCGGTAAAAATCATTCGGAACTGAAAACAACGGTCGCGTGTTCAAACGAATTCAACCGTTTTACTTTTTTATCTTTCCACTTTTCAGATGTTACGGGCTTTTCGAGCGAAGGTAATCTTCAGGATGACAGAACTTCGGACAGAATCGTTCAAACGCCCTTTCCCCTCAAGAGGCGCGGCTCGATGACGCAAACTACTAAATCCAGTAGCAAAATTCACGAGGGATACTACGCGGCGACCGACATTCTAACGGTACCAACGACATTTTCCAACTAGGCTATATTCGTTGAGCAAAATGCTGCTTTTTTCGTCTTTTTGTTTCTCTAAAATGGCAAATGATACATTTACGGAGTCCCCATGTGATAAAAATTCCCAAAGTTGATGATGAGATTTACAGTCCTTTTGCCACGTATTTCGCAACTTTGGACCAAAGCACAGTTGAATGATGATACGCATTGTCCTTTGATCAGATAAAGAGAAGAGAGCAAAATGCCGGATCGAGTCTCTTCACGTCGCTGCACATCGACGAGTGTGCCCATCTCGCGGAGGCACCAAACTCGTACAAAGTTCAACAGATCTCGAGGCACAGGTTACGAATTCTTGACAAAATCGGCGAAGGAAGCTTCGGATTTGTGAGTATATCGCAGCAGCCGTTCCAATGATCGACCCGATCGGCCATCGACTCGAGCGTTACTTTTTTTTTTCCTTTCTTCAGGTACATCTCTGCGAGGCAAAAGGAATACAGAGTCCCGATTTGGGCACTACGAGAAATCGGCAAGTCGTCATAGTCCGTTCACTTTGGCGCGGTGTCACCGACTCGTTGAAGTAATCATTATCATTTTAACTCTCAAAAAATGAACATCGCCTAGTAACTTTGGAAAAATCCTGTTACCGTTGTCAAAAGAGTATTATTTGAACTAACGAATCTTTTTCTTATCTTTTTTCAATCAGAAAAGTTTTTATGAAGGACATGTACGCGTTGGCGGAAATTCGCGACATAAACATAGCCCGAATAATAGCGTTGGTCGAGGAGGAGCCTTTCGGCGCTGTTTTCGAGTACGGGGAGCTCGGTGATTTGCCGAGTTTCGTAAGGGATCACGAAAAGTCGAACAACGATACGAGGCTGAGTTACGGATGTTTGTTGAACTTTTCAACGCAGATAGCATCGGGTATGAAGTACTTGGAAGGTTTGAAGGTGCCGCATTGCGATCTCGCCGCAAGGTACGTTATAATGAAACTTTTGTTCGTTCGTTCGAGTGAAAAATCACTAGGTAATGATCCTGGGGGGGGGGGGGGTTTGCTCGCCGTTTCAGGAATTGCGTGGTCAACAAGAATCTCGTGATAAAGGTATCGGATCATGCGATGTACTGCAGCAAATACGAGAGCGAATATTACGTGAACGAGTGTTACGCCAAAATTCCGCTTCGTTGGATGGCCTGGGAGGCTGTTTTGCTCGTGAGTTGAAGAAGCTCGTTGATCCATTAAAAAATTGCTCGTAATCCGATAGACTCGAGGAATGATTGAAAAATGTTTTGCAAACAGGGAAAACGGAGCTGTCAGGCGGACGTCTGGTCGTACGCGACTACCGTCTGGGAAATAATGACGCACTGCGAGGAATTGCCATTTTCGGACATGACCTCGGAGCAGGTGTTGGAAAATTGTGGCAAATGGTATCAGGGAAGCGTCGGCGGAGGAGGAGTAATCGAAGCGAAAAACCAGCCTCGCGTGCTCCAGCAGCCGGCGTTTTGCTCCAGGGATCTCTATCGCATGATGACCAAATGCTGGAGCAAGCGAGCCGAGGATAGACCCACCTTCGACGAGATTCATCTATTTCTCAAGAGATTGGGCTTCGATTAATACCGAGAGAAGGCAGGGGAATGAGAGCCTCTGCGAAAGAAGCGGGAGCGAGAGCGGCGTGGACCAAAGAGACGAAACGATTACAATCAGCTATGAAGCATCCTGGATAATCGCGGTGAAGAGCGCCCACAACCCGGAGTAGATGGGAAAGGGCGATATCGGATTAATAAAGCGAAATCATTTGATTGGTCGAAAGTCACGACGACGAGAGCGGTATGATTTTTAACCGTTTGGCCAGGAGGCGTGCTGCTGCAACTTTCTGGTCCGGTGAGCCAAACTGTTCGATCCGTACGTCTCTGTCAACGTACACGAAACGGTCCAAGTCCCCGAATGAGGGATGCTCTGGCCACAAAACTTGTGCTCAACTAGGTTTACCTTTGATCCTGTAAGCGTGAATGTATGTATGTGTACGAGTATTGAATTTTAATGACCACGAAGAAAATCACTTGTTTCGTTCGTCGAACGAGATCGGCCGACGCTCTCCAAGAAACTCAGTCAATATTGTGGCAAACGAAAAGATTTTTAAAAATGATCGAGTCAATCCTTGTTAAATTAAGATATATATATATATATCAATAATGCTGAAGCGAGAAAAATATTTTGAACTAACGAACTGAACGACGGAGGATCTTTCGAATCGAGCCAATCTCGAGCTGTCAAATACAATTTTTTTTTTTTTTTTGTTTGTATTTCGCGCCCTCGAAACGCCTTACCAATTATTTTCGCCGCGCTATCAAGAATAATGGTGTACGAATCACGGGCGATATTTCGTCTAGCAAAAAAGCTCCCTTAAAAATATATTCCACAGTGGTGAGGCTTCGGAACGATGTTCGCTCGGACAAAATATTTATCTCCTCGATGCAACAACTCATCGTCATATCATCCTCCTCTATAAAAATATATCATTTTTACCAATTCCTCGATTTCGCATTCATCGCTAGAAATTAAGACAAAAAAAAACCAAATAAATAAATATATATATATATATAAATACACATACATATGGCATTATCGACAAAAACGTCACGAACGATGATAACGCATTGTCCGCGAAAACGCCAGGTGTCATGTTAGTCGAAATAAGCGAACCTCTGTAAATTACCTGTCTAACGATACTTGGTGAAGAACAGTGCGACACTCCCGACTCAAAATTCCAACCTGAATCCATCTCAAAAGTCGAGCAAAAAACAGAGATCAATCTTTTTTTTTTCTTCAATTTGACGTAACCAATTCCAAACACGAATAAAGTTGAAACGAAGATAACGAATTCACGAGAGTTGGATGTGCTCGCACGTCGCTTTTCAAATATCTCTATGTATACTACGAAGGAAACAAAAATATCGTTTGCCAGGAAAGACTATTTTGTCGAAACATAATATATATATATATATACATAAAAAATATACATATATATATATTGGAATAAAACATTTTATCATATTTCAAAAGTGCAATCTGATCGTAAGGAAAGTGTGAAAGAAACCGATGAAGAAAAAAAAACATAATCTTTCGATTGTGATGAGCGTGTGAGTGCGGAGGGTGTGTGAACTGAAAAAAAAAAAAAAAAAAAAAAAAAAAAAAACGAAAAGAATAACGAAATTTGATCTTTCTTAAAATAAGTATCTCGGAATGTGTGCATATAGCTATTTCTTGGACTCGGTGGTACATACCAGATATCTGTGCTACGAGGAACGAAAATACGAAAAAGTAAGGAAAATAAGAAAATGAAAAAAAAAAAAATGGTAACCCTTTGAAAAATGAAAAAAATTAGCATGGCGTATTTGCAGCTTTTGCGGCGGTGATGAGAGAGGGGTTCTGATTTATCAATAATCCAAAAAAAAAAGAAAAAAAAAAAAAAGTGACAATCAATTTTTCGGAAATGTAATAATATATTGGCGCGCTATAGTTGAGAATTTTGAATGTCTGCGATTCTCGTCAGAGTTGGATTCAATTATGAGAATGGATATTTTTAAAATTCATTAAAACGTGCTACTGCGATGCCCGCACCCAAAATATTTCATAACTTTCTCCCTCTCGGCTTATACGAATCTGAAATTTCAATGAAAGTTTATGAGTCGAGTCTTTATCTCGAAACAGTTGAAAGAAGAGCAAGATTATTGAAATAGTACGACACGAGTAATCGAAAAACAATACTGACAAATGTAAAAGAAAAAGAGTGAGAGGGAGAGAAGAGGTCAAGAAATATCGAGCCAAGGGCGCGGATGAAGTACGAAAATATTAATTTAAAATATGAATTCCAAGTGATATTTGTACACCTTTGTCCTAAATTATCAAAGTAGTATTATCCATTTTTAAAGAAGGCTCGAGAGAGCGGGGGGGGGGGGGGGTAGGGGAACCAATGATGAATCGTAGTTCTACACACTCACCTTATCGCGTATTACTCGGGAAAGTAATATGTATTCTCGTATTTCATTACAAATTATATTCTTAATATTTCCAGTGTTATAATCAATAAAAAAAATTGTTATACCGTGTAATGTTTGTCAGCAGACTGATAGAAAGACTCGACACTCTCGACGTGTCCTACGAGTTTGACTAAATCGACGGGGATCCTTTGAAAAATATCTCGTTGAATCTCTCAAGTGGCGAGGGGTGCAATATTGTTCTCTCGATGAAAATCAACGAGGCTCTGCTCCCACCGTTTCTCGAAGTATATGCCGAGCAAAAATGTAGCGTTTTTGCCAGTCTCGAGAGCCCATGGAAGATGATGATTCGTGTACAATCGTCTCTGTCTGTGGAATTGAAAGGAAACGAGAAAAAAAAAATACTCGTTAGCTGCGAGATCAGGAATCGTAGACGCGACGATTTTACCTCGGTCGAAGTCTGAGTGCTCCGAAAATCGCTCCACTCAGGCACATCGGTAGTTTCGTTTGAAGAGCTTCGATCCATTTGACCGTTACCTCGCCGAGCATCGTCGTTGGCATGAGCAAAACCGCGTGAAATATATCATGAACTTCTCTGTAACGCTGCATCACGTAGGCCAATTCAACGTCATCGACAAACTTGACGTGATCTCTCGAGTCCGGTGTGACTTTCTGGAAATGAAATAAAAAATCGTATGAAAATCGTTTCAATGAGAGCGGTGGTAGCAACAAGCTCGAAGAAAGATTAAATATTTCAAGAGCTCTTGGCTTACGTTGACTCGCAGAAAGTTGTGATAAGTCTTGCCGAGAGTACCCTCCGGGAGTTCAGCGAGTCTCTCAAGACAGAGGCTCTTGGTGTTTATTCGTGGTTTATCCTCGAGTATGCTCGATCCCTCTTGAGACGATCGCATCCGTGCGAGGCAATGAGAGAGGGCATTTTCTCCCGTTGTCTCACCGAGACAGGCAATCATGTCAGCTCGAAAAGGATCAGCGAGGCATATCGCGGCGGCACCGGCCCCGAGAACGGTACGTTGAAATTTTGACAATTGTACATGATTCTCGTTAAAGTCTCGAAGGAAGGAATCGCTAGCGAATCCCCGATAGCCTATTTTTCCTGCAAAGAAAATTCATTCGTTGGAGGATAAATTATATTCGATTACAATCGATTTTTTTATTATTTTTCGTCGTACAACCCGTGTACATTTATTCTCATATTAATAACGTATTTTATATACAATTTAAATTATCCTAGAAATCATTCATTTGGCTTAATATCAAGAGTCCCATCCCAATAATCACGGTGCCATGCTTATTCCCCGTTGACTCTCGTGGATTAAAACTCTACTTTGGTATCTACCGCGCTACGTTAATACATTTTTTTCTTTCTTTCTCGAACATACGTATATAGGAGTGAATATATGTATATATTTTTTATTTAGTGCTCCTCGACTCCCTCCAAAATTGTTAATTTTCATCGATCCTTCCACCCTGCCTCATTTCTTCTATATTTTTTTTTTTTCATTATTTGTACTAGAACGACGCACAAACATTTGCATCGCGAACGATATTATATTGCGCTCTGATCGGGGCACTGAATGGCACAATTGTAGTATTCCATCGCACACGCACTCTTTTTCTCTCTCTCTCTCTCTCTCTCTCTCTCGCTCTCTCTCGCTCTGTTTCTATGTACAGAAGATGCAGATTTTTAAAAAAAGAGTTACGCTACGGCGAGTACAGTTTCCAATGGAAAATTGTTACAAAAAATATGTATTTACAAGATCCGATACGAGACTCGCAGGAGCGTCTCACGCGCTTCGGAACACAGAGATCAAACGACTTGAATCTTATCCGGATTAGATTCTCTCAAAGGGGAATACTTTGGTTCGGGGCTCTCTTTCCTCTTGAAAGTTACCCAAGTGTAGATCAAACTACCGAGCACACTGAGATTAAGTCCGACAAAATTTAACCAAGAAAACAAGTAATCCCCGCCTATCACCATTCCGAGATAAGTAACGCACAAGTTCTTGAGACATCCTATGATGGTGGTGGTGAGAGCTGAATTGTGGAGAGTACAGAGTATTACGCTGTAAGATAGAACAAAGCCCATGACGCAGGAGAGACCAAACTGCAGGATAAAGAGATAACTCGTCCAGTCGGTGAAATTCTTTGCTTTTTCTATGTCGCCGGTGTACCAAGCAAGGCAGAACGCGGGAGCTACCATGAAGAGCGAGTTGTAATACATGAGGCCGAACTTTCCGAGCTCCTTGGAGTTCAACTTTTGCTTCATGCAAACTCCGTTGGCGGCGGTGAAAATGTCGCTCAAAAAAATAAAGATGTATCCCTTTAGATTGAATGCCAGATCGTCGGAGGCTGCCAAAATCGCTCCCAGAACCATCGTATAGACGCTCAGTTGAACCAAAGTTCGTGGCTTCACTCCGAGGATGAAAAACTCCGCGGCCATGGTCATGAGGATGCTGAATCTCCTGAGAGCGGTGAACATCGGAAGACTCAGCTGCTTTGTACCGCCCAGTCCAAAAATCATGTTGCCGATGTAAATCACGGGGAGCGGCCAAATTTTGCCAAATGTAGACGTTTCGAAGCTGGGAAAGTCTATGAAACGCAACTTTTTGGCTGTGTAAAGTATCGCTATAGTAGCCAACATTTGTCCTATTCCCAATACTTGAAACGACGGAAAATTGTAACTCGTTAAAACAGTTTTATTTACGATCGTTATCAGCAACGAGGATATACCGTAGGCCAGAGCGGAGCCGAGTCGCCAAGCGTTTTCTTGGTTAACCACCATTTTTCTTACTACTTTCTTCTTTCTTTTTTATTAATGTTTTTGTAAACCTCGTATTCGAGAACGCGATCGAGGATGTGACACGAGATCGATAATGCACATTGTTCGTGACACGTCGACGAACAATCAAAATTGTCAAGAAAATAAATAGAGGTTACGTCAATCGGTTTACGAACGTACTCGCTGATAAAGTTATAATCCTTGTCCATGCCATCCCGACGTGACGTACTAGCCAATTTCTTCTTGTTTCTTTTTTTTTTCGCCCTCGCTCTTTATCTCCCAAGAGCGCTTCGGGCGAATGATGATTTGACGTTCGTCAGAATGTCAAGAAAAGATTGCAGCGCTCAACCGGTTTTGCAAATTACGACATTCCGTTCCCTCAATCGCAAACAAACCCGCGAGATCCGCAAGAATCTTTATATGTATAGTTATTTGACCGCTGATATCTTTGCCACGAATTGGGTGCATACGCGTCGACGCGAACCGGTCAAGTACGAAAATGTGGCTGCACTATCGTAATGCGCGGGAGTATAGCAACAGGGGGGAGCTTAGGTGGACTCATAGTTTCGATAAAGCGAATCGTGCTTATTCATCCGGTCCATTTCCACAAGTTAAAATACGAAAGATTTGATAACTTGTAGAACTATGAAAAACGTCTCGTTTAAGAATGCATGCATGTAAATTTTATCGAACCCCAAAAAAGTTCATTTAAAAATAAAATCACCGGCTCAAAAAATGGAGAATTACCTTGTATAATGATTGAATGATTGATGATGATAATACAATTCGATTCAAAGCTGCTCATTTGTTATTTATTAATGCACAGTTTGAATTTGGCGCATGCGTAAATGGCTCAGTTGCGCATGCGCGCACGAAAGCGTGTCAGTGGCGCTCTCCGTCGAAGCGTTTTTCAACTAAAATTTGAAATTTCAAGAATCCCATGTTGGGAGGGCGGCGGCACCGCGCCAGAGAGTCAACGGTTTGCAATGATCGCCGACGTTGTACCCGCTCGTTCTTGTTTATACGGCGTTTTGGCGGCTAATTTCTTGATTTTATATTTGTTGTCAATTTGAAGTAACTCGATAGTTGGAGCGAGAGGTGCAGGTGTGATTCCCAATAATCTGGTGTGTGACGGGGACGCAAAAGTATTAAATACGGAGAAAAATAAAACAAGCTTGTGAGGGAGCATCAACGTTATCAACTGTCAGGGTTCGTCACGCTGACGAGGACTCTCGGCACGATCTGTGACGAGGAGTCGCGTTTTACAGAAATCCAAAGTCGCGATAAAACGCACCAACGATTATTCACGATGGTTTTCAACAAGAGGGATCTCGAAAAAGCATTTTCACCGAACAAGGCCCGTAAAATTGGGAAAAGAACTGGTAATACACCCGGTGGGGGGTCGAGCTTAAAACCAAGCACAAGCGGCAGTACCGATGGTCTGAGAAGCGACAACGGCTCAGCCGCAACGAGCATACGCGTTATAGTGCGAGTGAGGCCGCCCAATGACAAAGAATCTCAAAGAGAGAATCACCGATCGATCATCAAAGTAATAGATGACAAGATGCTCATATTCGATCCCAAAGAGGAAGAGAGTCCCTTCTTTTACAGAGGCGTCGCCCAAAAGGGCAGGGATTTGTTAAAAAAGCAAAACAAAGAATTGGAATTCATGTTCGACAGAGTATTCGACGACAGTTGCACCAACGACGAAGTATTCCAAGGCACTACCAAAGACATAATAGCGAGTCTCTTGGACGGCTACAATTGCTCGGTTTTTGCTTACGGAGCTACCGGAGCTGGCAAAACTCACACTATGTTGGGACACGACGGCGATCCTGGTATTACTTTTAGAACAATGGCCGAATTATTTGCTCAGATACAGGCTCAGAGCGAGGACAGAGATTTCAATTTGGGGGTTACTTATCTCGAAGTCTACAACGAGAATGTCTGTGACCTGCTGCACAAGTCCGGTCCTCTTGCCATCAGAGACGACGGTAGACACGGCATCATCGTCGCCGGCCTAAAAATCATAACTATTCACAGTCCCGACGAGTTGCTCACTCTACTCGCCAGGGGAAACAGGAATCGTACGCAACATCCGACGGATGCCAACGAGGAGAGCAGCCGCAGTCATGCTGTTTTTCAAGTGAGTATTCTTTACTTTCTCTCTCAGATTTTTTAACTCTCCGTCATTGCGACCGAGTAGCAGAGAAGCTTGTCTCGTTAGAATTTCGTGATTTTTTTCATCTTATTCTGTTATCAATGGAACTTTGATGCAATGCTTTTCGATATTCCGGGGAAAGACGTGCCAAGAGCGCGGGCTTTGTATCAAAGTATCGCCATACATTACTATTGAATATGATAATGGGGGTTTGGGTCAATTTGACCCAATGTGGCTACTCTGGATAGAAATTATTAATGCCAGATTGCTCTCCCAATTGCTAATAACGATTCATCAACTTTAGGTATACGTCAATATAACGAACAAGCTGGACGGTCAGAAGAAACATGTTAAATTGTCGATGATAGATCTGGCTGGATCCGAGAGAGCCTCGGCGACAGGATGCAAAGGAGCGCGCTTCAAAGAAGGCGCCAACATCAACAAATCTCTCCTGGCACTGGGCAATTGCATAAATAATCTTGCGGATGGAATAAAACATATACCCTACAGAGACTCAAAATTGACACGTTTGTTGAAAGATTCACTCGGAGGTAATTGTCAGACTGTGATGATAGCGAACGTCGGCCCCTCCAGTCTTAGCTTCGAAGATACGTACAACACTTTGAGGTACGCGAATCGAGCGAAAAAGATCAAATTGAACATCAAGAAGAACATAATATCGTGCCAGATGCACGTTAGCGGTTACGTGAAAATCGTCGAAGAGCAAAAGAAGGAGATAGAAATGCTGAAAAAAAAATTGTTGTCGCTCGAGAGTCGATCGATCGAGGGAAACGTTGCCGTATCACCGGACTCGAGAGCCCCGAAAGATCCGAGAAACGAAGAGATCGAGAAGGAATTTTACGAAATGCGCGACAAGTTGATCGAACTACTTCGGGCAAAGGCGCAGTTGAACGAAAAGATATTATCTCTTCAGGGCGCCGACAAGATACTCTGTTGTCGAATACAATACAAAATAGCGGCAGACAAGAGACTGAGACACTTGACAGCGACGGTCGACGCGGTGAGTCAGGAGGAGCAAAACGCGAGTGGAAAATCGCGCGTAAACAAATCTCTCTCTCATTTCAAGCGTCAACGCGAAGTTGTTAAACTGCAGATGCAAACGGCCTGGAATGATTTACAATCGATCGAGATGCAGATAGAGGCGCTGAACGGTAGTCTCGCAACGAAAAAATATACGGACAGATTGATCGAAACGAACAAGGCCCAGCAGTGCGAAATTGAAAAAATACGTTACCAGCAACAATTCGAGCACGCGAAAAAGGTCTGCAGCCTTCAACAGTGCGAATTGCAATCGCTCGATACGAGCGCTCGTACCATGAGTTTGACGCTCCAAAATTATTACAACTTGATGCGGGGCTACGGGACCATGACGGATAAAATGAAACAGGAATTTAAACAACTCGTCAAATCGCTCGAAGGTGTCCGCAACATCAAGTGGGCAGAATCCCAAGCGGACAGTTACTCACCCGAGGATTCTTACGTTCTCACGTGTCTCAGTACCGACGAGCTCGACGATCCGTTGAACAGCGAAATGCCGATATACAAGGCTCCCTATCTCGAGGATGAGGATACGAATCAGCATAATAATCAACAGCCGAAAGCCTCAACGATACTCGTCAACGGTAACGGTACGCCGCCGCCACCGCGTGAAGCGGACACGGCTCAAACCACAGCATCGCCACCGACAACCCTTTGTCTGAATTCAACGATGACCCTTGACGAAGTGACTCCACCGAATGAGGAAACCAATGACGAATCAATGCCGCCCCCTGCCGAAACCACTCTCGAGACTATCAAGGCCAATCAATTGAACAATACGTTCAATCTCATGGAAAATAAAGTCGCGAAGAAACGTACCCTCGCCGACAAGATTCAAACGGGCAATCAAACACCCGTTAAATTAGCTAAAAAAATATCCCCGAAGCAGCGAATAGCGGCGACGAGCAATAACGGGGTTCTTGGAACGGGTAAGGAAAACAAAAACAACCCTCCGAGTAACGCTAACAAACCTGTCTCGGTAATGAGCGCCAAGAGCATAGCCATTCTCAACAAACTCAAAGCCGACAGACTTAAACTCTTGCCACAATTGTCAAACGATTCTTCGGAAAGCGGAACTGGCGATGGTTCGCTCTGCAACAAAGTTGTCAGGCTCAAGGAACGACGAGGACTCGTCGGAGCGCATCCCTATCAGAAAGTTAATGCCAAGCCAAAGTGAGTTTCGGTTTAATATTTTTCTCATTTACCGAGAAATTTAATTCGTTGTACGATTATTATACCGGTGCGTATGAGACTGATACGTTGCACGCACCTCGCTACAATTTTACATCGATGCGAAGGAAAAGAGGAGGACGAATTTACATCTATTTTACAGAAACAAACCATTTTTTCTATTGCAGAAGTACCTCGAGCGCGCCGTCCTCCAGAATACCTTGGTAGAAAATTATTATTGTCATTATTATTATTATCCAGCGCGCTCGAGCGCGTATATAAATTTAACAACTTTTTTACGCAAACTAAGTTTCGAGCTAAAACAACTTGTATATATTATATATATTGAATGTGCACCAGAAAAGGCCTTACAGAACTGATATAGGATAGAGGGATCGAACGAAAAAAAAGAAAAGAAAAAAAAACAATTTTATATTTCTGGGCTCCTCCTAGGAGCGATGACCCGGATAGTTGACGAGACTAGTACCAATCTTTCCAAACGGTCGGTTGTTCCAACCGCTAAAGTCTCGCTTAATGTGACTAATTACAAACAAAAAAAAAACAAAAAAAAAAGATGTGTATTGTGACATTACACTCAGACGCCATAAATTAGTTTCGATCCTGAAATTATTAACTGCTTTTTTCCGATTTAATATGCAATGCAAGTTTGACAATAATTGATTAAAATATTGACACGATTTTATAAGCGATAAATGTTATACATATATTTTTGTTTTAAAAGCGTGACCGCTTCGACGGTGAAAATACAACGAGAGAAAGAGTATTAACAGTTTTGTATTTTGATAAAAAAAAAAAAAAAAAAAAAAAAATAACTATGCTTTGTAACATGTTTTTTAAAAATACAACGATAAAAATATTTATGCAGATAAAATATAGTCTTCTGATTTTGATGATGGGAAGGAGATCAACGTAGCGTTGTTTTACCGCTGCTAGTCTTCAGACCTTGGAATATTGCATTGTTGCTCAATGTATCCTTGAAAATAAAAAATTGAATCAGAGAGCCTCGGTGTACGGGATAAATATTGATTTTAAGTACATCAAAATACTCACGTATTCGTCCAAAGCACGAAGAACGAGCTTAACTGAGTCGGAGATACCACGTTCTCCCGAATACTGACGATTGCTAACGATCGATGGAATTATTGATCTTGATCGATCGAACAGAGAGGCGAACGAGTGCAGCAGAAAAGCAAGAAACGCCAGAGACGCTAGTACACTTACCGTATCGATTGCGCTGTAACAATTTTTATTTTTTTTTTCTTCATTTTATCTCGAATCATTCGACGGGTCAATTTTTTATCTTCAATTAATAATTTTTTGGTGAACAGGGTCAGTAAAACAAGAGAGAGACTCGTGGCTATCACATAGTAATCAGGTTTTCAACCGATTCGTGGTTTAAATAGGCGAATAGTCTCGAACTCACGGGTACAACGCCGGGGCCATGTGTCCGGCCCCGTAACCACCGTAATAGCTCCGGGATTCGATGCCAGTTTCGCCCTTATTTCGATACATCGATGTGGGACGACCGATAGATTGCCCACTCTTTTCATCGCTTCGTAACATTCCGACGTAATGACAAATCGGAGAATTTCGGCACAACGAAGAATCGTGAAACGCGCTCTTGATAATTGCGTAAAAGTCGGTTGGATCGTTTCGGATAGAGCCCTTAGCAAGAACGACGCACAAAGCAGCGACGAATATATTGAACAATTCCATTTTTCTGTGAGTAATAGCAAACAAAACATTATTTTCACCACATAGTTCAGAGGATCAAGTCCTGGAAAAGAAAAGAATATTTTTGCAGATTTTTTCATTCGATAGTTCATCTCAAATACGAATGTGTATGCATAAAAATGAAAATTTAAACACTTTAAGGTGCGATAATATTTTTTGTATTTTTCAAGACTTACTCATACAATCGGGGTGAGCAATTTTTTCTTTCAATTCCCACCGATATAACAAAAAAAAGCGATCAATCACCACCAAATTTCGAGTCTTAAAATTCGTGGAAGTCTCATCTTGGCGAAATCGCGTTAGAATTGGAAGTGAAGTCACAACAACCTTGTTTCATCACTTTTTCACTGTTTATATATCCACTTGGTGGAGAGGAAAAAAAAAAGCTGGTTCATTGTCTCAGAGTCGCTCGACTTGGTCGTTACGATGATCCGGATGCATCATCCGTAACGGAGAGCGAAATGACGGTGACACGCGATGATCGTCCACGGCGGACGGACCCGGTAATTGCGAGCCTGATAAATTATTCTCAGTCATTCGTTAGAAACAAACGGAACGACTTCCGCTTGTTGTTATTCTCAATTCAATCTTTTTATCCGCGCTATTCTAGAAACAGGAGAATGCAATTGTAACGGGTCTTACGAAGGTACGATCTAAGCTGATTTATTTTCAATTGGATGCTCTTAGATGCAGCATATTCTTGACAGCGAGGCGATACTTGTTCAAAGAGTGATCGTCCTCGCCGTTGTTAATGAGATCGGATACAGCGATTTTGTACTCGGTCACGTGAGGTATCGTCTCGTAATCGAGATCTTCCGGGGGAGGATTTGGCCACGAGTGCGTGCTCACTAGTGTTTTCCGACTCTTGTGCTTATCCCAATCGTAATACTCCATATCTGCGAGTGTTTTCTCTGCTTCCCATGGCTCCGTTCGCTGTAACGATCGACGAATTTCATTATTTTTTTTAAATCTCTACTTTGGATCATACGAATTTTGATATCAAGAATCATAACAAAAACGCTTTTTTATTCGACCTTGAACCAATGATCACATTCAGAGGGTAATGAAAAATAAAAAAAAAAAAACACGTTGTTGCATTCTAATGATTCAGATTTCAGTGTTACTACCAATGAAATAACAAAGAGATGATTATTAAATGACACGATGTACCAAAGATTCGTTGTAGACAGCGGTGAGAAGATACTCGGCGTAATCCAAATTCTGTTTTCTCATAGGACATCTGTCGGCTGTGATGGTAATAAGGTCCGTGGTGGGATTGTATCGGTCGCCGACCAGCCTCAGTAGTTTATCCTTTGCACGAGAATCGAGCGACAGAGACGACAGCTTGACTCTTGTACTGACGATTCGTGCGAGAGGATCTCTGATACTTGGGCCGGCATAGCAATAGTCGCTTGTTATTACTTCGAGAGGAAAGTGCTTGACACGTTTTTCCTCGGTGTCCAGGCCAACGGGCCACGATGTACAAAATTGTTTCAGCGCCTCGCAATGTCTCGCAATAGCGGGTGGGGTCAAATGCAGAAAATTTGGTATTTTCATGAGTTCGGCATTGCCAAATTTGCCAGGCGGTGCTTCTCTCTTTTTGGGATAACCCTGTCGAATGGGCAAAGGGACTGTCGCGGGATGAAAGGTACGAGGCCCTGGCCAGACCGACGGCCAATCCTGATCCGTTGCCATTTGGTTAGTTCGCGGAGGTGGCACGTATTGTTTCCTCTTTTGGAACTGCTTGCTCGTCGTTCTTTTCGGGATGAGCTCAAGAACACGAAACTCGCCTAGTAAAATAAAAAAGTAAAAAAAAAAAAACATGAATAAGAGTATTGGTAACATTTGAATTGAAATGCAACAAAAAGACGATTAACGTTTTCTAAAATGAATTTATCTGAAGTTGAAAGAAAGTATCTTCCTTTATTTTTCAGTATCATTAAAATATATGAAAAAGAATTTTTGTTGCATCTTAACGAGTGTAAACTTCGGCGTGATGGAAAATGTTGAAAAAAGTGGAACGCTGAGGTTAGGAACAGCTACGAAAATACGAACCGATTACTTTGGTGTCTGCTTGCGGAGCTGTCGCATATCCTGCTGATGCATTCGATATTCTAGATATTGCCGAGACGACATTTTTTTCTCCCAACCGTATTAACACTGACATTTTCTACAATTGATTCAATAATAATGACGAGCCGACGAGTTTTAGGAGTTACCAAACACCGGGAGAACGGAGCGGTTCTATTCCGAATTCCGAGCGTTCCAAAAATTCACGTTTCAATTCATTCTCAATGCATCCTACATGCATGGAATCGGTGGAAGTGACATCGTGGTTGCGCAATATGATTGCCAGTTTTTGGGATCGTCCACTTTTATGAATTTTCTTTTTCATTAATAGGAATTAATTTTTTTTACTTAACAGGTTTAACTGTTTCAACGTATCTTTGTAACCTGGATATCGGGCATAGGTTCTGGGCACTTTAAAAGTTCCGGTGCAGACTTTTCTGGGTACGAATCTTTCTAGATTCAAAAAAACTGAATGAAATTCGATTGACGTTCTTTTTTTTGCTACCAGCATTTTCATGGGTTGAGAAAACGAAAGAATAAAACGTTGTTGAATTTTTATAAAATATTACTGAACGAATATTTATACGGTGCACGAAAATGTGATCGCTAAATATTGGCGAATGAATGTCCCTAGCTTGTTTGGTTTGTTTACATTCGTGGAGCCTCGACGGCCTCGACTCTGTGTTTACGTTACGCGCTCTCGCGCTTGGCCTGCTAAGCCGTTCCGTAGCGGGGCCGGTGGGGAGAGCTCACGCCGGGGCGACTGGAAGGGGCAGGCCCGAGAACTGGATCATGCGCGGGGCAAGGAGGGAGCGAGCGAGAGACTCGCGTTCATTCAGTCGCCCGCGGGCCGCGGGGCGGGGCGGCAAGTAGCGCGCGCGGAGAGAGTTGCATTAGCATCGGTCGGCTAGTGCAATACCGCGCATTATCGTTCGTTGATTGCAACGAAATTTATAAAACAGAGTGCGGGATAAGAATGACTAAAATCTTTATATAAAATACTTTAAACGGTCTGAATTGTCGTTAAACCAAATAAAAATACAACGATGGATAATAAAAAAACGGAAAATCGTGATAAAATTTTTTATTATTAAAACCATCCAAAATCTATAATTTTTTATCGCAATTTCCGTTAATTAGAGCTTGAAAATGTGCGCGATTTTTTTAAAATAAAAAATGCGCGAAAATAAGAGCTTAAAAATATG
Source organism: Campoplex capitator (assembly GCA_037576405.1). Lineage (NCBI taxonomy): Eukaryota > Metazoa > Arthropoda > Insecta > Hymenoptera > Ichneumonidae > Campoplex > Campoplex capitator. The sequence goes on from JARBWI010000021.1 coordinate 3,665,780, forward strand.
CGCGATTTCTCGAAAACGAACCATGCACGAAAACGCTATGAAAAGAATATTACCCTAACTATTTTCGACGCGCTATTTTAGAGCGTTGACATGCGTGTCAATTGGTCGTTTTTGAACGCTGTTTTAGCGAGTTGCCACACTGGCTCGATCAGCATTGCAGCGCATCAACATGCTGGAACAGCGCATCAACGCGGACATTCGACCCATCGCAGATAGCGCATCGACATGCTGGAACAGCGCATCAACGCGGACATTCGACCCACCGCAGATAGCGCATCGACATGCTGGAACAGCGCATCAACGCGGACATTCGACCCACTGCATATAGCGCGTTAACGTGCTGGAACAGCGCATCAACGCGGTGATTCGACTTACTGCATATAGAGCGTTAACATGCTGGAACAGTGTATCGACGCGGTGATACGACCCACTGCATATAGCGCGTTAACACGCTGGAACAGCGCATCAACGCGGACATTCGACCCACTGAATATAGCGCGTTAACGTGCTGGAACAGCGCATCAACGCGGTGATTCGACTTACTGCATATAGAGCGTTAACATGCTGGAACAGTGTATCGACGCGGTGATACGACCCATTGCATATAGCGCGTTAACACGCTGGAACAGCGCATCAACGCGGACATTCGACCCACTGCATATAGCGCGTTAACGTGCTGGAACAGCGCATCAACGCGGTGATTCAACTTACTGCATATAGAGCGTTAACATGCTGGAACAGTGTATCGATGCGGTGATACGACCCATTGCATATAGCGCGTTAACGTGCTGAAACAGTGTATCAACGCGGTGTTAGGACCCACTGCATATAGCGAGATAACGTTCTCGAATAGCGCATCAACGCGGTGATTCAACCCACCGCATGTAGTGCGTTAACGTGCTGGAACAGTGTATCAATGCGGCGATTCGACCCACTGCATGCAGCGCGTCAACGTGCTGGAACAATGTATCGACGCGGTGATTCGACTCACTGCATTAGCGCTCGAATGTGCTTGCACACATGCAGCTCGCAAGTGAAATTCACAAATGATTACAATGAAAATAAAATTAGGAATGGTTGTGATGGGCTGGGATCGAATCCAAAAGCGTTTACACTTTTTTTACGCTCTTGGAATTCGCGACAGGGAATGTTGGATCTTTGCAAAATGTTTTTTTAGCGTTACAACGTCATACATCTAAATATGTCGATTATATCGCGGGTCATACGAAAATTTTTAAAACATTCACATACACAAAAACACAAAAACACACACAAAATCACACACAAAACACACACAAAACACACAAAACAACAAAAGCATATACAACTCTACAATGTTACTGATTACATAAAAGATATTTACGCAACGTTGTCAAATTCATTCCAGTATCGTCTTTATTTCGTTAATTGGCGAGCGGATAGAAAATGACTTGAAACATGTATTTTTAATTGCGCAACCCTCGAAAACTAAGTTCATTTTCGATCCCTTCACCAGATTTGCCTGTTTACAATGATTATTCAGTTTCCAATGGTTCAGTTGTGGTGTATTAATTTTTTCTTTTATAACTTACATGTTTCGCAATGTTCGTAAATCAATTAGAACAAAGCTTAAGAAAGAATAACTTCCATCGAAGTTATTCTTTCTCATTCTTATACAAATTATATTCTTATAAGTTTTGGTACATTCTATTTGAATGTAACGATATTGTAATTGCAATGATTCATTTTTCCGACTTAAATTATGTTTTAACGCTATATATGTTATAGTATAACATTATTTTTGGGTAACGCGTTATAATATGTAAAACGCGCAGCTTAATTTTTTTCATATTGGTTCAAAACTTTCATTTCTTCAAATTTATGACGCTTGTGATCCTCAAAACTATTGTAATCAATGGGAAACAAAACAATTAGTATACCAACAATAATCGTTTTACCGTCGTACGATAACTCATTGCTTACTGATATTCGAATTTGATATATTCAACGCTGTTAATATTAGTCCGTTTCCCAAATATTGGTCATTTTAATGGCATATTCGACATTCGTTGGCTTCATTATGATGGCCGGAGCGATGATTTCATCTTCGAGCACGAAACCGATATGACTTGTTAAATATACCGCTCGAATGTGTCGGGCTTGTCCCAAAGCATCGATATTATCGTAATATTGAATAAAAGCTCCATTTATTCTTTGTTCACCGTCATCTACGAAGCTAACGATTGACAATATTTCAGCAAAATATTTAGTATTCGTGTAAATTATATTGTTGCGACTCTTTGTCTCACAGCGCTCAGCGCCTCGACTACTGTATAAATTTCCTTTGATCACAGCTTTTTTATAAACATTCATTCTGTGCCTGCATGTTATTCCTTCCTGCCTAAAATTCTCACGCTGCAATTCGTCTGGTTCCTTCGAAACCGGCGCACCTATTCCTTCGAAATTGGCAATTTCATGGCCGATTTGGTTATTTCGAAATGGTGGTTGTTTTCCTGTATTAAAAATATCTACAATTTTTCGTTTTGTTTCTTGTAAAACCGCTGGATCGTGGATAACGCATCGTACAAAGTCGTTTAAAACATATTTATTCATTATTTGAAGTTGCCTACCGTTTGGACTGTGCAAGGACTCTATAATTTTCTTATTGAAGCCTTCGTAAATAAAAGCTGTATTTGCCCACATCGGACCCCAATGCCCTATCGTCTTTGTCATATGCCGGGTGATGTGAAAGTTGTACTTCATATTTTCGGGTCCAAATAACCTTTCATACTCGTTTACGAATTGTTCTATCAATATATGGGCTCTGTTTAGATCATCTACGCTAATCGAGTCACCGTTAAAGATGTGAAGCGCTTCTGACAGTTTACAAAAAATTGACAAATATTCTTCTTTCAACAAGTCCGTCAGGCACGGTATGGCATAATAAAGAATCCAATTTCGCCACTCGGAGGCTTTCCATTTTAGATATGAATTTATTGATCTTGGTTTTCTTGCGATTCGACTGGGTGTCCGTATTTTCAGTAATCGTTCGTCTATCAGATTACGGTTTGCTGGACTACCAATATACCACGGACACGTTGCGGGACTATCTAAAATCAATTGCATTAGCGTTTTGACAATACCGAGAAAAGCGTTGTGCATTCCGTCCACGACCATGCTTTTTCGAAGATCGAACGAAGGCAGAGATTTTAAAATTGTATTACCCTTTATACCCCATAATGGAACACCGGTTCTCGTGGCTTTATCCATCTGAACGCGCATTTCTCGATCCCGACGGTCTCTGAAATCTCTAACTGGATGTACCCTTTTTATTTTTCGTGGATCTACTCTAGAGCCTTGTGCGTAACAAAATGTGCATCCAAACAAGCCATTGAAACTCTTCATGTTCAAGAGTTCGTATCTAGCTACCGAATCTACCACACAAGTAGTCGTTACGAATCTGCTACGTACCCTTGTTACGCCATCTGCTCTCCAAATTAAACCGTTATAATATAAAAATCGTAATTCATTGACAATCGGTGATATGTATGCATTTAAATCGGGACGGCCATCATCAACATAAATTCCAGCTAATATCATGTACCGTTTTCGCAAATGTGGGGGGAATTCATTGATCGTTAATAATACGGGCCAGGCACTCTGCGACGACGATTTACCAACTTGACAACCATCTGTATTAATTGTAAATGAGTAATTGTATTGCGAAGATAAAAAATTACCGGGATTCTGCAATCTTTTATACAAAATTCCATCGTATATATCTTCAATGTTATTAATGTATCTTTTCTTCCTATCGTAGCGGTATCTCAAATGTCGAATAATATTAGGAATTGCTAAAATTCGTTTCAACTGATCCGTCAAGTTTAAATTGATGGAGAACGAAGTATTTTTCAACGGTTTGTGAGGACCTGACATTTCGCAAGCGCATACCCTTCCCGGTCGTTTTCCATTACCTATAACCTCACGACACAGCTTACAATATATTGTTCGTGTTTGGAATTTTTGTTCATCTCGCCCTAATCGTTTCCACAATTTTGCTCTCGTCGTTGGAATGTTGCATTGGTTTAGCATAAACTCGATTACACCGAATATTGATAATAGTGCTGTGAAAGACAATTTAAAGCGCAGCGCTACCGCTATTAATAACGTTATGATAGCTCCTTCCCTTATATTTGGTCTCGCTGTAACAACGTTGCCTGGCTCGATATTGAATACATGATCATCACCATCGTCGTCGTCGTCGTCGCCGCCGTTGTCGTCGTCGCCGTCGTCGTCGTCGTCATCGCCGCCGTCACCACCGCCACCGCCACCGCCGCCGTCGTCGTCGTCGTCACCGTTGTTACCATCGTCGTCGTCGTCGTCGTCGTCGTCGTGGTAGTCACTGCCTTTATCGTTGCTGTCGCTGCTGCTGTCACCTACACCATCGTTGTCTTCTTCATTATCGCTGTTGACATAATCGTCGGTAGCGAAGACATTTTCATCATTATGATCGCTGAAATCCGATTCGTTCCCGTTCGTATGTATTTCACCCGAATCGCCGCGATCGCTATCGTCTTCATCTTCGATGTAATCTATAGGATCCTCCAATGGATCGAATTCGCTTGATGCTCTTTCTTCGTCACTTTCAAATGGATTTGCACCTCCAACGGTAAGTATTTCAACGTTCTTATCGCCCTCGTCGTCAACATTTGTATGACATCCCACAGCGATGCTTTCATCTTCTGTATTTTTGCCATCGTCGGTGCTTTCTACATTGATCTGCAATTGTACGATCTCCATGGGATTTGGCGTGTTCGTTTCATGTTCGTTGTCATTATCGGTTCGTTTCTCGTTCAATTGCAAAGAGGACGTCCCTTCGCCTAATGGATTTCTCGTCGATGTACCCGTACTCCCCGGTGTCTGCAAATCGATAATTTTATGATAGTTCGTTTGTATAGAATCATTACATAGTTTATTCAATAATTTTTTCAACTTTCACTTCGTTTTTTTACAATCATCACATAGTTATTTCAACAATTTTTTCAACTTCCGTTTTTTTTCTTACCGTTGTTAATTCGTAGCCGTGCATTTCATTTTCCGTCGGAAATCTCTCGTGTACGTTGTGGAATTCTGTGACGTATTCCAATTCTTTTTTTTCAACAGTTCTTCTCCGTTTAAACTTGGTTTTTTCCATTTTCGAATTGAACCTTTTTTTCTGTGCGTTACTTTTCCGCTCTTTTCGACAATTCTTCTACAATCGTCTTTTCTCTTCGAGTTGTTTCTGAAAAGTAACTAACATGCAACTTCGACATTACTTTTGATAATTTTATATCATCCATGCGTCAACATTAAATATCGATCTTTATTGGTTACATTTTCACAATGCACACATAAGGGTTTCATTGCTCCTTTACATTCGGGATATCTCTTGTGAAGTATTCTTTGTCAAGAAATAAAATACTACGATTATCATTGTTTTATTTATTCATTCAGGTGCATATGACTCAGGCAAATTTAAATTTTTTATTTTCCATAATAATATTATAGCCGACACCAAAAGGACGTTTTTATCGTGACAATGATTTTATTGCTATATTTATTCGAAAAAAGTTTTACAACTCACTTTTGTTTGGACTCAAATTTTCACCGGCGGTGTTTTTATTTTTCGCGTCTCATTCGACGTTTCCGATGTTTCTCAAAATTATCCATTCCAACGTTGCGTTTTGCCCTTTTTTTGCCCATTCATCCGTGCATCGAGCTGAAAAATGTCAACATATGTAATCATTAAGGTGTTCGTCTCCGTTCCTTGCTATTTGTCGATATACCGCTTGTTGCAGTACATTCTAAACGGTTCAAAATTTTTTCATTCATTCATAAAACGATATTTTGTATTTTTCGGTACATTTCTTCTTTGCTATTCTGATAGCGCATTTTTTTGCAAGCACTATTGTTTTCTACGCAACATGGAATATATCTCAAACGGCGATAATTGGCATGAAATAATAAAAAAAAATAGAAGACTAAACCGAAAACGAAAATACGAATTCGTATACGAACTGTGAAAGATTCATGAACATAAAAGTTTGCTCACGGAAATATTTGACAGAACTACGAAACAATTATGGAGAAAAATTTATCAGTATTAAAAATTCGAATACAATCACGGAAAAAAGATGGATTCAATAACGCGACGAATAGTGAGATATTTTCGAAGTTACAATGCTGATCTTTTGGAAATAAAAACAAAAAAATAGTTAGAGATGAATTAATTGCGATATAAACGGCACGACAAATCGTCGCAATTGTGATGGGAAAATAGAGTGTCAAGCAAATTTTATAGGAAGTCGTTGAATGATTAATTAGATATCATGATGTACCCGCGAAATCATAATCAAAAGAAAATATAAAATTACGTCCTGCGAAGAAAAGAGAGCGCAAAGAAAAATGCAGCTTCTCAACGATTAAATAATTATAAATATGGAAAGTAGGGAATGATATTTCACGTACGACAAGCGAACGAGGGGCATAGGATATGGGCGAGTTTATCGTCGTGCTACGCTGTCCATAAGAACGATACGCTATGTGAGAGAACGAAAAAAAATGTTGCTTCGTACACATCGGGTCAAATTCTTCCAAACGAAATATTGGCATGAATTAATAAATAAAAAAAAAGACTGCACCGAAAACAAAAATACGAAATCGTATGAGAACTGTGAAAGATCCATAGCAATAAAAGTTTGCTCGCGGAAATATTTGACAGAACTACGAGACAATTGTGGAGAAAAATTTTTCAGTATTAAAAATTCGAATACAATCACGGAAAAAAGATGGATTCAATAACCCGACGAATAGTGAGATATTTTCGAAGTTACAATGCTGATCTTTTGGAAATAAAAAAAAAAAAAGTAGTTGGAGATGAATTAATCGCGATATAAACGGCACGACAAATCGTCGCAATTGTGATGGAAAAATAGAGTGTCAAGCAAATTTTATAGAAAGTCAATGATTGATTAATTAGATATCATGATGTACCCGCGAAATCATAAACAAAAGAAATTATAAAATTACGTCCTGCGAAGAAAAGAGAGCGCAAGGAAAAATGCAGCTTCTCAATGATTAAATTATTATAAATATGGAAAGTAGGAAATGATATTTCACGTACGACAAGCGAACGAGGGGCATAAGATATGGGCGAGTTTATCGTCGTGCTACGCTGTCCATAAGAACGAGACGCTATGTGAGAGAACGAAAAAAAATGTTGCTTCGTACACATCGGGTCAAATTCTTCCAAACGAAATATTGGTATGAAATAATAAAAAAAAAAAGACTGCACCGAAAACAAAAATACGAAATCGTATGAGAACTGTGAAAGATTCATAGCCATAAAAGTTTGCTCGCGGAAATATTTGACAGAACTACGAGACAATTATGGAGAAAAAATTTTCAGTATTAAAAATTCGAATACAATCACGGAAAAAAGATGGATTTAATAACGCGAAGAATAGTGATATATTTTCGAAGTTACAAAGCTGATCTTTTGGAAATAAAAACAAAAAAATAGTTGGAGATGAATTAATCGCGATATAAACGGCACGACAAATCGTAGCGATTGTGATGGAAAAATATAATGTCGAGCAAATTTTATAGGAATTAGTTAAATGATCAATTACATATCATGATGTACCCGCGAAATCATAATTAAAAGAAAATAAAAATCACGTCCTGCGAAGAAAAGAGAGCGCAAAGAAAAATGCAGCTTCTCAACGATTAAATAATTATGAATATGGAAAGTAGGAAATGATATTTCACGTACGACAAGCGAACGAGGGGCATAGGATATGGGAGAGTTTATCTTCGTGCTACGCTGTCCATAAGAACGATACGCTATGTGAGAGAACGAAAAAAAATGTTGCTTCGTACACATCGGGTCAAATTCTTCCAAACGAAATATTGGCATGAATTAATAAAAAAAAAAAAAGACTAAACTGAAAACAAAAATACGAAATCGTATGAGAACTGTGAAAGATCCATAGCAATAAAAGTTTGCTCGCGGAAATATTTGACAGAAATACGAGACAATTATGGAGAAAAATTTTTCAGTATTAAAAATTCGAATACAATCACGGAAAAAAGATGGTTTCAATAACGCGACGAATAGTGAGATATTTTCGAAGTTACAATGCTGATCTTTTGGAAATAAAAAAAAAAAAAATAGTTGGAGATGAATTAATCGCGATATAAACGGCACGACAAATCGTCGCAATTGTGATGGAAAAATAGAGTGTCAAGCAAATTTTATAGGAAGTCGTTGAATGATTAATTAGATATCATGATGTACCCGCGAAATCATAATCAAAAGAAAATATAAAATTACGTCCTGCGAAGAAAAGAGAGCGCAAGGAAAAATGCAGCTTCTCAACGATTAAATAATTATAAATATGGAAAGTAGGAAATGATATTTCACGTACGACAAGCGAACGAGGGGCATAGGATATGGGCGAGTTTATCGTCGTGCTACGCTGTCCATAAGAACGAGACGCTATGTGAGAGAACGAAAAAAAATGTTGCTTCGTACACATCGGGTCAAATTCTTCCAAACGAAATATTGGTATGAAATAATGAAAAAAAAGACTGCACCGAAAACAAAAATACGAAATCGTATGAGAACTGTGAAAGATTCATAGCCATAAAAGTTTGCTCGCGGAAGTATTTGACAGAACTACGAGACAATTATGGAGAAAAAATTTTCAGTATTAAAAATTCGAATACAATCACGGAAAAAAGATGGATTTAATAACGCGACGAATAGTGATATATTTTCGAAGTTACAAAGCTGATCTTTTGGAAATAAAAACAAAAAAATAGTTGGAGATGAATTAATCGCGATATAAACGGCACGACAAATCGTCGCAATTGTGATGGAAAAATAGAGTGTCAAGCAAATTTTATAGGAAGTCGTTGAATGATTAATTAGATATCATGATGTACCCGCGAAATCATAATCAAAAGAAAATATAAAATTACGTCCTGCGAAGAAAAGAGAGCGCAAAGAAAAATGCAGCTTCTCAACGATTAAATAATTATAAATATGGAAAGTAGGAAATGATATTTGACGTACGACAAGCGAACGAGGGGCATAGGATATGGGCGAGTTTATCGTCGTGCTACGCTGTTCATAAGAACGATACGCTATGTGAGAGAACGAAAAAAAGTGTTGGTTCGTACACATCGGGTCAAATTCTTCCAAACGAAATATTGGCATGAAATAATAAAAAAAAAAGACTGCACCAAAAACAAAAATACGAAATCGTATGAGAACTGTGAAAAATTCATATACATAAAAGTTTGCTCGCGGAAATATTTGACAGAACTACGAAACAATTATGGAGAAAAATTTGTTAGTATTAAAAACTCGAATACAATCACGGAAAAGAGATGGATTTAATCACGTGACAAATAGTGATATATTTTCCAAGTTACAAAGCTGATCTTTTGAAAAATAAAAAAAAAAATATTTGGAGATGAATTAATCGCGATATAAACGACACGACAAATCGTAGCGATTGTGATGGAAAAATATAATGTCGAGCAAATTTTATAGGAATTAGTTAAATGATCAATTACATATCATGATGTACCCGCGAAATCATAATTAAAAGAAAATAAAAATCACGTCCTGCGAAGAAAAAAGAGCGCATAGAAAAATGCAGCTTCTCAATGTTGAATATTTATAAGTATGAAAAGTAAGAAATGATATTTCTCGCACGACAAGCGAACGAGGGGCATAGGATATGAGCGAGTTTATTGTCGTGCTACGCTGTACATAAGAACGATACGCTATGTGAGAGAAACGAAAAAAAATGTTGCTTCGTACACATCGGGTCAAATTCTTCCGAACAAAATATTGGCATGGAATAATTTAAAAAAAAGACTAAACTGAAAACGAAAATACGAAATCGTATGAGAACTGTGAAAGATCCATGTACATAAAAGTTTGCTCGCGGAAATATTTGACAGAACTATGAGACAATTATGGAGAAAAATTTTTCAGTATTAAAAATTCGAATTTAATTACTGAAAAAAATTGATTTCATAACGCCCCGAATAGTTATATATTTTCCAATTTACAAAGCTGATGTTTCGAAAATTAAAAAAAAAAAAATAGTTCGAGATGAATTATTCGCGATATAAACGACACGACGAGTCGTAGCGATTGTGACGGAAAAATATAATTTCGAGTAAATGTTGTTGAAAGTCGTTGAATAAATAATTATTTGTCATGATGTACACGCGAAATCATAATTAAAAGAAAATATACAATCACGTCCTGCGAAGAAAAGAGAGCGCAAAAAAAGAAATGTAGCTTCTCAATGTTAAATAATTATAAATATGAAAAGTAGGAAACTATATTTCTCGTACGACAAGCGAACGAGGGGCATAGGATATGGGCAAGTTTATCGTCGTGCTACGCTATACATAAGAACAATATGCTATGTAACAGAAGCGAAACAAAAAATCTTGCTTTGTACAGACCGGAACGATTAATGTAACTGTGTAAATAAGTAGGAAGCAAAATAAACTTACCGACTCAGAAGCCGATGGATCATGAAGAGAAGCGGCTAAATCATTGGGCGTCGGATTATAATCAATTGCGAAGATATGCCCACGTCCATATTCCGAAGCTGTCGACAATGGGTAGGCCGATGGAATTATTGCGCTTGGCACAGGGTGGATAGCAAATGAACCGTCCTCGGTGTTTATATTTGGATGAATCTCAGACAACGATAGCTGAAATAAACAGATACATAGTTATATAAAATACAGTTAGCGTCAACCCATCTTTTCGACGAAGAACAGAATGACAGAAAATATGAAACAGAAATGTACAGCGTGACGCAAAGTGACATGTGTATCCGTTGGCAAAAATTGTTCACAAAAATAATGCAAGCAATCAGGCAATGTGACGATGGTATGACGCCAGGTAATGAAAGTAAGTGAAGCGGTGATGCAAACCCTGCCGCACTCTTATGAAAGTGAATGCGCCGAGTATACAAGTTGAATAAACAGAAAAAGACTCACCTCATGTATAAATTCATCGCCGGGAACAGGTCGATAAGAATCCAGAAATTGATACACAATTTCAGCGGAACCCATACATCTGCGAATGTGCTCTGCGATGAGCACATCATTGCCAAGGGGTCTCGCTATGAAGTACTTCGACTTGTCCAAACAATAGTATGCAGACAACGTGGTTTGACAGAGTTTTTTATGACGATGAAACATAAGCCGCCACTCTTGATATTTTAACGTTGTGGATCCTCAGACATTCTGTTGCTATAATAATGTGATGTACGGAACTGTTATAATAAGAAAGTAGCGAAAATGAGAAAATAATTACAGCGAAGCTGAAAAATGAAAGTCGCACAAACAACCGTGTGATGAAAAAAAGGTTCAAGAGAATAAAGAAAATGAGATGTATGAAAATCACAAAAACTAACCTGAAATAAAACACGTCGATGTATCGGCGAAATGATGGATGTCGGAACGCCCGCAGCGATGAATAAGGATCAAGTAGCACTGGCGAAGAGGGAAAATTAAGCACAAAACCCGAAAAGTACATAACCTCAAACAAATGATTGAACGATTGTAAAGCAAATACGAATAAATAACGACGTAATGATGAAGAAAACGGAAAAAAAAAATTCCGACGGCGAAGTGGAAAATAAATTGTGACGCGTAATTTCGCAGGACCGCGCACGCTGAACACGAAGGTCTTACAACGTGTCAATATGTAATCACGACGATAAATATGACACGATAAATGTTTCGAAGAACTAATAATTTTGAAATCTTGACCGGCAAAACGATTAAAGTAAAAAAGTATGAAAGGATAATATAAAATAAACGAAGACTACCGCGCGTCCTAATAGGCACGAGATCGGCACAGTACACGACGCTGGTAGAGACACTGGATTTTGGCGGTGGGCGGAAACAAAGATCGCGTGAAAACTTATAACAATACGTGAGTCGTTGCGTGTACAACGAAAACCGGAAGTCAAAGTGCTATGCATGCGTTCTGATTCGCTAACCAGTATAATAGCCAGAAAATTCAAAAATGCTTTGGAATAAATACCTTTCGATAACAATAAAATGCATACGTTTGGAAAACGTCAGGTAAAACATTGAAAAAAAAATAAAAAAAATCGAATCACAACTCTTGATAAATCAAAGTCGTATATATGGATCGAAGACGTTTTGCAATAATGTAAACTTTTTTGGAACAAAGTTTCTTTTGTCAAACCGGGAAACGAGATTATAATTTTTTCCAACATATATTTATAAATGCATATATACGGAGTATGTATATCATACATAACGAGTAGGTACCGACAAAAGATTTTACATTACCTTTGACTACCAAAACATTTATCTTTTGAAAACGCATTAAAACGTATTGAATAATTGAAAACAACAAATCGAGTCAGAGAACACGGTACACATTAAAAAGGTATGAGAGGGACGACGATGCGAAAGAATATACAAAATGTTGTGTTAACAAATATATAAAGAAACATATTGGTATACTGTAGAAAAGTGAAATACCAACGTTACGTCTAAAGCTCTTTCGTTCTTATCCCTCGCTTTTTCATTTTGGCTACTTATTCGTTCACGCCCCCTCTAGCAGCACATGTATACATATATATCGCAACGTATGGACCGCTGACACAGTGACGATCAGCGTGGTTTTGAGCGGGCAAACGGGTATATACACATGCGCACGTGCGGTCGACAATGTCAGTGTCTCGATGTAAGATAGATATATATATATATATATTCAGCGAACTTGTTAGGATTATATCTTAATATGTGATTATCGCGTCCTGTTTGTTACCCAAATTGATAGAAAAGAAATTGGTGAAATTTTCGGGTGTGCATCAGAAAGAAAATGAGTAAAAAAAGGATTCAACGTGTTTCTCGTGAATTTAAAAATAATAAAATTGTGTAGAGCGAACGACGATAAAAAAATGAGGTAATCTATGAATAAAAAGTGCGGTTATGTATAAAATCGAAACATAGGAATTATCAGTTGAGAATTCTGAAAAATTTACCGCGGACCTTGTAGATATTATCGAAAGTTATCGAACGAAAACAGAAAGTTTACACGTGTGAAAATCAACTACCGTACAATAACGTTAAATTATTGGGGGATACCTTTAAACAACAAAAAAAACAACTAAGAAAAACGCAATCGAACATAAGAAAAGTAATTGAGGAAAGAAACAGAACAGTTGTTGTGACACGTGATAGTGTCGAACGCAGCGAACCATACAAAACCATAGTGAATAGTATTTGTCTGTGCATTATCAGCTGTGTAGAAAAAAAAAAATAGCGAGAGCTTTAAAGCAAGAACCCTCCGACTCTCTAAACGCGCCTTAATTGTTACACGGCAGTTTATAAAATATGCAGAACAATTATAACGAAGAACAATTATATAAACTTACGTAACGATCACTTTTAGGAAGGAGACATATTTTAAATAATTGTCGTAAAAATACCGTCATGGATTGTCAAAAATTATTTGCTATTATGAAATATTCCAAGAATAGTAAATTCAAATAAAGTGGCGGTGCGCGTACGATATATATTGCGTTCGTAAAAAAAATTGTCCACGTGCGCGCGCGCGACTGCTGCGCCACTGCGCGCGACCTAGCCTCAACCTGATAATAACTGCTTTTTCGGCGGGCACTGTTCTTTACGACCATCTCAATGAGATACGCACCGTCGCGTACCGTCGTGCACGTTTTGCAAATATATAAAAGTCGCGAATAATTTTATTAAATCATTACCGGATTATAAAAAATAGCGAAAATAAGAATAGCAACTGAGAAAACTTTCGAAATAAAAGAATAGAATTCATTGAAGCGTCGAGGAAATAATATTAAAACGATGAGTGTTGACGGCGGTGAACAAAAAGTGACGGCGAGCCGTGTACAGGAAAAAAATTCCAAGACGGGCAACGACGACGAGAACGAAAAAGATAACGAACATCATGTGGAAATAAAATATTGTACGGTCCAAATCGAAAGTAGCCGAGAAAAAAGAACTGTTCCGGTCGAACATATATTTTATACGAAGGGATAATGCGACGAAAAGTGTATTGGCCAGTTCATAAAAGATCATGTGCGAAATCCTAACCACACGGAAACGCTTCGTATACGAGTACGCAGAGTTCGCGAGGACGCAATGGACAACGAAATTGATGACAATGGACACGAGGCTGGTGGAACGCGAAAAAAAGTCGCCATAATTGCATAGGGACGTAAGTACAAGATGTGATGTATATAGTATGTGAGGAAACAAGTAGCATTTATTAAGTTCATTTTGGGCAATCAAAATTATATGTTTGAACTGTAGGAACATTGGAAAAGTGTGTACAGCGACAGAAAAACAGGATGCTTGGACGTGGAAAAAGGATAGGAAAGAAGAAGAACTGGGCAGGTTCTCCTCTGGCAAGGAAAAGTTCGTTATTATTGCGTAGAAAACGAGGAAAGAGAGGTGTTAAAAAAACTGCGAAGCCAGCAATAACAGAAAAAAAAGAAATTATCAAAAAAAAGGTAAGTTTCATGAAAACATGTAAAAACGACGTCTTGTGTGTAGTATATATTAAAAGAAAAAGGGACCGACAATTGAATGGAAAGCAAATACTACTCGTTACGTTAATACTTTTGTTGACAGTGCTACACGTGTAGTACAGATAAGTCACCCAAAAATGTTTCATGAATATAAAGCGGTAGGATGAAATTTTGTGCAAGAATAATTATTAGCAAAACGCGATGGCAATAAAAAAAAAAGTAAAACCTACGTTCGCAAGCTATAAATTTGTCAGTTGAATTCGTAAAGAAATTAAGATCATTCTTAATCGCAGAGAGGTAGTGAACATAATTTGTACGACAAGCGATGTAGAAACGTAGCATTTCCCAACACCGCAGCAAAGTCGACGAGCGAAACACAATTGCCAAATAAATGCAAGACTTATTATTAAAGTAATTGTAAAATAATCATTTTTTAAATCAGTGCGTGCTCACACAGTGCCAAGTGACTCATATTTACAAATAATCACAGCTATTGAATTTATAAGAATGGTGTAAATGTGACATTGTACTTTTAAAGTAAGTGCGACGCTAGAATTATAAATTGTTGAAAGCCAGAATGATATAACGCCAACCATTCGCCAAGGAGGACAACTGTTTGTGAGTGCAGGCCTTTTCGAAAAGCAATTGCAAGTAATGTTCATGATGACAGACGAAGAGGGAAATTATAATGCAAAGTCAGAAAATGATAACGAAAGATTTTTAAAATATTGCAAACTCGTGAAAACAATGTGGAAATAGTAATTTAAAAAGTTCAATTGTCGCAATAAATGGTTTTCTAGCAAATTCAATGACAAAAATAGATGATATTACGGCAATTAACATGTATATCGATGATGCAATGAATATATGATAATGATGAAATGAATATTCGAATAGTTGATATAAGGAAAGCTGTATTAAAATTTTGTCGACAGATTTAAATTTCAATAATTAAAAAAATTCCAAACGGAAAAGAAACGGTAGAAAATTGTCGAAACTTCCGCACGGAAATAAAACTTGTAGCATTAGGCAAGTTTGCGTTGGAAAACAGTCATGGTGGTCGACAAAAAATAAATAGCGATAGTGCTCGATTCCCTGAACGTATATCCAGTTAAAAATGTGCTCTGGAAAGAAAATAAAACGAAAAGCGAAATAGGAAACTTGGAAAGAATGCAGTTAATTCAAGAGATGCATTAGTACGAAAAAAATGAATGTTATTTTATTATAAACTCACGAAGCAAGAAAAGTAGTTGGTGGTAAAGCATAAAAATACGTACGGCAAAATGTAATGACGCGGAGACGACGCTTTTTGGAATGTGACGACGCGGCCGTCATTATTGATGAACGGAGTAAGTCCAAAGAGGCTCGTAGGTCAGAAACAAGGCGAAAAACATAAATAATTAGAACTTTTATACGATAAAAAAAAATATCCGTGACAGAGAAATGTTAAGAACGTTTATTTCATGACGAATGTATACTAATAACGGGAAAACGACACACCGAGCACAATTTTTTTTTGACACGAACATATTGTGACATGCACGCTGATCAGTGCTCGAGACGAAACTGAGCGAGCCTCGTTGTAATCGACTATGAACGGAAATGGTGGAGGGCAACGAAGGTCCGTTGAACGATACTTCCACCCCGACTCGTGCCTGCATTCACAACGTTTTAAGCTTTCATGCCTTACAACGTGGCGTAAACGTAGCCTCAAAAACATATAGCAGCATAAGTAAATGTAGCCGAACAGCGTGAATGCTAAGTTTAAAATATAAAAATTATTTACGGAGAGACAATAATGAAAACGGCGCTGTACCAACCAAATTCTCTTCAAAAAGTCGTTAAAGAGCATGTGAATAACCCCCCATCCTGATATTATAACTTTGCAACGATATAATCGAGCTCTTCATTCCCAAATAGAAAAGGAATAATAAACAAATGTATCCCGTAAACGTTGTAATGATCAAAAATATTGCGAACCCAATAATAATGTTTTGTAATGTTATTGTTGCAGAAGGAGGAGGGAAAAGGAGTCGAAAGCGTTGCTAAAGCAGTAATGTCGAATATAATTGATGCGGCAAAGAATGAAACGGTAACTTTGTGATGCACTTCAACAAGAAATAAAAAGTATAAAAATTACTGCAGAAAGAAATAAATGTAACAATCTTTTACATGTACGTAGGAAGAAAAAAACATCCCCAAGGACATTCAGAAACCTAAAAAAAAAGGTAATAAAAAAAATGTGAAATTATTGTATATCATCATTATTATATATTATTATATACGCAAAAATAAACGTTATCCCGATATGTGTACAGGCTGAACAAAAAGCAGTGATTGAAAGAAGCAAAGGGCAGAATGTCAAAAAGAAACGTGAAATTCCCGAAGAAAATTTTTGGAAAAAGTTAGACGGGAGTGAAAATGCATCGTGGAAAAAAAACCGATTTTGGGCCGGACCCTAACGATGAAGAATATTCGAAAAAGGTAAGGATAAAGAATAGTATCAGAACAGGATGTTTGATACATGAGTGAGAATGTATATTAAATAATTCAATGTAAACGAAACGTTCGCAGCAGGAGACGAGAAACTCCTAGGTTAAAGATTTAGCGCAAGAGAAGGAATTGGAACTGTGGGATAACATTAATAATGAATTGGATGACAACAAAGCCGGTCCAACGGAAACGAACGAAGTGAAACTGTCGACGGAGACCGACGTTCAAGATGATGAAGAGAGCACTAACCACGACCGAACAAATTTCAAGATCAGCGACGAAACAATGAGCGGAAACAAGACGAACTGTTCAGCACAGATAAAGAAATCTACCTCGGAATCCAAAGCGCAGACAACAAAAGATGTGAAAAAAAGCAGGATTCAGTAATATCATTACTGGTAACTCTGAAAATGAGGCGACGAATGACAAAAATTATGAAGGAATGAGTAGCGAAACCAATGATCAAAGAGCCTTTGACACCAGTGATGAAACAAGCGAACAGAGTGAAAACAAGACAAACCGTTCGGTATAAGCCAAAAATTCGTCCTCACATTCCGAAGCGGAGATAACGCAAAATATTAAATAATCAAGATTCTCTAATATCATCACGGGTAACTCTGAAGATGAGGCGACGGAAGACAAAAACGATAAACGGATGAGTAGCGAAACCAATGACCGAAGAGACTTCAAGGCCAGTGATGAAACAAGCGGACAGAGCAGAAACAAAACGAGTCAATCGGTATAAGCCAAAAATTCGTCCTCACATTCCGAAGCAGAGATAACGAAAAATATTTAAAAAAAAAGCAAGATTCTCTGATATCATTGCTGGTGACTCGGAAGACGAGACGACGAATAGCCAAAATGATGGACAGATTAATAGCAAAATGATGAAAGGAGGGAAAATGAACCGTTCGTAACGAAACCGAGACTCGACTTCTGAATCCGAAGTAGTAATATCAAAGAAGTTGGCAAAAAGTAGCCAAATTGACAAATGCCATCGATGATGATTCGGATGACGGGACCTCGAAGGAGCCGAAAGATCGAAATAAAACAACAACAAGAGGCAAGAACGATGTGAAAAAAAGTGAAGTATATAATTTCACAGAAGAGGTGGAAACGGAACTGTCGGATCTCAATGGTAAATCAAATCGCGAGAATAAAGTCAACGACTCGGAAGAAGAATACGAAAAAAATGCAATGGTAAGTTGTTTCGGGTAACGAAGAGAATCAGTATGCAAAAAAAGTAATTAAAATACAATACAATTTTTGTACAGTACACCGTAGAATATTTAAAAATGTTGAAGATAATAAAGTAACAAGAACACTCTTAAATAAAATAATAAGGACGCATTATTTATTGTTTTCGTAGCAGGTATCGAGAAAAAAAGGAGTAAAACCGGCTAGTAAAAAACTGCCAAGGATAATGAAAACGCAGATTGTGAAATTGTCAACAAAACAAAAGAGTGGAAGGATGATAGAAACGGTAGCCTCAACATCGACCGTAAAAGACAATGTAAGTAATCCTGATGAACTGAGATTAAAGCAGGGAGATGCGAAATAACCCGGTGATATATTTGTGTAATGAATTAACAAAGGATATTTACAAACAAAAGGTTCTACAGAACGAGGACGATTCACGTGATGCGGAAGTCACGACTTCGTACTTTTGAAAAGTACTGGGCGATTATGAAAGGGAAATAGCCAAACTGAAGGAGGAAAAAGCCGAAAGTGAAAGGATTATAGCAAATCTGAGGAGAAAAATAGCCACGAATGAATTGAAGGTAAATATTTTATTGCGGCATCTCTGAATGACTACTTCAAAATATACAGTACTGGTTGTAAAAATCAATCACGTTTATACTCGAATATACTTTGTATAATTTAAAGTGGAAAAAAATAAGGAACGCTATCGGGGACGACGCTAAAAAAAGCGGAGAAGAAGCACCGGCAGAACAGTTGGTAATTGCTGAACCACCAAAAGGTGAAAAAAAAAAACATTAAACGTTTCGGACTATCATGGGATTATCATAATGTGATGAAAGGGTCGATAGCCAAAAATATGAGCTATCGAATATCTTACTTGTTGAACGCGCTTTGGCCAAACGTGGATACTAGGATGAAAATGGTCTAAAGAAAACGCAAAGACACAGAGGCTGATGCGATACTAATTCCGAACGCCACTATAAGTGCAATAATCGGTGAGTCGACAGGTTCGATATATAATAATGTCGCTAGTAATATGAAATATTTGATAATTTTGACGAATTTGTTATCTATTTACAGGATTCAGCACAGAAATGAACTCGATGAAGAAACTGAAAATGGAAGGATATCTAAAAAAACAGTAACGTCAAAAGTGCAGAGCAGATGCAATCTTCACAATCGCAAAACAATGAAGATGAGACATAAAAAAAAAGTATACTACATACAAGAAATTAAACGATAAAGCGTTAAAAAAAAAGGACGACAAATTTAAAAATCTGTAACGTTGTCTAAGTTATCGGATGGCAAAAGTACTTTTAAATATTATTACACGCGTAGACGCGTTCAATATACATATTTAATATTAGATAGCGTGGATGAAACGTTTGTACGACAGTATATGCATGTATAAGTTCATGTCTAAAAACGTGTCTTTATTTCTATGATATTTAACGAGCAGTTACTGCTTAAATCTTTTATCGTACAATGATGGCATCATTGCATCCGAATGAAAAAAATAGAAACTCCATCAATCATTCCCCGTGGCTTTCAAATGATGTTGCTTAACTCACACTTCCTTAAACAATGAAAATCAATTTTTCTACTCTATTGGGGAAACAAAAAAATTATGTCATTACATCATTAACGGAACCTGCAACTTTTCTAAAGTTTTCCAAACGAGAATGGCTATTTGTGTTTTATATGCACTTTTGTATGAAAAATAGAACGTGCTCGACAACAAAAATTTCGCGATAATTGAGAACCTCGTTATTAATTAATTAATAATAATGAATTCAATGTAATCTTATAAGAACAGACAAAACGAAGTTGAATGATGAATATTTTTCTTGTTCGTTTAAAAAATAGGTCTTGACAAAATGCTACTTTTTCATCACGAGCTTCCAGATCGCCGTGGAATTTGTACACGGTCTCTTAAATAATCGATATGAAAACATACAAAATTATTCATATTCTACAACCATTTCTGATTTCAATCATTAAGAATGGTGAAGCAACAGCGATACGATTGATGAAATTTGATGTGTATTAGCATAAAGTATTTATAACGTAATGTTAACATTTCACAACGATTAATAAGAAGCTCTCGTTGGAAAATTAACATCGACGAGTTTCATGGGGACTGAACCTCCTTAAATGTATTTTCATCGCATCGATTCATGTTTTGTGCCAACAAAAATAATTTATACGTCGATAATGCTAGACACGATTAACAGACGCAAAAACACGTTTGGTTTGAAGTTATGACTAACTGAATTGATTGATGTGAACGAAAAATTAATTTATGCGAAAAACACGAAAAAGAAAATACATGACAATCGTTTTGAAACGTGTTCCCCTTCATACATCATACTATTGGAAGAATTCGGAAAACAACGTCTCTATGCCTCATGAAAAATATATCGTTCAAGCACTTTTCAGAATGTCATGTCGTAGCTTCGTCTTGATGGTGATGGAGAAAAAACTCTGCCAAAAATCTCGCCTTCCGCGCAACCCTCGAAAACTAGTTTTTTTTATCCAATCGCCATCTCACGGACTACAATACTGATAATAAAAAAAGATTGCCTTTGCTGATCAATTCATAATTTTAGCTCGTCCGCGTTTATCAAGTTGGATTGTAGTATATAACTACTAATACTTTTTAAGTTCTTCGAATCGTATGATTCGTATGAATCGTATGAACACGCTTTCATTTGAATCGAATGATCACATTCATAACGACTAGAACGGCAACGGCTTCGATCGAATGTATGGAATGAAGGAGAGATAAGTCATCATACTGTTTTTTTCCGTAATTATTAAGAATTGTGGATGTATGTATGGTATATGATTGGATATGTAAAAAAAAAATTCGACCATCGTATCGACCCCTTCAAAAGTTCCAAGAGCGTTAAAATACATGTAAACGCTCTTGAATTCGACGAACCTTCCTCGCCATTCCCTGCTTCAATTTATTTATTCCTTCACACATGCATACAAAAACACAGCTCACATAACAACGATTGAACGCTGACGCGCTATTCCAGCACGTCAACGCGCTGCTGAAGTGGATCGAATCACCGCGTTGATGCGCTATTCGAGCACGTCAACGCGCTGATGCGGTTGATCGAATCACCACGTTGATGCGCTATTCCAGCACGTCAACGCGCTGCTGAAGTCGATCGAATCACCACGTTGATGCGCTATTCCAGCACATCAACGTGCTACTGCGATGGGTCGTATCTCCACGTTGACGCGCTATTCCAGCACGTCAACGTGCTACTACGGTGGATTGGATCTCAGCGTTGATACGCTATTCTAGCACGTCGACGTGTTACTGCGGTGGATTGATTCTCTGTGTTGATGCGCTATTACAGCACGTTAACGCGCTAGCTACAAATCCTATCAATTATCAATAAGATGTTAACACGCTGTTCGAACGTGTTCAACACTATGCAATTCCACAGAATGTTGACGCGATAATCCAGCGTTCAAAAACGACCATTTGACGCGGTAGTCCAGCGTAGCGGAAATAGTCAGGGTAGGGTCGTAAAACACAATTCGCTCGTTTGTCAATCGTAATGAATTTTCAATTATTTCTCTTTCGTCAACGAGTTTTCTTCTGGCAACGTGATAAGCGATAAGCCGGTAGGGAAGCCTCTTATGCTCACGATATTATTTTTCGTGCTCAATTAGAGAACGAATTACTTTGAATATTTGATCGAATCACGACAAATGGCAGCGTGAGCAAGGGTTTTGAGTGACAGACAATCTAGTGACGGCTGTGTTATAGTTTCGAAAATCGTGTGTATGCTCGCACGCACGCGTGTTCGCAAGCGGAGCTAAGTTGCAACCATACATGCGAGTCGAGCAACGCAACGCAAAGCACCAAACGCACGCAGGCCGTAAAGCCATGGGATTGTCGGCAAGAATGACGGAACGAAAGCTATAAATCTACTCTGTAGTTTGCTGTTTCCGAACGCGATACAGTTTCTGTATCGCATATCGAAGTCGCGCAGGCAAGCAGGTCCATGCATATAACCCGGATGCTGCAAACGGTGCAACGCAACGCAATGCACGCAAGGCTTGTATAACCGCAGCTATTGTACAGCATTGCGAATAGTTTTTACTATCGCAATTGCTATAGTACAATAGAATGCAAGCGCCCGTGCACGCGTGCACCCACGTGAGCACGCACGATTTTCCATGAAACTATGGCACAAGTTGCCATTACACTGCTTCCTGTCACTCGTCGTCAACCTTATTCGGTTGCTAAAAGACAATTTATTGACACAAGAGAAAAACATTTTTTGAGTTAGCGGGACAAAAAAACATTGAATGGATTTTTTAATTTCGTGCATGAGTTCGTTGACGCGAAAATTAAAAAAAATTTGACGTCTTGATCACGCGTTTACTATCTCGGAAGTGTAAAAAGTTAATATTGGTGTTGTGTGAATTAGTGCATTTGAATTTTGAATTACGATGAACTATCGTTTTTAACGTTGGAAAAACGACGCTGCTGCTGCTCGTCTGAATTCAAAATCATGCAGGATCTGGGAAAAATCGAGTGAAAATTAATCAACTGCAATGAGTGTCCTGCAACGCGGAAGTGGATATTAACTGTGCGGACTATTTCGGAATTGCGGACTTTTCGGTTTTGCCAGCAAAGGTAGGTTCGTTATTGAGGAGGGGAACAAAAGACATCGACGAGTGAGTACATAATTCCATCATTTTTATTGGTTTCATTTCTGTGGATAGCAATTTTCAGTATCAAACTGTTGGGCTTTCTTCGATTTTAACTATTATTTTTGAAAGAATTCGATTTCCATTTCAATCGTTAATCTTTGAAGGATAAAATGTTTTTTCTCTTACTGACCGTGGATTGATTGATGAAATAAGGAATGAATACTGTATTTTTTTGTCTTATCGTTTTTAGCATTTCAAAACCTTCAAGATTAATGTATTTCTAACCAGTTGCGACCCGTATGGTACACACCAGTTTCCTTGACTGGTTCGGAAAAACTTGTGCAAAATTTGTTTTTTCTTTTTCATAAAAATATGCGTCTTACAAACATTTTTATTGTAATATTCATGTTCTACAAATGATTTCGCATTGATTTACGTACAATTAGACTCATTTGGTTTAAAAAAGTAGAATGGGCGGGCTAACTTGACGCTAATTTTTATTTT
The DNA here is from genome assembly GCA_037576405.1 of Campoplex capitator. Taxonomy (NCBI): domain Eukaryota; kingdom Metazoa; phylum Arthropoda; class Insecta; order Hymenoptera; family Ichneumonidae; genus Campoplex; species Campoplex capitator. The sequence goes on from JARBWI010000021.1 coordinate 3,689,275, forward strand.
TGATTTTTTCGCGATAAACTCATCTCACAAGCGTTTATTTTGTTCTCACAATACTCTACAAACGACACACAAACGATTGAAATCAGAAAACTTTTGAAAAGTTCATGTCGGGCGACCAAGTTCACGTCCATATAATTTTTGACGAAATAAATATCGAGAACACGTGAAGAGAGAACATTTTACGGTTTAAATTAGACCTGTATATAACTTAAATTGTAACATCCCCCTATCACAGCGCTATGCCGTGGCAGCGGTGAGAAAAAAAAGCTTAGACATTAAGAGGCCCACATCCCACTATCCCACATGCTGCCTATGCAATGCTACTGTCGTTTCCAGACTTGTATGTACGACCGTGTTCTCGATGCAGCCAGACGGATTGTTGTGTAGGTTGTGTCAGTTTGTGTACTACTACGCCTCGTAATCGAACACACGAGAAACACAGACGCAAGTTTATTTTTAATGGTGACGTTCAGCTGATTTTCCCATAATAATAAAGTAGGAGTGTGCAGTGATTAGTAATGGCGTCTCCACGACCGAAATCCCCTCGTCCACCAAATGCAACGAAAAAGGACGACAAGGAGGAGAGCTTTTGGGATAAAATTGGGACATTGGGACGCAAAAAAAGAATAAAAGAAGGTGCGACCGATCGACGTATAATAAACTTGCCATCTTTTTATCTTACGGAGAATTTTCCATTCAACCGAACGCGACTCAAACAATTTCCTTATAAGGCGTTGTGCAGCTACTCCAAAGTACTTCGCTGATCCTTTTTCTCGTAATAAAATACATCGATGAAATCTAAATTCATTTGCAGTTCAAGAAGTTCAGGAGGAAGGTAAATATGCCATCGATTCACCCGGATACGCGGCAAATCCGGACATGCCACCGGAGGATTATGCTCTGGATGAAAACGAAGAAAGGTCCATGATCGAGCCTCGAGCTCTGGAAGACTCCAAACTCAAGGAACTCGTATTTGTTCTTATGGAATGGATCAACGACGAATTAGCTGATCAGAGAATAATAGTCAAGGACATCGCCGAAGATCTTTATGACGGACAAGTTTTGCAGAAATTGATCGGTACATATTTCTTAGAAAAATATTTCATCTACAAAGTTTATTTACTCAAAAAGTGTTGAATCGATGTACGCTAAAATTTATGTCACAGAAAAGTTAACGGGCGACAAGTTGGATGTACCGGAAGTAACTCAATCGGAAGAAGGACAAAAACAGAAACTAGAAGTTGTATTATCAGCCGCTAATCGAATACTTGGCCGTTACCCTCCGTACAAATGGAGCGTCGAGTCTGTACACTCGAGAAACATTGTTGCAATTTTACACCTGTTGGTCGGGCTGGCTCGTCAGTTTCGAGCACCGGTCAGACTCCCTGAGAGAGTCGCCGTTCAGCTGGTCGTTGTGCGCAAAAAAGATGGTCAATTGATTCACAGAACCGTCAGAGAGGAAATCACCTCGACCTACGATGATTTGGGAATGCGCTGCGAACGCGATGCCTTTGACGTATTATTCGATCATCCACACGACAAACTTAGCGTCGTAAAAAAAGTAAGCAAGACATTTCTATTTCATAACACTAGCTCAGAGTCTACAAATCCTTTTTGTTCAATGCGTGTTTCGTAATTTATTTGAACCGAGTCCATTGTTCCCAGTCACTCGTATCTTTCGTCAACAAACATCTGAGCAAAGTTCATCTCGAAGTTACCGATCTGGATAATCAATTTCATGATGGCGTTTTTCTCACGTTGCTTCTCGGACTGCTCGAGGGTTTCTTCGTTCCTCTCGGCAATTTTCATCTGACCCCCAAAAGCCACGATCAAAAAGTCCACAACGTCTCTTTGGCCTTCGACCTCATGCAGGATGTCGGACTCCCAAAACCGAAAGCTCGTCCCGAAGGTAAAACTAAACTTTGAGTGAGGTTTGCTCTCTCACTCTCTCTCTCTCTCTCTCTCTCTCTCTCTCTCTATCGGTTAATTTTCTCGAGTACGATCGTCGCTTTGTTTTTATTGCAGATATCGTTAATTTGGATCTCAAATCTACGCTCCGCGTTCTTTATAATCTCTTCACGAAATACAAGGGTGTAAACTGAGTAATTCATTTGCAAGAAGGAGCAATTTTTACTAACCAAAGAGCAGGAGACGTCTTTGGCGGATTGTCCAACATTGCTGCGGTAGAGGAATATCGAGACACTGCCATTTTTAATTACTTCACAAGATTGATCGGAATTCGTTGTACAAACGATTCATCGGGTAATTAAAAATACTCGATTCGCCCCAATTCTAAAAAACCATAACATTATTATTATTATTATTTATATTCCGTGAAATTGCAAACAACACGAATATATTTTATATGTGTTTTACGGGAATAGTTAACAGCAGGAAGGATCATGGCCAGCTTGCCACTTTCAACCCCCGAGTGCCTTTTTATATAACAATATTTATATATGAATAATATACGCCTATAACTCTCCATGTTTTTTTTATCAACTGTTCAAATTTATATTATCGACGATTAATATATAGTATATACAAAAGAATATAGAATAAAGCGAGTATTTAAATAATATTGAAACCACATATCTCTGTGAGGGTGGTTCGAAACCCAGTTTTCTGCTGGATGAACCCCAATCGACACCAGCCAAGTCCTATTCGGTGGAAGATTTTTTCAATTATTTTTCGGTAAAGAAAAATTTTAATGCGGTAATACATAAAAACTATATATGTAAGATGAACGTGGAGTAAATGATTAATAGTAATTTTGATTGCGTCGATCTACTTTTGCGTAGAAAATGCATATCTCTAATAAGTTTCGCTGGGCGGCGCAATAAGGACTCGTTGCCACCGAATTCACGAGCAATAACGACATGCTTCATTTTTATTTTATATCGAGAGGTGAACCAATGATACTGCCAAATTATATGAGAAAAAAAAAATAAAGTAAAATAAATATTAGAGTTGTAATGATTTAAGAAAAAAATACTTTTTACGGTTTAGTGGAAGAAAATGATGCGTATCTTTGGTTCAGTGTTTTATCTCGATGTAGGCACTACGATTTTAGTAACGATAACCCTCACCCCCCTCTTTTTTATGCTACAGTTGTATACAATTATGGACACGTGAGTGGCTGGTAAAGACAATAATGTTTTATAAAAGAAAACATATTACCACATTCCACGAAATAAACTGTACATATGACTGACGTATGGCTCCGATACGGGTATTTATCGTGAAAGAAGAAAAAAAAAAAACTATGCATTCGCGCATATTCGTTTGTAGTCACAAATGCGTGCTCAATCTCATTCGATTTGAGATAATATTTTGAAAAATATTTAACAATTCTATATTTCGTACTTCTTGTCTTTTATCCCTTTCGTAATACTATTCTACGGTGCTAAACTAATAAATTACATATACTACATAGATCGTGGTTAAAATCGACCAACGAATTCATTAATCGAAGTATCAAAGATATCAATTCTCAATGCCAGAATGGCACCATTAGCACCAATTATTGTTAGTTTCTTTTATCTTTTTCATTTAAATTATCGTGCCATTGAAAATGGAACTTTTGTTTTTAGTATAGTGACGGATGCACGCAGAATTTTGGGCGGTAACGATTATCGCAATGATTCGCTAAGCAATCGCAATGAAAATTTTATCACTAAGACAACGAATTATAAAAATACGTAATCGGCATCAACGACAATTCATATCCCTGAGATTTCCACTCGTTTTTACTACTGCAGTCTCTTCTCTTATGTTTCTTTTTATCCTCATATATCACTACGAAAATCATAGGAATAGTAGAGAAACGCGTAGGTCATACCGACGTTGATTCACCTCCAAATTGCGCCAGTATGTGGCAATGTTGTTCGAGCCGTTTAACGCTGGCCATCAGATGCGCGTTCTGCACGTACAGATCCGTCGAGAGTATGTCAGCTTTTGCCAATCGCTCGGCCTGTGTCGAACAGATTTATCCGTCAACATCGATCATTAGGAGTTTCATCGAGCAAGAATAAATATTCTTGCTATTTCAAAACATACTGATTACCTGTTCTTGGTTAACGCGAACTTGATTTTTCAGCTGATCCTTGGTACCCTGGAGCGCAAAACGCAACGCTTCAACCTCTTGACAGTGCTGTTGCCACGTTTCTAAAATACCAACGATACTTATTATTACTATGAAATTATTAATGAAACGAGTGAAAAAGGTCAATACTCACGCTGTAAAATTCGTTCGGCCTGCTGCTGTTGATGGGTCAGAGAGATTTTGAGATTTCGACGTTTTTTTTCCTGCGCCTGGAGCCTATCGTTCAGCGCTTTGAGAATATCTATGCTCAAAATTCGATTTGGTTCTTGGGCATCTTCCGTCGGGCCAAGACGTTTTATGACGGTTAAATTTTTAAGATCGGAAACTCCTTTGATCAGAGTCTCTTTTTGTTTGGTAAGAGTCATACACTCGTGGTCGATCTCGAGCTTCTTCCGATACAAACGATGAAGCTCAGCTTTGTGCATCCGGCACAATTCTTCCATCGAATTGTACGCTTCAATTTGCTGACAGTAACAATCTTTGAGTTTTGCCGATGGAATTGTGTACAAGGAGCTCGATGTGACCGGACTCTCAGCAATTTCATCCAATTTCGTGGAAGAAGCAGCAACGTACCGGAACAATTTTTTATTCCCTACAGAACCGTGAGCAGTTTCGTTTCCAAGTGGAATGTGCGGTAGATCCGTATTGTCCAATGAATATTGGGTCGAAACATCTCTCATCGATGACCGAGAAACACCTTTTTCCCTCGTTAACGTATCTTGGAGTTCCTTCATCTCATCGTCTTTCTGAATTAATAATTCTCTCGTTTGTGTCTTGAAATGTTCGTACTCATCCTCGAGATCTGCATATTGCTGCTCGAGATTAAACTTTTCCTCGATCGGTGAAAGTCGTCCGTCATTCCGGGATTTATCACCGGGACTGAATTGTTCCTCATACTCAGCCATTTTCGCTATGAGTTCGGAAAACTTGTCGTCGCTGATTTTTTGTTCCTGTTCGAACAATTGTCTCTCTTCCTCCAATTTGGAGGCCCAATAATCCTCGCATTGCTCGTACTCGCTTCTCAAGAGATCTAAGCTTCGTTCCAATTCGGCGCAACGATCGGCCAACTGTTTCTTCTCGATCGTATGCTTAGTTTCTTGTTCCTCGATGCTAACATCATCGTTTAGTCTTTCGCGAGAATGCTCCTCGGAATCGAGCATTTGTCCACCGTTCAACGATGAATCTCTACTCTTGTCCCTCTCGGTTTTGACAATCTCCAAACTCGTTGATTCCTCCCTTCTCGGTGGATAATCCCTCAGAGTGGTAATTTTGTTTTTCGAGCCGTTCTTCGTATCAAGATTATTGAAATTTTTGTCGATAACGTTTATCGAATCATCACTGCGCGACATTGATTTTAAAGCAAGCTTTGATTTTTCTGTTTGATTCACGACAAAGTCACGAAGCGATTCGCTCGCCCGTTCTTCGCATTCGACCTCGGATTCGGTATGAAGCTTCGTCTCATCCGAACAAGTCGCAGCAGCTGGCTCAGTTACTCTTGGTAAATTCGATTCCAATCCCGTAATAATACTGGATATATTCCTTCTGAAGGCGCAATAATCAGAAGTGCATCGATCACTGGAATTCAACAGAGCCTTAAGCTCTCGGACTATCGTACCGATGTCGTTGCTCAGATCCGACAACTTGTTGCCGTCGAGCTCAGCGTTATTCGCGAAATCAACGCAGTCACCGCTCATTCGTTCCCAGCCTTTTTCCTCATCCTCTGCCTTCGCCTCTTTATCTTCCTCCGTATCCCCTTCGTCGATCAGTGGTTTCACCGGAATGCTTCGATTTTTCATGAATTCCAATTCCGTATTGAGCTCGTCGTTCTGATCCCTTAACAGAGCTATCTCTCCCTGGAGTCGTTTTATTCGCTCGACCAATTGAATTATCTGTTCGCTCTCTTGGCTATCGTTGCTCGTGTCAACCTCTTCGTGTTCCGCGGCCAGATGCTGCAGTTGCATCAACAATTGGCCGTTGGAGGTCTTCAGTTTGGTAACTTGATCGCAAAGCTTCTCGATCTCGTTCTCGAGAGTTTGATTTTCCTGAAGAACATCGGCCAATTTATCTCGAATTTGGTGCTCCTCGTGCTGAGCATTCCGGAGCTGTTCGTCGAGGAGCTTGAGGGCGGCGTTGTGAGCTTCTCGTTCCGAGGTACATCGAATAGACAATTCCTTCGTTATTTCAGCATGACGAAACTCCAGTTGCTTCAATTGATCCTGTCGGGACTTTTCGAGTCTAACGTGATGCTCGTCGATCTCCTGAGCTAACAAATTTGCTCTCTCGTTAGCCTCGGCAACGTCGATACGCAATTTGTGACGCTCACCGCTCAGATGTTCCACCAAGTTGCTACAACACGGACAAACTTCTCAACACCTTCGACCGATTCAAGAAAACTCTTGGACCCTATTTATTCCGTCTTATTCGAAATTTCAATGAAATTCAAAAAGTTTTTAAACACGTAGTTTTTTTAATCTCAGATCGTTCTCTCCCGAAAAAAAAAACTGGTTGCAAACTTACTTCATGCATCGAACTTCCTCTTGATAAAGCGTTAACGCTCCTTTGAGGAGACCCGCGTGGGTTGAGGTTATCGCGTTATCTGGTTCGTCCCGAAGATTTTTCAACTCCTCGCAGATAGCGGTGATTAGATCGGTCAGTCGTATTTCGGTGCTGGTGAAGCCAAGATCGGACAAGAGCATCGCCGCGTCGGTAACCCCAGCAACCTCCCACATACCTACGATCGTCCGGATTTTCGCGTATCCGGTCTGATGCGGACCGAGCATGTAAACAACATTGTCGCTCGACGAGCACCCGCTGCCCCAATCGAGACTCTGCTGTTCTCCGATATTATTTTTCTCATTATCGAACAGTAAAGAAAATTCCTCGAAGCTTATGAGGCCATCGCGGTCCGTGTCCAATTTTTCGAACATTCGCTCGGGCATCTGTATTCGTTCAAAAGTTTCATTGTACACGGAGCTTTCGATATATTTCCTAAACTCGACAAACACAAGATTACCTCCTTCAGAAGCGTCGCGTAGCCGATCCCGGATAATCCCCCTATTTCTCCGCCGTTGCTATCTCCGTTCGTTGCGCCGCCATTCGTCCTGCCGGAAGAGTGCCTCAAATTTCCATGTTCCGTAGCTGCTGCTGCCGTGTACAATATTAAAATTATTAATAATTCGTCGGAAGAGAACATCAAATTCAACGAACATCCGTCAATCGGAAACTCACCCTGGGTAGAGGGCCGACATCTCGGAGAGTCTTCGATTACGCCTCCTTCGGTTTGAGCCAAAAGTTTCAGAAGGGCATCCCGAAACGTAGCAAAAGACACGAAAGGTTTATTGTCTTGCGACAAGAGAGATACGAGCAAGTTACTTCTCTCCTCCAGCTGCAATTTGTCGCACAGCTTTCCAAAATTTTCTCTATGCAATTCCGTTTGCCCTTTTTCCAGACAACTTTTGAATACGGCTAAGAGACGTTCCTCGTACGGATCTCCATTTTCTCCCTCCATCGCATCTTTCATTTACCATGGAAAACTCTCCTGAACAATATCTCTAAATAATTAATTCGCGTTCGATCGGGAATCTTATCGATATCTCACCGAGTCTACGTGCTCGTGTTAATAACAGTGTCGCGAATAAGAACGGTAACTGATCATAAGCCGAATGTCGAATTAAAGTCAGAATGTAAACAAAACTATGTTATGAAAAAATCGGTTTTTCATCTCGAGATAGTAGATTTATGGATTAGTGAATGAAGGGATTAACGAGATATGACAAATGAGTGTGATAATCCCGACACTATGACACGTATAGCCAATACTCAATAGCGTAGATTGAAAATGTTAAAATAATATCCGCAAAGTATCGGTAATTTCGGACCAATAGATGGATTAAAACGATGACTCTTTTCTTTATTGATTGAGCACAAACCTATAGCTTCGGAAGTTGTTTCACTCGCTGCAAACAAGCAATAATTATAATCTGGTGCAGATATTATCTACTTAACAATGGAACTTATTTTTTTTCTTTTTTTTCGTTAACTATCGCGGTGACGATCGCGACAAAAACTTGTGTTTCTAAAGTCTCAACAGAAAACAGCTGATTATTCGATTCTCGGATTTGGAAAATGGTGACTATTTGATAAGTTAAAAGTCCCTAGCAGTTTACTCTCCAATTCCTGGGACTCTTCGTTTCTCTCAGGTTGACGACAGTGGGAAGTTTGAATTTGATCAATGAACAGTGTGCTGCGCGTCAAATACGCGGAAACTATGAAAAATATAAATTTTCAAGTTCAAATTTTATGATTTATTTTGGCCATAGAGAAACGGCGGGGGAAATGGGTTCGGGTGGTTTGTATTCGAAAGAAATTTTCCATGACACGCGGAATAGGCTTCGTGATTCATTTATTGTCGATCCTTGTCCTAGCATCCCTGCTCCTCGAGGCATTTTTCTATTCAGTTACATGTGTCTTAAAAATTATATTATTTTGGAAAAGATTCTTCAAGTCGCTTTTAATGACAAAATTATTCTCGTTTCCACTTTCACTTATCCGCGTTATCTGAATTATTGCGAAATCATAAAATGCTTCAAACAAATTTGTGTACTCCATTAATTTCATGATGAGGGAGCAAAATACTTCGGGGCTATTTCGAGTCGTTGAAACTCGGTCTCATTTCGTGTAAATAACTGCTAAATCTTTGCCGTTCGCCAACCGTCTAACGTTTCTTATGTTCCAGCCGAAATTCTCGAATTTTTTGTCAAATGGCAATGGATCGGTTGTACGATAGATGCCTTCATCAGGGCCAATCGCTATGACGACTCTGCCCTTAAAATTGTTCATATAATTCTCGAATGCCGTTCCGTTGTTGAAGTAACAAAAGAAAAGTGCGTATCCCGACGGTATTATCACTTCTGCCTCATCCTCCTTGGCCTCGACAAAAGCAGTCCCCTTTAAAAAAAGAGGCGGCGAATATCCACTGTGCCACCAAGATTTATCGGTTTCTATGCCTATGACGTTGAAACCTAAGACAGTAAAACAAATTCTAAACACATTATTTCTCCCAGTCAATATTTACACTCAATAAAATTATATATTATGCATATGCAGTCATCGATTACCGGAATGTTGTTGAATAATCCACTCGAACAATCCAGAACCACATCCGATACTTGCGATTCCTTCCAATTTATATTTGTCCAACATTTTTTTCAACCAATCCAAATCATTCAACCTCGGCCAGACCCATAGAAGTCTGCGACCTTGATAGTTTTCCTCGTTTGCACCCAAACTGACGATCTCGCGCCACTTTGCTTCGCCGTGAAGTAGAAGCACGTGTTGTTCGAAACTTTCTTCACTCATGACAGAAGATTCATTCGTGACAAATGTCAAACACTATTTATCAATGATACGTCAATTAATCAAGCAATTATTCAGATTTATGATAACACTCTTTGACCAAATCTTCCTCTTTATTTGACGAGCGTTTTAAGGGTACAACGAAATTGTACAAAAAAAAAAAAAATGTTTACAGCTGCAACACAAAATGCTAATGAGAATAAAAACTAAAATAAATGGTCCTTTGCCTCACATGGTTCATAACTAATAATAGTTCGAGGCCGTTTCATTAGTCTCTGCTCGTCGTTTTCAGCGATATGAATCGTGACGTAAGCGTAGTGATCGGCCGTCGAAAGTTGGCCCGCGCTAAGGCACTTTTGGCGCACTCGGGAGTCTCTTTTTTTGATACTAAAACTGGTTATATTCTCGATCTTATCAAATCGTAATGAAGTAAAAAAACAAAAATAAAAGGAAGGAAGAAAAAAAATGAAGAAAAAAAAATATTATCAAATGATAAACTTGAAAGAAGAAAAAAAAAAACAAAATAAAAACGGAGAGCGTTGCAAGAGCTTTCTTCACGCGGTGTTCATGTACTGCATGGCGAAACGTTACGTTATCGATTGTATCAAATCGTAATAAAAAAATAATAATAATAATAATAAACTTAGAAAAAAACGGAGAGCATTGCAAGTGCGTTTAATGCGCAGTGTCCATTTCCTGCAGGGCGTAATATATGTCGTCCGTAGAAACGTTCAAGAAAATACGCTGCTGAATATCGCTCCTAGAATGCTCGCACAGCAATAAACGATAAGCGCCAAGTCTTCCGCAAATCCTGAGTGTTTGAGTCACATTAGGAGTCTCCAAGCCTGTAAAACACAATTAATTTTGTCACAATCGGGATTTGTTATCAATCGGAATATCCTGATGTCTTTACGCTTTACGTTTGAAATTATATATTCGTCTTAACGAAAGACAAGACGATAAAATTACATGTTTGATAGAATTAAAGAGAGAAAGACCTTCCAACAAGCAGAGCGACACCAATTGTTGATAGACTTTATCGAAGGAGGTTTCCTCAACTCCGGTTCTAGCGGCTTCAGAACAAACGGCTCGTAAAAACATTCTTTCCATCAGCGAGCAATGCTTGATCGCTCGAACTTTAGCACCGGAGATCATCTCGCTCAACGCTTCATTAACGTCCTTCATAGTAACGTTTTTTCCGTCATTACGCTCGGCTATTTCGGTCGCTCGACGACAGATATCCAAAGCCCGTCTCGCGTCCCCCGATACAGCTGCTACTTTTCTGTTTAATCGAATTTTCATGTATAAATAGTTGAATCGAACTGTTGCTCAATAAATAACAGATACAAGGCATACCTCGCGACCAATTGTATTGCTTCGCTCTTGAATGCAACAGAATCCTTCAATCGTGCCATTACTATTTCCTGCAATTGCTTGTAATTGTATGGCTGAAAGGTCAAACGTGTCAGACCCAAACGAGAAGTAACTCGACCCATCAATACTCTTTCCGGTAGATCCATCGTATTTGCGATCGTTATGACGACCAAACGAGCGTTTTTTTTCGACGGCCAGTCCAACAGGTTGTAGACAACGTCTTGACGCTTGTTGCACAAAAGATCCAGCTGGAAAGTACAATCACGATTGATCATTCGAGATAATCATCTATTTACGAGGGACATTCGTGAAAAAAAAATAAATTTTTTACGGAAATCGGATAAAAATATATATACAAAAAAAGAAAAAAAAAAAAAAAAAACTTCTGGCGAAAAGCAGACGACTCCTCTCCTATACCTGTGTAAAAGCTTTCTCGATTCTCACCTCGTCAACGAGCAACAGCGTCATCGGCCTTTTACTCGAGGATTGGGTAAACAGTGTTTCCAAAATTTCGTTGGCCTGTTGCCACGTAGCAGTTTGACCGTTGATCTGTTTGAGTATTTGGACGTAAGCCTGTCGCGGTTCCGACAGTTTCATTCCGTTTATCTCGATGAAATCGAAATTGTCCATCTCTCCTTTAACAACGAGTTTTTTCAAGCAACGTATGACTTCGTTTACCGTTGCGGTCTTTCCAGTTCCCGGTACACCGCTTATATAGATGCAGCCACTGCTATTATCGAGTAATTTTCTTTCCAAAAATTGATAAATATCGTTGAATTCAATTTCTCTGCAGGGCAACGACTTTGGTACCGCGCTCACATGGAGCTTCGCTCTCGCATCTTCCAATATCGTAATCGGTTTACCGATGTTGGCTGTACGTCGGCTCATCGAGGGAGTCAAGTTGCCCTTCCTCATCGAGGGAGAATCGATCGTTCTGGAGATTCTTCTGCGGCCGGGCGTACCCCTCGGCGTTCTCGAAGAACCCGGTTCTTCGCTCACTTTTTCCATCTCTAATCTTCGTGACGTTTTTATGTTTGGTGTTTCTTGTCGTAGATTAAGCGTACTTTGTCGCGGTGTTCTCTTTGGCGTCGATGTTTCCTTCAAAATCACCTCTTTTCGAGGAGTCCCGACTACCGGCCTTTCCAATTGTGATCTTGTTCGTCTACGGGAATCGGGGCTATCCGAGTCTTCTTCAATATCGTTTTCCGATTTATTCTCTTTATCCAAAGTATTTTTTAATTTATCCTTATCAATCTCATTGTAATTAATCTGCCTTGTATCTCGTAAGGAACGCGGCGTCACAGCCTCTTCAAATGTATTCCGACTTCTAGGTGGAGTTTCGATCCTGATAGATTCTCTAGCGGCGCTGCGTCTTCCCTTCTTGTAGCCAAATTCCAATCTGTACATATCGTACACGCAATGCTCCGGACCGTAGATATGGCACCTGTTACATCTGACAGTTTTGATCGGACTGTTATCTTCCTCCGTTAATGCTTTTGCAGTTCCTCGCGTCTTTTTCCGCGCGCTACGATCCTCCTCGTAATTTTCTGAGGCGTATCTCTTTGGTATACTCACGTCGGATCTCTTGGAACTCCTGTGCGTGCTTTCCTCACCGTCGAAAACCTTTTGTACTTTATAGTTGCTTTGTTCGGTCGATCTTCTCAATTTTAGTCTCAAAGAAACGGGCTCTTCGTCGTCATCGTCATCATCCTCTTGAGACAAATCCCTGCTGCTCCCTGCAATGGGTCCCTGAACGGTATTCCTGCTTCTGGATCTGTAGCTTATCGCTGCTTTGTTAGGAACTATGTCTCTCGACGAACAGGTCGATTCTGAATTGTTCAATCGACCGGACAACGATCCCACGACGTTGACTCTGTTCCGTTTGACATTTCCAAACATCAATTCTTCGTCGCTTTCTGAATCTAGGATTTCTATGATATCTTTATCGCTACATTTTTTTGATCTGGCTCCTGACTTATCCATAGGTACTTTGATTATTAAAAATTCTCCCTCCAACTCTCGAAGCTTGTAAGCAGCCGGGCTACCTGAAAAATATAAATTTATATTATTCTACGTTTAAAAAAGAAATTAAAACAGAGATTATCAAAATGAGATGTTCACAAAAAATCGAAATGATTATTGTTTTATATCTTGTTTCATGTTATCAAATGTTTATCTAAAATCTTCTATAGTAAGCAAGAAATTTTGAATACAATGTATGTTGGTTTCCATGGATTTCGGATTCTGTAGATCTAGTGCCTAGAAAGGACAAAAAATGCGATCACTCATGAGATCGATAATATTAATTCAATCGTTACCTCCGTAGGGGATTTCAGGTGAAACACTTCGACCTGTTGTCTCAGAAATGCTTTCTTCATCCGAGCTATCCGCTCTCCGCCGTTGTCCAAGGCAAGAGATTTCGGGTGAAACACATGAACGGGTTTGCCCGTTGTTGCCGTCTTCGTCAGAGCTCGAAACCCTCTGCCGTTTTATACAACGAGTGATGCCGATCGATCGGTGGTCGATGTCATTCACAATTATCTTCGGAACGGATATTAATCTCGATCGTGGAGAATTATCAACGGCGATACAATTCGTCTGGTGAAAATATTTATCGTATCGTGAGGCTGTTTCTTTACGAACCGTCAAATTTTCTTTGTTCTTTATAGCTACTGACATTTTCTATACGATATAGATATTGACCGCTCATAGCACCCGTGATGGTACATGATACATTGTTGGATGTTTTTGTTGGTATTATATTATTATTGGACACTGGGACAAAAGAAACCCGCGCATTTCTACACAATTGGCGGGAAAGAAACCTCGCGCTGTAAGCATCAGCGGTGAACTTGAAAACTTACGAAACGTTCCACTTGTAGCGATCCATTGGTTGATAACGATTCGGTTTTCTCGAAAATTCTTGATTCTTCCGGCGAGAAAAAACCGAGATTTTACCGACCGCGAGATCGACTGATAGATTCAAAGATGACCTTATCGATGCAGTTCGAGGGAGTATTTACCCCGCTGCTTCGTTGGAAGCGGTATTAGTTTGTTTCGCAATCGATAAAATAAATTTCTACCGTTAAGTCAAAAATTTAAAGAATAAAAACCTTATATTACAATGACATTTTTGAATTTTATTCTCATTTTTCCCAAAAATTATTTTCATTTCGGTACATCGTCATTCCTCCTATACTCACCAATTTCAAAATCCAAATCACAGCGTCTTACATCGACCTCCCTTTCTTCCCTGCCCCTTGGAGAAGTGGCCGGGTCGTTGTCAATTTGTGAGTGCTCGAGTCGTAATCGTACAGTCGTGTCGCGAACACGACCAACACCGTGAATATTGTGCAGGGAGCAGAAGTCTATCAGGGCTTTAGTAGTTTGACGTACTCACTGTTAATGCTAAGAGAGCGTAAAGCGCTGATGAAAACGTGATATACAGGCGTTTATTGTCAGTTGTTTTTCATAATTTTTCCTAATGGACGCTTGATCTTCTCTCTCCCCCCCGTCTCTCTCGCTATCCATCTCACCCCTCACCTACCTTTTCACTGACTGTAGCTCTTTCTCACATACACGCATTTACACGTATACACACGAACGCGCGCGCTCGCGCGTGAATTATAAAATGATGTCGCTACGTTGGAGATACGCGAGAGGACATTGAGAATTCATTTTTTTTCGTACAAGTTTCGTTCGTGTTTGTGTTTTTTTTTTGTTTATTTCGCCGTTCTTTTCAGCAGCCTGAAATATAAAAAATTCAGGCTCGCAAAACTTGGTGTGTCTTCCTGAAAAAATGGAAGCGGATTACCAAGTGTCGCCCAGTCCAGCTCGAGCTTTGACAGGTAAGACGATCGCGTGTTTTTTTCTTTCACTTTTTCCTCTCGCCAAACTTTTATCATTTCTTTCATCGCGTTAGTCATACTTTACATGAATTTTATAAAAATATTACACCCTTTTCAAATTTGGCATATTCTTAATGTTTTATTCGATATTTGATGAATTATCGACGATAATGCTTCAGGATCGAAATTTACGAATAATTTGACAGTTCAACAACAAAGTGGGTGCGACCCAACCATTTATAATCATATGAAATTTCACCATCTTTAAGATATTCTGATGTTGACACCATAAACAGACAAACGCCTCATACAGTTCTGCTCTATCGTCTCCGATGAATCACGTGAAATACATCAAAATTTTACCAGATTTCTTCACGAGTCAATAATAACCTTCAAATGTATATTATTTCCGTTGGCATTAGATTATTTCATTAGAAAAAAATAACTGTCAAGTCTTTCTAGTAACTATCTAAAAAGTGAGAAATATTTACAAAATTTGATACATCTTCGAATCACAATTGTTTTTCCAGAAAAACTTATTTCATGATAAAACGTCTGTTTTATAATTCATAGAGGTCTCCTCGAATAATGAAAAGAAAAAATGAATGAATTACAGAAAAAAAAACCCCATTTATGTCTGTATCCCAAATCCTTTGGGATACAGACATAAATAGCCCACGCAAATAGCGTAGGTGGCAGATAAAATTTCTTACAGGCATCTCTCCGCTGTGCTAAATCATTTCCATTCACAGCTGCAAATACTCTGGTGCTTTCAGCATTTTTTACATACGGTTTCTTGCAGGAATAAACAATGAATCAGAGGATCCTTATCCCAGTCTCTCCGATTATCACGACTATGAGCCCAATTTGGAGTTTGATGATACGGAATTACAAGCCACCACCAACAACGGTACTAGATTTTTTGTTCCATATTTTCTGGAAGTTAATTCTCTTTTTGTCAGAAAAAATTAATTTTTTACGTTTATTCAGCTTCGAGACTACTGGAAGAAAAATTGGATCTTAGTATAGGAGTAGCGGGAAGCGGAATTGATTATCTAGAAAGTCCTGTGAGCGACGGGACGATAGAAGAAAATTTTGAAGAGGCTCTCGTCGACGCACCTGTCATAGAAACTGGTAAGAAAGTATTTGTTGACGCAATTGGTTATATTTTAAATTAATGCCAACGTTATTGATCATACAAATTGAAATTTAAATAGCCGACGACTTGGCAGCCCTGGATGAGGAATTGGCCGACGAAGAGGACTATCTCGATATCTCTCGACTCGGAATTGTAGAGGTCGTGGGTGACGATAGCGCAGGGCGCAAAGTTATTGTTGTTTCGGCGTGCAAACTTCCACCGGTCGGGAAGGAAGTGTTCAACCACGCGAAACTTCTCAGGTTTCTCAAAATTTTTACAAAACAGGCTTAATCTATAATTTATCTCCAAGGGGCATTTTGCACCTGGCAGAATAAAAAGGTCACTGGAAAAAAAACTCGAATATTTTGGAGTGAATTTCTCGAGGTCAAACATTTGAAAACTACTTTTCGTGATCTTGTATCGTTGCCTTTAATGAGTATTTACTGAAAGGAGAAGGAAAGAAAGAGAATGAATACTTATTCGTCCAATTTCGACAGATATCTGACGCACACATTGGATACATTCGTCGAGCAGGATTATAGCTTAGTTTATTTTCACCATGGCCTTACGTCAAAAAACAAACCACCTCTCTCTTGGTTGTGGCAGGCTTACAAGGCTTTCGACAGAAAATATAAGAAAAACTTGAAGGCCCTTTATCTCGTTCATCCTACAAATTTCATTAGAATCGTTTGGCAGATATTTAAACCGGCCATCAGGTAACGAATGATTGATTTTTTCTGTCGAGTATTCAAAATGAATTACATCCTTCGAAATTATTTCATTTACTGATTTATTTATTGTTTTTCAGTGCAAAATTTGGACGTAAAATGATGTACGTTAATTATCTCGAGGAATTGGCGCAATACATAAATTTAGATCAACTTATAATTCCCCAACAAGTAATCGAGTGAGTTTATAATTGAAAAAAAAAAAAAAAATTCATAGTTTACAACACCATTTGAGAACTGAGGTAATTGAGAAATTGTGGATTTCAGTCACGATGAACAATTGATGATTAAAAACAGAAAAAACGTATCCGCGAATCGTGCACCCAGCGTGCCAGTCGCGACACCAATAGGAACAACGCAATTCGGTGCCAGTCTACAATTTATCAAAGATAACAACGGAGGCGATCCCATACCACCGATCGTTCGTCAATGCGTCGAATTTCTCGATACGCCAGATGGTTAGAAATACTTGAGAACGAAAAAACAACTCAGATTGAGCTACGAGTAAACGATGCTTCAAAACGCCAATATTTTTATATTTTTTAGCACTAGAAACCGAAGGAATATTCCGAAGATCGGCAAACGTAGCAATGGTGAAGGAACTACAGAATCGATGTAATCATGGATTGCCGGTTGATTTTCAAGGCGATCCCCACATAGCGGCTGTTCTTTTAAAAACATTCTTACGAGAGCTTGACGAACCATTAATGACGTACGAGCTGTACGACGAAAT